>CM034155.1:626135357-627562785 GCA_019776745.2 Taxus chinensis
TCAATAAACTCAATAAATATAAATATTATTATTAAAATATAGGTAGACAACATCAAAACATAGGTGACGGTAAATCCTAACACATTATATTAAATCTTTCTTGATTGTCATCAACCTAGAAAGTATGCCTTTTTAATGCCTTGCAATTTTTTGGGATTGCTGCCAATACATTGTTATGCAATTTACTAACACAATATTTTAACTATTACAACCAAAATATTATATAAATGTAATGAAAATAGAAAATACTTCAAAACGAAAAAATATGTTATAATAAGAACAAATTTTGACACACATTGTAAGGGTTGCAGAAAATTTGAAATCTTTAAATATTATTAATAGAATATAGGTCATATTCATTAGAATATAGGGGACATTAAATTTTGACACACAACCAATTAAAGAATGTTATGTCTGTAGTGGAAGTAAAAGCACAAAATGTCTGAACACTATTTATAAAAAATGAATCTTTAGCGTTGCTCAAAGATTAGGAAGAAGAATCATGTGTAGATATATTCACAGCCCCAAGAACTTACATATGTATTCATTCACACAAATTATTGAAGGAATAAAAAAAATGTAAAACAAAGGCATTACTTTAGAAAGTAACAAAACTATAGATGCTACAATAATATTATTAAAAATCAATAAACAGCCATAATTGATGGGAGAAGGGTACATCAAATTTAAGTTCCTTACATGAAATTTAGAGAGTCGCGAGTTTGAAACACCATAAAAACAATAGTTAGAGCAAATATTGTTCTTCGATCCACCTGGTTTTAAGGATCGCTGCAATTATTTTTTGTATTTAAGGGGACAGGATTTTGTGCCGCTACTTTTTTTCTTGGCCTCTACTTCCAAACCAAAATCCCACATTCAATGCAACCAACAATAGTGATGATCACCTCTTCTATATATGTTTGTGTTCTCTAGAAAATACACCAACTCTAGTTTCGTTGCTGTCAAATATGCGAAGCCCTGGTAGAAAAACACCACTACCATTTATTAATGGATCGACCTTTGAGGAAGGGCAATACATTGCATAGCATTGGTTTTATTGGCTAATGATTAGTGCAATAAATGTTCTATTTTTTCGATTCTATATATCATTGAAGGACATATATAGTATTTAAATAGTTTTACTAGTATCTAGTTTAATGTATGGCTCGACTTTTTTTCTTATATTTTCTAGATATTCTGGGTTAATAAAAAGATGAGATTTTCAGTTATATAGATGATTAGATCGAAAGCACATAGATTTGAGTGTCGTACTCAAATATCATAATCATAACAAATATTCATAACAAAATTTAATCTTGTGAATGCTCACGACATTATTAGGAGAGTACATAATATTTTTCCCACAACTTAATTTCTTCCCCAAAAAATAGATAAATTGTACCCTCTATCTAAATGCATATTTCCACTCTCAAATCTAATAGATTATCGCCATACCATTTAATATTCAAACTAGATTTGGAAAACGTCTTGAAAATATAATCTATGACTTTCCCATCAATACATTTAATATCCCATAAAAATGCAAGTAATTTCTTCAATGAAAGATAAATCAGATGTAATATTTTGGAGTGTGCTCATCCACCGACTTTTAAATTGTCAATTTCTATATCAATATAAAGTTCTTCGGATTTATGAAAAACAAACAGGAGGGGGAAAAAAGAGGGAAAAATCAAAAACCAACATTTACCCATTCTAAAATCCATAGCTATAATCCAGCCAAAATTCTCATAGCCAATGGAGAAAGGCACATTCAGGATCATGTTTCTTTCCTTGCATGGCTAGAAAATGTTGATTGAAAATGTTATCGAAGTCCAAAAGTTATTCAACATACAGAAAGGTACAATGGAGGGAACTTCAATTTTTTATTTGACCATCGGAATTAGCAATGTGGCCCTCTCCTTTATGAATGATCCAGAATGAGTGAGATACACAATACTTTGTAAAGAAATTCTGAACTAAAAATAATCTCAAATACTAATTACTCGTTCCTCAAGGAAATATTTAGGAATGGGTTTTAACAAACTGTGCAATCTCTTGAATGAGTAATTGGGCACTCTGACCGTTTGGCTTAGCCGTATAGAAAGTGTGGTTAAACTCCTGCAAAATCAGCATTATAGCTTTGTTTCCCTATGATATCAAAGTTTGGCTGTGTTCTTCTTATATCCCAGCCCCCAACTGCCATTTCTCTAAGCCATCCGATTACAGAAATGGCAGTCTCTGTTGATACGAACTGACAACATCCGATGAAGCATGTCACTCACCTTGAAAGCCTCGGGAGACTCTACCTCTGAGGCGGTTCATGCTTCCCCTGCAAAAGACGGACGTACCTTTATCATCCCTTAAATGTCATGAAACAATAGTGGACTGTCAAAAGAACAATTAAGAGCTAGTTTAATAGTTATTAATATCACGTATGTAAGAAAGGTAGACAATCTTGGGATGCACCATCATCAAAACATATGAAATCATCTACCAGTATTCCTGAAGCTATGAGTGCAGAAATTGCTAGCACACGTCGTTCAAGGAATTGTCTCAATAGTTTTCAAGAGTCAGACAAAAACAAAATTCAGTTCCTTATAGTATGGGCATACATTGTATGATAACAGATTGAAAACTCATGCAGCCTTGTTGAATTCAGATGAATAATTTATGCACAAACCAATGGCATCACCATACTTGCATGATACCTGCTCTGACAAGCTTCTGCATTACATCAAGATTTTTCAAATGGCTCTGCACTGCCCATAGATTTTCTTGGAAATTTGGCAATATTTGTGATAACAAAAAACTTTATCAACAAAAGTAACATTATAGATCTCAAAATCTGGAAATCCGGTCTCTTTTAAGTGCATTGTTATCCAAAAAATTGGCACTACCTGTCTCATTATAGCATCTGGAAGGATATTTTGAATCTCAGTATCTTACATTGTTTTCCCTTGTAAATAAAAGAAAGTGCACTAATCAAACAACATCGTGCAACACTCCAACCATTGAATTACAACTTACATGCAGCACAACAAATAACACAGTGGAGAGGAAAGGATTAGGTGGAAGCGCGATAAAGTTAGAGAAGGTACACCAGGCATGGGAAGCTGAACCAACACGCATCACGTCAAAGCATATAACTGTGTCCCACTTTTTTGTACTTTCAGCAAAATATGTCTGACAACCAAAACATAACCAAACACATATCAAATGACCAAAAGTGTATTTTTAAGAGCTTATAAATACCAAGGTGTAGGGCATCCAAAATTCCCTGATTTTTTAAAGTTTTATAGTATATTTAACTATTTATTTACTAGTCATATTGTAAAATATTTTTGGCCACCAAGTGGGACACACTTATATGCTTTGACCAGGCACGAAGTGAATATAAACACAAATGTGAATCTTGTGTGTACGCGTAAAGGAGAATTGTGGCATGTGTAGTTAAAATTTAGCCGCCTCTTTACTACACAATGATTATGCAAAAAATAGATGGATAGGACGGGTAGGAACCCATTCATGCATGCAACAGCCAAGGCTAATGATCTAGATGAAGCTTTTGGTGGAAAAAAATCCTTCTCAATGGGGAGGTGTGATCTCGAGGACATTTTGGGCTGAAAATATTCCCCAAGTTCTCCCTAAACTAGTACAATATGGAACATCACTCCGTTAGCTTTCCAATGACTATTAGAACGCATGAAACAGACATCGTATGTGCAAGATATTGTTGATACGGGTTCAGAGCTCAATTGGCAATGCAGAGAGCACATGGGTCACTACCAGGGAATTATTCACAGTTGCCATGCAATGCGTTGTGGGGCCAAAAAGTTGGTGAATGGAAAAAATTTGGTTTGCGAACCTCTGGTCTTCAACGAGTGAAAAGGGTTGTCAACTAAGGGGCCCAACTCTACTTTTGGAAGGGAACTCAGCCATCGTGTTATTTAAATAGTTACTTATTTTCTCAAGTAGCTCATCAAGCTAGAGACCGAGCTGGCTAGGAGACCGAGAGAGCTAGAAATCGAGTTGGCTGGGAGAACGATCAAGTTGGGGACTGAGCAAGTTGGTTATCCAGTGGGAGTCAAGTTAAACGGTGAGTTCCATACCGATCTGGAGATCGGGTTTCACGACCACCTCACCAACCGAGCCATCAAGTCAATCGAGACATTCACAGAGGGGGATTATACCCCAAGGTTACAAAAGGGAAAACATGGTTGAAGCCCTAGATAGCACCTCGTTGGGATATTTCAAGCCCATCTCCACTAAACCATCTAAGAATGTGGGATTATCCGGTGACCCACAAATGACTCAACCAAGTTAAAAGGCTTCTCAACATGGAAGTAACCAAGTCAAGAGTAGTGCGGTTGAATCAAGAGAACAACTCGGCATACGGTGTAAAACAAGGGTAAGTGAAGCAAGTTGGTGGACAAAAAAGGGGTCATAAGTGGACATTATATTGCAAAAAAATAACGAAATCTCAACTTTTAGGGATTATTAGCAATACGTTGTTGTCGGCCTCAAAATTCCCCTCTTTTGAAGTCAAGTTTCAAAAAAAATTGAGTCTATACCTTGGAGTATTGAATCACGTCGAAGCCTAGACATTGTTTGCAGTTTTCTTGTTCATGGAGAACAATTTGAAAGTCGGGCGTATGGTGAATTTCCTTTCCTTCCTTTTTATTTTCTTCTTGCAGTCGGGAATGACAGGCGTATTTTCCCCGTTAAATTTTTGCCCCAGCATCCACGGGTAATATGTGAATATCTTTGATTGGATGTGGTTTGGCCATATTTCAAGGTTCAGCGGAAGCCTCCATGTGTCCAAACGGCGCAACTCCAGGGGCAGGGTCCAAGGGATAGTCCTCAAATAAGTGCAGGCTTTCTACATGTCCCAGGTACAAAATGAAGACAAAATAAGCTAAAATTGGCTAAGTATGGAAGGCTCAGTGGACGGTACCACGTGCCTCATCGACACAGCTTCAAGAGTCAAAGATGGGCACAATTCTCAAACTTGCGCCAGTCCTCCACGTGTCCTAGGTCCAAAAAGGGACAAAGCCAATCGTTAAAATTGACTAAGTATGGGCGGGTTGGTGGAAGTCCACCACGTGCCTTAACGGTGCCATTTCGGAAGTGAAATCAAAGGGTCAGTCTTCAAGTAGTGCCAACTCGCCACGTGGTTAAAGTCAATAGGAGACAGAGTTGGCCGTTGAAAAGTCTAAGACCAGTGGAAGGAGACACACATCAGCTTGGCGCAATTTTAAGGGGCGCTTCCAAAATGGAAATTCAAATGAGTGCCTAGCCCTCCACGTGTCTAGGGGTCAACATAGGTCAAGCAGAAATAGACCCGAATCGACAAAGTATAAAGGAACTGGGAGCTCTCCACGTGTCAGCCTGGCGCATTTTCAAAGGTGAAAAATGTAGAAGGCATCCATAGGCCCACTCCAATTAATTTCTCCCACGTGGGTGGCCCAAATTTTAAGTTGTAAAAGCAAATCGAATGGCCCATGTTTTAACTGGTAAAATAATGTAACGACCGTATATTTAAAAAAATATTTTTTTCTACCATTAACGTTTCTTTGCAAATCAAGAATTCGAAAGGGTGTGGATGATTGGAATAAGTTGTAACTCATTTCTTGCTTGCTCGAGGAAGTTGTAACCGTCTCTTGTGAGCTATATCATGGGCTTTCAAAGCCATTGTAAAGGGTTGGAATTTTGATTATTCTGGAACTGTAATTTCAAATTGGAAGAAATCAATACAAAGGTTTTTCCCTTTTTCTTCTGCTTTCTCTTTCCTTTTGGTTCTGATCTATGAATCATCTAATCCTTGCATGCTTGGAAACTTTGTGTTCTAGTTTGTACAATCTCCAGAACTTTGATTCTGTGAATTATGTTTGTTATAAATGTGGATGGTTCTACTTTGTATCTCATTTGCACAATACATATAAGGGTTTTCTCTGCCATCTCTTTTCCCTGAAAGTATTGTCTTCTTCTACCTCCCTCCTCTCTTAAAATTCTTCTATCCTCATGTATTGATAACTTTCCAGGCTTAAAACACATTTCAGGATATTGGGAAACCACCATTGAATGAAATAATTGTGCATTTGTACATAGGTTTTTCCCTTGCTTTCAATAAGGGAACCTCTCCCATTAAAGAGGAGGGACTTGCTTGTCCCCTGACTGTGGTTTCATTCCAAGTGCAAATCTGAAACCCAACAGTTTTTGGTGACTCCGCTGGGGAATTTTTTCAAAAAAATTCCTTTCTAAAAAGAACAACTAATTTGATCATTTCTTTGATCTAGCGACTCTAAGATATACTCGTGGTAGAAGGGCTCTTGGAATTGAAGATCCCCAATTTCAACTCTTAGATCAACAAGATTTTCAACTTCCTCCAATAAGAAGAAATAGAAGAGCTCGTTCCATAAGCACACCTCCTGTTGAAGACAGAGCTTCTGGTAGTAGCATTCCTCAAGCACAACTTAGCCCTAATCTTCTATGCCCTAATTCTTCTGGTGTCTTAGTTCCACTTCAAGCAATCTTTCCAAGGATGGCAGCACCTCGGCCTTGGGGACAAAGAGTTGGGCCTCTGGCTCTTCCTCAACCATTGCATGAGTTACCTATGGGTAACAGGAATAATTTTCCCAAATTTAGAGGTGATGGAAAAGTACACCCTGATGAACACATTGCAACCTTCATTGTTGCATGTGGGGTCCTTGGAGTTGAACATGAGGATGTCTCTATGAGGCTATTTGTGGAAACCTTGCAAGACAATGCTGCAGATTGGTTTTACCATCTTCCTGCTGGATCCATCATCGATTGGACTACTATGAGGACTGAATTTGAGTAGCGTTTCAAACCTACTGAAGATGTGCATGCTTTGCTAGCTCAGATTTCTCAAATCAAGAAGGAGCCACATGAGCCTATGAGAGAATTTGTGGCCAAGTTTAATAAATTGATTAACAAGATTCCAGTAAATACTAGGCCTGTTGATCTGATTCAGAAGTGTTTCTTCTTGAATGCTCAATTTCCGGAAGTAAGCTATGCCCTGAGGAGAGAAAATCTTGCAACTTTGGATGTTGATCAGAGATTGGTTGTCAGTGTGGAAGATGACTTGATCATGTCTGACAAGCTGAAAAGGGAGTCTTTCAAATCCAAAGCATCTTCTTCTTCCCCTTCTCCTGGAGGTAATGCAGATCAGTTGGTGTAAAAGCTAGCTAATGACCTCATTGCCATTAAGAAACAATTGGCTCAACATGCTCCATATCAAGATGTTCCAAGGAAGAACTTTTAGCCTAGGAACCGCTTGCCCTCTTCCTAAACCAGGTTGGCTATTGAAGGTCCACCCCTCAAGGTGCCTGTTAATGTTGCTTGTGAAGTTCTTGAGCTTGATGATGAGGAAGAAAATGGGCTCTATGATGAACAAGAAGAGGAAGCTGATGAAGAACTGGAGGATCCTGGTGGTTCTTGAGTTCATTTCCTCACCACTAAGGGTGTGGATGATCAAGATGACTATGATGATGTAGTGGCTGAGATGAACAGTGAGTCATATGTTGTTATGACCCGGGAGTAGACCAAAAAAAAGGAAAAAGTGGTGTAACCTACAAAAAGATCCAAGGAGTACCCCATCACCATCCCGGTGATTGCAAGAAGAGGAGCTCCTATTCCTACTACTTCCACCCGAAAGGTAAGCTCTGCTAGTCCTTCTTCCTCTACTTCTGCTTCTAAGAATTCTTGTCCAAAAAATGATAAAACTAATAGATCAAAAGCTCCTCCTACTCCTAGTAGTGATTCCCCATCCACATTTGGATCTTTTGACATTATAGACCATCTTAAAAAGACCAAGATTCATAATTTTTGAGGCAGAGTTCTATCAAACCCATCCTAAAGCCTTTGCCAAAATGGTTAACTTTGTAAATTCTAAATCTAAAACCCCAGCCCATTCTTCTAAAGGCCTTTTTCCCACTCCTTCTCTCCACCTCAACCTGGCCTTGTGGCTGCAGTCACTTCACCCAATGAGAAGATCAAACCCTTCTATATGACTCTCCTCATAGCTAGCCACAAGCTTAGAAATTGTGTCATTGATTCTGGTGCATATGATAATGTAATGCCTGTAAAAGTGGCTCATGCTTTGGGTCTAACCTTAACCCGCACTTATGGTTCTTGACTATTCCATGGAAAGTAGAGAAGTGCCTTTGGTTGGTAGAATCAAGGATGCACAAGTAGCTTTTATTGCTTTACCAGAGAAGAAGGTCTTGGCTACCATCTTGGTTACTGATATCCCTCCTTCCTATGGCATGTTTCTAAGTAGGAACTTTTGCAAAGATGTTGGAGGTGAGATCCAAATGGATTGGTCACATGCCTTGATCCCTGTCAATGGGAAGATGAAGAAGTTTCTACCTGAGAAACAAGCAGAGTATATTGTGCAAAATACAAATGATCCTAAAGCACAAATAATGTATGAAGACATTGGGCATGGGAACTACATGATCATGTCACAAGAGGAGACAAGTCTGCCAAAGGAAGTGTTGTTTGATCCTAATGGTGTGTGGACTTTGGAGTTTGATGGAAGTTGTTCCTCAGCTAGTTCTGGAGCTGGTGTAGTGCTTATTGCTCCTAGGGGTAAGGTTCATCCTTTCTCTTTCAAATTTCAGTTTGAAAATACCAACAATACTGCTGAGTATGAGGCCCTTATTCTTGGGTTGAGCATGGAAAAGGAAATGGGAGTGAAGAACCTTCTTGCTCGTGGAGATGCTAAGCTAATTGTAAAACAAGTTAGAGACCTTTATCAGGTAAAGAACAAAAGGTTGAAACACTATAGGAATCTGGTCTGGGATTCCATTGAATTCCTTGATGCTTTTTCCATTGAAGTTGTGCCAAGGGAAAGGAACACTAGGCTGACTCTCTAGTTGTTTGGGGTCCTTGTTGATTCCTCATCCTGATTTTCCTCAGGAGAAATTCACCATTGAGCTGATCCATAGACCCAGTGTGCCTGACAATGCAAATAATTGGCAAGTTTTTAATGATGACCAACATTTTATTTCTTTCTTGGAGCTCAAAGACAACTTTGATCAGCTGTACTTTGAAGGAAGTGAAAATTTTCCTAGAGAGTGTGTGTCATAAAATGAAGAGGGTGTCAAAGAAGAGATGGATCAAGATGGATGCATCAAACTGAAATTTAAACAAAATTCCTAAAGGGTGGTGAGTTTGGAGGATCTTTTTGATAAACATGATAGATATATGAATTCTAAAGTTTCCCAAGGATCTCGGCAATCTGCTGAGACTGAGAAAGTGAATATTGGGAGTCTTGATGATCCCAAAATGGTCAACATTGGAAAATGTTGCACTCAGGAAGAGAAAAAGAAGGTGGTGAATCTATTGAAAAAGGTATGTTGATGTTCTAGCTTACTCTTATGATGATCTTAAGGCTTTTCAGCCTAAAGAAATGTAACATTTCATTCCTCTTAAGCCTGGGATCAAACCCTTCAAACAGAAGAAAAGGAAATATAATCCAAAGATAGCTGATACAATTTTCCAAGAAATACAGAAGCTTCTAAAGGCTAGGATCATCTTCCCCATCCACCATTCAATGTGGATTGCTAATATAGTGCCTGTCAGGAAGAAGAATGGTGAGATCCAGATCTGTGTGGACTTCAGAAATCTAAATCAGGGTTCTTTGAAGGACAATTACCCTCTCCCCATGATGGACCAAGTATTGCAAGTTGTTACAGGCTCGGAGATGCTATCTATGTTAGATGGATTCTTGGGGTACAATCAAGTAGAGGTGAATACTGCAGATCAACATAAGACTACCTTTACTACTCCTTGGGGCACCTTTGCATACAAGAGGATGCCATTTGGTCTCATTAATGTTGGTGCTACTTTCCAGAGGGCCATGGACTTGGCTTTTGGTAGTTTGAAAGGGAAATGCATTGTTGTGTATTTGGATGACTTGACCATGTTTTCTAAAGCAAGAAAAGATCACTTCCAACACCTTGAAACAATATGACAGAAGTGTAGAGAGCATGGAATTTCTTTAAACCCTAAGAAGTCTATGTTTTGTGTCACAGAAGGAAAGTTGTTGGGACACATTGTTTCAAAGGAAGGGATCAAGATTGATTTAGAGAGAGTTCATGCCATCTAGAAAATTCCTCTTCCATCAAGTAAGAAGGGTGTCCATTCTTTCTTTGGTAAGATCAATTTCCTAAGGAGATTCATCCCTGATTTTGCAGAACTTACTATGAGCATTGCTCACATGATGCAAGGGAAGAAAAATTTTGGTTGGTCCTCTGAAGGGAAGAAATCATTTGAGGACATTAAATAGGCTATTACAAAGACTCCAATCTTGGCGTGCCCTAACTTTAGCAAAGATTTCATTATCTATTGTTATGCCACTAAAAATACCTTAGTTGTTGTGTTAGCCCAGAAGAACATTGAAGATCATGAGCTCCCAATTGCATTCATGAGTTGTGTCTTGAAAAATCATGAGCTGAAGTACACTATGATGGAGAAACATGCTTTTGCAGTTGTCAAAGTTGTCAAGCAGTTCAGGTTTTACATTCTTAATTCTCATTTTGTGGTGTTGGTGCCTGATACAACAATCAAATCCATTCTTACTCAGCAAGAATTTGGAACCAAGAGAGGTAATTGGGTAGCAAAGGTGCAAGAGTATGATCTTGATATCAGGCCAACAAAGCTAGTTCGGGGTAAGGGCTGTGTGAACTCATTGCTGAGGGAGCTGCCAAGGAGTTGTCCAAAGATGAAGTTGATGTCCCTGTTGTTTTGTTCCTCATCTCGACAGATGTATGGTATGCTGACATTGCTCACTTTCTGACCTATGGAGAGTGTCCTTCTCACTTGAGTTCCAAAGAGAAGAGAGCTATCAAACTGAGGTCTGCACAATATGTGCTATGGGAGAATGCTTTATTCAAACGAGGCATAGATGGAAGGTTTTTGAAGTGTGTAGACAAGGAGCAACAAAAGAAGTTGTTCTCTGCTTTTCATGACCAGGCTTGTGGAGGTCATTTCTCCTCTGCTGTAACAGCTCATAAAATACTTCGTGCTGGTTATTATTGGCCCACTCTGTTCAGAGATGCATCAAAATGGGTTGGTAAATGTGAAGCATGCCAAACGTTTGTTGGAAGACCTAAGTTGGCTGCTTTGCCGCTAAATCCAATAGTGATTGATGAGCCCTTTCAACAGTGGGGATTGGATTTCATTGGAAATATTAACCCACCTTCCAGTGCTGGACATACCCATGTGTTGACTACCACAGATTACTTCACCAAGTGGGTGGAAGCCATCCCAGTCAAGAGCACTACCTCCGAGGTAGTTTGCAACTTCATTAAGGAGAACATATTGATCAGGTTTGGGATCCCAAACAAAATTGTGACTGATAATGCTTCCAACTTTTCTTCTGCTGAGATGATGGACTTCTGTTATGGGTATGGGATCTCACTTGCTCATTCTTTATACTACTACCCCCAAGGGAATGGATAGGAAGAATCAAAAAACAAGAACTTGGTGAGAATAGTTAGAAAGCTTGTAAATGATTCTCAGAGGAATTGGCATAAGAAGCTATATGATGCACTTTGGGCTGATAGAATTACACCCAAGAGAGTAATTGGAATGTCTCCTTTCCAAGTGGTGTATGGTGTGGAAGCTCAAATGTTAGTCATGGTGGAATTTCAGCCTTACATCTGATGAAAACCATTGAAGATTCAAGTTTTAGTAGCTCTTTGGATAAGAGAATTTTGTACCTTCAGAAGCTTGATGAAGACAGATTGCAAGTGGTGGACAGGATAGCAGCTCATCAGTTGAAAGTGAAGGCTTTGTTTGACAAGAAAGCCAAACCCAAAGTTTTCCAAGTGGGAGACATTGTGCTACTTTGGGACAAAAGACATGAGCCATGAGGAAGCCATGGTAAGTTTGATTCTCTTTGGCTTGGTCCTTTTAGAATCAAACATTTTGCTGGAGAGAACTCTTTTTATCTGGATTACATGGATGGTTCTCCTCTCCCACTTCCTTATAGTGGGCAGTATCTGAATTTGTTCAAGTCCTAGGTGACTAGGTGGTCCTTCTGTATATTATGTACAGTGTTTTGGTTTTGGGTGTTCCTTTGTTTTTCGTTTCTGTTCTTCCCTTTTGGTTTGTTTTGTTTCTTTTCCCATCTTGTGTGTGTTGCTTTGTATTGGTTTTTCCTTTCCTCCTTTTCCCAATGGATAAAGCACTGGTCCTTTTTCCCCAGAGTTATCTACAGTTCTTGATCTTGCCTTGTGTCTTTGTTCCAAGCCAAGTCATCCCCAGAAAGAGCCAGTTGTTGTCGGCCCCAAAATTCCCCTCTTTTGAAGTCAAGTTTCAAAAAATTTTGAGTCTGTACCTTGGAGTATTGAATCAAGTCGAGCCTGGCATTATTTGTAGTTTTCCTATTCATGGAGAACAATTTGAAAGTCAGGCGTATGGTGAAGTTCTTTTCCTTCCTTTTTATTTTCTTCCCGCAGTCAGGAATGACAGGCGTATTTTCCCCGTTAATTTTTTCCCCAGAGTCCACGGGTAATACGTGAATATCTTTGATTGGATGTAGTTTGGCCATATTTCAAGGTTCAGCGGAAGCCTCCACATGTCCAAATGACACAACCCCAGGGGCAGGGTCCAAGGGATAGTCCTCAAATAAGCGCAGGCTTTCCACGTGTCCCAGGTACAAAATGAAGACAGAATAAGCTAAAATCGGCTAAGTATGGAAGGCTCAGCGGACGGTGCCACGTGCCTCATCGGCGTAACTTCAAGAGTCAAAGATGGGGACGGTTCTCAAACTTGCGCCAGTCCTCCACGTGTCCTAGGTCCAAAAAAGAGAAAGAGCGATCATTAAAATTGACTAAGTATGGGTGGGTTGGCGGAAGTCTCCATGTGCCTTAACGACGCCATTTCAGAAGTGAAATCAAAGGGTCATTCTCCAAGTAGCGCCAACTCTCCACGTGGTTAAAGTCAATGAGGAGACAATAGAGTTGGCCGTTGAAAATTCAAGACCGGTGGAAGGAGACACGTGTCAGCTTGGCACAATTTTAAGGGGTGCTTCCAAAATGGAAACTCAAATGAGCGCCAGCCCTCCACATGTCTAGGGGTCAACATAGGTCAAGCTAGAAATAGACCTGAATTGGTAAAGTATAAAGGAACCGGCGGAGCTCTCCATGTGTCAGCCTGGCATGCAGCTTCAAAGGAAAAAATGAAGAAGGCGTCTACAGGCCCGCTCCAATTAATTTCTCCCACGTGGGTGGCCCAAATTTGAAGTTGTAAAAGCAAATTGAATGGCCCATGTTTTAACTGGTAAAATAATGTAACGACTGTATATTTAAAAAACTATTTTTTCCACCATTAACGTTTCTTTGCAAATCAAGAATTCGAAAGGGCGTGGATGATTAGAATAAGTTGTAACTGTTTCTTGCTTGCTCGAGGAAGTTGTAACCGTATCTTGCGAGCTATATCATGAGCTTTCAAATCCATTGTAAGGGTTGGAATTTTGATTATTCTGGAACTGTAATTTTGAATTGGAAGAAATCAATACAAAGGTTTTTCCCTTTTTCTTTTGCTTTCTCTTTCCTTTTGGTTCTGATCTGTGAATCATCTAATCCTTGCGTGCTTGGAAACTTTGTGTTCTAGTTTGTACAATCTCCAGAACTTTGAGTCTATGGAATTGTGTCTGTTATAAACGTGGATGGTTCTACTCTGTATCTCATTTGCACAATACATATAAGGGTTTTCTCTACCATCTCTTTTCCCTGAAAGTATTGTCTTCTTCTACCTCCCTCCTCTCTTCAAAGTCTTCTATCCTCATGTATTGATAACTTTCCAGGATTAAAACACATTTCAGGATATCGGGAAACCACCATTGAATGAAAGACTGTGCATTTGTACATAGGTTTTTCCCCTACTTTCAATAAGGGAACCTCTCCCATTAAAGAGGAGGGACTTTCTTGTCCCCTGACTGTGGTTTCATTCCAAGTGCAAATCTGAAACCCTCTTAAACGTAGACATGAACATACACAGGAAAAAATGTGTTAAAGACCTATTGTTAGTAAAAATTATAAAATGATATTTATCTTATTTTTTTCACTTTAAAATCAATATTTATACGAAGCTAACAGTCTCCCCTATGCGATGGCGCCATTTTTTTGAAATGTTTTCAGTTTTTCAGCATGGTTCAAGTCTACGAAAGAGAAAATTTTAAGTTTTTTGACCTTTTACACGCCATAATGACCTCCTAAGCTTTGGTTGGGGAAAAAAAAGATTTCCCGAGACTTAGGGTCAGATTTGATGATACAAAAAGAACCACGGTCGCGGTTTTGATATCAAGCACCACGATCATGCTTTATAAACCGCGATCACGCTTTGATAAACCATGATCGCACTTTATAAAGCGTGATCACGGTTCTTAAATCATATTTACACACATCCCGATGTTTGAATTACCATGTGATTTTTACTCTTTGACCTTACCGTATGAATTACTATGAAATTATGTCGCTTTATGCACATTTTTCTTATTATCGGAAGTAAAACATCATGGGAGACAAGAAACGAAGTCAAAAAAAGGAAGTCATTGAGTAAAAAAATGCCAGACGAATTAGAGGCAAACAGATTTAAAATGTTGAGCGAATGTGGAATCTTCGTGAATCAAGAAGAGGTTCATCTTCAACCCCTACTATTGTAAGAAATGAGGAACCAGATAATGTTTCTATTTGAAGTTAAATTAAATTCTCGTGATGAAGATGTTTTTACTGTCAATGTTGAAGAAGAATTAAACACTCGTGATGTAGCTGATGTTGAAATTGAAGGAGACAATGAAAATGTGAATAAGGAAATTAAGGTTGAAACTGTAGACAAGTAAAATTTGACAAAAACACCTCCTAGGATTTTACATAAGAAACCTAATTATTTTATTGAAATTGATGAAAACATTTTGAAACTAATGTCTGACAAACTTTCTGAGCTGTAAATCAGAAGAAGAGCCACTGAAATTTGGGATAATCATTTTGAAATTTTAATTGATTCCCAAAGATGTCAGTTGTTGGTTAGTTTGATGAAATTGATTAAAATGAGACCTACATTAAACACCTTAGGATTGACAACATCTAATATATGTGGTTAAACCTCTACAATTGTTGAAAACCTTCATGATGCATACCACATTGTTGGTGTCAAGAGACACACTAGGGATAACAATATTGTGCGTTGTGTACTTGCTACTAGTGTTGTAAGTGAATCAATAAAAAACAATGTTTGATTATGCAAATAAGTCGAATGTTGAAAGTTAATCGAAAAACTCTAATGAAAGCAATTGAAAGACGTAATATCCTTCAATCACTCAATAACACCGATTTTTGGGCATTTTCTGTTAGAGCACCATGTAAGGACAAAGATAAATATGATGTTATAAGAGAAGTTGTTATTCAATTTTGGCATGATAACACTAGAGTTTCACCTAATACAAGAGATGTTGTAAAATGGAGAGTTGGTTCTACTAATCGCGAACCACATCCAAAGCATTTCTTAGATATGACTCAAACTCAATTTTTTCATAAGTTTTACCAAGAGCATCTAGAAATTAAAATTAGCCAACATTTTTTTGAAATGTTAAAACCTTCTATGTGAAAATAAACCACGCTCGCACCACTTGTTGTAGGCAACATGTTGAATTTGCTATGCATTATACTAAATTTTTACGTATTCGTTCTAATTTTCATTCTAAAACTATGTTATCAGAATGTGGTGTTCATTTCCACCAATATATTCTAGGGATTTCAAACCTACGATAATTTGTGAATGAGAAGTTGGACAATTTTTTTATAGTTAGAATTGTTTAGATGGAAGTTATGGTGCATGCAGCGGATTACCTAAATTGGAAAGTTGCATCCATGAGAAAATTGAAGGTGCAATAGGACATAATTTAGTTGATTTTGATAAATATAAATCAGTACCATACTAGTTGAAAGATGGAAAGGAGTCCTAAACGGTGTGAGCTAGTTACAGAACATATGCCTATTTTTCAATTTATGAGAAAATTTAAGGATGAAATTGTTTATGAGTATGCTAGGAATACACACAAAGCTCGATGGTTGGATGAACAGTTCAAGATATGCAATGACACATTTCCTATTGGTAGTATTATTTCAGTGGTCTATTTTATAGAGAATTACACGTTACAACCACAAATGGAGGTTCAATCGTAATATTACAACTCAGTACAAGTTGCCATTTTTGTGCATATATCATTTATATATTCTCCTGACAATACAGAGAATGATCAAAAAAATTTAAGAGAGTACCACTTTTATATCAGTGATGATCATACTCATTCTACTGAATTTGTGCAAGGGTGTTTCCAGTTATTTTATGGAAACTTATCTAATAGGGACATTTGCTTCAAAAAATATTATATATAGTAAGATAATTGCACATCTCAGTTTAAGAATGCACGAATGGTTTATTGGATGAGCAGGATGCACGTCAATATGGGTGTGCAACATATTTGGAGTTTCACTGAGGCTAGACATGGAAAAGGAGAGCATGACAGTGCCTGGGCATGTGTGAAAAGAGTTCTTACAAGAGAAGAGTTGAAGTACAAAGATTGTGCTAAATTGAAAGATGCAAAGAGCATAGTGGAATGGTGTATTGATAACATGGCCCGAGGTTCTCAAGAAAATTCCACAGTTCGTAGATATTTTTGGTTGATAAAGGAACAACAAATAAATAACTATGATGATTGTATGACACTCACAGGGTCCAGTGATATGCACTCATTTTGTAGCTCAAAAGCTACTTCGTGGGCCACATGGTCAAGAAAGTTTACATGTTTTTTTACATCTTGTATCGAATTTGTCACTATTGAGTGTGATTCACAAGAATGGGTGGATGGATGGATTTGTAGGCCTCTAACTCTGCTTCCCTAGTTATCAACCTCCACAAACATTACGACTTGTTTCTACAGATGAAGTTGCAACATCCAAGGACTTTGACAAAATTTTGATTTTGGTGCGACAAGGTAAATGGTTATTTAAAATTTTTTGTATTGAGTTATGTCCATTGAAATTTTAATATGTAATTTAAATTTGAGTTGAAACCTTTATTTTTTGTAGGACATGTGTTTGTAGTTATTGTGAGAGAAGACAATAAAGAAGGAACAAACTATTTCTTATGTCGTTGCATCGAGGAAAGAAAGAACTTGATTTCTTCTATTATAGATGGCGAAGATATTGAGTACCCTACAGGGTCAGTAGTAGTTACTGGAACTTGGATTCGACGGTTATCCATTAAAAAACTCTTTTGTTTGGGTTTTTGAAGACTTTGAGACACACAGGAAAATACTCTTATATTCGCATCTAGTTCTAGCGACAAATATACAGCTGTATAGATATCGAGGAAGGCCTAATAATAAGATTCTTTGGAAGGTTCAAGAGACAGATCGTGAAGCAATCATGTTTGTTAGTCATAGTAGATTTGATCATGATGGTTCATTGGAATGAATTTACATGCTCACGTTTGGTATATATAATTTCTTTGAAGTGTTTAAATTTTTCAACCATCTATAATTTGTGTATTTTGTATATATCTAGTATTTTGTATAATAAGTGTTTAAATTTGTGTATTTTGTATATATCTAGTATACATGGTTTTGATTCAACTTAAAATTCTTTGACTAGTTCATTTTTATGCAGGTTAGTGGTGTCAGAAAAGCTTGGATACTTTCACATCCTGATGGTGAACATTGGAATGAATTTACCTAAGCTCATCTGATATATAATTTTTATTTGAATTGTTTAAATTTTTTAGTTCTAGATTCAAGTTCATATATTTTATTAAATTTGTGTATTTTGTATATATCTAGTATGGTTTTGATTTGAAACTTAAATTTCTTTGACTAACACTTTTATGCAAGTTAGTGGTGCAAGAAAACCTTCCACCTTCACATGGTTAGCACTGTTAGTAGATAATTTAATATTTTGAAAGCTAAGATAATCTTTCATTGGTTTACAAGAAAAGAGAAGCAATTAAAACAACAATTTATGTACCTGTGGAGGGCGTTCTTTGCTCCAGAGGAGATAGCCCAAAAGCACCGGGAGCTTGGAGAACCAAAACAACACCTCCCCAAGTGTTTACAAGACCATCCCTACATGTGTGCATAGTCGATTCAGTGTCAAGACCCACCGTTTGTAAAATATAGAGTTTGACAGCCTTACACTGGCTCAAACTGCACTATTTCACGCGTATTCAAATAATAGGTCAGTGATAGCACAAATTAGAGACGAAAACAATCGAGACATATTATTGTAGAGGGTCCCTACAATGAGGTGTAGGATTTGATGAGACATCTCTAGGTGTCATGAAGTCTGAGTAGTCACCCGTCGAAGTTTAACGGTTCTTTGGTCTCATGGCTCTTAAGGGACTATGCCTGAACAAAGTAGCACGGAAGCAACAACATTGTCACGCATCAAAATGATGCCTCTTCTAGTGTTCACCTGGCCACCTAGACGTTTCGGCACAGTCAGTTCAGTGCCACGACCCACCATTTGTAAAATATAGCGTTTGACAGCCTTACACTGGCTCAAACTGCACTATTTCACGCGTTTGGAAACAATAGGGCAGCGAGATCACCAATTGGAGATGGAAAAAACCAAGATAGAATATTTTATAAGGTCCCCACATTGAGGTGAAGGATTTGACGAGACATCTCTAGGTGCCACGGAGTCCGAGTAGTCACCCAAAGAAGTTGAACGGTTCTTTGGTCTCAGGGCTCTTAAGCGACTACGCCTGAACAAAGTAGCCTAGAAGCAATAACATTATCGCACACAACAAAGAAACCTCCTCTATATTTCACCTGGCCACCCAGATGTTTCAACGCAATCATTTTGGTGCCACGACCCACCGTTTACAAAATATAGCATTTGACAGCCTTACACTGGCTAAAACTGCATTATTTCACGAGTACTCAAACAATATGGCAGTGAGAGCACCGATTAGAGAAGGAAAAAACTGAGACAAAATATTTTAAAGGGTCCCCATGCAAAGGTGTAAGATCCAATGAGACGTCTTTAGTGCCATGGAGTCCGAGTAGTCACCCGTCGAAGTTGAACGGTTCTTTGGTCTCAGGGCTCTTAAATATCTACACCCGAACGAAGTAGCCCGAAATAAACGACGTTGTCATGTACCAAAACAACGCCTCCTCTAGCATTCACCTGGCCACCTGGACGTGTCAACGCAATCGGTTTGGTGCCACAACCCACTGTTTGCAAAATATAGTGTTTGACAGCCTTACACTAACTCAAACTGCACTATTTCACGTGTATTCAAACAATAGGGCAGCGTGAGCACCGATTGGATATTTAAATAACCAAGATATGATATTGTATAGGGTCTCCATGCTGAGGTGTAGGATCCAACGAGACATTTCTAGGTACCACAGAGTCTGAGTAGTCACCCATCGAAGTTGAACGGTTCTTTGGTCTCAGGACTCTTAAGGGACTACGCCCGAACAAAGTAGCCCGGAAGTAACGACGTTATCGCGCACCAAAATAATGCCTCCTTTAGCATTCACCTGGCCACCCAGATGTGTCGGCACATTTGGTTCGGTGCCATGACCCACCATTTGCAAAATATAGCATTTGGCAGCCTTACACTGGCTCAAACTGCACTATTTCGCATGTTTGGAAACAATAGGACAGCGACAGCACTGATTAGAGATGGAAAAAAACTGAGATGGGCTATTGTAGAGGGTCCTCACACTGAGGTGTAGGTTTTGATGAGGCATCACTAGGTGCCACGGAGTCTGAGTAGTCACCCGTCAAAGTTGAACGGTTTTTTGGTCTCAAGGCTCTTAAGGGACTACGCCTGAACGAAGTAGCCCGGAAGCAACGACATTGTTTCACACCAAAAAAAAATCTCCTCTAGCGTACACCTAGCCACCCAGACATGTCGGTCCAGTCATTTTGGTGCCATGACCCACCGTTTGCAAAATATAGCATTTGACAGCCTTACACTGGCTCAAACTGCACTATTTTGTCTGTATTCAAACAATAGGGCAACGTGAGAACCAATTGGAGACGAAAAAAAAAGATAGACTATTGTAGAGGGTCCCTATGCCAAGGTTTAGGATCTAATGAGACATCTCTAGGTTCCATGAAGTCTGAGTACTCACTCATCGAAGTTGAACGATTCTTTAGTATTAGGGCTCTTAAGGGACTACGCCCGAATGAAGTAGCCCGGAAGTAATGACGTTTTCACCCACCAAAACGAAGCCTCCTCTGGTGTTCACTTGGCTACCCAGATGTGTCAGCACATTCGGTTCGGTGCCACAACCCACCGTTTACAAAATATAGCGTTTAACAGCCTTACACTGGCTCAAATTGCACTATTTCATGCGTTTGGAAACAATAGGGCAACGAGAGAACCTATAGGAGACGGAAAAAAAATGACACAGGATATTATAGAGGGTCCCCATGGTGAGGTGTAGGATCTAATGAGATGTTTCTAGGTGCTACGAAGTCCGAGTAGTCGCCTGTCGAAGTTGAATGGTTTTTTGGTCTCAAGGCTCTTAAGGGACTACGGTCGAACGAAGTAGCCAGAAAGCAATGAAATTTTCATGAACAAAAATGAATCCTTCTCTAGCATTCACCTAGCCACCCGGACGTGTCAACGTAGTCGATTTAGTGCCACGACCCACCGTTTGTAAAATATAGCGTTTCACAGCCTTACACTAGTTTAAACTGCACTATTTCACTCGTTTGGAAACAATATGGCAACGAGATGACCAATTTGAGAGGGAAACAAATGAGACATGATATTGTAGAGAGTCCCTACATTGAGGTGTAGGATCCAATGATACGTCTCTAGGTCCCACGGAGTCCGAGTAGTCATCCCTCGAAGTTGAACAGTTATTTGGTCGCAAGGCTCCTAAGGGACTATGCCCAAACAAAGTAGCCCAGAAGCAACGACATTGTTGTGCACCAAAATGATGTCTCCTTTAGTGTTCACCTAGCCACCCAAATGTGTCGGTGGAGTCATTTTGGATGCCAAAACACACCATTTTCAAAATATAGCATTTGACAGCCTTACACTGGCTCAAATTGCATTGTTTCGAGCATTTGGAAACAATAGGGCAGTGAGAGCAACGATTGGAGATGGAAAAACCTGAAATAGGCTATTGTAGAGGGTCCCTACGCCAAGTTGTAGGATCAACAAGATGTCTCTAGGTAGCACGTAGTCCTAATAGTCACCCATCGAAGTTGAATGGTTTTTTGGTCTCAGGGCTCTTAAGGGAGTACACCCGAACGAAGTAGCCCAGAAGCAACGACGTTGTCGCTCACTAGAACGACACCTCCTCTAGCATTCACCTAGCCACCCAGATGTGTTTGCACAGTCGGTTCGGTGCCATGACGTCCCGAGACATGACTTCTCACTACTTGCCTCCGTTCATTTCCTAGGACTACCTAGAAAAGACAGTTTGTAAACAATTATGCCACGAAGGCTCAAGGAATGCCAGGAAGGCTCCAAATCGGGTGGTTTGACTCGAAACTGGGCCTCCCTAGATCCCTCCATAGCACCCGAAGGCATATACCCCCCCCCCCAATCGAACGCGGTTGGGCAGTGTCATTTTTTCGGACCACAACCTCTCGGGGCATGACTTCTCATGCTACTTGGCTCGCATCAATGATATTGCAACAAGTTTAACACATTACCATGTAAATACTCTAATGATTGTTAAATGGTCTCTTTTTAAAGCATGTTAATACACAATAGAGTCTTAAGAATATTTTGTACATATCTTGTGCCAACTAAGTTCTATAATGTTTCAGTATTTTTTTACAAGCGAATTCAAATTAGGACCTTATTATTACACACATTGAGACCGTTTTTAACTATGTACATTTTTGTCTCACTTTGGAGTGTGTTAACCACATGCTTGAAATAAGAAAATTGATATAATTCCACACTTGAATCTCTTGAAAAAAAAAATGATCTTTCACCCAATAACCTTCAAAACCATTATATAACATAACATCATATATCATATATCATTTAACAATAACATTTTAACATATCATATATCATATATATCATATCCATAATGGTAACATAATTGAGGCCATAAAATCAAATCAAACATATAGAACTAATATGGTTATGAAAACATACATAGAAGGATATCATGTGCAATCAAATCAAATCAAACATAGATGTAATATCATTATGAAAAACAACATGGGTATAATGTATCAAACTAAGTGTGTTGGACGTGTCTTTGAAAATATAAGTTCATAACATGTATCGAAATAAGTGTGTCATACACATAGGACCACATGCGGTCGCATAAGGCTATATACATGGACTATATGAAGAATCGTGAACTAGGACCAGATGACACACACACACACACACACACACACACACACACACACACACACATATATATCTATACATGGGTCCTATGAATTTAATCATGAAACATCTTCCCTCTCTTTCTCCCTGCTAAAAGAAGCATGTCCACGACCTTTGGATGTAGTCGAAGGGAAATGCCACTACAAATTTCATCCATGTGGTCTAAGGTGTATCTAAACAAGCCTGCTACCTAGCTTGCACATTCATAAGCATCAAGTTTTTAAACCCCAAAATTTTTAAAATACATTCAAAATTTAGAAACTGAGAATTTAGTTAATGCATGTGAAATATTACCGCAATCTCAAGATCCCTATCAATTTGTCGTCGATACGTCGTAGGGGTCAATGGTTGACTCATGAGGGGTAAGCTCTATTGCAAATGAATAGTTCAAATTAAATATTTCATGTACAAAATTTTATATTGTAGATTTAAGTAATAAGAAAAAATTCCTCCAAAATTCTAACAAATTTGAAAAATTGTACCTAATTTGGTGGATTTGTAGATGTTTATGGCAGCATCAACAACAACCTCCACATTGTACATATAGGGAGGAGTATCTCTGTGGCAATCATAAGCTATACAAAAAACATGTACGGATCAATATTAATCTGAAAATTATCTAGCAATCTGTATTAGCATTAGACCCAGGACTAGTATGAATAAACAGCCTAACAAACCAATAGAGTTATTTAAGATTACTAAGTAGTACACATGAACCGAACCAATCTAGGTCTAATGACCTTATGATGAAGCTTAGATGTTAATCGATTATCTGAAAGTCCTACAAGATTTGATACACATCTAATCTTCCACTATTAGAAACAAGTGTATAGAGAAGCTAACCTACATGTAAAATGTCACGTGAGGCGTAGTCAGTAACTTTTATGTGTCCATTGCAAATGATGACCCACTAGGCTCCTACGTATAAAAGAGAAACATATGTAAGCTCTCGGGCATGTATCTAGGGATTTTTGTAACTATTATAATTGTACAAGTGAATGTTGCTATCCCAATTTCAAATTATCTCCGGTTTGTGCATGAATTAGATCAAACACAACCAAGCATTTCATGAGATGATTGATACAGTGTAGTGCTCTGTCCTATGTAGATCACAAAAAAATTCAAGCAATCTGAGGTAAAAGTACAGTGTGTAAAAATGAAGGAAAAATTCAGGCTTCTCACTATAATTTGAGGCCAAGATAGTGATCTTAGACTAGGTATGCCAGAGTGATACCAGGTATGAATGAGATGTTTGAATGATTTCAGGGGTGTAGGAATAAAGAAAATTCCATCAGTTGAATGAAACTAACTATACAAGAAAATATTAAGTCACAAAAAGGGTTATTAGAGATATTCAAGAAGTAATTCATTAAAGATGTGGAATGTATTTCTAGTATGTAGAACTTGTTTCTAGGCAAGTCATAAAGCTATATCCATTATGTACACGAGAATGCAAATATAGAGAAACTTGATGAAGAACAAATATATAATATGAGATTAGGTGTATAGACTTTCATATGGAGTATTGGTGATAAACATGAACCAAGGGACCCATGATATATTTAGAAGTGTAGGTAACTTATCCCATATTTTCATTTGTTTATTGTTTAGAGACAAGAGGGTTAATAAAGAATGCATATAACTAATAATGTTGGCAAGGTCAGTTATGCATACATCCTAAGAAGCTAAAAGAGATCCTTAGAGGAAAAGGATGATGGAGAAAGCATTAGATATGGAGTGCTCTAGAAACATGTCTAGCATAGAGGTAAGTGTCTGTGATCATGATAAAAGGAGAGTTTGTATATCTAGGAGAGCGTTAAAATTAACCCTTTCCTCATAAGAGCTTAATGTTATTATTATCACCGAATTACAACACCCTACAGTTTGCACAAGTGTGTGTGTTTGAGCTCATGATGTGATTTGATAACATGGGTATTATCTCCAAGTTGAGGGACTTGCTACTTGATAGACCTCCAGAGAAAGATAGTTCTTGCTCCTAGACTACCTACCACAATCTACTCTAATGTAAGAAAAACTATCTGTCCTAATCTAACTTTCCAAGGGACCAGGGAGAGAGAGTGCATGAAAATTTTTTTTACACTAAAGCGGTGATACACTAGAAAGTTACACCAACCGTGTGAAAATATCCTCCGATGTGTGAGCGGACAGAAGCAAAGTGTCATACTTCCAAGCACCTTCTAGGGGTAAATCTAACAAGTGGGTCTCCCAGAAAAAGCATTAGCCTTCCAAATGTCCCAAGTTCACAACAAGGGATTCCATGTGTGCATAGTTGAAAATTCGATCCATGGCAAGAGTATAAATAGGCATAATATATTTGCCATGATATTGACTCGGCAAGAAGAATGCAAAGATCAACACAGTAGGGGCGGATACATCCACAAACTTGCATCTATTGCTCTCCATTGATATGCACAGGTTCAAATCTATTACGAGATAAGAGTCCTAGCCATTCACCATTGACTAAGGAATCCACTAGTTAAGCGGAACCCTACAGCACATTGACTCGTCACAAAACAAATTTGACATAGTTTTGCTAAACTCCAAGGAGCTATATCCCAAATATGTGTTGAGCCACAACATGTCCAGGATATATATTTTTGACCCCGCCTTAAAGAGAGAGAGGAAAAATGAAAATCCATGAAATCTATCAGGTCAACCACTTGTAAGGCAGGCCATAAATGGAAGTGAAATTATGTTATGTTACTTGCAAAAGCGGCCCCCCATACTATCTGAGGATTACTTGTAGCCAAGTGTAAACTTGTCGGGCCCGTGCTTCATTAAAATGTTCCCAACTACCAAATAAAATCACTATTTCAAACTCTGCGGAATTTTTTTTGAAAAATATCCATTTAATATTCCCAAAATAGTGTGATTTGCTTAACTGCATGCCCGCGAGCCTGAGGAGGCTTGGAATCGCCGATTCCAACGATGACCAGGTTGCGGGCTATGTGGGGGATTTTCGTTGAGAAATACAGTGAATTGCGGGCATTACGGAGTGCTGTGGCAGCTATTTTGGGTCTGCCAGGCATTTATGTCATTTAATGGTGCAGAAGGCGCATAGTTAATTTATCGGAGCCTGAATATTTGTTTTACAAAACGAATTTTACGCTATCTATGGCATAGAAGAAATCTTTCCCATTCTAGAATAGTCAATTTTTTGAAAATCTTTCGAGCTCAGTGGTTAAAAGTTCATGGCAAATTTGAAGTACCGGGATTTGATTTGTAGTGTCAACCCCCTATATGTCATGGCAGCCTATATCGGGTAATTTTGACAAGGTCTAGGTGGTGTCCCAAATGTCCCTTCTGCGACTTGGGCTGAATACCTGCCACTTCAACCACATCACACTTGACCCTATTTTCAAATCAACTAGATCAAATTTTATTTGATCCTGCCTGTCTTCCAACGTTCAACACGGGCCGTTGACTAGTCACTTTCACGGCGAGGCTTCCTTGACTGATCGGCTACTTCGGCATTTTCAAGGTCCCATTGATGTCCTGCGTGTACCTGTGTAGCCTGGTCTCTAAAAATCAAGATTTTTCTGCCTCTTTTCTTCTCAAACTCAACTTCATTTTGGCTCTACAGACAAGAGCTTGGCTCATTGTCCCAACATCCTGTGGACCGCATTTTGAAAAAGTTTCCTGACTTCACCAACTTCCTCTCTAGTCTGCAGGTGATTTTGGCCATGCGGGTCCTGAACCTGCTATTAAGACTGTAATGCATGTTTTTCTCCATGCGGGACAAAAACATCTGTAATGCTCTGTACCAATTTGTGAACCACCTAATGGCCATGTATGTGGATTTTTAGGTCCCAGATGTCCTACGCGTACTTGTGCGGTCATGGGCCATAAATACTTGATTTTTCATTGCAATATTGGTTATAAACGAACCGAATTTTTAGATTGTTTTCCAATTTTTTACTAACTCCTTGGATTTGTGTTCTGATAGCAATGTGGGTGTTAGAAGAGAGTCCAAAGGTGACATTCAAAACTCTGATATTTTGCCTTTAATACCATACATCTTCTTAGCCTTGTCTCCTTGGCAAGTGAGAATAGACTATAGCATAGATCCTATGCAAATCTTACCTTGAGGGACCTGGATTTTGGAATAACAATTATGATCAAATTACACTAGCTAGAGCTAATCTCGATTGTCAAATTCCCACGCTTTGAGAGATGTTCCACAATTATGCAAACAAAGTGTAAAGAGTCTCAACCCATCTAACGTACGAAGAAATTCACATGGTGTGCATGTGAATTTACACTAACAGTGCAATCAGATGAAATTTGAAATGTACCCGTCATCAACTCCCATATATAAACGTTTGTAACACACCCAGCTGCATTAGCTATGTACATGTACGACATGAAACGATTATACACGAACATTACCGGATCTTGCTATTTAATAATTTAAAAGTGTAATCAAATGAAATGTATGTAAATGTACGTAACTTGAAATACATATGTCTGTAACATCGCCGAACTGACAGTAGCTAGCATGTCGATGTCGGATGTGTGCTTCACCAGCTCTTGCTATTTAAAATGAAAACATTTATTTGAAATTTACTTGTTAAAGCCCAAAATCATTTTCACTAGCTCCAAAAACCTCCACCATCATCTCATATAGAGAAAATAAATCATGTGATCCAGCAAATGATTTCTCGCTCACAATGCATATGGCACCACATGATCCATAGTTGTGTGGTGCACTAGAACTAGCACTTCCACCAACATCACCAAATGTAATTTGGCCACTATGCTGGGTCAGAGTTTTAGTGAGCTCCCTTAATGTATTTAGTGTGTCAATCTCCACAACCTCCTTCACTGTAGGAGGAATAACTGAAGGCAGTGGGGGTTTTGGGGCATGGGGGATCCTTGGTTGACCAATGCGTGCACCAGTTCTACTCTGTGCAGAGCCACCTCTTCACTCATAAAACTTAGAGAATTCAAAATAATTTGGGACTTCATTAAGCACAAACTCATGCAACATGATTTCTTCAAAAAATAGAGGGGAACCTCATTATTGTTGCATGGTGGATAATAAAAAACCATTCACCATTGGTCCCAAAAATTGTTCTTGATTCGGTCATCATGATACCAATGGATTGGGAACCATTTGCAAGTAGTTTACGCGGGGCATTGGTTCTCAGGTCAGTAAATAATGCACATATGCGGTTCTTTTGCAAAATTTTTTGTCTTTTACGAGCCACATGGGATAATTTATCTACATAGACACTACTTAGAATCAGCTCTAAAGTTATTCCATCTATGTATTTGGTTAGTTACGGAGTTGACTTCACCAATCAATGTTTGCAATGTGTTGGCTAAAGTCATGCGGGACTGATTTGTTGTATGATTTTGTCTTATTGTCTAAATAAGGTTCTCAATGGAAATTTTATTTTGTCAGATTCTTCCAACAATATCAGCTTTATTTTCGTGTTGGTTCTCGTGGGGACAGAAGAAGCCACAGGATGTAGATCTACATTTGGAGGAGGGTTTTGAGGAATGTTTGGAGGGTTTTGAGGAATATTATGAAAATTTTACAAGATTACAAGCTTTCCTGAGACAACTGAAAAAACAAATAATTTGTATACATAAACAAAAAATTGGAAAACCCATGAAAATCACAAAAAAAAAACTAAAATACAAGAAATTTGACCAAAATCGAGGGCTTACCTCTTCGTTTTAGTGGCATTGTTGAAACTTTCACAATCCAGAATTCCAAGGAGCAATTTTCAGGGAGTACTCAAAGCTCAAGTGCCAAAGGTCTAGGAGAAATCATGGTTTGTAGGGGAAAATGGGGGAAAATGAGGAGTCGTGGGTCTATTTTTTTGTCTCAGAGGACTGCGATCACAGTTTTAGGTTTGAAAAAATCAACAAACTTGTGAAATTAATTCCGTGATCGCGGTTTAAAAACCATGATCACGGTATGTAAATTTCAAGTTTTTATGTCCACTTAATTGTCCACCAACTTGCTGCACTTACCCACAAATGGCGTGGTAGTTTCAAACCGCTAACCTCCCCGATTGTAGTGGGAGGTCTTAACCGCCACACCACCGACCTATGTTATTTTTAGCATTGTGGATATGGGGTGTTAACCCATATCTCGAGGACGGGTATACTATATAAACCCCCCTCCATTCAAAAAACTCAAGCTTGGAGTTTTAAAGGGCGGGCCAAGCCTCACTCCAAGCAACACGAGGAGATCAAAGAGTTCGTGAGAACTCATTGAGGAGACACTGAAGATCTCGTAGAAAAAAATTTAGTGCGATTGCTTGATGACAAAGTCAGGTTCTTAAAGGATTTATTTTCTCCTTTTGTCATTTTTGGGAAGTTAGGCGGCATTTTTAGGACTTGGAGTAAATCAGAGAAGTTTTCAAAATTATGAGACGATTCTCCTAATCCTATTATTTTCCCATTTTGGTGTTCATTTTCCGTTATTCGGAGCATTTTGTAGTTGCTTTCGACAGAGAACTAAGGGAAACTAATCGTGCAAGTACAACAAGAAGGTAAAGAACGTTGTTAGATATAGTCCAAGTCTTCTGAAGTTCTAATGGTATAATTTATGTAGGTCTTTTTAATTCCATTATGGTATTATAAGTTTATAAGTTGCACTTGCAATATATTTTTAATGGAACAATCACACTAGTGGACCTAGAGACATAAGCACATTGCCGAACTTTGTTATCAATCATTTTGCATGGTGTTGGTCTTTCGTGCATGCTAGTTGATTAGTGATTTGCGGCATTATTTTCTAGGCATTTTTTGTCACAATTTAAAATCTATTGTTAACTATTTAATAGTATGGGGCCTAATACAGTTTACGGATCAACGAGTTGTATTTATTTAGATATGGTTTTTACTTTTGATATAACACAAGGTTTGGCAACTTTCAATTTCAAGGAGCAATTTGGGCATGAGATTATCATATACAAGGTGAATTGGACAATGGAAAAATGTAAGATTAGCAAAATGTACTTCATCATCATAGCAACATTTTAAAGATAAATCTACATTCCCAAATACTGGTATACACATAACAATATAGATAAATTGAAATAGGAAACTTTCAAAATACCTTGTTTCTTGCTACTACGCTTACATCAACGTTGGCCAAGCTTCAAAATGGGTGGTGGTTGCTAGTAATTTCCTTGTTGTGTGTACACATTCTAGAAACTTCATGAAACCATGGGGCTATTTATGCACAAAGAGGGCGGAAAAAAGCAACATGTGAGCCATGTATTGTTGTCAGTGGGAAATTAAGTGTGCAACGCACATATTTGATTTCCTTCAATGGATACACCATGTGGGGGGTGGATAAGGAAAATTTTTCAACTCTGTAAAAAGGGAAGAATAATGCAAGGTGTCATGGGATCTGTGTGGAGATACACATCTCAAAATTTGACTCGACGATAGGAGAAATGTCTTGGAGTGTGGAAATTTATCTGTCAGCACCGAAAATAGTGAGGTTTTAGTGTGTTAGGGCCCACACATGATGGCTCAGAGCCCACTCATGTGTGGGCCCTAATACATTAAACCCTCACTGTTCATGCACGCAATTATATATTTTAAGGGTATTGAGTGGACTAAATTAATATTAAAAACATTTGGCCTGTTAAAGGAAAAATTGGTCATTGTTTACTTGAAAATTGGCACATCCATTGAGAAAAATAGGCCCCATGATAGAGAGGACTCGTGGGGATGCATTTTTTTCTGACACAACACCATCCCCAAAAACGAACTACTATTACTTTCATCAGTTAATTGCTCATATCCAAAAATAATAAGAAACAAAATTGAACTGGTCCGCAAAGAAAGGTTTTGGTTATATCTACACTTGTTTGGAGGAAACCTTGCAAAAAAATTAACAACAAGAATGTCCCTAGAAAATTTGTTGTAGGAGAGGTTTTTGTAAAATAAATAGAGCCACTTACAGTATCATTTATTATTAGGGCAAGAGAATTAAATTTGCAAATCATATCTTTCAAAACTTTACAAAGAAACATGTGGAAAAAGGAATCCTCACAATTTAACAAGGCTGAAACAGTTGACTAACTACGATGGCACTTCCCCTGATAAATTATTATTTTTCAGTATCATGCATATGATCCATTTCCAATATTATTTGAACATCAACACAAGCCTACCGAAAATTTACATTCAAGGTATAGTTGAAACAAACATGAAGTGAGACTAAGTTCTGTAATTGCCTAAACTCTTGAGGAATATGACATGTTAATCGATCGCCACAAAGATCTCTAGTTTTTAAAAAAACACAATAAGTTACAGTTTCCTGTGAAATGAAAATGCATAGCATATAGATCCAAAAACATGACTTTGTGAGTTATATAATCAGATTTTCAATATAAAGAACTTACATATCCACTATACTCCTCAGTTATCCAAACTCCTCTGACAGAAACCCATTCAGTCTATTTCCGCTCAAATTCCTTGAATTTATAATTGAGATGAATCATCAAGTCAATATAATGTTCATTCATAGAAACCGGACTTCTTGTTTATGCTCTATAAAATCCTATATGGACAAGACTTACAATTTCATAAGATGTTCCAAAGCCCCACAAATCCAAGAATGGGTCCAGAAATTTTATTATCAGAGAGGTCCCTAGGATTTCATGCCAGATCAGAGATCAACAAAACATTTGGAAGTCTTTCGTAGCTATCATCTAGATAGTAAATTTCACTCCAAACACAATTCTTAATAGCCTATTCAAAGTATAACCAAAAAATAAAAAATAATTGAACTCACAATGTATCTAAATTTATAATATATCCCAGCTCTATTGGAATTGCTCCCTTAATATTGTTTGAGGTAAAATTCCTGTAAAATCAATAACATAATATTGCTAGACTCATTAGACCATAGTTGTGTTATATATGCATGTTTAATGTGCTTGACAAAACCCTTCCACAATCATCATATACATGATCGATCAACAGAACAAAATATAATCTGAAAGAACTTACAAATAAGTAAAGCTTCCAAAATTCAAAAGGCATTGTTCCGAAATTCAAGAGGCAACATGCAAACTTTGAAAAGCTTAGAGGACAACATATTCCATAAATCCATCACACATGAGCCCTTATTGCATGTTATTGCATCTAAATGCACTATGCAGTGAAAGATGGTGTCTAGATAACTAACAATTATGATTTTTTATTAAAGGCAAAACAAATGTTGCCACTTACAAGTACCATAGTCCAATCAACTAACACATATCAGGGGATAGATTTCCCACTAAGAAATTGTTGTGCAAACCCCTGAATTTACCCATTCAAAATGAAACCCTGACTTAGTTTAGACATACAACACAAAAACGGAAGAAATTTACCTAGTGGCATTGATCCATTAGCAAACAGGGGAAAATAATAAGATACACATAAAGGATCCAGAGTGTTACAAATATTTAAAAACTTCATTCCAATAGATAAGGCTAGGATTGTCTTCACTTAGTTGATTATGGGCCAAATCCCTGAAACAAAAAATACATATCTTTGTCAAGATCATTTCAATCTTATCAAATAAATAGGATTAAAAACCTATGCAAAGGGACTTGCAATATCATGATATTATTTTCCAAATTACAAAATCTCTAAGTTTGGAATTTGTGACAGCGTTGAGGGTAAATGCCCCATTAACTGATTATTCTTTACATTCCTATTAAACCAATCGATCTAAGGTTAGGCTTTTGTTTTGTATTAATTAGCGTACATAAACCAATTTATGAGGGGTGAGAGTATGTACAGGTTCTCTAGCTGCTTCAACTTGGATATTGAGAAGGGTATGTCCCCATTTAATTCATAGAAGGAAACATCCCTACACCCACGTCAATAATGGTAAGTAATGGAAACTTCATTTTGATGTTTGTTGGGAAACCAAAAAAAATTGAATGGGTTCGTAAAAAGGTCACAATAGTGTTTGGGACGTGGAGGTTGCCATAAGCCCGACTGTTATAAAATTGCAAAGCACAAACAATGTCCAAGTTAACAAATCCAAACCATGAGCTCAAATACACAATGTCAAGTCAATGAGGGCCACAACCCAAGCATTACTGGAAAACGTCGAGCTCGTGGAAGCATAATTCGGAGCTAAAAATTGAAAACCCGTTGCATCTCGAGTAATAGAGATCGACCTCCCGACAAACGTGGCATGCCAAAACAAAACAAAGCTCCAAAAATTAAAAATGATAGCCAAGGTAGATATATTTAAACAAAAATATAATATACAGATCAAACCCAGCTCCAACAAGATCTGAAGCACGAGCGAATAAGAAAGCGCTAAAAGCCTAATAATGGCGTCTACAAAGCAAAAACACAAATTTGCAAGCAAACTAAAGCTCTAAAACTATGTATGGCAACCAAAAGGAAAAAATACAGAGTTTACCCATTTCCAACAGAGTTTCTCCTCCAAAATCTTCCAAAATGCAAATTTAATGGAGACTTTCCTCTCAACCACCTGATGCACATGGGGGAAATGGGTTACAAATAAAGTTATGGGGAACTGTGCTAAACAGAGCTCTCACTAATAGCCGCCCTAAAGCACCATATGGGTTAAATCAAACTTGCAAACGGAGATAAATCTGCAACCCTAATATCTCCTCATTGTACTATATACAAATTGATTGATATGGCTTTGTATTTGTATCTGGAGTGGGTTCAATGGTCTCTGAGTCGTTGTTTTCTTTGTTGAATGCAGAAGAAGAAGATATTAAGGATTAGGATGTGCTTCATTCGGGTGTAATGTCTAGTTGTATTGATTTTGCTTTTTCTGCTTTTGAGTACCTACGCCATGTGCATTGTAACTTTTGTTGTGGACAGTTGAGATCATTTTCATCAACGTCCCTCCAATCCAATGGCGTGTGTCAGTCATGTGGCAGTGGAGGGTGGGCTCTTTCTCATAGAGAAAACATCTTTCGATGGTTTTCAAAATTTTAAGCATGTCATTGTCTATGGTTTCCTAGAATTTCAATTGTAATATAAAGTTAAAATCACAAAAAATGGCCTATGCCCTGTCAATTTCCAAGCCTCGTCACGGAGGCCATGTGCGTTAAGTCCGATGTGGGTCAAGTTTCCCCAACTAAAATACTTAATCTATCGACCAATAATTAAATTTTTCTATCGTTTAGACGTTTTTTATGATTTTAACTGTACAATACTTACAAATATTTAAAACAACCATCCCATGCGACTTGTAAATTTAAGTATGACTGTCATTTTTTTTTGTATAGATTTAAATATAAACTATATTGATATATATTAAAAAATAGTTAATCCTTTATATTTTTTATCAACATTGTGAAAATACACTATTTTACATTTTTTAAGGGCAATATTTAAAAATTAATGTCACCTAAAAATTACCTTAAATGGCTATCAAATTTAACCCATTAATCGGCTAATAAAAGTATACAAGAGGCTTTAAACATTATAGGATTTGGGAAAGTCTTATTCGATAGCGGAAAATGGGGAAATAATGATGCGAACAAAGAATTCATACGTGTAAATAAGCCTTTGAAAAGATCCCTTCCAATGCCATGATGATGATGAATCATGATGCAGCTGCCAAACTTTGAAGACACTTTTCTAATAATATGTCATCGTCTCTTTAAATATTTTTCTCATTGCCCAAGAAATTTCTCGATAATGATTCCGGCATACAGTTCTGAATATTAATGATCTTGTTGCAGGAGGATAACAACACTAGCAAAGAGGACAACAGATCTCACAGTACACGAAATAAATGGATCAATGACAATTATTCTGCAAATTAAAGGATACTTTTCCATGGACGTTAAATCTAGATATGAATGAAACTGGTAAAATAGTTTGAAATGTAGACTAGCAATCCTAACTGAAATGTACCATGTTAACGCCGAAGAGGGTGAATTGACTAAATAAAACTTGAGCATGTGGAAAAGAGGGAGAGGATGAGTGGAAATGAAAAAGTATTTTGAGAGAGGAGAAGTGCAAGGGTAGGGTAAACGATGCAGGGAACCAATACGACTATCAAAGTCGATGACCATGGAATTAATGGCACCAACTTGAGCCCTAATTAGACATCCTCCACACTTTGACTGTCTTGTCCCACAAACATGAATACAATAGACATTGTTTATTGTTTGCATCCAAGGAAGAAATGGTGCCCACATCCTTCATCCATGGGCATTATCTATACTTGATTGGATGGAATGACAACTATTTTTTGGGAAGCACAAATGGTTGTCTAACGACGGTAGTAGGACAATCAACATAAAATGGGATTTTCTATTTTTTATTTTATTATTTTTTAAATGCAAGGTTATTGATTAGATGACATTTAATTTGTTAGATAAGAATAAAACATGAATAGAAAAATGGAAATTAAAAGATGGAAATTAAAACCCTACACGTCCCACACCTATTCTAGGACTCATATTGTTCCTACACAAATAATATTTACTATTTATGCATCAATTTATCATCTCGAATTCTAACAATCATTGTTTATTGAGCCCCTCTAGATTAAGCTTGATGAATTGCAAGAGAACATACAATGCATGGACAATCATTGATAATTGAGGCCTTCATTGGTTGGTCATATAAGCAACAGGGATATTTTGTCTTCCAATCAATCATTGTTTAAAAAAGTATGGCATAAAGGTTTTAAAGTGGGCGATGTTTGATTTGTTAGAAAATAAAAGTAAATCAATTGAAAGTTGGAAATAGAAAAGTGAAAACTAAATACCTACATGTACTACACCTTTTCCACAACGCAAATTGAAACACCAAGATAATGTTATCTATGTTCCACTTTATCGACTCGGTCTTGCTCACATTATTAATGTGAGTGCAATGTGTGTTAAAAGGAGCCTAAATAAAAATGGGCAAAATTCAATAGGCTCCATGTTCAAAACCTCAATGCTTGTTTCTTATAGCACTTTGTAGGTCCCCTTTTCAATTTTATGCTCGAGTAAGTTTAAGAAAACGCATGATGTGTGAACAATCATCGATAGTTGAGTCCCTCTAGTCGCTACCCATTTAATGATGTGTCAACAATCATTGATAATTGAGTTATTCCAGTGATTAGTCATATGACTGACATGTATATTTTATCTGCCAATCTATCTTTATTTTATTTTATTTTATTTTGTTATAACGTCAAGGTTTTCGATCGGACGACTTTTGGTTTTTTCAAAAAGATGACTACACTAAGGGAAAGTTGGAAATGAAAAAGTGAAAATTAATACATCCATGTACTGCACATTTTCCATGACTCAAATTGTGATATCAAAATAATATCTGCTATTTATATTCCATTTTATCAACTTATTCTCGCTAACATTATCCAAGTGAGTGCAATTTACACTTAAAGGGGCCAAAATTAAAAAATGGATAAAATCAAGTCAAAAACAATCTCATGATGAAGCCAAAACCAATATGGAAGAAAATAAATGGAAGAGATATTTTTTGCATGTTGGATAGATGGGTGGATGGCCTTGGCTACGGATATGCAAGACCAAAAGGTAAGGCTCAAGCTAGTATCTTCTAGCGGTATCATCTCCATCACATTTTTAACGAAAATAACTAAAGAAGGTATATTGTTCTTCCCTTCATAAATGTATGATGTAATTACATTAGGCGTTGAAGAACAAAAAGTCACATTATTGTTATGTTGTCACGGGTCATATTTTACGTCCTCAAAAGTTATGATGAGGCTAGAGAGCATGAAAGTGAGTTACTTCACTTGACGGAGAGCACAAAAGTAACGGTAGCATGATATTACATCACACAGTAGATCAACCACCCTATGAAAAACTTTCCAAGGGCATTGGAAAGTTAATTTTGCGATTTGAATTCAGAAAATAACTGGTCAAAGTTGTGTATAAAGAGGGGAGGATTACTCTTCATTATCCAAATTCCATCAACACTTACAAATTTACTATCTGAATTCCACATATAAGTAGTTGAAAATGATTGATACGGGGAAGATGTTTAGCATTTTGTTTTATTGTTTCTTTGTCTAATTTTTGGCAATCAATGAAAACTCCAACAAAAGGTAGTGAACTTTATAGGCATTTTGTTAACAATTGTGTTCAAGGCTACTAGATCTTAAATGAACTATAATCTAAGTAGAATCTCTTGATTTGGCCTTTATAATGTTATTTTCCAGTTATACTTATTGTTCTATTTTTTAATAAAAATATATTTTCGATATTCGAAGATCTTAAAGCATTACATAATTTCTTTTGTTATGTTGTGACGACAAAGTCACTAAAGTCATATTTTACGTCCTCGAAAGTTATGACGAGGATAGAGAGCATGAAAGTGAGTTACTTCACTTTACAGAGAGCACGAAAGCAACAGTAGCATGATATTACATCACACAGTAGATCAACCACCATACGAAAAACTTTCCAAGGGCATTGGCAAGTCAGTTTTATGATTTGAATTTAGAAAATAACTAGTAAAAGTTGTGTATGAAGAGGGGAGGATTAATCTTCATCACCCGAATTCCATCAACCTTTGCAAATTTATCATATGAATTCCACTTGGAAGTAGCTGAAAAGGATCGATATGGGGAATATGTTCAAAATTTTGCTTTATTGTTGCTTTTTCTATGTTTTGACAATTGACAAAAACTCCAACAAAAGATAGCAAACTTTATTGTCATTCTGTTAACAGTTACAGTTGTGGCTGTTGGAGCTTGAATGAGCTATAATATAGGTAGAATCTCTTGATTTGGCATTTATAATGTTATTTTCTAGTTATACTTATTGTTTTATTTTTTTATAGAAATATATTTTGATATTCAAAAATCTAAAAGTGTTACATACTTTTTTGGGATGTAAATTTACAGTTTTAAGTAGGCTGCATATGAATTTTTGTATTGCAATGGACAATGGATATGAATTTGATGTGCCTCGACGTTTCACCTTCATAAATGCAGGGTCCAACGCCTACTTCAGCAAGACCTTAACCTAGACAGGAGCTTACCGTGCCCAATCAGATGCACCGAAAACAATCGAATATCTAGATAAAGTCTACGGGGAAGATGGGGGCTCGAGCTCAATGTCTGATGTGAATTATAATAGTATTATGTTGAGGAAGTACGGTTAAAAATTAAAAAAAGTATTATGTCAACGAAGTATGGACGCATTCTTCCCAACAACAATCGAATATCCAGAGAAAGTCTATGAGGAAGACGAGGGGTTGGAGCTCAATGACTGATGTGACTAATAATAGTATTGTGTGGAGGAAGTACGGTTCAATCTAAAAATATATTATGTCAAAAAAGTACGAAAGCATTAGATTTGTAGTCCACTTCATTCTTATCCACATGTCCATTTAGTTGGAGTTTGCATACCCTTCTATGCTACATTATGTTATATTGAATGCATATGTCGTCACATACGTCTTGGATTATGCAACATGTTCAGAAAATCTTACGAGATGGAAGAATGACCCATCACTCATGTCACCCTTGAATACTGAAATAGGGTATGTATTCAAGGTCTCAGTTGTTTGAAAGATTCCACATCAACAAATATGACCTTTCATACTTCCGCATGAAGAATGGAAATATTTTTGTATGTATTCCACAACAATGTATATTTTACTCTCCCATTATCTAGATTTTGTGATTCAATTATATACATAAGGGCCCTTTGTATTCTATTGTGGGAATCACTTTTGACTTTTACTGGCTGGCAGAGCTTCCTTAAGATGAGCTTTTTTATGGTGCTAGTGTGTTTCTAATTTTTGGTCTGAAGGCTAGCGTTTTCCTCAGATGGTGGGATGTATATCTGCAGAAGAATACTCAAGAATGGTGAAGTTAGTATCTTCTATAGGGTGATTTTTATTAGCATCTCCTCCTCATATTAAGCTCACTTGAATATTTATTTAATGTACTTTATCTACTCTATTATTTATATTATCATCAAAAATTACATCTCTGATGATAGCCGACCGAAAGAATAGATCCTCCACTCTAAATTATCCACACTCAGAAGCAATACCTAAACCACAACAGAAAATCTAACATGGTATCATCATAGGTGGCATTTGGTTGATACTGTGCAGAATGCATGTCCACCTCGATATTACCTTCCACACAGTCAATATTATGATTCTTTTTGGTGGCAACTATATGGTTGTTGGTAGTTGCGCTATGTGTATCAACAGAGTTTCCAAAATACTTGAACAAGGACTTTTGAGATTTCTTAGTTACTTTTTGGGTCTTCGCATTCTGAGGACTAGCACCTTCCATTATTCTGAACAGAGTCATGTGTCAGCAAAAGAAGCAAGTTGCGCGTCAGAGAAAATTGGGTCATGCGTCAGATATAACACTAAGTCACGCGTTAGAGGAAATCGAGTGACACGTTAAAGGAAAACGAGTTGCGTGCCAGAGAAAAACAAGTCGCGCGTTACAGGAAATCGAGTCGCGCGTCGGCAAATTCACTAAGTCGTGCGTCTGCAATACCTCCTTGTCGCACATCAACAAATTCAATTACTCATGCGTCAACAAATATTCCTGTCGCATGTCAACAACCAACCCCTTTGTTGCTCAACTCTAAACTACTAAGTTCACAATCTGTTGGTAAGTACTGGTGGTAGTATGGTGTCTGGTGGTAGTATACTACCCGACGAATCACCTAGGTTTTAATAGGAGATGTTTTTAAATGTAGGCGAAGCCGACCCCAAAAAAAATATACTGTAAATTTTAGGCGAACAGGACACTGACCTACTCCTAAAAAATCACCTTTTCAAATTTTCCTAAAATGAAATTTTCGCCATATTACGAATATTCGCCACTAAAATTATCCCTGGCGGCACCAAACACATAACTTGGTATAGACTGTAGGAAACCCTAAGCAATTTGTAAGCAGAACACATGGACTCCAAAAGTGTATAAGGTGTTGTGTAGTTAGCCAGCAAGTGTGTGGAAGTTAACTAAAATTTGAAGGAAACGCTTATTTTGGTGGGAAGTAGTGGAAAATTCATTATAGTGTGTCTTGTTCTAACAACATTAAAAAATGTCCATGCATCATTAGAAAAATCCACATAGGATCTAAACATAGCAAACTTGTTCTCAATGAAATAGACAATGTCAATTGTCTCAGGTAGTCCTGGAATTTCAAATTATAAGTGCATGTCAAACCAAAATGTCAACATTTTCTATATAATTTGTTCACATACATATAAATAAGTTTTATATTTTTTACATATTATACATATTTTTATTAAGAATTATATAAAAAATTATACAAATTTCAAATTTTTCAACTTGTCATTGTCTATGGTTTCCTAAAATTTTCACTTGTAATATAAAGTTAAAATCACAAAAAATGGCTCACAACCTGTCAATTTCTAGGCTTGGGACTCACTGAGGCCACGTGAATTAAAACTAGTGTGGGTCAAGTTTCCCCAACTAAAGTACTTAATCTATCTGCCAAGGATTAGAGTTAGCTGCCATTTAAACATTTTTTTATGATTTTAACCTTAAAATATTTACAAATATTTGAAACAACTGTCCCATGCTACTTGTAAAGTTAAGTATGACCATCATTTTTTTTATAGATTTATTACACAAAAGGCGTTTCCCCTATTGGAAAGGTCTTTATGGACATTCACATGACTAGCTTGAATTTGATGGGCAAATTTAGACGTTTTTGACATACACTTAATTTTGACGTGCATTTTGATGGTTTAGAAGGCCGTTGTGACGGTTTAGCTTTTTCACTATTTTTAGCGGTTTTGGTTTTTAGTTTTTTAGTTTACTGGTGCGCATGCTAAAAGAAATTGTATTAATGGTCCGAGAGCCCTGCATACAAATATAGTGTGAGCTCTACAAGGAAATACAATGTAAGTATTTGTGTTCATATGGGTTAGGGTTGGGCCGATAGTGTTTGATAATCCCATCTCTAAGTTGATTGCATTAGGATTTTGGGTTCTAAACTTTGGATTTAGATATGATATTTAGTATTGATTTCGATTTGGGTTCGTATGCTTTTTCAATAATGTTACTGGGTTATGGTTTTGCAGGTTTCAGAAGATATGATTGTTGTTGGACATGTTCAGGTCCCTCGGAAAGTTCGGTCAAGTATATGGGTGCAATATCCATGAAAAGGCCTCATGAATCAACATCATCAGCGGTATTGTTAACATCATGAGTTTTAGATGGTTGTGCACATCGCCACAAAAATATATGTCCCTTGTTGGACCAACTGTGGTTCTGGGCTCTCCTTTGTCTTCAAACGCAGCAATGAAGCCTGGGAGGAGAACGGTGCGTTCGCCATTGATTTTATCTACTTATTTCATTCAATCCTCATCAGATCCAAAATACTATTGATATTCATCTGTTGGGAAGAACGGTCATGACGTTTTATTGTACTTCGCAACCTTTACAATGACCAGTACTTTTGTCAAGTTATTTTATTTGCTTTTTTTTTTTTGTGTCTTTCTCATCTTATTATCTAAACTTGTTCAATACCATCTATTTGTTTTACCTGTCTCGGAAATTTTGACAAACCATATATTCTTCCATACTGCATTCCTAATGATCATAATGATTTAATGGAAGTCCCAAGTTGAAATCCATTGTAGCCCATAAACAATTTAGGTATGACCAGTTTCAAGCCTTGTTTGGTATGACCCGTTAGTCTTGGTTTTGAACTCGAGGGTATTTGAATTCAATAAGGTTGTGAATTTGGTGAGCATATTTTATATTATTCAATGTCACAGAGCTTGCCTCAAAATCCATTTTTTATTTTTCCAACCTTGCATACAGTTTATGTTAACGCCCTCGATGATTATAGTAGTTAGGTTTTTTGGTGAGATTATGCCAAAACAGAGTCAAGGGGCACTGAATTCACATTTTCTGTAAAATTCGTGAGTTTAACAATTTCATTTCCACTATAATATCTTGCTCTATCCCTGTATTTTTCTTAACTTTCCCCATTGCATTTTACAGATCCATTTTTCTTCATAACATAATCATTTTACTCACCATGTAGGATGTCCCACATACTTCCATTTACCATGTAATCATAAAACAGCAGGTTTACATGTTGAGAAAGCGAATATCCATGCACAGTAGCAAGATTCTGATGCTTCCAACTGTTTCCAGTTCACTTTCAAATTCGCGCAAGCTTTGTGGGTAGTGACTGTACAGTCTCTTTATAGCAATTGGATTACAATTCTTTAAAACACATTTATAGACAGTGCTTGTAGCACCATAGCCAATTACTTCCAACTGTTTCCAGCCCAGTTTCAAATTAGACAACTGTTCCTGTGGGTGACAGTTTCTTATTATATTCTCCAAGCTTTGGTTTTTATTCTGTAATAAAATTCCCATCCGGCAGTTCTTACCATTACTTATTTTGGATTAGATGTTAGCAGAGAATGCTCCTCTTTTGCATCAGAGCCATGAAGAGAGAAAAATAAACCAGGTGAAGTGGAATCATCTATCTTGTGTATGATTATACAGTCAATACGGTTCTCTGTGTGTGCTATTTTATCCTCCAATGCACAGGCTATTTACTCTTAGTAGGATTTTTTGTGAGGATTTTTGAAGTGGTAGAAGCAATTCCAAATATGATCATATCCCACTCGGAATTCTCATTTCCTTGTTTTTGTTTGGTTTCTATTAAGAACCCTCCATTCCTTGATTTTTAAATAAGTTTTTCAGATATAGTTTTCTGAAAATAGATAATATGGAATAAAAAGAATTGCAAGTATTTTTAACCTAGGTTTGTTGGAATTACCTAATCCATGTCCAAGTCTCAATATTACAGATGGTTGAATCATTTTATGTTATCTTGGACGATGGATGTGAGGAGATTAGCAGCATTAAAAGCTCGGAGATGCTTTCAGAAGGAATATTAGGCGATTATCAACTAGACCCATCTGCAAATCATTACAATGAAGCGGCTGAGGAGCTTCTCGGGACACATACCTAGCCAATACCTAGCCAATTCAAAACAATTTCCAAATTTTCTGATTTATGATCAATCAGTCTAATTATTAAATCTCATCACTATATTTTAATAGGCCAGAATAGGTATCAATATATAACATTCCTTTTTTTCTTGATGACACTACACTCCCTTTGATCTGTAAACTCTTCAACTTTGGAATTATTTACAAAATCACAATATTAATCGCTGTTGTTTACTTTCCATTAGAAAATAACAGAGATAGCTAGTGAATGAATTACTATTGTGCTTAGAATCAATAATTGTAGTAAAGGAAAGAATATAAGCTCATAACACCAACAATTTTATCCTGGAAAACTTCCAATGGAGGTAAAACCAATCGGGAAGGGCAATTGCTCTTTCTTCCCACTTCTATTGGCCAATTCAAATCAACAAGTACAGAATTTAGAATAAGTAAGAAAGAGAAGTAGATAATATTTCAACACTTCCTTTCAGTTACTTGTTTGTTGTGTCCAATACTCGTTACTTCTACACGAATACAATTTCCAACACCAAGACTTCTTGCTCACTTGCTCCCATGCTTCGATGATCTTCTACACTTCTACAATCATGTATTTATAGCCTTTCTCATGTCCTCCCATGCACTGGAGAATGGGAAAGGTCATGAAGGAGAAGAGAAATGAACACCCTTTCAAATTCAGAGGTTGTTCGTTTTGAATTTAGTTTTCTGTCTGTAATGGCCAGGACTGCCGCCCTGTGCAGACCGGTGGTCCTAGAACTGTCGCCCTGGCTAGGCGGCGATTTTGTAACCGCCGCCCTGCGCAAAGCGGCGGTCCTATTACTTAAAAGACAGAACCTCCGTTTCATTATTTTCCTTCTTTGTGTTGACTGTTTCTGATGAAGTAGAGTTATTTTTGATCCCTATGGATCACACCTCCCCTTCTTAGGAGGCTTTTGGTCCCACAAAAGCTTATTGGGGGAGTAGATGAGGGAACAATTCCCTCGCTTGCTCCTTCGAGTACCACCAGGCCTGCCTTGGTGTCTTTCCTTTCAGTCCAATCTGCCAAGACTCCTACGGACCTCTTCTAGTCTCTCTGACCTTCTACTGTAGCACTACATCTTCCTTCAATTCACCTCGTGAGTCCAAGACGCAATCCTCAATGGAAGGTAGCAACTGTAGTTCTTCATCTTCATCCAGCATGGATGGCTCATATGGGTGCAAGTTCTCGCAATTTACTACAGAGTACATCCTCATGAATGATGGTCAGTCAAGTCGAAAAGCATTTTCCCCAACCTGCTCCAATATGGTGAAGGGTCCATATCGTAGTGGCTTGAGCTTCTGTGCTTGACCTCGTAGTCTCTCCTTGCTCAAGTAAAACCAAACTTTGTCTCCAACATGAAGCTCGTGTTCCCTCCTATGCTGATCGTGCCTACCTTTTTACTTTGCTTGAGATTTTTCTAGCTGTTCTTTGACCTTGAGATGGATTTTCCAGATCCTCTCAATGAACTTGTTAGCTTTAGTCACCTATGTGGCTCATGTATCCTCCTCATCTTGTTGTCCAACTGCTATGTCCAGCGGATTTGTAGGTAGATATCCCAAGCATGCTTTAAATGGTGACTTCATAGTGGATGTGTGTACTGCTCAGTTATAGGAATGTTGAATGTAGGCTAAGGAATCATCCCAAGTCCTTAGGTACTTACTGTTATACCCTCTGATCAACTGTACCAAATTCCTATTTACCACCTCTGTTTGTCCATCTGTCTGTGGATGGAAAGTTGTGCTCCTCTGTAACCTGGTATCCATCTTGTCCCACAAAGTATTCCAAAACTTCCCCAAGAACTTGGAATCCCTGTAAGAGACAATAGACTTTTGCAAACCAAAATGCACCCATACATTAGCAAAGAAAAGATTTGCTACCTCATGTGCTTTTACCGTCTTTTTACATGCTATAAGAATACACATTTTACTGAATCTATCCACAACAACATAGAGATAGTCATGGCCATGTTTAGACATAGGTAATCCTCCTACAAATCCATAGAAATGTCCTCCCACGGACAAGTAGGTACTGGTAAAGGCATATACAAACCTTTCTTCCTAGTTTTAGGCTTGCTAGTACAACAAAGTTTACATCCACGAATAAATTTTGATACTTCTTCTTGCATGTTGGGCCAATATACATACCTTTGCAAGTGGGCTAGGGTCTTACCAACACCGAAATGTCCCGCTACTTTCAAGGTATGTGCTTCCCTCATCAATATAAGTCTTTCTTCTTTAGGCACACAAAGTTTCCCCCATCGGTAGAGCAGCCCGTCCTTGAGATAACAGTCTTCAATCCCCATCTTTTCAGCCCCTTGGGACTGCAACTTCTGAAATGTTACCCCAAAGTCTTTGTCTTGGGCATATGCTTCTCCGTAAACTTCCTTCATGAAGGGCTCGATCTGAGAGATAGTCGCCAAACAGGGGAAATTTTCCTGTGTGGGTGGCCTAGACAACATGTTTGCCATCAAATTTGTACTACCTTTCTTGTATTTGATCAGTAGATGGAACTACTGAAGAAACCCCATCCATTTGTAATGCCTTTCCTGTTGCAATTTAGACTGTGCTTGCAATTACTGGAGAGGTTTGTGGTCAGTGTGCACAATAGTTTCTTTACCCAACAAATAATGTTTCCATTGTTTAATTGCTTGAACTAGTGCATACCTTCTTGAACTAATTGCGGCGGTCCTGTTACTTAAAAGACAAAACCTTCATTTCATTGTTTACCTTCTTTGTGTTGATTGTTTTTGATGAAGTAGAGTTATTTCGGATCCCTATGGATCACCCTTTGACACTACACTCCCTTTTAACTTTGGAATTATTCACAAAATCACAATATTAATTCTTGTTGTTTACTTTCCATTAGAAAATAACAGAGATAGCTAGTGAATGAATTATTATTGTGCTTAGAATCAACAATTGTAGTAAAGGAAAGAATATAAGCTCATAACACCAACAATTTTATCCTGGAAACCTTCCAATGGAGGTAAAACTAGTCGAGAAGGGCAATTGCTCTTTCTTCCCACTTCTATTGGCCAATTCAAATCAATGGGTACAAAATTTAGAATAAGTAAGAAAGAGAAGTAGATAATATCTCAACACTTCCTTTCAGTTACTTGTTTGCTCTGTCCAACACTCCTTTCTTCTACAAGTAATACAATTTCCAGCACCAAGACTTCTTGCTCACTTGCTCCCATGCTTCGATGATCTTCTATACTTCTACAATCATGTATTTATAGCCTTTCTCATGTCCTCACCGTGCACTGGAGAATGGGAAAGGTCATGAAGGAGAAGAGAAACGAACACCCTTTCAAATTCGAAGGTTGTTCGTTTCGAATTTAGTTTTCTATCCGTAATGGCTAGGACTGCCCCCCTTGTGCAGACCAGCGGTCCTGGGACTGCCACCATAGCTAGGCGGCGGTTTCGTAACCACCGCCCTACGCAGAGCAGCAGTCCTATTACTTAAAAGACAGAACCTCCGTTTCATTATTTTCCTTCTTTGTACTGATTGTTTCTGATGAAGTAGAGTTATTTCGGATCCCTATGGATCACACCTCCCCTTTTTAGGAGGCATTTGGTCCCACAAAAGCTTATTGGGGGAGTAGATGAGGGAACAATTCCCTCGCTTGCTCCTTCGAGTACCACCGAGCCTGCCTTGGAGTCTTTCCTTTCAGGTCCAATCTGCCAAGACTCCTACGAACCTCTTCTAGTCTCTTCTGACCTTCTACTGTAGCACTACATCTTCCTCCAATTTGCCTTGTGAATCCAAGACACAATCCTCAATGGAAGGTAGCAACTGTAGTTCTTCATCTTCATCCAGCATGGATGGCTCATATAGGTGCAAGTTCTCTGCAATTTACTACAGAGTACATCCTCATGAATGATGGTAAGTCAATTCAAAAAGCATTTTTCCCAACCTACTCTAATATGGTGAAGGGTCCATATCGTAGTGGCTTGAGCTTTTGTGCTTGACCTTGTAGTCTCTCCTTGCTCAAATAAAGCCAAACTTTGTCTCCAACATGAAGCTCGTGTTCCCTCCTATGTTGATCGTGCCTAGCTTTTTACTTTGCTTGAGATTTTTCTAGCTGTTCTTTGACCTTGAGATGGATTTGCCAAATCCTCTCAATGAACTTGTTGGCTTTAGTCACCTATGTGTCTCGTGTATCCTCCTCATCTTGCTGTCCAACTGCTATGTCCAGCTGATTTGTAGGTAGATATCCCAAGCATGCTTCAAATGGTGACTTCATAGTGGATGTGTGTACTACTCGGTTATAGGAATGTTGAATGTAGGCTAAGGACTCGTCCCAAGTCCTTAGGTACTTTCTGTTATACCCTCTGATCAACTGTACCAAAGTCCTATTTACCACCTCTGTTTGTCCATCTGTCTGTGGATGGAAAGTTGTGCTCCTCTGTAACCTGGTATCCATCGTGTCCCAAAAAGTAGTCCAAAACTTCCCCAAGAACCTGGAATCCCTGTCAGAGTCAATAGACTTTGGCAAACCAAAATGCACCCATATATTAGCAAAGAAAAGATTTGCTGCCTCATGTGCTTTTACTGTCTTTTTACATGCTATAAGAATACACATTTTACTGAATCTATCCACAACAACATAGAGATAGTCATGGCCATGTTTAGACATGGCCATGGACTATCTCTATGTTGTCGTCCTTGCTTTTTTACTGGTAGAACTTTATAAAATTTCTTTTAAGCTAATTTTCTTGTTATCATGTACATGTACATTGCTTTTTGATTGGTAGAAACTTTATAGCTTCTGTGCTTTTATTGCTTCAAAACTTTGGGGCACATTGTAATGACTAAGTTCTTGATTATGTCCAAGTATTTTGTAAAGAAAAACATTGCATTCTATATTTGGGTTTTAATTTCAAAAATCACTTAATTGTTCAAAGCATTAGGTTTTAATTCCTAAAACATGTTTATGTTAACGCCCTCAATGATTATAGTTAGGTTTTTTGGTGAGGATATGCCAAAACAAAGTCAAGGGGCACTGAATTCACAATTTCTATAAAATTCCTAAATTTAAATTTGACTTCCATTTAGACGTTTTTTTATGATTTTAACCGTAATATACTTACAAATATTTGAAACAAACGTGCTATGCAACGTGTAAATTTTTATATATAAACTATAATGATATTGTCACCTAAAAATTGTCACCTAAGGGGCAATATTTAAAAAATATTGTCACCTAAAAATTATTTGAGTGGCATAAATGGCCATCAAATTTAACTCCCGTATCGGCTAATAAAAGTATAAAAGAGGCGTTGAAACATTATAGGATTTGGTAAAATCTTATTCGATAGCGGAAAATGGAGAAATAATGATGCGCACAAAGAATTCATACGTGTAAATTAGCTTTGAAAAGATCCCTGCCAAAGCCACGATGATGCTGCGGCAGCTGCCAGGTTCCAACCGTTGAACACACTTTTTCTAATTATATGTCGTTCGTTTTTTATAATATATTTTATTTACGTATTTTAAATATATATATAACGGTCAAATTTTAAATATGTAAGTTGTATGTGATAGTTATTACAAATGTTTGCAAATATTTTACGGGTAAAATTATAAAAAAAATGTTTGACGATCCTCAAATTTAACCCCCGGAAGGTAATGGCCACCCAACATAAATAGTACCTTCCTTGTTCCAATTTATAGGCTCGATCTTACATGTATTATTCACAAAAATCCTCATGAGTATTTATTATAAGGTATTATTTTACATGGATAAAAAATTTCTTATGGGCATCATTACTTCTGAAAAAGGAAATCTCTTTAATGATATAACCATAGATATAAGTTACATTAAATTGGAATGAAGCATTCCCTCATTAAACTATTTTTTATGACAGATATTGAATATTTTTATCTCAATGGACATATGTCATTTGGGTTAATCTTGGAGAGCGTAAAAAAAAAACTCGATAATCGAAGAACCACTAAATTTGAGCATGAACTATTTACACGGAAGGATACATCTAGAAATTGGACAGCAAGCACATCATAAGGAACTTCATCTATGTTGTAACAATCTTTCTGGAAGTAAAGCTTTATAAGTTGCTAACCTCTAGAATCTAAATTCATTTTTTAGATGTATCTCAAAGCGCACTAATTGATTTGGTGCCTTGTGATATCAATTCATGGTTCAACAAAAAAGAAGAGAAAGGCAATTTTAATTACCACAGCCATTGGTGCATTGCAACATTTTGTTTTACTAAGATGGGTATTTTGATAATATACACCTATATTTTGCTGAAAATATTGCAACCCTTGTCTCAATCAGCTTCTATAAAAAAAAAAGTATATGAAGATTTTGATAAAAGAACTAAAAAGAGAAATTATAGCCTACAACCTCAATAATTTAATCAGTTCCTTCAACTATGGTTCTATTTACATATGTGTTTTAATTGTGATGAAGGTGTTCACGAAATCATTTACTAAGAACATAGTAGAGAAGCTTCCTCATAGAATGCAAAATATGGTGGAAAGTTAGTTGCAATATGGTAAAGACAATAAATTTACTCAACATTAGATTTTACAATCCCGGTGTTGTCGTTCTAGCAAATGAAATCATGCATCAATGTTTGCATGTTGAAAAGGAAATGAAAGAGGAAAGGTAGTTGAGATTGGCATTTTGTATGACATGGTGCATGGATTGTCTTACTTGCATCATGACTACACCCTAAAAACCATGTGTTGCCATGCGAAAAAACATAATGTTTTGTTGGATGAGGAATTTAGGGGTGACGTGGCTAATCTCGGAATTTTGTGGATCTTCAGTCAGTCGATGATGTCTTGGCCACCATGTAACCAATGAAATGTTTGTTTGTTGTACAGTACTTTGTAGCCTCACTTTTCAGCTTTAAGCTCGAGATTTTAACAGAATCTAACTCAAAATGTGAGTTCCAAACTTACATATTAATAATTTGTACAATTCATTAATATCCTAGTTAATATAATGTGTGCTTAATATAAAATGTCTTGATTGGCGGAAACCTAGAGAAACTTTTTATTGGCTTTAAAATTTTTATGGATATTGTAATTACATTATAATGTGTTTTAATAACATAAGTGTTAGAACTAATAAATCAAAATAATGTATTACTATTTTAGTGTTTGTCATAAGACTTAAGAGTGGGCACCTTGAATGAATAAGAGATTCTCTAACGAGGAAGTTTATGTCATGTAATCGTCAACGAAGGTGGAAGTTTCAAGAGGATTGATGCTACGCGGGGTACTCTATGCAAAACAACCTTCTCAATGTTCAATGACACAAATGGAAAACCGCAAAGAATAAATTTTGCTTTCTAAAAACATATGGAGAGATTCGTTTTCACTAATGGTTAAAACGTTTCTGAAGGCAATGGAGGAGTGATCATTAAAATGTGCACCGTTTGAAAATATTATGAGCATATGATGACATGTTTCAAAAAAATTCTCGTTCTCCACAGATACAACATAAGGCATACACAATACAAGTGGATTCAAAGGGGATACCACACTATAAGAGAAGGAAGATGGTTAGCCCAGTTAAAATCCCCCAACAACTTGAATCCCTCCTCCACCATATATCACAGACTAAGTAAACACATAATAGTCAAGGGAATACAATAATGATTAAACGTATAAATATGAACAATGAGGTTGTTTAGACAATATTGTGCACCTAATAATCAAACAAAAAATATTCAACATGTGTAGGAAATATAATTTAGCTCTAATTGAATTAAAATATTTCAACTTTACTGAAAAATCAATTTTAAAATAATTAAATATGAAGACACAAATGTGTCAAAGAAAAATAGGTATAATAATAATAAATTGGTGTATGTGTCAACGAACCAATAGTAATAAATTAATCAAATCCCAAACTAGACGAAAAATTTGGCCTAATGATTGCCATCGTTACATTGTCTTGAATAGCAAACACAAATACAAATTTGATTTTAATAACCACTAGTCAACTCTATGCATGATTTATAATACTTGATAACCTCCATTATTACTGTAAAAATATACAAGTGTCATTATAGATGTACATATTACTAATTAACACTTGACAAAATAATGTGCCAACACAATAAAAATAAAAGTATTTTAGAGAGAAAAAACATGATATACTAAGAAAAAATTTCAACACATATAATAAGGTCATAGGAAATTTGATAATTTCAAATATTATTAATAAGATAGCGTACATTTTAATGCATAACAATAATATTACAATTTTCCAAAAAGATCACTAAGTTAACACATTTTGAAAGAAATGCTCTTATAATTACATAACTTATTATATTCCTTTGAGGCCAAAAGTTTGAAAAACCTCATCTCATTATCTTCATGACCCAAAATATAAATCCAAGATTAAATGTTATAGTAAATATACATTAATATTAATAAGTTAAATACTCTCTCTCTCTCTCTCTCTCTATATATATATATATGTATGTATATATATATATATATATATATATATATAATATATATTTATATATATGTATATATATATATATATTATATATATATATATATATATATATGTATGTATGTATATATATATATATGTATATATATATATATATATATATGTATGTATGTATATATATATATATATATATGTATGTATGTATGTATGCAAGTGACCTAAACTATGGGATTATGTCATTCAACGGGTGGCAAAAAAATTGGAATATTGGCTTACTAGGCCTTTATCTTTGGCTAGCAAATTCCAAATCTGCTCTAAAGTTCTTGTTGCTACCCATGTCTACTACTCGTCTTGTTGGGTTCCTTCCAAGGCCTCCATTTAGAAGCTTGAAAAGATGCTCAAATCTTTCCTATGGTCTAATGCTTCTACAGGCAAAGGTTTTCATCGAGTAGCATGTGATATATGTTGTCTGCCTCACAATTCTGGAGGCCTTGGGCTTATCCACAATCAGCGCCAAGGGAAAGCTCTCTGTGCTAAGTGGATTATCAAAAAGCATCACTGGCCAAGAGGCTTGGAAAGTTCTCATACAACATGACATTGCAAAGGGCTCTCCTTATGGCCACCCTACGTGGAAAGACTTAGGGTTTGTCAATTTGCTCATCACTTCTATGCCTGTGGTTTGTCAATTTTCTCATCACTTCTGTGCCTGTCAAAAATTGTTGGCACTTTTGTACTTAAAAGTGTTTGGAAAGCGTGGGAATGTGTAAAAATGTGGCTTTTATGGAAAGGGGGTGGCTTCCGTAATGGGCTATCTCTTAACCAAAAATCTCTCTGGTGGTCACTAATTTTTCAATCCCAAGATCAATGCTTAGTGGAGGTCCTGGGAATCTCTGCGCTCAAATTCTTAAAGTACGGAATTCACACCATCGAGGACTTCTTCTGCAAGAACACGCAATCTTGGTTATCCTTGCCAAAATATTTTTTTTGGCTTTCCATCCAAGATCAGGATACTTTCAATATTGTGATCAATTCAGTTCATGATCACATGTTGCATAAGATTTTTGTGCATTCCTCTCACCCTTGGTGGACAAATTGGAAGTGGTATGTTGAAACTCCTTTTTGTAACTACAAATCCAGCAAAGGCTATTGATGGCTCTCGCCCCATTTTCCAACGGTGGAAAAACTTTATACTTGTTGGGGAAGTCACGTCGCTCTGTCTACCTGGGATAGATGATTTGAGATTATTTTGACTATATGTGTGGAGCCCAAAATTTCTCATTTTCTTTGGTGTATTCTACAACAAGGCCTTTCTATCGGGGCTCATCTTGTTCAAATTGGGATTTTGGATCCCAAGTGCCCCTTCTGTGGGCATCTAGAAACACTTTTACATGTCTTTTGGTTTTGTCCCAAAGCTCAAATTTCCTGGAACTGGATCCATTATTTTTTATTTCCCTCACGGCCCCACTGTTTCACTTGGCAACATATCCTCTTGGGAGATAATCCCAAAATTTTGCCTATGTTCAACCAGATTTGGCATGTTTTCAGAGGGGAGATTTTAGTTTGGATATGGAAAGAGAGAAATGTTTTTTTTTCTTTGCTAATTCTGCAGTTGATCAATCTTTCTCAATTTATATTAAATCTATGGTGATCTCCAATGTACTTTTACAAATTCAAGTTCAAGCAAACAAGGTGGCGCTGGAGGTGAACCACCTCCAGAATCTACTATGCCACTGGGGGGAAGCCCTGTGCAATGTTGCATGTGTTCCTCTGTCTCCCACTAGGGGATCCTCGACTTCAGCCCATGGTATCCAACTCAATCGATCCCAACGCCATGCTTTCAGTCACACCCGCTGCTCTCCAAGGTCGATACATCGGCATAGTCATTCCCATGTGCACCGTCGTGGTCAGGTCTCCCCGCCACACTCATCAACTCGCCAACAGGGTTGGGGCTCGCCACCTTGGCAGCATGGATGGGGTTCTCCATCGCATTCGTCGGCTCAATAGCAGGGTTGGGGCTCTCCTTCTGTCATTGCTTCGTACCATGCCGCTTGGCACCCATCGCCAACTCGTCCATCATCTAGAAAATTCCCTTGCCTCAACCTTGTCATTCCCACGCACATGGAAGTGGATCTGGAGGAAGAACTTGTTGCTGGTTAGGATATTCCAGACGCTGGAAAATATCTACCTGGTTCGGGGTGGCCGGATGATCAGGATCCGCCTACCTCGAGCATGTTTGCAGTTACTGCTTGATAGTGCCTTTGTTTTTTCTGGGGTGATGTTTTTTCTTTTGTTGTACTTTCCTAGGCTCAGTCTGGTTTGACTTTTGATGTTCTAGGCTCGGCCTAGCTTATTCGTGGTTTTGGGGCGTGCTCTCATACCGCCTGATTTTTTGTTGAAAGATATCTTGTATCTTATTGCATTAATATAATATAAGATCTTTTTCATCAAAAAAAAATGCAAATGTCATTACAAACTTACATATTCGTAATTAATACTTGAAAAAAATGTGTTAAACACAATAAAAATAAAAAATATTTTATAAAAAAAAAATATAATTTATAATGAATAATTTTCGACACATATTATAAGATCCCAAGAAATTCAATAACTTCGACTATTATTAATAAAATATAGGTCAAAGGCATCGGAACTCATACAAATATTATAATTTTCCAAAAGGATCACTAAGATAACACATTTTCAAATAAATAAACTTATAATTACATAGCTTATTAAATTATTTTTGGGGCAAAAGTTTGAGAGGCTTCATTATCTCATTCAATGGCATAATTTCTTGCACTATACTCGAAGTGGCTCCAGTTGCATTGTTTCTTTCCCACCATAGATACTATAAAATTGTCATAATTAATCAAGTCAGGCCAATTTAAAAACAAAAATAAAGTATAGGATGATTTTTAACAATAATATTGATGATATCAACTATCTGACTGCTTTCGTCCTTATGCGCAGGGATTAAATTTGACATTCACCTATACCTATCAAACAATTTATATATTTGGATAATTTTTCAATATTACCCTTCAAAAATACAAAACATTATTATCTATTTAAATTTGGAGTCTGGATTTAAATATGGTGATTGCATTTGCAGGAAAGTTTCCAAGATCTTTTAGACAAACCCATTTTTACATATCCCACTATCATTGCCACTCACGAGACTACATAACTTCCAGGCATTTTGTCCAACAGGGAAAAACATTAGCTGCAGTCGGATAAACAACATGAATGAAGTTGGACACCTCTTGACGTGTGATTGTGAGGATAAACACATCTTCTTTTAGCTATGATTTACATTGCATGGTTTTGCCCCATAGGAAACAAAACATTTTGCACTCACACGAAATCCAGATGGCAAAACACAGAAGCACACAAACATCAAGTATAAAAATATTTGGACGTTTTTCAAAGCACCTGCCAGATAGAATGCCGTATGGTCCTATACGTTAAATCATTTTTCTCCTGTTGTATTGAGGCGTCAACTATACCTCTCACACGCTCTAAGGAGCCCAGATTCCAGTGGACTTTGGAAGAGCTAAAATTCATAAATTAAATTATGTATGCCATGAATTAATATATAAAACGTTAGGATCAGTACGGAGACGTTTGCAGAATGTCAGAGCTGAGTGGAGGGTCGTGATTCATTTGATCAAGGCACCTTTGTACGAATTCTATTTCTTACCATTGATTTTCTCTTACAAAAATCTGACACCTATTCTGCCTAAAAACATCACGAGGCCTGGAATTTCAAATTATCTATTCCTCTCAAATAAATTTTTTTGACAGCTTAACTCTTTCATGCAAGGGTTACATTTGACGACTGTTTAGACGTTTTTCTTGATTTTAGCCATAAAATACTTGCAAATATTTGAAATAATTGTCACAAATGACTTGCATCACACATGACTTCCATATTTTGAATATGACCGTCCCTTTTATATATATTTATATATAATATAAATTTAAAAAATTAAATAAATATAAATTAGTAGTGTTTAAATAATTACTATTTCGTATTTTTGAAGGGTAATATTGAAAAATTACTGTCATCCAAAAATTATTTGAGAGGCATAGGTGGTCGTCAAATTTAACCCCTACTTTCATTTGAGTGTAAATTTCAATTTTTTAAATATTTTTCTTATAATTTATTTCCATAAATATATATATATATATATATATATATATATATATATATATATATATATATATATATATATATATATTGGACTATTTAAAAAATTATATGGTTTTGTAAGTTTCCAGCCTATCATTCTCTATGGCTACCAATTTTTTTCCAGCAAAAAACAACCCACAACCTATCAATTGCCATGTCATAGCCATTAATATATCTTGATCCATTGGCAAATTTATATCAATGAAGTTATGAACCAAAATAAAACATTGAAGACATTACCTAAACCTTTTTAATATTTATAGTTGGGCCTATTCAATCTGCCTTCTGGTTTCCCGCCGGTGACTTTTCTATGGACTTTAAATCTAGATATGAAACTAGTAAAATAGTTTGAAATGTAAATGATAGATATGTTTTAACATTGAAAATTTTATAAAATTCTCTAGTTTTAAACTGGTACATCCAATTTGGCGACAACGCCATTATAATACTTAGATATTTGCATTTTTTATTGCTCAATTTTTACTATTGAAACTACCCATTATATTAATAAATATAAGAGAGTTACATTAGCAGGGGCGAGCGGAGAACTCACAGCCCCACAAAAATTCTACGAAGGCAACAAAACATGCCCAAAGGGAAAACATAAAGCATGAGAGTTACAAAAGAAACACTAGGCACATGTCATCACTCCAAGAGGAGGAGAATCATCTCGGGGAGGGATGAACACCCCAATTGATCGGCTCGGTCGAAGGAGGATCAACCTATCAGCCATCCTAATCTGGCATCTTCATGTACAAGGGAACAATAATCCCCCAACTAGGGGGCGAAGAGAACCAGACAAGCGTTTGAACTGCTAGGTAGAAGGAGAGGCCCACTCCGTGAAGAGATAGTCACACCCTGCCCCCTCAGGAGGAGGGTTCCATCATAGTCCTGGAAGAGGATGGAGTTGAAGGGCGAACCTCGATGGAGAAGATAAAACGATGGTCACTGCGGAGCGCGTCTTCTACAGTGCACGGACTGGTGGATACGAGGCCGCCAAGACAGATATGGACGATGGGTGGCGGTGGCAAGGGGTCTTTGAAGGAACCTAAATCATTATGGTGCAGTGGCACACTCCCCTAGTGTGTGAGAAACTCCTGCAAGTGATAAAACTTCCAGGATAAACTTTTTCTGCTAGAGCTTCAATCTATAGGTGCATAATAGACAATAAAACCACTTTGTCATTAGTGGAGAATAAAGCAACATATTGATCATTTTGGAATAACATATGAATTTCAATCATTTCCAAATATGAATTAGAATACAAAATCTAAATAATTTCCACCATATTATCAATATAATTGAGGCCATGCGTTGAAGATCTCCAAACAAATCCAAATGCACCAGTGAAATATAATCTCGGGATGGTGGGGTTGAAAGAATAAATGAATCCAAGACCAGATGGCTTGAGGCATAGGGAACAAGACCAAAAAAAATGCTTAAAATGATTTAAGTTTAGAATAGAAAGGGCATTTAGGATTAGGTAATGCTGATGTAACTTAGATGTTTCACCTACAAGAAGGCCCTAATAAATAAGGCACCAAAGAAAATGGTTAATTTTAGGCTCAAGTAAGATAGTTCCAAGCATAGGAAAACCTGCAAATCCAGGTGATATGTGTCAGAATTGTATGACCCCAGTGGGCGTTGAGTTTGGAAATGGCAGGCGAGATTGGGCACTTAATAACTAGTAAAATGGTCTCGACATTGTAGTGGAGGAAAATCAATATCATGGTTCCATCGCCAATCAGCGCCACCACACATCCTGGAGGATTAAGACCTAAGCTTGTGAAGCATGACATCTATCATTAATTATTGAATTCTGTACAGATAGACAGTAGGTTTGGATTGGAAAGATTAAATTTCATCTTGAGATCTCGAGTCAAGGAATCTAGTCTCTACAACAGACCAAATCCATAATGGTGTGAATCCCTTTGCGAGAAATATAGAGAGACTTGATTTCCATATTTTCCGCAAGTGAAAGACTATCATCAGTGATGATAGGAGATCACTAGATATTATAATAATTGAAAGAGAGATAGGTGCAAAATCCATTGCCAATCTAACACAATAGGGGTTTCATAGATTCAAAAGCTTTCCATATACTTTTGACAATGAAAGTGCGAAAAATATTGACCGGAACCCTAGTGATAATCAAGGTGTGTAGCCCGATATCGTTCCAACATTTTTTGCCATAGGTAGCACCAGAAGCAATACAATGGCGAATAGGATTTTCCAAGCTTGGTTGCCTGAAATACATCTCACGACCCATTTAGAACATAAAGCTACATTTTTCCTGTACACATCAATAAATCCTATACCACCTTGATCATGAGGAAAACAACAAACATCTCAAGACACCCAATGAAATCTAGATGAACCAGAAATTTTACTCCAAAGGTAGTCCTGAAGCATCTTGGCTAGTTTGGAAAAGGAATCCCGGAAGGGAACCAATAGGTAAAATAATAAACATGGGTGGCCACAAGAATCTTGGTACATACTTGGAATTTTCCTGCTAAAGAGAGGGGTTTAGAAAACCATCAAGAAACTTTAAGTTCCACTTTGTCTATCACATACTTCCAGAGTACGAAGGAATCATTGTCAAAGGCAAAAGGAATGCCCAAAAATTTGAATTGATCTCCTCTTCTGATCCATTTCCAGGGGTAATATTTTATCTAGTTTGGCATAGGCCCGTAGCTTTGCCAATAGCCCAACGTATTAACCATCTAAATCTTGGATCCTGAAGCAAGACTGAAAATATCAAGGTAATCAAAAACATAATTCGTATTCTACTCAGACTTAGCAATGATAAGAAAGGATTCATTGGCAAAATGGCCATTGATAAGCTGCGTAGCATGATTCGATAGGAAAATTCCCCGAATGCAACCTTGATCAGCACAATGAACAATAAGATAACCTAAGGCGTTGACGGATAAAACAAATGGGGTAGGAGCTAGAGGGCACCCTTGTCTGATAGAGTGGAAGAGGCCAATCTCAACATACTTATTTACATTGATGGTTAGGCAAGCAGACACGTTGGAGAATAGAGTTCGGATCGCCAAAATGAAGAAGTCTCCAAAACCTAATGCTAAGATCATAGCCAAAATAAAATTCCATTCAATACAATCATAGGCATTTTTAAATTCAATTTTGAGAAACAACGGCCATTGCAAGGAAATATGGGCCCAGTCCATTCCTTTCCAAATTGCTATAAGATTATCCAAAATGTACCCACCTTTGACAAAATCAATCTTCTTAAGGTAAAAAATATTGGGAAGAAGATCAGCAATGCGAAGAGCCAAAGGCTTAGCAAGAATTTTGTAAGATACGTTTAATAGAGTGATATACCTCTAACTAGTAATCTACTCTGGATTACCGACCTTAGGAATGAATTTGATGTTTCGATTGATGAAACTCCAAAGAGAATTATATTGGAGAGCTTCATTGTAGACCTAAAGCAGATCGGGACCAACAAACGACCAAGTCGCTTTGTAAAATTCACAAGGAAATCCATCTAGACCTGAATATTTTTCATCTGAAAGACACAGAAAAGAAGCATAGATATCATCCAAGGTAAAAGGAACATTGAAATGGTCATACTCCCTAAAATAAATCTTGACTGGAACCACCTCGATACATTGTTGCAAGGTTGCAACTCACTCATTTGTAGCCTGTTGAGCTTGGAAGACAAACCAATAATGCTCAACAAAGGTGTTAGAAATCTTTGGCAACTCTGTGAGCTGCTGATGTTAAACTTGGATAGCTTTTATATTTTGACAAGCATGCTTGGCTTGGAGGGATTCGAAGAAGTGTTTATTCACTTTGTCTCCCACCTTAAGCTAATGTAAGTTCAACCAGATCTACACACTATGGGCCGAATGAGATTCAATGAGCTTGAGCTTATGCTGAATATCAGCAACCTATAACTAAAGAGGAATTTCAAAAGGATTGGTTTTAAGTGAATTCGATATTCTTCTGAATTCTTTGTCCAAAGCCGATTCCACTCAAGAAACTTGCTTACTGAACTGACAGAGGAAAAGGGTGGTGCGCTAAACTACTTCTTCCCACCACTCGTTCCAGCTGGCAGTGAAAGGAGGACGTGGCGCCATGTTCCAAACCTTAGTTATAAGCAAGACCACCCCCAGGTGAATCATCAAAGAAAAATTAATAAGGAATTGATTAGATCAATCTTTGAATGGGGCCCCACTCCAAATAATCTTAAAAGAGATCAGACAATGATCTGACAAAAGCACATCTAACCACGCCATGACAGGGGATGAACTCTGTGTGTCAAAATAATAAATATTCTGCTAAGAGATAAGTACATGATCAAGTCTTTTAAATACCCTACCATATCCTTCTTGAAGATTGGTCCAAGTATACCAAGTTTGTGCTTTAAATTTTTGTTGCCAAATGAGCAAAGGATCAGAAAGTCCCTAGCAGATTTTAAAGAAATACCAGGCCACACACTCACTAACACACCAGTGCATAGGAAGGGCACCTAATTTATCATTTGGATGTTTGATCATATTAAAGTCACCAAACACCAATCAATAAGCTAAAGGTAATTTATCACCTAGCCATTTTCATAAATTCATTCGTTCAGAGTCATCATTAGAAGCATAAACATTAAGAATACCAAAAGAAAGATCATTAATCACCATAATCACCCAAGTGGCCCAATTTGAAGGATCTTGGCCCAAGGAGGTGATTAAGGCTGAGAATTTTGGCACTATGGAAATGCTTGCACCACCTTTTCCATCATTGTGCTAAGTATGAAAATGCGAAAAAAAAAAAAAATAGGGCAATACAAGTTAGCATAACCTGAAGAAAAAACAAAAAATCTTAATTTCCTGCAAACAAATAATATCAAGGCAGCCGAAATGATGGCAAGCTAATCAAATAGAATATTTTCGAGAGGGTTTTGTAAGCCACCGAACAGTCCAGGAGATGAAATTCATGAAAAATTAGACATATCAAACTCCCCCTGCCTGTCTAGAACACTATTCTCCAAAACAAGAATGGTAAAATTATTATCAAGAAGAATTTGTGAATTGGAAGTCTCGACATGAAAGGAGCAGCATTTGAACCCATTTTCTTCTTGCACACTGTAGGACACCTCCCATGGTGGACTATGAGAACGTCACAAAGGAAGAGATGTTTAAGAAAAATTCTTATTATTTTCTGACTATGAAGGAATAACTTGGGTCTGCGAGGGTTTGGAAGGAATGAAAACCAATGAGCAGGGAGGATCTGAACCCAACTCATCCTTAGATGAAGGGGGGGGAGGAGAGGGGGGGGAGGAGAGGGGGTGGGCATAACCGCAGAAGTGGGTTTTGCACCAAATCCCTTCTTATTCCCAATCGTAGTCCAATCATCAGTCAGCAGATCATTTTTGGGCTTGGGTATCAAGGGTTACATCACTACAGGCTTGGAACGAGCCATCAGAGGACAATCACAAATGCGGTGATCTGAGGCTTGACAGTGAAATCATGTGTTGGGGAGATTAAATTAAACCACCTTTTAAGAGATACGCAGGGACCAACCTTGAATATCCAGATGGTCCCACAGATATTTCACAAGTTCAACTTCGACACAAACTCACTTTTTAGGACGAGTGTAAAAAAAATGCTCATGTTCATGGCATATCACCCTGCCAATGGGTTTCACAATCTCTAGAGGAAATGACTATAAATGAAGAGGGAGTCTAGGGAGTTCAATCTAGACTGGAATTTTCAATGAAACCTGGCTTGTGGGACTGAAATCAAGAGTCCATTGAGAAAACACTAAAAGGGTATTCCCCAAATACTAATAATTCACCTTAAGAAGGAGGGTTTGTAGCTAAGAAGGCTCATGGAAGGAAAAGAGATGAAACCCCTTGGTGCGGTTACAAATACCTGAAACCAGGATGCCGTTAGACTCCTAATGGAATTTTATCCAATTTTGCAGGTAGGATTTTGATGGAATGCGGCCACAGAAATAAGTAATAAGGAAATTGTTACAATACCATTTAACCACATGATCTAAACATTCATCAGAAATAACAACATATGGGGATGAGACAGAGTCCATACCTCGTCAAAAATGTCTAAGCCCTCTTGGGTTCCATTTTCACTAGCACTTACAATCGTTGTTACAATGGAAGGAGAGTGGGCCATTTATAAGAAGTGCACCACCTTAGCAACAAGAAAATAGTCATTTTTCACTATAATAAGACCAAATGCATAACCCTAGAAAGGATAAGGGAGCACAATTCAAGCAACGGTGTATCACAATAGTATGCATGAAATCCTAACAGAGTCGGGTGTTTAGTTTCTTGGTTACTCAATTTTTAATTAACAGTTGCTAAAATTTGTTTCCCAGGAAATATAACAGTGCCCTAGTGTGAGACAAGGTTTGTGGTAGTTTTTTGAACATGAATGTGGACATAAAAATCCTATCAAATTGATATCATCGTATGAAACAATAATTTTTGAACAAATGTTATTTTAGAATGGTGACATATGTTATTTATAGAGGTGACAGTAGTGTTATGACAACGAATAGGAGTTTTTTTAAGATAGTAAGGAGCGGGGGTTCAATTTAACAGTCATTTAAATTTTATTTATTTTTAGTTGTAAATTTTTTTATAATTAACCCTCACAAACTACTTGTATATTTAAAATATGATCGTCATTTTTATATAGAGTTATATGTATATTATATTAGTACATATTATATATGGTTAAATAAATACATAATAGTCTTTTATATATTTTATAAGTTAAGTGTAAATAACACTATTTTATATATTTGAAGGGAAAAATTGAAAAATTACCGTCACCCAAAAATTGTTGGACATGCATACGTGGCAGTCAAATTTAACCCCTGGTAACGAGAGATGCAAATGTGCATCCATGTTGATACGAATGACACTAAGCCAAGTGATAATGGAATCACTAAGCCAAGTGACATTGAAATTTCTACCCGTACAAGACAAGACAATTGTTGCGACTTGTGAGTCAGGACTTCTGATAAATTTAGATAGGAATCTGATTCCTCATATACCTGGAGTCCACTTGTACCACATGTAAGAATTACACAAAATACTATATAGCGGAAACCATCTGTTGAAAAAGTACATTTTTTTACTGTTCACGAGACCAAAAGAAGCCTATGGCACAGTAAACTCTGTCATTTTTTCTTTCTTAATTTTGTATTGTTGTTGTTTAAATTGATAATGGAATCTCTCATTATCTCCAACCTCTCCTTGGTGAATAAAATTATTACAATTTCGTATTATAAAAATTTATGTATTTGATCCAAATGTCTTTGTCAGCATTACACTAAAAACAATGTTTTTCGAATTCCACTACCCCATTGGTGCAAAAGACACAAACTCTCTCTTCCCATGTCTCTTTTGGCCTTTTCCACCTACCTATTTCACACAAAATCATATATGAATTTTTCTTTAATTGAGATATGATAAACTTAACTTTCTAATGGATATTAACAACGGTTATTCTAGTATGGGCAATATTCTCCATTGCACCTCTAGCTCTCTTGCATCCTGTCACCCTTCTCCCATTATCGATGCAAATTTTCAACAAACTTTTTGGGAATGCTACATCATTTCCAAGAAGGAAGACAAATCACATGTGACAATACAAATGATAGGTGACCACTCAAATGATAGATGGGAGGAAGACGACAAAAATGACTAATAAGAAATTATGTATAACAATAATTTTCATTAGCACTCATCAATTTAGGAGAGGGGTGAACCTTAAGTTCAGGGGGCTATAGTGCCAATTGTATTTCATATAGGATCATGTATTTTGCACCGACATGTAGCTCTAGTTTTTCTTTGGAGTGTTTAATTGGAAAGAAAGCCATATATTGAATTGATTTAAAATAACAAATTTGAGTTACACTAAAACCATGGTGGAGACCAATACTTGTACATGAGTGATAATTGTTGTACATTGAGTATTTAATAATTGTAAGTCTTACATGTTATGATGTGATTGGCTACTCTAAACCATTTCTATGTGAAAATTAAATAATCAATAGATAATATTATGATAACTATTAGGTATGTGTGATCAATACACTATTGGATCATATTAAAGTACCGAACCCTCCCCTACATATTTTTAATTTTGTACAACTCAGATTTTTCATTTTTCATTTGTCAATTTCTATCATATTTTCTATTTTTGATCCATTGAGGAGAATTTTAATTGCAAAGACTTGACATATGAAGAGTCAATGTTAGTGTCTTTGTAAATTTTGATTTTATTCAATATGCAATGAGTTTGACCTATTGCATGAGCTATCCAACAACCATTTTTTTAATCTATTTTTTGGGTTTCCATTAGTATCTAGGTAAATTTATTAGACCGATAAAACAAATAAAATTTCATTGATTTCCTACATGTTTTCTACCTATTTATTTGAGTGAAGGCTTTAATCTATTTAGTTAAGTATACTATCAGTTATCAGCTACCTAGCTATTGCTCTTTTGGTGTTATTATAAGGTGATAGGAAAAATTAAATTAGCCACATATTTAAAACAATAAAATGAAATGTAGGTGATATCCATAAACTAAAGTGTAGGTGACGCTTGATAGGCTAATTTAATTTAATTTTACTTCTCAGCTTCACAAATAAGCTAATGTAAATTTACCTATAAACCTTACGATACAACCAAAAGTGTGATATCTAGTAACATGCGCACATGGACATTTTTATAAGCATATTCTCAAATTGAAATTATTAAATCCCAATTTATAATTGATAAAAAATTTAATAATGAAAATATCTAGATTGTTTTCACATAAATATTTTAAATTGTAATAATTGATATTTTCTAATAAGAATTACAAACCAACTAATCCATGCCTTACCATTATTACGCCGAAGGCGTTTCCCCTATGGGAAAAGGCTTTGCGGACATTCACGAGACTATGTCAAATTTGACGGCCTAAATGACGGTTTGCAGATTTGCTATTTTTAACAATTTTGCTTTTCCAATTTGTATTTTTTCATATTTGTTATTTTGAACAATTTTGCTTTTCCAATTTTTCATGTTATGGTGGGTTTGCTATTTTTAAGTTTTGTTTTTTAGCTTTTGCATGCAATATCTTATAAATACACACATCCAACGCATTCTTCAGCACTATTAGAAGTAAGATCGAGGTCTCCAAAAATTTGTTTCGCTTCATCTGGAGCAAGTTTAGAAGCAGAGTTTCAAAATACGGCTGCGTGCATTTAGGAATTTACAGTACTTTTGATCTTTATTATTTAAGTTTGGGCACAGATAGAATGTACAGTCATAGATGCAATGATAGTAGGATACGCCAAAAAATGGTTTTTTATTATTTTAGATGTGATTCTTTTAATTTGTGTGTCTTTTCGTTGGGACTTGAACAAGTGGCCAAATTAATAAAATATGAAATAAGTGTAGTATGTAGCCACTAGGATTTATTATTCCTACCATTTTTTCCCTTGATAACAGGGTAACAGTGAAGTTCTATGGCGATTAAGTAATTCGAATTGAGTGTGGAAAATTGTAGGTCCTTGTTGTACATGTTAAGGGCCTCGAAAAGATGGGGAAAGGAAAATAAATTCCTTGATATGCCATGTAAAAAGTACAATTTATAACTCTTTTTACTATTGCCAACAGGTGGATATAACACAGAACCAAAAAGTAGTTGCAATAGTAACATTAAAAAATGAAAGATAACTCTTTTTTTCCATAGGTCGAAAGTTATTGAGAGTTTTCCAAGAATTTATAAATATCTAAGGCATATGTCTGTTGGGTTTTAAGATTAAAACTAACAATCCAACATGTCCTCTATATAGAATTCCTCAACATTACCCACTCAAAGTCCATGACTATTAGATTTGTTGAGTGGGCGCTCTCATATTTGTATCCAATCTTTAAATGGTTGAATGTGGTCAGATTCAAACACTGTGTCTAATCCATTTTTTTTTTATTGATAAGGCGGGTTGAAGGGATCCATTCCCTATTTAATAAAAATGGGCCTAAATGCCTGAGAAATTTAACTTGAACAGCTGGGCCTAAATCCCAGATTACAAGCTAAAGAAACTTATTATTTATGAAAACCAATAGCTATTATGCCTCTCCTAGGGGTGGAAAGAAGTCTTCAATATTACTCATTCGACCCTTTTTACTTTTCCTGTTCTTTACTTTCTGCCACTCACCAGTCCTTGTTACAATTGTTAACGAAAGATCACTAGGCTTCGTAGAAGCCGACCGATTTTCTGATAGGGATTCCTGATCAGAATCTGATTTTGTAGGAGAATGACCCATTTTGGTTCCGCTAACCACCATAGTACCTTGAGGCGCTAGAGTAGTGTCCATCCTCATGCTTTTCATTTCCTTCTCCTAGGTATTGGAATTGTATGACTCCTTAAATGTCGCAACTTCCACCAGTTTCGGATCCACATCACCCCAACCACGAGGGGAGCTCGAGCCCTGCTTCTTTACTGGTTTCTTATTCATTGGACAAGATGCTTTTAGATGGCCTAGATTTCTGTAAATCCTACACCGAAATGCAGTATTTTCGTAATCCAAGGGTTGTGAGTGCTCAAAATTTCCAAATTTTAGATTTATTCGATCTGGCAACCCTTTACTCAGATCAACTTCAACACAAATGTGAGCAAAAGAACATAGACCCGCATGAGTTCTATCCAAAAATTCCTATAAAAACCTACCCAAGATATTACCAATGTCCTCCAGAGCATACCACAAATGCAAAGGAAGATTGGGGAGTCACACCAAAACCGGTGTTTTAGAAATTGAAAGTGTATTGGGATCAAATTTTGGGAACCAAGGAGTCAAAAACAGACCCGCATTTCCCCATAACCATGGCCCATCTACAAGACACCTTTGGTAGTCCTCCACCTCTTTAAAATGAACAACAAAAAAACCTCTGGAGCATAGGAAAAATTCACATTTATCCATCCAATTTTTAAAAATCCATTGATATAACTCTATAAGGGAAGGCCAACGGCCGTTGAAGCGACCTATGATGGCATCCCAGGATGGATTCTGGTAGTACTCCTCCACCTCTGGAACATTAACGACTAGCGAGGGGATTTTATCAGTGAGGTCCACCAAATATGGTTGTCACAATATTGATTGAAGTATTTATTCATTTTTTTGTTTATTGCATGTTATGGACTAAAAAGTTATTGTAAGAGTGCTTTCATGTTATTTACTTTTGATTGTTCTAGTTATATTTTATAGTTGGTTCCAATCCTTTTTTCGAAGTGACATGTGGGGGCACGTGCCTTCGTCAATGACATGATTCGTTATGTGCTAAGGGGCTCATTCCCCAATGAGGCCATTTCGAAGCGTCCCAAGTTGGATGTCAGACTGATCAACGACAAGGGATTTCAAAGTTTTCCTATCATACTTATGAATATCTTCTTGGACTAACACACTTCTTTTTCCCTCTCCAGTTTAATATGATGCAGACTAGAAACATAATTCCCCTCCCTACAACGGGAATTGACAATTAACCACGCCTCGCTTGCAACTAAAAACACTTGATTAAACAGTGATATGCCAAATTATAATGATCATGAGATTGCCTCCACCTTGTTGCTGGAACATCCCAAAAAAAAATCCCTCCCAAATTTTTGAAAAATTGATGAAACATTCACGAGGCTTTTGCTTGATTTATGATTCTAATGAAGATGCACCTTGACGCATATGCTAACCACCTCACAAATTGAGGAGAATGGGAATTACCAATCGAGGCATCTGTAACTGGATTAAAAATACAACAAATGTGATAAAGACTAACTCATTTTTTACCACACTAGCATCTTTCCACAGAAATATTGATTTTGGAAGCCTAAAAATAGCTTGCAGTGGTTCCAATGTCGACGGTTGCTCTATGCAAAGCTGTATAGTATTTTTTGAGACTTGTGGATAGTTAATCCTGCAACATAACAACTATTTTGAAACTATCCACAAGTCCTAGGGACTTACTTTAGGACAGAGAAGCCTACAACATTCGAACCACTAAAAGGTAGGAGATTCTGACATGTAACGGCTTGTCTCCAGAGTTCTCTCGCTTCTCAAATCTATGCAGTATTCACCTCCTTTTTGCATTCGAAAGGTACTCATTGAATGGCTCACGTACTAACACTTTGAGAAAGAAAGAAAGAGAAAGCGAGTCAAGACTACTATCACTCAAACCCTGTCGTAAATATTACCAACTCTACTTATGATAGCTCCTCAAACTACTACTTTACTCAACACTTCTAGTATCCTAAGCGGCATTTCCGTTCAAGAGGTATCAAATGTATTCATGTTTACTGGAAATAAATTTTCCCACAAAATGCTACCGTTCATGATATAAATACTGCAAATATACATAGGTCTTCATGTATAACATGTTTAGTTCCGATGTCGTGGTATAAGATGTGCAACTTATATATGTACGAATTTGTAACAAAATTTAAATGTACACATACAACCTAACAATGTAATGTTTCATCTATATTCCTACACTACCACTATCAATCACACGGCCTATCGAGTGTATAGAAGATTTCATGTATACATGTTTAATTCAAAAAAATTACTACCCATAACGCTACCACTCATGATATAAGAATTGCACAAGGCTATGTATGAATATGTAACAAGTTTGAAATGTAGAGATGGAACCTTTAAATGAATTGATATCTACACTTCAAATCAATCAAACCCCTTAACAACATCAACTACAAAAGTAATAATTATCCCTCTAGGTAAAATAACATATACCATTCAACGTTCACATTGCATTGTACACATGTGATTGCTAGTGTAGAATTATTTTAACGTATATATTATTGAATTGTTTTGAATTAAAAACCAACTAACCCATGTCTTAACATTATGTATAATTGTTTTAACGTATATATTATTGAATTGTTTTAATTCACTTTTACATATCATCGAACAAAATTTGGGACATCAAATTCCTGCCAAGGTTGGTGGCTAGATTTTATGAGGAAAGGGGGATGATTGGCATGATAATTGACCTCTAATGCAACCACATCAGAAGATTATACTATATTCAGAAAGACCAAACAAAACAAATTGTTCAATAAGGATATATTTAATTAAACTAAAAAAGGAAACATAACCAAAAATGACATGATCGGTATTATAGTTATTGACAAATGGTATAGGTAAAAATATTATTACTCCAATTCCCATTAGTAAGAGGGATTTGATTCCAGGAAAATGGCAGACCTTTCAAATCATTGAGGAATAAATATATATAATTAAATCTTTATTAGCATCAATCAAAGTTGGTTTGAGAAAGCTTCATTTTATATTTTTTGATAACTCATAGGAAATTGAGGTTTCCTAGCAACCTGGAGCTGCAAATCTCTAACATAGGGTTATTCCCCCTATAGCCTTTGGGTGGAGTACAATGGGCCTCTCACCCCCTATGGTTAAGTTGGGAGTAAAACACATGACTTGGGCCTCCTAAAGTAATGGTCAAGGACGAGTAAGCCAACACCTGTAGAAAATTGCCATTAAATTTGATAAAGTAAATTTACAGTGATTGACAGAACTTACACAAATTTTATTCGGAATGGAATTGTAGCTATGAAAGTTGTCAAAAATTTGTTTTAAAAAATGTGCATAGTGACTGATTTGACATATAATTATGAAAATTGACAACTATTTAATATTATAAACCATGTCTCACACTACAACATATAGTGCTAAAAATGTCAAAAAAAATTGTCGAATTCACGTAGATTTGTATTTCACTTTTTTTCCTAAAGGGAAACTTAATGCAATTATGACACAATAATAGTGCCGCAAATGTGGTACAATTTTGCACCACATTTGTGCCATAGTTGTGTCACATTAAGTTTTGACCACACGACCCCATATTACCTATTTAATCATAGATGGCTGTAAATTTTAATACCAAACAACATTTTCATTGTTGAGAAGAAGGAAAAGGAGATGAAACACCCAATTTTTTCTTGCAACATAGAAAAAATAGTAAGCTTTTTAATTTTAATTTGCACTTCTTTTTAATTTATAAATGAATAATATCAAGTTGAAGTTAGCTTGTGATTTTATTTTGATTTCAATAAAACAAATTTAAAAATGAATTCCATGAGATCACATATCCTTGAGTCACTTTGTCAGAATAGTCATGCTTTGTTTATGATTACAAATTATTTATACTTATCTACACGAGTATTAACAACTATAAAATTCCACAAAAAATTCATTATATTTTAATGGATGTCCATACCCTAAACTAAAGCTCCTAATTTGACATGGGTTTGATGAATGTTGGAAAGTTATGGACTCTAGATTAACATCTAAAATAATTATACATTTACTTGAAAGTTTAAAAGGCCTTTTTAGTGAAACTATTTTGTGCATATCCTGTAATCATTGCAATCCACAAGACCAAATCTCATTTATAGTTTTTTTTCAAATATTTCATGTCTAAAAAAATCCATCATGCTTAAATTGATTTCTTTGTGCATACCCTTCATTTGTTGTAGTGCACAATATCACATCTCATCACTCAAATTGTTTTTCAAATAGTTTAATTGTCATGTGTATGATAATGATTTTTCCATACATGTATACCATATCACCAATAGCTACATTTAACAAAAAAAAAATTTCCATTATGGTTTGATGAATTTTCATGTTTTAATTATAATGTGAATGAGGTTTGTAAATAATTGAATGAAATTATGTTAGAATTGATCATCATGTCTACATGATTGACATTATTTGACATGCTAGCTATCTTGAGGAAACTCCAAACTTTATCATTAAAATGTCAATTAAAAACTTTGGTGGTTATGTAAAATATGTTTGTTTAGTCTCTGAGAATACATTCAACGTGATGCCCTTATCTCACAATGAAACAGCATGTCACATTCCATTTTGGGATCCCCAAATTTGGCTTCTATGTAGGCCGTCAATTGGATATATTAGATTAGTAAGGGAGTTTGAGCAATACACCAACTAAGATTGGTGTAATCTCTATGTTAATTAGGTTTGATTAACCGTTAGGATTCTTTTTTTTATTATTGATAAATGGTTTTAAAGGGGACCACACCCCATGGTACATAAGGTCTCAAAAGCTATGGTAGACAATATAGAAGTCAGTGGTTTTTTTTTACCTTTGGGGACCACACCCCATAAATAAAATCCTAACAAAGTAAGATAAAACAGTTAAAACAAATGCAAGGACAACATACCATCATGGAGCTAAAACATAGCCAGAAAATAGCTACACAACAATTGTATAGTCACAAAAAACTAGCACAAAGACCAAACGAACCAAAAAATAGGGGACTCAAGACAGTTACTTGAGGGATTTATTGAAAACCTTTTTAGCTTCCTCCATAGCCCTAAAAATATTAAGAGTTGTTTGTTGAGAGGGGTCCTGGCTACTTGAAGAGATAGCCCTTTTCTTAGCCTTGTCATCTTTCCAAATATCTTCATGAATTCCACTAATGTCACATACTTGTTTCACTTGCACCTCGATAAAATCAAACAAAGCCTTATGCATAGAGAAATGGTCTATCTATTTGTTTATAATTTGTTGCATTTTTCCTTCCATGGCTTGTTGCTACTTGGCAAGATCTTCAATTTTTTTCACCAGCTTAGAGTAAGAAACAAAGTCAAGATCTTCTTTATTTCCCTCATTGAGAAGGAAGTCCACATCCTCATCTAGGGAATTTAGTTTTTTAGCATGCAACTTATATGTGCCTTCAAGTTGTTGTTGGCTTGGGGATCCTGAGTAGATTGGCTGAAGTTCAGAAGGATTTTTGCAACGGACAAATCTTTTCCCTTTTCACTACTATGAAGCATCCTTTTAGCCGGAGGTAGAGTTGGAGATGGAGGATGGAGGTTTTTTGTCCTAACTTTGTGTTACTAAGGTGGTTGGGTAGGGGCTATAGGATGAGAGGGAATATTTGTAACCACATCATGTAACAATACTAGTGCAAGAGAAACATGACACCCTGATGGAGAGGTAGACCTCTTTGGTGTGCTTGAACTTTAAGGATGGATTTTTCTAAATAATGAAGAATTTAGTACGAGAGGCTTACCTTTGGGTTTAGACGGAAGAGGTTCAATAAAACCAGATGGTGAAGAGGTAATGGAGAGTAATGGCCCTCCAAGGTTATGTATTTAACCACCATCTTAACAACCTCATCAAAAGGATAAGGAATAGAGAAACAGACCAAGCCCTCCTTAACAATCTTTAGGGTTTCATCCCCTTCCAAAAAAAAATTATCTTCGACTTCCTTGTTTAATTTGTTTGTAAAGAATTTTATTCCATTCATACCTAGTCCAATGACAAAGGAAATGAGATTTTTAGTAATAGATAATTGCTTACCTTTGTATGTAATAACCTTGTCCTTCCAGTTTTGTGCAAACATTATAGAAATATGTTTAACATGGCCTTTAATTCTCCTCATAAAGGTCATGAACCCATCTACATCTAGGGCCTTCCATAATTCTTCATTTTTCTAACAATAAGGGTCGTATATGTGCTCGACACAACATGGAGGGCCGCCCATGGTTGAAGGAGCAATAGAAAAAAATCACTCGCGAGCTGAGAACCATAAAAAATAAGCTTCACAACAGCATGAAGAATAATGAGAAAAATGAAGGATGAACTTGAATGAGGCATGTTCCCTTCTTGTGAAGTACTCATTACTCTTGTTTCTCACTTGCCCTTTCCGCCGGCAAGTACTATTTTTTAGGACAACTGGACTGGATATATTTGATAATGATTGCATTAGTAGTTTGTGGGATTTCATTTTATTCCTGCCATAACTTGAGATGATTAATAGTAACTGCTTCATTAGCTAAGGTGTTTGTTGCTTTATTCCCCTCTTGGTGGGTATGACATATGTTGACATTATAAAAACGATTGCAAATGTTCATAGCCTCAAAAATAATTTTTTTGATGGTCCAACTTGGAGCATGAGAACCTTTAAGGTTATTAATACTATTAAGTGAATCCCCCTCTATAATTAAATTATTGACCTTGTGATCTTTAACAGCTTTGATACCCCAAAGAGCAATAAGAGCCTCAAGATAATGATTACAATGGGTTCCCATAGGGTTTGCATATGCAACTAGGAGATGGCCAAGATGATTTTTGATTAAGCCTCCACCTCCCATAGCACTTGGGTTTCCCTTAGAGGCACAATCAAAATTTAACTTGTGTTAGCCTTCAAGGGGAGGAATCCATTGAATGAGAGAGTTTTCAATACATGGAGTTTTGACTTAAACCTCCTCAATGTCAATATTCCATCCTATCGGAAATCTCTCCTCTTCCTTGGGAAATTTTGAATTCTTGGGGGGCTTGAATTTCAAGATATTATCCTTGGTTTCAATAGTAATCTCACTTATAAGTCTCTTGCTAGATTTCTTAGAATTTCTAAAAATGATAAAGTTTCTGGCCTTCCAAATAACATGAGGAAAGATAAGTCTCCAAAGTTTCCTAAGCATATTATGCTTGAAAGGAGGTTTTCATTGCTCCCAATCCTGAACAATATCTTTTGGGAATGTCCACTCAACACCAAATCTAGCAAAAATTAGTTCCCATTGACCAGAAGTCACAGGACAGTGTAGGAAAAGGTGATGCTTTTTTCCAGCACCAACCTGAGAAAATAGATTTAGCCTCCTTCCTACAAAGGCAACACATATTAGGGATGGTATAGCCTCTCTTGATAAGGTTGTCAATGGTGAGTATGTTTTTTTTCCAACACCAACCTGAGAAAATGATTGATTAGACGGGAAAATTAGGAGTAAGTTCTTTGTACCATATTTTTCTTTAGTCAAAATCACAATGAATTTATTCTATAAATAATTGATATCTTGTTTTGACCGAGTATTCTCCATCAAAAGACTTTATCCAGATGAACTCATCCTTAGATTATGAGGCAGCCTTCTAACTTATAGGGATATAACTAAGGATTATTTAGATGTCATCAATAAGGATTCGAAAACTGAGGATTTCAGAATGGAGGTTCTTCCATTGAAGCCTCCCATTAACAAAACAAATATAATCACTAACATTTTTTCCAATTGCTATTCCCTTCTATTCTTGAGCAGATTATTCCAGAAAATAGCTAGTTCGATGAGGCATTTTTTTAGTTGTTCCCAAGATTTTTTGTTCTTAAGGCTCTAAAAATCAGCCCAATTATATTCCCAGAATAATATGTCTTCACCATTACCCAAATTCCATTTGCATGGTTGTTGTTTTTCAGCCTTTCTCCAGATCCCTTCTATTCTTGACCAAATTATTCCAGAAAATAGAGTTGGAGGGGGGAGTTTTGAAGTTTAGAAAGTTATGAGATTTTCCTTGGTATAAATATTTAGATCTTATTAGATCATTCCAAGGGTGATCTTATTTTAGGAGCCTCTAGCTCATTTTGGAGATGACTGCAGTGTTCATCATTCTGATATTTTTGATCCCTAATCCTCCCACTCTCTTATGGGTGTAAGCCTTATCCCAAGCCACTATATGAAACCTGGTTTTCTCCTTTGTACTTGTCCAAAGAAAATGCTTCTAGATTCTCTCAATTCTTTCAACAATAGTTGTTGGAATGAAAAACATAGACATGATACAGATTGGGAGATTTTGCAGTGTGCTCTTGATAAGAAGACATTTTCCAGCATTGGAGAGAATTACACCCTTCTAACCAGCAAGTTTCTTTTGGAACCTATCAAGAAGATAACTCCAAACATTCATCGACACTTTGTTAGTACCCAAAGGAAGAAAAAGATAGGTACTAGGGAGGGAATTTATCTCACAACCCAAGGTGTGTGAAATTTTCCTTTGCCTGTTGAGCGGGGTATTGAAGAAATAAAGATATATTTTTTTGAAATTGATCTGCTAACCTAAAGCATCTTCGTAAGTATTTATAATGATATTCATCATCTTAAATTCAAGAAGAGAGGCTAGAATAAGAAGTATAGTGTCATCAACAAATTGATTATGTGAGGCAGAGATATCTAGAGAAGTGGGTTTGAAGCCCTTAATATAACCCAGGGTGATTTCTCTAGTAATGGTGCAACTAAGGTTATCAGCCATTATGATGAAGAGGAGGGGAGAGATGGGATCTACCTGTCTTATACATCTATTTCTGGTAAAACATCCAACTAGAGTACCACTAACAATGATAGAGAATCTAGGCGTAGAGGTACAAGAGCTGATAATATTCCTGAAGTGAACAGTGAACCCAAATTTCTCCAAAACATTTTCGAGAAATATCTAGGAGAACCTATCAAAGGATTTATTCATGTCCAATTTTATAACCATACCATTAGGATTCTTATCATGACATCGTCAGGATTCTTATCTCACACTAACATTGTCTATTAAATTATTGTAACCTTTATTATCATGACATTGCGCTTTCAAGCAATATGATGATGCACAATTTGATTCTTGTGTATGTTGTCAACCTTGAAGGTATCACCTATGTGTTAATGAAACAATATTTTTATTGTATGTATTGAGTATGATGACTTCGTATCAAAGAGACCTTAGGATTGCTAATAATTACCTTATGCTTCAGAAATTTTGTGATGATAAAAAATGTCTATGTCTAGTAGGAAATCATTGCATCAAATCAGTATGTTTCAGTGTTAAGTAACATATCTCTTATGCTACCATAAAGTGCTTAGTTTATTATATAGTTGGTATTCATAATATCGACATAAGTTGATAGTTGGAATGCCTCAACTGAGAACAAAATACTAAGATTATAAAGTATGAGGAGTGGTTCTTATTACATTGATAAATTTGTTGTGAACAAATGATGGTCATTATGACCCTAGTGTGATTTATATATGATGACCTAGCTTATTGGGAACATGTAGTATAAGTTTAAAATATTATTTCCATTATTATTAAGGTACATGATAGAATTAGTTGTTACACTATAGCCACCTCGTTGAGTATTATCAACCCTATAATTATAATTAAAATCCTTTCAAAGGATAGACCTTTATATATGTTACAAATATTATCTTTTGGCTTGCATCTTATCAAGTTTTCTTTATTTATTAATAGCTACTAGGATTTGATTGTATTGTTTTGCATTTAAAGATCTGAGATATTAGCGTGTAAGGGTAAAGGTGTGGTGTATGTTTACTAACCTTGGATTTAAAAGTATTATTGTTGATTGTTGCTTGGGTAAAATTATAATCAAAAATATTATTTTGATCGATTAAAGTACATTATGATTTTAAATAATGTTATTCAAGGTAGTAAACTATTATTGAGATCGAAAGATAGATTCAATCCTAGAATGCAACATTCATGGTGACTATTTTGCATTACATGCTTGGAGTGTCTTTGTAGGCATTTATTACAATCCCATTGTTTTCCACCCTTAAGCCTTATGAGATATTATTCTGGAAAATGATGTATTATTTGATTCGGAAATTAAAGTTAGAATAAGAGTTATGTTTTCACCTTGTGGGTTACAATGTTATGGACATGATTTTTTTTGGAACATAAAGATTAGTTTGATTATGACTTGGAATTTGAGTGTTTTGACCCTTTCTATAGAAACTATTAATGGTTTTGATTGAATTGATGGTGGGCATTATCGTCTTATGTGGTTTGACTTGGTTTGAGGAAGGATTAATTTTTTTTGGATTAAATGCCTCTAATAGAGAAGGGTCACAGACCTGACCAAAAGGTTTCAAAGAACTTTGGGAAATTTTTGGAATCCGTTTATATGGGGATTTGAATTTTTGGATAATACTTTGGATGTTTGAGTTGGAGAGGAAGAGTTCTTGAGGATTTTAAACCATATCTCTAGTAGTTTATGAACATGGATGGTAGTGGGTGCATACATAGTGGTAGAATTGAAGTTGGTTAAGCTGATAATGGAGGCATTGTTTATTTCTTTACTACATGCATTTTTAATTAGAAATTTTGTATTTTAATAAAAATCCATTATGGGTATAAAAATAAGGTGAAGGAACTTAGCTCACCTGTGGGCATGACCACTGTTTTTGTTGATCAGACATATTTTCTCTTCCTTACCTTAAGTAGTAGCTAACACTAAAATGATGCATGTGGGTTTCTTACTTTGTCAGCATTTACATATGCAATGTGTTTATTATTTTTCTGGTTGTGGATCGGATGATGTAAAAATGTGTCTTCCTGTATATACCATTTTATGCATGCATGCATACACTAATATATATGGGTAAGCAACCATGATTATTTATTTTCTCTACTTGAATTTATGGTGGTAAATACTTATGGTATTATGTGGGGGTTTCTTGTGAGGGGATCTTGCTTAGAAATTAAGGAACTGTGTGAAATTATTTGTAAAAAAATTGTGTAACTCTCTTTTAAACTCAAAATCTGGTAAATATGTCCATGTTGGCATAATGTTGAAATACTCATAAAAGGATTGTATTTGTTCTCTCTAAAATTGGTATGATGGAACTCTTAGTTACATGAAATAAACTCTATATTTCTAAAGTTCCTAAACTATTGGTTGGGAAAACAATGGAGTGGGGAAAAGGAATGAAACTCCTTTTATGTTATCTTGTTGGAAACATACTATGCACGATTTATTGTTGACTAGTACTTATAAAAAGTGATGGAATTCATGTCAGTTCTTTGAACTGACCCAAAATATAATGTAGGTACATGTTAGAAATATGGGAGAAATAATGTTTGCTAATTTAACTTGAAGAATTTATCCTTGTTGTAGTGAAAAGAAATTAAAATGAATTTAAGGGAATGTTTATGAAATCAATAAGGAATTTCATTAAAATGTAAAAGACTATTAAAGCAATATGAATTTTATAGGCAATGATGTTCGTTGTGGATACTTTTGAGTTAGTTAACCTTAGGGGATTTAGATTAAGCCTCCATAACTTGTACATGAAGGAAGTAATATTTAGTTTTATAAGTTTGTATCATGTTATTATAATGATTACAAATGATCCTCCTTTATGACAACAATCCTATAAGTTGAAGGAGTCCCGTAAGAAAGACCGACATTTGATGAAAAATATTCTCTCGTTATAATTGTACTTTTCCTTGCTCCAAATAAAAGGACTTTACCCTTAATTAAGAGTTAATAACCCAAGTATTAACAAAATGGAAAAATAATAATTTAAGTATTTATGGTTGATATTAATTTCTTAATCGGAAGTCTAAAGACTTGAGTTCGATGAAATGAAAGAATATAAATTATAAATGATAATGATTGAGAATTATATTCGTAGAGATGGCCTTATAATATAATTTGTTTTTATCTTATCCATATGCATATATTATTTTGAAAGAAGCAAGGACCTCTAATAGTTGTGTCAACATAACTTTAATGCTACTTTTTGTTTTCAATCGAGTAAATACTGAGGGATAAATGTTTGAGACAATATTGATCACATGTTTAACAACCAAATAGGAAGATGATTAAAATTATGGGCATTACCATAACTAAATGGTAACAATGTTTATCTTGTTCAGAAAATGATTGAATGAATATTCTTCAGGTTATTGATAAGTAACTAAACGTCTCACCGGCATGGTAGTTGCTCCTATCCTTTCATGAAGGTACGAATGAGATATAAACCTTGTAATAAGAACCAAAGGATGTGGTAATAAATTGTAACTTAAAACAATGATTCAAGATTAAAGTAAACCAATTCCAATTAATATATGTAAAATGAGAGGTGAATCTATTAGAATGGGTTATAATTTTAGTTGTATATGGATATCACATTAGAATTGTGATATCCTGATTAAGGCTATTATTAGGGATTCCATCATTGAATAACTTATAAATTGTATTGTTATGTACAAGATAAATGCATTGGTTGAATGGGTTAACCTTAGTTAAAGGCCTAAATCATAAATTTCATTATATAAGACTTGATATGGAACTAGATAGAGGAATGAATGAAAAGAAAGAATTAAATTGAATTAGTACTGGAGTGACATGGACAGATATCATTACTGAATCATTTTGGAAATCAAATAAAAATATTGTATCTAGTACAATCTATACATTAATCATATATTGACGAATAATTTTCAGAGTTATGACGAACTCTTATTAAAAATTAACTATGATCATAGGAGGAAAGTAGCACTCTCCTTTTAATAGGGAAAAAGTCAGTCATGTTTTTCCAGGAACTGTAAGACGGGTTGCTACACGAAATTAACAGATATATTATACAACTATTATGTCAAAATGAAATTACAAATTATCTTTAAATTAACTTTTGCACTAACCTTGATTAATGCCACATACTCCATTTCAATATCTAAGATGTAATGGAAATGTAGATGGATATGGGAAAATAATCCTTTTCTCTTATATGTTACTCTTCCAACCACGTTTCTCCACCGAAGATAACAAAACTTGGCATGAATAATTTTTGTTGCATTCTTTAAAATCTCATTGGAAATCAATTTGTTTGATTTTTCAAAAACATCCATGCTTAAATTTAATAATAATTTAAACGCTACGATGCCCAATTGTATTGATTTTAATAAGTAATCTACTTCTCTAATTGACTATCTCCAAATGGAAATATAGAAAGTTTTGACTCAGAAATCATGTTAACTTAGTATTATAGCATTCTAAATATTCCATTTTTGCATAGGTTGCGAGTATGCTAAAAAAATGTTGTGGGGCATAGTTTTAAATCTCCTGAATGTGATTGCCCAAGAATTTGCAAGGTATTTGAACACACTTGTTTTGTGCATATATTATAATCATTTTAGTCCATGAGACCGAAGTAGTTCACTTTCCTTCATTATGCTTCCACATTCTACATACATTTAAAGAAGGGCACTTCTAACGAAAAAAAATAAAAATTAAATTCTCATTATGTTATGATGAATGCCCACACCACATTTTAAAGCTCCCATTTGACACAAGCTATAAGGATTGTGAAAAATTTTATGGGGCCAATTTTATGTTTCCAATTGCGTTTGTTGGGAAAAATCCAAGGCCTTTTCAAGATAACTATTTTGTGCATATCCCTCAATCATTGTAATCCATTTCACCACATTTGTTTCAGTCATTTTTTTTTAAAAAACTTTGCTTATCTTGTTAATGCTACCACATATTGCAAACATATCTACCACAAAAATTGTAAGTAAAACATTTGATAATGGTCCCTTCTCCATGACGTCCACACCATGTTTGAATGGTCCTATTTGCGCACAGGCCATAAGTATGGTTGCAAAGGTGAAATGATCATGTTGGGCACCTATTAGTTGTATTCCATGAAACAATGTCAATGCTTAAGCATAACTAAGTTTCTCCATGATGGCGTTAAAGTTAGATGTGTCTAACATAAAAATATACTAAATTTGATGGAACTTGGTCAATTTTTTAAATTTATGTCAAAATTATGAAATATATAAAATTAATGACAAATAAGATAAATTAGGAAAGATAGAGAAAAATACATAACTATGTAAACTTAAAATTTTGGCAAGCTTTTGCAAAATTATGATATTATTGTAATTTTCTTATTATCATGGATTTTTTGTTGATATTTCCAAAATAATTAAATTATAATTATTGTTGTAGATATGAGCCTTTGTAAATTTAATTTGCTCTTCACCACAACAATAATCATCGACACACTCAAATCTAGAAATTATGGAAATTGAAGGAACTTACAAAGAGAATATGGATTTGACAAAGCATAATTTGGGAAAATGTGCTAAAGAAGAAGAGGTTGAAAGAAGTTTCAATGGATTCTGAAGAAATAAGAGGTTTTAAAAAATTGCATCTAATATGTGTGTAACCAAGGGAAGAATTATATTACACCTTAGGAGGAAGATACCAAAGATGATTTCGAATTTCTGCTCAAGGCGTCAAATAAATATAAATATGATTTTCCCAATTAAAAAAATTATGGACCTTGGCTAGTGGATAAACCACTCCCAACACCTTATGAAGAATTTACATTTTGGAAACAGAACTATATGATACAACAGTCTGGTATTCCCAATGTTCTTGTGCTATTTAATAATTAATATTAGGTCCAGTTGGTTTGCCAATATAACCTTTTAATAACCTAATGTTTAAGTTTTTAGATTAGGATCATGTGGTGAGATACAAAGTTAGTATGTCGAGATATAAAATGTGTTATAATGAAAATTCAATAGAAGAGAAGATTTGTACAACCATAATAAAACATGTAGTATGCATGATCGTATCTACATTCATGAACACCCTTATGAATTTAAATAAATATTGATAAAATAATTATGTTGTAGGTCATCACTATCTTTGCATTCTGACAAGGATCCTCCACCATCCCCTAGACCACCTTTAGTGTCACCTGCAACATCTACTACACCATTACTACATGTTGCACTTCAACAAACTCATATTAAATCCACTGGAACAACAAATGACAATACTCAACCATCCACCACCAATCCTTTGAGACATTATTTTGTAGGGTGTTTGTATTTACCTTCAATACCACTTATACATATTCCATATCCTTTACAGAAATAAACACCTAGACCAAGACAATCATAGTATGAGTTCGTTAAATAAATTAAGGAATACCACCACCTTCACCTTAGCGAAATGAATATGCTTGTAATATTATTTTATAAAATTAAGGATAAAGGCGTTAGATGTTACCCACATGTTGTACTATGACACTATTATTATTGTGTGACTATAAATATTTATAGATGTCCTATTTTATTTCCTATTTTGAATATAGTATGTTGTGTTTGCTTTAACAAGTCAAGTAGTTTCCACAAGATCATGATGGTTGTATTGATTGTGGTGTCCTTCTTAGATTGGTTAGTTTCTTAGAAAAATTTGTGAAAGTACACTTTGCATGATTGTAAGGATCCTAGAAATGCATTAGTTTTAGTATTATTTGTGTTAAGTGTTTTGGCTATCCTTTATTGTTAGATCATTATATAGGAAGTGTGTATATGCAAGGTGTTGAGAATTTGGCTTCATATTGATTTAACCCTCTTAAGGTTATCATTCGATATATATTTAGATGATAATTGAACCTTTGAGTATAAGCATATTATTTTAGGGTGTGTTTTGATTTCATTATGTATGGATAAACATGTGATTGTTTTCTATCAAATACTGTGATATCTATACATTTTAGATACTAAGCTAATTTTAATTGATTTTTTTTTTAAAGGTTAGAAGTAACAAAAAAAATCATATGGTAATGTTTGGGTCATTGAATTGAAATGTTGCACAATTATATGTTATGTTAAATAATATTTTAGTATATATGTACTGCCCAAAAATAAAACACCAAAATAAATCCAGTTAATGATAAAAATTATGGATTTTTTAAAAAAGAATTAATGATAAACAAATTTCAAGTTTACATTATTAAGTTTTGTTTTAGCGCCATCGTACGCCTCCAAGCTTGCACTCTTATGAGTAATTTTTGTTGTGCAGTTGGTTGGTACAATCATCATTTAAATTAGCAAATCCAATAACCTAGTTAACGAATAACATTTAGAAGTGTAATATATCTTATCGATTCACATGATGTATTTTGTAACCATTGATTTAAGGTTATCCATTTTTTACAATGAGGGAAAGGTGGATGAGATCATAATTTAGTTATGTCTACTAGCATATCCATCTCCTATAGACACAAAATCACGCACTTGGGTACATTTATAGGTCCTAATCACATCCTACTATTCATATGATTCCTTAGCGAGAAAATGAGTAATTGACTACTGTTTTTAACCTATTTTCTAAATTTCTTTCTTTCTTTCTGGTCTTACACACTCCACATCCCAATCTAAACTTCATTATTGTATCTATGTTGACTTTGGACACCAGCGCCCAAGTGCCCCTGACCTCTTTGTATCTTACTTACCTCTTTTTGGGCATCTTGTTTTCTTATGGTTTATATTTTTAGTTGTCAATTGTTAAATTCAACCAAGGAAATCATATAAATACAAAGCTATGTGACCATAATAAAGTACCAAACTCTAAACATTTATTATCATCACCTAAGGTTGCATCCAAAGGCATTATAGAGCATCAAATGCATCCATCTAGATTTCATTTAAGGGACAAGGGACTACATTTTATGCATACACGCATAGGAGGGGAACTTCATTTTTCCATCCACACATCTATCTACATTGCTACATCTAGATATCGCTTGTTATCAAGTGCATCTTACATAATAACTTCATAGGGCATGATTTCTACACACACAAGAACTACGTGGAGTCTGAGAAGTAGTACAGTGCTCCCTCATAAGTTCACTTTGTCAAGTGATCGTCGAGGTCAGTTTGACTCCCCATTTGCATATTTCTTTTTTAGGATTTCATGTGTTTTAGGGTTTTGTAGGATATTATTTATTAAATGTAGGTTACATGCGAATACATTGATAATCCAGTGATATACAGGTGACCAACAACGAAGGGTAGCGACCACATTTTGACACCAAAAAAATCAAATTCCAAGCTTTTACGTAGTCACTGGAGCCTACTAGAGGTCTCTAGCGCCTAGGTGCCCCAGTCCTATTCTAGGCGCCCTTGTCCAGCTTATCTTAGTAATTACATAATTTTTTGAGTGTAGTTGTGACAGTTTCCTCCTCTTGTTTATCATCTTTCCAGTCCATAACACTTTGAGATTCATTGCAAAATCAGCTCAGTCTTATGTTCCCACTCTTGCACTTAGGATTTAAATTTTCATTACCTTATAGCTTGTGTCAGATCTGTACTTTAGCATTTATTTATCATACGTAACTCTACAATATTAGGGTTTAGCAGAATTCCATATTTGTTAAATCATTTGGTGAACCCCACTAATGATCGATATTTTGGATCCTTCTTTTGCACATCATCTTTTCCATCATGACTCCTAAGGTTCATCAAATATCTTTATCTGAATTATTTTAAATACATTCACCTTACAAATAGGTTCATACAAAATCCCTAGATGTCATGTTTCTCCCTAAAGATATGCCACCCACTCAAGTAAGTGCCATTTTCTATCATCTCTTCGACGACCCTATCCTTCATGATCCTCCATCCAATCAACCCATCTTAGATTCAATTCAATCCTTGCATTATTTATTAGAAGACAAAATTCGGGCTATGGAATTGATGATTACATCTCTCAAATCTGAAATATAACATCTCAAGCCCATGCTCATTCTTCTTCTTCTACATCTCACCCCACTTCTATGTCCTCTACATGTGCTCATATCAGTGAACCTCGAGTCTTACCACTATTGGAACCTCTCAAGTTTAATCGCAATGCTAAGCAACATGACATTCTTACTGCACTCCTTAATCATCAATCGATCAATTTGAAAAATACTCATTACTATCCTCCTTATCAGTTGGACAAATAGAAAGGTCTCCCATTTTTTGTTTATCATAAAATCAATGGACATAATGACAATGCTCGCTATGCTTTATAAAAAATAATCAAGAATCTTGAGCATCAAATTTTTATCTCATTTGTTGCACAACATGTTGCTACGTGTTCAGCTCCAATTGTACCATCATTACTAATATAAGTCAAGAACCTCCTAAGAAACTACCTCTCAAAATCAATCTAAATCCTCCTCCACTCAAGTCGTCTACGACATTACCAAGTCAAACTAAGAAACTGACTCCAAAAATGACTCCACCCTCTTCTCTTATCAAGTCTTTTGCAGTGTTACTAATCCCAAATAAACAACCACTCATTAAGAAAGACCGAGAAGCTCTATATGGCCTCTTTAGAATTTCATCATTCAAGATCCCTTCACAACCTCCACTATGGAAACTACTCCTTTTTGTTAAGGAAACTACTTCTTATATTCATGTCCAAGAAACATTTCAAACTTCGCCACCATGATATGGTCCTACTATTACTTTTGCCTACCATTGTGTTGACTCTCTCTCTCTGCTCATGACATAGATAATGTTCTCCCACAATGGCATGGTATCTCTCATGTCACCACGTACATATCCATAATTTACACACTTGGGGGGTATCACACTTATTCTTCCCCTCCTAGCATCATCAAGTGTCTAACATTTCTACTCTTACATTTTTTGTTTCATATTTCATCTTTTTAAGACTCCTTACGCAACACTATACAATTTGTATCATCACTACCCAATGACGCACTCTTGTGCTAAGGTTCACACTTGATTTTTTAGGGCATACTACATCCATGAACCTCACCATATTCATTCTTCACACTCTATGCTTCATGCTTTATCTATCTAGTACACATTTCAAACTCGATGACACACTCTTGTTTTATAGTTCATTCTTGACTATTGACGGGTATTTTATAAATGAACCTCATCTCATACATACTCATACACATCCACTCGAGGGGAAAGATTCTCCTATCACATTCACATTGCATATAATTCCATCTCACTCATTCACAACATACTACATATCTTAGTTACACTTAGTCTTGCTTGATTATACTTACATCTACACTTTGTTTCCTATGTTAGCCAAATATATAGTATGTCATTATCTTTTCTATATACACATCCGCGTTCACTTGTTCTCTAGCTGTAAATGTAGACTCTCTACAAATATTTGCATGCAACATGGATGTTTGGCATTGTACCTCTTACCAGTCCCACCGAGGCTCCTAAGGGCATCCACTTTCATACACACTACAGGCATTATTGTTTCATTTTGTACTACTCCATATTCTTACTAGCACGCTACTCTATATCATAACATGCATGCTTTGACATAATTTTTATCTTTCTAACATGCTGACAGGTGCTTCATGTGCAAAATTAGCTTTACATGAACTATTTTCCACCATGGTTGTCTCATACATTTCTTGATATTATTTTCTATTGTTTTATATTGTTTGGCATTGTATGTCATTGTTTGTGCACTTTTCCCTATGCCTTGCATGATCATTGCTTATATTCTTTTGGCCATTTCGGTCATGATTGTCTTGTGACATTGTAAGAAATGTCCCATGTTTGAAACCCACTTTTTGCGGTCTATTATGTTTGCACTATTGATTGTTTACATTGTCCACTATCGCATGTTTTTCACTTTTTTTCTACTAACACACATTTTTAGCCACTTTGTGTTGCATTTGCCTTGGTTTCTACCATGCACATTCCCCCTGAAGGGATATAGTTTCATATCATCATTAGGTACTATATTTTAGGCCGCATCCTCCTAGCAACATCCTGTGTACCCCAAATGAGGGGGGGGCATACATTGGGTGAAGAATTCACCCCTTACATAAGCTAAGAGCTTTAGTACATGCCTGCATAGTACAAGAACAAAACATAGTTACAATTACATAACGACCTAGATTCTGACTTGGGTCATCAGTTCAACATAGAAACCAACGCCTATATACAGAAATTGGTGCTTGGGTGCTCCTAACCTTTCCTAGATGCCTATGACCAAGGGGAAGTTACAGTTACTTTCTCATATAAACACAGTTTTCAGCATTTCACCGATTAGTTTTTACAGTACATGCACAGTCCTCCAATAATCAGAATGCATTTTATTTCCTTGGATCGAACTAGAACAACAAAGAACTAAACATGGATCACACCATCTATAATGGTGTATAAATTTAGGAAGCAATCATGGATGGAGAGTAAAACTAGGCCTCTCCCTGTAACACTCTTTTTTTGTGGTGTGAGATCACCCAAAAAACTCGCTCTTGGCATGAGATTGCCCAAAAAACTTGCAATTGGCATGAGATCGCTCAAAAAGTTCACTCTTGGTGTGAGATTGCCAAAAAACCTCGTTCTTCTATAGCATTTTAGGACATTTTCTATCCCTTTTCACTCGTCACGGATCAAGTGCACACTTTCCTTTTTACTACTTTTTCACAATTACATACTTTTACATGTTTTTTACCGAGTTTTCATAACACATGACTTTGAATACTCTTTTGCTTTTCTTTTGCAGGTCCATCCTTAATACACAACAAGAAGCAACCCCACATCATCAAGCACAAGCAATAACAATAATAGGTACAACATGGTACAACACATACACTTCACCCCTAGGGCCACTTCCTCTTCTTTAGCTTCCACAATTCATTGTTTACCACTGCACACTTTTCTTGCCTCTTCGGTGCACTTTCACCATTGATCTACATGGTTATCAGGTAGACATATCTTATCTACTTTATGTTATCAAGTATTCACTCAAGAACATAAATTATGGGAAAATGTAGACACAAAATCACGCATGTGGATACATTTCTAGATCCTAATCACATATTATTATTCATATGATTTCTAACCAAGAAAACTAGTGATTGACTATTGTCTTTGGCCTCTTTTATGTCTTTCTTGCTTTCTCTTTGGTCTTACACACCCCATAGCCCAATCTAAATTTCATTTCTTTATCGTTCTTGACTCTAGACACCAGTGTCCATCCAGGATGCCAATTCTCAGGTGCCCTTGTCCCCTCTGGGCGCTCCCAACCTATTTGTATCTTACTCACCTCTTTTATCTTTTAGGCATATTTTTTTCTTATCGGTCAACCTTTTAGTTGTCAATTTTGAAATTCAACCAAGAGAATCACATAAATACAAATTTATGTGACCATAATAAAGGAACAGTCTCTAAGCATTTATTATCATCAACTAAGGTTGCATCCAAAGGCATTATAGATCATTAAAGGAATCCATCTTGCTTTCATTCAATGAACAAGGGACTGCATTTTCTGTATACACACATAGGAGGGGATATTCATTTTCCATTCACACATCTATCTGCATTACTACATCTAGATATCACTCGTTATCAAGTGCATCTTGGACAAGAGATTCTTAGGGCACGATTTCTACACACATGCACAAGAACTACATGGAATCTAAAATTTAGTACAATTTTTGGTTGTAATTTCACTTTGTTAGATGACCTTTGGGTTTAGTCTAACTCCCAATTTGCATCTTTCTTTTTTAGGATTCAATGTTTTTTGGGGTTTTATAAGATATCATATGTTTTGTAGGTTACATGTGAAAACAATGATCATTTAGCAACACAAAGCCAATCAACAACACAGGGTAGTAACCACCTTGCGACACCAGAAAAATTATATTTTGATATTTTATGTGGTCATAGGTGCCTACCAAAGGTATCTTGCACCTAGGCACCCCAGTCCTGATCCAAACGCCCTAGTCCATCTTATCTCAAAAAATTTAGAATTTTCTGAGTGTGGTTGCGATAGTTTCCTCCTCCTATTTATCAACTTTCCAGTCTAGAACACTTTGGGATTCATTGTGAAATCATCTAAGTCTTCCATTCCCTCTCTTGAATTTAGGTTTTCAATTTTTACTAGCTTATTACTCGTGTTAGATTTTTACTTTAGCGTTTATTTATCATACATGACTCTGCAATATTAGGTTTTAGCATAATTCCATATTTGTTAAATCATCTCCTTTACTCGAACCGCTAACTAATATAAATTTTCCACAAGACCCCCATTTTATTAATTTATAATGTTTGTTCAAGATTACATGTTTTTCCTCCACTTAGAGTTAATAAAGCTCATATTAATTTGTTTGACCATGTAAATCAATAGGTTGATTACAATGTTTCGACAACTCAATCATCTTATGAGTTCAAGTTGTGAGGTTACCCATAGGTTTGTATTTGTCAAATTTGGAATTTGTCACTAATGGTAAGAAGGCTATTATCTTATTCTTAGGTCTTTTATTCCCTTTCAAAAACTTAAAAAAGTGCCACTAATTAATTAATCACTTGAGTTTATTAAATGTCACCTTTGAAAATTTAAATATTGCCTAAGTCATGTGTATGTTCAAATGTTGACCCTAAGATTCAAATAATCTCCATCATAAGATTATTAGGTCATTTATAAACCCTAATTTCCTTAAATATTTCTCATAACTATTCTTATCCTTTTGTTCTCTCGTTTTCTTTGTTTATTTTTTAAAGGTTCAATTTTTTCTCAACCATGGAGGGAACTCAACTTGTTTGTTCATATTAACTAAGGACTATATATATATATATATATATATATATATATACTCCATATATACTATATATACCATGTATATATACCCTATATAGGCCGATATATATAGGATATGAGGATGACTATATAGGAAAACCTTATATTAGAGGCCACATGGGTGGTGGATTATATATGGCTATGTAGCAGTGAGTCAAGGAATCATGGTCTTGTCCCCCATGGACAGGCCCGATCCCAACACCATTACTATTGTGGACATAGACACATGGGGAGAGGGAACGAGGTAAGATGTGTGGCTACTAAGGCTTAGGGCATGGGGGTAGTGGGTAGGGTAGGCCATGGCTCGAATGCTTAGGGACATGTCTAGGTTAGTTTTTGCTATATTATATATATATGATGAGACTTATATATATTATAAAATGTATAACTATAATATATGTAGCTTATATATATATATATATATATATATATATATATATATATATAGCTAACATGATTAATATGATCAAATAATTAGCTATCATGTAAAGAACTATCATATATAAAGACTATAATATGTAAGCTAGTAGTCAAAACATTCTTAGACATATATAAGCTAGTTTTCAAAACATTCTTAGACATATACCTATTAGTAAAATTTAGGCCAAAGATGAATTTACTTGGGCTCACACTTTTGATAGCAACTATATGGTTAAATCAGGATATCAATTATATGTTAATGAGCTTGCTAGTAACTTTCCTTGGAGCAAGATCTAGTTCAAAGAACTCACCCCTGAAATAAACCAATTCCTTTGGTTTGTTCTGAATAAAGGTATCCTCACAATTGATAATCTCATCAAAAGGGGATCTACCATGCTAAATAGATGTTACCACTATAAGAAGGACAATGAAACCATCCAACATCACCTTTTGCACTATCCAATTGCAAGGGCTCTTTGGAAGCTCATATTCAATAGGTTTAGTGTTATTTATTATTTCTCGGGGGACATTGCTTAATCTTAGATTTAATGGCAACCTCCATTCAAACATGCTTTACTTCCTAGACTCTGGAGACTCATCTTCCCTCATACAATTTGTAGAATTTGGAAGGCCTGCAACTCTCTTATCTTTAGAGATACTAATAAAACTATAAAAAAATCTCTAAATGAAATCACAGTGGTTGCTCAAGAAAACATCCAAAAGTTCAAGCCCCCCAAAAAATATCAATATCCTCAAGATGAGGAGAGACACTTAAAGGCTTGGAATATCAATGTTCAGTAAGCTTCAATTCCCCTTCCCAGCATTGACAAATCCCTTGTCTAGTGTATTCCCCCTATAGATGTTTTTCTCAATCTAAACTTTGATAGTGCCTCTAAAGGCAAACCTCAGAGCAGTACGTGGTGGAGGTCTTATTAGAAATTATAAGGGCCATCTCATTGTGCCTTCCACTGGTAGTATTACTGGCCTTTTCTTACCTCGCATTATACTTGTTTCATCATTCCTCTCTATCTATGGTCCCTATGTCCAGAAGCAATATCTTTTGTTTTTCAATTCTCCAACCTTGAATAACACCCGTAGATAGTTCCTTGCATGTGTACTTATTTCCATCAGTCGTGTACCTGGATATCAACAACCTACCCCACACTAAGGGTATGTGCAATCCTCTATGCATAAAAATTCTCAAACAGTAATTAGCTTTTTGGCACGTAAACATGCTTATTACACAAACACAGCAATTAAATTGACAAAGCATATCAACAAAGAAGGAAACACATTAAGGAAATGCAGAATTGAAAACCTAATCTAAATGGCAATATTGCCTTATTACAAACACCAAGAAGACTTATTGATAGTAGGGCTTCAACCTACTCCCATTGAAGTAACCGGGTAGCCGTATTCCATCAAGTGCCTCTAATTGACAAGTGCCTAATTCGAGTATGTGAGTGATAACATACGGTCCCAGCCAATGTACCTTGAGTTTTCCTAAATGGCACAAAAACTTAAAATCATAAAGGAGCACCATTTGTCCTATCTCAATATTTTTATCCCCGATGTGCTTGTCTTGCAATACTTTCTTCCTAGCCTTCTCTTGTTTTTTACTCCAATGTGTTATGGCTCATCGTTCATCCCAGCTTACTTAAATTTTCAATCCATTCTTCTAATGCTTTCTCATCAGCTAGAACTCCAGTGTGCGTAATACACAAAGAAGGTAGCATAAATTCCATAGGAAGAACTGCTTCCGTGTCAAACACTAACTAAAATGGTGTGGCTTTATTCAACCTTTTATATGTTGTTAGATATGCCCAAAGTACTACAGATACTTTATCATCCCAATTATTTCTTCCAACATCACATATTTTTGTCAATGTCTGGCTCAAAATTTTGTTGAAAGCCTCAGCAGTCCCATTTATCTGAGGATGATAGGGTGTAGTTTTATGGTGTGCAATCATGAATTCATCCAATAAAATTCTGATTATCTCATTAAGAAAAGGTGTGCCCCTATCACTGGTCAAACTTAAAGGACATCTATACCTTGTAATAATATTTTCCCATAGAAACTTGGCTGTTTTAGCCACTATACAATCCTTTGTAGGTGCTTCTTTTGTGCCCACCTTGTCATAGAGTCTAGCCCATTTGCAATGGTTTATGATGTAGTCATCTCATTGATCCATTTATGACTTAAAAAATTCTTTGCGCAATCCTAGTGAAATAGGACCCCACAAAATCTATAGCCCATTTCTCGAACGGTTCTACACTAGTAATAGGTGCATATAACAAAGGGAATTTCATCCTTGTAAAATAATATTTGACGATATAGCGTGGTTTTCCAAGACGTTGGCAATGATCACATGCCTTACAAAATTCCTTACAATCTTTATATAGGGGTCTCCCACCATAATCCAATAAGTAGAATCTTGTGCGCAGTGGCATCACCTACATAGTGGCCACCTGCAATACCACCATGAGCTTCTTCCATGATATCAGTGTGCTCATGTTCCAAAACACAACGGCGTAATACTTCATCCTGACCTAATTTGTACAGGTCACCGCTAATTAACATATAGGGGGTGATGCATATAACAAGTTGTTTCTTCTCCAAGGATTTCATTCCTTCTGGTACCATACCTGTTCGTAGAAAGACAACAATGTCTTCTAGTTCTGATGGCGCTCGTTGTAACCTATATAACTGTGCATCTGGAATGGTATCTTTAATTTCTTGTGCTTCTTCTCCTGACTATATTTTGGATAGATGGTCTGGTCTAGAATTACTTTTCCCTGGTTTTACCACAGTTGTTGAAATCAAATTATTGAAATAAGAGTACCCATCTACATATGCACCCTTGTAGAACGGGTTTATTTACCAAATACTTCAATGCCATGTGATCTATATAAAATATGAATGGTGTAGCTAGTAGGTACTATCAGAATTTATGCATCGCATAGATCATTGACAAAGCTTTGCGCTCTGTAGTTGTGTAATTCTATTATGCAGGAGTCCAGGTTTCTACTAGCAAAACAGATAGGATGATCTATAATACCATCTTCAGGTTGAGCCAACACCACACCAATGGTCATGCCAGAGGAATCCATATGTACATGAAATGGTTGGTCCCACAAAGGAAAATGTAAAATAGGCGCGGTGGTAAGTTTATCCTTTAATGTCTCGAATGCACGCTACTATGGTTCTCTCTAGTAGAATGTGCCTTTCCCTTTCAAGTAACTCCTCCAATGGTGTGGCAAATTTGGCATATCCTTTGATAAAATTTTAGTAATATCCTGTATGACCCAAAAATCCACACACTTCACTCTGAATGGTAGGATCTCTTAGGCCTATAATGATTGCAACCTTGGCTAGATCAACCAACAAACCTTCCTTGCATATAATGTGTCCTAGCAGTATTCCAAATGGTGTAGCAAATATGCACTTCTTGATGTTCAAAGAGATACTCAACTGTCTACATCTTTCAAACATTAAGCGCATATTATCACAATGCTCCTTAACTAATCCATACACCGTCCAATCATCCAAATAAACATGTAAGAAGTTGTGAATAAAGTCCTTGAATGCTTGAACAACTATGCATGAAAATACAGAAGGCACATTTTTCATACCAAAAGGCATTACAATATAGGTGAAGCTACCCCCATTCAGTATTAAAATTAGTAGTTTCCTTATCCTCCTAGGCAATCCTAACCTGATGATACCCATAGAACCCATCTATAAATGAATATATTTTGTGCCCTGCAAATCCTAGTATTTCCTCAGTGAATGGTGTGGGAAAGGGATCAGTTACACGTGTAGAATTCATCTCTATGTAGTCCACACATATCCTAATCCGTCCATCCTTCTTGATATTGATCACCATTGGACTAACCCATTCTAACTCATCAAAGGGCTTAATAATCCCAAACTTTAACATTTTGTTAATCTCTTCTTTGACATTTTCGTGTAAGTTGGGGTTCATCCCGTAGGGTCTATTTAGAATTGAGTGTGCACCCTCTTTAAGCTTTATCTTCATCTCCCCTAACAATTCATGCATGCCTTTAAGTTCATGGTACCCCCCTAGGGAATAATTCCTGATAATCCCTTAGTAACTCTATGATTTTTTCCACTTCAGAGTCTGACAAATAGTCTCCAATTATGGCTTCCTTAGGCTCAGCATCTAATCCAATATTCACCTTCTTTGTATTCATAAGGTCATGATAGGCGCGCATGGTCTTATCTACACTATCCAACACCTCACACCTACATGTTGAATGGTTTACATCCAAATTTTCTACTTCTTCATCATCGACTAAGTAGACCATTTTTCATTTTTCTTTCTCAATGCAAGCACGTTGAAGTAGTGTGGCATCGACCTCTGTTTCTTCAACAAGACATGCTCCTGAGTTTCCTTCATCCAATAACTCCTGAAGGAGTTCTTCATCCTTGGCACTATCTCCCATAGTTAAACGCTTGGTGACTTTTAATGCTTCTTCCACTAGAGGCTTTGTAGAGAAGAAGTCAAACATCTAGGCCATTCCTATGATTAAATCCTGCCAATTTTTTGTCTCTCTATGGAGTTCAATATATACATGACAAACATGTGTGCATCCTTGTAAAGTGGAATAAAACTAGTGCACCCATAGCGATGGTGGTAAAGCTTCCTTCCCTTCTATCCAGAGTCTCTCACACTTCTGAACGTGGTGCTGAACAAGTTGATTACCATGATAAGTGCAGATTTGATTAGGTGCATTGCTCCCAAAGAACCTAGTAGCAAGAGCAATCCTAATTTCATTCCATCCTATAAGATTATCCTTATTGACCACCCATCAGTGTGTTGTAGTCCCACGTAATGTATATGCTAGCATATTTCTTCTTTCCATCGGGTTTATCCATTGTTCCTCCATGGCACACAAGAATACCATAGGATCTCCTTCTCTGATGTAACAAGGTACCGAGTTGTTACCTATCCTCTTGACATAACGAGGTTTGCTGCCTCTAGGAAATATGCTTTTTACTTCGCGCCCCTCCCAACTCATAGGTCTTATGAGACCAATTATCAAAAGCAACACTTGTAGTATCGCTAATAGACTGTGCATCCTCCCACTGAATTATTCCTTCTTCAGTTGGTTCAAGCATCTTTAGATCTCAGATGGCGTGTACATAAATCCTATTCAGATCTTCTTCACTTAAGGGGTCAACATAGGGCATAGATTTTCCAACTTTTAAAGGGATAATAACTCTTTCATCCTTGTTTTCAAAACAGATATAACCCTTGTTGAACCGAAGATCAACATTATTTGTATAGCACCAAGGACGCCCCAATGGAGTTGGGAAGCTATCCGACTCTGTCTGCGCTAAAACCTCAAAGTCTCCAGTGAACTTGGCTCCTTGTATGGTAATGGATGCATCTTTTAAAACTCTGATGGGGGTGTTCATAGTCCAGTTAGCCATGAACAATACATTAGAGGATGATTGTAATGGAGGTCTCCCCATTTGTGCCCATGCATCTAAGGTAAGAACATTGACTTTTGCGCCTGTATCAATCAATATATTACTCAATAGTGACCCATCCACAACAGCATTCAGAGTGATTTCCTTTTCATATTCTAGGCTATGAGGGGGAAGATTTGCATGCAGGATCTATCATCCAGTCTTAGCACTTACGCGTAGGAGTGTTTCCTTTTAACCAATTCCCTAATAGTGGAATGATGTGTTCCTGGTGCAACATTTTGCACACTTCTGTCAAGTCATTTATATCAGTTTTGACCATCTCTGATGCTTTCTTTTTCTCCATCTTCCATTATTACTCTTTTAAATAATGTATTTCACCCTGAAGATTCCTGAGAACCTCCATGGTTTCCTGAGTAAACCTCCTTCTGATGGATAGGGTCTGGGGTATCATGCATGAAGAACCTCCTCCTTAGTGATGGTAGGCTTCTGTGCTGCAATGCTTCTTTGGCGTGTGTCACCTCAGCACGGGTCATGATCTTTACTTGCAACACCTCGGACTCTGCTTCCAACTTAGGCATCCACTGATTTTCCACAGCTGTGTTGTATCCTAACCATCCCTTGCACCTTTGTTTTCTTGTTTATGCTCCTTGCTAAGATGCTCATACAAGTATAGGCACTCCTCATAGCCATGATTCTTTCCACAAAAAGAACATGTAATATTTTGAGTACATTCACGCCTGTAGTTGTCAGGAGATCTGCATGTATAACATGTTCCCCATGAGGGAACTCACTTCTTCCACCACCACGGCCTCGTCCTTCAAATCCACCGTGGTATCCTCGACCCCTACCATGATCACCTTCAAAACGCCCTTCATTCCGATCATAACGCACCTGATTGTGATCCTAATCCTGATGTTCATTCTTGCCTTTAGAAGTTATCTGAAACTCACTGTCTGTCATACACCAATATCTATAGCATCATGGATCTGACCAATCAACTGGAAGTCTTCCGTGTCATGAGTCATGGACACATAGATTTTACAGTAGCTTGAAATGTTATTCCTTATCACGCGTTGTAGTAAGGGGATAGTGGCTAGCATCATGGTTTAAATGGCATATCTCACAATCCAATAGCAACAAGCACACTGATCTATGAGGAAAAATATCCTTTGTGTGACCTTCTACTTCATAATCAATGCACCAAATCCCTATCTCATGTGTTGTATTTGTTGATAGTTTCTCCAACTATTTTTCCATAACTGTGACCTGTGCTTCTAAAAATGGGCTCACCCCAGTGTCTATGCTTCCAACTACCTCAGCGCGTAAGGCTACTTCAAGTGCTTCACATGGATCAGTGTATGTCTTATGTGATAATGCCCTCCTAAAAGGGGTAATCATAGCCCCCAACCAACCATTGTGCATGTTGGCTTGCATGTATGTCATAAGAAATCTTAGATAACAGTGTTTTAAAATGGGCATCATAATCTCTGACACTTTCAGTAGTGCCTTGCTTAATATCCTTGAGTGCACTTATACTCTTCTGCTCAAACTCATGGATGTGAAACTCTTTAAGGAATGCATCTTTTAAAGTTGTATAGTCTACGCAAGTCTGATCAGGGTCAAAATTTATGTACAAACTGTGTGTGCACCCTTGTAACATAGTAGCAAATTGGCTTGCCCTACGCTCAGAAGTCATGATTCCTTTTATGTGCCACAGTATTTCACACATATGCACATGTTCAGTAGCATTTTCTATGCCCCTATACTCTGGAAGATGAAGAGACATCTCCATGTAAATATTCTGGGGTTGGTGCGGACCTTGCCCACCTGATCCAGAACCTCTTGTGTTTCCTCTACCTCCAGAACCACCAGATCCACCAAAACTAGAGCTACCTATGCCTCCTGATCCTGAACTTGTAGCTGGGGTTCGGACCAAAAGATGTACTTCCTTATGTCCCAACAGTAGAATTGAACTGTACCCCGATAGTCTGCGAAGCGTTACTACTCCTAGTAGATAGTCCAAAAATATACGTGCCTAAATTCTATGTAGATGATACACCCAAAAAGGTACTCCCATATAACAACAAAGTCATTTGTGCTACCATCAATGTGCCTCTTATAAGACTCACTCCTACTCTCCCACTGCTTGAATTAGCTTGCTGACTATTTGTTGTACTAGATGCTGGAAAACCAAGTGCAAGGGCAAGGTTGCTTGGTGGATTCAAATGCGCACCCCACGGCCCAGGTCAACTCTTTTAGCACGCTTCTGCATGAGGCTAAGGAGGGTTCCCTATCATGCTTTCCCAAATGAGGTAGTTCCTGAGGCTCTGGGCTCCATGTCTCCTATGTGAGCTCCAAATCCTTCACGAACTATCTTTCTCCACAACACCATTTGCTCTGTAACCTCACACTGCTTCTCTACTTCCCTCTCACGTGCCTCATTATACTTAAGCCACCTTTCCTCTCTATGCCTTTCTGCTGCTATGCCTGTCATCTTTCACCAACTTTGCTCCTACCCCCATGCGTGGTGGGTTTTAGTTTGTCATCGGTTTACTCTCTAAATTCAAAGTTACCATTAGGATCTTGATTGCCAGTGGAATGCCTTGTAGGTAAGTTCCCCTTGGACATCATAAAAATTGGAATTTAGCTACCTCTGGGCACGAATAAGTGGAAATTGGGTACTCCAAGATATAAATGTTCAAAACACCACAGAACCATGTATCCACAGCGCGAGTCCAAATCAGGATCAGCATCATAAAGGGCCTAAAATTCTTCCTACATCCAGACAAGTGTGTGATACCTCCAATTCCGCTTAGATGCATAAGTAATCAGCCACTCATACAATTCTACTGGAAAGATAGTGAAAAATATCTCATATAAACTATCATATAGATTTTCTTCTACCCACATGTGTGCGTTAAACTCAGATCCAAGTGTTGAACCGCCGTATGTATTCTTCTTTCAGATTGTGTATCCACTCCTCAACACTTTCTAGGGTCAATTGGTATGTTTTCATTACGAACCATCCTGAAAACAACTAAAAAAGAGGTCCCGGCAATGGAACCAATGATGTAGCCTAGAATTCACCAATACGAACCCAGGCGCATTGGCACATCACTCTACCTAGACTGAGCGCTCACCCGAAGCGCACAAAGGTACCAAGCCCCTCTTTAGGGTTACTATTGCAGGATGTTAGCATGATGAAGACTTGAAGCATTAAGATCTATGACTAAAATATCATTCTACAGTGCATGTTCAGATCTAGATTTAGAGAACGATAGACTTAAAAGATAACCATGATGACACCTTTATTTAGTCCATAATCTCCATTATATTAAATGCAGTAATACATAGAAGCTTCCTTACAATAACAGTAGTATACGTTCATGTGCGTAATCAGATTTGTCAGCATAACCTCACAATAACTCAATTCTCATACATATTCTATGTTACACAGTTCATTACATATTTATAAGGGTGGGGACTTTCCCTTCACCGCTTATCTAATCCCAAAATAGGTCGCAGGCTATTATTAGTCATGCACCATTACAAAATAGGCTTACATGCAAGAATGCTAACAATAGACTGATCTTAGTCAACTGACAGTTATTAATATCTATCTCTGAGCCTAAATCCATGCAAAGAACTTTGTAGCCAACCCTCCAAAAATAGCCAATGCATGCCGCACAAGTCTCCAATCGGTTTGTGTACTTTGCTTGTATATCCAAAAATAGGTCCTCATCGTGAAAATGGCTAAGTCCCAAATTTGTCTCTCTTCTTTACGCGTGATCCTTTTCGATACTTCCACACCTTTGAATGCACTTTGCTCTCCTACACAAACCTTATTTATGTCCTTCTCTAAGTGCCAGATTCTGACTGATCAACAGGTGGCTTCTACACATGTGGAACTCCCATTCTGGATTTTTGATGCAAATCAAATTTATTCATTTTTTTCTCCACACCTCAAAATTTGAGTGCTTTTTTCATTTCAATAAGGTTTGGAGAAGGGCTTCACATATTATCACAATTGCAGTTCAACACTTAGGCTATCAGGTTGTTGTCAAGAGGCCTACCCGCTGTTGTCCCCAACTCAATTCCATTCTATCGCTTGTTTCATTCACAATGGGGGGATCTCCTTACAGGGTAGAGCCTGTTTTTAACCCACAATGGTAGGATAACGTGGAACTCTAGGAAAACCTCAACTTTGGGGGTTTCACATATTTTATTCAAAGAATCAAGGGACATGATCAATACACTTCCCTTCAATTTGTGGACAATTGAAAGGATAGGACTATTCAGTTCAAAGGTAGAGACTTTAGCATCTCTGAGCAATTCATCTCCTTCATCATTGGTTTAAGCATTTAGGGGAATATTTTTTTCCCTAACAAGTTTAACAAAGAGGCAGAAGAAAGGTTCTTCCTCGATGATAGAGAAATCATTGAAATCAAACATGAAGGTGTCTGTTATAACTCCATCCCACAACCCTTTGACAAAGTCACAACGCATGATGGTCCACTACACTACACTTGAATGTAGGTTTTCAAATATCCCTATGTATCATTTGGTTCTACTCAACCACTTCAGGGGTGAAGCTAAGGTTAATCTGTGATATTATATTTTGCACTCCTTAGAGAAGTTTCTTTTAGAGTCAAACCCATAAGAGGGTAATTCCACTCCATCAAGGGATAATTTTTCTTATTCGCTAGTTCATTCTAGATGTTGCAGCCAATGGCCCGAAGTCCCCTTTAGCTCCTCCCCCTCCTCAGCAACCCCGCATCCACTCTAATAATCCGCTTGTCCAAGACATTGTCTTTGAACCTCCTCATAAATGGATTCTTAGAAGTAGCACAAAGGGTGAGGAGTTAATTACTGAAGAGAGCCCCCCTAAATTCAACTCTGTAATCACTTATGACCAGGTTACCCCCTCTGTGTTAGAAAAAATCAAGCTGCAAGCCGAAGCTCTGAAATCAATTGAAGATAATGTAGACTCTCTTCTCCAGTTTGGAAAGAAGAACTTAGATTCTGACTCCATTTCCAACCTTAGACAGGAAATCAATACTATGTCTACTCAAATCAGAGCTCTTGAAGAAAATCACAACAACCAACTCACCATTCATAGAGCAGTCCTCGATCTTCTTCAAGTTCACATCCATTAGATCTGTGATATCAGTGGTATCCCTGCCTCAACATGGAAGAATGTCAGGATCACCAAGAAGTTAAAAGCATCCAACTGGGATCCTAATATTGGCACTACTATGAACCTCTATCAGGCACTCAGGATTGCACTCAAGGTTTATAATAAATATTTGAATTAATGCCTTTATCTTTATGTTTTTTGTTGTAGTGTTGTTGTACAGTTGTTGTGGTGTTGTTGTCAGTTGTTGTTTTGATGGTGTATGTCCGTAGTTGGGCTTCTTGTTGGCAGTTGGCCCCCTACCTTTGTACTTTTGTAGTTTTATCCTACTTTTTGGCTTTTGGCTGGGGTGTGGCCCCCACGGATTAAAAAACCACCTTGTTTTATCTTGTTTATCTTTGTTGTTGAGCCTTTTGGATGTACTTCAGGGTATGGTCCCTTTAAAACCATTTACCATAAATAAATAAAAAATGTGTAAGCTAGTATATATATAACCATTAAACATAAATCATTATAAATAAACTATTTTATATATATATATATATATATATATATATATATATATATATATATATATATATATAATGAAAATAACAAATTTAGATAGTGGCGGAAAGATAAAACAATATATTCTTCCAAGAAATTAAATACACTTATAAACGTAAATTTCTAATTCTATCAATAAACCAAACCATTCCTTAGTTTCATGTCAAACGCTTAACTAAAACTAAAATAACACAAGTCACTTTCAAAAGGATTCATACAAGAGTTTCCTTCAATGTAGTAAGAGCGAGTAAACTAGAGTACAAATCATCTTTACCTATATTTAACCACATTATTTTTCTAACGAGATAAGAGCAAAAGAAAAATATTTTTTAACATTATTCTAGTTAAAATCATTTCCTTTCAACATAATGAAATACATTTGTGCAAAATAGCCTTTTAGGAGGTCGAGAGTAAGAAATAAAACCATCTTTCTTTTAATCACACTCTAGGTCTTCCTAGTACTTCAATAAAAAAATTCCTTTGAATGTAACAAGTAAAAAGGGTACAATTATCAACATACATTGCAAGTAGCTCACCATGCAACAACATAAACAAAACTTTTCTTGCTTTCAATAATCATTATAATAATAATGCACACTCCTTTCAAAGGGATAAATCGTAAGAGGAGAGTAAGAGGAAGATGTTTATCCATTTGTGCAATTAATATGTTTCTCATTTTTATTTCCAAGAATTTAGCAAGACTTAAACGATGTTGGATTTCACATATCATAATACCAAACATTTTTTTTGCTTTCTATGCACCAAGAAAATGGAACACACTTGGTCAATTATATATTTAGCCAACATGATTAATATGAGCCAATAATTAGTTATCACGTAAATAACTATCATATACACTATAATATGTAAGCTAGTATATATAGCCATTAAACATAAACTTATATATATAATATCAACTTGAGGTAGTAGCAAAAAGATAAACCAATATATTATGCTAAAGAATTAAATGTACTTATAAATATAAATTCCCTATTCTATCAATAAATCAAACCATTCCTTAGTTTCATGCCTAACACTTAACTAAAACTAAAATAACACAAGTCACTTTCAAAAGTATTCATACAAGAGTTTCCTTCAATGTAGTAAGAGTGAGTAAAATAGAGTACAGATAATCTTTTCCTATATTTAACTACATCATCTTTCTTTCGAGATAGGAGCAAGAGAAAGAGTTTTCAACATTATTCCAATTACAATCATTTCCTTTTAACATAATAAAATACATTTGTGTAAAATAGACTTTCAGAGGGTCAATAGTAAGAAATAAAACCATCTTTCTGTCATTCACACTCCAGGTCTTTCTAGTACTTCATTAAAAAATTTCCTTCGAATGTAACAAGTAAAAAGGGTACAATTTGCAACATACATTTCGAGTATCTCACCATACAACAACATGAACAAAAAAATTCTTGCTATCAATAATCATTACAATAATAATGCACATTCCTTTCAAGGGGAGAAATCATAAGGAGAGAGAGAGGGGAGGAGGGAGGGAGATGTTTATCCATTTTTTTAACTAATATGCTTCTCCTTTTTATTTCCAATAATTTAGTGAGACTTAAAAAATGTTGGATTTCAGATATCAAAATGCAAAAACAATTTGTTTGCGTACGATGCACCAATAAAAGAGAGCACACTTGGTCAATTACAATAACTTATTAATCTACCATTTTATCACAATCACAAAGTTATTTCAACAAATAAGAACACAACAACATGATCTTTCACATAGAGGTGACAAAGCACCAAGTTCAATCACAACACTTCCACTTCCTTATCCCACTCCACCAAACCATACAAAACAGGAGGTGAAGGTGATGTTTACCTCCCAACTATATAATGGGGAAAATTTTCTTCCCCATTATCCCACAAATCCCCCTAACTCCCAAAAATTATCCACAACCAACAACAAAGCTTGAAACACTAGTATAATCCAACACACACACATGCAACATCTAAAATTTGCACCAAACAAAAAAAGTAAACAATTTGGTTGGGCCACAAGAGAGAGAGGGAAAGAGTTTTCCATCCAAAGCACAAAAAAACACACTATCAAGACAAACTATATTTGTAAAGGGGAAAACTAAGAATAGATTATCCCACAACATAGGTTGTAAGTTTTTGTATATATATATATATAGGTTGTTAAGGACCAATAATAATCGGTACTTTATATTCCAAAGTGTTAAATTTACAATATTTGAAGGGATCAAGATCAACAGTCATAGTATACACAAACCCATCATGTAAGAACTTGAGACATTAATATATTATAGATGGGATAGATTGTATAACATGTATCCAAGGAAATCCCTAAAGGAGATTATAAAGTAAATGTTTATACATGATATGAAATATAGTGGGAAACATATTAGGATCAATAAGGATGTTAAGATTAATAGTGCCTAGTGCAGAGTGGGTAGTGTTGTCAAACCCCCTTACGGTATTGAAAGTCTCGTAAATTTTGTATAAAGAAATTCCCATTTTTATAAGAAAATAACTAGGAAAATTTTTGATGCAAGAGTCATTTTAAATTAATAAATGCTTCGTGATGAAACCTTGGATTTGTGTAGTAATAATGAAGTTTGTGCATGGATCATCACAAAATGGTGGTGGGATATCATCTAGACTAAAATTGATGGCCTTATCCATAACTTTGATTGTGTCCATATGTTGTCATGTCAAATGTCTAGCATGCAAAATTGATTTTTTTTCATTTGAAAACTTCTCTCCTAGTCATTGTGAACCCTTCCTCCAGTCAGCCCATCAGCTCACATAGCCCCTTCAGATCTATGTCATCCTCATTTCGGCTAAGACAAAAGTGATAACATGGTTTTCAAGTGTGTTTCATGTGCATGGTAATGGATCTAAGTTGATTTCACTGTAAGACTAAGATCTGAGATGGAATAGTGCTCTCCAAAGCAATAAATTTGCTATTATTAGCCATATTGCATCATGAGGACATCCGCATACCTAATATATCTCCAACTCACTTAATATGGATAAGTTGTTTTAACAAAAACATAACTCACACATTCTATATTTAATATGCAATTCATTCATACAACTTGCATATACACACATTAATAATTGATCTGCAATGGGATCAATGTAAGAACTATATTTCTAACTTCCCCCCTTATTGCGAACATGGTAGAAAATAAACGCACTTCTTTCTACAGCTTTCTTGGCTCTGCATGCTCATGATTTGGATGGTTTTCAGGGCATCGAACAACCTCAATAAATATGGTTTCCTAAGGACAGCAAACAACCTGCACATACAAATAGTTTTATAAAAAATCCAACAACCCAAACATATAGATGGTTTTACAAGATAACCAAGAACCCAAATATCATGATGTTGTATTTCACTATGCTTTCATATGTCCACTATAGTTTTCTTTCAGGTAGTTATGTAGGAAATAGTACTCACTATTTACAAATATGAATAGGAATGTTCTTCAAACATATCACAAAAATCAACTAAAAGTTTTGGAAACTGATTATGCAAATATTTAAATAAATAGATGCTAAATATAAATATGTAACAACACTATGATATGAAAAATTAAAGAAAATAATTGACCCAAGCAAATAAACAATTAAAATTGGAAACCCTATTTGTAAAGTAAAGATAAAAAGACTTAGTTGATTTTCAATTAATGTTGGATTGTGCCAAGCTGAAGAACTAATGAATAGGAGGAGGAAAGAGTCGCACATATGCTCAGAAAATTGTGTAACTTCCATTTCTACCTAGACTAGGGTGCCTACATAGGGTCAATGGTGCTTGGGGGTGCTACAGACCTCCCCTGGGTGCCTATGACTGCTCAAGTCCTCAAAAAAATAGTTTCACAAGATAGTTATATGTTCACTTTCCTTCACTTCCTGTCACTAGTATGTCGCACCAAATCTATAAATGTCACCTATAACCTACAATGAAGAAATGATCTACAAAACCCCAAAAGGCATCAAATCCTAAAAAGAAAATAATGCAAATGAGGGGTCGAAATGTCCCTCGACTATCAACAAGGTGAACTTATGAATGAGCATTACACTACATCTCATACCCGATGTAGTTTAATGTGTGTGTGGGTGAAGAAATTATTACCTAGGTGGATCGTGTGCGCATCGTACTTGGTAGCGAGCAATAACTAGATTTAAATAGATATATGCATGAAAGAATGAACTTCCCTTCCTATGAGGTGTATGCAAAAAATGCAGTCACTTACCCTTGTGTGGATGTTAGATGGATGCTTAAAATCTCTTAATAATTTCTTTTGATGTAACCTTAGGTGGATATAGTAGATGTTGAGTGTTTGGTCCTTTATTATGATCACATAGCTTTATATTTATATGATTCCCTTGGTTGAATTTCGTAATTAATACTAAAAAGGTCTATTAGTAAGAAAATATTAATCATAACGGGTAAAAGAGGCCCAAAAGAAGCAAGTAAGATACAAAGAGGTCAAGGGCACCCAAAGGGGACGAGGGCACTGGGGGTTGGCATCTCTGGCTAGGCACTGGTGTCTAGACTCAGAAAAGATGAAGTGATGAAATTCAAACTATTCCATAAGGTAAGTAAGATCAAAAAATAAAACAGAGAGCAAGAAAATGTGGCCAAAAATAACGATCAATTAGTACTTTTCTCACTTATGAATCATATGAATAGTAATATGTAATCAGGACTAAATAGATACCCAAAGTGTGCGATTTAGTGTCTACATTTTCCCCCACTTTATGTTGTTGAGTTAATGATTGATAACATAAATTAAATAGAAGATGTGTACTTGATAACCATGTAGATCGACGGCGAAAAGTGTGTCAAGAGACAAGGTAAAGTGTGGAGTGATAAAATTATGAAGCGTGGAAGTTAGAGAAGAGGAAGAAAAAAAATTATGATGAGTACCCTAGGGTGAGAGTGTATGTGTAGATGTCACATTTGTACCTACTGTTACTGTCACTTGATTGTCTTTAGTTATGTGTGATGATGTGTGATTGATGTGATTACCGCTTCTCATAAGGACAGACTTGCAAAAGAGAAGAAAGATCAAGAATTCAAATATGTGCATATGAAAAATTCAATCAAAACGAGTAAAAATTATATAAGAAACTATGTAAAAATGTGAAAAGAAAAGTGTGCACCTGATCCATGATGAGTGAAAAAGATAGAAAGGATCCTAAAGATGTTGTAGAAGAGCAGATTTTTTGGGCGGTCTCACGCCAGTTATGTTGAATGCGAATTTTTTGGGTGGTCTCTTGCCAAGAATGGAAGAAGTGTAGGTAGGAAATTCTGGTGTCATCCTCCAACCTTTAACTACTTCCCGAGGTGCAAACACCATTTTAGATGGTGTGTAAAAATATGATATGTTTCGAGCAATTCTGATCCAACGCGAAAGTAGAAAAGGAAGTGTAATGCATGCATGTCAAGTGTTAAAGGATTGTATTCCTTGTAAAATCCATTGTGTAAACTGCCAAAGACTGTGATGTATTGAGAAAATATGTGTAAATTCCCCCTAGTCATAGGTATCCAAGAAGGTTTAGGAGCACCCATGCACTAGTGTCTAGTGTTGGGAGCTAGTGTTTGTGTTGTGTTGAAGACCCAAGTTAGGTGCTAGGATGTCATTGATATTGAAGACTATGTTGATTGTGTGTTAAACTGTATTATGTTGTGACTATGCACTATTGAATAGGGTGACTGATTCACCTAATAGATTCCCCCCTGGTTTGGGGGTGTGTGCAACGTCGTTGAGGAGTATACGGCCCAAAGGAGGACCGACTGCTAAACTGAAATTGGATCCCTGTATGGGGGAGGGAGTGTGCTTCGTAGAAACCAAGGCACACACAAAAAAATCTAGCTAGGAAAATAAGTTTTATTGTAAGTAAGATAAACACGCATATAAAAGACAAGTTGTAAGCTAGACATGCAAGAAAATGATGTAAGCAAGCAATGGTAAACCATGAAAAGTGGGTTTCAAACATGGGACATCACTCATGATGTCACAAGACATATAAGGCCAATGTGGCCAAAATCATACATGCAATCAGAGAACAATCAAGACATAGGGAAAAGCCCGTGAACAATAGCACATAAGGATAAGCAATGGAAATCAATAACAAGCAATGTAACAGACAACCATGGTAACATAGGGCTCCTGCAAGACAAATGTTGCACAATGAAGCACCTGTTAGCATTTTAGAAAGATAGAAAGTATGTCAAAACATGTAATATCTCATACAATAGTGTGATAAGTATGAAATGAATCAATAGCACCTGAAGTATATATGAAAGTGAATGTCCCTAGGAGCCACTATGGGACTAGTAAAAGGTACGTGTCAAACATGATCCATGTTGCATGTGTCAATCTGTGTAAAGTATGCGATCACAACTAGAAAACAATTGAATGTGTATGTGTATATTGAATAGATAATGGCATGCAATGTATCTAGCTAACATAGCAATAAATATGTAACATGCGAGTATAAATAAGCAAGAACGATGTGCAACCAAGATATGCAATATGTTGTGGATGTGTGAGATAGAGTGGAATGTAGAGTGAGTGTGATAGGATCCGTGTGCCCCCTGAGTGAATGCGAATGAGTGTGTATGAGATGAGGCTCATTGATTAATGCCCCCTCAACAGTAAATAATGAACCATAGAATAAGAGTGCATCATCGGGAAATGATTTGAATAGTACGCTAGAAAGATGCCATCAACAAAGCGTAGAGCGTAGAGAGTGAGTGAGTGTAGTGGGGTTAATTTTAAATGTAAACCCTCAGCAATCGAGTATGAACCACAGAACTAGAGTGTGTCATAGGGTAATGAGCATAACGTGTAGAAGTAGATGCAAGAAATATGTATCATGAATGCGTAGAGTGTGTAGTGTGTATAGTGTGCAATAGGATCTGTGTAGAAAGAGATGTGATGAATGTGTGTGAAGTGTGTATTGTTTGAGGTTCATGTATATAGTATGTCCTCAACAGTCAAGTGTGAACCGTAGCACAAGATTTCATCATCGGGTAATGATGATACAAGAGTGTATCAAGATGTGTATGACGTATATGAGAGAGTAGATGTGAAATGTAAATTATGGAAGACACTTGAGAATGTTAGAAGATGGGGGGAGAATAAGTATGATTCCCCCAAGTGTATGATGATGAGAGTGATCAAGTGATGTCATCTAAGAGATCATCATTTTCATGTTCAAAACTTAATGGATATGCATCTGAGACTTGGTAAGTAATTATATGTGGTTGGTCGAGAAAAAAGCCATTGCTACGTAGATTATGCATGCCCATTGCATATTCCTCATCAATAAAAGGTGGTAATGGAGATCCATGTGCATACCAATGGGTAAGGTTTTGTGAATAACTGAGAAATGAGTCATTGTAAATAAAAACACAGATAATAGAAATGGGGAATGCAATATCAGTATGATTAGGATCTAACATGTCCCTAATGTAATCAAGCCAAGACTGTCCAAGTGTAAGTGGAGAACCACGTAGAGTGCGTGCAAAAAAAATTAAGAGAAGAAATACATGGATGTTGTAAGCTGCAATAATGCAAGTATGCCCATGATATAGATGTGGTGAATGAGATGGAGGTAATATTTCCTCCAGTTTCAAATGAAGCCGAGTCAAGCCATTGAGTGTGCAAATATTGTCAAAGCAAGTAGGTTCAAATGAAATGTGTGGCCAGAAAGAATTGTTTATGAAAAGATTGCAAGTGAAAGGAGGAACCATAGATGAAGGTTGTGTATGAGGAGATAAATAAGGTGGTATGATGTTAGAGGTATAGACATGCCCCCGATAAAGTACCATAGAAGTGGTAGAAGGAGGGGGAGAGTCTGATGCAAATGGAACAATATCTAATGTGCAAACAGTTCCTTTGAGAGAAGGTAAGTCGTCTAGATAGTGCTCGGGCCATGGATTAGCAGAAGGATGGATAGTAGCGGAATTGGAATAAGTAATACAGTATTTGGGTCTAGGTTATAATGTTGGAATGGTGTGTTATCCACAAGAATCTTGTATTTAAAGCCCTCATGTAATAACCTAACACATCAGTGAACTGTAGAAAACACTACTTGCATTCGATGAAACCATGGCCTACCAAGTAAGAAATTGTATGGAAGTGGCATATCAATTATAAAAAATGGAGCTAGAATAGTCTTTGGTCTAACTGTGAGTGGCAAAGTGGCAGTGCCTAAGCATGGTCATGTGGTATTATCATATGACTGAATAGAGATAGATGTTGGGTTGATTTTAGCAATAAAAATACCTGAAGCCTGAATTAATGATAAAGGACAGAGATTTAGTTCAGATCCATTATCTACTAAAACCCACTTAATACTCATTTTATTGATGCGAATGTGTATATAAAGAGGAGGATCATTGTCTTATTTCACAATATTTTCACTTATAACAGATGGAAAAGTAATTTGATGTTTAAAACACAACATATAAATGAGTGTTGGAAGGAATACGAGTAGTAACCAAAAGATTAATAATTTTAGCACGACACTCAGGATAAGCGAGCAAGAAATAATTAATAGAAATATTCATGATGAGAAGATCTTAGGAACATGAAAGCAATGAAAGTATGAGGACAAGAAGGGTGTTCGAAACGAGGTGGGTTCACCAAATGATTATGTAAATATTTAAATAAATAGATGCTAAATCTAAATATATAACAATGATATGATATGAACAATTAAAGTACAAAATTGACCCAAGAAAATAAGCAATTAAAATTAGAAACCCTAGTTGTAAAGGAAAGATATAAAGCCTTAAATGATTCACAATTAATCCTGGACTGTGCCGAGCCGAGCTGACGAACTGATGAACAAGAGGAGGGAAGTTTTGCACACATGCTCAGAAAATTGTGTGACCACCAGATCTGCATGGATTGGGACATCTACACAAGGTCAAGAGGACCCAGGGTGCTACATACCTCCCTTGGGCATCAGTGAATGCTCAAGACCTCAGAAAACTAGTTTTGTAAGGTCGCTCTATGTTCGTTGTCATTTTCTTCCTTTCGCTAGTATGTCACACTAAGTATTCAAATGTCACCTATAACCTGTAATGAATAAATGACCTGTAAAAACCCCAAAAGGAATCAAATCCTAAAAATAAAATGATGTAGATGAGGGGTCCTGATTGTCCTTGGTTATCAAAAAGGTGAACTTATGACCGAGCACTGCACTATATCTTAGACCCAATGTAGTTTTGTGTGTGTGTGTGAAGAAATGGTGCCCTAGGTGGCTCTTGTGTGCATCACACTTGGTAGCAAGAAATAGCTAGATGTAGGAAATGTAAATAGATATGTACATGAAAGAATGAACTTCCCCTCCTATAAAGTGTATGCAGAAAAATGCAGTCCCTTACCCTTGTGTGGATTCTAGATGGATTCTTGAATGATCTTGATAATTCCTTTTGATGCATCCTTAGGTGGAGATAGTTGATGTTTGGTTCTTGGTCATTTATTATGATCACATAGCTTTATATTTATATGATTCCCTTGGTTGAATTTCACAATTAATCACTAAAAATGTCGACTAGTAAGAAAATATTAATCATAACGGTTAGAAGAGGCCCAAAAGAAGCAAGTAAGATACGAAGAGGTCGGGGGCGCCCAGAGGGGACAGGGGCGCCTGGGCGCTGGTGTCCAAACTCATAAAATATGAAGTGACAAAATTCAAACTGGGCCATAAGATAAGTAATATAAAAATAGGAAACAAAGAGGAAGAAAAGGTGGCCAAAAACAATGATCAATTAGTACTTTTCTCACTTATGAATCATATGAATCGTAGTATGTAATCAGGACTAGATAGCTACCCAAAGTGTGTGATTTAGTGTCTACAGAAACTAAAAGAACACATTATTAAATATGTACTCTGAAAATGAAGCACACCATACCACACACAAATGAAAACTAAACTTCCACCACAGCTTCATGTGGCCTCGTTGTTAGTGATTGATGAGAGGTCATTAAATGACCTCCAGCCTCATGTGCCTCCATCCCCTAGTTTATTGCTACTTACTCATCAGATTGGAACATGGAGCTCAAATTCACATTGTCTTATATCAGTGTGGCTTCCCCACCAATTTTCTCTTTGGATATGAAATTACAAAGCGGGGGTCTAGGGGTGGCAGCCCTCAGTGGGGTCAAGGAGCAGCGCCCCTTACAGGGTCCCAAGGTAGCACCCTAGGTGTTCTCCCTATCACGGTGTAAGGTGGGATCAAAGGGCGGAGCCCCCAAAGCTAAACACATTTTTTTTCTCTAAAATATTTGAAAACTTCATCAGAAATGTAAAACAATTCATCTTATCCCCCCCACAATTCGGACATCAGGTAATACCGATAATGCATTCGTAAGATAATATTGTAATTTTATTCTTATACAACTTTTTCCACTTTCAAATTTTACAACAAAATTAATGACTCATATAAATGACACACACATTTATATAATAATTTTAGGAAAAACTTTCTCCAAATGAGCATTGTACTAGGAAAATAGCAATACTGAGAAAAGTAATATTTAATTACTTTTGCTTTCTCTCACAAAAGAGAAACTTCTTACCACTAATCTTGAATAATTTGAATACTCCCACTATTTTTGTGCATATCCTATAATCATTATAGTCTATGAGACCGAAGTAGTTCACGTGCCTTTTGTATGCTTCCATATTTTGCATACATTTAAACAAGGGAACTTCTAACAAAAATAAAAATAAAAATTAGATTCCTATTATGCTATGATGAATGTCTACGCCATGTTCTAAAGCTCCCATTTGACATAAGCTATAAGGATTTTGAAAATAGTTATGGGGAAAATTTTATGTTTCCAATTGCATTTTTGAAAAAATTCCAAGGCCTTTTTAAGATAACCATTTTGTGCATATCCCTCAATCATTACAATCCATTTCACTGCATTTGTTTCAGTTATTTTTTTAAAATACTCCATTTACCTTGTTAATGCTACCACATATCGCAGTTATTTTTTTAAAATACTCATTTGGTATCAGAGCAACCACCCATGTTCGAATCCCACTCGGTTGGTTACGTCGTGTAGCCGGGGCCCGTGGGGCGCCTAAATGTCGATGAAGCGGGGCTCGTACGTATGGGAGTGTGGGCGCAACCCAGCCCGAGTCAGGCTCTACGAAAGCGTGGTGGGATGTTATGATCCTCATGTGTGGATTTCACTAATGCCTTGAGGTTTTGGTGTAATGGTTCATTACATTTGGTATCAGAGCAACCACCCATGTTCGAATCCCACCTGGTTGGTTACGTTGTGTAGCCGGGGCCCGTGGGGCACCTAAATGTTGGTGAAGCGGGGCTCATACGTATGGGAGTGCGGGCACAAACCCAGCCCGAGTCGGGCTCTACGGAAGCGTGGTGGGATGTTATGATCCTCATGTGTGGATTTCACTAATGCCTCGAGGTTTTGGTGTAACGGTTCATTACATCGCATACATATCTACCATAGAAATTGTAAGTACAAAATTTGATAATATTCCCTTCTCTATGATGTTCACACCCTATTTGAATGGTACTATTTGCACACATGCCATACATATTGTAGAAAAGGTGAAATGATCATGTTGGACACCTATAGGTTGCATTTCATGAAACAATGTCAATGCTTTGGCAGAACTAATTTTCTCCACGATGGCGTCAGAGTTAGATGTGTCTGGCATAAAAATATACCGAATTTGATGGAATTTGGTCAATTTATGTAAAAATTATGAAATATATAAAATTAACGACAAATAAGAGAAATTAGGAAAGATATTGAAGAATACAAAAATATGTAAACTATAAAATTTTGTCAAGTTTTTGCAAATTTATGATATTTTTGTATTTTTCTTATTATTATTGATTTTTAGTTGATATTTATAAAATAATTAAATTATCATTATTGTTGCAGATGTCAACCTCTAAAAATGTAATTTTCTCTTCACCACAATCATAATCATCAACATAGTCATTTTAGACATTATGGAAATTGAAGGAAATTATAAAGACAATATGGATTTCACAAAGGATAATTTGGGAAAATGTGTTGAATAAAAAGAGGTTGAGAGTAGTTTCATTGGTTCTCGAAGAAATAGCAAGTTGTCAAAAATTACATCTAATATGCATGCAACAAAGGGAATAATTATATTACACCTTATGAGGAAGATACCAAAGATGATTTGGAACTTCCGCCCAAGGCGTCAAAGAAATATAAATATGATTTTCCCAATTAATGACATTATGGGGCTTGGCTAGTAGATATACCACTCCCAACACCTTATGAATAATTTACATTTTGGAAATGTAACTATATGATACAACCGTCTACTATTCCCAATGTAAGTCTTGCTCTATTCAATTTGATAAAAAAATAATATTAGGTCCACTGCTCAATGTTCAGTTGATTTACCAATATTACCTTTTAATGACCTAATATATCATTTTGTAGATTGGGCTCATATGGTGAGATACAAATTCAACATGTTAAGATATAACATGTGTTATAATGAAAATTCAATGGAAGAGAAGATTTGTACAACCATAAAGAAAACATGTAGTATGCATGATTGTATCTACATTCATGGACGCCCTTATGAATTTAAAAAATATTATTAGTTTCATCAATAGTACCCATAGGTATTTGCGTCTTGTATCTCCAAATTTTCAATTTATAGAGTGAAGCAATGATAAAGAGGATGAAATGAAAAGGTCAATTTTACCTCTTTATGTCATGGTGGAAGAAAAACATAGTTTACAAGTTGGTAAAGAGATTTTGATTAATTGTAGTTTGAAAGGAAAAGCAACACTTGTGAGATTGAGAAAAAAATGTTGACAATGATGATTGATGTCAAAATTAAGTTTCCTATAATATTTTGGAAAAAAAAACAATCTTATATGTTTTATGTTATGTAAAATATTGTTTCTTTCACAGTATATGATTATTTTAAAACTTGAATAGTGTGATGATATTTTGTGCAAATGTTTATATATAAATTTTAGGAGTAGGATGTAATTTTAGAGTAGTTGATAAAATAATTATGTTGTGGGTCACCATTATCTTTGCATTCTGACAAGGATACTCCACCATCCTCGATACAACTTTCAATGTCACCTCCAACATCTCCTACACCATTACTACATGTTGCACTTTGACAACCTCATAAAAGATCCACTAGAGCAACAAATGACAATGTTAAACCATCCACTGCCATTCCTTTGAGACAATATGAAATTACACTTTGCATGATTATAAGGGTCCTAGAAATGCATTAGTTTTAGTATTGTTTATGTTAAGTGTTAAGAATATCCTTTATTGTTAGTTCATTATATGGGAAGTGTGTATATGCAAGGTGTTGAGAATATAGCTTCATAATGATTTAACCATTTTAAGGATATCGTATGATGTGTGTGTGTGTGTGTGTGTGTGTGTGTGTGTGTGTGTGTGTGTGTGTGTGTGTGTGTGTGTGTGTGTGTGTGTGTGTGTGTGTGTGTGTGTGTGTGTGTGTGCACACCCACGCGCGCACTTTTTAGTCGATTTATACTTGTATGAGAATTGAAAATTTGAGTATGAACATCTTGTTTTAGGGATTGTTTTACTTTCATTATGTATGGATAAACATGTGACTATTTTCTTTCAAATATGATGATATCTCTACCTTTTAAATATTAAGCTAATTTGAACTAAATTTTTTGATTGAAAGGTTAGAAGTAACAAAAAAAATCATATGGTAATGTTTGTACCCTTGAATTGAAATGTTACACAATCATATGCTACGATAAAAATATTTTAGTATATATTTAGTGCCCCAAAATAAAACACCAAAATAAATCAATTTAACATTAAAAAATATGGATTTTTTTAAAATAATTAATGAGAAACAAATTTCAAGTTTACATTATTAAGTTTTGTTTTGCCACACTGTCATGCACCACCAAGCTTGTGCTCTTGCGAGTCATTTGTGTTATGTAGTTAGGCGGTAAAATCATCATTTAAATTAGCAAATCTAGTAACCTAGTTAACAACTAACGTTTAACCGTGTAATATAGTTTATTGATTTACATGAGTTGTTATGTAACCACTGATTTAAGGTTATCCATTTTACAAAACAAGGGCAAGGTGGATGAGATCATAATTTAGTTATCTCTACCAACATATCAATCTCCTCTACTCAAACCGCTAACTAATATAAATTTGTCACATAACCCCCTTTTATTAATTTATGATGTTTGTTCAATATTACATTTTTTGCCTCTACTTAGAGTTAATAAATCTTATATTAATTTTTTTTACCATGTAAATCAATAGGTTGAGTACATGTTTCAAGAACTCAATCATATTCTGAGTTTGAGTTGTGATATTACCCTTAGGTCAGTTTTTTTCAAATGTGGAACTAGTCACTAATGGTAATAAGGTCATTATTAGAGTCTAGGTCTTGTATTCCCTTTCAATTACTTAAAAAAGTGACACTGGTTAATTAATCACTTGAGTTGATTAAATGTTACCTTAGAAAATTCAAATCTCACCTAATTCATGTGCGGGCTCAAACGTTGACCCTAAGATTCAAACAATCTCCATCATAGGATTATTAGGTCATTTATAAACCCTAATTTCCTTATAGTTTTCTTATAACTATTCTTCTCCTTTTGTTCTCTCATTTTCTTTGTTTATTTTTACAGGTTCAAGTTTTTCTCAACCATAGAGGTGTCTCAACTTATTTGTCATATTGACTAAGGGCTCCATTATATATATATATATATATATATATATATATATATATATATATAAAATTAATTAATTATATATATAATTTATCCAACTCCTTATAATCGTATAACCATGTGTGTGTACCCTTAAAGGCCAATGCAAAGGGAGGAGGATGAGTACATATGACAACAATAGATTAAAGGCCACGTGGGTGGTGGATTGTATGTGGCTATGTAGTGGCGAGCCAAGGAATGGGGATCTTGGCCCCCATGGAAAATGTCGATCCCAACACCAATATTATGGTAGCATAGGCGCATAGGGAAGAGGAAACATGGTAGGATGTGTGGCCACTAAGGCTTTGGGCAACTAGAGGCTATCCTAACAACAGGATCACATGATCCCGTATGACTCCAAAGCATATACACCATACATCCCACCCCCACATGCCAACCCATCACTTTTTGGCGTGACACTAGACTTCCCGGAACAAATTTTCGCCACTGGAAATCTTCACCGATAAAGTGACGTGGTTTGGGGTGAGTTGGCACGTTATTGGAAAATTGGATGGGATGTGGCCAGATGGATCACCAACCCAAGAGGAAGGTGGAGTCCCATCATTTCAGTCCTCATTTCCGCCATTTCCCTCCTTCCACCGTCTCCCTCCCTCTCCATTGCATTGTTGATAGCCTATGGTTTGCATTTGTACAACTAGAGATTACGGAGGTATAGCAATTACATTTTGATAACTCAGGTGAGGTTCATTCGTAGTAGGTCCAACAAGGTTCACAGTAGCTCGGGTGAGTTTTGTTCTCAGCACCTTGGGCGAGGTTCACAGTAGTTCTCCCACATTTGGCTTGGGTGCTTTATTTTTACGGATGGCATTTTTACCATTTAAAAATAACAATTTTCGTGTGGGTACTTTTTTTTATAGACACCACCATTTTGACATAGTTCCTTTGTGAAATGGTCTTACCCATTCGCCATCTAACATGTGTTTGGTCTCCTCGAAGAGACTGACATTAACATCTTCCTTGGAACTACATATTTCGAGATAAAACCTCAAAAACCACTTAGATCACACGACGATGGAATTTTCTATAAATTTTTACTCAATTCCACGAGAGTATTTGAGAGATAATGGTTTTTTAACCTCCAAACCTAGTTGGACAGTATCTCAGGCCTGTGTCTACCTAAGAGTAACTCCCTATAATTGTGGATTCAATACCAAAAACTTTACCCTGAGTTTTGTTTCATTATACTCTTCATTAATTATTTACCATTTGGCATAAATAGCACACAAAATTTTTAAAGAACACTCGTTTCTTCTTACCTGGACTGTGAAGGACAAAGATGTACACATGGATGAGTTTAAACCACTTTTCTTTCACCCTTACAACTTGTAGCATAGCTTCCTCACATCCTTGTGAACTTGAATGATCATGATATCAAATCACAAGTTCATATAAACTCGTGCTTAGATTCTTTCAGGATATAGATGACAATTACAGTCTTATAGTGCACCTTAAACAATAAAACAAAGAAATATATCTATTTGTCTAGGTTGATATTCTTCTTTTGTCTGTAATCAGCCATTTTATCAAAATAAAATATATCTAAACTAATCAAATATTCCTCCATACTAAAATGTTAGTAATATATGCATATTTAAAACCGTTTTCCATTTTTTCCCATAGCTCTATAGGATTATCAACATCAACAAATATTCTATAGATATTTGAGCTCAATGATTTACCAATAATACCTCTAGATTGTTCCAATTTTGGTTTGCATAACTCCTTTTTTAAATCATTTTGTTGAGGCTCTTTCTTTTCTTTATTTTCCATCCTCTATAGATTTATTTCCCTTAGAGAATTCTTGACTACAATCTTTCAATCTTTCAAAACCGCTTCCATTAAAGATTGGCAAACTTTCATTGGTATATGATGAGTTGTGTTAATTACCTTTATAAACAACTCATCTTTTATATTTTGATCAAGCCATTGTAGTTATGTCAATGTATTTTCCAAGTACACTACTGAACATTATTATTACAACCTTGGACTTGTGGCATGATTACTAATTAATACAATTATGTCTAGTTATCTTTATTTTGTGGTATTTTGTGTGAATTTATTGTTATTATCCCACTAAGTTTTTTGGATAATGACCTGTGTTGATGTCACTCTTGGTTGTAAGCAATTTTCAATATCCATAAACTCATATGCAACAAAGGAATCATCCACAGCAACTTGTACGTAGCCAAAGAACCTATCCGCAGCAACCCGTCCACAGCCAAAGGAGATCATCTACAAAAAATATCCCGCGTTATGAAGATATTTTGGAAGGTATGAAGAACGGAACTCAATTCTGTATGTGTAATTCAAGAAGCAATTATAACTAGAACATGTAGAAATGGGAAACAACTCAACCTTTAATTTGTTCATTCATTGCAAACTAGTGAAGAACTGGTTTATTAAGTTAACATGTGATTGCAAAAACTTGTTGATTACCTGAATGTTTGTTATGTGTTAGTTGAATACATGTTATGAGTTTCGTAATGTAGGATTGAATCTCTCACGATTATTTTGAAGATCTTTAACTTGTTCTATTGAAGATCTCTCCCTTAGTTTGTTGAAACTCCTTGTTTTATTGTTCTTCTTCTCACGTCTTGTTGTAAATGAGAAGGTATAAAGAAAGGGTTAGTTCTGATAACATAGATAGATAATTCATAGATTAATTATTCATGTACATTCATAGTCTGAGTTTGAGTCAAAAAGGGGATTGTTTTTATCCTTTGTTCCTTGATGTAATGATTATGTAAATTAAATAAATATCTAAGTTATGTTCATTAGTTTCTAGTTGCAAAATTTAGGAGGGATTAACACCCAAGTAAGGGCCCACTTATAGACTGTTATACCCATCCATTGATTTGTTTATTACATGTTTACCTAGGGAACAATTTACTTTTTGTATCTGCATTTTGAATCTACATCTTTGTCTTAGTGATGGCATTTAGAAACCATTCATTTTCAGTTCTAGGTTTTGTTTACTTTCAAGCATTGTTGTGACAGTTATTTATTTTGAACCTCCTAGATCTAATATAACTATGCATACAAAACTAGCAATATTTCAGTTTTATGTCCATTGTTTTGATAATTAAATGACTATAATTCAGTGTACAACATATTAATTGCTTTAAGCTGATTTACACCACCATTTTTGGTGTCGTTACTAGGGATATTGCCAAGTTGTAGGAGTTTTTGTGAGGTTTTACATTTTTGAATTTCTTAGCACATACTAACTTGTAGAAAAATCCACCTTCAAGACCCCCCACTAATGAATGTTGATTGAGTTGAGTTAGTTGATGTATGCACCATCCTAGAGATGCCCATGGTGTATTCCTACCCAATCCTCAAATAGCATAAATTTATTCTGATTATGAAGAAGACACATCTTCCTCTGTATAAGGTTTGCTATTAGAAAACCCCCTCCAAGTGATATTTAGAGGTTGTTCCTGATCATACAATAATGGCAGAGGAGGTGAAGCAAAATGTGGAAGAAGAGGCAACTACATTTGAGTTCCCTATCTTAAATAATAATCAGCCTGCTATAATGAAGAACATCTCTCCCTCAGCTCTTCCTAATTTTCATGGATCTATAATTGAAGACCCAGAAACTTTCTTGTTTGAGTTTCATGTTTCATGCAGGAGTTATGACTATACAACTGATGCACACAAGCTAAAGTTATTCCCTGCTACACTCAAGGATGCAAACTTGAGATGGTTTATGGGTCTAGGAAGTGATGCTATTACTACTTGGTGGAAGATGAAGGAAATTTTTTTTGACCGAGTATCAAGATTATTGCTGGAAAAGTAGAAGAGGAGGTGATGAACTCTTCAAAATGTCATAGAAGGAAGATGATCCACTGGAAGATTACCTAGAGACATTCCTATTTTGCATTCAGAAGTTAAGACACACAAGGTTACCTCCTAATTCTCTCAAGTTACTCTTCTTAAAGGGAATCAATGAGGAAGATATGGATGCTTTCGACTTAATAGGAGCTGGGGAAATCTCCAAGGCCACTTTTGATGAGATTTGTGAAGCTTGCATGAACTATTATAGAACAACCATGAAAATAATAAGAAGTGCTAGATAAAAGGGTGGATTAACTACCAAAGGAATTGGGGAAATATATAAGTAAGAGATTGTAAACATTTGTAAGAACATGAAAAATGAAATAGTAAAAAACATCGCCACCTAGATTCATGATCTACATATAAATAAGAAAAGATAGGATATAGAGACAACACTTACAAATTTATTTCATGCATACAGAAGAAAGAAAGATCTAATTGCACATACAAGGGATTGGCCCAACAATACAGAAGGAAAGGAGGTTGCACAAGAATTTTAGATGATAAAAATGAACGATGGGAAATTTTTTCTATATTGCTCACAAAGGAATCCATTGTCCACCAAGACAATGATGTATGTTACAAGATCACATGCCATATTTTTAAAATTGTGCTATTGTAATTCATATATGCAACCCCCCACCTTAGGCTAATACTCAGCAAGGATGGGATCCATACCCTAGCCAATATTAATATCCATGACAACCTCAGTTCTCAGGACAAATAGTGGCAACAACCCCCTTCTTCATGGTAAGCAACCTTGGAGAGGAGGTGTAGCAATGGAGAAATCAACCTCCTAACTACTCAACAACCCTACCAACTAACCTCCTTACCTCACAATAAACAAGATTTGATGCCAAACCCCCAACCTGGATCTCAACCAAAAATCACTCAACTGTCTAGCTTAACCATCACCTAACCCTGACAATAAATCTACTCAGTCCATCCTACACCATTGAATAACCACAATATTTTTCTTATTTAGTTGATGTCAATATATATCCATCTTCGCTTAGGAAGAGAACTTCTCCCACCAAGTAAACCCACCATCACAAAGATTACAGATGAACCATGGTTGCTACAGATTAATCCTGTAGCAAATCCAGAAACAATGTTGCAAGCTAGTCCAGTAACATGAATAGAGTTCCAACAAGGGAAAGATGCAAATAAATGAACCCCCATTTCCAGAGAGATTGCAAGAGAAGAAATTTGACCCTAAATCAGATTCTGATTCTGATTTTTTCAATCAATTGAAGGATATTTGTGTGAAGATTCCACTCATTCAAGCCATTAAGGATGTGCCTATCCATAACAAGTTGGTTAAGGATCTATGCATCAAAAATCTAGGAAGTAAAAATGAAATATCCATCCATTGGACAAGTGATTGGATAGTTGGATGATGTCATGCTTGGAAATTTTGTATTACCCAAGTATATAGATCCAAGAATTCCTTTGGTAAATGTTACTATTAATGGAAATACAATAAAGAATACTCTGATTCACTTAGGGGAAGCAATCAACGTCATGACCAAGAAAATCATGGATGACCTGAAGTTGGAAGGAATAAGGCCAACAAAAAGTCTTGCAACTAGCAAGATAGATCAACAGTGAGGCCTGAAGGAGTCCTTGAGGACATTGTTGTGGTGGTAGACTCTTGGGAATACCCTGCTGATTTCATTGTCCTTCAACCAAAATCAAGTTTTAGGAGGTTATCCTATTATACTAAGAAGGCCATGGTTGGGAAACTGTTGATGCCATTCATAGGGTGCAAGGTCTTGACAACATGATCATCTCAAATGGAAGTGGTACAAAAGAATATTATGTTCTATCCTCCTTGCCCAACCATTGAATGATGAAGATCAAACAATTTGGGTTGAAGAAGTAGAAGATGATTAGAGCTATGTACAACAGCTCATGATGTTAGGGAGAAGTCTTATACAATTGAAGATCAATGAGGAAGATGTTGTTCTCTCCAATATCTTGTAGAACAACTATGGAATAAATGAAGAATTTGATGACAGATTAAGGTGCTTGAGTTGTCCTTTGAACTAAGTCTTACCACAACAAAGCACCATGGAGTATTCTAGGTAAGAATTATATTTTTCACCAACTTCTTCCCCATGACTGCATATTAAATTCTATTAGCAACAACATGTGTTCAATGTTGGACCTCTCCAAGAAAGTAGAAATAACACCTAGGGAGGCCACTAAATGTAAGAAAGATGCAGAGTATGCAACAAGAGAAATTGTTGATGGATCCCTTCTTCAAAAACATAGAATAACATTTTCTTGGGATTATGGTGATATGTGTGGAATTCATCCTAGGCTTTGTACTCGCATAGAATTTATATCAAATGAAGAATGTAAACTAATCAGGCAACCACATAAGGTGGATGAACCCAGTAGTAAGAGAAATTGTGAAAGATGAACTACAAAATCTGGATGGTGGATTCATATTTGGATGTTGGATTCACATATAATATGATGAAAAAGAATAATGGGAAATGGAGGATCTATGTAGATTACTAGAGAGTTGAATTCATGCCACAAAGAAAGATCAACTTCTCTATTTGTCTTCATTGATCAAGTGCTTGATACTCTAGCTGGTAAAAAATAATTATCTTTTCTTGATAGATATAGTGGTTATAATTAGATCTAGATTGCACCATAAGGACCAAGATGAAACAACATTCACATTCCATGGGAAATTTATTTTTCCTATTCAGTTCTTCCATTTGGCTTGTGTAATGCATCAATGCTAATCATTCTAGAGGGAAGTCTTGAGTATCTTTTCTATCAGACAAATGACTCAATGTCTTGTTTCTTACGAATGAATTACTGTACATGGATGCACTTTTGAATAAGCTTGTAAAATCCTAATAAGGTGTTGAAAATATACAAGGATTCAAAATTTATCCTTGAGTAATGAAAAATTGCTACATGATGATGTCAGAATTAGCACTGGGGACACTACCTTTCATCAAAAGGAATTCAAACAAGATTCAAAAAAGGTATCTATTACAGTAAACTTTGCGCAAAACTACCAATTAAAAGTAAGGATGTTAGAAGTCTTGTTAGACCTGTGATTGATATTAAGAAGGTCTTATTCATAGATTTCAACAAATTACTCAATGCCCCTTGAAAAACCAGTTGATCTAGGAAAATGTTTGATTTTTTATGGACCGTCAACAATTTTGTAAATTCAAATCTTTAAAACAAAGATAATGTTAGAAGCTTTCTTGCCATTCTAGTAAGGTTCATGACTAGAACCTACTTTGTCACACGCAAAGTTTCAGTGCCATGCTTTGGACATTGTCATAGCTCAAGGAATATTGATTCATCAACATGTTCACTATGACTGGGCATTACTTTGTACAATTGTATTTTTCCCATATGGTACTGAATTCATAACTTAATTGTACTGTTAGTGTCAAATGACGTTAGGGGATTGTAACCTTGAATCATTTCATCCACCTTTTCACACTCCAAAAGAGGGCAATGTGTAAATCCTTCACAGGAATGTTAGGTTGAATGTAGTAGTTAATAAGATGGAATTTGAATTCAAGGTATATAAGCTTTGTAATCAAGCTTCCATTAAGGTTGCAAGAGTCATAGACAACTTGTGAGATATAATATGACACTAACCAGGTCATAGGTTACAAGACCTCAAATTAGGTCCATTTCAAATGATGTCAGAACAAATGAAAGGGCTCAGTTATCTTCATAAGGTGTCGACATGAGTCAATATTTGAGAAGCCTTAGCAAGCAGGATATAAAGGGCTCCTTTGTAACATAATTTGACTCATCATCTGAAAAATGAAGAAGGAATCTCTGAGTTTGCATAGGTAAAGGGTGCTATGTATACATAGTTTTGTCATGGTGTTTCAACTATTGACTCTTCGACATTTTTTCCTTAGTGCACTTTGTAAAGAGCTGCACGACATAAAAGAGATTTATCATGGTCAAGAGGTCTTTGATGAATGGTTACAGGTACATATGACGACATTTATGAGTTCGACATAACTAGACAATGTTGAATCATAGTTTGAATGCACTTAGAACAAGCCTGCATAACATAAGAGTGTCGACCATTAATAACAAGTCACTTACAACTTGGGATGCAGAGAGAATAGGGCTCACGACATAAAGGTTCGATGAAGAACATTAAAAGAGGATACCGTTGGTGAAGTTTCAAAGGGCGCATTCCATTCAAACATTGGATTGTTTCGAGATGTAATTAGAGGGTTTACGTGCCTATTTTTGCAGGTAAAGAATTCTTACTTACTCCATAAGGCTGTCGATTCTTACAATGGAAGTTTTCTCAGGATTCATTTCCTTGAGTCATATAGAAACATTAGCTTTACTGGATAATCAATGAGGATGAATGTCACCTGGGGTGCATTTCAGAAAGAAGCAATAGGCTTGAAAAGTAGAGCTAACTCTCATGTTGATTAGCAGATTTACTGAACTCAGATATTCAAAGAACCATCACTTAGGGTTTACAGACATTAATGGATGGTTCATGATTCACGCTAAGCTGGTTAGCAAATACTTCTCTTTGAAAGATAGTCATATAGGGTCCTCTATAATACAATTGGATATATTATAATTAGGACCAAGATAAAACTGCCCTTCCAATGTCAACAAATATGTGACAGTCATTTGCCTACTTCAGGTTCTTAATTTGGATAGGTGTAATGCACCTATTACATAATGAGATTCAAAATGCAATCTTGGAGGAGAACTTTCTGAGGTGATAAGATTATTAGGAATGTAACTCTCTCATATAGATGACTTCATTCTATACTATGGCAGATACTATTTTCCAAGAAGTCTCATATATTTGACATTCTTTCTAAAGGTCTTGAAAATATGTTAAGGATCACTCCCTTCTTCTCTTTAGTAAGTGAGGAAGTTGTTTAATGAACTTTCTCTTGGATCTTGTAGTGTATTATGAGCACTCATATTTGGATGAAAGGAATTCAATGTGATGATTCTCAGGCATGAAGGTCTCTATGTTCATATTGCATCCTGCCAAAATCTTTGAAATACAAATAGGATAAGTGTGCATGAATCTTGCATTACATCCTAATGGTTTGTATTTATTGGAACCAAGAAAGGGGCTCATTGAAAGGAAATAAAGCCTTCATCACCTTTGTTAGTTTAATGTTTTGCATTTATAAAGATTCATTGACCCCGTCTCCATGGACCAAGTGAGATTAGAGGAAATTTTGAAGGTGAAGAACCCTCATACATTTTTATAGATGTTAATTATGAATAGTTATAGTTACATAGGAACTGAGACTTCATCCGGAGAGTTTTACTTTTCACAAGGTCCCACACTTGGGAATAGCATCCAAATTATGCTATTGCACTAGAGTCTCAACCCATTGAGTTACAAAAGGTGTCAGGTGGAACTTCTGAAATTGTAATCAACAATGATTTTAACAGAGAACTTGTAGACATGCTAAGAATTAAACTATATAGTTACAGAAAAGGAGTTCTTGTAGATTGTATGATGTTATCAAAGAAATTCATTTGACACTACAGGGCACAGTAAGATATCTATGTTTATTCACATTGATCATGTTATACAATGAAATATCATTATAAACAAACCACATAGTAAGTAACAAAATCATAATGTGGCTTCCTCCTTTTGCAAGAATTTAAGATGTCACCATAGGTTGACTAAAAGCCTGAGTCAAGGATAACATGGTAGTAGATTTCCAATCTTCAAGGGATGGAGACCAATAAAGGTGAGGAGAAAGTAGTTGATGATTCCTTTCCAGATGAGACACTTATTTGCATATTTCTAGTGGATAAGCACCCTGAGTATGTAGTCCATATAGCCCAACTACTTGGTCTTAGGTAAAACACTCTACGTTACTTCTACTTTGAGAAAAATACATAGTTGAAAAGAGTTCATCTTTCTTCTTGAGATAACTAGATTTCTATTTCATATAAGATAAGATCAAGTAATGAAGGTGTATAGATGATGAGAAGATATTTGATGTCCTCAAGAGAGATGTCACAATGAACCTTGTGGAGGGAATTTTTCTGGAAAAAAATGTTGAAGATTGTGTTGAATACTAGAGTTATTATTGGTATACATTACATAAGGATGCAATTATTATACAACAATAGATGTGACAAATGCCAGAAAAATGAGAAAGCCCGTAATAAATCTGATGAGATGTCCATTGCAGTCCTCAAAGGTATGGTCTTGCAAACCTTTTTACAAGTGGGGCTTAGATTTTATTGGCCCTATGACCCTCTATATCAACAAAAATGATTATATCCTAGTATGCAAAGATTACCTAACCAAGTGAATAGAGGTGAAGGCGTTTCCAAACTAGAAAAGTGAGAAAGTAGCCAAGTTCCTATATGATCACATCTTCACTAGATATGGATTTCCAAGGGATATTGTAACATATCAAGGTACACATTTTACCACTGATGTAATTTTTGATTTGGTTAAAGAATATGAAATCAGGAATAGGAAGTCTACACCATACCATCCCCATTCTAATGGCCAAGTTAGAGGTTACAAATAGAGAGATAGAGGTCATATTGACAAAGACCATTACACTCCACACGAAATATTGGAAGATAGGATTCCAGAAGTAGTATGGGAATTCAACACAATGTGGAAGACCACAACTAGATTTACACCATTTGAACTCTTAATATATGATCAAGATTTTGTTTTTCCAATTGAATTTGAGCACAAAACATTGAGGACTACAATTGAGCTAGTAATAGATTTATCAGAAGATCAAAGAAAAATAATTCTTCAATATCAATGAGTTGGATGAATTGAAAAGATAAGAAGTACATAAAACGGAGGTACAGTGCAGAAGCAAAGAGTCAAATGGCATGACAGATTACATCAAGACAAGAGAGTTCTAAGAAGGTGACTTGGCACTCTTGTTTGATTCAAAATAGAAGGATCATATAAGAAATCTCAGAATATGGTGGTTAGGACCCTATGAAATTGATAAATATATTCCCCAATTGAGTTGTAAAGGTCACTACCATAGATCCTGTGAGATTCAAGCTATCGGTGAATAACCACGAGCTGAGATTGTATAAAAATCCAATTGAAAAAGGTTCATTCATGGAAACGTTCAAAGGAGGTCAAAGAAGAATGGAAGAAAGGACATCAAAATTAACCTCAGAGGTTGAGTATGTTTGCTCACCTTTTGAGATTTTAGAGGATTGAAGATATTTCAGTGGCCTTGGTGCATTCAGCTTGCTAAATATTCCAGGGTCAAATAAAAGTGTTGTGATCAACCTTTTTGGGTTATCAACAACACTCTACTAACACATTTATTTTATGAAGTTTTTTTTTGCATGGTTTGGTGTCAAAATATTACAGGAGGGCATGATCTCCTTCACAAGGAGAGAGTGTAATGACTAAAATTTCTAATTGAAGCCACATTAAACAAGCCCCTGCTTTGTCTTTGGCATTTGGCAGAACTCATGGATGCATAATAGAGATCAAGGATGCATGCACATGTGGATGACGGACAAGAAATGATTGGCATCCCAAAAACTTGGAGTTCCCTCTTTGAGAATCATCTGGTTGTAGTAAGGAGCAGCCAATACTAGTTAAACACATGTCTGCAGCATCGCAACAACTTGTATGCATCCAAAACCCAGTTAATAAAGTATGCAAAACCATAATTGTAAACAAACAACAAGATAAGTGAATTCATCTATTACTTAAAAAAAGTATGATTAATTTAATTATATTTAATTATGAGTTATGTTGAGTCATCATGCATGTGCAACATTTAAAGCATTAAGAGAGTTTTTCAGGATCTCTTCCGAATCATCCACTCACATTCTCCAGCATCCATATTTCTGCTTCAATTTATAGCATTGTTGTACACACGAGTATCTGACTTATTGTCAAGTTACCCTTCTAATATCCCTCAGTCATCCTCCAGTCATCTGTGAAGCTCCTGCAGACCAACATTCCATCATTAGTTGTAGGTTTTCATCTAGTTGCTTGCATCATTTCTTTTCAAGGTCATATTATCACCTCTACGATATAATCAAGGTATTTATATTTTTCTATTTATCTATTTCAAATTATTTCCATCATTTGAAACTCCTGAACACTAGATTAATCAATCGAAAACATCAATTTTATAAGTCGGTTATCAATAACCAAAATCGCCAACGATTATAGTAATCACCAATGATTACCGGAATCACCTGTGATTCTCGTCTATTCTATTTTCTTGCAAACTTAATCAAATTCCATTAAATAATTTACATCAATTATATTATATCTCTTTTGGTGCTAACATTCTGTCCAATATGGCTTCTATTAGATGGCAATAGGTGGTCCAAGTCACAAAATAACCAATATCAATTCATTTCCCATCATCTGTCATCCATTATACTGGGAACAATACAACTTCCTTCACAACCTTGAATTGTGTGTAATTTACCCTAGCCCTTTGGATCAGTTGTAGATTATTTTTTAGTCCACTCAGCGAATTCGTGACGTTGTAGAAGAATTTTGGGAAGCGTACTTTGAGGTCCTACACATCCGATTTGACATAGCTTGGTTTAAATACCGGTATGAATTTGGGTTAGAGGATTTGAGCTCCAAGTCTGAAAACGAGAATGAAACTAACTCTAAGGACTAAGATTTTGAATCTGAACACTAATACGACACTGCAGAGGAGTACTCAAACTTCTTTAAATAGGAATACATTGAACACAAGAATTTAGATTTCTCTGAAAATGAAGATTTGGAATTCACTGAAGAAGATAATTCAGCCTTCTCTGAGAACTTGGATTCTGATTTAGATTCCGATTTCGATCCATAGTTCATATCTATCATTTATTATCATTTATCAGCATTATATTTGTAATAGTGTAACATTTTTCAAAACATTTATTATTACCATCTATCATATATCATTTATTGTTTTTATACCCACTTGATTATAAAAGCGGATTGACATCCTTATCAGGAAGTCCTTTGAATTTCGGGGACTGGCCTTTGCCAGACAATCCACCTCATACCTTACTAATCATATTTTTTCAGTGTCTATGATCTGCAAGTGTTTTCACAGGAAGAGATCCTAAATATTTTCATATACAAAGTGAAACCACCAAGCATCATTCATCCACATCTGCGGCTATCACTAAACCCCATCATCTTAAGGTTAGGTAAGTCTTATTTTCTTGCTTATTCAATTAAGTTGAAGAGGTAGGATTTATTCTCAACACTTGGTGTCTGACAAAGCGAGTTGGGAGCCAAATGTAAGATCATGCACCATACTATGCCTCAAAATTATGACCCTATGAATAGTATTCAAGTCCATATACTAATGCACTGCTTAAGCTTATATGACTATAGTTAGAGGATGTTATTTTTATATTATCCTTAAGATCAAGAAACAAATAAAAATAAGACCCACCACGTTGATAGGGCTTAACGGTGGCCAAACAAGAGGATAATGTTTAAACCCTAAAAATTGAGTCAATCAACCAAAAAATTATCGCCATAAAGACCCAAGCATTGATAAAATTTCCCCCGAGGAAGCTGATTTAGGCCACACTACATCCCTTATACCTCATATCTAAGTAGAGCCAGCAAAAAGATCTCATAGCAAAAGATTCTTTGACTAGAGCAAGGGAAATCAGTTCTACCAGACAAGCTTGAGAATGATTAGAGTGAAGGTTGTGTAGGGATGAGACAAGCTCAAACAAATCTCAAGTCATGTTGAGTGGAGGTTGAGCTAGGTACAAAATGAGATAAACATGCAATGAGTAGGTCCAAGCTAGGCGAAACCTCTGAGTGAAGTTGGAAAGAGGCCTCGTTTATAATAGGGAAGGATTAGAGCTGAGAAAGGCAAAAAAATGAGCTATATCTAAAACAACCTGAAATAATCCTGTGAGTTAAATCCGAGTCAGGAGCTATGATGATTTGGGCCTCTTGAAGACTGTGCGATTCATTGATGAATATGGTCGGGTTAGGGTCTTCAACAACATCAAGATCCATAAGATATAAATCAAATGATCTCGTTGGCAAGGTCATGGATGGAGGCAAGTGCCGAGGGGTTGAACTTGAATAAAAATATCCTTAATGCACATACAAGGTAGATTGATCGATGCATACCAAACTAAAGCAAGACGATGTTGATTTGAGCCAATATCAATGAGTAGAGGCATATTAAACCCACTAGGGAGATACCTCCAAACAATTCTCAACAAGGAGCTTGAGTTGAGAAAAAATGAGGTAGGGTCAAGTTTATGTATAAAAAAATCCAAAATAAAAACCATTTAGAAATGAGTAAATAAAGAGCTTTCAAATCAAGTCAAGCCAGGAAAAATAGAGTTTGGGTCGAGCAAAGAAGAGCTCAATACAAACTAGCAAGGAGCCAAAAAACCTCTACAGAGTAAAAACCTTCGAATTTGAACCACAATATACTGACCAAAACCCTTTCTTGAGTAGAATATAGAATTTGTCTAACATAAAATGTTTTTAATGTAATACAATATAAATTCCACAAATAAAGATAATATTCGTAGAACCTACATACATTTGATCATGATAAATACACAAAAATGCATTTTTTTTATCACAAATCTAATCAGATCAATGAAGCCTGACTGAGTAATGGCTAGTGGAGATCACTCAACTACCATATAGGAATGGAATACACTCTCTCAGCTAGATCACTCTAGTAAGATAACCATTACCACAACCATGAAAGTTTCACACAAACAAAAATATGCAACTAGCTACAACATAGAAAATGGATCAAATAATGTCTCCATATTATTCAACTTATAATATATGATTAACTAAAATTTGACTAACTATGTAGTACTAAGGTAGTTAATCTAAGCTATGCACATCTATACTAAAGTAAATAAATGCAGTAAGAAAGTATGTTAATGATCTAAGAAAATATATAAAATGAAATATTGAACACTAATGTGTAAGAGGGAAGAGTAAATAATTCAGCTGATAACAAATGTTTGTCTAATTGTGTCGTAGTGATGAATAGAAAATTAGAATGCAGGAATGACTGGGTCGGGGTCCCGCAGAAGAAGATCTAGGTGATGTGTCTGGACTAGAGCGCCTAGGAGAGGACAGGGTGCCCATGGGTGTTCTAGTATGCACAACAGGTACCCTAGTCTAGGAACAAGGTCTGGAACTAGTCTCCACAAGTATGGGAGATGATTGTTATCCTTTATTTCTTGTCACATTAATTTCTATGTACTACCCAAATGCTCCTAATATTCCAAGAGGAAGAATAATCTATAAAAGACACAAAAGGAAGTATCAAAACCCTAAGAAAAGATGCAAATGAATGGGTCAGACTGATCTCAGCTACCACAATAGTGGGCTTACTAAAACGAGAACTGCACTACATTTCAGACCCAAATGTTGTTTTGATGAGTGTGTGCATGTCGTGCCCTAGGTGCTTTTATGTCAGTCGTACTTTTTGAAATAACGAGCAATAGCTAAATGTAGGAAATGTAATAGAATGTGTGTATGGAATAAAATAGAATCCCCCCCATGAAGTGTGATGCAGATGTCCTAGCTTGTGCCTTGATGATGGAGCTATGTGAATGCCAATGCAATAGATGGATGTAAATCTAGACAAAGTTATAGTAATAAATGATGTTAGGTCCCTTGTTATGGTCTTATAGCTTTATATTTATAGGGTTCTCTTGCTCTAATTTCGTAATTAACCCCGAAAAGGCTAACCATAAGAAAGATAAAGATGAAAAATGACTAGAAGAGGCCCAAAAAGTGGTGGGAAAGTACTAGAAGGATTAGGGCGCCCCCAAGTCGAACCAGGGCACCCATGGGTGCCCCAGTACTAAATCTAGGTGCCCAAGTTGAGGCTAAAATAACGCAGGATGTCAGAAAATGGCTTGGCATATGGGTGTAATAGGTCACAAATTACAAAATAAAATAAATAAGAAGGCCAAAAGGATGGGGTTTAATTAGTACTTTCTCTACTCAAGAACCTTCTAAATGGTAGTATGAGACCAGGATAAAGAAATTTCTAAAGTGCATAATTTTGTGACTACATTTTGCCCCCACTTTATGTTTGTGAGTTGAAATCGGTAACATAAAGTAGATAGAGATGTGTACCTGATGTCCATAAAGAGTGTAGTAGAAAACATACTGAAGGACTAGACAAAAGCATGAAATGACAAAAATATGGAGGAGCATGGAAACTATAAATGAAAAATGTGTAAAGAAAAATTGATGAGAGTGAACCTAGGGTGGAACGAATGTGTGTTGTTGTTGTGGTGTATAATGTAAGTGCATAGATAGTAAAGCATGTGTATCAGGGAGTTTTGTTGTTAACGGTGTTGTTGTTGCCCCCAATTTGACCGCGTGTTTCTCATATGGCCAGACCTGCAAGGAGAAAACGATCAAGTATTCAAATATGTATGCATGTAAGTTTTAAAAATTTATGTAAAATACGCATGTATATGAAAGTGTGTAAAATACACAAATGTAAAATGCGCGAAAAGAAAAATGTAAATAGAACATGTGCACCTAATCCATGTTGAGAGAAAGAGTGTAGAAGGATATCCTATACTGCGAGTTTTTTGGGTGATTTCACTCCACCCTGGCTGAAGAAGTGTAGGGAGGAAATACTTTGTGTCCTCCAAAATCTAACCACTTCTACTAAATTGTGCATGAAGATATCTCTGTGTCCTCCTAGTTTTTTGGGTGATTCGACGTCACTGGCCGAAGTAGTGTAGAGAGGAACACCCACTGTAACCTTCAAGCCTATAACTGCTTCCCAAAAATGATAAGGACACCATGTCATGTAAAATTCATTGTGTATGGGGTTCATAGATTGGTCTGAACCCACTCATTGTGTATAACTGAACCGATGTAAATATGTTGTGTTAGTATGTAAAACCCCCAAATGATGCCCCCCCTCTTTGGGGGTGCATGTGATGTTGCTGATATGACACATGCGGCCCCAAAAGAGGACCAACCGCATGCATGTTGTAACCCTGGAAAGTGCTTGGTATAAACTAAGGCACGCACAAACAAGAAGGCTATCCAAAGACAAGTGTAAACAAACAATGCATGCATATGGAGAACATGTGTAAGATACACACACAATGTAGTAAATGTAAACACACAATAAAGCAAGTAAGCCACACAAAGTGGGCTGCAAACATGGGACATCACTCATGATGTCGCAACACATGCAAGGCCATCATGGTCACAAACAACTAACAAGTGTGCACACAAAGCATAGGGCTAAGCCTGCATACAAGAAGAAACCAATGGCAGTAAATTACAAACAAGCAAATAAGAAGTCATGGAAACACGTAATCCTCCAAAACAAGTGTTGCACATGAAACACATGTTAGTATGTTAGATAAATAATGAATATGTCAAAATTGTGTATGATCAATTAATGTAAGATGCTAAGTATTAAATGAAACAATAACACCTGAAAGAGACAAAGGTGGATGCCCCAAGCGACCAATATAGGAAGGGTAAAAGGTGAGCATCCATGTCGCATGTAGGATTCTTGTATCTGTAATCACATTAAACAAAGGTGTGAACACGCATGTGTGGATGGTATATATAATGACATATAAGAAATCAATCTAACGTTCTAACATGTGTAGTAAAGTGATCATGTAAAACACTAGTAAACAAGAGTAAATGCTCCAATACAATGCAATATGTTGTGCATGGATGAAATGGAATGCAAGATGTAATGATAGGAGTTGTGTGCCCCCCGAGTGAATTGAAGTGTATGTAATGAGGTTCATTTTATTTTCCCCCTCAACAGTCAATAATGAACTATAAACGAGAGTGCGTCATCGGGAAATGGTCAAATAGTGTATGTTATATCTAACACACTCTAATGAATGTGTAAGTATGGTGATGAAATGTGACCTAGAAATGATGTATGTGTGAACCCTATAGCTGAGCATATATCAAAACTAGATGAATGTATAAGTGATGATTTAGCCTAAGCGCATATCACTATAAGATAAATATATGAGTGATGATGTAACCTAAGGTGTATACCACTACAAAATGATAGATATAGGTGACGATTTAGCCTAAAGTGTATGTCACTACAAGATGGAAGGAGGGAGTGGTGATGTAACCTAAGGTTTATATCACTACAAAATGATAGAAATAGGTGACGATTTAGCCTAAAGCGTATGTCACTACAAGATGAAAGGAGGGAGTGGTGATGTAACCTAAGGTGTATATCACTACAAAATAATAGAATAGGTGATGATTTATCCTAAAGTGTATGTCACTAGGTTGGAAATGTCGCATGATGAAAGGTCAAATAGTAAATGTGTGATGAGTGTAAGGTCCATTTGATTGGTAAACCCTTGGCAGTCGAGTATGGACTGAGGAACTAAAGTGTGCCATAGGGTGGTGAGTGCAGCATGTAGAAGACAATGTAGTTTATGCAATGATGAATATGTGACCATGTGATGAATAAAATATATGAAAATATAGTGTGTAGAATATGATGTTAGATGTGTAGAACGTGTAAGATGAAATGCACAAGATGACCTATAATATATGTAGATAGGATAACAACGTAGTGCTAGATTCCTATATGAAGAAGATTAGTATAACACATAGGATATGTGCAAAGGTGTGTGGTATAATATGTATGGTATGTAGATAAACAAATAATGTTATATGGAGGATAATTAGCGTAGGATGTAAGGTGCGTGGATAATGGTGTAGATATAATGTAGAAATCTCAAGATGTTGTAAACTAAATGTAGAATGTAGGGTGTATGACATGCGATGTGTTATAAAATGCATTGTGTAATGCTTGCCTATATTGCAATGTGTGGGGTTCAGTGTAATAAGCCTTAAATAGTCAAGTGTGAGTTGAAGCACAAGAGTGTGTCACCGGATAACGATGATGGTAAAAGGTGTGATGAAAATGTCTATATGACTCGGATCTAATGTGCCTCCATATAAGTAATCCAGGATTCCCCTAATGTGAGTGGAGAAGAATGAATAGTATGTGATAAATAGACTAGAAAATGAAATACACACAAACTATAAGCGTTAGTTATATTGAAAAAACCATAATATAGATGAGGGGTATGAGTAAAAGGATGGAGGTCGTAAAAGGTGAAACCAAGCCAAGCTAGACCATTATAGGAACATGTAGTGACATCACATGTAGGATTGAATGGAATATGTTCCCAATATGAGGTAAGAATGAATGTTAGTATAGGTTATTATTCATCCTTTATTTATATATTAGGATAATTATTACACTTGTGTTAGCCCTACACTTGTTGGGTTAGCTTGTTTAGGTGTACTAGTTGTGTGGAATTAGCTTACTAGTTGTGTTGAGTTAGCTTCTCAGTTATGTGCAGTTAGCTTACTAGTCTTCTCGAGTTAACTTAACTACTAGTATCAGTTAGTGGGTGTTCTTCACCACTGATTTAGGTACTAGTTACACTTCCCTCCTCTTTGTACATCTTTCTTATTAAGTAATTCAATTCATTCTATTATAATGTATTGAGCATTATTGATTATTATGGATTTCCATATATGGTATTTTAGCTCTTTTGTTTTGCAAATCTAATGTGGTGTGCTATTATCATCTGAGATCGTGGCTTGGAACAATCTTCTTATCATTAATTTCAATGAAAAGTGTGTAAGTGAATGGTGCGCATGCTAAAGTAGGAAATGTATGCAGAGGGGATGTGATAGATTGACATCCATATACTAGAGGGGGCCCCTGATAAGGAATTATAGAAGTAGTAGTAGCTGGTGGCATAGAAGAAACAACATCTATCATGCAAATAGTAACATCAAGTGGTGGTAAATGTGGTGGTTCATCTATAGGTTGGGGGTCATTTGTAGTATTTATGTGTGGGATAGGACGACTAGCTTTGACAGCCCGGTTACAATACTGAAATGGGTCGCAGTCACAAAAAATGGTATACTTCATGCCTTCATGTAAGAATTTAACACAGTTGTGGAAAGTGAATGTGATAGTTCGCATGGCATGGGAGCCATGGCCTACCAAGTAGATAGTTATAGGAAATTGGGAAATCAACAATGAAAAAAAACTGTGTGGATTGTCTTAGGACCAACAATGATGGGTAATGTGACATGACCAAAACATGGATGAGTGGAACCATCATAAGCATGCAATGAAATACTAGAGGGACTAACATCACAAGCAGTGAGACCTAAAACTTTGAGAAATGGCATGGGACACAAATTAAGCTCAGATCCATTGTTAATCAAGGTTCGATTAACAACGACATTATGAATGTGAGAGATAATATGCAAAGACATATCATTGTCAAAAGTAACACCGTCATTATGAGGAGTGGTTGGGATAGTAATATGTTGAGAGAATGTGTCTGCAAAGGTATTATAGACTATATCTAGATTAGTGGTGTCAGGAATATGGGTAGTGAGTAAAATATTAATGATTTTAGCTCGTAATTCAAGATGAAGAAGTAAAAAGTCATGAATGGAGATAGCCATGATGAAGGAAGCCTAAGGAGAATGAGGATGCAAAGAGTGTGTAGGTCGAGTTGGGTTCACTAAAATGATTAACTAAAATTTGACTAACTATGTAGTACTAAGGTAGTTAATCTAAGTTATGCACAACTATACTAAAGTAAATAAATGAAGTAAGAAAGTGTGATAATGATATAAGAAAATATATAAAATGAAATACTAAACCCTAATGTGCAAGAGGGAAGAGGCAAGAACTCGGTTGATAACATATGCTTGTCTGACTGTGTCACAGTGATGAACAAAAAATCAGAATGCAGGAACAACGGTGTCGAGGTCCCGTAGAAGACAAAGTTGGGTGATGTGGCTAGATTGGAGCACTTAGGAGAGGACTGGAGCACTCATGGGTGCTCTGGTATGCAAAATAGGTGCCCTGGTTTGGTAAAATGGTCCAGAAATGGTCTTCACAGGTCTGGGAGATAATTTTTATCCTTTACTGCTTGTCGTATTAATTTCTTTGTACTCCTCCAAATGTTCCTAATATTCCAAGAGGAAGAATAACATGTAAAAGACGCAAAAGGAAGTAGAAAAACCCTAAAAATAAAAGAAGATGTAAATGAATGGGTCAGACTGATCTCAACTGCCACAATAGTGGGCTTACTAAACTAAGTGTTGCACTACATTTCGAACCCAAATGTATTTCTGGTGAGTGTGTGCATGTCGCGCCTTAGGTGCTCTTGTGCCAGTCGCACTTTGTGAAATAGCGAGTAATAACTAAATGTAGGAAATGTAATATAATGTGTGCATGGAATAAAATATAATCCCTCCCCCTATGAAGTGTGATGCAGATGTCCTAGCTTGTGCCTTGATGGTGGAGCTATGTGGATGCCAATGCAATAAGTGGATGCAACTCTAGATGGAGTGATAGTAATAGATGATGTTAGGTCCCTTGTTATGGTCTCATAACTTTATATTTATAGGGTTATCTTTCTCTAGTTTCGTAATTAACCCCAAAAAGACCAACCACAAGAAAGATAAAGATGAAAAATGGCTAGAAGAGGCCCAAAAAGTGGCGGGAAAAGTACTAAAAGGATCAGGGCACCCCTAGGTGGGACCAAGGTGCCCATGGGAGCCCTAGTACTGAATCTGGGTGCCCCAGCCGAGGCTAAAATAACGTGGGATGTCAGAAAATGGCTAGGCATATGGGTGTAATAGGTCACAAATTATGAAATAAAATAAATAAGATGGCCAAAAGGGCGGGGGTTAATTAGTACTTTCTTTACTCAAAAACCTTCTAAATAGTATTATGAGACCAAGGCAATTAAATGTCTAAAGTTCATGATTTTTTGACTAAAATAAACAAAACCATATATCAAACACTTTAAAAATACAAGTGGTAGTGCCTCTTAATAGGCCTAAGAGGTGGTTTCACAACAACTATTCACAACAACTAAGTTATTGTTGTGAACCCCTCAAAATAGGAGAATCCCCTCATAAAGTAGATCAAACAAATTCATGTACATAAGGGGATTATCTCCAAGAATAATAAACAAACTCCTGAGGTAAGCTTAAATTCAAAGGAGTGTGATCACAAATAATGTTAAGTGGTTTGGAAAATACTAAAACCACATCAACTCCAACAATTCTCACGAGCTTCATTATCTGTAGGAGAAGACCTAGGAGAAGATTTATGGGAGATAGATAGTGTAGATATCACATAAGTAAGCTCAATAGGCATGGGAATATAAATCAGTGCTCTTGTTGGAGAAGGTATAAGTAAAGAAACATCATAAGGGATACCCTGAACCATAATAACTTTATTTTTATAAGCATATTTAACACATTGATGAAGAACAGAAGGAATAACCTTGAACTTATGAATATAAAGGTATCCTAGAAGCATGACACATTTCCCAAGAGTATCAATAACAAAAAAGGTGATCACAATAGTGGATCTTATTACAAGAGGAAATATAATGTGTGCAATAGATTGCGTAACAGATTGTGCATTTAATTGGATAGGTTACTTAGTACAACCCAAAGAAGTAAGCAATGTGAAAATGAACATGTTCCTAGAACCATTTATCAACCAATACACTATGGGTAGGTTGTTGATTGAAAAAAGATAAAACATAAAGCACGTGAGAAGTAACATCGTCCTCAATAATGTTGTTGTCATCAAATGAAATAATAGGCTTAGAAGGAAGAGAGGAAGTAATTATACGAATAAGAGAATCAAGTGAAGGATCATATGTATCCAGAGGCAATTATACCTTATATGCATGATGCACCTATGAGTCACTCTTAGATTCTAATATTTGATGATTAGGAAGTAGGTCGTTGAAGATCTTGAGCTTAGGATTCTTAATGAATTGAGGCTTGGATCACTTAGGAGTATAATCAAATTCAATATCATTGATATAAATCAAATCTTGTACATCATGTCAATCCTTGAAGCATTTTTTAGTGGAGCACCTAATACATATATGGTAGTCACAATAGCCATTAGATTAAAAAAAATAGCTTAAGGATTATTCTTATCAACCTCATCCAGTGGAGTGAGAGATACAAGGTTATACTCAAGTAACTTCTGTAAGATCACATATGGAGAAGAAAACAACCATGTGAATTGCCTTTTAGGATCAACTTGTAGTTGAAGCTTTGTAGGTTGAGATATGGCATTAGAAATTGCTTCAACTTCAGTTTTTTTGTCATTAATTTTACCTTTATAATTATATTTTCTTTAGAATTTAAATGCAAATGCGTTAGGTTGGCTAAACCCTTACTTAACCTTGTGCAAGGCTAGGATCTTGACCTCTTGTTCTTTCAAAGTATGACATAAGTCATCAAAGGATCAAACTTTTTCAAACATAAGATATTATTACAAGGGAGATTAAATACTTTGAGTAAATAGATATTGAAGCTCATAGCCTACAGGTATGTTGCTCATTTGAACAAGCATTGTTTTATAGTGCAAGACATATTCACCAATTGGTTCATTAGAGCCTTATTGAATTTTAGTCATTTTAGCATATGAAACCTTATCACCAATGTTAATGAAAAAGTACACAAGAAATTGATCAACCAATGGATTGAAGTTAAACATAGTTGTAAGGGAAATAGAAGGATTTGAGTAAATAAATATTGAAGCTCGTTGTATACAAGTATGTTGTTTATTTTAATAAGCATTGTTTTATATGACAAAACATTTTTTCTAATTGGTTTATTAAATCCTTATTGCATTTTAGCCATTCGAGCATAGGAAACTGTACGTACCCAAAATTGTAGGGTACTGCACTACTGGAACGATGTTACACATACCCCAATGATGATACGGGTCTCCTTGCAAGGTGTTTAGAATCCAGAAAGGCTCGCCAAGTATACATTTGTATCCCACATGCCCTGCTCGGCCTCCGCATGCTTTGTTTTGCCCTTTTCCCCCCTATTTTCTTACATTTTAAGCTTCAGTGACGAAACCACTGCCCTGCCTAGGCGGCGGTCCCGTGACCGCCGCCCAGGACAGGGCGACGGTCTCGTAACCACCGCCCTGCACAGGGCGGCGGTCCTGTACGCATTTTCCAGATTCTTCTGAAAATCGCATCAAACATAAATCTTCAATTTTACACACTTTCTTCAACCACTTTGGCTTGCATTAATGTTTTTGGTTCCTTGGTAATAGTGTTTTTCCTTTGTTTATAGTAAAAGAGTTCAAATGGGAGTTACCCTCTGGTAAATGCATTGGTTATAAATAGCCAGCTTGTTTTTAAACAAATGACCCCTCATCTTCTCAATTCTCTTATTCAATCTCTGAATTTCTTACTTAGAATTCTGCTAGCTTCATGTTTTGCATTAGTTATTAGTTTTCCTTTGTTGTTTAGAAGTCATCAATCTTCTTGTTTGAGTCTTGTTCCATTGTTGCTCCATACAACCAGTTTAGCATAGAATAGCTTCATTTCCAGATTAGAATCCATTAAAGTTGCAGGTTTTGTTTTGTCACAAGGATAGATTCTAAAACTCTCGGTACACTTGTGTTGTATTCTCGCAATTATAATAAATCCCACTAGGAATCGCATAGTCAAGCTTTGTTCACTTGCGTTATCCCTCTCCTACTCGCATTGTATTCGGTCTATATCCAAAGCTACCATTGTTCGAATACCATCTTCTATTGATACTATCATATACACACTTTATGGATTCACGAGAACACGAAGGAACGAGGAGATCACACTGAGGGGACGAAATCACACACAACCGGATTTACCACTACTCTATAAATGCCAGGTTTGAGCTATCAAATTTCTAGTTACAAACATATCAAATAGAGTAGTGAATTATTTTACTTCAGTCAAAAGCTCACTCTCGATATCGCCAGGGAAGCTGTGGGGATTGATAGTTTCTGAGAAACTGTGATTCATTCCTCACTTCTAAGGTAGGATCGGGAATTTTCAATTCAAAATAATTAGTTGCTTGGATATTTAGGATAAAATCACAACTGCACAGGAAAATAGCCACACCAAGCTACTTTGTTTGTTTTAAATTATGTTGCTAAATTAGTTGTTCATTTTTCTAAATATACTAGAATAGATGCTCTTTAATTTCATTAAAATATGTCATTGAAAATACAAAAATAGAAGAATGATTGCATAGTGTAAATACTTCTTTCGTAATCATTTTATTAATTTTAGTCAAAAGTTGAATCATTTTGTATGACAATCACAAGACCTAGAGAGCCTAGAGAATATATATTTGAACCAATAGTGCTTCAACCGAATCTACCCACGACATTAGCCGATATAGATCAAGACCTTAGGATACGGGTCTTTCGAGCAACAACAAACCTACAAGCAATTAGTGAACAACTGAGAGGTTTAAATATCGAAGATGACAAAGCTTACACATTTTGGTCAAACCATCCTAACTATAGACTGCCTTGATAAAATATTTGAATGATTGTACAAGGATTTGAAAGAGAGCAAACATTTGGTTGCGATCCTTTGGTTCCATAACCTGATGCAAGAGACCTCCTTGTTGATATAGATACTAGCTTACGCATTCAAGTTGTCAGAACACCTGTAAGGTATTCTGAGAAAATCATACAACTTCTAGTTCTGAACATAGAGGCTAAGAAGGCATACGATTACTGGATAGTCGGAAGAAGGGATTGATTCTTCACATGACCATAATAGGTCCACAACAACCACGAATTCACGGTTATGATCCCCAAGTCCCACAACCCAACGGGCCTGCAAATCAATTAAGTATTAACACCGGCTTACAAACGCTGGTATTTAGATCCTCACAACTCCCGCCAGATATTATAGTACAGTTCTCCGTATTAAACATAGAAGCCAATCAATCTAATATTTTATGGGCTAGACCAAAAAACCACCCATAGTTCACTACAAATCCACTAAGCCGCCTATCACCATTTTCATGACCTTGTCTAGAGATATATACGAAGCTCCCACAGGTCACTTCCCACGTATCCAACAGCCAAGAAACAGGATCTCAGCAGAGCTCGACATTGATTGGAGCCTTTGAACATCCATTATATCCAAACGAACCATTACACCAATTCAGGTTAGGAGGGCCTTCTTCGCCTTAGATTCACAGATTCCATTATTGTGTATTGAGGATATAAGATTACCTGATTAGCTTGTCTGTATCCATTCATATTGAACATTCACCGGTTGTCTCAACAGGGCCTCGGGAGGTTGGGTACAAGAAAAAGGTACTTGTAGATTCCCATGCTCGCATGTCACTTTTCCATCATACAGAAACCTTATCGCCAATGTTAATGGAGATGTCCGCAATAAATTGATCAACCAATGGATTGAGAGCCCTTACGAATTGAATGGGTATGTCATAAAATCATTACAAACACGTAATTCTTAAGACTTCTAGGAAACATCTTAGTGGGAAGTTTGTCATTATAAGTATAGTCTAAACAAACAACACTGAAAGAGAAAAGGTGTTGCTTAGGATTCCTTTTACCCTCATAAATAGGAAGCTTAGGAGACACAAATCATAGGGGTAAAGGACAAGATGCCACCTCAAGTACAAGTGGATTATGAAGTAATTGATTAGAGTCAATGACATTAGAAGGTCCAGACACACACCTCTCTTATTGCAACGTAGACATAAAATCATGTACTTTGGGTAATTATCTAGTCTCGATCACATACTACTATTTGCATAATTCCTAAGTAATAAAATTACTGATTAACCCATGTCTTTGGCCACCTTTCTTTGCTTTATGCTTCTCTTTCAGTCTTGCAATTTACTTTCTCAGTCTTTCTTTTCACCTTTCAACATTTGTCATTCTGGACACCAGTGCCCAGCTAGGATGCCAGTGTCAGGTGCCCTCGTCCCCTCTGGGTGCCCTTGTTCTCTTTGTACTTTGGTCACACTTTTTGGGTCCTTTCTAGCCATTTGAGCATCTTATCTTTTTGGTAGTCGGCCTTTTCGGGGTTAATTACAAAATTCAAGTGAAGGGAATCATATAAATATAAAGTTATGTGATCATAATAAGGGACCAAACACTAAGCATCTACTATCTCCACCTAAGGTTACATCCATCAAAGGCATCTATAGATCCATTTGCATCCATCTAGCTCCATCACAAGGGAAAAAAGGTTGGTTCATCTGCATCACACTTCATAGGAGGGGAGTCTATTGTTTCCATGCACACATTATTTACATTCTACATCTAGCTACTTGCTCGCTACTCACAAAGTGTGACTGCACAAGAGCAACCTAGGGCACAATTCACACACACACACACATAGAACTACATTGGGTCTGAGATGTAGTGCAATGCTCAGTGATAAGTCCATCATTTTGGCAACTGAGGACAATCTGACCCCTTCATTTGCATCTTTCTTTTTTAGGGTTTTGATGCTTTGTTTGGGGTTTTGCAGGTGATTCATTCATCGTAGATTTACAAAGACATTCAGTGAAAATTTGGTGACATACACACGACAAAAGGTGAACAAGTGTGAACCTCTTACAACACCTCAGAGGAGGCTTTTTGAACATCTACATAGACCAGGGTATCCAGAAATCAAACTAGGGTGCCCCGTGGGCACGGTTATCCCTCTCCAAGCACCCCAGTCTAGTCAAATCTGCCAGATCTACATTTTTCTAGGATTTTGTGTGACGGTCCTCCATCTTTGTTCAACCGGTCTCCACTGCGACACAGATCCAACAACCTCTATGAATCAACTAAGGCTCTTCTAACCCTCTTTTCACATTAGGGTTTCATATTTTCATTGTAGCTTAGTTGTTTGGGTATTATTTCAATATTTCATTTATTCATTTATTTACTCCAAACTTTCATTAGATTAGGCTATTATTTTACATTTTAGCATAATCATTTTGGTGAACCTGACTCGATCTACATGGATTCATTAGGATCCTTGTTGTATTTATCATCATGAGTATCTCAATTAATGACTTCTTGCTTGCCAATCCTGATTTAAGACATAGAGTACAACATCTCCTTGCTACTACTCGCATTCCTACTGATATGCATCTAGACTCCATATATAATTCTTTTGTTGATGCATTTTCTCAACATATTGCTTTCCCATCTAATCCTCATGTTGATCTTTCTATTTTTGACAATGATCCACCCTTGCATATCATGATTCACATTTACAATATGGGTATCAAGCGTACTTTAATCGACAATGGATCTGAACTTAATCTATGTCCCATGTCATTCCTTGAAAATATTGGTTTGTCATCGGCTGCTAATGTTAGTCCATCATGTCTCTCTCTTCATGCATATGATGGCTCTATTCATCCATGTGTAGGTCACATTGTTTTACCTATCACTGTAGGGCCAAAAACTCTCAACACAGTCTTCTTTGTCATTGACTTTCCGGTTTCATATAATTGTTTACTTGGTAGGCCATGGCTCCATGCCATGCAAGTTGTTGCCTCTACAGTGCATCATTGTGTCAAATTTCTACATGAGGGTGTCGAGTATACTATTCTTCATGACCGTCATCCATACAAATATTGTGACCATGATCCAAATACTACACTTCCTATTCCAAGAGCTGACACTACTGATGACCCACAACCTATAGATGAGCTACCACATTTACCACCACTTGAAGGTGTTATTTGCATGATAGATTTTGTGCCAACTACATCTATGCCTCCCCCTGCTTCTACCACTGCTATGATTTTTTATCAAGGGCATGTCCATACAATAGACATCACTCTAGCTACTCCACCTTCTCATGTACCCCCTCCATCAGTACAACCTCCTTTCACATGCACACTTTTCATGAATGATTCTTATTGGGAGCACATTCCATTTGATCCTACTTGTGATGTCACTATATGTTCACATGATGGTTTGACTCGACTCATATTTGCTTTTGAGGATCTTTATCCTCCAACTCATGACCCTCATCTCTATCATGGGTTTATCACTATCACTTCTGCTTATGGTCTATGTGTCTTCCATCTCACCATTTACCTTGCATGAGTCCCTCACTCTTCTCCACTTACATTAGGAAAATCTTGGCTTGCTTACATCGGGGGCACATTAGACCCTGCTCACACTGATATATCATTTCCTATGCCATTTGGTCACGTTTTCATTTGCAATGACTCATTCCTTGGTTATTCACCTAATATGACTCATTGGTATGCACACATGGGTTCCATTACCTCCTTTCACTGATGAGGAATATGCTATGGGCATGTAAAAATTACACTTAGATTATGCTTTACATGACTAACCTGACACCATAGCTTATCAGGTCTCAGATGCTTCACCATACGATTTTGACCATGACAATGATGACCTTTTAGATGACTTCACTTGATCATCTTTATTATTACATACTTGGGGGGCATCACAATTATTCTCTCCCCCCCTAACATTAACATGCATATTATCACTCTTGTCACATCACACCTACACATTTACACACAACATACACACTCGTACCACCATTACCCGATGATGCACTCTTGTGCTTGGTTCACACTTGACTATTGAGGGCATCCTATACACATGAACCTCACACACTGCACAATAGACACTACACATCACACATCTTCACACATCTTACATACATACATCCTACATCTTACATCTTACATCTTATCTTACTATGCATCTACACATCTTATCTCATCTGCGCATCTTGACATTACATACTATACATCCTAGATTACACACTACACATTACACATCACATGACAATTTCTCATCACTACATCAAATTACACATCCTACTACATCTTTTATATGCGCTACACTCACTACCCTATGACACACTCTAGTCTCACGGTCCATACTAGACTGTTGAGGGTATACATCACAAATGGACCACATCACACTCACACATTCAACCATCAATCTTTTTCTCATGCAACATTCCTAGATTAGTGATATACGTCATAGGCTACATCATCACTTCTTCTAACATCCTTTAGTGATATACGCTTTAGGCTAAATCATCACTTATTTCGTTATCTTGATGTGATATACACTTTAGGCTAAATCATCACACATTCTCACACCTCATCTCTATGTCACATATCATCACTACACATTCATCACATCATGCTACACACAACACATCGTTCGAACCATTTCCTGATGATGCACTCTCGTTTACAGTTCATTCTTGACTGCTGAGGGGGCATAAATAAATGAACCTCATTGCATACAATTCCATTCACTCAGGGGGCACATGTGCTCTTATCATTCACACTGCATTCCATTCCATCCATCCACAACATATTGCATATCTTGGTTGCATTTACTCTTGCTTACATTTACTTGTTACATGTTCACTTTATTACACATGCTAGATAGATATCTTGTATGTCATTATCTTTATCATACACACATGTATGTTCACTTTCTTTCTAGTTGTGATCGCAGATTATATAGGTCCATTACACATAGCATGGATGCTTGGCGCAGTACCTAATACCAGTCCCACAACGGCTCCTGGGGGCATCCACTTTCATACACTACAAGTGTTAATGTTTCATTTTGTTTCATAGCACACTACTTTATCAGATTATACACACTTTGACATACTTTTTATCTTTCTAACATGTTAACGGGTGCTTCATGTGCAACATTTGTTTTGCAGGACTATTTTCCACCATGGTTGTCTGTTATATTACTTGTACTTTGCTTGTCATTGTATGCCATTGTTTGTGGGCTTTTCCCTTTATCTTGTGTGCACACTTGTTTCTTTTGGATTCCATGCGGCCTTGATTGTCTTACGACATCGTGAGTGATGTCCCATGTTTGTACCCCACTTTTCGCAACCTACATTGTCTTCTTGTGTTTTATTGCATTCTAGCTTACACATTGTCTTTGTAGCTTACACTTGTCTTATACATGCATGCTTGTTCGTACTAACACTTGTATTTCCTAGCCACTTGTTTGCATGTGCCTTGGTTTCTACCAAACACATCCCCTTCCCCCTGCAGGGCACAGTTTCAATGGTTGGTCCTCTTTTGGGCCGCATTCTCCTTTAGTGACGTCACATGCTACCCCCAAAGAGGGGGGCATCATTTGGGTGAATTAGTCACCCCATACAATGGTCTACACACAGTATACAACATAACACAATACTGGTATAGTACATTTCAGGGATCAAAATCAGACTTGGGTCCTTAGTATAGAGATGCCTTTCCTAGAGTGCCTATAACTAGGGGGCAGTTACACAACGATTGGGTTCAGCACAGTCTACAAAACTCATACACAACGATTTTATAGGGCAAGTTGTCCTTAGCACATGCATTAGTACACATCATCTATAGTGGTGTTTTATTCCAGGGAGTAGTTAAAGGTTAGAGGATAACACCAGACCTTCCTCTCTACACTACTTATGTCATGGCGTCAGATCACCCAAAAAACCAGACAATACAGAGATCTCTACAGTTTTGGGAAGCGGTTAAAGGTTGGAGGATAAATCAAAGCTTTCCTCCCTACACTTCTTCCATTGCATTGGCATGAGATCAGTTTGAAAAAACTGCATGCACATTGACATCATCTACAGGATCCTTTCTACACTTTTTCCTCATCACAGATCAGGTGCACATGTTCCTTTTTCACATTTTTAGCATTTTCTTTACATACTTCCTTACATATTTTTTATACATATACATACGTATTTGACTACTTGATCGTCTTCTCTTTTGCAGGTTCCATCCGTATGGGAAGTAAGTAGTCAACATCAACAACAACATCAACACGATACTAACAACAGGTACATCACACACACATTGGCATCTACACACGTGTTTCCACCCTAGGTTCATTTTCATCACCTTTTACACTTTTTCATCTTTAGTCTCCACGCTCCATCTTTTTATCACTCCAAACTTTGTCTAGTCCCTCAACACACTTTCTACATCAATCTACATGGATATCAGGTACGCATCTCTATCTACTTTATGTTACCGAGAATTTTTCTCACCAACATAAAGTGGGGGAAAATGTAGACACAAAATCACGCACTTTGGGTAATTATCTAGTCTCGATCACATACTACTATTTGCATGATTCCTAAGTAAGAAAAGTACTGATTAACCCATGTCTTTGGCCACCTTTCTTTGCTTTATGCTTCTACTTTCAGTCTTGCACTCTTACTTGCTCAGTCTGTCTTTTCACCTTTCGGCATTTTTCATTCTGGACACCAACGCCCAACCAAGATGGCAGTACTTCAGGCACCCTCGTCCCCTCTAGGCACCCTTGTCCTCTTTGTACTTTGGTCACACTTTTTGGGTCCTTTCTAGCCATTTGAGCATCTTATCTTTTTGGTAGTCGGCCTTTTTAGGGTTAATTATGAAATTCAAGCAAGGGAATCATATAAATATAAATTTAAGTGATCATAATAAGGGACCAAACACTAAGCATGTACTATCTCCACCTAAGGTTGCATCCATCAAAGGCATCTATAGCTTCATTTGCATCCATCTAGCTCCATCACAAGGGACAAAAGGTTGGTTCATCTGCATCACACTTTATAGGAGGGGAGTCTATTGTTTCCATGCACACATTATTTACATTCTACATCTAGTTACTTACTCACTACTCACAAAGTGTGACTGGCACAAGAGAAACCTAGGGTACAACAATACACACACACACACACACACACACAGAGAGAGAGAGAGAGAAACTACATTGGGTCTAAGATGTAGTGCAATGCTCAGTGATAATTCCATCATTTTGGTGGCTGAGGACAGTCTGACCCCTTCATTTGCATCTTTATTTTTTAGGGTTTGATGCTTTGTTTAGGGTTTTATAGGTGATTCATTCATTCCAATTTACAGAGACATTCGACATAATTCAGTGACATACATGCGACAAAAGGAGAACAAGTGTGAACCTCTTGCGACACCTCAGAGGAGGTTTTTCCAGCACTACGCAGACCAGGGAGCCCAAAATCCAGACCAGGGCACCCACAGGCACCCCTATCCCTTCTTTAAGCACCCCAGTCCAGTCAAATCTACATCTAGATCTACATTTTTCTAGGCTTCTTGTGTGACGGTCTTCCATCTCTGTTCAGTCGGTCTCCACTGCGACATAGTCCAGCAACCTCTGTGAATCAACTAAGGCTCTTCTAACCCTCTTTACACATTAGGGTTTCATATTTTCATTGCTTAGTTTGCTTGAGGTATTATTTTAATATTTCAGTATTCATTTATTTACTACAAACTTGCATTAGATTAGGCTATTAAGGAACCATAATAGTATTAGCAAAGAGAAATGATAAAGATAGAGTGAAAGAAGAGAAAAGAACCGAGATTAAATGAAAACTTAGGGATTTGTAGTAGAAGGCTTGATTTAGAATAGGATGACCTAGGCCAAATAGGTGAAGGATTTGATCGATAAATGGGTTCACCAAATGAGTACACTTGAAAAAATAAATAAGTATAGGGAAGGGAATTTTTCCTTCACTTAATTCCATATTAGGGTTAGAAATATGATGTATATTTATATTTTAAATTAAATATTAGCACTCAAATAATAATATACATAAGTAGCAATAGATCAATTAAAACATGTACTAAATGTAGTAAAACATGAGAAGATCAATGTAGTCTGTTATTTCACTAGTCTAGAAGTTGATTTGAGTGTGATATATGGATGAACTGATTGAAAATAACTTATAGATGTTTCGTCTCTAATTTTGGCTTTACATTATCTACATGGACTAAACTATTATTTTCAACTTGAACCAAATTGGGATTTAGTCCCTATCCAATTGTTTCATCTAGGATGTTAATGGACATTTGCAACTTTTAGTGCCTTTATGAATGATTGCAGTATGCTTCGTTGTAAGATATTAGGTCTTGAAAATGTGTGAAACCCTTTGTAATCAACTTAAATGGACCAAAACCCTAACCATGGGTAAAACCCCTATAAAAAGGTAATTATTTGGGTTGAAGTGCAATCCGCACACCACCTACATTGACACTAATATTTAGAGGCCTCATATTATATGTAGTTTTCCACCTAGAGATATAATATTATATCAATGAAACTATATTTGATAACCTAATCACTTGATAATGTTTTATAAAGACTTGACTTTTGAGGACCTTTGGCTTGGGAAGCTCAACTCAATAACTTGATTTGTAGTGTTTCAATCTTATGTGGGGGATTCTCGTAATGTTTTTTGTTGCTTTAAGAATATTCAAGAGATCTTTGTATGCCTTTTGAGAGATATTTGTTAGTAAGTACCAAGTGAATGTCATACATTTACCATGTATTGTTAGGTGAGTAAATGAGTACATTTAACTTGCTTATATAGGGTTCCCTACGCAGAATTTCACAATAAGGTTGATCCATAAGGAAAGTAATGACCCATACATAAATATCAAATTGAGAAATTGGGGTTGGGTGGCTTAGATGAAACTGTTTATTTTGGACCAAACCATTTGGTAGTTTGGTTCTACTTAACATTTTAGTTCAGGAGGGGAGAACAATGTTGTAAAGTTTTTTCAATGATAATTATGAGTAATGGGCTGCATGTGACCGATGCAAGCATTTATGAAAACGACTAGGTAGTATAATGAGGAGAGAAGTCTTGTGGTAGGAATAATGATAGACTAAGATATAAAAATTAGGTTCAAAATAGACACACAAATCATGATTTAGGGATTTATACCAATACTGACATTATCAAGTGTAAATTACCAAAACAAGGAGTCAAGAGTTAGATGTATTATTTTGTAGAATTTTGTACCAGTGCATTAGTTGAGGGTTTTGTATATCACTATATTATTCTGCCATGTTATGTCCACAATCACATATTGTCTTTGAAGCCTTGATGAATATAATTGGAACTATTCGTGATCAATATTTGAATTCCTTGAATTATGAAATTTTGTTATGAGTGTATATTGTTGTTATTATGATGGTTATTGGCAACATTTAATAATTTCAAGATAGATATGACATGTTTTTCATCATTCTACGAGTTATTAATGTGTTATGGGGTTGGGCAACAAGTTTTCCTTATAATCTAAGTGTTTTCTTAATGATCGCTTTGTGTAATCACATAGGGGGTTTCATTGCTCTCAGTGTGCTTCGCTTAATAATTTCATGCTTGTGTGGTTGCTAATATCAATGTGCTTGTGATTTATACGTGTAAAGCTTTACCTGTAGACCTCTTTATGTTTCTCTTTATTATATTGTTGCACAGAAGAGCTAAGCGCATAACTCACAAGTCTTATTCCACTATGATATTTGCATGGTTAGGGTTGAGGAGGGAGAATACCACGTGACCTTCAGGCGCACTTGACCTCCTGAGGTCATGCTAGGACAACCGATGTAGAATGAATGGATGGCTATATGTAGTGGAATAAGGTGGTGAATACTCAGAAAATGGGTGAATGTGAATAATAGGTTATCAGGGAAATCTAATGTCCTCTACGGGCACCAAAGGTATTTGCTCATCAAGGGCAATAAAATCCTCTCTAACCTGAATGGGTGTGATGGTACAGTCAAGAATGATACACACACGTAAGATTCTATCAATGTCTGTGTGTGAAACCCTCTCAATTGGTTATGGAATGCGTGGAAATTTTCCTTCATTTACCTCGTAAAATTTCCAGACAAGGTCATGGAATAAATGAGAGAGATGAATAAGGTTCAAATGAGTCTATGGGCCCTGAGTTGGCCCAGTCTAGTTCTGTGAAAGCTCGTATAAGTGTCTTTGTTTAAGATGTTCAATTGTGACAATATCTGGTGGAAGTGGGGATATTCTAAAGACTAATCACATAATCCTTGTCTATCAATGTCAGTCTCAAAATAAGTTGTGTTCGGTTGGGAGACTCTAGGATCATAAACATGTTCTCTAGGTTGTTGTGGTCTTGAATGGTCATGTGTGCATTTGTGCAAATTAATCTATGAAAGCAAAAACAAGCTAATCTAAATAAATAAAACTAACTATGTTTTTGTATTTTCCAATATAAAAGAAATGAAACAATAAAAAACAATCTAATCTAATTTCAAACTAATCTTTTTGTATTTTCTGTTTTCTGGAATAAAACAGAAGAAATATGAAGAAATGAAGAAATTGCTTCTACAATTTAATTAAAAGATCCTAAACAAATAAATAGTCAGATGTAACTATTTATCTGTGTAGCAATATATCTAATCTATCCTAATAAACAAATATATTTTCCAAAATGTAATTGTGGATGTGAATCCTCTGTTTCTGCCTCAGAGGCATGGGAAGAAATCAAAGCTTCTCAGAAGCTTTTCTTCCCCTGCAACTTCCCTGACAAAAGTAAAGAAGGATTCAATGGAGGTTTTACAAATGAAATGATATTGCAGTTGATTCTAAATTAATGCAGAAGCATTTCCTCCAGACACACTTCCCTTGCAAACCCACAAGGGATAGGAAGGGAAGTTATCTATCACCAGAAGCTTTACAAAATAAATGAAAGTTACAATATTTGATCTATTATTGCAATAATTGAAATGGAAATGATTTTCTACTCTAGTAAGTAATGTGCGTATAGATTCAAAATAAATAATTGAAGAAATAAGGAAATCCAATTGCAACCCCAACCTGGAATTTACAGTGCTGAGGCAAAGCCAGTTGTGGTTTACTCTTGTGTCCCCTCAGTTATATTTTCCAATCTTCAATGTTCACGTGAGTCCAGGAAGCTAGGAATGCAAAAGAAGCAAAGAAGAAGGCACTGGAGAAATGGTGGCTTGCAAGTGGTCTGGTAGCAATGTAGGTAGAAGAAGAACAATGCAAGAGAACAATGCTTGGTTGTGTAGTCTCTAGCAATATTTCAACAACATAACAATGCAATTCACAATAAAAATCTCCAGCCATTTTCTTCAGAAGAAGCGTTGGTTTTATAGAACATAGGCTGGGAAATGGTCTAAGCCATTTGGCAGCAATGGGATGCCACATCACAACAAGGAGGGGAAGTTTAACTCTCAATCAACAATTAGAAGTGGAAGAGGAGGTTGATATGAATCAATCAAGCTTAAAATCATCCAAATTGACTAAGAAATGTGCGCTATAGGTGAACTTAAGTGAGTTAACACGTGTCCAAATCATGCCTATGGAAGTCTCATCCAATTCACATGGAACCACCGGTCTACACAGGGGCAGTTACCACCTAAGACTACCAGCGGTTCTGCAACCGCCACCCAGGTAGCTGGAGGTTGCATAACCGGTTGTGAGTAACTTAAGGCCAAAAATTAAGGAAAAACAATGCAGAAAGCCAAAGGAAAGTAGGAAATGGCTAAGTAAGGTAATCTAAGCTACAAATATGAATTGTAAAGAGGTAAAGGGGCTCGAACACCTTTGGAAAAGACATGAATCATCATTGGGGACTTTTGAACCGTTTCCAACAATGTAGCACGTGCAAATTTGGGTGTGTACATATTGCCCCCTTAGAGAAGCATTTTATCCATGAAGAGGCATAAAACGTAGAGTCCAAGTATGGCATTCCCAAAATGGGGAGTTAGAAGTTATACCTGACACGCCCGTGTGCCGAAGTAACACCATCCAAGCTCCCACTACTTGTAAAATGCAAACAAGACTCAAGTGCAGATAGATATAAAATCGAAAAAAACATACTAAAATAAAATGACAAGAGGACTTACCATATATGTGGGGATAAAATTATACCTACGCCAGTGCTCCAGCCCTGCAAAGACATACATACTCAAAATGAAGTTAAAACAAGCCATATATATATATATATCTAAAACCATCATTTTCAAATTCATTTGTACTCACCCTCATAGAGAATTTGGAGCTCTGGACTACCTGTGACCGTTTTGAGCGAGGATACAGTCAAATCAAAGAGTGTGATGATCGTGATCATGGCCCCACGAGTGAGAGATCCAATAGCGGCTAAGAGAAAGGTTAGTATTTTGCATTTATTTATTTTAAACCTAAAATGTGAAAAATTAAAAAATCTACACCTAGGGGGGTTATTTTTGCAAATATTTTAGTTAAAATGTTCCCTAGGGGGTCGTCTAGGTGGGTTTGTCTTTTATTTTGTCTAAAATGATCAATTTTTGTATTTTTTTGAGTTTGTGGGTCATGGGGGATGGCTTGTCATTCTGGATGCAACCCACCCTACACAGGGTGGTGGTTATGCAACCACCACTCTACATAGGGTGGTGGTTGTGCAACCACTGCAATAATTACTGTAACAGCCGCTCTACACAGGGTGACAGTTGCGTAATTGTCAGGGAAGAAGCTTAGTTTTACCAACTTAGGCTATTTTTTTGGATTTTAAGTTGTTTTGTATTGTTTTTTGACGAGCTTATGTGTTGAATCATGTTTGCTAACTTGCTCTTTTCCTTGTTTTGGTGAACGCAGAAGGATTCCTACATTTGGTGGAGTCAGGCTAGAGAGTGTGAGTGGCTTTCAGGGATTATTGATTAGTTCTCCCAGGAAGAGAGGGACTTGTTACATAGAGCTGGCATATGGAGGATTTCATAGATGATGTTAATAGCGTCAGCCAGTCATTTACTATGTGACTTACTGAGCTACTGGGATGCCGACTAGAACACTTTTTGGTTTCCTGGTGTTAGGGGAGAGTGGACCATCACTCTCAAGGATGTTCATAGGATTTTGGGTGTTCATGTGACTGATAAGGCGACTTGACATTAGACAGTGTGGGATCGACCCGCCTTATCTAGGAGTTGGGAAACATACATGGGAGATGATGGGGCTGCCCAATACGGGTGCCAAGCAAGGCATGTGGTTACTTTTTGTTTCCTCCACACCTATCCCCACCCTACACAAGGCCATCATTGGTATTTTGGCTTCACGTTTGGTGGGAGACAAGGGTGGGGACAAGCTCTTGTACTGTTGGGCTCATGTTATTCAGGCTATTGAGAAATATGGGAGGATCTATGCTTGGGGTGTGGACATTCTTGGAGCCACATATCATGACTTATACCACATTATTAGGCTACAGGGGAAGTCCCTGAGCCACCCTACATTGGTTATGAGCTGGGTCTATGAGAGGATCATCCCCTACCAGAGGGGAGTTGGCATATCAGATTTAGGGGCTATCAGAGCCGTGAGGTGGATAGTCATGGCCCCTCTTAGAGGGGCACATCATCCTGTTGCTACATTGACCACAAATGACTTCATTGTGAGGCCATACCAAGATATGATTGGGTTATGGGGTGATGATAGAGACTATACTGATTGCTTGTGGCAGTGTGACATAGTTAGTAGACATAGGACAACTAGGGTGGAGGTCCACCCTGTTGACAAAGTCCCTCAGTAGTTCGGGCTTCCATATGATGATGCACTTCCTGTCATTCCCATTATTTACCATGGCATCAGAGAGGCTTGTGGAGGCCCTAAGGGCCTGCATGGTTGGACAATTGTTACACCCAAGGTACCTATCAGTGCGAAGGTTATCCTATTCCCTAGAGTACCAGTAGCCCTCCTCTAGATTGAGGCTGCACCCACTCACAACGGGGAGGAGAGGAGGAGGAGGCCCACACAGCTACAGAGACAGAGACTGAGGGTGAGACTGGTGAGGATATGGGTGAGGAGGTTGGAGAGGAGGGGCATGATGAGGAGGAGGATAGTGACACAAAGTAATAGGTTATAAAGGAGATCTCTATTTAGAGAGAGAGAGGCAGAGGCAGAGAAGGAGACTCTTGTTTCTGAGGAGCCACTTTCTCATGAGGGAGGCAGCGATGAGCAGTCCATGATGGGCCAACATGTCACCTCAGGAGAGGGTGAGGCTCAATAGGTGCTTGCATGGCTCCACCACCACCAACTGCACTAGCCAACCCTTCCTGGATGCCAGGAGATCTGAGTATGTAGATACTCTTCTCTCGAACCTGTTAGCTAGAATTGTTAGTAAGTTATGCATTGTGTTTCTTTTTTATATTTGTTTTGAATGTTTTCTAACTCGCCATTGTTTTCACTTTTGTTTTGCAGCCACTGCTGATGGATGGTGAGATTTTATTCACCAAATCTTGGTGATACACATTGCTCATCCCCATGGGAAGACTCAAGAGGAGCTTCTTGTAGACATGGGGCAATCGATGTAGGTCAACCGTCACACTGATGTTTTTGCACCAGTTTGGTGAGCCACAGAGATGCTTTCTGAGATGAGGACTGAGCTTACCACATTCCAGTTAGCTCAGAGGATGGAGAGGCAGAGCCACTCTCGCAGTGAGGCCACTACTATTGGTAGATCCCTTCCCCATCTCACTCATTCTCATCGTTCAGTGCATGGAGGCTCACATTCATGCCATAGGAGCCACAACAAGGAGCCCTAGCCACGCACCTTCTCAGGGATCCCATAGGGAGGGATAGGCCATGTAGGCCTTTATTGCTTCGATGTCATTTTGTGAGACATATATATGATTTTTTTATTTTGTGTGCTCATTAGAGCATTTTGACCACACCTAGAGTGTGACGACATTGTATACAGACTTGACTTATTATGGATATATATACAAATACTTCTTTTTGTTTCAGTCATTCTTGCATAAGAGTTGACTCATTGATGGTTTATTTCACTTGTGTACTCTTAGATGCTCAGAATTTCCAATGTTTTTATATGCTTTTTGGATGCATGCTATGGATGATGATATGCTAACAGAATGATTTCTTTTTGTTGTTTTGTTTATATGATGTTTATGCAAACACAATGTAATGTTGAAACTTTGGTTTTTCAAACAATATTTTAGTACTTCTTGTTTTGTTGGAAAAATGTGATGAATGTAATATGATAAGAAAATGAACCCACTCCACTTCTAACTCCACACAACTAGTAAGATGTGAGGGCTCAACACCGAGAGCCAGAAGGGATGTGAGTTGTATGATTTTGATGAATGAAAGTGATGAGAGAAAGACAAGATTTTGATAGAAATCCAATTAGGAACCTATAACCTAACTCTGCACACAATTTACTACATAGTCTAGAATGTGATTTTCTTGCAATTTTATCTAGACTTAGATCCGTAAGATGGCCTCTTGATTGAAAAAATATAGTTTTAAGGTTTTAACTCTTTTGGAACATACACATCTAATTCACTTTTTTGGGATTTAAGATTTCAAAGCACTTTTTATTGAATGAATTGCTTACAACTTACTAACTTATTTGAAGAGACCCCCTATACCTTGCCCCATGCTACCAGTAAGAAGCATGGGCTCATCACCAAGGAAAAGATATAGGTGAGTAAGGGCACTTCCCTCCTTTCCCAACCTCACGCCACTGGTAAGAAATGTGGGCTCATCACCAAAGATTGGTGGGGCAAGGAAGTGTAGTTTTATTTGTAAATGAAATATTTTTGCATTTATTTGATTTGACTTATCATTTTTTAAATTTTTTTAACTTTGAGTTGTTCTTTTGGGAGAGGAGAGCTTTCCCCTAGCCTCAACCCCATGCAACCAGTAAGATGTGAGGGCTCAACACCGAAGGCTGAGATAGGTGAACAAGTGATCCAGGTAAAATGTTTAGAATGCTTTTGTTACCAAAGAGGTTTTTTGGGAAAGATGTGACATCAAGAAGCTTCTAGAATAGACTATGGGCAAAGACACCTAAGCTAGAAGAAAACTACGAGTAGAACCAAGTATGCAGGCCTTGGTAGGATCAATGTCAAAATTATGTCTTAACTTGTTGAACTGATGAAATGATTAGAAATGTTGATGATAATATGTGGATATTTGAAGAAATGTGATTGAATGTTTTTCCAACATTTTTAGAAGTTTTTGAAAGTTGTCTTGAAAAATAAGTTTCTTGATTACAATTTTACAATATGAACTGGTAGATGAAATGCAGTATGGATGCAATAATGTACATGTGGAAATGTAGATGGATCATGCGTAGTAACATTTTAAGTGAAGTGAATTGATGGATTCACCAAATTCTTCACCCTCTAATGTACACAGGTGATATGCCCCATTCTTATAGTCCTCCATGACTCGATATGGGCCCAACCACTTGGGCTTGAATTTCCTTCCTTTGTCGATTTTCTTATCTATCTAGCTGTCAAGTCTCAATACCAGATCTCCTACTAATATTTTGTGCTCATACACTTTCTTGTTGTACTTGTCGCTCATCTGGTCAACATAGACACTATGTCATTGCTCAGCTTTGAGTTGAGCTTCGTCAAGGGTTTCTAGCTCAATGAGTCATGCCTCGTGATATCCTTCTTCACCTAAGATGCCTTGCAATGATATTCAGAGACTAGGTATCTCAACTTCAAGTGGTAAAACCACTTCAGAACCAAACACTAAGGAATATGGGGTTTCCCCCATAGGCATTCTTACCGAAGTTCTGTAGGCCCACAAGGTTGGAAATAGCTTCAAATGCCAATCATGTTTATTCTCCTTGACCATTTTTAGGAGAATGGATTTTAATGTCTTGTTCGTAGCCTCAGCCTATCCATTGGCCTGAGGATAGTATAAAGAGGTTGTGTGGTGGTTTATCTTGAACTTTGTGCATAACTCACGCACCTCTTCATTCTTAAAAGATGTGCCATTATCTGAGATAATGACCTGTGGGACCCCGTACCTACAAATGATCTGATTGAAGATGAACTTTGCGATCACAGACCCAGGAACAATGGTAAGAGGCATGGCCTCAAACCCACTTTGTGAAATATTTTGTGGCCATAATTATGAAATTGTGGCCATCCATTGATGAGGGAGAAAACTTCCCTATCAAATCTAAACCCCATGTGGAAAAGGGCCAAGGTGTTGCAATAGGTTGTAGAGCCTGGGAAGGTATATGAATCTCATGAGAGAATTCTTGACATTTGTGGCACCTACGCACATACTCCACAATGTCATGCTCTAAGGTGGGCCAAAAATAACCCATCTGGTGTATCTTGTGAGTAGTAGCATGCCCTCCGAAGTGACCCCCACAGACTCCACTGTGGGCTCCGAAGAGAATATTTTCCAACTCTTCCTCATTGACACACCTTAACAACATTCCATCAAAGGCTCTGTGATAAAGCACTTGTTCTATAATCACATATTTGGTGGCTATGACGCGTAGCCATCTTCTCTACTGTGAGGTTTCCCCCTCAGGGTATGCGCGGTCCATAATGAAATTGACAATGTCTGAATACCATGGACATGCAATAATGGGAGGCCTACTTTCAATGTAGTATACACACTCATCAGGGAAATCCAAGTCTACTAGATCTCCACCATCTAATGGGTTGTCTACCAACCAATCTGCAATGATTTTTCCTTTGACAAACTTTTGATTGACAAAGGTTAACTCAAATTCACCCATTAGGGTCATGAAGTGTCCAAATTTCTTGGACAAGGAACCCTATGTGTTAGAAACATTCGAAGATGGTCTGTCTTGACAATTACCCACGTTTCTTGGTTAAGCATATAATGCCTTAACCATTTTCATTGCAAACACTATAGCAAGGCATTCCTTTTCTACCTGTGTATAACGTGTCTCATAGTCTAGCAAGGTGTGACTAATGAAGTAAACTCCACATGTTCACATTTATCATCATCTTCTTGTGCTAACATGCAAGCTAGAGAGATGTCTGTAGCTCAAGAATACAGGATGAGAGGATGATCCACCTTAGGTGGCATGAGTGTGGGTGATGATAATAGGAAAATACTTGACTGATTCAAATGCCTCGTGACACTCAGTCATCCAGATGTTACAACAATCCTTCTTTAACAAATTGTTGATCAGATGAATAGCGCAAGTTAAATCAGGTATGAACCTGTGGATTGCTCTGAGATTTCCAAGAAAGGACCTGATGCTTGACTCATCTGTGGGCGGAGTCATCTCTAAGACCACCCAATTTTTTTTCGGATCTACATCAATCCCTCGTGAAGAGATGATGTAACCCAAAAACTTCCCTCCTGTCACTCCAAATACGCACTTCTCTAGATTTAATGTGACATTGTATTCAATGAGATGAGAGAGGATGATGTGAAGCACCTCAGGGTGATCACAACACTTCTTGGCCTTAGCCAGAAGATCGTCAATGTATGATTCCACAATCTTGTGAATAAGATCATGGAATATATAGGTCATTTCCCATTGATAGGTAGCACTAACATTCTTAAGACTGAATGACATGACCACGTAGCAATAGGTACCCCAAGGAGTAGTGAAAGTGGTCTTTGTCTGATCCTCCTCAGAGATCCTAATCTGATTGTAACCCGAGAAACCATCCATGAGTGACAACTCATATCCAACTGTTGCATCCATGATAACATCGATGGATGGTAATGAGGAAATCATCCTTGGGACATGCCTTGTTTATGTCCCGAAAATCAATGCATATTCAAATTTTCCCATTCTTCTTGAGAATGGGGACTATGTTTGATACCCACATTGAATAATCTACAGGTTTGATGAATCCCACCTATAGGAGTTTCATAACCTCTTCTTTGACCATCAAAGCCACTTTTGGCTTCATAGGTCTTGACTTTTGTTTGATGGGCTTGGCATCAGGTTTGGTTACGAGATTGTGGACTGCAACGTGGGGAGAAATTCCCATCATCTCTTTGTACTGAATGTGAAGGATTTTGAATTCTCCTTGAGAACCTTCGTATGAATTTCCACTTCTTCTGGAGTTAAAGAAGAACCAAGTTTCAATATCTTAGGGTCTTCCTCCATCCCAATATTTATATCGATGGTCCCTTCGATTAAAGAGGCATTACCTTCTTCAAACTTGGGTGGGGCTGGAGGTAGTTCTAGTTCTCCTTCCTCCTCTACTTCATAGATCTCAAGGCCTTCCAATGAGGAAGGACCCATCATACGATCTCCAAAATAGGAGGAAGAGTGAGGTATGAGAGCGAAGCCCCTCTTGTGATGTGTGGGATGAAGGTCAGTGTATACACATTAAGGTAACCTAGTATAGCCTCATCATTCTCTGCATAATCTAAAGTGACAGGATCATTCTCAGTCTCAATGTATGCTAGAATTGGATTGGTAGGCATTTTTGAACTAGGGGTTTGGTTTGGACTGAAACAATGAATTTGGTATCTTCAAAATCTCTGCTTGGAAAAAAGTGAGAAGCAGAAGTAGCCATGGAATCAACTAAAAGGTTTTGTTCACGTGGGATAGCTTCAATGGATATGAAGTCAAAACCTTTTCTTAGGTTAAGTACGATAGTCTTATAGAGTGTAGGTGCTTCCACTCTAGTCCCGTAAACTTCTGAAACTTGGTTAACGACTAGTTGGGAATCACCCAAAACTCTAATATTGCAAGCACCCATTCTCTTGGCTACAATGAGACCAAGAAGAAGAGCCTCGTACTCGGACACCATTGTTTGTGCATTCAAAATTGAGCTTAAAGGAAAAAGGCATAACCTTCCCTTCCGAGGAAGTGAGGATCACACCTGCCCCAACACCAAAATGACACTTCGCTCCATCATAGTTGAGTGTCCAACAATTTCTAGGGAAGATTGATGTTTGATCATTTCTAGTATCTTCTTCCTCCACTTCTGAGACCTCAACCATGTAAATCTCTTCGGCTGGAAGAGAGCAAGTCCTAGAGCATGTCTTATGCCCAAGGAGTTCGAAAGGGAGGAGAATAGGCAAATCATTCTCCAACAACTTGAAAATATTAGTCATGGTTTCCATTGATATTGTCTTCAACAACAACAGTTTCATCTTTAGTTGCAATAACCCCCTCAATTAAAATGGAGGTTTCCAGTTCCGTTGTGGGAATCAGTTTAGACTCTGGTGTTGTATCTTTAGGTTTGTTCACTTGATTGGTGGGGAGTTGAACTTCGGTATGGACCCCAGGTTTCTTCTTTAAGTTGGCTAGGTGAATATCGAAAGGCTTTGGGTCACCCTGAGTGACAAATACTTTCCCCAAATGCAAGAATTTGACTTCCTGGAACAAGTGTGGAAGGGATTTCCTTCATCCGATGGATCCAAGGTCAACCAAGAATCATATTATAGTTGGTTTCCCTATCTATAATATAAAACTCAGTTAGAACCATCTTGGGCCCAAGAGTAACTGGGAGTACTATGGTCCCTATGGATGTTGCTTTGAGACTATCGTAGCCTCTCAATGTATTTCTAGTTGAGGAACAATTGGTTTCCCTGTAGCCTAACTTTTGGAGGAATGAAAAGGGGACAATATTAATAACTTACCCCATCATCAATCATTACATGTTTAACATAATTATTATAGATCCAGACCTGTAAATACAATGTTGGGTCACCTCTATGTGTCAACTCGACATCGGTGGGCATCTTACTGATGTCAAAGATGAATCCAACATCTCTTTCAGGCTGCCCAAGAGGATAGATGTCAAAGTCTATGTGGTTGATTTGTGCCTCTGGACAGAGGGGTAACATTAATCAAGTGACCAAGACCCAACACTTCTAACAAAGTGGCTCGATGAGCAGGGAGAGTTCTTCAACAAATCCAAGAAGGAGATGTGAGAAAAGGTCTTGGTTAAATCCATAATTAGATCATATGCCCCTACCGGCCTCAGAAGTATTGGAGTGTCATCTGACATAGATGGGTAGATGGGAATAGGTTGTGTTGAGTAATCATGGGTTCTTGTAGTTGCGTTAATTTGAGGTTCAGTATCTAATTTGACGAGACCCACGATCTTAGTTTGTTACCGACCGTCCAATGGAGGTGCTACCAATGGGTTTGAAGAAGTGGAAGCTTCGTGGTCATTGTTTCCCACTGGGTTACCCTTGTTTGTGCCATGGGGGTTTAATTTTCCATTGTCAGGACGCGTAGGAAGAGGGTCGCTAAAGATCCTAAGAGGAGTGTTTTGAGGGGAAACAAGCCCCATGCTAGCATTCTGCGTTGGCACCATAGGATTTTCCAAAAACATCTCGATGAAGAGTTGTCTTTGGTCCTCTGGTAGGCATTGTATGAACTTGTTACAGTCACAAAGAAAGTTCTAGCATCATGCCCTCAAACCCTATGGAAGCCACAATAAAGGTCAGGATCATAATCTTGAGGTCTTTGATTTGTGTTTTGTTGTGGTCCAAAGTTCCAATTGTTGTTTAACTATTGATTGTTATAAGTTAAAGTTCAGAGGCCTTTGCCCTTGGTTTTGATATTGACTTTGATACCCATTTGGGTATTGATTGGGGCCTTGGGCCTGAACTTGTTGTGGAGGTGGAGGATGGTTGAAATCCACTGCATTGATGGAAGGAGTGAAATTGTTACTCCTTTGATTATTTCTGTTCGTGTTGTTATTGACATTGTTTGCACTTGAAGTGTTAACAACATTCGACTTCTTGGCTTGATCAGTTACATTGTCCATTGTAACACCATGGTTATTATTGAGGACCTTAGGTCCTTGATTGTTGTTGGAATTGTTGGGGTAATTTGAATTACCTTGGGAGGGAGTGATCAGTCTCCCATTTGAACCGTAGGTCTTTTGACCACTATCTATTGTTGCTTGATCAATGCGGAGAGCACCCTCTAGTACCTCTTCGTAGCTCCTAAGGGGGAAACTTTTGGACCTTCTTCCTTTGTTTCCTGGTTAAGGGAATGAAGGAATAGATCACAAAGCTTCCATCTGATCCATATTGGGAGCACTCATCCAAAGAGTAGAGGACCTTCCACCACCTCTGAATGAAATGGGCAACAGATTCATTATGCTCTTGCTTTATGTGAAGGAATTCCCTGATTCTTGTTCTTAACAATTTGTTCATGTCAAATGCCTTTATGAACTCGGATATGAGTTACTTAAAGGAGTGTATGGAGGCTTAAGGTATCCTGTAATACCAATCAAGAGTGATCCCCTCAAGGGTTCTTAGGGAAGATCTTAGCTACAACTGCATCCCATGGGAGTAGCTCTCTGACGACAAGTTGCATACGCTTTAATATGCACATTTGGGTCTCCCTCCCCTTTAAACTTTGGCAAGTTGGGAAGTGGTCGTGGAAGCATTACACTTTGTATGGTAAAATCAGGGGCTCCTTAAGATATTTACACATATGTGCCCAATGCATAGGATTCTACTATAGACGACCCTAGATGGGGAGGTGGAGTAGGCATAAGAGGTTGATATGGCACATTGTAAACATTTGTAGAGGCATAAGGCATCCCTTGTGGCTGAGCATATGAACCAGGAAAAGAATACATGTCCCCCTGCGGTGATTTGGAATACATGTGCAAATACGGGGGAACATTACTCTAGTATGAAGTGGGAGGCACAAAACCAGGGAACGTCGCATTTCCAGTTGGGATGACATTCAAGAATGCACTTCCACGACTGGTGCCTATTGAGGGTATCCGTACGAGGTGTGAGGGGGCATACCTAACATGCTTGATCCAGTGAGGAGATCTCCTGGGGCTAGGAATGCCCATGTAAACTAGAGGAGGTGATGGTGCTGAGGGTACATAACCAAGATTTTTACGCATGGTAAGGGATCTTGCCTTTCCCTGGAAAAAGGTGAAACATGAGATGATTGGGCAAGTTCTAACTCCCTAACTCTATCTACCAATAGAAATTACATCACCCAAAGATGGTGTTGTATTTTGTTTGGGTGTATTTTGAGCCTTGTTAGGAGGTAAGGTATGTGATGTCCTACTATAAATTATTCTCTTGGAGGCCACCCCTCTTTGGGTATGTGTTTCATGTAGGAGGAGGGGTAGCAGTAGTTGTCATTTGAAGAAGAACATCAACATATTCTTGCATCCTTTCCAAGGATTGGTCCATGTCGTATTGAAATGTTCTCACTTCGGGTGAAGCATGCTATGTAGTTCCTCATCTAATAAGAGGTAGGAAGATGAATACAATAGATCAAACTGCATGTTGATTTGGGAGATCTCTAACAAAACCATGAGGATTAGAACCTTGTCATCTCTCCTAGTGAACGTCATGTTGTTAGAATTGGAGAGTTCTTTTGTAGGTTGTGGCCCATGTGTAGGTTGATCAATCTCCTCAATCCTGACCGATGAACCATTATTGTTGTTGACGCCTTGAGGAAGAGGAGTGTGAGGTGAAGGTATAGTTAGAAGAATAATTGTCAATCCCACCCTGATAATGAGGGTGACTGTGGTATACCCATTTGGTGGTAATAAGCCTCAAGACCTAAAATAGGTGTGTTGTAATCCTAACCCTGACATATTCGGGGGTATATAAATACCGACAGAATAATGGGAGAGGAGAAGGATGGATGAAATAAGGTAAGAAATGGTAAATGAAAAAGAACTAGTCTTTCACGTTGGGTTCACCAATTTGTATGACTGAAAATCACCACGTGACCTTCAGGTGCACTCGACCTCCCGAGGTCATGTCAGGACAACCGATGTAGAATGAATGGATGGCTATATGTAGTGGAATAGGGTAAATGTATGGAATACTCAGAAAATGGGTGAATGTGAATAACAGGTTATCAGGGAAATCTAATGTCCTCTATGGGCACCAAAGGTATCTACTCGTCAAGGGAAATAAAATCCTCTCTAACTTGATGGGTGTGATGGTATGGTCAAGAATGATACACACATGTAAAAGTCTATCAATGTCTATGTGTGAAAATCTCTCAACTGGTCGCGGAATGCATGGAAATAATCCAACGGGTGCCTCATAATGATGTCCAGACAAGGTCATGGAATAAATGAGAGAGAGGCATGGAATCTGCTAGATCTATGCGTGGAACTGGTTCAGTTCAAGAACGTGAAAGCTCTATAAGATCTTTGTTTAGGACGTTCAACTGTCTGACAATATATCTGGTGGATGTGGGGATGTTCTAAAGACTAGGGAACATAATCCAGTGTCTAATCTATGTGAGTTCTTCAGGCCCATTCGGTTGGGGGACCCTAGGATCACAACCGTAAAGTCTCTCTTGTTGTGGTCCTTGAATGGTCATGTGTGCATTTGTGCAATTTAATATGAAAGAAAATAACAAGCTAATCTAAATAAATAAAAGCTAACTATGTTTTTGTATTTTCCAATATAGAAGAAATGAAACAATAAACAACAATCTAATCTATTTAAACTAATCTTTTCATATTTTTGATGTTTTCTGGAGAATAACAGAAAATACTAAGAAATGAAGAAATTGCTTCTATAATTTAATTAAAATATCCTAAACAAATAAACAGTCGGATGTAACTATTTATCTATGCAGCAATATATTAATCTATCCTAATAAAGTAAAGCTTTTCCAAAATGTAATTGTGGATGTGAATCCTCTGTTCTGTCTCAGAGGCATGGAGAAGAAATCAAAGCTTCTCAGAAGCTTTTCTTCCCCTGCAACTTCCCTGACAAAAGTAAAGAAGGATTCAATGGAGGTTTTACAAATGAAATGATATTGCAGTTGATTCTAAATTAATGCAGAAGCATTCCTCTAGACACACCTCCCTTGCAAACCCACAGGATAGGGGAAGCTATCTATCACCATAAGCTTTTCAAAAGAAATGGAAGCTGCAATATTTGATCTATCTATTGCAACAATTGAAATGGAAATGATTTTTCTACTCTAGTAAATAATGTGCATACATATTCAAAATAAAGAAATGAAGAAATAAGGAAATCCAATTGCAACCCCAACCTGGAATTTGCAGTGTTGAGGCAAAGCCAATTGTGGTATTACTCTTGTGTCCCCTCAGTTATCTTTTCCAATCTTCAATGTTCACGTGAGTCTAGGGAGCTGGGAATGCAGAAGAAGCAAAGAAGAAGGTGTTGGAGCAATGGTGGCTTGCAAGTGGTTTGGTAGCAATGTAGGTAGAGGAAGAACAATGCAAGAGAACAATGCTTGGTTGTGTAGTCTCTACCAAGATTTCAGCAACATAACAATACAATTCACAATAAAATTCTTTGGCCATTTGCTTCAGAAGAAGCATTGGTTTTATAAAACATAGGCTGGGAAATGGTCTAAGCCATTTGGCAGAAATGAGATGCCACATCACAATAAGGAGGAGCGTAGTTTAACTCTCAATCAACAATTAGAAGTGGAAGAGGAGGTTGATACGAATCAGTCAAGCTTAAAATCAACCAAATTGATTAAGAAATGTGCGCTACAGGTGAATTTAAGTGAGTTAGTATGTGTCCAAATCACATATGAGAAGTCTCGGTCAAAATGCACAGAACCGCCGGTCTGCACAGGGCGGCGGTTGCGTAACTTAAGGCCAAAATCTAAGGAAAAACAATGTAAAAAGCTAAAAGGAAAGCATGAAATGGCTAAGTAAGGTCTTCTAGGCTACAAATATAAAATCCAAACAAGAAAAGGGGCTCAAACACCTTTGGAAAAAACATGAATCATCATTGGAGATTTTTGAACCGTTTCAGACAATGTAGCATGCACAAATTTGGGGTGCGTAGAGTTCCTATATTTTTAGACTAATTTAGATTCTCATATCATATGATACATATGTATATTTTTTTGAATAAGTAAATATACTATTTCATTTTTAGTAATATTGCTGCTATTTCATATATATATACATATATACGTATATACATATTTACATATATATATATTTATTTATTTATTTATATTTACCCCTTAAACACTCCCCTCCCAATTTGAAGGACTAAATTTGTACTTCCCTATCAAATTTAGGCATCTACCATATGAAATCGCGATGGGAATGAATTACTAGTCTTCTTCATACCCATGGAGCTCTGTTTCAGAAGCTACTGCATTCCTGATTGTTAAAAGACATCTCTTAATTTATATGTGAAAGATTGATTGAAATTTACAGGGTGAGTACGAATGGCAAGCAGAGCGAGTCCCGTGGCATTGGCCAAACAACAGTCAGATGCAGTATCCAAAGGTTACAGTTTTGCTTCGACATGGGACCAGGTTAATTTCTCTCTGCTTATGCCCGCATTTATAAATTCTTGTTTTATGTATTTATTTGCTGCCGTTTTTCCATTAGAGATCAAATCTGGAGTTCTGTTCTTTTCTATGCGGGGGAGAGGGATGTTTCGTTTAGTGCAAAGATGGCCTCATACCTATACAAATGTTCTTACATCCGAGCTTACGAAAGAAACACTTAACTGCCTCCTAAACCCTTCAGGGCGGTTTTTTTAAGGCAATTCATATTTTAGCTAATTCCAAATTAAGTGCAATTATAGTGGACGGTCATCCTTCCAGGCGAATTTACTGTTGAGATTTTTTGACAGGCATATGTATACAGTCTTATTCGTAATTGCATTTCACCCTGAAGAGAATACCATGCTCCAGTTGAGCAAGACTCGTTAAGTACCAAATCTGTAAATTCATGACTTATTTATTTATTTGCAGTCTTCTTTCCTTCTAGAGACGAAACCTGGTTTCTTTTTTTGGTTGCGGGGAATATGGTACTAAGATAGTTCATTTAGTGCAAAGCTGGCCCTATAGCTACATTGTTTTGCATCTGAACTTAAGAAAAAACACTTTACTGCCTCTTAAAAACTTTAGGCCCAATGTTCAAAGCAATTCATATTCAGCTAATTCCAAATTTAGTGTAAATTATTGTGAACAGTCATTCTTCCGTGTGAATTTACTGTTGAGAGTTTTGACAGGCCCAATGTATACACATTCCTTTTCAGTATTGGATTTCAGCCTGAAGAGAATATCATGCTCCGCCTTGCATTTCACTTTCTTTCTTTTTATTTACTCCAGACTTTTACGCTTGAAAGTTTTTCATCTTCCAGATGAAAGAAAAATTTACTGGTATGCAGCATTACAAAATTTCTACCCTCTTGTTTGGAAAAAAAAGGTATTGTTGTGCGCCTGGTATTAGTTTATGGGTGATTCGTATTGAGACCATATCAGTTTTATCTAGAGAGTTGAAACCTACATAATGTACAAAACAATCACTGCAGCAAGCATAACCCAACTGATGATACATGTGAGCAAACCAGGGCCCTTTGGAAGATACAAATGGAATTGAACATATAGTCCTATATCAGCCTAATATAGAAGAATATTGACAAGAAACACAAGACACAGAATGGAAACTGAAAATTTACTGAAAAAGGAAGTTGGGAAGAAATACCAAATATGATAATTTAAACATAATGGCAATAACTCTTAAGAAATTAATAAAGCAGCTGTAAGAACCCCTTGGGAGAACACCTAAAAAGGGCTATTTTTTATAATTAAAACTATAAATTACATATGTCCTCCCGAATTTTTCTTAACCATTCGAGTTCCACCATATCTTTTTTGCAGGAATCTCTTCCATTTTGTGTTCTAAAATCCTTATCACACTTCCTTGTTTAAGACATCGATATAAAGTATTGACTTAAGAATTGGCATTTAGGCTCATCTTAATCACATGATCTCTTGTTTCATTATGTTTTCCACTTCCATGAAGTTTATAGTGTACGACATCAAAGATCCCATAAGAGATATACATGCTCATAGCCGAAAATAACTCTCTCGATTAACTGTTATGTGTAAGCCATTTTTCCTCAAAGGGAAACCATACTAGTTTAAGGTTATCTGACCAAGGTGGTCCATAAACATTAATGTTTTCACATGATCAACGATTAAGATTCATCATAGCCGAGTAGTTACCATCATGAGTCATTATAAGTAATGCTTATTTGAATTTCATTTCCAAAACTTCACTTGCGGTAATACTAGGTCAACAAAAAGAGGTCTAACTGCTCTATATGGTGCTTGCATTGTAGTACAGTTCAATGGTGGGTATCTCAAAAGTGACTTACTAAAAGTTGAAGAACCCACTCATCAGGTCCTTCAAGAATACTTCCCCCCATCATTAGCTCAGGTTAGGTCCTCTAGTCTAGAATGCATTATTAGATCAGAATTAAATCATCATGAATTGCATTCTGCACTTGAATAGCTAGAGTTCCATAATCTTGGGGTTTGATAAATCCTATCCGGAATGTACATGAAGTCGCTAGTCTGAAAGTTTTTATTTAGCAATTTACCGTAGACCAAGGAAAACAATAGCTTAAGGCTTACTTTAGAAGTACTAAACAATGTATGGGCTCAAAGTCAGCATGAAGTAACTATTATAGTTAAGGGGTAACTCAAGATCATTGGTTCCAACTTCATGGGTAAGAAGAAAGATCAATAACATTTATTGTTTTTACAAACCAAAAGAACACGTACCCTCCTTATCATGTCTTACCAAGTTTATGCATCCCAAGTCTAGTCCCTTGAGTTATCAACACTAACTCAAGTGTTAAGGTAGAACACTTGCGGCATGCCATAAATCATTGTAGGCATAAGGACATACCATTACACCTTTATGTTCCATAATAAGGGATACCATTAACTCAGAAGCAAATTTCTTCACTCATTCGTATTTATCAATTACAGTATCTCTTTTAATATTTATAGAGTTGAATGATTCTACTCGAACAAGCTATCAACCACACATATGACTACGCAAGGATCGGACTTTCTTCCATATCAGTGATCAATCAATCCAGTAGACATTAAATATGCGAGGCAAAGATCTTTAACTATTCTATATCAGCAACCAAGTATTTGCATAGGATAGAGTAGACTTTCAATCGTGATGGAAATGCACAAGTAGATCTTTCTCTACAGCCAGTAATAGTGGCCTTAATATATCTAATAATTTCATTCAGGAACTTGTACCTTTAATTTAATCAAGATCTCCCTACCATCCATTTGTCATACAATTTTTTTACAATCATATTCCCTACCGTCCATTTGTAAATACAATTTCAGCAAACAGGTGCTTCAATATGAAATTGCTCAAGAACAAACCATATATTTATGAGCCATGAAACCTTCCCTTGATGAGGCTATATACAAGAAGTTGAACTCCAGATACGAGATTCACTTTTCTATGGGTGGGACCAGTGGGGATTCACATCACAGCTTTTCATGCAAAACTAATCCAGACTTATCAAATGTAAGATACCTATACCATGTTATAATATAGTACATCAAAAATCCAGTCCGAATCAAGCACCTTCTTCCTATGGGGAGACTGGAGTTTAGACCTTGCTAAATGTTGATCCCAGAGACAAGAACGATTAACTTAGCAATTACATAAGTTTTCTCCTCAGAAGGTGATCAAGTGGGAACTAATCATTTAGTTTAAGGGTGGTTCAATACAATGATTAAATCCATCTCAGGACACAAATTTAGTGAACAATCATGCAAGTACAACGTTATGGTGGAGTCAATAAATTCCTTACTTTTCCAGTTCTGTTACTAATACTACAGCAGTAGTAAAAATGTGATAACTTCTGCATTTCAAAACAAAATTCAAAAATTCAAAATGTTTCAGAAAGCTGGTTCCGTGGCACACTAAACCCAGAAATTAGATCTAGAGGTCATCTATAAGTAATGAACAGTTTTTCTTTGATCGGCATGTTTTCCAAGGTTCATGTTTCAGCATACAACAAATTATATTAGACTTATTTCAGACAGCCTATATGTGGTTCCATAAAATTAAAATCTAATTGAATGAACAATGTCCGCAAAACGTTTTAATTACGAACTCTTCACATAGTACCTTAATATGTTCCCACAGTAAGGTAAAATCAGATTGAAAAACAATGCACATTTTCAATACTTCAACTTATAATCAATGTATAAGGATGTCCACCATTACAGTTACAGCCATCAAGGATCTATAACTGCATATTTCAAATGGTTCAACGTGATTTTTGTCCCATGGTACAAGATTAAGCAGTTTACATTAAGCATTCCTCTATGTGTGCAGATAAATCAGTATTCTTGAGGTTAACAGGTTCAATTCCAACTAATAATACACGGTATTTGATTTCTTACATGCTCATTAACCTTCAAACTTACAACTATGGTTAAGCATTTATAATGTTATTTTCAACCTCTGTCTATCAGTACCAAGAGAAGGAGATTAATTTTCGCATAGATAATTCATTATGCAGCAACCAGATTTCCCAACATAACATTCATATTGCAGTTAGTCAATAGCAATTAGAAGACCTTTCCTTTTCATTTGCAATTCATTTCAACTTTCATAATCAACAACTATATGCTGGCATACACATCGTATTACAACTAATAAGCTGTTAGCAACATAGACATAATCTCAACCCAACTTTATATTGATACAAACTAACGAGATCCTTCTTCTTTAAAGCTTTCTCCTCTTGCGAAAACAATGATCATAATATAGGTAAAGCTTTTATAAATTCCATGCTGGCATACCCATCTGGTGAATCATCTACAAGTTAATCAACCAAAACTATGTTTTGTCAATTTTCCAACGAAGTAATTTCCCAATCATCAATATCACATATTTTGACAATCTCTATCAAGACAGAGATGCGTAACCAAGTCGAAAATTTTGAAAATTCCAACCAAACCACAATAGCTATGAGTAAAATCCAACAATATATCATTGTTGTAAAACCTATGTTGTGTCAGGTGTTTCCAATGAAATAGTCTTCACAATTTAATTGTTTATAGAACCTGTCAACTGCCATCACATAATTTGGCAACCTCTTACCTCTTATGGTTATACCCAACCCAAATACAGATAATACACGAGCACCCACAACAAGCAATATCAGATATATATGAGTGTGTATCGCCGTATACCTTATTTTTACAGGTGATCTAAGATTACAAATAGGCAACCATTAACATTCAATTGTTTACAAATTAACCAAATGATGTCATACAAATTCGGCAAACCTCTCATGGGTATGCCCAACCAAAACATGAATAAACTAGGCACCCACAACAGCAACATCAAAATATAGGAATATGTAATAGTTGTATACCCTGTTTTGGCTGGGTATCTACAACTATTTACAGCCATATAATTTGATTATCTTCAAGATAAATCAATTGCTGTCACAAAAATCGGCAAACCTCTCATGGGTATGCCCACCCAAACCATGAATAAACAAGCACCCACAAATGCAATATCGATTTTTGCGTGTATCTACAACTATATATAGTCTTATAGTTTAATTATTTTGGGTAAATTAACTGCTGTCATAAAAATTGGAATCCTCTTATTGGTATGCCCAACCAAAACATGAATAAACAACACCCACAGCAACGACAATGTATACAATTGTGTATAGCTGTATACCTTGTTTTATAGGTGTTAAAAATTATAAGCAACCATTTAAATTAATTATTTACAAACTGTCACAACATTTGCAAGCCATTTGAACAAAAGTTAAAGATGCAACAAGCTTGGAGGGGAGAGGAGGGCATTTTTGATGATATGAAGAATTTGGTGCTGCCCTAGCTTGGCGCCAGCCTCCAAGCCGCTCTCTTGTCTTCTCTGAGAGGCTACGCCTGTAAACTACTCCCAACTTGGGTGTCCATGTAAAATTCCTTCATTTGAGCTAAATCCCACAAAAACAATCTTTCATGGAAATCCCTTTGATTCTGATTTCAAATCTCCCAACATTGACCCACTTAAGAAATGCAACAAAATTGGGTGATTGAATTTACAAGCCAAAAATGCTCTCAACGGAGTCTCCAACATCCCCTTTTTTCCCAGCCGCCCTTACTCTCCTCCACCTAGTCGGCCATGAAAATAATGAAGGGAATGTTTGTAAAGAAAGGTCAACCGAAACCTAAAATTGGACTTGAAGAGTCCTTTTAAATTTTGCTTTAAAATGACTTTGGATCCAAAATCAACCACTTTCCAAGGTAGTCACCATTTCTACGTAGAATATTTGTATTCCAAAAGCCAAATATTATTCCTTCTTGGTTTGTGGTTTTCTACCATGCCTTAGTCATCAGACACAAACAATAAATTATATGCCTTTAATTTAATTTTTCCCCTATAATGTTTCACTTAATTTTTATATTACCATCAAAAACTTTGCCCATGGTTAGGGGGCAAGTAAAATGCCTCTTGGGTTTGATTTTTATTAAAAATATCAGGTCAAATATATCGACTCAATAGTAACATTAGTAATTTGTAATCTGTATAGTCCCCAAGGGGGATCTTCACAATATCATGCAAGTGGGAAACACGACAAAAAATCAAAATCCCATACAAGTCTTATGCATTGCGGTGATTACAATATCACAGAATTCACTAATGACTGAGGTATACAATACTTCCTCACCAATCAACAATTTCCAAAGTGATTAACTCTTTTGAAGTGCAATTATCATAACAATTCAATTTATCTAATACCTTACCACTGCATATCATTCGTTACAAGCAAAATCCTTACACGGATTAGTAAATCAAGTATAAAATGTCATACAAACATAAAGACTCTTAACTTGGTGCTGTAACGAAATTACCTCCCTTCACTTAATCACCACACAAGGTGATACAAAAATCAAGCTTGCATTCATTGTACTACAACTAACTTGAAAGCAAAAGAGATTAAATTTCTAAGCTAAGCAAAATTTCCAGCAATCATTCCATAATCTTTTGTTTGGCGTTATTCACTGATGGTCAAACCCACATCTCAATGATCGGCTAACTGTCAAGCTTACAGATTCAATGTGGGATGTGGCATCAGCAACACGAAGATCATTTGGAATGGCACTGATCATTCTGTGTTGTGCTTCATTGCGAAACATGAAAGCTGGAGAATTGCATACTGTATATGTGAAACATGAGGCCCAAGCTAGATTTTCTGTTATAGGGCCTTCAGCAATTTCTTAATCAGGACATTTTTATGGCCTGTGTTTTGCAGTATTTTGAAAAATTAAATATTTCAGTTGATAATTTTTCAAATAAAATCTCGTCAACATTCCATATAAATTTATGGAATTGCCAAAATATACATGTATTAATAACAAATCTTATGTTTTTCTTGGGAACTACATAGTTTCTGAATGAGAAGGATTCTCCAACAACTCTAAAGATTCGCCAAAATTCTATTCTTGTAAACTGTTTCCTATCTATTGAAAATTTCTCTGTAAGTCCCAGTTATATGTAGTTTCTTTCTTCAGAGGCTAGTATTATCTCATCAATTCAAACCTTGTCTTTTGCTCAAACAACATGCTTTAGATTACAAAAGAAACACAATAGGTACAATCAGCAGCGGTGCTTAATTCATTTCAATAGTTTTCCATTGATTCTTGTTTCTCCTCAAATATCTTTGTCAAAATCAATAGAAGTATATATATTGATCTCATTAATCTCTCTCTATATATTTTACTTTGCTGTTTTCCTTTAAATCCCACCACTTATGCACTCATTTCTTAATGGGTCCGGTTGTGGACTTAATGGCCAGGAATCTGCAGATTAATGCTCTTTCATATAGTGTTGATTCATCGGAGAAGACCCCTTTTGGATTTATACCAATGAATGGGGATTCCCCTTGAAAAAGTTCTATTATTGACAATTGAAGGTGCAACTTTTGTTTTCTCCTGTTCTTCTTTAGGAGCTTTACGAGATCCTTCATGGTAAAAGGAGCATTACCGCCTCCTTAGCATTTTAAACCATTCCAAACCAGAATCTCAAACCAGCAAGTCGGCAACACATTGCCAGATGAAAATGAATGAGTTTGTTTCTAAACCAGCTAATTCCTCAGTGAAACTGCTTCCAGAATAGCTTTGAAAGACTGTTTAGAAAAACACCCCAAGCCTTCCAGGCAACCCTCCAAAACAGAAGTAACAGAATGCAGAAGCAGGAAAAACCATATGCAAAATGCAAAGTAAATCTGACCAAACACTCAAGTAAGATCAGCCCAGGCCTGTGCTTGCCAAAGATCTCCCTGCCCGTGCCATTCTCTCCTGTAACTAATCTCATCTCTTAGAGATATATTGGCAGGTTAGGATGAAGGATGTTTATCTTCCGTTCAAACATTGAATATTTTGGCACCAAAGCAAACTTGTCTTTAGACAATTTTGTAAACATCAACTTGGTCTCTGATTTCCTGTCAATCGTGTCTAGAACTTTCTATCTTCTGCTGGCTACTGATGAAGTGTTGGAATTGTACTATCCTAATTCTTACTTTTGCCTTGAGTCAGCCACACTTCCATCTATTTGTATCTTCTTGGCAAGGACCAAAGCACATTTTAGCTCTGTCCATTTTATGTGGTTTCTTGTTCATTATCAGGATACCCATTTAAGGCATGGCTTCAATACTATCCCCAACAACAGCCGAAGCTACGGGTTGTTCCTAAGTATATGAGCTACTAGCCTTACATCTTAGTTCTGGTCTATAAAACCAACAATTATAAGAAGATCAAACTAGTTTGGGCTTAAATCATTTAACTGGTCCACACATATCTCTGTACCAAGTTGGTCAGCTATGTAGGGTTTACTATTTGTTCAGAAATCCCTTCTGGTCAGATTTGGGGTACTTTTTGCACAGGTATTCTTTTTCATTGGAAAGAAAGAAACAATGCAATCTTTAATAATGTTTTTCTTGATTGCCATTTTTCAGTTACTAGCAAAGTATTAGTTATGTCTAATGCTATGCATCAGATTCAAGTTCATGCTAAAAAGTTAAGGACAGAGGTGGAATATCTGCAAACCCTCTTGGACCACTGGCAAGTGCCCTGTGTGCCATTTGCGGGATTCTCCCAGCTATTGGTGTCCTCTCAATGCCATAGTCATGGAGGCATGGCAGAGGCTGCTCCTGCAGCCAGCAGAGCTTCTAGTCAAGTGCTTGGCAGCCCTTTCCTAACTGCAGCAGCGGAGGTGAGGTGTTGGACGCGCGGATGAAGCAGTGGATGGGCGGCACTGCCACAGCGAAAGTTCCCTTTAGCTTGCATTTGCCACTTATCCTACTAGACAGGATGGTATGGAAGAAGACAGAAAAGTCAGCAAGCAATGATGGGTGGGAACCCATATCCGATGGAGAACCTCTTAGTGGTAGTGGTTGGGATGATAAGATGGATTATTCCCTGTCTCCGCCAGCTGGCTTGCGCCTCATTGTTTTGGCTGCTTAATGGTCTGCCTTGTTATGTGGATTTTTCCTGAGGGGCCTTTACATCGTTGCTTTGATATCCTGCGTTATATTTATTTGGTTGGAAAGTTATTGGATGATTGACTTTTTTAATTTGTATTTAGAATGATAGTTTAAAGCTTATGTGTAATCTCCTTTCTCAATCCGCGGGATCAATATGTTGTCTTTTCTCAGGATGCGATCCCATTCCACCCACTTTTTTTCGTAAGATTGACAGTGTATTTTTATCCTGGTAGGTGTAACCTACAATGACTGCTAGGGTTGGCAGTGGAGTGTAATAGCATGAGATGTCAAAAAATGGCCGACCTTAAATTGACGTCCATTTGGTCATTATAGGGCAGTTTTGACTGTAGATGTGACATCCATTTTGACTGTTATACAGCAGTTTTGACTTTAAATTTGACGTTCAATTGACCTGGACCGTTATAGGGCAGATTCAACTTTTGTCACATGGCTTTTTCTTCTTGCTTGGAGAAGGCAATTGAAAAATCGTGATATCTTGGGCATATTGTGGAGTTTGGATCCTATTTTTCTTTTTTCTTTTTTCCAGAAAGGTTGTTTCTAGCCCAAAGCAATGGTGAAGCTAGATTGTGGCCATCTGTCACCAGTTGGCAAATTCACGGAGAAGGTAATGGAATTATTAATCAATGTAGTATGTGACAAATCTTTGATAGGTGCCTCAAAATTGATATTTCTTGGCACTTTGCAGATAAATATATTTAAGATATTTGTACCGGTATGTATGATTAATAGAAGATTCCTTTCAATTAAAACAAAGTGCCCTTTTGAATACTGTTTCCATGAGGGAATACCATTTGGAAAATTGGAGAGTAAGATTTATGCTGCCAATGTTGCACTTAAATTGATCCTGTGACACCATCAACAACTTACCATTGCTGTGAATTTTCTATAACAGTACATTCTACAAGCAAGTAGTGGGATGCTATTTCTTCAATTCATTTGGTTGAGTCTTTTACGAATGTCTTAGCTTGAAATCTTCTTATCAATAGATTGTTTACGAATGTCTTAGCTTGAAATCTTCTTATCAATAGATTGTTTAAAATTTCTAGATTTTTTGGAATTCGGTATTTGGTAATTGTTGATTGAGATTCTGGTGATTCCTATTATTTGTTGTGAATTTATTGGAATCTAGTTAAAATGAACACTCGCAGCTTTATCTGATTGCTTTGCATCTATGGTTATTTCTATGCTAAATATACATTAATGGACCCAAGAGCGTTGTCTTTCTGTAATCTGAACAAACGGTCATAATTCTTATAGCTGTTGCTAATATGAGTATGGAACAGTCATTGGTTGTTAATTCAAGGGCCCTTTCTATGTGGTTATTTCTTGGCGTGCAAATGAAAAACGTTTTAACTGACATCTATTTTCTGTAGCTATGCATCATGTTATATACATTTGTTGTTTCAAAGTAATAATGTTATTGTTAGAAACTTAGAATATTGGGTTTTAAGGTTAGCTTGATAATTTCCAGCTTTCATGTTCAGCTGATGAAAAACAATCTGGGGATATATTTCATGTAGGAAAATGTGTTTTACTGTGTATGTGTATACAGGCTAATGGCATTGTCAACCTTTTCAAGTTCCTTCAAATTACGTCCTCGACTCAGAATCCTTCTTTTGACCATATGTTATATGGATTCTTTAATCTTCATTAGATTTCTGGGTATCTTGGGATTGGCTTTACTAACTGGCACTTTTGGTTTTGGTTGTCAGCTGTTATTTTACATTTTAGATTATTTTGGAATATATAAATAGTTTGGTAGTCCTTCCAGTTGGACGATTGGGAATCCATTGAGTGATTGATTCTTACATCTGTTCATGAGATTTGAGAATTAGATGGCATCAAAAATTATTTATGTGGTTAATGCAAATAGGAATCAGCACCATATTCATGTGGTTGAATCAAGTGAAATCAACACATGGTAGCTTCCTGCTACAATTATCTGGCATTATCTATTTCAAGTATTTTGTGCTTAATGAGTGTGCTATTATTGAGTATTACAGGGTTTTTAATGTGTTGTAATGAACTAATTCCCATCATATTTGGCATGATTTTCTTACTAGGTAATTTTTGTATAGAATTTAGTAATTTAATATACCTCTTTTTGAACAAAGTTAAAATAAGTTACTGAGAACATATTATAATGTTAAATTATGGAAATTACGCAATTCGATCATTTGATGAAAAACAGTTGGTTTGTTTTATAGAATGCCTCACTCACAGAGCAACAACTAGCAGCAGTTGCAGCTCTTTCTCATGCAGTTGCAGAACGACCTCTTCCGATGAATTTGGTATGTAAATCTGCCCTTTACCTACTTTAATATTCCAGGTCTTAAAGTAATATAGGTAATATGTAAACTTTTTTCCCTATGTAGTATGGATAAACTAGGAAAGGTAGCCAAATGTGGGATATCTATCAAGTAGTCTTGTTAGTGATGTCAAAGTTCCCAAGGGCCAAAACAATCAGATCCTATTTTGCTTATAATTGCAGAAGTTATGGAGCCAAGTGTTTTCTTATAGAATTTATATGAAATACAAAAAGTGGCGCTCTCTGTTTTGCACTGACCCTGCTAAGTAATATTATCTAAACTGTTAATCATATCATAAGATGTAATGAACTAAGGAATATGACCAACAATTACATTTCAGATCATCACAGAAGAATGCCACATCATCAAAATGGTTCTTCAACTGATAACTTGTATTGTGACAAAAACGTAACTGCATTTATCTTGATGAACCCATGCAATTGCAAATTACATTGAGCTTAATTCTTTCATCCTATATGTTGACTTTGCCATTGTCTGTTTGCATATTAGTGTGGAAGCCTTTCATCCATTTGCTTGTTCCTGGACTACCAAATAAATCATTACACACCACCCAGGAAATGGTCAATTTCTATGACAGGTTTGCCATGAATTTTCGAGGCACTTTCATGTTGTTCAACTTCCCAAAATATTCTAAATATGACTTTTATGCTCACGCAGATTCAGATATATAAAGTATCTAGACCAGAAACATGGAGTAGTGGTTGTATATGCATAATGATGACTGTTTGAATGCCAATTTATATATGTACACGCTACTAGAGTCTATAACTCAAAATAGCTTTATAACCATGAAGATATCACATTACTCAATATGAAAAATCGCATAGACAACTTTTCTTTTTTGATATCAGGGGAATCGGTTACATCTCTCTCATTATCTTGCCAAGGTCAGGAGTTCTACTCCGGTGACATACTCTTTCATGCTTCATCTTGCGAGCAAGGTTATGATTATAGTGAACAGCCACTGCCTTTTCTCTGTAAACTTAGTATGGAGTGAGGGAAACCCCCAGGGGTGTGTAATGTCCCCAATGGACATTATTTTACCCCCTAAACGGATTTTAGGCAACCCCAACTTTAAATATGCAAAATACAGACAAATTGCGGCCAAACAGAAAACTGATTTATGCAGAAAATTACAGCTAAGGCAGCGAACAGTAAAATATGAATAACTCCCAAAATATCCGCTCAAATCACTTGAAATTTTAAATAGAGCTTGCTAATACAATAACAGATATTATAGAACTGTTTTTGGAATTTTTCGAATAACAGAATGCTGCCCGGAAATTTACAGCGTGCCCTAAACAATTAAAAACTTCTAAAATTAATATCTTTTGTTAGAGAAGTCCAAATGAGCTGAAACTTTGGATCTTGGGCCACAAAAATATGAAGAATAATATTCCAAAAATAGTTTTTGCACAGCAAACACGAAACCCTAATTTTGCCTTAAAAAGTAGGTCGCCCAGCACATTTAGGGCATCAATTCAGCTCCAAAATTGACAAGCTAGGGTAGATCTCTCACTACCGAAGAATGCCCTGCTAGCTAGGGATGGATCTCTCACCACCGAAGCTAGGGTTCCTGTGGGATCTTACTCCACAAGCTGGATATTTGCAAACAGCAGTTGCACATGAAAGAATATGCATAAGCTACAAGCTTAAGACACAAATTAGAAAATATCAAATGGTATGGAATATGTTTCCCTTCAAGTCGACTTCTCCTTATAAAGGAAGAAGAGACCCAAAACAACCTCTACAATATCCAATTAGTTCCCAAGGATTTTCCCTATGCAAGCATTTAATATTTTCCCATATTAAATGCTTTTCCCAACAACTTTTTCCCTCCTAATGCAAGTCACATTTTTCTAGGGGAAATACATAGTAAAATGGGCATTTATCCTTTCTATATTCCCATTCCCCTTTTTAAGGCAAGTCGCCTTTTCACCTAGGATGGATAACAATTTATATTTGGGCCCTTTCCATCCTTGATTTAATAATTATTAAGTCATATGAATTATTATAAGTGCTCTATATATATTTTTTCTTTTATTAATGGCACTTTATAATAATTAAATATAACTTAAGCCACCCTTATATTTTTCCTTTGGCCGTCGGGTTGACAAAATAGGCCAAAGGTCTTCGAATGGGAAGGGGATATTACAGGGTGCAGCTTTCAAACCACCGACCTCAAGCTGGTGGTCACTCAGTGGATGCCAATTGGTCTACCGCCCACACCCACATTAGACAAATTTACAATCTTACAAGAAATATGCTCTCGATTAGCTCCATTTCTTGAAGTAAAATATATCTTAGATTTGAGAATTAGAGATATGACAAGTAACTCCATATTAACTATCTTTGGAAAAGAAATGGATTCATCTTATTTGATCTTTGGAAGAATTCTTCTCAACTTCTAATTTTTGATTCCCCAATATTTTTCATGTTGACACTGTGCCTGGAATTTTACTTTTTCAATTAGCCAAATTTTAAACCCTCATCTGCTTACTAGAAATAATATTTTCCAATCTGTTTCGTTTTTTTTGGGTAAAATCATGCATTGTGACATCCTGTTATAGAGGCTTCATATAATTGCTAATATGCAAAGATCTCTTACCCTAGCTGTAAGGACTCCTCTAAAGTTACAGAAATTTATTTTGCTTGCTAAGTTCTTCATTGTTTTTTTGTTAAAATGAAGGCCGGTCTTCATGAATTTGCATTAAAGTTATAACACCAGCTTTAATACAAGAAAGTGTTAACATAATTGAAAATGGTTTGTTCCCTGTTTCAGGCTCAGGAACCTACCGTTAGGCAGGATTCAAGTATGGCTGTATTGTCTGTGAATAAACCATCACAAGCTTCTTGGCTTACAGAAGCTGTCTTGCTCAACGGTCACCAGGTGAACTCATAAGGCTCAAGACCATTTGACACTTTTTTCTCCTATTTTATGTGCTTGTAGATGATAGTTTTTTCAGTGCAATTTATGTATTAACTTCATTAACACATTAGGAAAAGGTCGAGTGGATGAGACTGTGGCTGTATACAGTGTGCACAAGTCTTTTAAAAATAAATGGTCTAGGTGTGTATTTAGATGGCAATCACCTAATTATATTTACCACAATTTTGAGAAATTCTTATTTCTGGATTGTGTGGCAAAAGCCAATTGGGGTTTCCATAAAGGGCTTGCGAACATACCATGTTTTCCCCGAAGTTGCCCAAAATGACTAAATGGCGTAAGTTTCCAAAATGGAAATGGTTTAGGAAATGAATCTTTCAAAATTCAGGAAATGGGTAAATGCCACTTGTGCACACAGTTTAATGTCAAGCTGGGAGTCGTAATTTTGGTGGTCACATTGAATGTTAGTGACCTGAAATAAAATGTTAGGTGGAGTTGTTATGTTACAACTTTTTAAGTGTAAATAGTAGTACAACTTCAACAATTTTTATAGATAAGACAGTGTATTTCTGCAGTCCATAACATTAGAAAAAATACTGCTGGAATAAAACTGCAGGATTTATTTCATCAATGTTTCTGATCAGACTCCATGATCCATCATCAAGGTGAGAACAAAATGATTATAGATTCCAGATTTAGATTTCCTTTTTAAAGAAAATCATCTATGAAGAGTTGCCCATGAAATATTAAATGATGTTATTAATTAAATGTTGAGCGACAAACGTTATTAATTGCTTGCATTCATAGTAGTTTTAAATTTTTAATAAAACAAAAATTATTTAAAATAGAAAACTAACCTCAAAATTCTAAACGTCTAATGAAAATTTTACTGAGTTTTTTAATAAAAGTTAAAAATTAAACAGGTGGGCTAGAAAAACCAATAAATATTTCTACGAAATTTGTTATTATTTATAATTTTTACCAAGAAATTTAATTTAATAGATGATTCCTTCATAATAATGAACTGTTGCCTGTCCAATTTTTCTGATATCCTGGTCATTTCCTCTGAGAAGTAGTTTCTTTCGGGTGCAGGACTTGCAAGTGAGCTCTACAGCTACTAGACTCATTACCTCCTTTCAGCTCATCATAGGCATTGGAGGCATTAAGTACCCTTCAGATATTGCTGATTCACATGTAATCGGGGACAAGCTAGTGCGACAATGTACCACTCTGTGTATTACTGACTGGTCAACCCAGCCCTCTCATTCTCATTCTACGAACTGTGCATGTGCTTCATCTCAACATCAACTCCTTATCTCTAGAGGTTCATTGTCTGTAGGTGTTAGGAGCGGTTCTAGGGGTGGATACCTTGCTTCCTCACAGGATTGTATTGCTGGTCCCCTTAGCCCTGGGCACGCCTGGATGGGTATTATTAGAGGCCGTCCTGTGGTGGGGGATGATGATAACACTAGTTATTTTAGCCCAAGCCTTGCCACAGTTATATGACAGTTCTGTTTTTCATCATTGGACTCCAGATTTGATCTTCATCAACTCCTTGCTGAATTATGGGGACCTTCCCCCACACGGCTATCTGTAATCTCATTTCTGTGATTTGTACCTGATCACATGGTTTTGGGGTTTAAACTCTTCAGGTTTACCCCCTCCAGTTAAGGTGACGTGATTTTTTTTTATAATGGTAAAGAGGTAAGGGTTTTGAAAGGGCTCTGTTGGCTCCCAAATCTGTTCCGCTTGTTAGATAAATGAAGAGAGAGATATTTCACTGTAGAAGTGTGGCTCTTCTCTGATCAGGGGCAGATTCAAGGCAACAAATTAGAGGGTGGTTAACCTCTTACTTTTTGGGCTCTGTGAAACCCAGGGTACAGACCCTAAAGCAACCCAATATGTGCTAAATAACACAAAATATGCATGTATAGGTGCAACAGACCGAAATAAACAGCCTAACCACAATGATTTTCCACCCAATTGGCTGTCACAAGCAGGAGAATCATAAAGCCATTTGAAATAGGCGAAAGTTGCAGACAAACGATATCATTACAACAAAGATATATCTAAAGTTATATTAGAGATGCCTCTAAAGGTATGTAGGATCAAACAGAGGTCATAGAAGGGGGTAGTACAATGAGCTTTAATAAAAGAGGGGGGAGTTTGATCATTCTAACGTCAAATGCGCCTTGTCCATTGGGCCAATCTCACATAGTTGAGATGGAGTCAGAAATAGCATAAGAATTGCTTCAGTCTACATAACTGCTTCAATTCCCCACAATTCAGATAGTTAAGAAACCACATACACTAAGATTTGCCTAACTATCAGACCATTACAACTAAGAATCCAAAATATAGCACTAGCTAAGTTTGTTGAGAGTAAATGAAACCAGAATTTCACAAGACTTTTATAATTAAATGCTTTGGTGACCACACATTTGACCTCTACGCCCAAGTACCAAATGAAAATTCCAATAATATGAATGGATACACTTCTAACTCAAATGGTAGCTTCCATTAAAATCTATTATTTCATTAATGGCTCAACAAAACATACGTAGCTACTCTCTCAAACTTGTATTACAATGTCTTCGAATTGATTAATGCTCATGATCTTCACTCTAACACCTAGAACATAGCTGAAAATAAACACCAAACAAACTATACTACCAAAAGGGATCAAAGATCTGGCCAAGAATGACAAGCTAGAAGATGATTTGATGAAGGGACCACTTCATCAATTTATACAATTTGAGAATTTTCCAGAAGGAAATGGAGGGAATTGCAATGTGGAGAACAAATGAGAGATAGAGAATAAGCATGCACGATATCACCTCAATGGCTCCACCATGGATCATATGACAATTGACACCAATTAGAAGCTCATAAAATATCCAAGGCCCCAATTACATTCCTTGAGAAGCACAGATCATATGAAAAGCACAAGAGAGGCTCCGCACACACATGCAAGACAAAGTAAACTGAAGAAATGGAGTGTCAGATGATAACAAAGGTTGGAAAACATTTGTTATCAAAATATTACAAATTTCTCAACCATTTTATCCAAAACTAAAACCAACATGTAGCCATCTTCAATAAGCTTTCCAATAGTACCAATCTTTCCTCAATTGGAGCTTTGTGTCAAAAGTTATGAGCAAAAAATGAGCCTCTGGTCATTTTAACGGTGCATCCCAATTTAATGTCCTCTGAGCCAAATTTTACGATAGAAGAACCCGTCAAATTTAACCCAATTCCATGTATACTGTATTTCGAGATCTCGGTATCGCTTAAGTCCCTTTGCCCACTTGTTTCGTAACGTTGAAAGAATGGCGATCTAGATTCACTTGGACCAGATCTGTGTACTTGGTTCCTGTAAGCCTCATTTTCCCACGCTATTCTAATAAACTCCAAGACCAATCGGTGGTCTGTTATTGGTCCATCGGGGACCAATCGTGTGTACTCATGGGGTCTCATGGGGCCACCTAGATCTTTATGGTCAATCCCTGACAACCGAATGACCCGAGATTAGCCACATAGACCAATGATAGGTTCTATGTGGACCAATCTGGGTCTTCTTGGGGTCACTCTAGGTTTCCTTCTTGGGACTCTAAAGTGACCCTTGATTGTTCCATATGGGCCAATCACATCCTTTTTGGTGTTCCCCTCGGGAGACTCGGGTTGCCGTGTAGTCCTCAGGATCTATTCCTAGACTCCATGCCTTTCCGATTCTGTTGCTTCCAATCTCCAAGACCGTGGATTGCCATCATTGGTCCACGTGGACCAATCACGGACATTCCATGATCTTGCCCTCTTTTCTTATTTTAGGATGCGACTTCTCAGGCTTGGATTCCCAAAGTTGTGACAACATAGATTCCTCTTACGCAACTTCGTAAGAGTTTTAGCGTGTCAAGAAATCACTTAGCGACCATTTTTTGATCTTCAATCGCTGCAAAAGTAAATTCAACGATGGAGCGTTTGCTCCACTTAATAGACTGCTGATCTCAAATATAAAGCTCAATGACAACCTTTCCCAACTTGTATGGTAATAGGACAAGGATGTCTCCATATTGCTGAAAATCGAAGTGAGTGACTGCCAATGTGGTGGTTTATGACCTGAAGGAAATTTGACAGGCTATGTCAACAAAACCTGTTATTGAGACCATCAAATCATTATTTTAGAGGTCAAAAATGCTCCCAAATTTTCTACAGTTGTTTGAGACCCAAATTGTACACTATGCACATCAAGAAAAGTGTTTAAATGGTTTTAAACCACAAGGTGCAACTTAAAAATGCAAGAATGATCATGATCAAAAAGCTTTGAAACTCTAGGGTTAACTCTAAGGCCCCAAAATCGAAGTGTAACCAATTTTTGCGCCAACATTGGCTCTTGACTGCAGGACGGGTACCCCTTGTGGGTAACCAGAGATCCCAAAGAACTCAGAAATAAAGTAGATCCGTGCCTCCAAGAGATAACCAAGTCAATCCCAAACTGCAAAGCTACCAACAAAACTCTGCAATTCTAAACTAATCCATTATTGAAAACTTCAATGTTAAACCAAAATGATTAAAATCTCTGAAAACCCCCAACAATCTAGTTGTGTAAACACTTATTCCAAAGAAAAGTACTATATAAATATATACAAAAATATACATGGTAATGGGCATTCCAACCATCATTCAATAATATCCATTCACAGGAATAGAGAAATATGATCCATTTCTTAATAATGTAGAGTGTCACTTCCAGTAGACTGTAACAACAAAGGGTTAGCAAAACACTCTAAGTAAAATCCACAATGAATAATTGAGTTAAGTATCCCCAAATGTGAAATCAAAACCAAAAATGAAAACCAATCAAAACAAGGTTCTTGTTGAGAACAAAACAAATATGCCCAATCCAAAAGCTATGAACTAAAGTTGAAAACTTGAAAACAATCAATATCAATGTGCACATCTAGAAATATATACACTTATTTTCTCAATAGGTTCAAAACTTGGCTTCAAAATTAATTTGGGGAAAGAGGATAGTGGGCTTGTAAACCTTTAACATCTGAATATTACTATACCCACAATTTTGATTAATACCCAAACTACCACCAAGCACAGATGCAGACTGTTTTATCAGACAAAAACCGACCTTTGATTCCTCACTTGAATGATCTCCTTTCTGCTCCAAAATGTTACTCATATCAAACAAAGGTTCAACAACATTGTTAGGACTAGAATCATCAATATGCGAATCTTCAATCTTATCACAGACAGACAACTCACTATTCTGAAAGTTAATTCCAATGTTAAATACAAGACTTGTATCTGCTTTTCTCTCATCATAAAACAATGGTTTGTTAGTAGCTGCACAAAACCAGTCACATTCTGAATCTGAGATGTATCCATAACATAACTCATCACAGCACTGCAGCAATTCATCGTATGCTGGCTCTTCAAACATAAAATTTGTTAGTGGAGACTTGGGATCATTTGAATGAAGTGAAATATGTTCATTTTCTAAATCAAAAAATAGTTTGAATTCCTCCAAAGTGTGCATCATATAGGTTCATCTCATCATTGATGGTTTCAACAGGCTTAGAATCCCAATCACTATCTCTTGTGGTTCTAAAGAGCATCCAAATGTTGTTCTAAGTCTTTTGATTTAATTGAGCTAAGTTCATCGATATCATTTATAAGCTCAATATTTTCACATATGACATTAGAACAATAATGATCATTAGTCTCACGCCTCTCCAAAATGGCAGGCAACATATTGCACTCATCTGTGTGATCTAATTTCTCATTATTTACTATTAAATATAATGAATATATTTATAGGCACATATGTTGGTAGTTTTCAGTTCTGAATTCTCACATAATTGTTCCAACCACATTTTAGCCACTCCCAATTATAATAAAATGAAGGACACACATGAGAGAGCAGCAATAGATTGACACAGGAAAATTGATTCGTTCTTCTCTATTATTTATCGAGGACGGCGTACATATATATAGGAATTGTAGCTCCTATATTTAAGGATTATATTGTTTGAGCTAACTCCTTGAATCTCTCTATAATCCTATTTACGTAATATTGTTTATAACAATATTACGTTAATCTAATACATTTGTTACTCACGTAACAAGCACACATATATATGCATACTCACAAATATATTACCATCTAATGTTCACAATAAATAATTCATTTCCTAACATTCCCCCCCTTAGTGTGAACATGGGGAGAATGCACATCTCAAGAACTGGAAACAGAATCGTATGCCTCCCGCATACTTTTAGGTCTGCATACTGCTGTTTGGATCTTGCTGCACATGACCATCTGCTTCACCACAGTGAATCCCTCATTGGATGATCACACTTCCACCAAACGATCGGTGAAGAAGTCTGAGAGTCAGAGAATCTCAGCAATTAGAGGATCACTGCAGTTAGCTTCCCTCTTATACAACCGTTCTCAACATCCGCAATACACATTCTCCTCGTTTCAATCTTTGGCAGAGAATGAATACCTTGTTTTGTTTCTGCACACACCACTCAAAACACACAACTGAAATAATATAAAAGGGTGCCACCAGTGCTGTATGTGACCTCATCTTTGGTGATTGACGAAAGGCAGTGATCGCCCTCCATCCTCCGTTGCCTCCATCCTCCAATAGACATGTTGTTAACTCAGTGTATTATGATCATGAAGCTCAAATACAATTCAGACATCGGTTACCCCGAAAATGCGTTAGTGAGACATTTTTTTTTAAAACCAATTTTGACACTTTTGACTTTTACAAACAACACGTTTTTATACAAACATTTTTGGAATATTTTCTCCAAAATGAATACTATACTAAGAAAATAGCAATATTGAGAAAAGTAATATTTACTTACTTTTCCTTTCTATACAGGGAAAATATCTCTACTAATCTCGAATAATTTAAATACTCCCACTATTTTTCTAATCGATAGATTTGACTTATCGATCCTCTAGAAAGATTGACGAGTAAGCAAAAGTTATGTCACACCAATCGACCAATTTACATTTGCAAACATTTACACGTACCAATTGGGTTTTTAAACTAGAAAATTTGACTAAAAATAGACCGACCATTGCTTTAAATAAAAAAAGCACCTCTATTGTTGGTTGATTGAAGCGTTTGTCACTTTTCTCGGCGTAGAATGAAAGGCCTCCACTATTAGTCAAATATCATGTTGGCGACCAGTGGATCATACCAAGACCACGCCATTCGAGGTATCACCATGTATTGATGTCATCCACTATACAAATATTCCCCGACGATTGCACTGGTTAATGTGTTGCCTAATACACAAGACAACCAAGTTTGATTGCATGCAACCTATGATTACATGGGCGCAAATCTCGCAAAAAACGTTTTGAGTTGAATTGGGAATGTGGCGAGTCGATTAAGGCTAAAACCAAACTACCATGCAGAGAATGTTGGAAGAGATACCCACGAACAGTCGCGGATTTGAAGCGTCTAGACTATGTCTCTTCATTGTTTGGCTCTTCATCTTCTAAAGTACCATTGGGTGCTCATGTGTTTCGGCTATAAATACAAGAATAACAAGTATTAATGGGAACATCGAAGTATGGGATAAGTGAGATAGTAGACTTTGGTGATGGTAATTGAATTATATATATGTAGTGCCCGCTATTATCATGACCCAATTGAGACCCTATGAAACAACCTAGGATTAATCAGGAAATTCCCCCTATAGACACCGATTTTTTTTCGTTTACCCTAGGAGTCTACTACCCGCCTACAAGGGCAACAACTGCACACTACATAGATTCCGGAATTATTCAAAATCTAGCCTAAGTCACCATACCTCACCTTGTATTAATCATGTTTTTACCCCTGTCACAAGGTCCTACCTTTAGGGTCCCTAAAACCTCCTAACCTTAGGTTACCAGAGGGTAACTTAACACCATACCCACTTTTTATCAGGCTTAGAGTCCCAACCTGATTTTTAACACCCTTAACCACATTCAACCTTGCATCCCCACCCAATAAATCCCAAGTTGGAAGTAGGTTAATACCGCTTCCAAGCTACTTTCCCCATAATTTTTCAGAAGTCGCTCGAAAATCCTCAATAAACTCACCAGTTATGGGCCGGTAGGCCTTGGGGTGAAACATGAATTCCCCCAAGAGCGGGCTTGCAGGCCCAGAGATCCAACACCATTATCCCAACAAAGGCGAATCTGTCACGTCGTGGGGAGATGTTTTGTAAATTTTTCCATGCGGGATCTAAATAAATACCACCTCATGCGCTAACAACCCCGCGCGTCCGACAGAGACACATGGCGCTTCTCAAGTCAGTAAAAGTAGAGCATAATGGTGGGGAAGTTATAATGTTTCGCACTGCCCTGATGGCAACAAGTGAATCGGTTGCATAACCGTGCCTCCGCCTACATCTAAGACTGTCACGTTGTGTAACCATTGATCTACATTCATCTTGCGGGTCGGCGGTCACTAATGGAAAGACTTCAAAATAATACATCCACGAGGAGAGGGGAAACTATGGATTAAGCCGCACGCGTGGTCTAAACTGACGTCTCTTCATTTTCTTGAACTCATCCTATTCTCCAGTGCACAGGAGGAAATGGGAAGAAGGCTATAAAATAAAAAAGAACACGTGGAATTTGATCATCGAAGGTTGGATGGAAATAAGTGAGCAAGAAGACCATCGATGATGGATTTTTTTTGTAGAAGCAAGGTGTGATGAGTAAAGAAAATAAGTAGAGAGGGGTGGAAGTGACATTTTTTGCCTTCCTTCAACTTCTTGTAATCTGTATTTTCTTTTAGTTTACCAATATATATAATTGGGAAGAAAGAGCAAGTGTCCTTCATGGCTAGTTTTCCATCAAATTGGGGGTTTCCAAGATAAAAATATTGTGTTGTGTGTTGAATTGGTTATCTTTCTATTTACTGCAAAAATAAATCTAAGTTTCACTAAGATTCATTCACTAGCATTCAGGATTCTGTCATTTTCAAAGTAAATTGGAAGTAGGAAAAATATTTTTGTGGTCTCATAAATCTATCCAAAGTAGAGGTTTACAGATCAACGTGCCTTTCTAAAATAATAGATTTAGCAAATGTGAGTACAAGGGTTGTATGTTTTGGCATTATGGAAGCATTCAACACTAAGTGAACTTGTTCTTAGATGATCCTGTGACTGCTTAGAGTATCTAGAGGGATTAACTCAACCTTGATGCATGTTAAAACATGACTTGTAGGATGCTTTGTTGTGTGGTCAATGTTTTAGGTAGGGAAAATACCATGAAAACAACTTTTGTTCTCCTTTTGAAACCTCTTTGGTTTCGGCATGCATTAGGCACCTTTGTTTGCTTTATGCGCAAACCAATGACCTGACTACCTTCTCCCCTACTTTAAATTGATGAATCAATAGCTAAGTGAATTCTATGATACATTAGACAATGTAATTTACATTCTTCTAGATATTTTAAGAAAAATTCATTTATATGTGTTTGGCAATGCAATTCACATTCCAAAATGATGTAATGATACATCCAAGCCAACAAATAGACCATAGGCAATACTATACAAAAGAGACTGTCTATATTATAGAGTTGGATATTATTATAAATTTCGTATTGAGTCCATTAATGCTTGGGACCCTAAAAGCATGCAGCTGCAATGTAAGTTCCGAAGAAAAGGTTGACAATGTAGAAGGGGATCCTTCTCTCACAAGTCAAGATTGAAAATACCAATTTCAGGATATAAATTTTTGGTATGGAAAATCAATTTTCTTATTGCAGGATTAAATGTGGGAGAGCACAAGCTCTTAGAAAGACAAAAAAATTGTCGACAACGTTTTACGTTCCATGTTTTTTATTTTTTTTGAAATAAGGTTTTTACTTGCCTTACTGCTTTAGTTTTGCCCTCATTTTTTTGTTTTTAGGATATTGGAATCTGGCCGAGTCTTACCTTTGAAAACTCACAAACAAGAAAATCGTGAACAACTTCATTTATAATTGTAGAATAAGAAACACTTGCATTCTGTAAAATATTTAAATATTCTTTTTGAAAGACTTAGGTGATGGACTCCTGACCTTGTAGTGATTTCTAATCCACATCCTTGCGTGCTCTAATGTTCTGCAAAACAAAATAATGAACAACTAATTAAAATTGCTCCAGATGTATAAAGTAAGTTTATAATTTACATGGTTAGTGTTTATGTTGCAAATTCTATTTGTGCTATGCTGTGGAAGTGGGACAGGAGTTGAGTTTTAAGAGTTCAATTTTTTTTTCGCCCTGGTTTTAGCTGCAAATTTGGGTCAAAAATATTGGGCATGACACTACTGCTTCCTGCTCATACATAAGTTAAAGGGCATAAATTTTGTAGTGCCCTTATAGGTTGTTCGTTAAGGAAACAGGAAGCTGCCCAACTCTATCGTTCTTTTATATGGCACATGTTTTATGAATGATTGCCATGTTAACCTTGTTTCTAGCTTCAACCTGAACATTTACCCTGAAACATTATGCTATAGAGTCATAGACTTGTGTTTTATCTTCAAAATGTTCAGCATTTGTTAAATTGCATGCAAAAATGACTTCTTCCGTTTTATCTTCGAAATGTTCAACATTTGTTCTATCACCTGACTGAAATAAAGCACACCCCTGTTGCTTGTTAAAGCCAAGGGGCATCCAAATTTTGTGATAATGTTCTCATATATGAAATGAGCGTTAATTTTAGCAGAATTGTCTAGTGGAGCCTTTGTTTCAAGTATTCTGCAGTTATTAACAAACAGGGACACCTTCCTTTCCTTGAGAGGTGCTTGAACGGCCCTACAAACTTCAAAGTCTAAATTCCACCTTTTAAGTAATTATTGTTTATCAATAGGTTCCAATGGTTGAAAGTTTTCCCTTTCTGGTCTCCCTATCCTTTGAAAAGTTTTTCATGATTTCACCCACTGAAGCCAATTCTTATGTAAATTAGGTCACCATAATCATATGAGTAGGAGGTTTTGGCTGTTTCCCATGATCTGTCCTCTCCTTCGCTTGCTTCTCATAAAATGTCTTTTACTAAGGCTTTCATCACACATGTTCTCAACACTAGTTTATAGTAGACTCACTATTGACTGGAATGATCTTGACTTCAAAACGATACTCCTGTTTTCATTTTGCAGGACATAGGAACCTAACTGGCCTATCACTAGGTATTTGCCTACATCCTCATATCTTCATGGTAATACCACAATCTTGGAAAGCATTGAATCTGTGATCATCATTAATTTTCTGTTTGTTCACCTATCTTTATTTGTGATAGGTGATTTTCTCTATTACAAATTTTCTCCTTTCCACAATGGAGAAGGTAAATTCTATTAATCAACCACAACTATCACAAGATAGTCTTCACCAGCCAATAATCAATGTTCGATAAAGGGATTCACCAATAGGTTGTGGCAAAACGTTTGCACCGAATCTACAATCCCCAATGCTTTTAGTTCTGGTTCTTTCGTAGTATAGTTCCTTTCTGCTTTGGTTAGAAGCCTACTTGTGAGAAAGGGATGACCCAATTTATGTATTCCTTCTTGGGATGATGTGCATCCAATAGCATAATTCGAAGCGTCCTTGTATATGTGAAGTTTCTAATCCCAGCAAGGATATGCCAGTATTGGACCCCTTGTAAGCATGAATGTCAGTTTGTCGATTGCTTCTTGCTGCTTTGTGTTCCATTCAAATGACATTCCCTCCCTTCGTAGTTAGTCAAAGGAATGAGATAATTCTGCAGAGTTCTTTATTAATCTGCAGTAATATCTGGTGTCCAAGGAAGCATCTTAATTGTGGAATATCCATAGGTGCTTCCAAATTGCTAATTACTTTTAATCTTGGTGGGATCTATCTTCGTTCCCGTTTCACATACAATGCAATTCAATAGTTTCCCATATGGGACTAGTAATTTGCATTTCCATGGGTTTTGATAACCTTGCTTACCAACATAATTGCTTACATTGCGATAGTGCACTACAATGGTCGTCTTAAATCACGAATACACCAATCATCCAGAATAGTCTTTAAGTTTTTTATAGACTTATTTCAAAATACAAATAAAATGGTTGTTGAGAAGGTAGTAGGAGCATTTCAAAGCCCAAATGGCAATCAATTGTAAGCCTAGTAGTCAAATATGAAAGTTTTCTGGAGTTTATCCTCCTCAACTATGCCGATTTTGTTATAACCTGAAAATTTAACTATAAACAATTCTAGTTTACTTCTCTTATGTTCCTCGAAAACAGTGTTTGCGAAAGAGATCAGAAGAGGGTCCGTTTTGGTAACAACATTAGCAATTCTGTAATTACAACTTAGCGTCAACTGATCTGTATCTTTCTTTGGCGCTATTACTAGAGGTGATACCCAATTATGAAATATCCCTTATAGGATACCACTTTCAAATATGCAAAATACAGACAAATTGCAGCTAAACAGAAATCTGATTTTTGCAGAAAATTAAATCTAGGGCAGCGAACAGAAAATAATGAATAACTCTCAAAAATACCCGTCTCACAATCTCTTGAATTTTTAACTGGAACAAGATAATACATATGAAGAGATATTATAGGGAAATATTTTTGGAATTTTTCGAGTCAATATAACGCTGCTAGAAAATTATAGCGTGCCCTAAAATAGCCAGAAAACTTATGAAAATTAATATCTTTCCGGAATACAAATGCACTAATGATGAAACTTTGGAAATAATATATATAAAAATAGTAGATGACTATTCCAACCTTCAGATCTAGAATTTGAGGACTGCTGGAAATCCTCCAGAAATTAGGGCTGCAAATCTCCCAAACAAGTCGCCCCACTTTGGAGATGAATGGCCAAATCCCTTGTGAAATGCCTCTGTAGACTGATGCTGAGATCCTTGCTTCAAAATGGCTGCCGTAGGTCTGATCCGAAAACCAGCTGAAAAATCTCTCCACCAAAACTGCTCAAAAATCCTCCAAAACCCTAATCACTGAAACCCTCTGAAAATACCTCTGTAAAGAATAGCCCTGAAATCTGCTCTAAAAATGACAAGCTAGGGTAGATCTTTCACTACCGAAGAATGCCCTGCTAGCTAGGGATGGATCTCTCACCACTGAAGCTAGGGTTCCCGTGGGATCTTACTCCACAAGCTGGAAAAGTTGCAAACATTAGTTGCACCATGAAAAGAAATATAAGTGTATGTATGAATGATCTATCCTTTCCACCCCTCTACCTCCTTTTATAACCTTTTCCCATGTCAAAGAAACCCTAAAACAGCTCAAGGCACACTTTCCCAAAAAGAGGGCCTTATTAATAAAGTAACTTGAAGTTGCTTTTTCCCTTCCTAGTTGCCTATGGCCCATAAAGGTGAACCTCAATGCAAGAAATATAACATTTAATGCCATGCATGTCCTCTCAAGTCGCCAAAAAGGTACTTTAAGTGGCCCCAATGATGAAACATAACATCTAGTCCCTTTTTAAAAGTACTTTATGACCCAGTCAATAAAAAATAATAACAACTGGACTAGATGCCCATACCCAATAACAAAATAGCATCCGTAACCCCTTGGGCATGACTAGGGTTAGGGCATGCACTGGCCCTTAGGTCATGTGGCGAGGGAAAAGGGACATTACAAGTTATGATAGTGTACCATTGATTTGGTCGTTGATCCCCAAGCAAATGCAATCATAGGCTGTCAATGTAGACAAATGCTCTCCATGACCAACTCTTGCATTGCTCAACACTTGGCAGATTCTTCCATTAGCTACGCAAGTATTCTAGATAATATCTGACGGAGGAATATCGGGTACTTCCTCTGCTGCTGACCTCAAAATGAACAAGAGTTATATACGTAAGGAACCAGTTTCCCTTGAACATCGTCCAATGGTGGCAACTTTGTAGAATGTACAATATGTATTTCCCAAGTGAAATATGAAGCAATATGACACATGGAATTCACATTATCAATCTTACTATAAAATCTCCTAGATCCAACTTTAATACGTGCAACTATATTCTCACTTGCTTAAATGACCTTTTCTTGACCATAAAACTTTTCTTTTCAGCTCATCTGCCCTCCATTCTGCTAAGAGTGACGATTGCCCATCATAAAATACAGACTTTAGCAATACCAAGGTCTCCTGGACCTCGAAGTGGAAAAAATTTACATATCATGTGCCTATCCGCATGTAACCTGTCTGATAGATTCTGAGATGACAAACATGGAGGTTGTGCCTCGTAATGAGCTCGATTACACCCCACAATCTGGGTTCTCCTGTAAGCAATCTCGATGCTTTGGGATGCTTTAATTTATGGGTTAAAGTTGAACTTGTCAAATGGAGCAATTGGTCAAGTGGCATTGCAATCCATCTAAAGCTGTACAAATGTGTTTTGCTGATGTTCATAAAAAATGATAAATAAATCTATAGCTATACTCACCCATGTGCAACCCCCAACATGTTCCGATACCTGCTAATGTCCGGTCACATAACTCCTCTCAATAATGGCACCGACTATTCAAATGTCCACAATCGATCAAGTTTGCTAATCATTACATAAAAATGATTTAGCATCGTGGTGGAGAGTACAACTAAGTACACAACTTTAAGTTTCACCACCTTTCTCACTGCCTAGTGGTGCTCCAAGATGACTCTCCATCCCTGTCATTGCCCAATATTCATAGGAAAATCAAAGACACACCTAACAATGCCCCCCCGTATAAACTTCTTCAACTACACGCCAGCTACCTCATTTTTCACAAATTTGATCAGTGAAAAGAACTGCTCCTATTTTCCTTGGTCAAATCGATCATTGTACCACATCATTCCTCCTTTCTTCCCCTTTCAGCATCTCCATAGGAACTACCCTGTGATGCAATCCATGGATATGCTTTGCAACCTTTTCTACTAAATGACTTCGAATAGGCTCAAATATACGCCTGTAATAAAGCTAACGCTTAAACGGCCATATTCTTTATAAATGCTAAAGAGAGGAGGAAGCATACGCTCTCTGGCTTTGTATTTGGGACATACATTCTTCATACCGAAAGCGATAAAAGTGAATGCGCTCTCTGATGTAAAAGTTTGGTGGGAAATGAAACCCCAATCGCAATTTCTTTCTTTTAACCATAGTTCTGTACCTACCAAGTATTTACCATTTACCATCAGATGCCAAATTGTCTTTCGAAATTCCTCTAGCACCCCGGGTGCTTCTGAAACTCCGTAGTTTCACCTTCGTACGATTTGCACAGCTTAAGATACGAGGTACCATTTACTATTTTCTTGCTTCAATCTGTGGCTAATTTACCAGTCCAGTTTATTCTCAAAATTTAAGCATGATTCTTAGGAGTACTTCTAGGATTGAATTTTAGCACTTGCACAGATCTGCTGAAATCTCAGACATAGAATTCCGGTTTAGTATTCCCGTAAGGCCTCCTAGATAAAGCATAAACAACAACATTGAATGTTCAGGGTTTAATGTATTCGAGGTATGATAAAAATGTTACAATTCTTTTTATAAGGCTTGCTTCAGCAAACTTTGTTAGTGATAACGTAGAGATAGGTTCTAGCCCCATACAAGAACCTAAAAATAATGTGATCTGAACAGACCAGGGGAATCTACTGCATAACAAGGGTAAAATGTCTGAAGGGTGGCCGAAGGCATGCAAATAAAAGCCAGAGATGAAGCTTGTCGTAAATTAGGTAACAAGATATCTCTACTGAAGAGCCTCAGAGCCCCCACTCTGCAGAGAGAAAGTGGAGATATCATCATCCACTGCATTCAAGCACCGATCCAACCCCAATACACCTTGATGCCTCACATGCTCTCGAGCTACTTTGCCGAGAAAAATTTGGTCATGCCAGGACCATGTAGCGTAAACTCATCGGGACCCCCTTGAGAGGGGCAAAATTCAGCCATGCTGTGCTGCTTCCGAACAAGCGACTAGCTCCTTACTTTGTGGAATCTGTCAATGGTGCAGCCAACCGTGAGACAGATGTAAACGAACCTCCTGTAATAGCTGCTTCACACGTTCCATCCAGAATCCCATGCAGATATCTCAATGTCCTGAGTGTGGGCGGCCATATCCTGAGAAAAAAGTTGCATGCATTTGCACTCTGTCCACATATTACTCTCGATCCACCAATCACATATCAAAAATGATAGCAACTCTGTCATGTCAAACTCATCATTTCGACAGCTTTTGCATAGTAGCACAACACTGGTAGCTACTAAAAGATAATTACCAGTGTGTGCACATTGCAGGTAGGCGAATGATATGGCATCCATGCACAAACCCATAATCTAGACCAATGTATCATCAATTGTATATATACCATATATATGCATGCCTACATATATGTATGTATGACATATGTATATGTATGCATGCACAGACTATACATATAGCGTGGTGTATATAGACAGTCCGATATGTATATTTATATATACGTAACAATATGTATACATTATTACATATGTATATGTATATATACGTATGCATATATTATTACATATATATATGTATATGCATGCATGTGCATGCACATGCACACACACATCTACACATGCATATATGTGTATGTATATGAATACACACACACACACACACACACACACACACTTGTATGCGCATGCACACACACATCTACACATGCATATATATGTGTATGTATATGAATATATAATTATATATATATTTATATATACACACACACTTATATACATACATATATGTATGTATGTATATGTAGATGTATGTGTATATATATGTATACTTACATATATATTTATGTATATATTCACATGTATATATGAATATATACACATATATATATGTCTATCTTAATAGCCTCATGTAAGGAAGAAGGCTCAAATGCCTTCACAAATCCTGCTAAAGCGTTAGTCAACCCTGCCATGAAGAGTGAAGTCAACCTCATCTCTGAAACATCCGATACCATAACTGATAACCTCTGAAAATCTACAATGTACTGGTCTAGAGAACCTGTCTGCCTCAAGTGAGTCAACTCTCTGAAGTGCCTATCTGGGTCCCTCCTGTCGAATCTACTCATCAACCTCTATGTAAAATCTGCATAAGTAGTGATATGCATGTGTCCCTGTGTGATCAATCCATGATGCCACCAGTCATGAGCATCTCCATCGAGGTGTAGGATAGCAAACTTAATTGCATCCTCTTCACGCATGGGATTCAAGTCGAAGTAAGTCTTTAACTTCTGAATCCAAGACTGCGCGGTACACTTCTTAGAGCCATCGAAGTGTGGAATATAGATTTGTCCCAATCTCCTCTGAAACTCAGGTACCTGTACCTGGTGATCTCTCCTAGGCTTGCTACCAATCTTCATTTTACAATACTCCTGAAATGGCATGTTGTCCCGGAAACCCTCACTCAATGTCCGGTACTTCTTCCAACAAGATTCCTCATCCACAATGTCTGCGGATTGTTGTGTTTGTGAAACTTCCGGATCCTTAAAAAAAAAAGGCTCGTGGAGTCCCAAGGGTCTGGTAGAAGCATGAGGGGACCCCTATCCTGAATGTCCACTCTCACCTCTATTACACATGCCTAACTACACTTCCCAACTAGCCCGTATATTAAGACAAAACCACAGTTGGTTTTCTGTACAAAATTATAACAGAAGAGATTATAAAATATTGATTAATTAGCCGACTACACTCCTGTTGCCGCTTAGAATAATATTCCCGTGAACATATTGATATTTTCATCTCACCATAAATATGGGAAGTGTACTTAAGACTCACCCCATATGATCTCCTTTTTATTGGTACTTCTCTTGGAATCATTTCTATTTTATGCACACATGATTCTGGTGGTAGTCCTTTCAAGACATTATAGGTCCATGCGAATACGTCCTTATGTAATATGTTTGTCGTGTCATTATTAATTCAGCTTCTGAACCTATCCATAGTTATCAAGAGGGACTGCGCATTTCTGCCCAAATTAACTTCTCACATTGATAGACCCTGATACTTTATCAAAGTTGCACTTGAAAATTGGTATGCTGGTTGCATATTCACATATGACTCCCATGTATAGTATTTTGAGAAGTAAGGGGGGTGATCTCTAGTATCGAAAGTTTGCTAATTACCTTGAATTGATGCTTTAGTTTTTCCCTTTTGATATTCCTGAATTTCCACTAAATATGCTGACTGGAATATCTTGTTATCATCAATCTGCTAATGGAATAGCCCTCAGTATTTCCATCTAATTACAATATGTCCTCTTCATTAGGTTCAAATCTATCTTCCTCTGTATCTGTTCCACACTTGAACTTGATTACTCTTCTCCTCGTACAGTATTTTGGGTTTACTTAGCCAATCTAGCTCTTCCAATTTTATTGCTATTGCATTATGTTTTGTTTCTTACCAATACAACATCATAGCATGATAGTGTACTTTCCATTTTTATCAAAAAGTCAAATGGGACATATTTTTCAGTAATATGCATATCTTGTGCTGGTAGTATTCCTACATGATGGATTCTTGGTGAAGGTAATAATGGAGGCTTCTTCAGTTGAATATATACAGTTTCAGGGAGGATATTTACCCCGATCCTCCATCAATTGTTGTGTGTCAAGCCCTTCTAATTCTGTGGTATTATTGGGAGTTTCATCTTTTCCCAAAACCAAAATATCCATAGCTTCTTTTAGGTTCCATGGTAGATGCATTTTGGTTAACTTCTAGAGGCATTTCATTAACACTTCCATGTGATTGTTACTTGTGTTATTGCCTTGGAGAGGTGTCATAGCTTCTTGATTTTCTTGCACCTTGAATTCTACTTGTAGCTACTCTCTTGTTTTCTACCACCTATATTTCTTTTCTTGCTGGAATTTCAGTTAGAGGTCTACCCCTCATAAGCTTGTATTCATCCACTGGTGCAAGTGGTGGGACCAAATTACAAGACATTACATAACTTTTTATTTAATGTCTTGAACAACTCGAACCACTACCAACATTCTTTGTTTCACTACTACTCATAAGTGGAAGAATCTCAATACATGTACTAGGTTTGACAAAGGGGAAAAGCAAACACAAGTTATATACAAGGGTTCATTACTGGCCTCTAGAAACTATCCAGTATGCTGGCTTGCATTAACTAAAGGTAAGGAATTGAGAAACTAATCTAAAAAAGAGAGCAACTAGTTTCCATTGACAACTTGTATACTAAAACTACTGCAATTTCTAGATAACAAAAGCAAAGCTAAATTATAAACTGAGAAAGTACAATTCGGAAATGAATGCAGAAAGCAATTCAGAATCTACCTTAGAAAGAAATTCGATTCAAAAAGCAAATGCATAAAAAGTTTCAGAATCAATCTTAGCAGCATATATTTAGAAAGACAACTATTTCACCTCGCAATCAAGGTGCCCTCATATCTAGCACAAATAGGAAATATGCAAAGATTCTATGAACCCTTTTTCGAGTGACCTTGGCTGAGAGGATGAATGAAGTAGATGAATGAAGTCCTTTCCATCAACGTACGTGATGACCATGAAAAACAAAGGAAGAAAGGCAAAATAAATTATATTAATGTTCCAGAATGACCAGAAGTAGGTCAATGGGACTCAAGAATACATCCAATTGCAATAGAAAATGCTAGGGTAAAAGGGCCCTAGGATCAAAGACTAACAAAACAAAACAAATAGAAGCATTGAAAATATTTGAGGGGTAAATCCAAAGTAGTGAAGCCCTAACCCATGTGGTTAAGGTACCAATACAAATAGCCATATAGGGGGAGCAAGAGCCCTCAAAGTGCATGGGCAGATGAAAGTCGGGAAGGTTAGATGGTAGTCCCATCGAACATCATTGACCATGCTTGGGACAAAGGAATCATTTGTGGTATCGTCTATAGCTATGAAAGGGTCAACGTAGGATTTGTTAGTGTTTCTCAGGGAGTGTCTAGGGTTGAGGAGGCCAGGCTGGATAATCCTAGGAGGAAGTAAAGCACCTCCATGCAATCCTTTCTAACATCCAAGGCTGAAGAAACTTGTAATGTGCGCTTGTCCCCACAACTCGGTTGAGAAGATCCACAATGTCAAGGAACCGATCCTTGATGTTGAGGAGTAGATCCTTGTTGCTGGGAGATAGTGTGTTGGGGGACTTTAGTAGTAGTGCTGTGCAGAGATGAGCATTGCCTCACTGACCTACCCTACTTAGTGTGTGAAGCAACTGTATTCAAATAGTGGTTATTATTGCCAACATCTGTGATGGGCTGAAAGAAAGAGGTGATCAACTTGGGGCCTATAGGGGCTCCCATTAGGGAGATGAGTGGAAGGGTGACATCCTTGTGAAGAAAAAGAGATACATCATTGGTTCGGGCACAAAAAGAAAGTGGATAAAAAGTTGCTCGAGTCTTTAGAAAGGCAATGGTATCCCCCTCGGAATCTCATAATAAATGGGGCTGAAAATGAAGTGTTCCTCAGTCGCCACCTTCTTGAGGGAGCAAAGATGACATGTCTGGTCCCCACGTAGAATACGATGACTAGGCATAACCTGCAACTAGTGTGAGTGCATCCTCAACTGGCTGAGGGGATACCTCAAGGTTTGAGACCAATGATGTTGGAGATGGCCAGGATGACGAATGACACCATCCACCACCCATGAGAAATGCTCAATGTAAAAGGAAAGCTTGGTGTTTAGTGGTTAAGGAAGAGAGATCCAAGTGGTCTCGATATGTTGCCTGTAGACAGGAAGAAGTTGATGAGGTGCATCAAAGGAGTACCTACAAGGATGTTAATAGAAATGCTGAAAAATTGGAGGATCAAACTAGTATTAGGATACAAGGAATGTCGGTCTCTATCAGGGCCCAATGATGCAATCCTCTCTGAAGAACATAGGGTTGTGTATGGATACCTCTCATGGCATGAAGTTGAATCCCCCATGCTTTGGAGTTTGTGAATGTAGAAAGTAAGTCTGGAGATAGTCTCAAGGTGCAGGGGTTGGATGAAACTCTAGTTGGACAATGCACTGAAGAATAGTCCGTTTGCAATGGGTCATATGCTGAAACATGAGAGTTTGGATCCTCTCAATACGAGCCCAATCGATAAATCCCAGATTAGGTCCGCAAACCTCGAACCCATACAAAACCGTGGGCTTGATGATTGTATCGAAGAAGCCCATCTTCAAAGGGATATCTTGGATTATAGATATGAAAACATTGGAGCTTCACAAGTGAAAGGGGGGCATATCCCTTGCAAAGTTGTGATCGAGAAGCGGGGTTCATACTAAAAGATGATTCAAGGCTTCAAACTAAAAGCTGATTTGAAAAAATGGACCCCCAAGTAATTGCAGGACGATGTGATCTTCAAAGTTTCCCCTTTGTAGCAGATTTGGAACCTAGGTAAAGAACTTCCTTAATTTTGCTAAGGTTCACCACTAGTAGACGAAGTTCACATAAACGAGTTGCAAACCTTTGATTGAGTGAGAGAGGAGAACAATGTCTTCAACAAAAAGAAGTATGGCTAACACCACATCATGTAAAATGCAACAAAAAGAGTAGAGCCAAAGGCTGCTACAACAATCACTATGTTGGCCAGAGAAAAGTAGGCCGAGCAAATGATCAGTCAACAATGAGTATGATCGCAGATGGATGAAATGATCTCAGAACAAGTAGAGAATGATTGTTAGAGGATGTAACGGGGATCAAATGGAGGCCAAACAGACACATATATGGGATGAAAAAAGCATATATTTGGCCAAAAGATCCATTTACAACTGATGCAAACTTGAACGAATTTAACAATAGCTATCAATGGGCAACTTGACTGCTAGGGGGCCAAACAATGGGTCTATGCTAGGGTAAAATCTCTCACATGGTCATTCCGAGGTACATGTAGGTCAGGGTGAGGTAGTTTTGCTATGGGAGCCAAATTGTAATCATTGGGAGACAAGGACGAGGAAATGAGCATCACATATAACCCTGAGGTATGAGCAGCCGAGGTTCATGAGAACACAAGGTTGTGAAGTACCTAGATATCATACAAATTTCCTAGATAAAAAGAGCATTGTTGCACCTACTTGGACGACCTTCAACGGAGATTATGTTGGTGATTGTGGGAAAGAAATGACAACTCCAAGCTCTAGGTCCAACACCTGCAAAGGGGACAAAGAAGGCTCAATGTCCAAGATGGTTCAAGATCTCATTGACCGAAGCGCCTACTTGAGTGTTCTAAGATTGAGGAACATGGGTATCTAGAAGTCAGAGAAACAACCAAGCAAACTATGAGCCTCCTCAAAAATAGGAAACAATCGCATGCTGAAGACGTTCTAGATTTCAGTGAGTTGAGAAACGAACAATAGTGAGTTGAAATAAAATTGCATGTATGACACCCTGATGAATTAGGGTGTCTATCAAGGATTTAATAATCGCTTGGTACTTGGTCGAGTTGTTGGTCTCGCTGACTAAGAAGAAGCCATCCACAATGATTTATTGACCCCTAGAGTCATCAATAACCCATGTTGCTGCCACAGGTCCCATATTGCCCCGACTCCCCCCAGTGAAATGGATCACCACAAAGTGGTGAAACATGTGGTGAGTGAAGATCGTTAAGGTGGGTAGAGATGAAGCTATCACTATAGCGAGAATGAAGAGAAAGTGGTCCCAAGGAGGACCATGAAGTTGATAGAATGCAACACTCAAAAAGCTAGAGGGAAGAGAGGAAGAAGAGGCCTCAACAGACGAGACAGGAGGCCCGGGGTCTAGGGTATGGGGTACGAGCACATTTGAAAATCTTTTTTCTAAAGGAAGTCACGACAAAAGATTCTGAGCACTCGTGGGCTATCAAGCACAGTCTTGAAACAATAGAGGTAGAGAAGCGGTCAACAAAATATCTCAAGCGATCAACCGTGCTGAAACAACAAAACTGCTTATGCTTAGGAGCTAAAAGAGCCTTCCACCTAAAGGTGTCCCCTAGGGGGTGGGGGCACATACCCAACCCAATCAGGCGTTGGAGGGGCCAAGGACAGAGGAACTCAATGTGATAAACACGAGGAAGAGTTAACCCGATCCTAGGGTGTCCCTGAGAGAAATGACACGTCAAAGGATGCACAAGCTTTAACCGCTTGAGGATGTTGGTTGAGAAGGTTGGAGAGGAGGTCTCATGACTCAAAAGAGAGAAAGAGTGAAACCCGAGACCCTAGGGCCTTGAAGGCGAGGAATAGGTCCCATCCTCATAAGATGAAATGGACTAAGTTGTTATGTTTGGAACGAGGCAAAAATCAGAGTTGAAAATCAAGAGTACCCACCCAAAGAGGGTGGGCCCAAGTCAATAGTTAAATAGACACAAGCAAATTTTGGATTCATTTCCATTTCTAACCTTGCGAAACTAGAGCCTAAAGAGTCCCATGTGTGCAAGAGTTTATTCGGACCCACATTGGTCTAGGCAATCTTAGGGAATCCAAAACTTGTTGAAGTTTTAAGTTTTTACAACTAGGTGGCTAACGATAAGCATTTTGGCCGATGTCATCAAATTTTGCTGGCAAAATTGGCCAATGTTTTGAGCCAACGCGTCCTTGATTGAACAATTGATGATTGAAGTGTACAAGATGAACTATTGTCCTTCAATAGGGGCCATTAGGACCTGAGGATTATGAAGCATTAGCTTCAATTTCTTGAATGCAACTTGAACCTCAAAAGAACACAAAAAGGGATTGTTCTTGTGAAGAAGACAAGTGAGGGGTACTAATTTGTATGCTCAATCCTCAAGGAATTTCCTTAGGAAGTTGGTCATATCTAAAAACGACTACAACTACTTGATGTTGCGAGGGGAGAAAAATTGAGGATCGACTTGATCTTGTTGGGGTCCACTTCAACGTCGTGTTGACAAACCAGGGAACCAAGAAGCATTCTAATTGAAATGCCGAAAATGCACTTCCTATGGTTGAGGCTAATGGTAGAGCCATTCAAAGATCTGTTTGAGATCACAAACTTGCTCATCCCATTTCTGGGAGATCCCAAGTAGATAGTCCACATAGCTCTCCATAATCTTGTGGATGAGATCATGAAAAATGCGGGACATGGCGTGTGGATAGGGTACACTGGCGTTCTTCAGACTGAAAGGGATGGCAACATAACAAAAGGTATTCTAAGCAATGGTAAATGTCGTTTTGTGCTGATCTTGGAGTTTAATCCTGGTTTGATTGTACCCATTGAAACCATCCATGAGAGATATGATCTCGAAACCAGCCGTGACATCAATGATAATATTGATGGAAGGGATGGGGAAATTGTCGTTTGGGCAAACTAAGTTGAGATGTGAAATTAGATGCAGAAACACAATTTCCCATTCTTCTTGAAGACATGTACAATATTTGAAACTCATCGTAGATAATCGACAAATTTGAGAAATCTGACATGAATGCGTTTCTTGTGGAAAAACTGAACTACGATTGAGGAATTTGATCCATGCATATCCGCACACTCCTAGGTGAATATATTGGAGTATTCGGGAAGAAGAGCACCAACAAGCTTTCGTTCCTCATTAGAAAGATTGATGTCGACTTTAACCATTTCAGATTTGGTGGCTGTTTGTAGGTTTATGTCAATTGAGCCCTCTACAGCCGTAGTGTTTCCCTTGTTAAAAAACACAGGGGTAGAAGGAAGCTCTTGATCGAGTTCCTCGCCATCATTTTCAACGACCTCGACAATGGGGCACTATGGGGAGAGTTGCTAAAATTGCCTAGAGAGATTTCCAAGCATTGTTGGTGACGAGGGTGAAGACGATCCTTGTGGGTTGCCTTAATCAACTTCTTAATAAGCCTGTTCATTAAAGAGAGACCTCTCTTCAATGGGGATTAAATGATAGTTGAAGTAGTCACTGTGGCTAGTGAGTTCCTCGGGGAAACATTTACTATGTCAATAGATGCTCAGGTTTCGTTGGACCTAGAGGACGGCCTACGCTTAGAAGGGGAGGGGAAATCAACAAAGAGATCCCTTAATAGCGAGGAGCCTATGGAGGCATGAACAAAAGTGTTGGGAAAGGTAGTGTGAGACTCATTGTGTGCGTGGATGTGAAACCACAAGGGGATAAAGGCATTTTGTACTTTACAAGGTCAAACTTGTCATCCTTGACGAGACAAGACTCATTGATGAGCTAGTGGGTAGACACTGCCAAAGCCTATCAAAAAGTGTCGTCGTTGCATATACTAACGCCCAAAGGGTTGGATCAGTGTCCATGATGTGAACCTTACTCATGCTTAAACTCGACTACTCAAAACGTAGTTAAAGCGATGGCTTGCATAGCAATAGTCCAAATGCGGCCAAGGATCATGTTGTATGATAATTCAAGGTTTAATACACAAACTCTATCTCAACTGTCTTAGGTCCAAATTTGATTCGAAGCTTAACTTTTCTCTTAGTGGAAGCTTTGTTGTTGAAATCAACATCGTTGTGGCAAGATTCATTAAGCTTGCAATGACTAATCCCCAACATTTCATAACTTTTCTCTTCACAGAGGTGTGATGTTCAAAGTGGCTCCTTTGTCAACAATGCGTCACTTAATCCGATGCACATTGATAAATGTCTTAATATAGAGAGGGAATTTAGATATCTTGGTGAGAACATTGAGATTGGGAAGTGAGGTCGACTCAAAACTAAAGAAGGGGCCATTGTGTTGAGTGGGTGAGGTATAAAGGACCTCTAAAGCACTTGGCAACGATGAATCACTAGGGGGACCCAACTCGTAAAAATGAGCGACCTTTTCTTAGGGAAAAGGAAGAGAAGATCCTAGAGGGAGATATTGGCCGAAAGGGATTGAAGTTCTTCCATGACGAAGTACGCCCTAAGCCTTGAGGCACAATATTTTACCAAAAGTTGAACCTAACTTTGGGGTTAGCTTTCCTAGAGGCCTGATCTATAAATCCTACACGATCTCCAAAAGGGTTTGTAGGGTGAATTGAGTGCATGTTGTAAAATAATCATAGTTCGCATTATCAAAGATGTCAATGGTGGCAACCAATTTTCCACCTTAGCATTGAGGTACTTCGTCGGACCAACATGAGAAAAATGACCCTTTGCCGAAGAACAAGAAGAATGCTTGGGCTTATCCTTGGCCTTCTTTTTTCTTTTCCTTGCATGGTTGAGAAGAGGTTCTTCGAAGACATCCAAATTTTGGCTGGGAGATGAGTGGGGCAAGTCTTTGGGAGGTGAACTCTTTGGAGCATCTCCAACCTTACAAGTGAAGTGGGTGGCTGCAAAACTTTGAGGGATCATACACGTACTCAAACTTCTTGCGTTTTCCCTTTTTAAAATCCTTCTTACTCAGGGCATTGAGCTGACGAGCATCTCTTGTCCTTCTAAGGGGAAAAATTAATGACTCTATCGTTGGTCGTTGTGGTTGTGATGAGAAAATGCCTTCTTGTTTGGAGGGGGGCAAAAACCAGCTTGAACCTCAAAAACCTCAATCTTTAGATGCCTGGTAACAATCTCATGGTAGGAGGCGAGTTCACGCTTGAGGACCTTATGGTGAAGCTTACACCACAATGTCTTGATGTTATTGATAGTAGAATGCCATCGTTGGACAAATTTAAAGTTTGTCTCACCTTCAACTTGTGTCATGGAGTTGACTGACTAAATGTTGAGGTTAAAGGGTTTGGATATTTCAAAGAAGTGGATCTCATCATCATGTTCCCTTTCCATACATGCCATCATGAAGGTAGAGATGTGTCCTGGCAGACTCTCATCTTGAGTGCCATTGAACTTGGGCTGTTTAGTTGTAGGAGTAGGAAGGGGAATTGCTTGGATATAGGGAGCCAAGGGGTTCTTGAAAAGATAGTTGTTGCACTGATTGATGGCTGTGAGGTGATGACCACTCTCACGATTGCCGTAATCCCCCCTCACTAGTAGAGTAATCCTATTCCCTACGCTTGTAGGGGTTTGAGTACTCATCGACAAAGGGGACATACTTGCGAGGCGGGTATCAAGGTGGAGGCCTACCAAAGTGGTTATCCTGAGGGTTACAATCAAGGAAGAGATCATGATGGAACCTATAATGAAGAGGATCTTCGTGGTAGCAGTCTGGGGAGAACTGTTGAGAGGGTGTACAAATCGATCCAAACGGGCCTTGATTGGTGTGGTAAGCATCCCATGGATCCTTATGTCACAAGTGACGGTCAAAGTCAGTTCCACTGGAAGACACACGAGAAGGATGCAGAGGAGATAAGCTTGGGAAAGCATGGCAAGCGTGAGGATCCGTGCACAAGTGTTGGTGGTCCACAAAAGGGTCCTGATGTGAAACCACTTTTTAGGCGAGCGAGGAGTAAATCTGATGCAGGGGAGGAGAGTTGGAATCATGCAAGGTAGACACACTCGTGTGAGACTGGGTGTTAGCCTGGTCAGGGGAAGTAGAATGCTGTCGGATCTGGCGAAAAGATCCTTGTCCAGGATTTTGCAAAATGTTACAAAACTCTCCATGATTGCACGTAGCTGTTCTGCATTTCTTTATACAAGAGGGTGACCTCTCGATTGAGTTTTTGCAAGCTTTGCCAAGTTTTTGCCAAGTCGGAAATTGTTTGGCTTGCTGAGTCTGAGTATGCAAAACTATGGGGGAGATGTTGAGGAGTGGTCGAGTCCGAATCTGCACTCTGGTGTTCTCTGATTTTCATGGGAGTGTGAGTAAGCTCTCGATTCAACTTAGCGGTTTTGCCTTGAAGTTGACAAGAATAATGCCTGAAAGGGAGTCATGACATATGGCTAAGGGAAACAATGTGCATGAAAGACGTAATGTGGAAGAGAGTATGTAGAAAAACCTACACACACAGGCAGGAAAGATTAAAAGCAATGTTCCACAAAATTTCTGGGATGGGGATGACAAGGGACACATTTTTGGGGTGGTTTTTTTTGGAGGCCATTTTTAGGGGACACCTATTAAAAAATAAAGGAAAATTAAGAAGTTTAGGAACATTCAAACATTCATATGATAATATTCATAAGGCATTCATCATATATGTACAGAACCTTATTACATAACATTAGATCTGAATTTGAGATTTCACATAAAATTCAATGTGGATATACATAATAATTACAGTGTCATTTATGTAGGAGAGAGTTCAACTCGAGCAATTTACATAATTATATGTACAAAACACAATGGCCTACAAAATTTGCCTTGAATGACTGCATATTTATAACACATTCAAATTCACTGCTGCATAAAACATTGTACTACAGAAATAGAAGCAATGCTTAACAATAGTAATTTTACATTAATCTAGTAGTAACAAAACTAAAAATCAACTCCAAAACATATTTGGTTTATTCTAAAAAAGCGATTTAAAAAAGGAACAAAGACACCCAGATCACATGTTCTACTATGCAATAATAAATATGCACATAAATGACATGAATTTTCAAGCCTTCAATCTTCACCAAAGGAAGCTATTGCTTCCCAACTTTTTCATATGACAGTATTGGAGCTGCATGTATAAGCATCCATGATCTTCATTTGCTCCCTTCAATATCATATATCAAGCCATTTTTCGACCCACAAAAAACGGGGCATATAACTGCTACATGCTGAATGGAACAGTCTCAATTTGTAAAGAACAACACCATCCATCCAACCTCCCCTTTGCATGATGGGTGTGTCTCTTCAATAAGGCTTGTTCTGTTTGTTATCTTGCTTAAGTTGGACCTTCAACTTCTCTCCACTTGACTGGAATCCATTCATCACATTGATGGTGGATTGTGCAGCGACAGGGGAGTCATAACTCATGAAATCTACAAAACTGTTAAATTTCACCCCCTTTTTTTAATTTTTGAGTTTTTTTAAATATGTTTTTGTGAGTGCTGGGATGTAGGGGGACAGCTAGCTGCTGCTCCCTCGATTTTTTGCATCCTTGGGATGTTTTCAAAAAAAAATTGGGGACATCCAGGGGACATACTCACCTATTTCTGCATCATTCAAATGTTCTCTATAGGGGACCACCCCAAAAACAAAGGGGACGCTCCCCTATGGTACACTGATTAAAAGAGAAACAACAACCAAGAAACGGGAAACACAGGGACCACATAAATAAACTGGCTGCTAGTCTGTGAATTGTTCAAAAAAGACAGCCTCAAGGCAAGCTGCGTGTTTACATACAAAGCCAGAATGTAAATGGAAGAATCCAAAAACATGCACAAGGTTTGACAAAGAGGGGAAAAGAAAACACAAGTTGTATACAAGGGTTCACTATTGGCCTCTAGCAACTATCTAGTTTGCAGGCTTGCATTAATTGATGGTAAGGAACTGAGCAACTAATCTATGAAATGAAATAAACTATTTTCACTACTAACTTGTATTCTAAAACTCGTACAATTTCTAGATAACAGAAGCAAATCTAAATTTTAAATTGAAAGGAAGTACAATTTATAAATGAGTGCAGAAAGCGAACCCTAGAAAGATTCACGATATAGGAAGCAAATGCACAAAACGATTCAGATTCTATCCTGGCAAGATATATATAAAAAGAAAACTATTTCACCTTGCAATCAAGGTGCCCTCATATCTAGCTCAAATAGGAAGTTTGCAGAGATTTCACCAACTGGTCTCCAAGTGAATTTGGCTGAGAGGATGAAGGACGGAGGATTTGTGATCTGAAGTAGATCGCTGGAGGATCCTCAGGAAGTTCTTCCCTTCAGCAGTCAGAATGACTGAAAGAGAGAAGGTAGTAGCACAAACAAGAGCAGAGGCAAAGGCTGCTGCAACAATCACTACGCCGGCTAGAGCAAAATAGGCTTAGAAAATGATCAGTCTCAACAATGAGTAGGATCATAGCTGGTTGAAATGATCTTAGTGCAAGTATAGAATGATTGCTAGAGAACTGAATGAGGATCAAATGGAGGCCAAATATATGCACATATGGGATGAACAGAGCTGATTTGTCCAAAAGAGTCATTTACAGCCATTGCAAACCTCAATGGATTTATCATCAGCCATAAATGGGAAAGTGCGGCCAGGCTGCTCGTTTTTGGAAAAGCAAGCGTCCATGCCGCAACTTTCTGGAGAAATCCGCGACTTTCCAGCTAGAGGACCAAATAAGGTGTCTGTGCTAGGGAGAACTCTCTCATGGGGCCATTCCGGGGTACTTGTAGTCCAAGGTAAGATAGTTTTTCTATGCGAGTTGAATTGTAATCATCAGGAGATAAGGATGAGGAAATGTTTTTTACACTACCATTAACAGTTTCACATTCTTCTTTGCTTTGTCGGTTGATACTATTATTTTGTTATCACCAATTTCAAATATGTTTGCTTATTTCATCTTAAGACAGTCCTCATCTCCATGATCAGCGGGTCTGCAATCTGTAAATAACGTTTCTGATTGTTTGCCATCTCTAACAAAGTGGCCTCATTTATTACAATGGTGGCATTGTACAATAGATTTTCATTTCTTCTCTCCGTAATGGCAACCTTTGATAATTTCTAGTGTTTTTTGTTTGGGCATTGGTTTCTTGTGTTCTTATACCCTATCCTTGTTGGTTGTGTGAATATTTCTTGCTTTTCTTTGATTTAGTTTTTAAATTGAAAGGGTGTTGCTTAGTGTCATCTCTCTTTACATTGTCAGTGGACCATAATTTTACAGGAGTTTTTTCCTCTGTATGCCGCACTATTTGACAGTTTAAACACCTTGTTTATTCTTTTCTTTAAATTTTGATATTAACATTTGCTAAATATTTTGGCAAACACTTTTAGTCTTGAAGCATCCTTGCCGTCATCTTTGGATGTACTTCTTCAAAGAATATACTTTGGTTGTTCCACATCTAACATCGTTTTGTATGTTTCTTGGTAATTAGACGTTGGAACTACATTGAAATTCTGTTTGAAGGTATTTTGCAGTCCATAAATGAAGTATTGCCATTTTTTATAAATTGTCTATTGCTTTCTCTGACACCTGTATGAGGTTTTGCCATCCTTCCATTGTAGTCTACGATCTATGAATAGCTATGCTACTTTGTCGATTCTTCTTTCAATTCATTTTTCACTTTTCATTTTTTCTTCTTTATATCAGCATTCAACTTACCAGACCAAACTATTGCAGATCCCTGCAATGTGCTGGGAAAGACTTTTGCTCTTGCATCATCTTTCTCAATATCATTGGTTCCCTAATGTTAATAATATTCCCATTTCAAGAAATGTGTAATTGGATCTTTGTTCTTGCTATCAAGTTGGTCTGGTTTTAGAATCAATGAATGTTTGGGTTCCAATTTCTGTGTTTTAAATGGTTTATCACAGACATTAATGCCTGTATTCTCAAGTCCTGTTACCTATTTTGGTCATCCGCGGACATTAATTATAATTTCTTTCCTGTTTCTTTCTTCTATGGAAATTTAATCTTCTTCCTTCTGCTGGTGTAGTCGGCCAGCTCCTTCTCTTTCTTGGCAGCTACAGTTATCTCCTCAAACCCTGAGGTACCTTCCTCCCGTAGGCTTAATTGAACATATTGTGGGGAGCCTCTTTCAACATCAATTGCTGATATTAGAGTCTGATTTATATCAATGTCTTGCTGGTGATTCTTCTTCCACAATCTTTCTGATCCTTCTTGTGCTTTTCTGGGTCCATTTCCTTCCACTGCAAGATGCTGGCTCTCTTATGTGATCATTTATTAGATTATCTAAGTACCCAGAATATACTGATGATGTGATTATTTATTAGATTAAGTACCCAGAATATACTATCTCTCACACTTCTTTCCAAGTCTGGTTTATCAATGTTCCGCTGCTTCAGGTCCAAGTGGTCAGTTACAATTCAAGGGTGTTTGAAATAGATTTACTATCCATGTGTCTTTATATCGATGAAACTGGTATAGAACTTGCATATGAAATTATGAATGCAATAATTTCAAATAGAAGTAAGATGTCCATATATAAAACTCAAAAGATGCCACCAAGCGGAGCATAGTTAAATGTTTAAAACCCCTTGGTGCTGTCTTTCCATACCAACCATTAAGCCTTGAATCTATTAATTAATTCTGCAGAAGACAATGAAAAGGTTGCTTTAACTCAGAAAACGAAGAGTAGGAGTCAGACACTTGAAAACACTTGGAGATTTAACAAAATCACAGAATATCAGAAATTTGGCCAAACAAATTGGGAACTTTTGGTCCATTATAATTTAACTTTATCTTAAATTTACTAAAATTGTTAAATGCATAATATATATGTCCAATATAAAAGGTAAAGGTAAAAAATTGTTTTGGGGTTCATGGCCAAGAGAGACCAATTTTGGGGATTTCTTTCCATTTACCTTGTATATTGTTCAAATTTTGTTCCCCTGGGTTTGGACCTAATGACAAAGACTGGGAGTAAACTAAATCTTTTCAATCTCGTCACACCTGGAGTACATTGGTGGTTCAAAATTGGGTATTGATCTCAATTCTCCATATGCCTTGGCATGAAATATAAACCACAATATCCAATAAGACTCAAGAATGCTTATGATAAAGTTGTCCACCACACCATATCTAAACCTTTAGTTTTAAGTACTCTCCTGTACATATTCTGCTTATGGCGGCTCAATCTTCATCTTCCCTCTGGCTTTGTCACTGGCCTTTGTTGGAGATTAAATCTGAAAGATTTAATCTGATATTGCATCATTTTGTTCCAGTTCAATGGATTTTCAACAAATACGTGAGATACTATACCTTTATAGATAAGGATATTCCAACATATCTATTAACACTACAAATTACCTAAACATCCATCTTGCATCCAGCAGCCCATGAAAGGGGCTCAACAAACACACACTGTAATAATCTTCTGTAATCTTCTTCCGAAGGGCCTTTGCTGTCATATGTTGTTAAAATACCCTAAGAGAAGACTGAATGCACACCTTCAACAAGTGTGGCAGCATTATTTAATATGAGAGAGGTGGTTACAAGTGGTTATGGTTGGTTTGAGCAGTTACCAACTACATAACTGCATCATATGCTATATAAAGTGGTTATGGTTGGTTGAGCAGTTACCAACTACATAACTGCATCATATGCTATATTAAGTAGATAACACATCTAGTGGTTGCTTCAAGCATTTTTCAACAATTAGATTGTATATTTATTGAAATGAATGATTTCAGTTATATGCATTTTTGTTGTCCTGATATGGAGTTCTGCAAATTTGATAAGTAAGATAAAAGTATCCATTGTTTCTTCAGTCAAGATCAGGTGTAATGACCATTTTTCCCTCTTTTGCAGTTCTACAAATGGTTTACTGACTTGGAGTCTGCCATGAAATCAGAGGTTAGAGTTGGGAGATTTATTTGGTTAGCAATCAGCATGAGTGGTGAACTGTGAATTCTGCATTTTATGTGATCATGTCTGATTTGAGTTCCCTTTGCTCAATTGCTGAATGATTCTCTGTATATATATTTAATTCACAGACAGAGGAGAAATATAGTCAATACGTGGATACATTGACACAACACTTACAAACATGTGACCGAATACTTCATCAGGTATATGAAGGTTTCCTTGGCATTTACTTTGAGTCAACATTCAGCTTATAATCTAGTTACTAATCTCAATTTTCACTTCAGAGTTCACCTCATTTGGCCTGCATAATCCCTCTGTGTTGTGTTTTTTTCTGTAGGTGGATAGCACACTCACTCAATTTGATGATTTGCAAGCCCAGCATCAAGCAGTCGCTACAAAGACAAAAACCTTGCATGATGCTTGTGAAAGACTTGTACAGACTCCCAAATTCTACCATTTTTTAGGATGAATTAAATCAATTCTTTTGTGTGGAGGGACTGGAGAAGGGATGCAAAATTTGACCCTTTTTTTTAACTATGACAGGTAATGGAGAAAGAAAGACTAGTTGAATTTGCTGAGGCACTGCGGAGTAAACTTAACTATTTTGATGAATTAGAGACGGTAAGGTTTAAATGACACTTATATTTGTTGATTATGAAATGGACAAGTCTTATCTTAAAGCGATCTCTTCTTATCTGAGTATGTTGTGGTTAGGCATCTCTAACTGTGATTTTGGTTTTTCTTACTACTTTACAGTTTTGGACATTTCAAGATGATTGATTCACATGCATTTGAAGAATACTAAAAATATTATGAATTCAGTAGATCAAATTTCTGTATAAAAAACCGTGTTTAAGATTTTTTGCATCAACATTTTGGGTCACACTCTGTGATCCATCATCAGGATGTAAGAAAATGTATGAAAATTGCTCAACTTTCTTGCAAGGTTGCAGATAAAGTGGTATGTTATAGATGAAAATTTCTGTCAAATCTGGAATTATGTGCAATAAGTTATTAGGTTGTCATCTGGCTGGCATTGGTTTCTCAGGTGCACGGCATGAAAACAAAACGTCGATAAAATTTCTTTTTTTATATGTAATGTAATGTAAGATTTTTGTGTATAACTAAAATATCTCAAATATACCACTCTTCTTTCTGGCAGTAATTGAGAACTGCTAAATCAATGATGTGATATTTAATGAATCATAACACCTTTGTAAGGCTCAGAAAAGCTGAAATCCTGTAAAGTTATAGGAAGGCCTATCTCAGTCCGAGCTTCTTTGCAAAGACCAAACCTTCCATGACACCAAAAACATTATTTATTAGTAATTTGATATGTGTTCATCTTCATTTCATGCTGGATAAAACTTATAGTATGGTCTTCATAAAATTGAATAATTGTATACAGGTTGAAGACACGGATATAGATGTTATTTTGCTGCGAAGTTTTTTTACTCAGTGATTCTCTCCATCTAACAAGTTGTATGGGAGATTCATAGCCACAAAATATCAAATACATACTAGATGCTAGACTATTCAAATGACAACTGCATTCTTCATTGGCTTTCAAGGTTCAAAACATACTGCATTTTTTTGCGTAGTGACAAAATGTCTCCAGTGCTTTGAAGTCTTTCTTATCATTTTGAAGAATACATTGAAATTAGAATCCTTTCCTTCGGTTTTTGCTGGAAAGCTTATCATCATTTTTCGCTTGCACCCTAATGCTTCATCTGTGCTAGATGCCACATCCAACCTTTCATATCATTTTCTCAACTGTTTGACACTAAGGCAAGCCCATGTGAAGATTGGCAGTCTCATTCTCATTCATGACATTCATTTTAAACTTTAAAGGCTATTTGGCCTCTTTGAACTGAAATATGTTTAAATAATTGTTGTTTTGGATTTTGGACCACAAAAATATGAAGAACAATGTCCCAATATCAGTTTTTGCACAGCCAATGTAAAACCCTAATTTTGCCCTAAAAATTAGGTCGCCCAACACATTTAAGGCATCAAATTCACTCCAAAAATTATGAAATAACTTCCTCCTTATTCCTCCTAATTTTACAACCAAATCCAACATTAACTTGACCCCAAAACTGCAGATCTAAAATAATATTAATTAACAATGTCCGGATAGCTTGCCGACAGCTGAAATATTCAAAAATTCATAACTCATCCAATACTCAGTGCTTTTCCATGAAATAAAATGCAAAACAAACTAGAAACCAATGTCTTTCCAATGCACTATGATTCTGAATTTTCTGAGCATTAAAACCTTGCCAAAACAACCTCAAAAATTTGCTTTCAAGTCGCTAGGGTTAAAGTAAATCATATAAATTAATTCCAGCTCATACACCCCTTCCAAAATATTCAAATAATTAGCCCTTGCTCTGAAATAATTAATTAAACACAGCAGCAAATAGATTTAGCATAAACAACCTCAAAATATGATAAATCAAACCCCAAACCAAGTCGATTTGCTAAATAAATTGCAGCAGCAATAATAATCACCAAAGTACATCAAACCCTTCACAAAAATGTAGATTTATGCTTCAAACAAATATGCCCATACCCAAGACCAAGTCGCCAAAGCTAGAAAGGGAATCACCAACAAGTAGATTTGCAAATCTCATGAAAATACTTTAATTCATAACCAACTCAATAAACTCCCACGCAAGAGAGAGAGAAGGAAAACATCAATGGGCATGCATCCCAATTACTCCAAGCATGGAGTGAAATCAATAATTCATCCAACATACCCTCTAAAGAAATGTGACCTCCCTTTTATAGAACTAAGGGGTGCAATATCCAATAAAGACCGACCTTTCCCTTTTGGAGGGAAAACATAAACCCTCATTATAATATTTAATACTAAGACTATGTGCACTTTATTTATTTTTTAATTAAATAAAAAAAAGTAACTAACCTATGTGCACATTAAACTAACTAAAGAGACTCCCACTTGTAGCGCTAGGCATGCCAAGCGGTTACAATGCAAATGAAAAATAAATATTAATAATGTCCCGAAAAAGGGGACAATTACAAATCAGATTATATATCATTTGTGGTGTGCGTATTTCAGATCTGATCCTTGGGGTTTGTGGCCAAACCCATATCTTCGGTTTTTGTCCCATGAAAAGGGACATTACATGGCGGCCATCGGATTTCAACATCGTCTCAAAGTTGTCTTAGGGTTAAGGCTCCTCAGTTGCAAACATTGCATGTCACCGATGATAAACATGTGGAGATCTTAGACAATTGGCGACAATCAATTAAATGACATACTCCCGAAGATTCTCTCCTGGCCTCCTTTTTCCAAGCAATGCGAAACAACCGACAGAAAACACATGTGTCAAATATCATGGTAAGTGCTAAGATTCACTATAGTGCTAGTTGATGAGGTTAAATTTGACAGTCTAACCTAGTGTTAATCAAAGCTTGGGAGCGTCACAATGGCACAAACTGGGGCTTGGTTTTTTGCTTGTATCTTTTGACCGGAACCTCCAAACGACCTGCAAATGGTACTAATAGAAAGGTCTTCCAGAGGGCTACACTTTGAGCATAGTTTTAGTGTAGATGGTTGAGAGATCTGTGCTATTTTAATGAGAGAGATTTGCGGCATTTTCTGCTCATTCTTTGAATTTAATGGCTGCCAAATCACTTGCAGATGCTTCTGGAGAGTCCTATCCTCTTCTAGAAGATGATCTTGAGTTGGATATACCTTGTGGTCACACCAAAATGCAGAAAAAAGAGTTAAAACAAGTTATTAATCAAAAGATAAACTTTTATAGTGGTCCCAACTTTATAATCATGATCTAATTTACCGAATGGCAACATAAGTTTCATTTATCCTTTTGATATCATGGGATTGTATTGGTGTCTTCTTAGAGATAATTCTCAAACAAATAACTACTTGCAACACCTTCAGAGATTTTGAGCAATATGCCAAGGAGTGGTTTTAGGTGGATCATTTTTTGTTTAGCATCTTCTAGAGCCTTTTGATCTTTCTGAAGGGATAATCATGAGAAGGAGAATATTCTTCAGCATCTTCTTGATCCTTTTGCCTCTCTTCTCTTGTTATATTTGCATGGTTTCCGTTTCACCATCTAACTAATGTAGAGAGTGAGAGTTTGATATGATGCAGGGTTGATTGTGGCTTTGTTCTGCCCATTTTGCATTGTGTTTGTCCTCTTGTTCTTCTCTCAGGGAGAGTGATCCATTTTGTTCTGGTGCATCACCATGTTTGCTTTCGTTTCATGCTTTCCTTCTTCCCCTTTTCCCTTGCAAGTTGTTAGCTTAGTTGTAGATTAGTGATAACATTAGAGCATTAGGTTAGGAAGTTGACCTTCTCCAAAGGTCTGTCTCAAGCAGCCAAGGTCCCACACCTTGAGGGACATTCCCATGTTGTTGTTGAGATAACCAAAGGTCCTCCAGATTTGGTAATCTTATCACGGGTGCACATCTCACCTCCAACAGGTAACATGTGAACAAGATAGGATAACAAAGAAAGGACAGGGTAGTTATGGTATAAACTATAAAGGACAACATAGTGATGTCTATCCAAATGTTGTGGTCCATCCCATGTGACCAAGTCCAATCACCCCAATCCTTCGATAAGCTCCACGAGCTACCCGCTTAAGAGGATAACACGTCAACAACCCTTACACAAGAGAAAAGGTCAAGCGTAAAAAATGAGGTGTATACAATAAATACCTCGTTGTGATCCCAAGGCCTGGTGTTTTGTCATAGGCAGTCTAGTCATATAGTCCATGTTGATGGATTCTCCCAGGATGGAATTGACTGAGGTGTTTAGAGTCCTAGCTTCCACATCTGTGCGCATGTGTGGTTTGTAGAAATGTGACAACAATTTGGCTAGTTTTTGTAGTGCTGAATTGTCTCGATGTCTTGGCATAGTGTGCCTTCCAGATGAGTCTCTAGCGAGGTATGTCATAAGAAACACAGAGATGGCCAAGCTTGTAGAGAAGCTTGTTATTTAGGTAGAACACCCAAAACTGTTCACCCATGCGAGAGAGCGGTATAGGCATTTGCGAAGTCCTTGTCAATCGAGTAGAGGGATGCCCAATCTTGAAAGTTGTGGCTACACATGTCCAACACTGTGAAGAGCACCTGTATTGGCGGTCGGCTAAGGCAATCTGCTGCCTTGTTGTCCTTTCCCTTCTTGTGCTTGATCATCAAATGGAAATGCTAAAGGTAAGCTGTCTAGTTCATGTCTCATGCATTCTCCGACTTGTTTTGTGTTTCTAGAAACCAAAGTTGCTATTGGTCAAAATAAACAATTATCTCCTTGCCCAAGATTTAGTGCCGCCATTGCTTAACTATATGCACAATGAGCATACAACTTTTTTTTTGTAATTGGAGTACCCTTGCACTGTGTCATTGAACATCTCTCAGTGGTATGCGATGGGATGTCCATGCTACATGAATACCATGCTGAGTTCACAGTCTAATGCGTCAGTGTGAAGTTCAAAAGAGTGTGCAATGTCTTGCATTGTGAGAGTAGGCTTTGTACAAAGGCATTGCTTGAGAACCTTAAAAGCGCGTTGTTGCACATGAGTCCATTCAAACTAGGCTTTGAGTTTAGGGGCTAGGATATGTGTGAAAAATCAAGGCCAAACCTTTGATAGAAATTTATGGGTCCAAGAAAGCTCCGCAAATCTATGAGGTTGTGTAGAATAGGCCAATCCTAAATCACTTTGATCTTCTCTAGATCTAGTGGATGTATTCTTGCATGGTCAGTGATGTAGTCCAGATATTGAATTTGTGCACCACCAAATGTGCACTTCTCTAAGTTTGCCCATATGTTGTTTTTGCGCAAAGTGTCTAAGACACGAGATGTGCTCCACATGCTCCTCCCAAGTCTTGTTGAAGATGAGGATGTCATCTAAGTAAACAATGACAAAGGAGTTGAGGAAGGGACATAGTAGATTGTCCATCTAAGTCATATGACATTGAGACACGAGACTCATAGGACACACATATATGAGTATCTGACACGTCAACCTGGAAACCGGACACGGGTAATACATTATATATATATATATATATATATAAATAAAATATAGACATATAGGTCCAACTTCTAAAAAAGTTGGACCTATATGTCTATATTTTATTTATATATATATTATATATATAAATAAAATAAAGACATATAGGTCCAACTTTTTTAGAAGTTCGAACATTTACAAAATATTGAAACAACTAGGTGCTATATCAATGATCGTTGATGAATGAGGAGAAAACACATAAAAAATTAGAATATTCAATACACATAAATTAGAAGTTAGAACCATAAACTACAGCTTTCTCATTAAGTCATTTGATGTCATCAAAATCAAAATGTATTACATAGATACTGAATTACTAATAGTATAGGTTCTAGGTGGGAATGCTAATGGAAAATACAAAATATGGTAGATACTAGAACCGTAGATGGAAGGATCTCATAACTCACACTCGTCAATCATTTTCCTCCATGTCAAAATCATCAAAATCACCATCAATGCCACTTCTCTTTCCTGCATCCTCCTCTATATCCAGTCCAGGCTCTGCATCTGCTGGTGTGGAGGATGACCCCTTAAGAGGATCACCATCCTCAAAAGTGATTGGCTCTAGATTCGTTCATTAAGATCCTAACTCGTTAATGCCAACTCAATGGTGCTGTCCAAACCCATGTCATCAGGAAATACATCCCACATCTTTTTCCTTCCCTTCAACCACTCATTCGTGATCCAGTAAATAAGATGGAGGTTGGAGTGTACATGCACCATTGTCTCTGCTCTAGATTACTTAAGCCTACTTTTCTCAAACTATGCAAATTCTTCTTTGTGTTCCGTTTCCTCTCACCACACGAGGATGAAGTAACTTGAGTGAGGACTCTCATGGTTAACTATTGTAAAATAGGGCACATTGATCCATGAGTTCCCCACCAAGCATAGGGCTTTGTAAGCCTCCTGTCTCTGATCACATCATAGCCTCCAAATCTCCCAATGCCAGTGGAAAACTCTGCGAAGCCCTTCTGCACCTCATCAAGGGATGCTCTGTCCTGATATATCCTTTTAAATGCTACCTTCGTCCCTTGTGAAATCTCTCTGTCCATGTGAGGAGGGAATCTGCATGAAGGCCCACCATTGAGCCAACCATCACTATAATACTTGGGATTCAATCCTTGAGCCAAGCAATGCAAATGCGTGCAATTCTTCTCCCACATGGTGATAACAATATCCCGTATTGTGGTGAGTAAGATCTCTGTTGATGTCCCATACTCAGTGCACTCATTCCCCGCAACAATAGTCTTCACTGCCTCAATCATGGAGTCCCACCCCTCATAAACTTCTCCTAAGATGGGCTGGTCCGTGTTTGCAAACCGCAACAAAGAAATGGTAGGGTACATGACCTTAATGGTAAAATCTAACCTCTCCCACCATCATCTAAGACTGTATTCTTGACCTATTTTGAAGAAATTTGATCCGTCTTTCTCCAAAAAGACCAAAACTCTAAAATAAGCATGACCCTAAGAGTGGTCTTGAACTCCCTCAACCTCCTAAGCATGATGAATGAGGCAAACTGAGTATCTGCATTTTTCAACAATGATGGATCTGTGTACTCTTTATAGATTGTGAAGGCAGTGGCATGGTTACAGAATTGCAAATATGTTGTGCATCGTCAATGAGAGTTCCCATCCATGCCACATATGAAGCAGTATATTTAAGTGCTAAATTCATAGAATGAACAATGCAAGGTGTCCAAAATATATGTGGATATTTAGTTTCCACAATTATGCCTGGAGCCTTGCAAACAAGTGCATTATTTGTGATAATTTGCACACAAGAATTGACACCTTCATCTTCAATGACTTTAATGAATTGTGTATCCTTGTATTTACCAAGAGCATCCACCACTTTCAAGAAGAGTGATCCATTCTGGGATGACACCATGAAATTGATAAGTGGATAGCGTTTTGCATCCATCCACCCATCAGATATAATATTAACACTGGGTGAGGGCCATGATGATTTAATAGCTGCTAGAATTTTATCCACCTCCTTTGCCTTAACCAACAATGTGGTTCTAAACTTCTCTGAATTGGGAGGCACGTATGTGGTTGGAGCTTGTTCAACTAGAGCTCGACACATCTCAAAAAAAAGGAGACCGTACAACTTAAATGAAATGAAGTTGAGATAGAAGAAGAACCCAATGGTAAGATCAACCTTCTCTCACTGCTCTTGTTGAAAGATCTTGTCCATTGGACCGCCACTAGGAGCTGCCCTCTTTTTTGTTGGCTGAAATGCAGTCCCTCTCCCACTTCTGTTGGATGGCTTCCTCAACAATGGAAGAGGATTCTCATTTTTGTGTGCCGTACTTGCTGCTGCCACTGTCCCCCGAAGCCAATAGCATCCTCTCTTGACATATTTTTTCTTTGGGTAGCATTCACTGATTTACATGCTCAAAGTCCACACATAAGGCCCAACAAATGACCCTTAAGTCGGTTGTAGGTGCTCTTGAATTCGAGATGGCAGTAGTTACATGTCCAAACGATATTTTCTCCCCCAACAAGCTTTTCCCCGAGCCCTTGTTTTCTTATCACATACTTCCACAATGGATACTTTTTTTCTTGAGCTTGCTGTCTTGCTACAACGGGGTTATATGCATTATTGACAGTTCCATTTCCAACTGATGGAGCACTAACAGATATAGATGAACTTGGAGTGGGGGGGCAGCACCAAAACTAGATTCTTCCTTTTCTTTTGACCTTTACCAGCTGCCCTTGATGGTTGAGCCATGAATTTTGTGGTATGAAATTCGAATAATGAAAACTGCTGTAGTTGGAGAAATACCAAATGTGGTTGCTAAAATGCCTTCAATTCCCCTGAAAGCTCTTCAAATCTGAATATTCTCCTTCACTTGCACAATGAAATAGAAATTCAGCCTTTTCCCTATATGAGAATGTGCAAATGAAAAAAATTAACCGTTTTTTAAAAATGCAGGATGCCGTTTTTGTTGGAGTGTGGACACACGGGACACAACTAGGACATGTGCCTGACACGTGTCTTGTTTTAGGGCATTTGTCAAACACGCATCAGACATGTGTCCTAACGTGTCCCGTGTCCAATACATTGGATATGAACATGGGGGCCCTATAGGATGTGTCTTGGTTTCTAGTCGTCCATCAAGCACATGAGTGTTGCTGGAATGTTAGTCAAGCTGAAAGGCATAACCAACCATTCGTACAATCCTTCCCATGTCTTGAAAGTTATCTTCCAAATGGCTTTAAGATGGAACTGGACTTGGTGGTAACCAAACATAAATTCGATCTTGGTGAAGTATTGTGCTCCTCGGAGTTGATCTAGGAGGTGGTCAATGCATGGAAGTGAATACCAATTCTTCACCATGATGTTTGTTGAGAGTGTGATAGTTTATGCAAAGGTGCCATGTCCCATCTTTGTCAGGCACTAGAACTATCAAGCTTCCATAAGGCAAAAGAGGTTGGCCTGATCTTCCCCTGATCGAGGAGTTCTTGTATTTGGTGCCAGGCATAATCATTCTCCCAAAGTGATCTGCGGTATAGTGGGCTGTTTGGAAGAGGGGATCCATGGACCAAATCAATGTGGCGCTTTACCACAGAGTGTATTCGAAGGCCTTCCGGTTCTTCAAAGACTTCACCGTGTAGCTTTAGTAAAGTTGCTGCTATTGTGATTGTGTTGGAGTGGTGTGCACTGCTAATGCTTTCTTTCCCTCCCGTGTAGGTGTTATTTTGGCAAATCATGAGCAACACGAACTTCTGCATGTGCAAGATGAGTTTGTGGTATTGTTTGGTAGAGACCAGTGTGATTTTGGCTGTTGGTGAAGACTTGAAGAGATTGAAAAATCGATCTTCGGTCCAAACATTCCATCTTTGCTATCGTGCTTGATATTTAATATCTAGGTCATACAAGTAGAGTCTTTCTAGCAGTATCTCTTAAACCTCAAGAGGTGCAATATCACCAATAACATAGTCCTCCATTAGCTTGACTTTATATTGATAAGTTCATTGCTGCCGGACTTGGATATCTTTTCCTGACTGGAGCCATCTAAAAAAGTATGGTTGAAGATGTGCAGAAGTAGGAAGTACAAGGTGTTGAGTTGCATCTCGAGAGATGATGTTATTTTGACTCCTGTTGTTGATGATGACATTGAGAGGTTTTCCTTTGATGCAAAACTTCATCTGGAGGTGCTCTCGTTCCTCATAAGCATCAGTGGCACTGGTGTTGCTGCTCCAACAAAAACTATTTGGATCAGTATCAACCATTTGTGCGGGACCTGATGTAAATTGCGCAATTAGTGATTGTTGCACACGACATTCAGAATCATCATGGGTGTGTGAGCAATGTCGATTATGATACTTGTAACCCATCTTCTTCTTGCCTTTATTTGAATTGGAAGACATAGAAGTCTTCTGGTTTTGTCTGGGCAACCTTCTTAGGTTACTCACTTCTGTGCGAAGCGTTCTGCTTGTTTCGCATAGGTGGTTGAGATGGGGTTTTGTACGTGGGCCAACTATTGTGCATGTCATTGGATGAAGATGTAAATCGTTGCTTTATCTTGGCCTTGACTTTGATCTATGTGGCACTGTGGTAGGCTTCACCCAAAGAGTAAGAAGACAAGGACTCCCTCTTGGAACCTAGATAAGGTGAGACTCCCTTAATGTACTTCAACACCTTATGCTGCTTTGAGAGGTCCTCGCGCAGGAATGGAACGTAGTCACATAACTCGTTAGTGTAGTCTCCAACCGATTGCTCCTGGCATTGCCACAATTGTTGGAACTTCATGTATTCATCCTCATAATGTATGAGGGAGCAATTTTCTTGCATAGTGTTGACAAAATCATCCTAAGTCGGAATGAGTTGGAACTCTTTGTTGCATTGTGCATTGAATGTCTCTCACAAGTGGGACATTGAAATGGACATCTTCAATGCCGCGAAAGTGATCAAGAAGTAAACCTCAAGCTAGAGTAACCACTTATCCAATGCCACAATATCAATCTTGCCATTGAACACTGGGATATCGTGGTTTACTTGAACCTTGAAAGGGGTTTGATGTTGAAATCACATGTGAGATGATTGGGAGAAAGAGGTTGCACAAAACAAGTTGAAGAGTTTGTTGCGTAAAACATCCTTAATGAGATTTTGGATGTCTAGGGTTACCTCAGGTTGTGTTTGGGTGTCATCCATCTTACTCTTGCGACGACTTTCTTCTAGGTAGGTGGAAACCAAACGGACTTCTTGTCCTTTCTCTCATTGTGCCCGTGTGTTTATAGGCTTAGAAAAGGTTAAGAACTATGCTTTGATGCCGTTGGCTTGCACCATGGAGCCGAGGACCATGTGTGGGAGAAAATTATGCACTAGTTGGAGCAACAAGGATTATAAGAGTACGTGTGTGTTATTGAATGCAATGAACCAAACACGCAACAATGTAACATAAGACTTATTTGTAGGAAATGCAAATTCTATTTAATAATGGTGAATAGGGAAATACAACAAACAAATAACAAGACTAGGAAAGTTGGATCTTGTATGAGAAGGGGAATACGTCCTTACTAATTGTCTAGATTACTAGGAGTCATTACGAACAAATGAGTTGAGTGGAGCAAAACTAAGAAAAACTATCTGATGTCTCGAGTGAGTTCAAACTCAAATCTCTATCCTTGGTGTGTTCCATCGTAGTGGTTACAATACATATATACAATTGACAATGGTAGTTACAAGTGACGGCAGTTGCTAGAGACATGGCCTTGGCCATCTGACATGATGTTTGGCAATAAGGTGTGGTCGAGCGAACATTGGAGTAAAACGGCCTTGTGCATATCCATGGTGACAAATGACATGTGAAGAAGGGTGCACATGTGATAATGCGTGGGAAAGCTGTGAGATGTTGTGCAACACTAAGGTAGGATGCACACACCACAGAGGCTTACAATGTTGCGAATCAAATATAGAATGGTTTGTGTAAGATTTTGGAAGTTGTGGAGGTTGTGCGGTGCTTGCACAAGACAATAGGAGTCGTGCGAGTTGTGAAACAAGAGCCTGAGATGTGAGGGATTGTGTGGGACAAAGTGCCAAGGTGCCACAAGATTTAGCGGAATATGATAAGTGTTAGGCAAGTTGCAAAAGAGCAAGAAGCTATGTGGAATGATGCGAAGGGTTGTACTCAATGCAACAAGGTTGTATACTTGTCGTGAGATGATGATAATGTAAGGCAAGTTGTGCAAGGGAAGTAAGCCACGTGGGATGCCTTGAAGTATTGGGTTGCCATTGCATACCATCGTGAGGCGGCATCCTCATCAAGAGATGCTGCGAAGGTGTAGAGGCAACTTTTGTAAAAGAAGTGAGGAGGTTTGTGCGGCTGCGAGTTGCAGTAAGGTAGGCTGCAAGGATGTGCACGAATCATTGCGGCCTCATTGATTGGATATATTTTGAGTTATTGTTGGGAGTCAAGCTTTTTAATTGATTTATTGTTAGACATTGTGTGTTTAATGGCCAACATTCAACTCTAGTTATGCCGGAAGCAAAAAATTTAGCTGGTCCTAATTATAATGTGTGGAGTCATAAAATTTTAATTGTTGTGGAGCATTGTGATTATTATTGAATCATTCTTGGTACTAAAGGAAGGTCTATAACGAATTTTGTGTGTTATGCCATCCGTCATGAGAAGGTCTTGTTGTTGTTGTTGAAGTTGTTTGTGTCTAATGATTTGATACCCGAAGTTCGCAATGCTACTGAGGCAAGTGTGCTTTGAACCAGTTTGAAGAACAAGTATCAAACGTCAGAGAAAAATCCGGTATTGTACCTGATTTTTTTTTTTGTTTTTAGCCAAGATTCATGAGGGTTGGTCCTCGTCAAAACGTCTTCTTCAAATGAAAGATCTTTGAGATCCACTTAGTGCCATCAATAAAGAGGTGGATGATGACAATTTGGTTGTGCTTGTTCTAAACAATTTATTGGCCTCTTATGAGACATTCGTGGAGGCCTTACACGTTATGGAAAAATCCAAATCCTAATGTTTGATTAAGTCAATTGTGATTTTGTTGGAAAAGGAATGCACTCAAACACAAATTAAGTTGAGTTCTAAACAAACAAGGAGTGTATTGACTGCGCAGTTAAAGGGGAAGTGGAGGTGTTTTGTGAATCTTCCAGATATATGTTGAAATGCTATTACCGTCATTAGTTTAGAAATATCAAAAAAGGATTGTTGGAAGCGACAATATGATCTTTCCAAACATAACAAAAAGCCATGGGATGAGGTGAATGCGGTAGGAGTTGAAGGGAATCTTGATGAAGAGTATGCTCTCACGGCATCGTGCTCAATTGATAATGCTACTAGTTGTTAGTTCATTGATTCCGGTGCATCCAAACATTTTTCATGTCATAGGGATTGGTATGTAATATTTACCATAATTTTTGATTCAATTTTATTAGTAGATAATGAATAATGTAATCTTCATTGTAAGGAATGTTATGTATGTTTCTAAAATGCATAAAAATTTCGTATCTATTCTTCATTTATAGAAAATCCCAACATTGCTGTAAATTTCTCCGGGAAGTAGTATATTTTGTCGGATGTGAAATATTAACAGATAATTGCCCTAGGCATTGGGTAAGGTGGCTAGTATAGGCTTGTTGCTTCTGCTATAATCAATGTAAAAGCATGCAAGGATGGAGATTCCACTATACAAGATGTGTTCGAGGATGACATTCCTCATAGGCTTGTTGGCCTTGCTTTGGTCAACTTACATACACTATTTGTGGAGTGGATATCCACTATAAGGAATGTGCAATGAAATGCCCCGAGTACAGGATGTGCAGAAGATGCATGATGAGTTAGCAGGAAAAGCCACTCAAAGAATTGTGGAGGGTGACTCCACTATCTAGGATGTGCATGAGGCACATGGTGAGATGGCAAGAAAATTCATTCAAAAAATGCTCAGAGGACCGGGAACAAGGTGGTTATTTCAGCAAAGCATGATCTTTTTGCTCTTGCTTTTGACCTTTTTGTGGTACCTGAATCGCCAATTGTACAACCAATTAGAACCAAATGAGTGGAAAAATTCACAAGAAAAGTTGATGGTACTTTGAGTGAGTATGTAATGTCCCCAAATGGACATATTTGACCCCAAATGGATTTAAGGTCAATCCCAAACCTCCAAATACAATTTATAGAAAGATACAACAATTTATTAACATGCAAATCTGAATTTAATCTGAAGAGTGCGACTAAGGTAAAGTGAGAAACCCAAACAAATCAACCAATAAAATATAACTTCTCCACCCCAATCTGATCTACTAATTTCGTAAAGCCAAAATATGAAAGAACATACATATTTTGATGCACAAGAAAGCTGAAATTAATTTATTTTGAAACCCTAGTCTGCAGAAAATTATGGCAACTTCAAACATTCATAACTCCCCTCAAAAATGCTTTGATTCACACAAATAAACTATGCAGGAACTCAGAAAAATAGGGAGAATGCAATGATGTTACCCATTCATATAACTGACCACGACATGTGCCATAAAAAGCCAAAACACCAATTCGCCCTAGGGTTTTGGCTGGAAATTGCAGCAAAAACATATAGAAAAGAGTAAGAAATTTAACAACAAATTTCTTTTCCAAACCCTTGACAAAAATCTGCAACCTTTATTCCTTCAACTGCTGAAAAGATACTGAAAATTACGGCCAACTCAGTGATGCTCAATGGATTCCCTTGTGTAGAGAATCCTCACAAACTAGAGGAAGGGTTTTCATCCTTCTCTAGGGCTCTTGGAGGGTTTTCCTCCTCAAGAGGAAGATGCAAGCCAAATGCTTTACACACAAATTTGAAATTTGACAATAAACAAGTGATACCTTTTCTAAGCAAGTCGGCTTGCTTATATAGAGAAGATGGCCCAACTAATCTCCTTCAACACCCAATCAAATTTGTCCTTTCATTTAATAATTTTTCCACCCACTTTCCTTCCTAGTGCAAGTCACATTTTTTCTAGAGTGGATAACTTTGGCTCATATTCTTTCGCTTTTTTTCTTATTTATTTTTAAGTTACTAATAAATTATTATAAGTGTATATAATGTTTCTTTTTATTTTATTTTTTATTTTGCACTTTATAATAAAAATATTATAACTTAAGTCACCGTTATTTCCTTCCCTTAGCCATCGGGTAGACAAAATAGGCTAAGGGTCTTCGATTGGGAAGAGGATATTACAGATTACAAGGCTCATCTTGTTGCAAAAGGCTTTTCACAATAGGAGGGAATAGATGTGGGGATGGTTGCTTCTCTTATTATGGAGTTGGTTTTTACTCTTGGGAATTTGGTTTTTTACTCCTGTGGATATGGGTGTCTCTCCTACTACGGAGATAGTTGTTTCTCCCAATGTGGAGTTGGTCATTACGCCTCCCGTGAATAGTGCAAAGATGGTCACATTATAGTTGCTTCTTTTTGGAGATTTGGACGAGGTCTACATGGTGTTGCCTGAAGATTTTTGGGTAACTGAATGTGATCATATGGGTTGTAGATTGATTGAATCCTTGCATGAACTTAACCAGGTTCCATGAGTTTGGTATATTCTATTTGATCAACATCTCCAAGATTCTTGTTTCAGATCTATGGAGGTTGGGTTGAAGTTATCAACCAAACATGATTTTTCTCTATTTTTGTCTCAACCAAAGCTAATACATAGATCAGCAGCAAAGTGTCCTAGGACTGGAGATTTCAAATCAACATTGAAGGAGCAACTTGCTGATTTAATGACTAAATCCTTTAGTCCCATTGTGTTTTTTAAAATTTTGGGACAAACTTGAAGTAGTTTCAAGATTAGCCATTCAGAGGCGTATTAAATATATTAGGTAACACTTAATGGGACTATTAATTATTTATTCACCAATGTGCGGTTATGAACTTCCCCAACTACAATGTAACTTCTTCCAACCTAATAAAATGATGGACAGGCAATGATAATGTGTGAATTCCGGTTTCTCTTCATCCGTTCTTTGTACATTCTAATCTTTCTTTATTCTCTCTCTCTGCATATTCTAACAAAGACTGGGTGCAGCTACAGCTTAGATGGAATTTGAGTTTTCAGAACAAAAATGAGGTGAAATAGATGCTAGTCTTACAGATGAATATTGAATGAGGGGCAAGCCTGTTTTATAATTGTTCACCAACAATGCTCTTGATAACCACACCAATAACATGAGTGTGAGGAAGGAAAAAAAAAGGAGACATGTCTCAGTCAAATGAAAGATGTGTAAATCTAAAATCAGGTCCATCAGAATTAACAGCAGTGGGGAACTTCTGATTAGAATTAACAGCAGGAGGATGCACCTTCAGAAACATTTCAATAGCAGAGACACAAAGTCTCAAACTAGGGTCCAACTGCCCAAGTCTCCAATTTTTTCTCAACGGTTTCTCACTCCTCTGGCAATTCATTTTGTTCTGGGGATCCCATAGACTTGTCTGGTCTCAGGGACTTTTTGAAAATTTCCATCCATCTATCACTTCCCACTTCCAGCATGCACTTGATTCTGGTCAGAATGACCACATGATTCAGAGATTCAATGCCACTCAGCCAACAATCGATTGTGCTGCCACATCTATACGACACGTTTCTACTCCAATATCTAGTTTTTTCTTGGGCTTTGGATTTTATGAACAGTTGAGTTGTAGCCTTCACCTCTCTGCCTCCACATGTTTCCATTATTTTGTGTAATCTCCTTGTAGCTTTGTATCTTTGTAGTGGAGGTGCTTTGCAAATTCCCTTGTTCATTGCATGCATGTTTTTTGCAGTCCATTTAACTGCTTTTGATTAACTGCTTTTGTTCATTGCATGCATGCATGTTTTTTGCAGTCCATACAACTGAACATTAACAATATGTCCATCACAGACTTTATTTATATTTCATACCTAGGAAGCTTGAACATCAAAGGACTTCTATAGACAATGAAAAAAAAATAACGAGAAGTTTGACTAGAAAAATGTGCTTCTATGGTATGGCATGGAAATAACAATGTCAAGATGCATGCTTTAATGGTATAACTTAAATATGAGGGGCATGTCTCTACTATTCGATTCGTATTTTGAGATATAACAAATATTGTTATTTTGTACAATCACTTCTATTAAGTTTGAACATACGAGTCACTGGTATACTCTTTCAGTTTGGGTAATTTAAGTGAGTTGTAGATGGTTGGAGTGCTCAATTCTTTAATGTACATTTCCAAAAATGAGTGGTTTGGTTTATGCGATTTTTATTAATGCCACATTTTTTATGTTAAAGATATTTTCATAACAATTGGACAAATGAGATGGTTGAAAGAGAACATGCTTCTATTTGGAAATAATTTTTTTGGGTTACTTGTTGATTTTAATTGGGTAATCATGCTTTCAAGAACTTAAGCCTGGATGTATTGTTATCATTTTAGGTCAAATGTGGTGTGAGGGGAAGCCTCGAGCCAGCTTGTAATGTTGTCCGCATGATTGACTATTCTATTTTGGGTGTCAAGCATTTATATCAAAATCCCATGTACAAGCGGACAAAGGTAAAATCAATTTATATTTGACCACTTTGTGTGTAATTTACGGGTGACTATCAATGCCATTTCTTCTTTGTGGGTGTTGAATAGAATGGTTATCATCTTAATTGTGTTATTTTGTGATGTAGGAATGCAGCGTCAATTCTCCAGATTATGGTCCATTGCCAAAAAATGCACCTTTATGGTGTCAAGCTGCTTTTGACCCAGAGGGGCTACTAAGGTTTGATACATTTCCTTATATTTTTGTTCATTGTGTATAGAACTTGTGCACTAACTATCATATATGTTCATAGCTATGTTAGGTTTATAAATTATCTCAAACTACGTCATGTCATATTTAGTTAAAGTTCTTGTTGAAGTTAGCAAGTTTGATGATAAAGATCTCTTTTAAGAGCTTAGCATGTTGCACTTGAGAATGTTTTTTGTAACACCATATTGGTCCAAATTTCAAGATATGGACTAGATAGTTGTTGTGTACCTTCCCAATCATATATTGGAAACCTCAATAGAGAGAAAGAAAACATATTAATGACCACAAATGACCAAAGTGGGTCAATGGGACTTGAAACTATTAACTAGTTACAATAGACAAGAACCAAGGTAAGAAGACCCCAAAAAGAGACAAACTAGAAGGAAATCAATAAAACAAGAGAGGGTAAACCAAAAATGTTTATTTCTCGAACCACAAATTACAGTTAACCATGTGAGCGAAGGAATCCCCATCGAAACAATGAAGTATGGAGTTGAGAAATATCAAGCTATATGACAAATGATGAAAAACAATGTTATCACCATGTTGTCTTCAACATGGCTTGGGCTAGAAGAACTGATAACATCATTGTTGACCACTTTGAAAATGCCAATGCAAGACCTAATAATTTCCATCACAGAATGGGCAGGGCTAGTGGAGATTGGTTGGACAATCCTAGGAGGAAGCAAGGTGCTCTCCATAGAACAAATCCTAACCTCCAAAGTTGAGGATTTCGTAGGGGCAAAGAAGAAACTAGTAATGTGTGCCTACCCTTGCAACCATTGACTACATGCTATGGGGGGTTGCCCTCGACATGCTCTAAAATGAGGGTTAGAAGGTAGATATCCATTACCCGTGGTGGTGGACAAGGATGGGAACATTTGTCTATGCTACCAATTTCCCCTGTACCTCGGGTACTTGTCAGATTCAGACATCATGCAAAAGGTGACTTGGTGGCCTATGGACACCAGGAGGGACTCATTGATTGAATGTTAAAGGACAAATGCATGGACGTCATCATAATAGCCCTATGGTCATGTCCTGTGGTAAGATTACTATGATCTTAAAAGTTGACTCTTTCTTGAAAGAAGGCCAAAAATATCTGATCACGGGAGCGAAAGGTGGATAGCACATGTTCCCACCTAAGTCTCATCATAATAGTACAATGACTTACCCCCAAATTCGATGCATATGGGAATGAGGTGACCAATGGCTAATGGTTTATCTCTTGTTAGCCCAGCTTTCATGGACTCACAACCCACACTCAAATGGATATAGCATGCAAGTTACAAGGACACAACAAGTATTACTCAACTCACGAGGTCTATTGAAGATTCAACAATGTTACATAGATTCATTCACACACACTCACTCCCATATCCCTCCAAACAATGAAGTTGTCTTGCCCTCAGGATAATAAATGATTGCCATTACTAATTTATAATTATCACTCATGCAGACCCTTGTAAACTCGATCTGTCTCATTCTCTGAGCTAGGAATTCAATGATTTTCCTCTCTTTTCTTTAGAATTCGAGTTCTTTAGAGTTGGAGCTTGTTTTTCCTTATCTCCTCTAATAGCACAACTGCCTCTAACTCTTCCTCAATAGTAAGTTGATGACTAATAAGGTAATCCCTAGTCTTTACACTAATCACTGACATCTGATGGAGTGTCCAAGTGTCTACGGAAAGGAGTCAACACGTGATCAAGGGTTGTATGGGATTCTTGGTGTTGCAAAATGGGGATTGCAAGGCGAAACTGCTAGTATAAACAAATTGGAGTAGATAAGGAACCACCCCAAGGTGCCTTAGGCTAATCCATTCATGACCACATCTTGTAACCACCACCTGTCATTAAGTGGTAGTGTTTCCACCATCACAAAAGGGGTCAACATGACCTCTAAGAGATTGTTGAAACCATTTCTCCTCCATTCTTCTTGGCATTAACTTGTCATGGTGGGATTTTGGTGACACCTTCAATGAGAGAGTTGATGTGGATGGGGTCTCACATGAATAAAAGGAGACCTAGCAAAAGCTCTAGTTGAAGACTCCAATGAGTCCAAAGGCAATGGTAAACAATGATAAAAACAACATTCTTTTTCTTTGATTTCAAAGCCTTAAGTATCTATCTGCATTAAAGTTGTAACTCGTTTCCTCTTTCTTCTATCGCTCTCCTAAGACCAATTTCAAGACCTTTACCAGGCTCTAAGTTGCAGACTCTAGCAAAAGCTTTTCAGCAGATCGAATGAGTGATGAATAAGTGTTGGATATGAGCGCTCTATCTACTCCTTCCGAAGTCTAAATAACCATACTTCAATGTTAACAACCTTATGCATAATACTAACGATGTCCCCTTTTTAAAGACTATTCAAAAGAAAGTTCTAGATTGCCATGGTTGATACTGGAATGACCTTGATCATTTTTATTCCCTCCTAAACCAATATATGAGATTGGTTTTGATCTCTTGCATTTTGGAGTGGTGTGATCTCTGGAAGATCCTCAATAAATGAGAAATGTAACCACTTAGGCTAGTTGTGCAGCTCGATAGGCATCTGTCACATCGATTATTTGAAAAATGATGGTATAATGTGCATATTCTCAGTAGGTCAATGATTCATGACTTCATAATTGTTATAACCACCTGTGATGTATGTAATGTCCCCTCTCAGGACAATTAAGAAAATGGAGAAGTACTTGTCAAGATCAAGCAAAGAATGGATAAACCCTTTTGCTTCAACCTATAATATCTCAATGTCAGCTATTTCGAACCCAAATGGGGTTTGAACTAGCCAAGGTGGTGGGATAGATTGGAAGAAAACAATGGGAATTTAAACACATTCAAATCAAATTTTTTAACAAGTTGAAAAATAATTAATAATCACACCCCAACTGCTGTAATCTTCCAAAATTATTTTCCTGCTTAACCATCCAAGCAAACATCTTCAAACTTTGGATTTTGGGCCACAAAAATATGAAGAATAATATTCTAAAATCAGATTTCGCATAGCCAACACGAAACCCTAATTTTGCCCTAAAAATTAGGTCACCCAGCTCATTTAGGGCATCAAATCAACTCCAAAAATTATAAAATTACTTTTTTCTTATTTCTCCTAATTTGTACAACCAAATCCAATATTAAACTGAACCCAAATTGCAAATTTGAAATGAATATTAATTAATAACAACCAGGTAGCTTGCAGACAGCTGAAATCTTCTAAAATTCATAACTCCTTCAATACTTAGTGTTTTTCCATTAAATGAGATGCAAAATAAACTATAAATTTAGGGCTTTCCACTGCATTATGAATCTAAATTTTCTGAGCAATAAAACCACTTGCCAAAACAACCCTAGATAAATCTGATTTCAAGTCACTACGGTTAGAATAAATCATATAAATTAATTATCAGCTCCTTCTTTACCCATCCAAAACACTTCAAACAACAGCCCTTCAAACTCTAGATAATAATTAATTAAACACATTAGATTATAGATCTAGCCCAAATGGCACCAAAACATGATAAAATAGACCCCAATCCCAGTCGCTATGGCTAAAAAAATTGCAGCAGCAATAACAGTCACCAAAGCACTTCAAACCCTTCACATACAATGCAGATTTACTCTCAAATGAATGCACCAATACTCTAAACCAAGTTGCCAATACTTAGAATGGAAAAACAAGAGATCACAATGCATAGATTCACTCAACAATGATTGCAATGAAGGATTCAAAGCTAGGGCATACATCCCTTAGGCATACATCCCATTTCTCCAAGCATTGAGTAAATCAAAAGCTCAATCAACATAACCCCACTAGAGGAAATGCGACCTCCTTTTATAGAGTTAAGGGGTGCAATATTCAAAAAGACTGACCTTTCCCTTTTGGAGGGAAAATGTAAACTCTCATTATAATAAAGTCTCTAATAAACTATGACTATGTGCACTTTATTATTTTTAATTAAATAATAAAAGTAACTATCCTATGTGCACATTTAAACTAACTAAAGATTCCCATTTGTAGCGCTAGGCATGCCAGGGGTTACAATGCAAATAAAAAAAGATATTGGTAATGTTCCAGAAAAGGGGACAGTACAAATGTCATAAAAAAAGCTATAAATGACAACTATAGGGGTGTGACAAGATCGATACTATCGGCTGGGGGAATCAACTCACCCAACGACATCGAGAATGGTCGATACCTCTAAACAGGAAAATGTATTCATGTGGAGGTCAAATAAGCAAGTCAAACTAAATAGAGGGAAGTTCATAGGTGCTAAAAAGGAAAAATGACAGTTTATGTGTGTTGAAAGTAGGTATGAGAATGATCATACGAGGATAGTAGGGTCATGTCATAAAAAGGCTATAAAAGATGACTATAGGGGTGTGACAAGGTTGATACCATTGGTTGGGGGAATCAACTCACCCAACAAAATCGAGAATGGTCGGTACTTCTAAATAGGAAAATGTAGTCATGTGGAGGTCAAACAAGCAAGTCAAACTGAATAGAGGAAGCTCATAGGTACTAAAAAGGAAAAATGATGGTCTATGTGTGTTGAAAGTAGGTATGAGAATGATCATAAGAGGATAGTAGGGTGATGTCGTAAAAAGGCTATAAAAGACAACTATAGGGGTGTGACAAGGTCGATACCGTCGACCAAGGGAATCAACTCACCCAACGACATTGAGACTGGTTGATACCTATAAATAGGAAAATGTAGTCATGTGGAGGTCAAACAAACAAGTCAAGCTGAATAAAGGGAACTCAGAGGTGCTAAAAAATTGAAAATGACAAAGGTGTATATGTTGAAAGTAGGTATGAGGACGATCATAAGAGGATAGTAGGGTGAAGTCGTAAAAAGGGCTATAAAAGACGACTATAGGGGTGTGACAGTATGTGAAATATAATATAATTGGGCTACACATCAAAGCTATCTCATAAGTACCATTGTTGACCAACCCAATGCAACCAATGAAGGATGCATGTAATCATTTTTAGTCGCTTTCCACTTCTGGTAGTATCCCTGAGGACACTGCTTTGTGGAAGCCATGCGCCAAGGATGTTTGTGAAAAACAAAAGTCAGTAAAATGAAAAATTAGGTGTATACACTAGGTTATTTTAGGATTTAGAAAGATCTCGTGATATTATAATGATCTTAATGTATTCTATTGTCTGATTATAAATACATGCTATTGCAATGTGTAATGTCCCCAAATGGATATATTTGACCCAAATTGGATTTTAGGCAAAACCCACAACCAAATGCAAACGTACAGAATATATATTAAATCACTGTTATGCAGATCTGAATTTTCTAAGGAAATGACGACTAGGGTTTAGAAATAAACTCATAAAAATCAATAATAAAATTCATACCCATTCACTCCAAACTGATTTCCATATTTATAACAGCCCATGCATTAATAAAAATACAGATTTTTGAAGGTAAAATAGGCTGCAATAATTTATAAAAGTCTGTAGACATGCGGCCCCTGAAATTAATTAAAATTGGTACCTTTTTGCTCACCAGAAATTGTGAAAATGGAGAATCCGATATATAAAAATCAATAGTAATAACAGCCCCTAAAAAAAGCTCCAAATCAGCTCTAGAACATCTTGAATCGTCTCCATAGGTAGTCGTTGTGACTGGAATAAGGGCATAGAAAATATGATAACAATTTCCCTTCAAACCCCTGCCAAAATCTGCAACTTATTTGTCTTCAAGTGCTGGAAAATAACTATGTGCAAGCTCAATGGAATTCCTTGGGTATAAATTCCTCACATATTCTAAGAGGGTTTTCGTCCTCTAAAGGTAAATACTAAGGGTTTTCGTCCTTGGAATATTTTTGCCAAGCTACAAGCTTTAGACATAAAATCAGAAATTATAAAATGATCATAGAATGCCTCTACTTCAAGTTGACTTGTCCTTTTAAAGGAAAAAGTGACCCAAAGTAAGCTTCTACAAAACCAATCAGCTCCTTTCAACATTAAATGCTTTTTTCCATCAATTTTTCTATCCTAGAGCATGTCGCATTTTCTAAGGGGAATAAACTTGGACCCATGAGCTTTTAACTTTTTCCCATTTTTTAATTGCTCCCAAGGCAAGTCACACTTTTCCATGGTTATTATAATTTAATAGGTGCTTTTCTCTTGTCGGCTTTTCCTATGTTTATTTTATCATTAAGTCCATTGCTTTATTATGAGTGTTTTTTATAATGTTTTTTTGCACTTTATAATAAAAATAATAGAACTTAAGTATCCCTTAAAATCCTCCTTAGCCGTCAGAGGATTTTAAGGAAGACATAATAGGCTAAGGGTCTTCAATTGAGAAGGGGATATTACACAATGTAATACTTCACTGCCCATAAATCAACTCTTAAATGGCATCAAAGTATGTTTTCAGACTTCACGCCTCATGGACCTATGACTTATGTTTTTTATGGTGCATGTCTAAATTCTGTAAAACTTATCAAATGGATAATAGCCTAAGTTGTAGCAAGCGATTGCCAAACTCATATAATTTTGTTAATGTCAAAACTCATGTTTTAGACCACTTAAAAGGTGAAAAGGGAATTGAAGAAGCTATTCCAACTTGTTACCAAGGAAGAGGAGTGTAGGGCTAAGGCTTATGAGATTTGTGAAAATGTACATGCATTGAAGGAGCATAAATGTCGCAAAGCCTAGGCCACCACTCTGTCGAAATCGAAATCCTTTTTTGCAACAATTAGATTCCATAGTAGTATTGTATTATTCTCTGCCCCATATAGTCCCAGCTTATGAGAGACTCGGTCTTTCTTGCTATAGGGTAGGCATTTGACCGACCATTTACTCAAAGATGGCTGGACTCAAGGCACTCCGTGTGTCCGAAAATACAAGTGTGTAAATATGCAAGTGTATTGGTGGCTAAACTCTTTGATAAGGAGCTTGCAACCCATGGTATAGGTCCTTAGAAATGCCAACATGCTTGTCAAAGAGTGTACAACAAAGGCTCTATATAGTTTGTTTGCGGTAGAGCACAAAAAGATTGTGATCGGTGTGTAATACACAATACCCACATTAATGGAGCTTTTATGGCAAGGCAAGTTGAAAGGCCTTTGTGAAGAGTGGTGATGGTTTCCAGTCTAATGTGGGAAGGAAAACAAAGTTTGGCTCTAGTTTATCCTTTCCAAGTAAATGCAAAGGTTTACATTTTTAATTGATGTCTTTGTAAAACATTGCTAGATGTCATTCTTGAGGAAGCATGGCTTGGCAGGAGACCATATGCAAGTGACTTAAGAGATTATAGAGAAATTTACTGTTGTGTTGCTTTTGCATCAATTCATGATGATAAGACCAGCAAATTTGATGCAAAGAGAAAAAAATTGATGTTTGTTGGTCATAGTGAGTGGTCAAAAGCATGCAAATTACTAGATGTCTAAATATATGTTTTTGTTTATAGTGATGTGGTTGTAGATGAGAGGATATCATTCTTCTTGAAGAATGCTAAATCTACATATATAACATTGAATTGGTAACTATTGGTGGTTATTTTAGAATAAGTTTGGGTGCTTTGAATCGAGAACATCAGATGTGAGGAAACAATCCAAGTTGAGTTATAATTAAGACAAGAGTAATAACATCAGCCTTCAGGGAATCCAACAACGGAGACCAAAGTGGTATTATACCACTGCTGATGCAGGAGCATCAAGTGCTAAAGTGTAATAAGGTCATATGAGACCATTAAAACATGTTAGTCTAGGTGGTCTAGGTCTAGTCATGTTGATTTCCCTCCATAAACACTCATTCAAATTTGTCAAGATTTGAATAAGTGTTCTTAATAAGGCCTAATATGTGGATAATGGCCAAAAATATGTAAGGGTGGATAAATAAGACTTGGAATCCTCATCCCCAAGTGGGATTAGAGTAGTTGTACGGATTTCCAAGCATCAATGGTCTTACCTAAGCTAGAAAAGCAGTTGAGCGTTCTTAGGGAGTTGTTGAGTTAGTGTAGGAGTTAGCTAGGAGTCTATACTTAGCAAATTTACACCTATTCATAGGTGATTCGAATGTAATGAAGGTAAATGATGGTTCTTGAGGGTGTGGAATGAAGAATAATGCATGTATGGTGATTAGAAGTAATAATATACCCGTGTGAAGGAATTTTACATGTATTTGCAAGAATAAATAAGACTGTCCATGTAGATTCTGTCTCAGGCCGAGGAGAAGAATGATAGTCAAGGAAAATGTGGAACCTACACCACTGTAAGTGCATGGATAGGTGCAACAAGGTAAGGAAAGCAACATATAATTTTTATGGCTCTTGAAACATTTCATAGGATCCTGTAGACCCAATTATTTGCTCTTGGGCTCGATCTAGGGCTTAGCATATCTTTTGACTGTACGGATAGAATGAGCTAGAATTAACAAGATATCTCTGTCTTAACCTGAATTAGATATCCCCAAAGTTTCAGGGTGATTGAGCAAGTATGGGTGGAGTTATTGATCTCAGAAATTTCAAGCTATAACAATGAAAATACAGTGTACAGGATAGAGAGAAATCAAGTGCATGAGTGGTCATAACTTGAAGTCAAGCCACCAAATTTGGTAGCCATTATCTTGGGGACATTTCTAAAGTGGATCCATCAAGCTATAGGTAAGATTATAGTCCTAAGTGCTTGCTGTTATAGCTCAGGGGCAGAAAAGGCTAAATCTTGCATGTTACAGTCACAAAGGAGATGTAATTTCATACAAAGGAACAGTTTATGAGACTTAGGTGTCTTCAAGACCTCCACAAGGTATGTCTAGACTCCTCATTGGATGATATGGTTATTTCATGAAGAACCATGATAATTGAGTCTTTGGTTGTAAGGAGAGTTAGCAGTCAAAAGACCTAGAAGAGAACCATGTTGCAATGGGAGTGTATGTCCCTGATATAAAAAGGTCTAAACACCTTGACAAGTATATATAAGGTGGGAAAAGAGTGTATATACTAATTCAGTATCTTAGGCCAAACTTTGGGCATATGAGTCATTAGAGACCTAGTTGGACTATACCTAGTGTCTTGAGGAGAATATATGGTTAAAGGCATGAGAACTTGGGTAAATCAAGGCATAAGGATTGGAGAGTTAAAGGTGCAAACAAGATAGTTGAGGACAGATTAAGGCCAGGGAATCTAGGATCAGGTGCACAGGTAACCTTTACAACTTTTGTTTCTTCCATATAGTTGCCTACATGAGAACAAGGTTGCTAAGGGAGCAATGCACTTCAAGGTGTTTGGAGCATACAAATGATGCTATAGAACCTCATACAGATGATCCTCAGTGCAGGGGAGAGGTGAGTCAGCCTTAGCAAGTATTGAGTTCTTGTGGTGAAATACAAACACTGTGAATGGTAAGCCTACCATCAAGGTAGTTCAAGATTCAAGCTAGACCCCTGCACCAACCGTTGAAGGATGTTTGGGAGGATTGGCACATGCAATGGAAGGGCGATCTTCACTATTAGGAGACTTCATATGGGCCACACCATATTTATGGTGTGCTGTAGGGGGCATTCAAAGAGGCCACCATAGTTATGGTGTGCGATAGATGTCTTAGGAGACTTCAAGGTTGGAGAGCGTCATGCATTCAAGAGATTGATGCTAAAATACACTAGGAGGGTATATCATGGCACTATATTGTTTAGTCTTGGAGTTTGTCATGTACCTAGGGCATCACGTCACATAGAGATTAGATGGGTTATTGATGTATTAATGGAACTATATATGTACATTTGCTTAGGTGAGATTATACAAGTCATTGATATATTATTGAAATAATATCTAGACTACCTGGAAACGCCAAGTAAGCCCCCGTACTAGCCCTGATACTTACCACATACAGGTATGCTGTGGGTATGTACCCATAGGCCCTGAGTACTTCCCAGGTACAAATTTCTGTTACTGGGACGTACCCAGGGCTTGTGGGTACGTACCCACAACGTACCCACATGGTTTTTTAAGTGCAAAAAAATAAATAAAACTTGAGGGCTTTGACTGAAATTGAACCTTGGAAATTGCGAATAGGCTCCGAAGGGTCAAGAGAGATGAAAAGGACTTCATTTGGTTGACTTACTATTTGGGTGCTTTCATGTTGCTTCTCATGGGTCCTTTATTCTTCAGTCAATTTGAAAGGCATGGGAACAAGTGAAGCACTTGGTGGTTGGGCAGCCTATCTTCTTTTCCTTTGACACTAGGTACCAAGCCTAGATATCGATTTTGTCGAATCTGAAATATAATGACAAGATCCTTGCCTTGACAAGAGGTTGCTCTGCCCTCCTTTGGTTTGAGAAAGGAATCAAAATATTTCACGACTTGTACAGATTTGGGAAGTGGATGGAATGGACAGACCTTAAAGCTTTCTATAAGCTTTCTCAATCTCAGTTAAGAATGTATACAATTCTCAGAAATGCTTTCACAGCTCCCTCTACTGGACTAATTATGGAGGATGAGAATGACTTTTGGGATACTATGAGGTGGCTCAAAGGGCCCGTTCTCCAAGAGGCTACCTCCAAACAACTCTATGAAAAGATTGCCTTCTCCCCAAACCTTTCCCTGGGCCTTAACAATAAGTGGAATGTTTGTGAGCCCATTAGTAGATGGACTCATCGATTTAATGTTTTGTGGTCTTCTTGTATTCAGTCAAAGAAATCTTGCTTTAGATGGCTGCTCATTCATAATAAGCTTGTTGTTGGCTTCTAATATTTTATAGGTTGCTGAGACTATAAGCTTGTTGTTTTCTTTAAATTTTTATATATATTTTTATTTTTTACTTTTTAAAAATATATTGTACAAACATACTCAACAAGTGAGGTTTTAAAAAAATTTCCGTTTCAGCATGTACCCGATTCTTTAAATTTTTTCCGTATCAGTGTACCATACCCGTACCGAAACAGTCTAGGATAATATGTGCACATGTGGCTAGATAATAATGTACTTATCCTTTGATGTCCGTATAAGTGTCTCGCTGCTGACCATACCCGTACCAAAACAGTCTAGGATAATATGTGCACATGTGGCTAGATAATAATGAACTTGTCCTTTGATGCATTCAATGATTAGGCATGGGTAAGTGAGGTGCTACTAAATGGCAAGTTGTTTACTTTAGACGCTACTAATAGATTTCTTATATGTAGTCATAGTGGTGTATTAGGTATTTATTCCACATGTATAGGGAAGTGGTAGTGGTAGGTAGTTGAGTATATATATTGTAGGCAAGGGAGTCATGTGAAGGGACGAAAGAATATTGTATTAGGAGTGGTTTCTTCCAATAAGGAGCATTGGGTAGTGGTTCCTTCTAATAAGGAGCTTTGTATAGTGTTTTCCTACTTCAAGGGTTTGATCTAATATGTTTGGTTACTATATTTCTGAGTTGTCCCTCTTCTATTATTTGTTTTATTATATTATTAGTAAGGTTCTTAACATTTGGCTTTAGAGCGGCAATTTGGGCAAAGTGGGAGAATTGTTTTGGCAATTCGTGTGATTTTGCAAAAGTTTTTTCATGAAGGAGGCAAACATCTTGCAGGAAATCGCTCTTCTCATACAAAGGTCTAATTGATGTGATTTTTTGTTGCTGGAAAGAGATTTTCAAAAAGTGGCCTTACTTAAGGATTCTGAGTAATATCAAAGGAGATATGGCTGTGCAAAGTTGATGTGAACCAGATTTTGTGGCAGAAAAACACGTTTGTGTATTGCAGAAACAAAACTTTTTGTTCAGACATTAGATGGGTGATTTTTTTTGTTGAAAAGTAGGCTTCAAGCCAGTTCCAACAAGTGCAAATTCATTAGTTTTGGAGTATTATCGAGGGATATGTGTCAATTGCAAGCTGCTGTTTTGGGATCATTTGAGACAGTAATTTTTGATTTTCTAACTTCGTATGGGGCATATTTTTCAGGTCAGCTGTAATGTCCCCTTTTAGGGGGACTCAGGAGACTATGCAAAGGTGAAGATAAACAACACTTTTCAGATTTTTAGTGGGCTGTTAGTGACTGAAATAAATATATATATATAAACCCTTAACTGCTGCCAGCCAACACCCTTCTAGGGCAGCGACCTGTTCTGGGGTTTCAAACCCACTTTTGTGCCTTAAAAACCCTTCAAATCAGCTTACTTAAGTCTCTAAAATTATTATATATCACCAACAATCATATCATGCAAGAAAACTGATTTTTAGTGCCCTAGAATTGGAGATACGAGTTTCTGTAAACTGTTATCTACAAAGTTACTTTAAAAATTCATAACTTTCTTAGGAAGCTCCAAAATTCATGAAACTTGAGATCTTGGCTCTTAAAAAATATGGAGAATAAGATAATACACTCAAATTAACCAATTTACCACCAACACACACCACTTTTCTCTTCAAGGTGGGTCGCTCCACGCAAAAAGGGAAGATAACTAGCAAACACAAACAAACACCAGTAAAGAATGATAAATATATTACTCATTGAATGCCTCTTTGCAAAACACAATCTTGGGAGAGGGTATTCGTCCTCACCACCCTTGTGAGAGGGTTTTCGTCCTCCACACAAGCCCTCAATCAAGGGGTTTCGCTTTGAGAGAGATAGTAAAAGGGGCTACACTAGCCAACCTTCACCAAGATATAAAATTCATAAAATCAGCATATCCCAAACTAATGCCTACAATCTCTATTTATAATAGGAGGGTGGCGCAAGTCTTGGGGCTCTCAAATGAGGCCGACCACAATTAGACTTGCTTTATTATTATTTTCTTTTTACTTTTTGGAGCTTACATGCTCACCAATATCTTTTTATTTTTAATTTATTGTTCAGTGCTAGGCTCACCAACAAATACAATGCCAATTAAAGAAATAAACACAAAATTAAGCACATGATGACATTGTTGGCTTCCTCTAGCTTGTTCCCTTGAACCCATGAGGAAGAAAAATGGGTCAAGGTCTTCAAACGGAATTATCTCGAAAAAGGGACATGACATCAGCTGTCCGAATGAGGTGCTGTTTTTTGCCTCAAAAAGTAGACTTTGAAAACTTTAAAATAACTGGGTTTTCATTCATTTTCATTAAATATTGAGAGAAAGTGGATTTGAAATTGATGTTCTCAGCCTTAAAATCCTAGCCTACAAAAAAGTTGGAAAAATTGAATGATTTAATAAAAAGTTATAGATGAAGGGTTAAGATTTTTAAATTCATTTGATAAATTTATTTTTAGTAGAGTTATGAGATCTAAGTATGAAAAAAGAAAAAGAGGCATGGATTGATTGGGAGGATAACTTTATTGAATGGTATGAAAACACTTTTCAACTATGTGAAGATACCTACATTTTGCTTATTTTTGTTGAATTCACTTTTCTTTATGATGAATTTTGTAGTTGTTAGAAAAATGAACGGAGCATGTGTTTGGGGAATTCCTCAGAGAATGGTACAAACAATGCAAGGGTGAAGAGGTTTTGAAGCTCGAGTTATTTGCAAGAGGTATAAACTCGAGTTTAGGGCACAAATGTCTTCATTACGAGGAGATTGAAAATGGTTTTTATTTATTTATTGAAAAGACGCTTCATATATTAATAGAAAACATAATTTACAAAGGGTTGTACAAAAGAATAGGAAACTGTACAGTAGAAAGTACACTAAAAATACAATTTTTCCTTAGAGCTATAAGGAGTCAGGACAATAATAAAATCAGAATAACCTCCGGGCGAAAGCTTTTTGGCTTCTTTGATCAAGAGAGAACCTTTGGCTAGCAGTTGCAACTATATTTGTCTAGTTAATACAAAAGTTGTTGAGAGTGCATACCTTGTTTTAGTTGCATCTAAGTTTCCATATGACAAATAAAACAGAGATTTGAACACAATGCCATATACTCAACAGGTCAAATCAAGGTGGCGGAGTTGCCCAAAAGCGATGCCTGCCAATGAAGAGGACCCTGTATAATTCCTAACAAGGTTGGCTGAACAAATTTCCAACAAGGACTAGCAAAGTGGTAGTCCCAAAGAAGATGTTTGACCATTTATGACTTAACACAAATAAAAAACTGATCATCTCTAAAATCCCTTTTATACGAGCGAGCCTTCGTAAGAAGCCCTTGGTAGATCACAAGCTAAGAAAAGACTCACAATTTATGTGAGAGCTTTGGAGACCATACACCATGTAATCTACGAATCCATAAAGTCTTTGCATCAGAGGTAGTCCATCTGGCATTGAAAATAGGGTGTAGGAGACATTTCTGGTGTAGGATATGGTATAGTCATTTTGTATTATATTGAAAAAGAGGCTGCCCATATACCCAGGCCCAGTCTCTTCAAATGGGGCCTTTTCATTGTCAAATTTAACTTAAAGCGGTCCTCTGCAGGAAAGCGATTTTGAATATCTTTTATAGTTGATTTATCCTTGGTGGATAAGGCAATTTCATGTGCTAAGAATCACCATTCTTCCCAAGTGTGGGAGTTGGCATCCGACAAATCTATTGAAATGAAGATTCCTTTCTTGCTTAGTCTTTGAGCCTGAAATCTCAGAATATTGGTTAAGCAGGTGCCCTGACACTTCCAATTCGAGATGGGACGGTTGGCCACGTCCCAATGATTTCAATTGCTAGAAAATCTCCAAGTGACTAAACATGCAATTTTCCTTCATGCAGACCAAATACTTTTTAACAAAAAAGAGCCCTCGATCTGAAAGTTAGATGGATAAGAAATAATATCACATAAATAAAAGGAGCTTTTCACTTTACTTACATGATGAGCAGTAAGTGACCTGTGGCACATAAGATTTTTCCTGGAGGAAGATCCTTCCAAACAACGAACCACCCATTTGGCTGCTAGAATATAACCTTGAGTGATAATGTCAATTATCCTTGATCTCCCCTCCTATTTAAGTAAGATGCAAACAACCCATGAAACCATTGGAAGGCCTTGGATACCATCAATATTGAACGACTAATATAAACGCAGAATGCGATCAAGTCGAAGTAATTGTGCCTTAGATGGAAACCAGCAAGAGACATAATATATATGAAAGGCTTGAAGAATTCTTGTCAAGATTGTCAATTTCCCACTCAAGGAGAGGTCCTTACCAACAAAGAATTTTTTTGTGAAGATGTTGTAGAACCCAATCCCACATACTAATTGTCTAGTCTTGTTTTGAATAGTCTGCCGCCCTCTTATGAATCATTTTTGGAGGCATTACGCTTAATGGCAGAAAGACAAATCTTGACATTTGATCAAGCAAGTTCATATTTGCTGCATAAGAAACATAGGTAGACATAGACAAGTGAATCTAGTTCTAGACAAACAGGCAATGCATTTTCTTCTCAGTCTAAGGGGAAGTGGAAACTGAAATGTTATTATTGTCATGAGGCCGGGCATATAAAAAGGGATTTCCGTAACTGACAATATGCTCTTTATGACAAAAAGCCATGGGGTTTGGAAAATGTGGCAGCAATTGAAGCTGAATGAGATTCTGATGAAGAGTACGTCCTCATTGCAATATGCTTAAACAATAGTGACACCCCTTAGTTTTTTGATTCCGGTGCATCCAAATATTTCATGTGTTGTAAGGACTAGTATGTGAAATTTACTACAAACACTAGTTCTGATTTAGTTTCATGAGGTGATGGGAGATCACATGCAGTGGAAGCTAGACTGCACGGAAATTCCCTAGACCCCCTCGTACCAGGCTGGGTACGTTTTGGGTATAGGTACGGGTACTTCCTGGGTACGCCCTGGGTACGTACCCACAGATTACCCACAATTTTTTCTTTTTTTTTAAGTGCAAAAAAATAAATAAAAAGAGTACCCAGAGAGTACCCTTAGATTTTTCTTTTTTTCAAGTGCAAAAAAATAAAATAAAACATGAGGGCTTTGATTGGAATAGAACTTTGAAAAGTTCGTGTGAGATTCAATATTGCGAATAGGCTCTGAAGGGTTGAGAGAGATGAATAGGACTTCATTTGGCTGACTTACTATTTTGGGGCTTTCTTGTTGCTCCTCATGGGTCCTTTATTCTTCAGTCAATTTGGAAGGCATGGGAACAAGTGAAGCACTTGGTGGTTGGGCAGCCTATCTTCTCTTCATTTGACATTAGGTGCCAAGCCTACAAATCGATTTCGTAATCAGAAATATAATGACAAGATCCTTGCCTTGACAAGAGGCTGTTCTGCCCTCCTTGGGTTTGAGAAAGGAATTAAAATATTTCATTACTTTAAATGTTTTTTTAATGTCCAATAATATGTCTAACTCAAGCTTAAGGCATTAATAATGAATTATCAAATCTATAATACAGTCTATGTTATTAACTATTATGTTTTGAACATTATGAATCAATACAAACTCAAGTCTCAATTCTCAAAGTATTGGAAATTTGTTTTCATGTTCTATGAATTATTTTAAGTTGTATGGGTATTAAATTTCAATTAGTATGCAAATGTTTCTTTAAATTTATAATTTTATATGCACACACACACATGCGTGCATGCGCGGTGCGCGCATGCACACACACGCACACACACACGCACACGCACACACACACACCCAAAAGCGTACTGTACCCAAGATTATTAAAAATTTACCGTTTCAGTGTACCAAAACCGTAACCATACCTGTACCCATACCCGTATCCGTGCAGTCTAGAGTGGAAGGGATAGGAGATATGCATGTAGTATTGAATAATGTTGCAAAATTCATAGTAAGGAAAATCAGGTATGTTCCTAGAGTGAATCTAAATCTCACCTATTAGTCAATTAACTGAAAATGCCAACATTATTGTGAATTTCTCTGGGAAGAAGTGTATTCTGTTTGATGTGAAACAAGATAGGGATATATGCCATAAGCATTGGCAAAGGTTGCATCAGTTGCGAAGGGTAATACCAATGTTTTTTGGTATTAGAGATTTGGACATCTCAACCTTCGGTACTAGCCAAACTTAGTAGAGCCAACATGGTTCTTGGTTTGCCGACTATCCAAGAAAATTAGGATATATGTGCAGGGTGTTCAACTAACGTGAAGGGGCTTGACGTGCAAAGAGGCTCACAGATCTTGTTCATGTAGATCTTTGCAAGCCATCTTGGAAATCATCCACAATCCTTAGTGCGAGGTGTTTTCAGTTATCGGAGGATCATTTCGCAAGGAAAATGTCTACTTCTTGATAAAGAGTCCGATTATTTTACATCATCTGAAAAATTCAAAGTGTTGGTGGAAAATCGGACAAGCATACATATCAAATCATTGAGATCTAACAATAGGGACGAATTTACTTTCAAGCAATTAAGTCCTACTGTAGCAAGAAAGGTATTTGATGATAGTTGACAGCCCTGTATACTCTACAACAAAATGGGGTGGTTGAGAGGCGTAACAAAACTATCATGGAGATGGTTGGGTGATTGATGCATAGTAGGGGCGTGCTGTGCAAATATTGGGGAGAAGCAGTGAATGTGGTAGCGTATATCCTTAATAGGAGTCCTTGCGAAGCTTTGCAAGGTGTCACACTTGAGTAAGCTTGGTCTGGGATCAAACCTAAGGTAACAATTTTTTGTGTTTTTGGTTCTTGTTGACATGTGAATCGTGCACCTGTGATCGACAGTTGATTTACCATAACAATGGGATCTTCACCAAGTCACAGGACCTTGTCTTCTTGAGAATAACATTTGGAGAAAGGCTGGCTCCTTTCTTAAACTAAAATGCAACTGATATAGGATCAGTTCACAGACTAACTACTGCTTGCTACAAGTTTATCTATGGCTGCAACTATGCTTTTCGTCAGGAAAAGAGTATAAAAACAACTAAAATTAACTGTGGTGATGCACCAAATGTCTAGTGGATGCTTCTACTTGCTTCAACTAGCACAATTGAGACCTCAAAAGACTGATTTTGACCACACAACTCCCATAACCTTACTGTAGCAGAGATAAAAGAATTAATATCAGCTTACAAGAGGACTAAAATGCCTCCAATTTCATCAAAATGAGACTAGAAACTCACAAGTGTAGCTGATTTCTGAAATCACACAGTGGAACAGCAAGAGAAGAATGAGAGGAGGCAATGTCAGCTCTTTATTGATCAAATAAGGCTATAAGCCTGCGGTACAAAGCCACAGAAAGCTGTCTCCTCTGTATTACAATAGCAAAAGTCCTTTTGTTCTGAGTTTACATCACAGTATATATAGATGAGATTTATCAATTTTGTTGAAGTACAAGGAACAATTCTCCCATGTGGGGCGTAGGAGTTCATGGAACAGAAATATTTAATGCTCTGTTTGACCTTTTCATCTTCACTTCAGCTTGGATATGGGGCATCTTCATGAAGTTGTGGTTAGTTTGAAATGGTCTTCATGTTTTGCAAGCTCCTAGAATGCAGCCAACATGTTCCCGAAGTGTCAAGAAGATAGAGGAGTTGAATGGTTCATTAAGCTCTATATTCTCTCCAATGTCTATTGCAAAAGAATAGACCTTCTTCTTAAAAGCATTTGCCCACCTCCAACTATCCTTTAATTTCTCCCACAGGTTTTAGTTTCCTAAGTTTTTCTTGCAACGCAAGACCCAATCAAATGCAAACAGTCGCAATAGACTGCCATGTTGATCATCTCAACTTCCCGTCAAAGTGTTGCCTCTCCATGTTACTTCAAATTTCGATATCCACTCAAACCTTTTAACCTGTCTCTGCAGTGAATCCAGCTGGGCCTATTAATATGAGGTACTGAACATGTTTTGGATGTTAAATAATATATTTGGCAGTTGCATAGCCCCCAAAAGAGTGACCTAGTAAAATGAGGTTATCTAGATTTTTTTCCTTTACGACATTCTTCAGATGAATCAACAAACCAGGATTTAGTCTCTTCTGTTCTTTTACATCTAAAATATGATCAAATTGAAGCCTCCATCCTAATCGGTCAATGGAAATGATCCTGGATTGAGTCGCAAGCCCGTCACTAAATTTGGAGCTCTGCAACCATTTTCAGTAGTGGACTCAAAGGTCACTGTATTAATAAAATTGTGGCTCGCTACTTGAAGATCCGAACCATCTCTCTTTTGATCCTGGCGGGCCGTTGCCAATGTTGGCCTCCTTATGCACATATGGAGTCTACAAGTGACATAGGACCAGCCTCAGAATTTTATACAGCAGTAGACTGCGTCATTGACAAGAGAACAAGAACTACAAGCCAACTCAATTTTCTAAGTTTGATTCTCGAATCAAACCCTGCAAGCTGCAATTGACAAAAATTCTTGAGAATTTTGTTAGTTGACATTCCTAGTGCAAATGCATGGATTTCAAGACGTCTATTCATCTATGCAGAACACAAAGAGTTAGGATCAAGGAGGTTTGGAAGGTCAATATTTTCACTGCATATCCTTTGGTTTTTGATAGACACAAGAGTAAACTAGATTCCAAAAGTAAATGCTTTGGTTTTTGATGGAGACAAGAGTAAACTAGACTCCAAAAGTAAAAGATATTTCCTTACTGTCTACCAATCTAAGAACTATAGAATTATTGATATTTCCACCAATAAAATAATCGTTAGTAGAGATTTTGATGTGAAGGAGACAAAAGTTATCTTTGTTTGTAACCAACAAGCAAGATGTTGATGCAAAGGAGACAACTTTTTTTTGTCTGAACCCAACAAGCAATCACTGAGGTTCTTGAACTAGTGTTGTTTTTCCTTTGAAAGATGAGGGATCTACTTCATCTAGCACTCCTTTGCAGACTCCAGTGCAATTGTCCATGGCTTACATTTCTAAAACCCCAATGGTCTATCAACAATGCCAACCTGAGTTGGTCAACACTACGACTGAGGTTCATCTATCATAGGGTTCTTTGGTGCAACAGAGGCCTAAGTGGTTTTTCTCCACTGTACAAGATGTATGGGAAGATGAAGTCCCTGAATAAGACACAGGAGACCAACGGATTGGGGAAAAGGTTGTTGGTTCAGCTGAGCATGATCATTTTGCTGTCTTCTAATCTTTTCATGATACTTGAACCAGAACGATATTCCTAAGCAAAAGGCAACTTGAATGGGAGATTGCCATGCAAGTTGAATATGGTGCCTTGATGAAGAATCATACTTGAGAGTTGGTGGAATTACCTCTAGATAAACAACCCATTAGATGTAAATGGCTGTTCAAGGTCAAATGCATAGCTGATGGTACTTTGGACAAGTACAAGGCTCGTCTTGTTGTGAAAGGATTTTCACAACACGTGGGAATAGACTATGAGGAGATCTTTTCAGATTACGTCAAAGTTGGTCACATTTCAGTTGTTTCTCTCCATAACAAGTATGGTTTGAACTTTGAAGCTGTTTTAGATGGATGTATATAGCTCCTTCTTGAATGAAGATTTGTAGGAGTTTTACATGGTGCCGGCTAAAGGTTTCAAGTATTTGGTCACGATCATTGAGTTTGCAAGTTGGTTTAGTCTCTGTATGGGCTTAAGCAGGCTCCAAGAGCCTAATATATTAAGATTGATCAACATCTACAAGATTTCGCATTCAAAAGGAGTCTTTTCTATCCCAATCTTTATGTCAAAAGAGTTGGTGATGATATTGTGATTCTTATTGTATATGTTGATGATCTTGCCATCACAAGGAGCAGGGCCATTGCAATTTAGCGAGCAAAATCAGATTTATTGTTGCTTTTGGCATAACTGATCCAAGGCCCCTACACTATTGCTTAGGTGTAGAATTTTGGCAACATGACCATATCATTTTCATAGGTTAGGTCAAGTATGCGACGAGTCTCTTGAAGAAGTTTTGGATGACATATTGAAATCCCTCTTTTGCACCTATGGGGGCTAGGCTGAAGTTTTTCAGCTAATGATGGTTCATCACTCTACAAAAAATTGTTAGACAACCTAATATATTTTACGTCTGCACAACCAAATCTATGTTTTGTCGTTAGCTATCTTTGTTGATTTTTGAACCGAAGCTCATACATTGGACAACAATGAAATGAGTTCTATGATATGTCAAAGGAACTCTTGAATTTGGCATCCTTTATCAGAGGACAACTAATTTCCGATTTATAGGTTACACCGACCATGATTGGGAAGGATTAGTGGATACTTGAAAGTCCACCACTAGGTTCATTTTTTTCCATTGGTTTAGGAGTTGTTTCGTGGCAGAGCAAGCTTCAATGCATTGTGGCTTTATCTTCCACTGAAGCAAAATACAAGGAAACGGTCAATGCTTGTTGTGAAGCAATCTGGCTATGTAAGATTTTGATTGTTCTACAACTGCCTCAAACTACACATACTCCACTTACTCTTTTCTGTGACAATTAGAATGTATTGAAGCTAGTGAAGAATCCAATATATCATGCTTGTACCAAACACATTGACATTCATTATCAGTACATACGACAATTGGTTGGTTTTGGTGATATTTCTCTTCACTATTATGGCTTTCAGGAGCAACCTTTAGATCTACTTGGAGTAGTGTCCGGTTTGGTCATTAACAGGGTGTTAAATATGTTAATTAAAGATTAACTCTTAGTTAATGTATTTCAGCTATCAAATTTCTCAACCTCCTAACCTTAATATGTAACTTCTTTTTAATTAATAAAAAGTGGACAACACATGGGCATATAAGTGTGTTCCTTCCATTCACATCATTCTTTTCTCTTCAATCACACTTTCATTCTAAAGTGTGTTATAGGTGCTTCGATTTATCACAAGTGAACTTATGCAACTTCTGTTTTTCTAGAGATGGTGTTGACGGGGTAACCATGGCTATGACACGGTTTTTCGAATGATCCCCTTCAACTTCTTGTTTTGGCTGCCCCAGACTTTCACATGACCCCCTTGAAGCATCTTCCGATCTAGACTAGTCGGCAAGGTCCACACTTCCTTCAGAAAGGGCTGTGGAAAGCTCTACCCAGTGGGGTCCACTAGTTTTGGTTGAACGCTTTGGCCTTGGATTTTTCTTAGGTTACATGCTTCGGTGTCATGCATCGGCCGTAGGCTTTAGCATATTTTTTCACGCACTCTTAACTTATAGTTGGGGCTAACTTGGACTTTTACGTGGTTCCCTTGTAGCACCCTCCAACCCAAACTATTTGGCAAAGTCCACACTTTCATCCTATAGAAGGGGTTATGGGAATTTCTATTGTTCCTTATTGCGAGTGTCATGGGGTCCACTAGTCCCTGCTTCACACTTCGGCCTTGCGCTTCAACGTCATGCTTTGGCATCATGCTTAGCCTCATGCTTTGACTTCACATTTCGGCCTCATGCTTTTTACTTCCCTTGATGTATTTTTTGAATTTGCTTCTTGTCACAACCTTTGTCGTTTTTCTTGTTGCTCCACTAGTTAAAGAACCCATAAAACTTCTTGGTCCCCTCCTTGGCTATACGTCTCTCTGTTGTCTTTGTTCAAAGTCAATAACATGAATTATTGCTTGTACATATTGGTCTTCTTCTTTTTGACATGTCTGTGCTGTTGTAATATATATAGACACACACACACATACTGTTTTGATTCACATATCTGTCAGTGTATAAATATAATAAGATAATGGGGTGCCTCGTCATACTTCTCTTCTTGTTGAACCGATGTTTTTTCGGAAACAATCCCAAAATGTAGTATGATTAACTTCTACTGAGATACTAGACAATGAATAACAACGTACACAAAATAGTAACCACGGCTGTGGCGCAGTTTTTTGAATAGAGGTCTTCTTCTTAAGAAAGTCAACATTAGATGTTCTTTTTCTCTCTTAGCTCTATCGTACATGTCCCCATGCTCGACCCTTTCTTTGACAAGGCTTTGTAGACTATCTTACACACCGTCAGGTCCCTTTTCATGCACTTCAACTTCTTGTTTTGGCTGCCCTAGACTTTCACATGATTCCCTTGTAGCGCCTTCTGATCCAAACTAGTCGGCAAGATCCACACTTCCTTTAGAAGGGGCTATGGAAAGCTCTAGCCTCTCCTTATTGTGAGTGGTGTGGGGTCTGCCAGTGTTGGATGAAGTACTCCGTTCTTGGCTTGTGCTTAGATTACATGCTTTGGTGTCACTCATTGACTTTAGGCTTTGACATCATTTTTTTCATTAACTCCAACTTCTTGTTCAGGCTAACCTGGACCTTTACCTGGTTCCCTTTTAGCACCCTCCAACCCAAATTATTTACCAAAGTCCACACCTCAATCGTGTAGAAGGGGTTATGAGAATTTCTACCGTGCCTTATTGTGAGTGTCATGGTCCACTATTCCCTGCTTCACGTTTCGGCCTTGCGCTTTGGTGTCACGTTTCGGCATCACACTTTCTCCCATGCTTTGACTTCACATTTCGGCCTCATGTTTTGAATCCACTCACAACCATGTATTTTTTGAATTTTCTGCTTGTTACAATTGTCGTTTTTCTTGTTGCTCCACTAGAAGAACCCATAAAACTTCTTGGTCCCCTCGACTATATGTCTCTTTTTCGTCTTTGTTCAGAGTCAATGACATGAATTATTGCTTATACACATTAGTCTTCTTCTTTGCGACATGTTTGTGCTGTTGTAATATGTATACATACATACATACATATATATATATATATATATATATATATATATATATATATATATATGTATGTATGTATGTGTATATGTGTGTGTGTATTCGCCTGATTTGATTCACATATTTGTTCGGTATATAGATATTATATGATAATGGGGTGCCTTGAAATACTTCTCTTCTTGTCGAAACGACGTTCTTTAAGGTAACAATTCCAAAATGTAGTATCATTAATGTCTGTTGAGATATTAATTAATGAATAACAATATACACAAAATAGTAATTGCATAACAAACCATGGTCAGATAAAAGTATTCAAACAATAGCAACTTGTATTCATAAGATATACATTTCAATACAATGCACACAGTACAAAGAGGATCTAATATAGGCTTGCCTTCCCCGATGTACATTATTCCGTTTATATGGCAAGAAAACCCAATGTGTCGTCGGTTAACACAACCATCAACAATCAAATATACAAACAAAAGGCACTACAATTGCCCATGACTGACGATAAAATCATTAACCACATGGCACGTTGGCTATTAAAATATGCAATTATTCTGATAACCAAGACAACACAAATATGACAATCTACATGAGTATTGCTCAAATGAGTTTGAGCAGTTTTATAAGTGTAGATACAAAATCACACACCTGGGGTACATTTCTAGGTCCTAATCACATACTTGCATTCATATGATTCCTAAGTGAGAAAAGTACTAATTGACCACTGTCTTTGGCCTCTTTGCTTTCTTCCTGGTTTCCTTCTTGGCCCTACACACACTATTGCCCAATCTGACTTTCAATACTTCAACTTTTCTGAGTTTGGACACTGGCGCCCAGCCGGGATGCCCATGCGCCCTCGTCCCCTCATAGCGTTCCCAACCTTTTTGTATCTTGCTCGCCTCTTTTGGGCCTCTTCTAGCTATTGGGCATCTTGTTTTCTTATGGGTCGGCCTTTTAGTGGTTAATTACAAAATTTAAACAAGGGAATCATATAAATACAAATGCTATGTGATCAAATCACGGGACCAAGCTATAAGCATCTATTACTATCACCTAAGGTTGCATCCAAAGGCATTTCAAGAGCATCAAAGCATCCATCTAGCTTCATCCAAGGGACAAGGGACTGCTATTTCTACATACACACATAGAAGGGGAATTTCATTTTGACATCCACACATCTATCTACATTGCTACATCTAGCTATTGCTTGCTATTCAAGTGCATCTTGCACAAGAGCCACCTAGGGCACGATTCTTCACACACACACACAAAACTACATGGAGTCTGAAATGTAGTGCAACACCTGGATCGTAAGTTCACTCTGTTGGGTGATCATCGGGGTCATTCCGAATCCCCATTTACATCTTTTTTTTAAAGATTTGATGTGTTTTGGGGTTTTGCAGGTGCTCTTTCTCTTTGTAGGTTATAGGTGAATTCTAGATAGACATAGTGAGGCACATGCGATCAACAACGAACGACAACGACACATAAGAAATCACTTTTTGGCCATTTTCACAGTCATGGGCGCCCAAAAGCAGTCTACAATGCCCAGGCACCCCTGACCTGATCTAGGCGCCCCAGTCCAAGCAGATCCGACTATCACAGAATTTTTTGGGTTCATTTGCGACACTTTAATCCTTCTGTTTATCAGTTCTCCAGCCCGGCACAACTCAGGATCAATTTCAAAATCAGCTAAGCATTCTTTCCTTTCTCTTGCACTTAGGGTTTCAATTTCCACTTGCTTATAGCTTAGGTCAGTGTTGTACTCTATTGTACATCATTACGTAGTGACTTTGCAATTAGGGTTTTACAAATTTCCAGTATTTGTTAAATCAATAAGCAATACGGGATTGAAAGACAAGAAAACTCGAAATACACCACAACAAAATGGAGTTATAGAGAGAATGAATTGGACCTTGATGGAAAAGGACAGGAATATGCTTAGTAGAGTGAGCTTAGAGTAGGAATTTTGGGAAGAAGCAGTGACTACTGCTTGTTATTTAATCAATAGATCATCCACATCATTTCTTATTGATAAGATTCCGCAGGAAGCTTGGACTAGTATAAAACCATCTTTGCCACACCTTAGGATATTTGATTGTGATGTGTATGTTCATATTCCAAAGGAAAAAAAAGAACCAAGCTGGATTATAAATCTACAAAGTGCATCTTTATTAGATATGAAAATGTTATCAAAGGTTACAAGCTATGGAACCCAGTAACAAAGAAGGTTCGTTATAGCCACAATGTGGTCTTTAGAGAGGCGAAGAGGGTTCTTGTGTAGGAAATACAAGCAAGGGAAGAAACAAAAAAGATGTAGGTTTAGTTAGATGCTGAAGAACTTGTATGTGAATATGAGGTAAAGTGATGAAGAGTCGTAGGAAGAACCAATGACTCTAGTCTTGAGGACATCAAAACGAGTAAGAAGAATACCAGAAAGGTATGGTCCATTGAACTTTCATTTTGCATTCCTTTTATTAGCCCTATCAGTTCTTGATGAAGATCCGAAGACGGCAAGGGCGGCTCTTGGCTCAATATACTTTTTTTGGAAGAACATCGTGGAGGAAGAAATGGAGACCTTGGATAAGGAAAAAACATGGGCTTTGGTAAAGTTGCCTCCTAGGATGAAACCTATTGGGTGCAAATAGGTGTCCAAGAAGTACAATGCAAAAGGAAAAGTGGAGAAGTATGAGGCTCACCTAGTAGTAAAGGGATTCTTTTAGGTAGAGGGAATTGATTTTGGCGAGATTTTTCTTCCTGTTGCGAAGCTTACTTTTGTAAGATTTCTTGAACTTGTTGTTGCATTTGATCTTGATATCAATCGAATGGATGCAAAGACAACATTTTTGCATGGAGAGATTGAGAAATAAATCTACATTGTGCAGCCCAAAAGTTTCAAAGTAAAGGGAAAGGAAGACTTCGTGGGCAGTTTGAAGGAATGTCTTTATGACTTGAAACAATTGCCAAGGAAGTTGAAATTTGAAGTTTGACAACTATGTGTGAGGACTTGGGTTTGCATTTAGCAAATGTTATCCTTGTGTGTATTTTAAAGAGGAAGGTGATAAATTTTTCATCATAGTTCTCTATGTGGAAGACATATTGATTGGGAACAAGGGAATGATCAATCATGTTATATCACAATTACCATCGTAGTTTGTTGTGAAGGATTTTGGTGCCGTAAAATTAATTTTGGACTTGGAAATAAAAATATCCCACAAAAAGGGAGTTTTTGTTAAATAAAAGTAAATATGTTGAGACGATATTATAGATGTTTAGGATGCCAAAATGCAAACCTATAAGGACTCCTTTTCTCGTTGGTACAAAACTATCCATTGCACAATGTTCCAAGACTCAAGAGGAGTCAAAAGACATGCTTAAAGTTTCCTATGCAACTATAGTTGGTAGCCTAATGTATGCAATGGTCTATACAAGAGTTGGCATTGTGCATGCAGTGGGAGTAGTGAGCAGATTGATGTCCAATTCTAGGAAGGACCATTGGACTATAATGAAGAGCATCTTCAAATTGTTGTGCGGTACTTTAGATTATGCAATCAGCTACCATGGACGACTTGATGAGAATATAAGTGTAAGTTTATAAGGTTTTGTGGGTTTTGATTGTGTTAGAGATCTTGACTTCCGTAAATCTACAAGTGCATGTCTTCAACTTCTTCGGTCGAGTAGTTAGTTGGATAAGCAAGAAACAAATAGTAATTGTAATATCCACTTTAGAAGCTGAGTATATGACAGCTACTTATGTGAGTAAGTAAGAGGTATGGCTTTAAAGGGCGTCTTCTACTGTAAGCTTCATGCAAAAAGTTGTAAGAAGAGATTGCGAGCATCAAAGTGGAATCTATCTGGCAAAGAATCTTGCATATTATTCCCAGTGGAACAAAAGAAGATACTATTGTAGAAGGTTGACACTGAGGAAAATATCATGGATTCATCGACAAAGGCTATGAATATTGAGAAGTTTTATTGGTGCAAAAAACTCAATGGGGATGGTTGCTTGCAACTTCTGAAAGTATGTATTTGCAGTCCCTTATGCAAAGTGTTTAATGAGTGGGGGATTGTTGGAATTGTGTTGTATACATTGTGTAAATTTGTATAGGCTGATTGTGTGCAGGGTTGGGTATGTGAGTGTTGCCACAGACGTTGTGCGGGACTTGCACTATGGTATATGCTACGCAATGTGTTGTTCAATGGTATGATTGTTGTGTGCAGTAATATTTTGCAGGGTGGCTAAGTTTAGGAGGTTGCATAGTGTTGCGCAATGGTGTGATGGTTATGTAGTATACTTTACCAGAATTTGCGTAGATTGATTGTGCACAAAGTTGTCTCGCGGGGTTGGTTTTGTGGTATTGATTCCTAGGGATGTTGTGTAGGACTTGCACAATGGTATATGCTACACAATGTATGTTGCGTAGTTGTGAAAAGGTTTGATAGTTATGTGCAGTAATTCTTTGAAGGAGGGCTAAGTGGATGGATGTTACATTGTGTTGTGCAATCGTATGAAGGGTCACATAATATGGTGCTGTGTGGAGCTAAGCAACATAGTGATGCACTGCAAGTTCATTTTGAGGCGTTACCGAACATTTGTATGAATACATTGGTTAGATTGGGATGCAAATAACATTTTAATGATGCTTTGGCATTGATGTGGTAAGGGGTATTATGTAATGAATCCCCCTTATGCCTTGGCGTTATCTAATTGATGAGTCTCGTTATAGGTTTGCACATTCTTCAGGGAAAATTCTCGAGCATTGATGTATAGATTGCATATAAATAACAAGTGTTGATATAATGATAATGTATGCTAAGTTCCAGAACCTTGAAGTATGTGATTATATTGTAAATGGTTAAGTTAATACAATTGAAAGCATTATGTAATGAATCCCCCTTCTGCCTGGGCATTATCTAATTGATGAGTCTCGTTATAGGTTTGCACATTCTTTAGGGAAAATTCTCGAGCATTGATGCATAGAATGCATGTAAATAACAAGTCTAGATATAGTGATAATGTATGTTAAGTTCCAAAACCTTGAAGTATGTGATTGTATTGTAAATGGTTAAGTTAATACAATTGAAAGCATAGTTACCAAGTCCGGAAATCTTGATCTGTTCAGGAGGGCAAAAATCAGAAAATCCAGAAAAAGTTTGGAAAATTCTGGTCAGAAATATATACATATTATCTAATGAGCTTAAATTATAAATATTCAAAATTGACAAATACATCGAAAAACTGTAAGAACACAATGTAAAATGTTATATTATTTGGTATGTAAGGTTCTTGGGTGATTTTTTTTGCAAAAAAACAAAAATATGAAAAAACAAAAAATAAGGCTGACCTGGACCAAATTTATTTGGGCTGGCTGAAAAATCCGGATCTGATTGGATTTTGTGCAGATCTGGTCGGATTTGGTAACTATGATTAAAAGAAGGTATATGTGTTGGTTTTGTTTTACCTATAAGGGTTTTCCCAGGTGAAATCTTGTGTACTTAGTGCCTGCTATTTTTGTTGTATGTTTAAGATTCTTGTAGCATAGCTTGTCTCTATGTAAGTTTATATGCACAAGTCTCCTTTCCCAACAACAAATTCTTCTATTTTGTCTGTTGTACTTTGTTTCTTTAGTTCGCTTCTAGGATTCTTCCTTGAACTTTGTATTGCTAATTTCTGTATCCTTGAGTCCCATTGACCTACTTTTGGTCATCTGTGGACATTAATATAATTTCTTTATTTTTTTCTTTCCTATCTCTTATAAGTGTGTTTTTCAAATAGAGAGATGGTGCTTTGTTCTTTGTGGTATAGGTGGAAGTGCCCTCAATGTGCTACAGATTGCTGGACCAGAATAGTTGCATACAAAGTAGGCTATGCTAGTACCTGAAAATAAACCACATGATGCTATTAATCAAAGTGTACTAGGTCTTATATGGATGAAGATCATTGCCAAACCACACCTGAAGATTAGTGTCTCTTGGCATTTCTCACTAAGGCATCTCTAATTTGGAGCTCCATTTAAATTGTCTCTTTCCTCGACCCAAAACTAAAATCAATAATCACATTCATAGTAGTTTCATTCACCTAAGTTCCCATTTACGCATGTGTCTCCTAGAGACGACTTACGGATTCATGTCTAGAGGTAACGATTTACAAGCATATTTCTAGGACAATCCTTATGATATTTGTGACACCTGATAATGGGGCGATGGACATGTGTCACCGATTTAACATCAATATTCAATTATAAGACAATTTGTAGGAGATCAGTAATAGGACAACCTATTTGTCCCCCAATATTTTTTAATATCAACTTGTGGCTATAAAGCACTAAACAACAAGAGTAAAATGCAATGAAATAGAACACAGCAATATACACACAACAAGTATCCATCTAGTCATCCATGTCTTAATTGAAAGGTAGAATGCAATGAAATAGAATCCCGATATACACATAGACAACAAAGATCTATCTAGAATATACAAGAACTCAAACAACTAGAAAGTAGAATGTCTTCATTGATATGTATAAGCATCGGTGTACATAGTCTCCTATGCAGGCTTGTCTCACATGGTAGGATTTGGCAATAACATAGTAGAGATCCTGATCATCACGTGACAATTCATACAGTCAGGAAAGAAGGGATAGGTGCAAAGGTTGACCCTGGCGATCACGACTTTGACAGCACACATAAACCAATATAAAATAAACTCTCATAAGTACATCACACGTAGGTATTAATGCAATTCTATATTCCTGCTTGTGTCTTTACTGTGGTATATGCATTGATGACCAAAAAATTCTCTACATATATCCTTTCCCTACCCACCGCCCCCCGCTCCTCTGTGGAGTGGAACTATCACATGTCGAGTGTCATAGAATTCAATGAAGCTATAGTTGTCGATGATGATATTGGTGGCACTCTAGATTCTAGAAGATTGGAAATAATCAACAGCAGAGGGCGACGAACATCATGCATGCTGGAAAAAAAGAGCTTACTTGACAAACAAGGGCTGATGTCAAATTAAATGTGCAGATCAGACTTTGGAAGGTTTCAGTCATGATGAGGGTTCGGTGCATGAAAATGTTTGAGGTTCCATGAAAATATTATAAGGTTCTGTAACATTCAAATGAAAAATATTAATTAAATATTTTCTATCGATAAATTTAACTTTCATCTCTTGAATCTCTCTTTGTAGGGGTTCCAAATATAATATAATTATACATTTAGAAGCTTCCAGTTAAAGCAGCTGGGTGTTTTTCATCTTAAAGTAAACTATGCTGTGGAGCACTGGAGATAATGATAATAATCGAACAGTACAGGGGTTTCACTCTCTTAGGAGTGACCAGGGTTCGACTCTCCTGATGGTCAAGTAATATGGGACCCCATCCCGAGGAAAAAACAGGGTGCTTTCCTATAAAAACAGCTTTGTTATGTAGATAATGATTTTGAAGTGTGATCAAATCAATGAAGCATTTATGACTTATTTGGATGTTTTAATTAAATTAATGAATCCGTTGCATGTCCATTGTCTTCTTTTCTTGTCTGCGTTGGGTGATTACTCTATATTGTTAGAACCCAAGTATTAAATTCTGTCATTTATTTACAGTTTACTTGGTAACTTATAAAGCTTTCCACAATCTGAAATTGGATTTACCAGGTACAAGTAGCAATTAGAGAGAATGTTCTGGGAAAGAATGCCATGTCTGAAGGTGCAGAGACATCAGTTCTTTATGTACGCTTCAAAGCAGCAGCCAATGAGGTAATTGTTAGCATTCAAGAATAGAATCTGCTTGGTGGTATGAAGAAGCACGGAGAAGATATCTTATCTTGCCAATTCTGTTAGCAATGGGTCACTTGTTGATCATAAATTTCTGTCTCGACTTCGATGAATTGTGTTTCACTATCTTCTTTTGGGCCTGATTTTGAGCCTGGGCAGTTTATTCCATCTCTATGGATATCTGGTTTTTTCATCTTGTCATTTTAAAATAACAAACCAGTAATGTTGAGAACTTCAAGAAGTAAAAATATCTTTTTTTATTGTTTTTGCAGATGAAACCTGTCATGGAAGAGATTGAGACCAGATCCTCAAGGAATGAATATGCTCAAATACTTGCAGACTGTCATACTCTCTACTGTGAACAACGTCTTTCTTTGGTATGTGATTTTATTTGAACTTGAATTAGTTATTGTGAGCAGCATTTGCCTGTCAACCTGTCAAATAGGTTTGTTGTACAGCCATAGATAGGTGCATATTATTGATGATATGACCACTTCAGGTAAAGGGCATTGTACATCAGCGGATCAATGACTATGCAAAAAAGGAGCCATTAGCCTCATTAACTAGGTCAGGTTGTGCGTATCTTATGCAGGTATATTTTTAAGCCCTTTTTTGTGAATTTCTTACTTGAATGTGTATGCTTGTAGTACATTGTTTTTTATGTACTATAAATTAAAATGTAATGCCTAAAAAGATACAAGATTTGCATTTTATTAAGATTGCTGTTGAAAAGGTTTGCATTCAGATTGCCTACTAATAGTTTTGCTGATGATGACATGTCTGCGGGTACTAAAAACACACGGACTGAGTCATACAATATAGCATTACTTCCAATTTTACCTATATTGCTATGAAATAGAAATGGATCTAAAATGTGGAAATGATAGGGAAATGTCTGTTCAATATATTATAAAATATATATAAAAATGCACAATACTCATTTTAGTCCTTAAAAGTTAAACACTTCAAAAATAATAGTATTAATAAAAGTTCAAAACATTCAACATGCTTAAAATTTCACATGTACATGATTATAATCTACGATAAATCATTTAGATTCATCTCAAACTTAGAAGCTCTGTTAACACCACTCCCATTAGCTCTAAATTCCACCTCTTATGTCGAACTCCTTTAATTGTTATCATCGACACCACGTATTTAAAGTTGGGTGAGCGTAGTTGCAAAAACATTCAAGTATTTCATTTCAGTTCGTGAGGCCCTCTATGTAATGCCTCCTTTTTCATGTTGAGGGCCTAAAAGTGGACTTTTTGCCATTCCCTTTTCGTGACAAAGAAACATGATTGAACAAGGGAAGGAATTGCATTTCATTTCAGTTTTCTTTATTAGATTTAATGTTTTCTTTTTAGTGTTTCCCTTTATAAGGTAGGTCGGCTGTGATTGGAGAGTCATTAAGGCAAATTAAAAGACAAAAGAAGCCTAATGAGGTCGGTCCCACTTCTATTTGGCCTTTGGCCCCAATCAAGAGCTATAAAGGGAGATGTGTGACTTCATTTGCATCTTATCTTTGACACATTTTTATCTATTCTTGGTTTTTTGGGCAAAGTGTTCATTAACTATCCACTTGAGGACGAAAATCCTCTTGTGTGGCATTCTAAGGAAGACGAAAACCTTCCTTGTGGCTTGGTGGAGGATGGAAACCCTTCATTTTGGGTGATTTGAAGACATCTCTTGGAGACTATGCGCATATTTGGATCTAGGGCATCGAAGAGAATATCTGCAAGGGTTTTGCATGCATTTTAGAGCTCTCTCCAAAGGGAGTGACTAGGGTTTGGTGATAGTTGGGTGCCTTCTAGGGCACATACTTCAGATTTTATTTGATATTCAGATTTCGCATAATTTCCAAGGCCGGAATCTATCTTCTTTTGTGGTTATCGGCATTTGGAAACCTCCATTTTCATTATTTTTATGGGCAGTACTTTTTCTGTTCATAATTAAATTTTCAGTTGAGTGTGTGATCAGATTTAATGATGTAAAGTGTTTTACATTCTTCCTAAAATATTTATCTATATGATGGTTGAGTTTTTTGATGATATTCAAGTGGTTTTCCTGTAATTCCAGACTGCTGTTATAAAAATCTAACTGTTAGTTTCCAACTGTTATAAAAATCAGTTTGCTGATTTAAAAATCTGAATTTAATCTATTGGGGTTTGTGTTTGTGTGATTTCCAGTTTCAGTCCCAAAAAGGGACATTCCACTCTAGTATAGTCCTTAAGCTTGTGTGATAGGAGGTGCAAATTGAAATGCACAAATAACAAATATTTAGCCTTCTTGGGTGCCAACTTGTTTAATGCAACAGTTGTGTTTGTGTGATTTAGTTAAGTGGAAAAAGACATGTACTTTGATTCCGCTTTGTTGAAGAATTACTAGCTACTTATTACAAAACAAAGTAGTTGAAAATTTCAAATTAGTACAATGTACAAAAATATACGTCAAGCCTTCTTAGGGTGCCAACTCAATAGCGAAATATGAAATATTATATAATTATTGACTTTTAATTAATAATCATAAAATTTGGATTTAATTGTGTACCCGTGAGAAAATTTTGATGGCAAGAGGTCATAGGTATTTGGCATCATGGCCATATACATATCACCACTTGAATCCAATCATGCTATGCTTGTAAATAAGAACCTCAATTTTCCCCATGCTACATTATGAAGCTACAAACATTCTCATTTCATTACAGACCACATAAGTTCAAGAAAAAGTTTTTTGAATGCTGCCCTAGTTCCATTTGCAACTTCTTGGTCATCAGATGGTGGTTCTTTATCAGGTAACCCAAGTATTTCATTGCTACAATATTTTGGATTTAGAGCATATGCAAGGAGATGCAATCGGGTAGTCATTTCATTCCATTTCTTCATGACCATATTGTTAACTTCATTTTAAAAGTTTTTGTTAGGATTTGTTTTTTTGGTATTCTCTCTCCCATACTTCCAAGCATGGAGTTAATTCCATCATAAATTTCTCCTTTGCAAGTATTATTTGTATTTGCATATTTGATCATTAATAGAATAAGCTTTGTAAAATTGAGTAAGTACTCAATCTTGACTCACCAATCACCATCAAGCTTCAATGATTTTATCTTATGGGCTCTGTCTATGTTTGTTTACGTTCATACGGTCCAATTTTTTTCAATCACCATAGTGTTTAAGGCTTACTTTACCTTCACAAGTCATCTCAAGACAAGTGTGTGAGAGACGTCTTATTTCAACAACCTATAAAAATGATTTTATTAAAATTAAAATTTATGACTTTTAAAACAATTTAATAAATTACAAATTTAAAATAACTTCGAATTATAGAAAGTTGGAACTTGAAAATAATATTTTGTTTCCTTGCTGTCAACAACTCCAATTTTGAGAATCTCCCAATGATGGCCTGGGACATGTGATGATTTGTTACAAATATCAGAATGTCATTTTCCTCTATATGAATTTGCGTTGTGTATGAGTTTTGGAGATTATTCTTATCGTGGTGAAAGTTGTCTGGTGTAGCCCTTTTACGCTCTCTCTCAAGGATGAAACCCCTTGGGTTGAGGATCTCATCAAAGGACAAAAACCCTTGGTTGGGGAACTTGTGAAGGACGAAAACCCTTCAAGAGGTTCGGATTGTGCAAGTTGGTTAGAAAAACAATAAAATATCTCTCTTGTATTTGTGGTCTTCTTGGTGTAGTATTGTATTTATTTATAGTGGAACGACCTACATTGATGCGGTAATTTGGTATGTGTGATGAGATTTTGGCAAATCTGAAAATACTCTCGTATTCTCTATGGTTATTTGATCGACCTCTGCAATCATGTGGTTTGCTCAGGTTTTCCGCTCTCTTGGTCACGTCATATCATTCACCCAATTCACAAATCGGGTCCCAACTCTAATCCCAACAAATACAGAACTATTATGGTGGGTCATACATTCCCAAACTTTATGCTAGAGTCTTACATATGTAGTTATCCGAAGAGTTAGAGCACAAGAACCTTAGAGCCAGGAGGCAAGCTGGTTTTCGGCCTGATCACCAAACTTCTGACCATATCTTCACTCTCCGGGCCATCATTGAGGAGGCACGTCATCGCTCGTTGAAGGTCTATTGTTGCTCTGTGGATTTTCGTAAAGCCTTTGACTCGGTTCCACATGATGCACTTTTTCAGAGACTCTGTAACAACGACATTTTTGAGACCCTTCTCACGGGCATTATGCGCTTGTACGAGATTATTTTGGGCTGCCTCCACACCTCCCAGGGAGAGTCAGAGTTCATTAGGAGTACCATTGGGGTAAATCAAGGGTGCCCCTATCCCCAACTCTGTTTGGGATATACATTGACGAGCTAGAGTCTTTTCTACATGAGCATATGTAATGACCCTTTAAAGGGTTTTAGCTAAACACACCAAATGCAGATCTGAAAATTAAATTGCAGCAAACTGAAAGAGTAAAATCAACGACTTGAATTGTCACCAAAAATGCCAAAAGTCACCACAAAACAGCACAAACCAACTTGCCAATATTTTATATATATTTTATGGAATATTAGGAGCTAAAATCACAAAGAAATGCTGAAGAATACATTGCTGGAAATTAAATATGATCTGGAAATTGCAGCCACAAGAAAAATATGAAATGTGGGTCTAGAAACCCTCTAAATTTATCAAACTTCAGATTCCGGCTTTAAAAATATTACAAATTAGATTATGAAACCAGATTTCTCAAATTCTTCACCAATAGTTCCAAACTCTACCCAAGGTAGGTCGTTCCACCCTAAATAATTCAAATACCAGCTGGAAATTACAAATATATCTGTAAATCAACTTTTCACTTCAAGACCAATAAATGATGAAGGGTTTTCGTCCTTCACCCAAGCCACATGAAGGGTTTTCGTCCTTCAATGAAGCCTCACAAGATGGTTTTCGTCCTCAAGTGGATGAACAAGGAGCAACACGCTCACAATGCACAAGTAGAATAAATTGCTCCAAGTCTAGATACAAATGATGCCTCTAATCTCCTTTTATATCCTCCTTTTTGGCGCCAATGGTCAATTATAAAAGGCCGACTTGTATAATGCAAGAAAACACTAAAGGAAATATAAAAATATTAGATAAAATATATTATAAAGATGCTCAAGGGTCTTCTCCTTCATTTTTGCTTCTTTGCCATAGAGAAGGAATGACAAGAAGACCAAATATCAGCTCTTAAGTGGGAAAAAGGGACATTACAACATATTCAGGATAGTGATGGGTGCCTTCTGTACCAGGTTTTGATATCCATTCTTTTGTTTGCAGATGATGTGGTTTTCCTAGCTTTTTCTCCTGAGGGATTACAGAGACAGCTAGATGCCTTAGCCGTGTTTTGTGATCTTTGGCAGTTGACAATTAACTTGGGTAAAACCAAGGTTATGGTCTTCAATGGTTTGAAGACCTCACATCTGCACTTTATTTTTAGGGGTGAGAAGTTTGAGATCACCAACTCTTATACCTACTTGGGGATTGTATTCTCTAGCCCTCGTTTCGGTTTGAGACATGCCCTGTTGCCTCGTGTCAATAAGGGCTATGGATCCTTAGTTCTAGAGAGATAGTGCTTCCGCCATCACTTTTAAGACATCACCTCCAAAATGTCCCTCATGGACTCCCTCATCAGAGCCATGGTTCTCTACGGTTCTATTGCTTGGGGACCCTCTTTGTTGGGTATTGACCGGGCCTCCGTCGAGAGAGTCCAAACACTTCTCCTTAGTCTTTTCATCAGGTGTAAGCAAACTATACCCCAACACATTATTTTGGCGGAGTTTGGAGCCCATTCTTTTAGATTGGAGACCAAATTTGACTTGGTATCTCTCTTGCACCGCATTCGGGGCTTCGCAGACACTACCAAGGGGTAGGACAAGTAGCCGTACTTGCATACTGTTCATCAGAGGCTATTGCTCTTTGAGACTCCCCACGCCGGGGTTACGGTTGGTATGCCAAGGTCGTCGAACTTTTGGTGGCAGTTGGTATTAAGATGGACCATCTTCCACCTGTTCGGTTTTCCTTGGACGCACTGAGCCACCTTCTGCCTACTAAACAGGTGATGAATATGATCATCAAAGAGGATATTTACAGGCAGTTCATCTGTACCAGTTGGGTAAATCCTCAGGGGGCTTACATCCCAAGATGGCCTTTTACGTTGAGCATTTCTTGGAGTTGAGGGACGGTTTCATTATCTGTCCTTAGTACACCCTTTGGCACTAGATGCATGCCCTTCACATCCCCCTTGGCTAGTTTAGGGTTGGTTCTTATAGATTCCGTTGTGAGACGGATCACCACCTTGATCGTTCGGCCCAGGATTTGCCAGCTGTGTAGTCTCCAAAAGATCGAGACAGAAACACACTTCATCTTCTGGTGCCCCATTTACTACAGGATCAGAGGGAGGTTCCATTGTTTATTTAGGAGGACGCAGGATCTTTCTGACTTCTTCAGGTTTGAGGATCAGAGCTGCCTGGCTTTATGCTTACAGGAGGCTTTGAAGCTTCGTGAGCACACTCTTCAACCACATCCTATGCCGGAATCTACCCTGTGGATGACGTCCTTCTTCATAATGTTACCTTTGGAGAGAGGCACTAAGTGCCTTTGTGAGATAGACCTTGCTTTTTCCTCCAGATTGGTTTGGCCCAGGGAAACCATCCATGGTTCCCCGAGCCATCACAGGCATGCTCGTAATAGGTCTAGCCTTAGGAGACAAACTAGATCCTCTAGGCATCAGAGGGATAATATTGTGTCTAGACAATGACATAGTAGGCAGACTCTTTCTTCGGCGGGTGGGCATTCTATCCTTAGCATTTTCTAGTCAGCCTCGGATGTTAGGAGAGATGGATCTACCATTCCTTGACGGGCTTTCCTCTTTTCTTCTCCTTGATTGTCTTTCCCCATTTCTTCCTCTCACTTGTATTTCCACCCCAATTATGGGTGTGTGTGATTTTTCCTTCCGGTTGGCCACCTCTTCTGGCTTTTGTACTTGTCTTTCTTGGGAACTCGTTGGTTTTCCCGCTTTGTATTGGTGCTCGTTGTTTTATGCAGTCCCTTTGACCTACTTTTATGGTCGTTTGTTGGACATCAATATATTTATCTTATCTCATCTATCTATATTTTCTAAGGCCGGGATTCCAAGTTTGATGAATTTTGGCGATGTTCTACTATTTTTAGCAAGCTTGGGAATGTTTGCTCGTTAGGGTTCCGTAATTAATAAATTCTACCTACAACTCTTATTGCTAACAGATGCAAATGATTGATAAGGGTTTCCTAATAATTTTGGCATAAGTTTGGAAGGATTTTTGCAAGCTTTAACCCTATTTTAAAGGGCCGTTTTCACCTAGTGAAGTTGCTTCCCTAGGAAGGGTTTGAAGTTCAGTTTTTGCAGGTTTATAACAGCACTGCCCATAAATCTGATTTGGGAGATTTTTGCCATTTCTTGAGGTCCCTCAAAAGGTACATTACAGCTACTTTGACTGCCTCATGCAGACTATCTATCTGGGCTCTTTGTACAACTAACTAACTGTATGCGAACCTTTTAACTAACTGCACTCCTTGGATCCATTTCTCTTTGTTTGCATTGTTCGTCTTGTTCAGACTCATGGTCCTAAACCTCCTTGACCCTATCAGTGACTCTCTTTTTATTGCCCTCTATTCTTGGTAGAGAGTCCAGATAACTTTGCTAGATTACTACACATTGTCGTCATTCTCTTTTTTCATGCAAGTCTTGCATCAAAAGGCATTGGCTGGCCAAGAGTTTGGGCAAATTGGCTGTCAAACGATCAAACATACTCGTCCCATACCTGTTGTCCCATACGACTTTGGGCGTAACCTGGGTTTTCACAAGCTTCCTCTGGAATGTCATCTCACATTGCAATGTCCCTGAGGAAATTGAAATCTATCTCCAATTGGTTTACCCTATCTTGATTATACTGTGGTGCTTTAAATTCTCTGCTCATGAAATCTCTCTTGGACTGACAATTATGACTCCATCTCTAGTGGCAGCAGTTTGTTTGACAAAGTTTTGGTCATGAAGGCAATTGACGTCTGGGCTGGATGAAATTTGTACAGGCAACACTGCCAAAAATTTAGTATAAGAATTATGAACAAATATGCAGAACCAAACCATAAAATATACACAGAAAAAACAGCTTGACAAAATTGACACATTTATTCATATAAACTAATGTGCATATATAATATTCTCCATAATATTGACAACAATACAACCAAGGAGAATAATTGAAAGACCTTGCTCATCTTGTGCCCGATCATGAGCACATTGTATGCCAAAAGGATGTGTTGGTTGGACAACCACTCGTACGGAGCACAACTATTGACAATGACCAATGCAAATTTGAATAACACCCATACATTACACATAATTGGTTGGTCAACACAACTTGTTAATATACCTTATTAACTCAAATATGCCAATACAATACATAAGAAAAATGTTGTATTCATAAATAAAATCCAATCACTACAGAAATCAGATCCTAGTCGATTATGGAATAGCCGACTGAGCAGCTGTGCATCGTGTTAAGTAACCATGCGCTGATACAGATTGAAGAGCTTATTTTGAAGGCACCCTAATTGATATTCTGCTTAAAATAATTGTATCTCAGAAAGAGAGATATGGTGGTGAGCTTTCGTGCATATTTCTTGTAACTTGAAGAGCTGATGTTGAAGGCACCCTAATTGATATTGTACTCAGAATAATCATATCTCAGCAAGAGAGATATGACAGTCAGCTTTTGTGCATATTTCTTGTAACAATCTGCCATTTCCTTAGGTTTAGTATTGGATGGCGTAGGCCAGAGTCTTCTTTTATTTTTAACCTGAAATGTACATAGCTTGCATTCATTTGTTAACATTTTGCACTTGGTGAATTCCCAGGATCCTCTCGATTAAGCATGGATGATTTTTTATATCTGTAAAATGAGTATCAGTCCTATTTAGTCTTCTATGAACATGTGATTCTACCCACAGATCTGCAATGACATGCTTCAAACTGGGTTATGTAATTAGGAGGATCAATGTTGAAGGTGATTGTTGGTGGAAATATCAAGGAAAAGATGAACTGTAAGGTTCTTGGTTGAACATTCTAGAGGTTTCAAGAAGACATTCTAGCCATTCTTCATGAATTTTGTAATATGTGAACAAGGAAGAATGAAGAAGTAGCAGATTGCACACTGAGGAGATAGTGTGTCCGTAAATATAATACGAAAGTAGTTACAAAAATGGTTGATGTGGTTACAACTATTTATAACCAATCATTAGATTAAAACATAACTAATGACATTTTATTAATAGACAATCAGCCTTATATTCTAATTGCCCCTCGTAAGGCTTAACCTACTGAAAGCAAAAACAAACATTCTAACAAAATTTAGAATTAATCAGAAGCACACATTTTCCAGATTCTTTTCCATTTGAAAACAATGCTTTGACCAGGTAGAACTTTATCAAGCTGCTTCCTTGACCCTTGTAAAGGTGTAGTTCTTCAGTTGAATTCCCGAGTTCCCAGATTCCACCTCCCTGAACTCCTAAATTATAGAATCTCCCGAATTGTTAGACAACCATCCATACTGAGCTACTTCCACAGTGTTCGATCAAGTTGTCTCACGACCCTCGTAAGAGTGAATTCCCAAGATCCACAGACTCTTGAATTATTTGGGCAACCATCCATGTTGAGTTTTACCTAACACTGGATCCCTTATTGTCTTCGATGTGTGGAGCTTCGTTTATAATACATATTCTTCATCATCCTCACCATTTTTAGCATTTGGTGGGTCTTCAACTAAGGCTATATTAACTTAATTTGGTATGCCTCTAAATTTACCTTTGAGAACACCATTGGCTCGAACACGACACTCTGACGTTGTGTGACCTCTTTTCTTGCAATAATAACATTCAATCTCCCTGAAATGCCCCGCTTCCTAAGATAGGCCATGTTGAATATCCCTAGCCCATTTTGTCTCCCCAATGGCTAAGGGATGAACACAAGGGGAACTTAAGTCATATTAAATTATTATAAAGTGCATATAAAAGAAAAAAAGAAGAAAATATTATTAAGGCACTTATAGTAAGTTATTATAGACTTAATGATAAAATAAAATTAGACAGGGGAAAAAAACCATTTGATAATGTTTATTTATCCTATGGAAAATGCGACCTACTTAGAAGATGAAATAAAGTGGAAAAAACATTAAACGAAGGAGGAAAAATCTGATTGGGAGTTGAGGGTGGCCATTTGGCCCATTTCTTCTATAAAAGCAAGTTGACTTGCTTGTAGAGATCATCCCTTTTATATTTTATGAAATCTGATTTGTATGTTAAGCTTTGAGCTTGCATCAATAATCTTTTAAGGGACGAAAACCCTTAGAGATTCACTCGAGGATGAAAACCCTCTAAGAGATCTAGTAGAAGGACAAAAACCCTTCTCCTAGTTGAGAGGATTCTCCACACAGGGGTTTCCATTGCAGATCACGGAGTTAGTGGTGTTTTTCAGTATTTTCCAATGGTATAGAAGGCTGTAAAAGTGCAGATTTGTACAAGGGTTTGAAGGTGGAAGCTTGTTGTAGGTTTTTACCTCCATTTGTAGCCATATCTAGGGTTATCTACACCATGGTTGATAGAGTTTGATACATTCTAGGGCACGACTGTCCTAGATCTCATCACCAACATCTTTGCCATATTTTTAGAGGTCAAATCAGCCAACTTGTGTAATTTTTGGTCCCAAGGGTTTTATACTTTTCAGCTGTGTCTAAGGACAGTTGTTTGCAGATTTATTTAAAATAATTTCCAACCTGTTTTTGAGGACAAATATGGTATTTATCTCTTGATTCCATCTTTATAAAATTAGCTGAGTTGATTCCCTTAAAGATTCAGTGGTTTTGATCTTCCATTTTGTGGGATTTCATCTCCTATGCAAGTCGCCATGCGTAAAATTCATATCTGCATTGTAATATTTTATAAATTGTTCTTTGGATTGGGGTTTTGCCAAAAAATCCCATTTGGGGGTCAAAATTGTCAATTTGGGGACATTACACTCCCTATGTTGCCAGGATACGGATACGAGTATCCGTTTGGATACGGATACGATACGCGGATACGTCAATTTTAAAAAACCCTTGGATACGATACGTCTTGGATACGTCCGTACATATATATATATATATATATATATTATATATATATATATATATATATTTATGTACATCTACTCATTTTACTCATTTTTTAGTCCATAAATATTAAAAAAACTGAAATAGTAATACAAAACTTGAATCAATGTTCAAAACATTCAATATACTTAAGACTTTGCATTTTTATTGATCATGTGGCTGCCATACATATGATATACGAATATCATGTTAACATGAATACGAACAAAACTTGAAATTTTAAAAATATACTAGTAACTAGATCCATGTTCAAATTTTCAAAACAAACTATATGTGGCTGCCATAAAGAATATATCATCATTTTCCTCAAAATCAAGTTCATGTGTGTGCGCTGACATTTAAAAAAAAATGAAATTGCTTGTAGTATCCTTCGCGTATCCGTATCCGAGACGTCTCAGGTAGGATTCGGTAGGGGTTTTGAGGTATCCGTGCAACGTAGATCACTTTCTTGTTCCTTTTGCAATTGTTCTTTTATATTTTATGAAATCTGATTTGTATGTTAAGCTTTGAGCTTGCATCAATAATCTTTTAAGGACGAAAACCCTTAGAGATTCACATTATATTTGATTGAGGGTAAAAATTACATTGTTGTACTTTGAAGGGTAATTGTTTAGCAAAATAGCTTTAGCATCCTCCTCATCTACCATAGCCTTGACTTCTACAAGTTGTCTAAGAAGAGACCTCAGATTGTTTATGTGGCTTGACATAGTGACTCCATCATCAATTTTGAACTTAAATAATTGAAGTTTTATGGAAAATTTTGCATTGATTGCTTTCCCCCCAAACAATTTACTTAGAGTATCCCAAATGTCTTTGTATGATTTTTCTAAGTCTACATGATGTAACTTAAAATTTGAGAGAGAGACCAATAATGGCTTTGGGCCTTTGGCTTTATTGTCTCTGCTTTGCCAATCCAATAATTTAGTTGCATCTGTAGGTGATTTTTCTTTCCCATTTACTATTCCACATAAATTTTTATTCCTTAGTTGCATTTGTATCTTAACTTTTTAGGGATGAATGTTGAGCCCATGGTGTTTTTCTAATGGAATTGCCATTTTGAAATTAAACAAGAAACATGCTTTTGAAGATCGGTAATAATAAAATAAAGTGAATGCGGATTTTACCCGGTTTGTATGGGAAATATAGTTTTCCCTAAACGCTGAAATTCGTAGCTGAAGAATTAAAAAATTGTGTTTTTTTCTCAATTTGGGTCGTTTTTCCTCTCGAATTGATAAAAATGGCATCCTTGAATCTCGATCTGAATTAATGCATGAATTTGCGACTGTATTTTGTGGTTATTTTCGCTATATGTGCCCTTGAACTGCTTTTAATGTTGTTTATGCTTTCCCCGTGACTGGGGTATAACAATTTATAGTCCTAACTTTGTGTCGTTTTCAATGATGTTTTCTGCCCTACTATATTGCTCTTGCATCTAGGATTATAACTGCTCTTTTGCTCCTTTCGTGCCCTAACGGGACCGGTTCAAACTGATCTTTGCTTGACATTTTCACGTTTTTGCCCTAACAGGACTTAGATCTTCTTCCCTTCACTTTCTCCTTGCTTGTCCCGCTCTGATACCAATGTTGTAATATAGTGGAACAGGGAAGAATGAAGAAGAAGCAGATTGCACACTGAGGAGATAGTGTGTCTGCCACTATAATATGAAAGAAAGTAGTTACAAAAATGGTTGTATGTGGTTACAACCAATGTTTTAAAAATCAGAACTAGACTCAGAAACTGGTCGAGGGTCAAACCAAAACTGAATCGGAATCGGACCAGAACCGGACCAGTTAACTAAAAAATACATCAAATATTACAATTTTAATGAAAACATGAAATTTTAAAGATTCCAAACTATGATTACAAACAATTAGAAACAAAATATGGAAAGTTTGCTCATGTATATACCATGTAAGGGTAAATATGGCAAAACAGCACCGAGTGCACTACATATCCAAAACAAAATACATAAAAACTGAGGCTCTAAATGGTCTATAGAGTCCAACAAACAATATGCTACAAGCTACTACATGTTTGATATCAATCATCAAACTCAACACCACTGCTAAGAATGGGATCCTCATCCTCATCAATGTCATCATGTTCCTTTGGCTCAAACACATCGGACTCGTTAGGGACATTTGTAGTAGTTGCAGTTGCATGGCTATTGTTTGCCATGTCTGGTGCTATAAGTGGTTCATCATCCAAAGCCATCCTCCCCATGTCATCAGGATCAAACTATGCTAGGTGACTCTTCTCTATCCATTATGAAGTTGGATCAATTTCATCCAAGACAATAGAATTTGTATCAGGTATCCTATTGCTCGAAGACGAAATCATTCAACCGTTGTTCCAAATGGGTACCATATAACATCATTTAGGGTTAGGGTTGGAAAAAGGTAACTTAAAAGCTAAAATTGGAAAAAAATGTTTTAAGGCAAAACGTGCCCCTCAACAAGTTCAGACTGGTCTAGTACGGAACCGGTTGATTTGATAGGTTTAGTATGGAACCGGACCGTTCAGTACTGAACCGGTATTGAATCGGTTGGTTCTATACTGAATTGGTCATTGGTTCGGTTTTTCTAATGGTTTGCAATTTTTTTTAATGAACCGGTCAAAACCGGTTGAACCGAACTAGAACTAGAACGGTTGGATCAATTTCATCCAAGACAATAGAATTTGTATCAGGTATCCTATTGCTCGAAAGACGAAATCATTCAACCGTTGTTCCAAATGGGTACCATATAACATCATTTAGGGTTAGGGTTGGAAAAAGGTAACTTAAAAGCTAAAATTGGAAAAAAATGTTTTAAGGCAAAACGTGCCCCTCAACAAGTTCAGACTGGTCTAGTACGGAACCGGTTGATTTGATAGGTTTAGTATGGAACCGGACCGTTCAGTACTGAACCGGTATTGAATCGGTTGGTTCTATACTGAATTGGTCATTGGTTCGGTTTTTCTAATGGTTTGCAATTTTTTTTAATGAACCGGTCAAACCGGTTGAACCGAACTAGAACTAGAACGGTTTTTAAAACACTGGTTACAACTGTTTATAACCAACCTTTAGATTAAATCATTACTAATGACATTTTATTAATAGACAATAAGCCTTATATTCTAATAATGATAATTCTTGAAAGTTGACATACGGCCTCTTCAAATGGCATTATGTGTGGCAATGGCCGTGGTTGGGCTTTGATGTCTTTTGTTACTGTCATCATGATTGTCTTTTGGGGTGAGTTGGAAGTTGTCTGTGCAATCAGGGATATTGGTGGAATTTAAAGATCGAGATTCTGAACCTAGGTTTGTGTATGGATTTCATTCTCTGCCTGCTTCTTGAGGTGTTTCTCAGAGTCTATTTTTGGAGTTTGTGCAGGTTTTGAGAGGTTACTTTAGTATTTATTTTTATTCGAGGGCTTATGATCATTTGGAAGCAACATTAGTAGTGGGAATACCTTCTTTTTCCTCTGCATCAGAAATCCCTGAAACAAGTGAAGAATAATGGAAAAGGCAATCTGCAGATAGCTTGGCAGAAATGTAGCCCAGGCAAAATGCATTAAAAGATCAATTGTTTTCTGATTTATTAGTCTGGTGGTGTTCCTATATTACAAGAAATAAAGAAAAAAGAAGAGAAACTATATTAATTCTCATGGATGACCAATATAGGTCAATGGATTAGGAATCATGAAAATCTACCGCTCCCTTTTGTTTGCTATCAATATCCCATTCAGTTGATGATTGTGGCTTGACATAAGCATTTGCAAAGGTACTTTTTCCAGTCATAGTGCAGGTGAAGAAAGTGTTAGAAATATAAAATGACATTCAATTGAGGCTGCTATTGATGTTCAGGCATGTAGGCAATATAACATTAAATGATGTGGTTAGTGGTTAGTGGTTAGGTGGTTAAACCAGCATGATCATAAATGACGTAAATGTGTGTAATATCCCCTTTTGGAATATTAATTAAGAATCTGAAAACTACTTGCAAAAAAACTAGGTAGTCGGTACGGGGGTACGATGTGGGTACGGGTACGGGGATCCGGTACGTTGGTACGGCAAATTTTTTGGGGGCCCGGGTACGGCACTTGGGTACTGGCAGTACAATATACATATAAAATATCAAAAATATAGCCACATAAGCAAAAATTCAGCCTTATACATGAATAGAGTAAAATTAATAATTAAGTGAAATAGCCCAAATAATGTATTAATAATTCAATGCATTTTTTTCATGATATTCATTGATTGAACTTCGAACAAGTACATTGTTCAAACTCCAAATGTTACAATGTCCAATTATTAACATAAATAATAACAAATCACATAACTGGACTGGAATTCTGGCTATTACCAGCGCCCTTCAAATCTGGCAGTTCAGATTCCTTTGGGGTTTCTCTTATTGGTGTCCCCCAGATTTCATCCTGAAATCTGCGACTACCCTATCCGAAAAATTTTCGTACTTTTAAAATAATGGGTCGTTTTGTGTTTTTATTGCCTGAAAGTTCTTGTATTGCGTCAAAATATTCCCAAAGAGCCATATTAGCCTTTTTCGCCAAATACCCAGATGCCCCAAATTGTTATATTCTGTCGTCGGGATTTGTCTGCGGGAAATTTGTATTTAATTATTTTGAGCCCCGTATGAGACTATTTGCGCTCCGTTTTAACTCTGTTATGATCGAACATGCCATTCTTCCTATGTACCAGAAGGGTTTTAACTTGGAATAAGTTTTGGGCTTTTATTTGTGCCTTTTGACAATTTTTTGTGTTTTTGTGTTGTCCCGTTTCGTTTTTCTGTGAAATTTCTCTAGAACAATTCATTTGTCGAGTAAGCCCAATTTTTGGCTTGGAGCAGCTAGAAAACATATACGCACGTTATGCCCGGAGGAAGTCACCATCGGAGGTCTGGTTCACTGGGAAAAGGCGAAGTCGTGCACAAGAAAAGCCCCTGCGGGGTTGGGCGCATTTTTGGAAAACAAAGGATTCAAGCTGCAATGGGAAAAAATACAAGCAGCAGGCAAGGTGGGAATTTTGTACCTGTCTAGCAGGGTACTTTTTCCCGTAATATAAAATTCACTTAAGTTGTAGTGGGAAAGTTAGAAGCGGCAGGCATGCGGGAATTTATTGCCTGCCTTGCAGGGTAAAAATTTCCATGGTGAAATAAAAGAAAAGTGACTTAAGTGAAATCATGGGATTTTATTGCCTGCCTTACAGGGTAAATAATCCCCATTGTCAAAGTCAAATCACTTAAGTGGATCATAGGGATTTCCGGGGCTGCCTTGCAGGGTAAAGAATCCCATTGTTATAAATTCTTAAAAATATAATTCTATTATGCAAAAAACTGCGACCCACCTTGGGTGAATAATAATGCATTAAATAAATATTTGTTAATATTTATTCACCCAATTTTGGTGCCCAAGCATGGAAGAAAGTCAAGAAGTCAAAGGGGAATAAAAGAAATAGATTTAAATGGATTAAATTTAATTTATTTAAAGGCTGCCCCCTTCATGTCAAAAAGTGCGCCTCATTTAGGATATATTTAATGATTTTTAAAGCATTAAATCATAAAATTAAATTTTATTTTCAGTGGCTATGGTCAAGGCACACTGTGAAGCTTAAGTGAAGTGAAGTGTGAAGGATTAAATTGGATTAATTTAATTTATTGGATGGCTGTCCTTAAACATGCTATTTTTAAAGAGAGAAACATGATTTTTAATTAATTAATTGCCAGGAATAGGAAGGGCAATTATTAATTATAGAATTGTGAGGGTTATATAAGCATGGGCTACCATATGGGTGAATTATTTAGTTCACAGGTAAAGAATTGCAGCCAAGAGGAAAAGTGCGCCCCATTTGAAGAAGGATTTTGCTCAGGCAAGGTGGAAACAAGGCTAAAAACTTCCAAATTTGGCGCATACTTTGAAGGAGGTTGATCTTTGTCTGCATAATTGTTTGCATAGGTGTTACAGGTGCTCAAGTGTTGTTGAAAGGATTCATGCTCTTTTTATGTGCAAATTAAACATCAATTTTTGGGGCAGCAGGCTTGAAAAGTGCAGATTTTTGTGATTAAAATTCACTGTGCATGCTCCGGTTGCCATCTTTGTCTGAATTAATTGCAGGAGTTAGATACAGGTGTTTTTGTAAAGAAAATGAACTTATATCAATGTCCAATACATTGAATATTTTCTCCGAATCTGAAGGATTATCCAGATCTGCACTAGTTTTGAAGAATTCCAGTCAAATAAGAAGAAAAAGAATTGTTCAAACAAAGATAGACAAAGCTATGGCGAAGAAAGATGAAAAAGAAAGCACAATGGAGTCGTGCATCACTTCTAAATTTGCAGATATTGAAGACACAGATCTAGGCTCGGAACCTCTTGTTGATTTGATAGATAGATCCAGAGAAGGAAAGACTTCACTCATGCGTGCAGGAAAAACTTCACTCATGCATGCAGATTAAAAGCAGTGGAATTATTCGAGCTGCAACTTTTCCATCCACAGTCCAGTTGCCAGCGTTTGTTATGCAGGTGCAGACCCATATCCAGATGCAGATGCAGATGCAGATGCAGATGTAGATGCAAATCCATATGCAGAGTCAGATCCAGATCTCATAGTTGCAAAAGCTTCCGGCACAAAGGCTTCATCCTCTTGTTTCGAATGCAGTCCGTGAAGAAGTCAGTGCGTGAAAAATTCCTTCCAAGATCTTGTGCAAATGCTCCCATCGTCCAGTTGAAGCCTTCATTGAATTTGCATTCACCCGGAGTGCTTTCCATAATTTTTAATTGCTCATATGCAATTAAAAATAAAGATGAGTTATTTACGACCAACCTTGCACTGATGCATGTACAGGAGAAGGATTGCAAAAGCTTCAAGGATAAAAGAGAAGACAAGGTGAAGGCAAAATCCAGCTTGTTGTTTCCAGATCTAGCTTGTTGTTTCCAGATCCAGCTACTCCCAGATCCAGTTTGGTGAGAATCAAAGGCAAAAGAATCAGCTGCATGCAGACATGAAAAATGACAAGACTGCAACTTTCCTCTTCCTTATTCTTTCCTCCGACAAAGTAATTGAGCGATCAATTAAATTATAAAACTTAAGTGATTGGCTTAAAAGCCATTACTTAAAGAAGTCAACTACTTGGAGATAGGTGGCGGACGTGCAAAATAGAAGGTTCTATTTTCAGTTGCAAATCATACATGTCATGCAAAGAGGAATTCCAGGAGGGAGATTGCCAGTTGTTTCTTTTCCGACTTCCACATGTGCCAGTTCAACTAAAAACTTCCAACTTGTAATTGCCCCTCTACATTCTATAAGTAGAGGAAGAACCTTCGGGTTAATGATCAGAATTTGTAAGCAACAACCTTGTGTTCCAGACCTTGTGCTGAACCCCTGAGAGCCACTTGGAGCAAAGGAATACAAAGGAGCAGGTTTCCGGAGAATTTTGTGTCACGGTGTACTGTGTTTTTTGCTTTTAATCTTAGATCTCTTAATAAACTTTGTGTTATTTTAGATCTGGATCTAGAGCTGCCTTTGTTTTAAAATTCTGTGTTTATATCTATTGGATTCTTCTATGTGCATGCGATCAACTCTGCCATCTACTGATTGGGATGCACATCTTCCCCATTTCTTCTATGTGTTTATGTAATTACCTTCTTTTATAACTTTTCCTTTCTTTAAACAACTGTTTACTTGCTGCAGAACTGTTCAGTTATGGTTCATGAACTGAGGAGTTAAAGTAAAACCCCATTTAGATATTAACATACTTAAATTGACAAATCTGACATGGGAGCCTCGCCGGTTAAATGAGGGAGATTTATCTCATGACTGCCTAGGTTTTGTGCTATGCAGAAAATCTAGCCAACACTTATTATTCCTGCATTAGTCTTACTTGCTAGTGGAGATGCTGCCACTGTGTTTTTTGATCCTACATTACCCAAACGCATCTCAACTGTTGTAGTTTCAACCATTGTTTTAGGTACTTCTGTGAAGTTTTACCACAGTTGAATCATTTACGTAATCGCATCTATTGACCTTTATTGACCCCCAAAAAAATAGTGTTTTTTTTTTTTACAAAAAAATTAAAAATAAAAAACAAAAAAATGTTAAATTTCTTTTTTAAAAATGTTGTTTTTACTGGTGGGCACTCCCTGGGTACGGCTGGGTACGCCCTGGGTATGGCCAGGGTACGTCCAATAGTAACTGGGTATGGCTTGGTACGCCTTGGGTATGGCCAGGGTACGTCCAACAGTAACCGGGTACTGCTGGCCATACCCAAAGCGTAACGTACCCGTACCACATACCGGGTACATACCGTACCCGTACCCATGCCCTGCAGGGCACGTACCGGCTACCTAGGCAAAAAAGTAAACTTAGAAGAGCAACCCTTCTAGGTTCACCTCAACTAATCCAGTGTCTGCTTCAATACAACCCAAATGGGGTTGGAGTGAGCCAAAGTGATGGGTTTAGATGGACTAACTAGTTGGAGAAGTCACTTCATTAACCATATCAATTGCAACAGTAGTAAATTAGTTAAATATGCACCAAAATCAGCTGAAACTTCAAAAATTGATATCTCATGCAATACTTGGAATTTTAGGGTGAAATAAATTGTAGAATAATCTAGAAACCAAGGCCTTTCCAATCCACTAAGAAACTGAATTTTCTGAGCACCAAAAACTCCTCAAAACTGCCCACAAAAGCTGGAAACAAGCTGCCTAGGGTTAGGACAATAAATAAATTAATTTCTAGATTTTTCCCTTGATTTTCCAACCCTCAAAATGCTTTTTCCAAATCTGCAGTGAATGATTTATGACAAATCATAAATTATTAGAAAACTTCACCAATGATGCCAAACTCTTTGCACACAAGTCGATTTATCATAAATAATTTCCAGTAGCACATACAAGCTTAAAATGGGTCAAAACATGGGCATATCACTTAGAGAAACATGCTGGAACAGATCAGATTTAAAACTCATTTCAAATACCATTAAATTGCACCACAATCACCTCCCAGCAAGTCGATTTGGTCCACAATAAACAACAACAAAAATAAGATTGTAATCACCATATAAAACTCCCAAATACCCTCATAAATCAAGCTCACATACTCTAAAAAATGGCGACTTCACATAGGCAATAGAATTAAATAATAACTCATCAATTCATAGCTCAAAGGGCATACACACTTCACATATAGGTGGTTTGAAGAACACATTTTATTTTAGATCATTAGTGGGCATACATCCCTCTTAAAGTATGAAGATAAGTTTGCAAAAACCGTCAACATGCGAAAGGGGTGCCCATTATTTCCTTTTGTAGGTTTTTCCTTGTGCAATCTCCAAAGCTCCCTTTCCTTTTAGGCGCCATCTTCTAGAGAGGAGAGCTTTTAATTTAAAATGGCCTGAAAGTCAAACATTAATGCAAATGTTAATTACCCAAGGCAATAGTTGAAAATAAAATACATGAGAGAATTTAATAAAATATTTGATGCTCAAAAGGAATCGACCTTGCCCAAAATTATTAATAAATGAGCTCATAGAATGAATTAATCATTTTCTAAAAAATGCGACTTGCCTCTATTAATTAATTTACCTCCAAATGATCATTAATTTGTCCAAGGTAAATCGATTTTTCCTTTTTTTTTTATTATTACTTTTGACTTGCACAAATAAATAATATTTTTAATTTTAATTTCACATGTGCAAATCGATTTTCCCCTAATTTAATTTTCCTTTAATCCAAGGAATGGATTAAAGGTTTTCAATATTAATGTCCCAAAAAGGGGACATTACAATATGTGAAGTGAGAATTACGTGAGAGATTGTTGTGTAACATACATAGTAGCCCATTTCAAGCTAGCCATATGAATAGCTATTTTCTGCAGCATATAATACAATATCATTTTGTCTTCGATATTCTCATCTCATCAATATACTGGAACTATAAAGACGGAGTCAATCTGTTTCTTCTACTTGCTTTTTTGCATGCATTATTCTTATCTAATGTAAGCATGGTAACAAGTTACTGTGACCATAACTAGCTTATTTCTCGAATCCGTGCCCACCTTTTAGGCATTCAAAGTCTCAGGTATTGGGAGAGTTAAGAACTGTGGAGCACCAATAAAAATATGTCATCAATCTTCAGATTAAAATTCTATGCTAATTCTTCATAAAATATGATAAGATTCAGATTATCAAAAAATCTGAGAGAGTGGTTACAGACATTTCTAATGCCTTGCAAGTTCAGTTAATTTTTCGGAGTTTAAATGTATACAGAAAAAACAGGGAAATTTTGTACTGTACAAATTTTCTGGTACGGTATGATGCTTTTTAAATTTTACAAAATAAAGTGCGGTACAGGTTTTTCAAACTGCTGATTGGTTATAATATTATGCTTCTTTTGTTGATTTTTTAAATAAATATTTCAGGTGTGCCAACTTGAGCATCAACTCTTTGATCATTTTTTCCCTACATCTTCTGCAGAGACATCAAGTCTGGCTCCCTTGGTGGATCCATTGTAAGTTACATATGTTTTTCTTACTTTTGTATGATGTTTAGCAAATTTTTAATTTTCTTGTCCTATTTCATCTTTTTTGTAATTAATGTTAAAATATTAGTATTTTATGAATCTCTGAAACACGTTAGTATCATGTAAGCTAAATGTACAAATGCTGTTCTATTTGAAGTTTCATGGGAAATATAGGATTCTCAAAATGCCTTTCCTACTTTGAGTTTGGCAGGTGCACATTGTTGTATGATACATTGCGCCCAAAGTTAATCCATGAAGCAGAATTGGATTTACTTTGTGAGCTGGTTGATATTCTGAAATCAGAAGTTCTAGAAGAACAACTAATAAGGCGAGGAGAATCTGTAGCTGGTTTGCGGCCTACAGTCTTGCGTATTTTGGCAGATGTACATGAGCGATTGACATTTCGTGCCCAAACTCATGTCCGTGATGAGGTAATTTTAAACTGTACACAATTCTTGTCGTGCTTATACTTTTTTCCAAACTTTTCAATATCTTTTTAGCCATAATTGTCAACTTCAACTGATATGACAGTGTCATTTTTTCTGGAGCTTTTTTTTGCAAAAGACACTATCTCTTAGAATTTGTTTTGATTATTGCCATTTCATTCAAGATTTTTATATTGGGGTCTACTTCTTTAATTTTTGTGTAAGTGCCTGTTCCAAGTACAGTGGTTTACAAGAGAATAACCTACTTTCAATTATGTATGAAATCATATTTTGAGGAACGGTACAAATTATGTATGCAATCCAGTGGACAACATACTAAATATGGGGCTTAATGTGTCATAGCAGTAAAACTGAAATTGACAGAACGTGAATTGCAAAAACCAACAATAGTTTATTGCAAAATGGGAGCAAATACAAAAAAGGCAACCCCTATGGGAGAGATGTATGCCTTAAACTATTTCATCTTCCTACCATGTTATCTATTTTATAGCTTTACAATGCAGAAATTCAAAAGTTACTATGTCAAGGTCATGTCTCCTAGCTCATTGATTGGAAACTTAAAACTAGGAAATGCATTGGAATTCTTGTCCAGAGAAATAGTTTGAGTGCCTTCAGCAACCCATGTAGGGCACCGACCAAAGTCTTTGATTCCCAATTCCACTCCAAATGGGGACCAAAAGGTCACCTTGTATTATTATGACATGTATCCACCTTGGAAGTGGAAAGGAATAAGCAAACTTGGAAAAAACAACCGAATTTTGATAAATTGTGTTACTATTCTTGTAGGTCCCACTTGTTGGGGTCATATGTCCCTAGCTCTTTGATAAAAAATAGAAACCCACAAAATGCTTTGGAAAGCTTATCAAGTGAAATAATGTGAGTGCCTTTGGCAACCCATTTAGGGCAGATGGACTAGAGTTTCAAGTCCCAATTTTGGATTTTGAAGGCCTTGAAAAATGCAAAACATGAAATTGTATCAAAAATCGAAAAAAGCAAATTCAGAAATTTTCAGAGTGATGCGTTGAACGATCAAGGCCTTGATCATTCGTTCCTCCTTGAGATGCAATGGCCCCATTGCTTCTATTTTTTGGACCAAGTGTGAAAATTTCTGCCAATTTTGGTTCTTAGTGAACCAATTTCTATGGAAATGCCAACTGTCTTGTCTTCACCACCTGGTAAAGAGGGATTTGTTGATGCTTCATTTCTTCGACCACTGTATCAATGATCTGTATTAAAATGGAATTTGTTTCCTAAACCTCTTTGATATGCCACCTTCCCCTTTGTTCCGTCATGACTAATTAGGTAAACCACAACACCAGATAAATGAGAGAACCTTTGGATTGCTCATGTTACCATCTACATATATGTACAAAAGAGGTTTACTAAGGAGATTCAGCTCCCTTACATGTGTGACCCTACATTAGACGTTGACTACCTTATGTACCCCCTTAGGCATAAGCCAATTTATCCTTTTACCTTTAGGTGTTGTGTTTCGATAAATCATGTCATTAGTGTGTTGAGTTCACTGTGTTTCGCAATACATATCTTGTACCTTAGTGAGTAAACAACTCAATATACCTTGTGTGTAACAAAAAGGTATCTTTAAGTGAAACAACTAGTTATGAGCCAGTTGTACCTCATTTCTTGCTTAGAGTTCAATGTTTCCCTCATAAATTAATGAGCCTAATCCTAGAACCTGTCAATGGAGACCTGATGTATGGACCCTTATAATGATTGTAACTATCCTAGTGTTGACCGTCGTGGTAAGATGTAGATGTTACAAATTGGAATGAATTAACCCTAAGACCTCGTATGAGGCTATTTGTGGATGAAACTCAAGTGTGTAACCAATTGTCATTTATCAAAATGAAACCCAATAGGTTGTTGTTGAGAGTATAAGGTGAAATTGGAAACTTTCCTTTTTAACTTAATGTTAATCCTTTGTAATGTAATAAAAGTAAAATGAATTGATCCATGTGGGAACATGTCCTTTTGGATACATGAACCTATAACTTGAAAACGATCGCTATATAACTCATATGCACTTCTAAAAGGATGTAAGCCAATGAGTAATACACAAAATGTTCATTGTCACAAAGATGCAGAATCGTAAGTTATGCACTCGTGGTTAACCTCGAGTTTGTCTATGAGGACAAATTGAAGTGCACTATAGGTCACGAGGTTGATTCTCTCCTCCTAAAGATGTACCTAGGTGGCAGGCTTGTTCATGGGCTCGGTGCCGCTGCCCGAGGGAGGAATAGTGGTAGTGGTTCTGTGTTGGCTGGGCGCTGGTCGCAATAGACTCATTATCCGTCCGAACGGTGCACCTGTTGCTGATACCTCCTGGACAGCAAAAAAAAAAGTTATAATGAAATAGAAAATTGTAAATCAGTCAATAAGAGGTTTTACACATTCATGTGTTCCAAACGATTCATAGATTAATGATTAAACAAGTTAATGGTAATAAGAATGAAACATTGGAAGCTATGTACTTTGTGGTTGTAATCCTTCCCTCTCTCTTTCTCTTCTAGTGATCTATACAGAGTGTGTTGTGATTAGCTCTTTTGAGCATTTGCGGAATTGTATTGTGTTGTCATGCTTGTATGTAAGTTTTCTTTATGTTGGGGTGAGATTATATCATTGTTATTGGAGGGATAAGGTGTCGTTAGTGAAATGAGGAATAAGGGGATTGTGTGTTGTGGCTTGGAGGAACCAAGGGAATTCGTGGTTAGTCTTAGTGGAGGTATAAATACATGTCTTAAATGGAGGGATAAGGGGCCCTGTTGAAGTTGATGTGGTGTGTATCGTCTTGGAGGAACCAAAGGCTATCGTAGCATTCCTTAGTGGAGTTATAAGTGGGTGCACCATTTTTTGCAACGATGATTTGTGAAATGTTTCTTTCGGGCTCAAATTTGAGGAATTTGGATTTTCCCCAAAACCCTAAAGAAACATTGTTGGAAATGATGACAACAACAAGTAGAAAACTTGATTTGTATGATATCATTCTAATTTTATGCAAAAATTAGGGTGGCTACCTGTTTTAGGTCCATAAAACCTTAAGTGACCTATAGGTTAAATTCAAATTTTAGTATCTCCACACACAAATCTTCAAAAATGCATCAACAACATGAAACCCTTGATGAAATCATGTAATAAATGCTTTAACAATAAAATACAGACTGCTGGAATTAATTAATTGCTCAAAAATAGCTGAAACTTCAAAAATCCATATCTTCAGAAATACTTGGAGATGAAATGTGAATGATAGCTCAAAATAACCACAAAAATGACAGCTATCAAACAAAATTAGAATCAGTTTTTTCCAACCACCAAAACCTGGAAATGAATGTGGTAAGCCCCAAAAAACCGTGCCCTAGCTAGAATTTGTGCCCTACCACAGATGGAAACCCTTGCAGTTTTGAAATTCTGAATTTTAAGCTCACTTGTGACTTCTGGATGAAGCCACCAATGTAACAAATGAGGGTTTTTGTCTCCAAGTGTTGTGACTATTGAGGGCTTTCGTCCCCAATAAGATCCAATGAGGGTTTTCGTCTCAAAGGCTGAAAATGAGAGCTCAATGTTCTGATTCCCAAAAGAGAAGTATCAGATTCACCGGATGATTCTTACAATGAGCCCCAACATTTACCTTTATAGTCTTTTCTTTCTTTTCCTTGTGGAGTGCACCATATGAGACCCTTTATTTCTTTTTTAACATTCACTTTTCCCCTTTTTAGTTCTCCGTTTGGGTCGGTGCACTTGGGCATTTAGAAATAATTAATTAAATGAACTTATCCCTCTTTTTAATAATTTAATTAAAGTGCCAATAATTAAAATTACTTTCAGCACTTAAAATTAAATTTACTTTAGCACTTAAAATTAAATTATTAATTTACTTTCTTCCTTTCCCCCCATTTTAGCGGACTGAAAATAATGAAATTATGTTAAGAGTCTTCTTTCTACTTTAGTATTTAAAAATACATTTTATACTTAATAATAATATTATTAAGTTTCTCATCAATAGAGAGTTATCTGGGCTCAACTTAAATATTATCAAATATTTTTAATTTACAAAAGGGGAAATTATTGTCCTCCCTCCCCAAAATTTCTTGCTCTCTAAGCAAATGCAAGTTCCCTTCTTCACTCCTTGTTCCCTTTTGCAAATACCAGGATCCCAAAAGAAACCTCAAGAACTCTTTATAGTGTGGACAAAATTCAGCAACGTCTTCTACCTTTGCTGCAAAAACATACTCTTCATCCTTTGCTTGGGCTGAAAACAAACTTAGCTGCTCCCACTCATACTTGTCACGTGTGATGATCATTGTACTCTCCTTAAACATATGCAAACAATGCACTCTTTGACTCATAAGAGTCTCATTATCAACACTCATATAGGTTGTTCAGAACATGTGCAAGGTCCTGCCATGACTTCAAAATGGCTGCCATGATGATTTGCTTCAACTGCACCCTTTCCTTGGCTTCTTCCATCCGCAAATCTCCCCCATACCGTGTTAATTTACAGTTGTACGCGACTGTTAACAGTTGTTCTAGCACTTTGTGTAATATCCCCTTGCCAATCGAAGACCCGTAGCCTATTTTGTCTACCCGACGGCTGAGGGGAGATCTTAAGGGTGACTTAATTCAATTGTAAGTTATTATAAAGTGTCATTAATACAAGAAAAAAATATATAGAGCACTTATAATAATTTATATGACTTAATAATTATTAAATCTAGGATGGAAAAGGCTCAAATATAATTTATTATCCATCCTAGGTGAAATGGCGACTTGTCTTAGAAGAGGAAATCGGAACTTAGAAAGGATAAAAAACCCATTTCATTGTGTATTTCCTCTAGGAAAAAATGCAACCAACTTTGGGAGGGAAAAATAAGTATTAAATATCTTTTGTATTCTCCCTAAGGGAACTGATGACTTGTCCTAGGAAGGGAAATCGGAGGGTGGAAAATGCATAGAAAAAATTCAATGAATGTTGATTGGATCTTTAAGAGGTTGCCTTTGGGTCTCTTATTTCTTTATAAGGAGAAATCGACTTGCTTAGGCATTCATAATTTCTTAATTTTATCTAAAGTTTGGAGCTTTTTGCATAAAATATTCTAAGGACGAAAACCCTTAGGAATTACCTCTAGAGGACAAAAACCCTCTTAGAGTATTGTGAGGAATTTCTACACAAGGAATTCCATTGAGCTTGCACAGATTTTTAGTTATTTCCAGCAGTGAATAGAGAAGATTTTGCAGATTTGGTGCAACAGTTTGAAGGGAAGAGAGTTGCAGTTGTGTATTTCCCCGCATTATTTCAGCCTGGAGCGACCCATCTCTTGCATAAATCTGAATTGTTTTGAGGTATTTCAGACCAGATTTGTATTGCTATATCATAATCTGATTTTTGTGAATTATAGTAGCCAGTTTTCAGTATTTTTCCAGCCCAAAACCCTATGGGCGAGTTGGTATTTTGGCTGTTTAGGGCACTTATGTTGGTCATTTGCATGCATGGGTAACATCATTGCGTTCTCCTTTATTTTCTGAATCCGTGCATAGTTTATTTGTGTGGATCAGAGCATTTTTGAGGGAGTCATGGATTTTTGAGGTTGCCATAATTTTCTGCAGACTGGGGGTTTCAAAATAAATTTATTTCAGCCTTGTTTGTGTCAGAAAACCTGCATATTCATGCATATTTTGGCTTTATAAATAGATGAAATCAGATTGGAGTGGTGAAAGTATAATTTATTGGTTGATTTGTATGAGTTTTTTGCTATGTCCTAGTCGCATTTTTCCATTAAAATTCAGATCTGCATAGTAAAAAAATTAATTTTAATTTTGTGAGCTTGCATTTGGTTGTGGGATTTGCCTTAAATCCATTGAGAGCAAAATATGTCCATTTGGGGACATAAGAGTGGTATCAGAGCAGTGTGTCCTCCCAGCGTGTGAGGAAAGAAAAGAAAAATCAGATTTAAATGCAGTTAGAGGGAAAGATGAAGTGGACCCAAGTCCCTTTCTTTGATGGAACGGATGAGATCTCTGTGAGATCCTGGTTAAAAAAATTTACAGAAATTTTTGTGTTGTAATCCTTTGTGTGAGAAAGGATGCCCTCGAGCTCATCTCTAGATACATGGCTGAAGAAGCACATAAATGGTGGCGTCATTTGTTGAAAACTGAAGGGGTCGAATTTGTTGATTCACTTGCAGATTGTTCACAAAAAAATCTAGAGAGATTTGATGTGCAAGATGGCAAGGATGAGAAAGAAATTGAAACCATGGATTCTGCACCCACGAAGGAGGACAAATCAGATCTACACTTGGAGAGAAATCAGCCCATTGTGTATTCGACCATGCAAAAAGAAGAAGCTTAAAAATGTATGATTTCCATTGAGCAGAATAATCGTGTTAGTGAAACTTTGCTTGCTAGAGAAATTGATAATAAACATGAGAAGAAATTCATATATGCAATCAAGGAGGATGTAATGGAAACTCTTAGAAAGTGTGAAGAGTGGCAAAGAAGAGCTAGAGCTGCTAGATTGATATCCGCTCAAGCGAAACAACACCTACAAGAGTTTAAGGAAAAGACTTCTTCAATTTGTGGGCAGCAAGGTATGAGGAACAATATTCCTCAAGTTGTGGTAGCGAGGAACGTGGAAAGTTCTTTCCAAGGAGGGCAGATTGCACGGGTTGAGGATTGTGTGGAAAAAGGTATGCCATCTTATTTATTGCAGTAGTTGACTAATAAAGATATTCAACCCATTGTTGACAAAAATGATGAGGAATTGATACAACAAAGTCAAATTATCATGAAGACAAAGGATGGTGAAGACCTTGATGATACTCAAAGGTATGAAGAACATAATAATGTGTCTTTTTTATTGCTGCGTATTCCAATTTATTTCCATCATAAGATGCATGATAAGATTGAAGGAGAAGTCTTCAATATGGAGTTTGTTAAATCATTGTTCCAAGTATATGTATATGAGCATCTTGTGAGTGATATATGGTGGCAAGTTTTAGCTCACTTGACAAGTATAGGGGCCAAGCTTGTGGATCACTTCAACATGTTTTGTCTATTGTGCATGGCATTTGGACAAAACAAAATTTGAATTGTTAGAGGGCAAGCAATTTTGGGAAGGGAGGACTGTAATATCCCCTTCGTAGTCGAAGACCCTTTGCCTATTTTGTCTACCCAACGGCTAACGGAAGAAAATAAGGGTGATTTAAGTTATAATATTTCATTATAAAGTGCAAAATAAAAATTAAAATAATAAAGAAACACTATATGCACTTATAATAATTTATTAGTAACTTAAAAATAAATAAATAAAAAAAACAAAAGCATATGAGCCAAAGTTATCCACTCTAAAAAAATGCGACTTGCACTAGGAAGGAAAGTGGGTGGAAAAAATATTAAATGAAAGGACAAATCTGATTGGGTGTTGAAGGAGGTTAGTTGGGCCATCTTCTCTATATAAGCAAGTCGACTTGCTTAGAAGAGGCATCATTTGTTTATTATCAAATTTCAAATTTGTGTGTAAAGCTTTTGACTTGCATTTTCTCTCTGAGGACGAAAACCCGAAAACCCTCCTTGAGTCTAGAGAAGGACGAAAACCCTTCCTCTAGTCTGTGAGGATTCTCTACACAAGGGATTCCATTGAGCATCATTGAGTTAGCTATAATTTTCAGTATCTTTTCAGCAGTTGAGGGAATAAAGGTTTTAGATTTTTGTCAAGGGTTTGAAAGAAAAGTTTGTTGTTATATTTCCCACTCTTTTTCTATATGTTTTTTGTTGCAATTTTTGAGTCCAAAACCCTAGGGAGAATTGGTGTTTTGGCTGTTTAGGGCACTTGTGGTGGTCAGTTGTATGAATGGATAACATCATTGCATTCCTCCCTATTTTTCTGAGTGCATGCATAGTTTATTAGTGTGATTTAGAGCATTTTTTGAGTGAGATATGAAATTTTGAAGTTGCCATAATTTTTTGTAGACTAGGGTTTCAAAATAAATTAATTTTAGCCTTCTTGTGCATCATAACTTGTATTTTTCTTCATATTTTGGCTTTATAAAATTGAAGGATTAGATTGGAGTGGAAATATCAAAGTTTAATCGCTGGTTGTTGCGAGTTTCCTTTCATACCCTAGTCGCACTTCCCATGTTTAATTCAGATCTGCATAGTAAAAAAAATCTGATTTTAATTTTGTGAGCTTGCATTTGGTTGTGGGGACTTGCCTAAAATCTATTGAGGGAAAAACATGCCCATTTGGGGGTATTACAATAAATTTTCCACTCTTTTTCTATATGTTTCTGCTGCAATTTTCAGCCCAAAACACTAGGGTGAATTGGTGTTTTGGTTGTTTAGGGCACGTGTGGTGGTCAATTGTATGAATGGGTAACATCATTGCATTCTCCCTATTTTTCTGAGTCTGTGCATAGTCTATTTGTGTGAATCGGAGCATTTTTTGAATCAGTTATGAATTTTTGAAGTTGTCATTATTTTTTGTAGACTAGGGTTTCAAAATAAATTAATTTCAGCATTCTTGTGCATCAGAGTATGTATTTTTCTTCTATTTTGGCTTTATAAAATTGAAGGATCAAAATGGAGTAGAAATATCAAAGTTTAAGCACTGGTTGTTGTGAGTTTCCTTTCATACCCTACTCTTACTTCCCATGTTTAATTCAAATTTGCATAGTAAAAAAAATCCGATTTTGATTTTGTGAGCTTGCATTTGGTTGTGGGATTTTCCTAAAATCCATTGAGGACAAAATATGTCCATTTGGAGACATTTATAGTGGTATCAGAGTGTGAAATCCTCCCAGTCTGTGTGAGGAAAAAAATTAGATTTGAATGCAGTTGAAGGGAAAGATGAAGTGGACCCAAGTCCCTTTCTTTGATGGAACAAAAGAAATCTCTGCTAGGTGTTGGCTAGAAAAATTTAAAAACATTTTTGTGTTATAAGCCAATGTGTCTAGATGATGCCCTCGAACTCATCTCTATGTACATGGCTAGAGAAGAACATAAATGGATGGTGTTATTTGCTGAAGACCCAAGAGGTCGAATCCATTTATTCACTTGCAAATTTTTCACAAAAATTTCTAGAGAGATTTGATGTGCAGGTTGAGCAAGGAAACAAAATCATGGATTCTACCAAATCAGATCTACACTTACAGAGAAATCAGCCAATGGTGTATTCCCACATGCAAGAAGAAAAAGCTCCAAAAGGTATGATTTCCATTGAGGAAAATAACAGTGTTAGTGAAACTTTTCTTGCTAGAGAAATTGATGATAGACATGAGAATAAATTCATACATACGAGCAAGAAGGATGTAATGGAAACTCTAAGAAAGTGTGAGGAATGGAATAGTAGAGCTAAAGCTGCTAAGTTGATAGTCACTCCAGCAAATCAACACTTACAAGAGTTCCAAGCAAAGACCTCTTCAATTAATAGACAACGAGGTATGAGGAATGATACTCCTCAAAATATGGCAACTGGGAGCATGGAAATCTCTTTCCAAAAGGGCAGATTGCACGCATTGAAGATGGGGTGGAGGAAGGTATGTCATTTTGTTTATTGCAGCAACTTGACTCATAATGATACTCTGCCCATTGTTGACAAAAATGCCAAGGTTTTGGTCCAACAAAGTCAAGTCATCATGAAGATAAAAACTGATGATACTCCAAGGTATAATGTCTAATTTGTTATTGCACATTCAGATTTATTTCCCTCATGAGAAGCATGACAAATTAGAGGACGAAGTTTAGATTATGGAGTATGTTGAACCAATTGTTCATACTCATATTTATGACCATCATGAGAGCTATATTTTGTGGCAAGATTTGTTTCATTTGATAAGTACAGGGGCCAGGCTTGCGGATCACTTCAACATGTTTTGTTTATTGTGCATGACACTTGGACAAAAAAAATGTGGATTTGTTTGAGGGCAAGTAATTTTGGGAAGGGAGGACTATAATATCCCCTTCCCAATCGAAGACCATTAGCCTATTTTGTCTACCCGACGGCTAAGGGGAGATCCCAAGGGTGACTTAAGTCAATTGTAAGTTATTATAGTGCCATTAATAAAAGAATAAAATATATAGAACACTTATAATAATTTATATGACTTAATAATTATTAAATATAGGATGGAAAAGGCCCAAATATAATTTTAGGTGAAATGGCGACTTGCCTTATAAGGGGAAAGGGAACTTAGAAAATATAAATACCCATTTCGTTGTGTATTCCCTCTAGGAAAAAATGCAACTAGCTTTGGGAGGGAAAAATAAGTATTAAATATCTTTTGTATTCTCCCTAAGGGAAATGACGACTTGTCTTAGGAAGGGAAATGGAGGGTGGAAAATGCATAGAGAAATTCAATGAATATTGATTGGATGTTTAAACGGTTGACTTTGGGTCTCTTCTTTCTTTTTAAGGAGAAGTTGACTTGCTTAGGCTTTCATGCTATGTCTATTTGATAATTTCTTAATTTTATCTAAAGCTTGGAGCTTTTGCATAAAATATACGAAGGACGAAATCCCTTTGGAATTACCTCTAGAGGACGAAAACCCTCTTAGATTATTGTGAGAAATTTCTACACGAGGAGTTCCATTGAGCTTGCACATATTTTTAGTTATTTCTAGCATCGAATAGAGAAGATTTTGCAGATTTGGTACAAGGGTTCGAAGGGAAGAGAGTTGCAGTTGTATTTTCTGCATTATTTCAACCTGGAACGACCCATCTCTTGCATAAATCTGACTTGTTTTGAGGTATTCCAAACCAGATTTGTATTGCTATATCATAATCTGGTTTTTGTGAATTATAGCAGCCAGTTTTCAGTATTTTTCCAGCCCTAAAACCTTAGGGGCAAGTTGGTGTTTTGGCTGATTAGGGCACTTATGGTGGTCATTTGCATGCATGGGTAACATCATTGCATTCTCCTTAATTTTCTGAATCCGTGCATAGTTTATTTGTGTGGATCAAAGCATTTTTGAGGGAGTTATGAATTTTTGAAGTTGTCATAACTTTCTGCAGACCAGGGTTTCAAAATAAATTTATTTCAGCCTTGTTTGTGTCAAAAACCTGCATATTCATGCATACTTTGGCTTTATAAATGGATGAAATCAGATTGGAGTGGTGAAAGTATAATTTATTGGTTGATTTGTATGAGTTTCTTGCTATTCCCTAGTCGCATTTTTTCCATTAAAATTTAGATCTGCATTGTAAAAAAATCTGATTTTAATTTTGTGAGCTTGCATTTTGTTGTGGGATTTGCCTAAAATCCATTGAGGGCAAGATATTCCATTTGGGCACATTACACTTTGACAATGTCATAACAACAACAAATTCAATATCCTTTTGTCTCATTCAAGGATGTGAAGTTTGAACCATGTAGGAGCTGAAAATTCTGTTGGAAGTAAGTGCATCAATGATATGACAATACTGTAGGGGCAGAAATTGCTCATGATAGCAACATGGGAGTTGGAAAATTGTGGCATGGCTGTCCCAAATTTTGAACCTGCACATAGAACAAACATGTCAATGAAATCAAGAGCTCCCAACATTACTCCTTCAACCACTTCATCAAGCTTCGTAGGCATGTTATTCAATCCTCTTTTTATGCTTGCGTCTTTTTCAAAATTTCCATTCGTGTGATGGACTTCCAAAGATCCGCTCTTGATGCCCCAATCATGGCCATAGCTGTACTGTTGCATTTTTGTGCTCTTAATTAGCATTGTGGTGGCTGGAAACTCTTCTATAACAGCTGCAAAGAACCCCTCATTGATGGTAGGTGGAAAATCCTTCCACCTTGTGGCTGAAAACACTTTTGTGACTGTCATAAAAAGTGTTAAGGGGCTGGTTCCGTTGCAAACAGCAACAAAAAGAATAGGACAATAGCTGTCATACTGTAAACTGTTCAAAAAATCTAGAAATGACAGTGATATAGAGGCTGAAATCAACCATGTAGTCTAGGTAGCCGATATGTGGTACCGTATGGGGATCAGGTACGCTGATACGACAATTTTCTTGGGGGCGCTGGGTATGACACTTGGGTACGACTGTACAATATATATATATATATATATATATATATATATATATATATATATATATATATATATATATAAAATAACGAAATAAGCAAAAGTCCAGCCTTACACATGCATAGAGTAAATAAACTATTAAATAAGTGAAATATACATAAGTGAAAATAGGTACAAAAGTTAAAGAATATTGATAATTCAATGCATTTTGTCATAATATTCATTGTTCGAACTTATAAGCAATACATTGTTCAAATGTTACAATGTAAACACAAAAATGATGATACATCAACATTCTAATAGTCTAATTATAATCACAATCAAATTGTCTCTTCCTCTTCTCCAATGTCTTCAATGAGTGCATCACCACCATCACGTACGTGGTTCATTAGAACCACAAGCATCAGGAGTACAACCAGAACCGTCAGCAATGCCACTCCTGTTAGCCCCACTTTGCAGGTCACGCAAAGTACTCTCTAGGTCTGGGTCTAGCAATGAAAGCATCCAAGTTTGGAGTCTTTGGGTCTATATCCCAAGTCTTTGTTAGCCCTTGCTTGTACTCATTCTTCTTATGTGGTAGAAGGCGCAAGTTAGAATGCACGAAGACCAAATCCTCCGTCTTTTTTGCTCCCAATTATGCAGGGCATGCAAAGTACTCTCTAGGTCCAGGTCTAGCAATGAAAGTTGGGCAATGAAAGCTTCCAAGTTTGGAGTCTTTCGGTCTATATCCCAAGTCTTTGTTGGCCCTTGCTTGTACTCATCCTTCTTATGTGGTAGAAGGCGCAAGTTAGAATGCACGAAGACCAAATCCTCCGCCTTTTTTACTCCCAACTTGTTGCGGTTAACCAAGTGGATAAATGAGTATGTGCCCCAATTCCTCTTAGCTGAAGAAGAACTTGCAACGTATTAAGGCAAGCCACAAAGTCAATGCAAAATTAAAATTTTAAATTTATAAAAGTAAAATAGAAAGAGTTAAGAAATTAAAAAAAATTAAATCTTACATGTGATAAATTTTTTATTGCAAGTGGCATGAGGTAGGTATATGCTTGTCCATGGAGATACCACCACGAATAAGTATCCATCTTGTATTTGTCACGAAGAGCGCTAATGGAGTGATCCCTGGAGGATATGAAATTCATGAACTCTGCTCTAACCATGTCTTCTACTTCTAGATCTGGGAAGATTCTAGCACATGCTGCCGTATACCCCTCACTAACTTCAACATCCCTATATGGTGGGAACCTCTTAGGCAAAGAATGGATCTCTTCGCTACTATAGTATTTTGGAATCAAGGAAAAAGCGAAGAAGACGTAATAGATTAGTCATTTTGTTCCACCTTTCAATGAGAGGTGACTGCACTTCCTTGAAAAAAGTCTCTGTAGGGATTTTTCTCTTTGACATTTATGATGGTCTTAATTGACTCAATCATTGAGTCAATTCTATCATAAATCTCACCCATATATGGATGATCCATATCAACAAATCTGCAACATACTCACGATGGGCTTTGGTAAAATTGAGCAAGTACTCCACATGATCCCACCACGCGTCATCAAGGATCAACAATTTCACATTTCTAGCCCTCTCAATATTTGCTTGCCTCCATACACACCACAGGTCACTACTAACCATGCCACTCAATGCCGCTCACACCTTCACAAGTTGTCTCAAGACAAGCGTGTGCTAGGCAAATCGAGTCTCAACAACTTAATAAAAAATCAAAGCAAATAAAATAAAGACAAGTAAATTTAAAACATTCAAAAATCAAAATTCTACAAATTCCAAACTTATAAAATTAATTTTAATGAATTTATAAAACTAAAATTTAAAAACTAATAATTATTTGAAAAAAAAAGAATGTTATAGATTACCTTTAATAGCTGCAATATTGAGAATCTACGAAAGATGGCTTGGGACATGTGGTGGTTGCTAGACGAACATTTGAATCTCACTTGCCTCCTCATAGACTTGTTTAATCCAAGCAACTTTTTATGCTCAATTTTTGTAACATTAAGTTGAGGGAATGAACCACACAAGGTGTCCAGAATATGTGTCCATACTTTACCTCAACCAACAACGTTGTAGCTCTATAATTTTTTGCATTGTCTGTTACAACTTGGACAACGTTTTGAGGTCCCACCGCCTCAATAGATTCTATGAGGATATCAGCAACGAATTGGGCAGCCTTCATCTACCCCTCACAATCAATAGCCCTCAGAAACATTGCCCCTTTTGGACACAGTACAACCACATTGATCAATGGCCTTGTTTGTTTGTATTTTTCTATCCATCAGAAATGATGGACACCCCTGTTTCGAGCCATTTATTCTTGATGGGCAGCAATGCCTCTTCAATTTTCTTTCTTTTTCTTTTGACAATAAGGTGGTGTGCACACATTTTCATACCACTGGGCTAATGTACCCTCTAGGGGCCTCATTAATACAACTCACCATGTCTTGCCAGTATGGTGATATAACAACATTAAATGGGACACCACATGCATAAATAAAGCATGCCCAATACCTTGGTCAGTTATGTCCCTGCTTTCATTCTAGTAATGCCCTTTCCAATGGGCCTATATCTTTTGTTATTTTGTGAGAAAGAGGTGAATCCTCTTCCCCTTCGGTTGTAACTAGGTGTAGACAAAAATGAGTGACATATGGGGCCACAACCTCAACAGAAGGAGAAACAGACGGCTTGCTATTTGATCTTCCTTTTTTTTGCCATAGGATGCTTAGATTTTAGGGCAATTGTTGCATTTGCTTCCTTTTGCTCTTTGATGTATGCAAGGGTCTTTGCACGTGGCAAACCCCTTTCCATCAAACTCTTCCACATGTTGTAATTCCGTGGCCAATAGCCTCACACAAATGGGCTTTCACCCAATTGTAGGAGCTCTTAAATTGCATATTACATTGTGAGCAAACCCAAATAACTCCCCCTCCACTTGGTATTTGTTCTAGCTATGTGACATGCCTCCAATGGGGGAAAGCATGGATCGAATTTGTAAGGGAGACCTTTAATACCTTGACCCACAAAACTAGAACTTGCAGCCATTTTAACCGCACAATGCATTTTAAAAAATAAATAAACAATTTAATGTTGAGAGAATGTTCAAAATTAAATGAAATCAAATGTTGTAAAATGAAACTTAAAACAACATTACAATAACAAAAAAAAATTACAAAATATTAAATACAATTATACAAATTAAAATACTTTAAAAAAATCACAAAATACCTTATCTCAAATCACCAAACACCTTTGTTGCAAGCTCCTTGAACTCCTTAGCACTTATTGCAAGCTCCTTGAACTATATGGCACTTAAAATCAACCCTAAGCAGTTGAATTTAGAAGAAAAAATGATGGTGAGAGTCAAGTATGCAAATGTGAGGTAAATGTGTTGTTATTGTTGTAATTATAGAGTTTGGGAGCACATTTTAGGGTTTAGGATACTTATTTAATATTTGAAAAGTCGGTTTTACTTTTTTTTAACTAAACATTTTCTGGTAGTGGGTATGCTTGGGTATGTCCAAGGTACCTCTTGCAGTGCCTGGGCATTGCAGGAGGTACCCTCTACATACCATACCCGTATCACTTACTGGGTATGATACGTATTGGTTCCCATACCTGCAAGGTACATACCGGCTACATAGCATATAGTGACTAAATATGCTTCAACAATATCAACAAACTGAAGATTACTCAAGTGTATGACTGAGACTACTTGTATGGCTGCATGCAAAATGTTAAGCTGGCTGGAAATGTGGGTGGCAACAACTCTACAACCCAAAATAGTGAAGCTTTTTTGTAAAAACACCTCCTTCCTGAGTTCTCCTTCACACCATGCGACTGAAAACACTTTTATGGCTGTTATAGAAGTGTGAAAGAGGCTGGTACTGTTGCTGACAGCCGCTAAAAGATGGATACAACAGCTGCCATACATGACACACTTCACCAAACTCAGCCATGTGAGTGATTTGGGGGCCAAACACAATCCTTCGTGGACCACTTCCCATATCAAGTGTCTCGCTGCCCCGGCAATGGGACTATCCGCATAGTTGTTCTTGGAACATTGATTCTCCAACATTTCGTTAGAATGCATGACATACTTCATAGGGGTCCTCATGAATTTCTTTTCTAGCTAAATGGATGAGGTAAATAATTTATTAAAAATAGTAACATTGAACTCTCCTTGGTGTGAAACTTGTATATATATGTGGGGAAGGTCTTTGTAATGCATCAGAGGAAAGATAGAAAAGATTCCAAGCAATTTGCATTCTTGATCATATGTGGTTTTTTGAATTGGATTGTGAACGGAAAGTGTGAGTGGGTGAGTTGCAAAGTTGTATGAGTGTTTGAACATCGTAGTGTCATGGAGGCCTTGGGAAGGCAGTAAGATTGTACAAAAATACCTGATAGTGATATGAGGAAGCATTGCTTCACTCTTGCTGGAGTTTTCTCAATTTGAGTTTCTCCAAGGTAGTCTTGTGTCACTTTCATTCTATTTTGCTCTCTTTCATTCCTCAGTATTTCTTTGATTATGCAACACGTTTAATTCATTTTTAAATAACATTTTATAACTATTTATGCAAATTGAAAGCAAATAGTGTATGGTTGAAAGATGGGAATTGTGAGGAATGCATAGGATCTGTGTTGGTGAAACTTAGTGTGTTCTAACCACCTAGTTTACGGATCAAATTGGTCTCAGAGATGGTTCATGTTCCATAGTGTGTGGTTTGTTTAGTGATTATTTTGCAGATATATGCCCGTTACAAGAGCAACAAGTGCTAGCGGAAAAGGTGATTTTGTCTCTTTGCAACAAGACATTTCCACAAGGAAGTGGAAGAGAGAAGTGAGAAGTATGGCCCATGAAGATGAGCTAAGATCTGATGATGGTGAAGAAAGATTTCGCAGATTGGAGGAGGATGTTGCCCACGTATCTCTCTCCATGGATGAGATTGGGAAGATTATGAAGATTGAAGGAGGATGTTGCCCACATATCTCGACTTCTAATTCTTTTGGGCTTCTTTTTCAAGCTCTTCTTGGTGTCAAACTTGTATATATATATGTGGGGAAGGTCTTTGTAATGCATCCGAGGAAAGAGAAGAGATTCCAAGCAATTTGTATTCTTGATCATATGTGTTTTTTTGAATTGGAGTGTGAAAGGAAAGTGTGAGTGGGTGCGTTGTTAAGTTATATGAGTGTTTGAACATCATAGTGTTCATGGAGGCCTTGGGAAGGTAATAAGCTTGTACAAAAATACATGATAGTGATATGAGGAAGCATTGCTTCACTCTTGTTGGAGTTTCACTCAATTTGAGTTTCTCTAGGGTAATCTTGTGTCACTTTCATTCTGTTTTGCTCTCTTTCATTCCTCAGTATTTCTTTGATTATGCAACACTCGTAATTCATTTCTAAAGCACATTTTATAACTATTTATGCAAATTGAAAACAAATAGTGTATGATTGAAAGATGAGAATTGTGAGGAATGCATTGGATCCATGTTGGTGAAACTTAGTGTGTTCTAACTACCTACTTTACTGATCATCTTGGTATTGATTTGATGCTTTAAGTTGCTGTTGTATTTTTTGTGCCCTAGGCGACTGGGTAAGGGTGTATTTTCAGCATATTGGGTGCATAAAACTTGCATAAAAGTTTCAGATCTGATTCTTTGTATTCTTATGAGCTTGTGCACAAGGTTTGGTGATCAGTGAGGTGTTGTTGCATGCATAACCAGCCCTAATTGTTGTGGGCAAAAGGGTAGGAGGGCCATTTTTGCACTTTTGGTGAAAGCAGGGTTAATTCTGATTTTACATTCATAAAATTCATATTTTATAGCCCCAATATCCAAAGTTTGAAGTATTTGCATGGTTGGTTGAGCGGTAATTAACTTTAGAAGATTGCAGCAGTATGGGGTTTAATTATTTAATTACATTCAGCTATGTATAATTAGATTGGTGCTAATTTAGTGCACTCTAGCTATTTTCTGATTTATTCCACTTACCTCTGCTAGTTCTAACCCCACTTCGGGATAGCAATAGTAGGCATTGGAATATTTTAGGATAATTTGCATAAGGGTTTCATTGAATTTGGGTGAATATCGAATTGCCTTGATTTGGGGACATTACAACTCGACATTTTGGAAACAAGACACAAAGCGCCAAGTTCCCCCACCCAGCTGGAAACCTCATTCTATGCTTTGAAAAAATCATAACATTATCCTTGGAAAACCCACTCTATACCCTAGAAAACTCACTCTATACCTTGAAAAACCACAATATAATCTTTTTAAACACCATCGATAAAAACATCAACATTGACGTGATGTTTCAGAAAGAAGACACAAAGTTCCTAGCTCCCATCTTGGCACCCTAGCTCCTCGCTTGACTTGCCTTCCCATCTCAACTCCCAATTCACCAACCTAGCTCCCCGTCCATCTTGCCCACCCAACTCTATGCCTAGCTCAACATGCCATTAAGCACTATTCTCCTTGGATGCTTTATCAAATTTTGAGTCCTTTTTACTCTATGTTATTCAAATTGAACAAGCGCCAAAATTATAGAACCTGTCCTTGCACTTGGCTTTCCTAACTCAATAGAATATGGTTTGCTAAGTTGAAACATAAGCTTGCCCACTTCCTTTGGTGCCTGCCTTACTAGGGCTTACCCTTGGGAGAAAGGCTTAATCACATTGGCTTAACCAATTCACAATGTTTGTCTCATGCCCACATTGAATCTTTCAAACACCTTTTTTGGTTTTGTCCTCAGGCTTAATCAGCTTGGTGTTTGATTCACAACCTTTTTTGCCCCTTCCAGGGAAACCCTTTGAACACGGGATTGATTATCTTTGGAGATTTTGCTAACTATCTTGTTTATATTGCTTTTCTATGGAATTTCTTTGTGTTATTTTATTTCAACTATGAAAATGTAACTCTTTTAGGAACACAAATAGTTCCATCTTGAATTCACTATTAATGAAAAAATTGTTATATCTTCGGTGTATATGTAGATCCAAGCTCAGGAAGATAAAGTTGCTTTTGAGTTCCAACATCAACAAGAACATCATTGGGGGAGTGCTCCTTGCACTATGAGTCTTGTTCCTTTAGACTAGCCTCCATTGGGTTCCCCACCACCTCTGCCCAAATGTAACCACAATCGCTCGCACAATCATTTCTTCTCCCCCCCTTCTCAATAGGGAGGTTAGAGGCCGCCACTACTGCCACATGGAAAACTGTTATCCCAAATTCCCCCACCGGCGAATTTGGTCAAGACAGCCCCGCACATAGAGAAAATATGAAGGGAAAACGTTTCGGACCTACGAGCTCGCATTCCAGAACGAGGCAAAGGAAAAAGTCAATGTTTGAACCTGAGTCAAAGCCAAAGTGGGGAATCAGAGGAAAGGGAAAAAAGATAAATTACGGACCCGTAGGCCCGATTTTTGTTCCAATCTGGCTGCCATGTGTCTCATATCAAAAGGGGACCCATTTTTCAAGTTGTTTTCCCGCCCTCCTATACGGACCAAATACAAACTTCGAAGGGGCATGTCTTTCGACTTAGGGCTCGAAATATTGCAAATCTGATGTTGGAAAGATCTCAGCCTCACCCATGTCATGGAGGTTTGAAACTTTAATTTTGAGGAGGTTAGGTGAAGAAAAATGGAGGAAATGTCTTCGGGCCTTCAATGCAGGATCCATTTGTCTCAACAACCAGATCGGATTCGATCTGTTTCTGCCGTTTCCTCTTCTTTCAAGGCGCCGAATCAAGGAATCATGCAGTAAAGATGGATTTGGGGCATATTTTATCAAAAGCATTAACAGTAGTGGTTGAGCTTCAACCCACTTTTCCTGCTTCCCCCTCTCTTTCTTCTCCCCGATCAAATCTATAAATACAGGGGCATGATTCATTGTAAAGGGTTGTTCATTCTTCTTCCCTGCCCCCCTCTCTCTTTCTTCTCCAGGGTCGAATGTGGAGTTTAAGCCTCCTCCCTTGGCTTTGTAATGGCATTTTCCTACCTCTTTCCCGTTAATGGTGTACTGTGTGAACTCCTGGAGCAATAAAATCTGTTTTCCCGATGCATTTTGTCCATCCTTTGCTCATTTTGTTGTCTCTTCTCACCTCTCACCATTGCAAGGTATACTGTACGTATCTTTGATGTCCACTGTAGGTTTTGGGAGCTGTGTTTAAGGGGTTTGAAATGGTGTTCTGTGTGAACTTTATCCTTGGTCTGTGATGCATCTGTCCATCCTCTCCATTGCTCACCACTCTCCATTTCAGGTAGTTGGGTTTGTGATCAGTAGTTCCCTTTTCTTGGTGCTATCACCTCTGTAGTGTAGGATTTCTTTATTTTCATGCTCTCTTTCTCTCCTTGGTCCCTTGGAATTGTTAGATTAGGAGTAGATAGTCGCATTTCCTTCCTTAAAAGTAGTTTAGTGCTAGGATTAGGAAGAGGAACCAGCCTTCTGCGGAGGATCATTCCCATTTGCAAGTCCCACAGCTTGGGAAATGATCCAATGTTATGCAAATCACACCGAATGACCTTGCCTTAGAAAAGCAGATCCATAACTCATTTGGGGGTGCTGTGATTTCGCACTAACAAAAACTGCTTGTTAGCCTGTCTCACTAGTCTTCCCAAATGTGTAGGGCAATGTTCATATGGCACTTTTGATATCCGGGTGAAGGGTCACTCTTTCCTTGGCTCTTGTTGGCAATACTTAGACTCTTGATGGGGAGGCATGGGTGGCTTCTAATTCTCCTTAGGAGGATCCTCCTTTTTGGGTCCCTCCCAAGGATGATCCTCTTCCACCTCTTGCTAGTACAACAACTTGTGCTTGACTCTCTTCTATCATGTTTTTGTAAGTTGTCTTAGCGAGCCATGTTTTTAAGTAGTCTATCTTGCTATGATCTCATTTCGTTGTTTTCTTTGTTTTAGGGCCGTACATAGCCATGAGCCATTTATTATTGTAACTTATTGTAAACTTATTATTCTTTCCTAAAAGTAATATGATATATCAAAGAGTTCCACTAAAATAGTGATTTGGTGATTTTTTCTTTAACTTCGGTTGTTTCACAAGTGTTTGAGCCATAAACGTATGTAGAAGACAAAGGGAAGCATGAATTAGAGTCTACCATAAAAGTGAATTATGATGCTTTGATCAAGAACAAAACTTGGAAGTCGTTAGATTTACCCCAAGGTAAGAAATCCATTGGTTGGAAGTGGATTTATAAAGTTGAATGTAAATCAAATGGTTCTATAAACAATTACAAAGCTCGTCTTGTTGCTAAGGGATATGGACAAGGAGTAGACTGAAGAAAGGTCAGCTCCTACTATGAAAATGGTAACCTTTTGGTTAGACATTGTTAGGAATCCGATCACACAGCTGAAAATTAATTAAAAATTCAAACCCCAACTGCTACAATTTTCCAAAATTAATTCCCACTTAACCATCCAAGCAAAAATCTTCGAACTTCGGATTTTGAGCCACAAAAATATGAAAAAAAATATCCCAAAACTAGTTTTTGCACAGCCAACATGAAACCCTAATTTTTCCCTAAAAATTAGGTCGCCCAGCACATTTAGGGTATCTAATTAACTCCAAAATTTTTTAAATCGCTTTTTCCTTATTTCTCCTAATTTCTACAATCAAATCCACTATTAAGCTGACCCCCAAAAAAATAGATCTAAAATAAATATTAATTTATAACAACCAGAAAGCTTACATACCATAGATAGAATACTCGCCAAAAACTCGGCAAGTTTAGAAAAAACTCGCCAAAAATTATGCTAAACGAGTAACTCGCAGGAAAACTCGCCAAAAATGCAAAAAAAAACTCACCGAGTATAGTTGGAATACTTGCCAAAAACTCGCCACAAACTCGCCAAAGACAACATTTCTTTCCGTTTTTGGATTTTTGGTGAAAAAAACAGAAATATAGGAAAAAATTTGCCATTTTTGGAAAGGGTCCGGGAAGATGTAGCAGCAAAAACTTGCATGTGCCATAACTTTCATTCTGTGGCTCCGTTTCAGGTGCCGTTTTCTCTAAAAGTGCATATTTTCTCGAGCTCTACGCAGTGATGGCAATATTTTTCTTATTTTCATAAAATCCATTTTTGCACCTTTTTGGACCAAGCAACTTCTTGCAATCTTCTGAAAGAATCATGAGCTTTGATCGCCTGTAGACAGATTAGTAATTAAAAATATTGGATGGCTTTCCAAAACTCGGCGAGTACTCGCCAAAACTCGACGAGTATTCTCCCGTGCTCGGACTAATCACACGAAGAAAGCCCAACAAGTTGACTCAAAAAAGGCTCAACGACTTGGTTTTCGTGCAATACAATCTCCGGCTTCGCACAAAAAAAGTTGAGGCCACATTAGAGAGCTCATTGATTTGGATGAGATAGATCCATACAGTGAGTAAGGAGAGAAAAAAATTTGCCATTTTTGGAAAGGGTTCGGGAAGATGTAGTAGCAAAAACTTGCATGTGCCATAACTTTCATTCTATGGCTCCATTTCAGGTGCCGTTTTCTCTAAAAGTGCATATTTTCTCGAGCTCTATGCAGTGATGGCAATATTTTTCTTATTTTCATAAAATCCATTTTTGCACCTTTTTGGACCAAGCAACTTCTTGCAATCTTTTGAAAGAATCACGAGCTTTGATCGCCTGTAGACAGATTAGTAATTAAAAATATTGGATAGCTTTCCAAAACTCAGCGAGTACTCGCCAAAACTCGACGAGTATTCTCCCGTGCTCAGACTAATCACACGAAGAACCCCAACAAGTTGACTCAAAAAAGGCTCAACGACTTGGTTTTTGTGCAATACAATCTCCGTCTTCGCACAAAAAAAGTTGAGGCCACATTAGAGGAGCTCATTGATTTGGATGAGATAGATCCATACAGTGAGTGGACTGGGCAAGAAGAGGAAAACCCTGTGTTCACAGCGGACGAGATTGCTTCTTTTGAGAGGGAGGCTATGGAAGGAGAAGCACTAGCAGGACTCCGAGGAGATATTGGACTGGATGACATTTTTGGAGGTGATCTCCAACATGCAACAGAGGAGCCACAAACACCACCATCTAGTTCCATGATCGACCCAGATTCACAGCCTTCTAGGAGGAGCGTGGAGACGCAGCCGAGTGTGGGGACTAGTATTAACCGGTTGTCGTATTCGTATGATGATGCAATTTTGTATTGTATTTGTATTCAAATCTAATAGAAAACACTTCGCCAACATTTTATGGGCTCATTTGATACATTTTGTAGCTATGTGTTGCTTAAAATTTATGTTTTTTAAAGAAATTTCAGTATTTTTAAGTTGCCGAGTATTCCCGAGTATTGGCCGAACATTGGCGAGTTTTTTGCCGAGTTTTTTTTTTGGGGGGTCTGGCGAGTTTTTGTATTTGGCGAGCTTTCCTACTATGTTACAGACAACTGAAATCTTTTAAAATTGATATTTCACTCAAAATTCATTATTTCTTCACCAAATAAATTTCAGATTGTTCTATAAATTAAGGGCTTTTCAAAGAGCTATCAATATGATTTTTTTAAGCACTGTAACCCTTTCAAAACAGTCCCCAAAATCCTAAACCCAATCGCTAGGGTTAGCATATAACATGTAAATTATTTCCAGCTCTTAGAACTCTTCAAAAACATCTCAAAATGGCTGCCCACACTCAGAAAAATATGCCAACTCATATCAGATTACAAATATAGCTTGTTCACCCTTAAAACATGCCAAAAGATGCTCAAATCAAGTCGTCATAATTAGAATAAAACCAACAATAACCAGCAGCTCATAAAACACTATGAAACCCTTCCAAAATCACCTAGGATGGAGTCACAAAACACTATTGCAGATCAGATTTTTAAACTATCTCAATGGATACCCAAAAATGCCAAAATAACCACCCTTGCAAGTCACTATAGCTGGGATAATTGCAACATTAATATCATATCATAAAAAAATCAATAATCACCATTAATCATTCAAATATCCTTCACAACAAATACGCCACGCATCTAAACAAGTCGCCAATGTTAGCAAGTATGAATCATGCATAGCAGATACTTCAACACAATAGAACACCATAAATAGAACAAGAGAGTCTTCAATATCTTCAACAACGGCTTCCAATGAAGCTTACAATGAAAGAGAGAGAGCTAGGGCATACATCCCAACTCCAAACATGGAGTTTAAATCGATTCATCCAAAAGCCTAACCGTCACAATGATCCCAAAATCTTCTTTTATAAAAGTTTGAAGTTCCTAGAGGAGGGAAATCATAATTTAAAAATAGTTTATTCTCCCTAAGTGTGGTGTCCCCTTTCTAAAGGGTAATTTGACATTTAAAAAGCCACCCAAATATTATTTAATTAATTCCCCTTTTTATTTTGCATTTTGGGAATTAAATTAAATATCAATTGTTCCATAATTAAATAATTAAATAAATATTGCTTTATAATGTCAAATGATAAAAATCACTCTCCAGGCAATATTATTTAATTATTTAGCATAATTTCCCCTTGCAACATCCCAAAAACCCACGAAGAAAATAGGCTAAGGGTCTTCAAAAATGGGGACATTACAAAAACCGTCAATAAACACAATCAGCTCTTAGAAACCAAAATTGAGCTTGCAAATAATTCATTTTGGAAACCCTTAACCAACAAACTTCAACAAGCTTAGAAAAATAGTAAATCACCTCGAAAATTCAAGAAACTTGAGATCTTGTCTTTTAAAGATACGAAGAATAAGATAATAAATTTAGATTGATCAACTTATCATCAGAACATACTAAATAGTTCTCCCAAGTGGGTCGCTTCACTTCAAATAAATAGATTATTGATCCAAAAGAGATGAATCATGCAAGAAAATGATAATTTATTGCTCTCCAAACTAGCTTGCAGGACATAAATCCTCGTGGAAGGGTTTTTGTCCTCCACAAGCCCTCAATCAAGGGTTTTTTGTCCTTGAGAGAGTCCTTAATCAAGAGTTTTCGTCCTTGAGAAAGGTAGGAAAGGTGCTTCACAAGCAAACCTTTAGCAAGATATGAAAATAAACCAAAACATAAGCCAAACTAATGCCGACAACCTCTATTTATAACAAGAGGGTGGCATCAAGTCTTGGGCCTCTCAAATGAGGCCGACCACAATTATATTTGCTTTATTATTATTTTCTTTTTACTCTTTGGAGCCTACATGCTCACAAATATCTTTTTATTTTTAATTTATTGTTGGGCACTAGGCTCGCCAACAAATGCAATGCCAATAAGAGAAACAAACGCAAAATTAAGCACATGATGACATTGTTGGCTTCCTCTAGCTTGTTCCCTTGGACCCATGAGGAAGAAAAATGGGTCAAGGTCTTCAAACAAAATTATCTCGAAAAAGGGACATGACACCTTTGCAGCTGGAGAGGAGTTCCAAATAATGCCAGTTTCATTGGTTGACAATGCTATCGGCTGAATTCGGCTTCTGAACATGTGGAACTGGTTTCACATCGTTTTGTAACCCTATGTACAAATTTGAATCCACAGGTTTTCTTTTTCAGAATTTGGCGGTTGAACGGATTTATGAACATTGGCTAGAGAAGGGTCATGTGTACTTTCTATACCTTGGAAAATATCTTAACGTTGTCATCCCTTGTAAAATTCTTAACCTCATCAAAAGAAGGAATGGCTGATCTTTCATTTGATTTTTATCTGAGAAAGTTTCTGTTTTTTTTTCGTCAATACCTTTGCCTTTGATTTATGTGTTTCACAAGGTCATATTCTGGACTCAACTTGGGGTTCTTTCTTCTTGTGCCTCTTTTATTTATTTTTTGTTCTGTATTATACACCATACCATGTAGGTATTTGTTTGCCTGTGTTTGTAACTGTTGAGGATCATAGAAAATGTGATTGCCTTCCACATGTCATATAAGCTGTAAAGTTTTATGTAATATTGTTTTTTCTTGATGCTAGTCAGTTAAATGAATCTGATAATTGTGGGTATTCGATCATTTCATCTATTGTGTCTTTAGCAGCCTCTGTTTAGCCACAGTTATTCTTCTGCATTTTGCTTATATTTGTTTGAGAGTGCTTTGCTTTAGTCTCTAAGCATTTGATGTTGGTATTGCACCACTATTTAATGCTTCAGTAACATATTATCGTGGATCATTCAAATGAATAACAAATGTTCTGAAGGTTCACATAAGAATTTGAAAAATCTCTTCCAATGAAATTCAGGAAACATGTTTCAGCTAAAATTTGGTGATTTTGTTGGCTAATTGAATGGAGTACTCAATTCAATGTGGATTTAGTAGCTTGGGGGATATTCATTTTCAGATGTTTGGAATTATCAGAGCTCTAATTTTTTTAATGTCTATTGAACTACAGATTGCAAACTTTCTTCCTTTGGCAGAGGACCTTGATTACCCTGCAAAGCTAGAGCGTGCTGTCGTATCAGCAGCTGGGAATGAGGTTATGGAGAAATAATATGTTCCTAGTTAATATGGTGTTCATTTCTTTTGCTGTTTGTTGTTGTTTTGTGTTTTGCTTTTAATGTGAAGAATGATAATAAACACCAAGCACTGTCGTATAAACATTATTATTAATATTCTGATGATCAAATGTACCAAAATGATCTGCATTAGTAGTTTTTTTTTTCTTTTTTTTTTGAGATGACGATTTGCAAATCTGGAATATGATTACTGAAGTAACGTAGGTCTTTTAGTTAGTTTTCATCTTGGGTTGTTTGTTCTTTATTAAGATTTAGGCATTGTAAACAATTGCACGCAGAATTCGGGGCATTAGCTATAAGAATCTTATGTTTCCCCTGTTTTTTCTAAGAAATTTGATGATAGGCATTGATTCTATTGTTTGTTACAACTCCAAATTACAGCAATTGAGTATAAAATTGGCTCTTATGTTTGCTTTTTTTTGGAAAAAAAAATGTTCCAGAGCTAATATATTGAATTGGAAAAAAGAATTACAACAGCAGTTTTGAGCAGTAAAACATGCATAGAAACTGATCCGTGCTACCTAACTAGCTTGATTTCAAAAATATATCTAGCAATGCAACTCAGGAGTATATTTGACGAAAACAAAAAGTAATTGTCTCTTCTATAGCTTTCTATCAAAGATCCTAGAAGAATCATTCCTATTCTCAAAACTGGCCCCATTAACCACTTATCGTCAGGATCACAATAGAAGTGATAACTATATTGCTTGCTTAAACAAACCCTAATCTTCTAGTAATTACTGCAATTGCATTAATGTTTTTTATAATTTTAAAAAAAAAAATCAAAAATAATTTGAGTTGCATTCAGCACTCAAATCACTGTAGTTCTTGTTCATGATCATGATCACCAAAATGAAAAATAAAGATCCCCATAGTTCCATGACATTTTCAGAGTCCCATAAAACTACATAATCCTGCACCATTAGAGCTTCTTTGTTGTTCCACACATGGCCTTCGCAATCACCTTACCTTCAGAGGTTTCCCAAGCAGCATTTCCCAGCCTAGTGACAGGATACATTGGGGCTAGTTGAGCTAACAGTTGATTGATGTCCATATCAAAACTGGTGTCCTGAATTGCCTGTATTTTGGAAGAGAGTCGTGCCATGGCGATCACCTGCAAATACACAGAATTTATTGTGCCAATAATTTCAGGGAAAAAATGATTTTCATTGGATTCCAGTCTTTGCCCCACAGCTTTTAGAAGACACTAACCTAAACCTATATATACATATACATGTGATGCTAAAACACACTCATTTATAATTTCGTTGCAGTTTTTACAAGAGCAAGGAAGAATTTAGGAGGCAGCCATAGCAACAAGGAGCAGCAAGGAGTTTGGAAGCAAGACCAAGGAGGCATTTAGAAGTAGCTTGAAAGAGAAATTTTGAAGGAAGAGGCAACAAGGGGCAGCTTCAAAGTGGCCCTATATTCTATTCTTAACTGCTTTTAAACAAATATTATGATCATGCATTCATTGTTCATGATCATGATATTTGTTTTTAAATTTTATATAATTTTTTTTAAAAAAATGTTCCATTTCTCTTTGGATATACTAAAAAAATCTATTCAAATTTCTTCTATAATGTCCCCTTTTCCAAGCTAGTTACTATGAAGACCTTGAACCCATTCCACCTTCCGCGGGCCTCAAGGAAGGGTAGCAAGAGAGGCGAACGTTGCCATAATTATAAGTGTTTGAATTTTCATCTTCATTTATTTTAATTACTAATCATGGTTTGGAGTGATTCAACTAGGTGATGGTTGATTTGGCATACAACAAAGAGGAACTATTATCTCTCCTTCATTAAGGTCGGTCTTCTTGAGAGCTACGATGGAGATAAAGAAATACTTTTTCCCTTTTCATGAGGTCCGTCTTCTTAAATTAAGATTAAAGAGTACACTCCATTAAAGAGGCCGGTCATGAAAAGTAGTCTTCTAATTCATCCTTGGCATCAAAAAGGAGGATATAAAGGTGGATCGAGTGGCCAAATGAAGTTTATGCTTTTTTGGAGATTGATATCCTTGGAGGTGGAGCAGTAGCTTCTCTTCTTGCCATTGAAGTACGAAAACCCTTCCTTGGCCACCTATTGAGGATGAAAACCTTCAATAGGATCACACTAGGGGACGAAAACCTTCTTGTGTTCAAGGTTGGTCTCACGCAGAGGTCACATTAGAGCTTCAAGGAAAATTTATATTGTTGTTCTTCATTTCCAGCCCTAGGCGACTTGCTTGAGGGTTGAGTTTAGTGCTTTTTAGGGCCCATTTTGGCTTTTTGAGTTGATATTCTTGATCTTCATAATTTATGAGGTTGAAACTACACTTTTGGTGATTTTTGGAGAGGATTATCTATTATTTCCAGCCCTTGGTTTTGTATGTACTGCTGCTGTCATAAAAATAATTTCAGCTGGGTGTGATCACTTATTTTCTCTATTATTGTAATGTCCCCCTTTTTTGAATTAATTCAAAACAAAGGATTCCTTGCCTTTCCTCTTTCCGGAGGCAAGCAATGGATGAGCAAGGGAAGATCGTGGATTATATTTCAGCTTTCTTCATTCATATTTATGTTTTTATCCTTGTATTTCCCATTATAACGGGTCGGTTGGGTTCTGGTGCATTTTAAAAGCAAATTAAAAAGATTAAATATGCTTTATATGGGTCGGCCTTGCCTTTTTGGTCTTTGGCTCCAAGATGAGGATATAAAAAGAGATTATGGACTTCATTTGGAGCATCTAATTTTGGGTGCATTTACTCTAATTGGACTTTTGGGTTGTCGCTCATTGTTCTTTCTAGTATTGGGCGGAAATCCAAATGTGTGGCTCTTCCAAGAAGGTCAAAAACCCTTCTTTGTCAAGTTGGTTAAAGGTGTTGCTATATGCGATGATCCCTTAATAAACCTTCTATCATGGCTACATAAACTAAATAATCTCCTCAATATTGTTAGTGGTAGAGAGTGCCCAAACTAGAAAAATTTGAATCCTCTTTTGATCCACCTGCCTGCCTTGAGCAATAATGGCATGGCCCATGTATAAAATATTTGTGACCCTAAATTCACACTTAGATTCTTTTAAAAATAGAGCTTGTTTCTCTAGAATCCCAAGGATCAAATCTAGGTGTCTCATATGATCCTTCCATGCTTTGCTACACATCAAAATATCATAAAAAATTATTAAAACGAACTGTCTCAACTGACCATTGGAATACCTAAGTCACCATGAATTGGAATGTAGCAGGAGTATTAGTGTAATTGAATGGCATGACCAAGAACTCAATGTGTCCAGTAAGGCAATTGAAAGTTGTCTTGTGCATTCCTCCCTTACAAACAAAGATTTGATGGTGACTTGATATCAAATCAGTCTCTGAGAAATGAGGAGTAATAATGGCATGCTTATAGCCAATTTTCAATTCTATTCCATGTTGGAAACCTCTATTTGATAGTGATCCCAGGGACATATTATTGAACACCATACAATGTTGTTTTGGAAGCATTTGAATATCGACATGGTTACCAAAAGATGATTTAGTTTGCATGCTCTCCACCACTAAGCAACTAGTCCTTTTCTGAAAGTTCCTTTAGCTATGACTGCTCTTAATGATTCATCAGAGATACTTCCAAGCACCATATATTTTCCTTTAGATGTAAACTTTAGCTACTTAGGATTTTGGTCCTATACTAACTCACCATGGAATGCAACCCTTTTATCTCCATAACCTTGTTAGTTCTTGAAACATAAAATTTATTCTATACCTTATTCTCGCCCATGGTTATATTAAGTTGTCTACTTATCCAGGTGCATGGAATGGTGAATCTATCTGCAACTATGATATTAAAGCCATCAAATATTTCAGCCTTCATGTGTTTCTCAATATCTTCTTTTTGTAGCTCTTTGTTTAAAACACCAGGATCCCATACGATCATACATGAACGATCTTGGATTTGAGAGAAAAGGTCCTCTTTCCATTTTGTACACTTGATCTTTTCACTAATCTCTTGGTAATGATGACAAGAGTCTTTCTAGAAACTTCTGCTAAAATCAACACTTTCATGCTTCTTGCTATAATCATGAAGATAATCAAATTGCTTACCATTACTTGCTGATCTAAAAATTCCAGGAAGCTGAAAACCAACATTAGTATCCGGTGAGGCACTTTTTCTCATGTGCATGCCTCTCAACAAGGTCTTCCTAGAACTCCACCTCAAAAAGTTCTTGATTTGAAACATTCCTTCCATATTCTGAGTTGTCATAAGAATGATCCAAAAACTTTTCTTTCAATGCCTTACGGAAATTTTCTTCAACTCTACTATATTGAAGACTCGGAAATCTGGCATCAACCAAAAACTCCTCTTCAAATTCTTGCAAATCTGATTTTTCTTCATGCTCCACCATTACAACTGGAAAATTCTCTCTTAATTTTCTGTAAGTGTTGTTTCACTTGAGTGGCTATCAACTTAGCTTTCTTAGCTCTTCTTAGCCATTCGGTACACCTTTTTTGGGTCCTCATTACATCCACTGCGCTTGTCTGTAATGTCATTAGTTTCTTTTCAACCACATTTTCTGGTTCTTGTTCAGATAAGATCCCCTTACCTTTGACTTGCATGCTGAATTTATTTTGCTCCTTTGTAGATTTTTGAGGCACAAATTTTGACCTTTCCATGTTCTTTATTTCTATCCATGACTTTAAATCCTTTTGATATTCTTGAATAGCTTGTAACATCTCAAACATGGATTCTTGAACTATCCTCATGATTCACAGGCTAGCAAGAACCTGCTTTGATACCACTGTAATGTCCCTAAATGCACATTTTTAAATAATTCCGGTTTCACCGAAAAACCCTAGGGCAGTATTAATAAAAACTGATTTTTATTGCAAAACCCTTATAGCAAAAATTTCAAATGTTGGAAAATGATGAAAATAATTTCTAAACCCTAGGAAAAATTCAGATTTGTTGCATATAATGACAACCGTAACATAAACATTGAAACTAGTTTTTTTTTCGACACTGAAAATAAAAAAAATACCAGCTGGATGTATACATCAATTTTTTGGTCGATGGCATATTAGATAGATGGAAATAGACCAAATGATGGCCTTGCAAACTGAAAGAAGTGACAACAACCAACTGTGGGTGATGTTATCCCTGAAATACTGCCCTAATTGTGATTTCAGCCCTTGGGATGATGCCCTAGCTACAATAGGTGATGCCCAATGCAGGAATCCTAACAATAACACCCAAAACATGTCTTAGCTGCTGATGAATGACTGAAAATGTGCCCTAGCTATGGAAGGCGATTGATGATGTATTTGAAAATGTTCCCTAGTTGTTAAAAATGAACTGAAAATTGCAAATCTCTAACTGGAGGAACAAATGCAACTCATGGATTGAGTCACCATTGAAGATTAAAGGGTTTTTTGTCCCCAAATCTGATTGCAATAGAGGATTTTTTTCCTCAAAAGAAGAAGTTGAAGCATCAGCTCAAACTCTCAATGTTATAATAGATAATGATCAGAGATGCCTTCCAAATGACCTCCCAACGCCTTTTTATAAGTTTACTTGAAACTTTTCCCAAGGAAAACTACCAAAAGTAACTTTCCATTTTCTAATTTGATGTTGACTTGCTTAATTTGGGAAGTCACCTTTATTATTTATTAAATATTTAAAGTAATATTAAGTCGTCACTTTTTAATAAAAATTAAGCTATTTGACAACTTAAACATATCAACTTTATTATTTTTACTTTATTTGAAAACCTGGTCATGACACTATTAATAACTGAGTAGCTATATACATATGTTTCATGGATTATGGATTGGTTCTATTGAGTAGTCTAGAGTAGTGGAGCATGTTTGTCTCTCATAGTGGGAGATCTCTTGGAGTGGTTCCTTAAGGAATATTGTACGATGTGAGCAAACCACTAGGTGATTTCTATTTCTGTTAGGGTGTATATTGAATAGTAGGATACATTGATACCCATCTTACTTTTTGTGTTGTGCATTTTGGTTATATTTCAACATTATTTCTGTATATTGGATTTTTGGTTCAGAACACCACCTTTTATAGTGATATCCACCTAAGGAAAAGGCATGAATCTTGAGGTGACATCCTTCAAGTTCATATCAATGCTGGTAGGGATGTTCGCCCAGGACCATACAATCCAAGAGACACAAGCAAAAAGTATTTTCATGGAAAGCCTAGATGTTGTAAATGTGTTCAAGGCCAGGATAAACAATGTGGGAGACTTTTAACACCAGCAACATTAGGTATAACGCTAAGGAGAATCTCAGCAATGGAATAATTTATAAGGCCAGAGAGTGACATGCCAGGGCTGAATATCAAATTAAGGTGAGAATTTGTCACTGTCAAAGCATGCATTATTCCTTCATAATGACAAAATATGTTATAATAAAATAAAACAAATTGCAAAGATAATTTATAGGTGTATTTCTATCATGACCAAAGTTTCCATTACTCAGTTGCTGCAATAACATGAAATTAAAACATGCCTGATCATATTATGATCGATTCTCGGACTCCAAATAATGAGCATAGCCTCTAGGAGTGTCAACTTCTGCTTCCTCTAGATTAATTTTCTGGAGCGATCCTAATAGTGTTTCATGTCCGCCATTAATCCTTTAGGCAGTGCAAATGCTAAGGAGGCAAGTATCCAGAATTTGACTATCCAAATGAAAAGGGTTTGCTGGACATGTATAGTGACAAACTTTTGGTTGAGGTTGGCTTCCTTACTAGCATTTTAGAAGCTTTTTCTTAAGGAAAATCGTCTTGTAGTCAGCTTCTTTGGGAAATAAAAAGATATGCTCCTCAAACTGATAGCCCTGTTGTAACAGTGTTATAGAAAAGAAAATGTGGTGTTTGTGAAAGGAAACCAATGAAATATAGTGCTAGGACAGTCAATTTAACCATGGATGTACTTGTGGCATGTAAAGAGCTAGCTTACCTGTGGAAGACAAAGTGGCCACTCAGCAGATAAGACACAATGACTCATACGTACTTAACCAGGCAGTGATGGGTTGCAAACTGCTTCAGCGCAGACGCCTCAAGGATAGGGACCATTTTAGGCCCTCAAGTTGGCCTACAATGGCTTTTAGTATGGTCTAGTGTATGAAAAGAAAATCCAGTATCATTTCATTGTTGCATCTGAGAAAAAGGATTGTGTGTTGTAATCATGTTTCGACAGAACAGGTCATATAAAATCAATGAAGTATTTTCTGCCAAAAGTTGAGGAGGAGGGCACTGGACTCCTTTTAGTTTTGTCTCGTCGTAAAGTTAACCACGACTTATGCACTACATCACGAAAACAGAGTCCAACCGAGGATATTGATGCACATGAACAATGAGGAAGAGAGCTCTTTCCAAATGGAAACATATCTTTGAGAGTTATGAGAGGGTGCATGAAAATGTTAAGTTTCAGCTTCGATGCTCACAAGATACAAACATGGAAAAGTCAATTATATTACTGGGCGGTTCAAGTATTCTCAATGACAGATGACATACAATGCCAAACATAGATAAATTATTGCCCTGTTTGCAATAAAAAGAAAGTCAGGTTCTCTCTTTAGGCCTTACATACAGTAGGTTTGACCATTGTTCATGAAACAGCTTGAAATTAATAGCTTGGAAACGGAAGGGAAGCAATGGGTGCATTTATGTTAACATATTGATATGGGCAAGTATAAAAGTTTTCCAATAATCCCAAATTCCTACGGCATCTGGTTTTGTTAAAGTATGAAAAACATGATAATAAGTATTTGCATATGTATGCACGTACACACATCATACCTTGAATAATTTGGCTTCATTAAAGGTTCCTTGGTACATATTTTCAAACTGAAGGTCATCTTCAATAAATTACCAGAAATTACATGCTTCATTGAAAGTTCCTTGGTGCATTTTTTCAAATTGAAGGACATCTTCAATGAATTACTAGAGATTACATGTATTCAATCTATGTAACCGGAGCATCTGTCTGGACTGCATGATACATCCCACATGACGAATGTTGGATTTTCTTTTTCCAGGTTGCTGATAACTCAGATGCTTTTGAAACTCTATATCCTCCATTGGAGAAGACTTTATCATGTCTTTCTAAACTTTATCGATGTTTGGATCCCTCAATATTCACAGGACTGGCTCAGGTTTGTGCTTTCTAGTACTGAAACACATGGTACATGCTTGCTTTCAAAAATTCAAGAGAGAATAAGATAATTTTGAATTGAATTTTTATAGTATCTTTAACCTTTTATTCTGTTGATGAATTCAGGATTCAGTAGGAGTGTGCTCAATGTCAATTCAGGTGGGATACATAACTATTTTTGGATTTACCATTTTATTAGATTTGCTTGAGTGTTCATGAGAGACATGTCACTGGAAATCGTATTACTTAAAATTGAAGTTTTAGCACAGCTTCTTTGTACATTTTCAAAATGAAGTTCATATGTTTGTGCAATGCGGTTAGTCCACCTTTTAGAATTCTGCCAACGTAGAAAATATTGACATAGATGGGAAAAACAGGATGTAGATAAATAAAAATTTAATACCATTCCTACATTGTCTCTTGTTTCTTGTGGATATTGAGTTATAGAATATTTATTTTGAATAACATTGTTAAGTATTCTTTAATTGTTTTTGAGAACCAATTGTGAACATGGTAATAATAAGAATTCTTGTAAAGGTCAGATACTGATGTCACACACAAATTATTGAATTGAAATGGTAGTCTTTATCTGAGCAATTAACTTGCTGTTTATTTGTCTCTTGATGGGAATAAGATATAATATTTTTCATTTTTTCATTTTATTTTATTGTAGCGTGCAAGTAAGCTAATAGCAAAAAAATCCTCTCAAATGGATGGACAACTTTTCCTTATAAAACATCTATTAATACTACGAGAACAGGTATGTGTGCTGACTTTGTGTTGCTATGGCATTTAAGGATGTAGCATTTTATGTATCAATTTTGTATTTACATAATCTGGATGTTTCGACATAAAACATATTAGGTTTGGATTTCTTTTTACACCCTATGTTTAGTTAAGGTTCACTCATTGTATTGGTTGACCTTGATGAAAAAATCAGATCGCACCATTTGATATTGAATTTGCAGTAACATACAAGGAGCTGGACTTCTCTCATCTACTAGTAAGTATATATCTTCCATAGTTTTCAACTATCACATGGCATTTCATTCTACTTTTAAGCTTCAATATTCTGCAATTTCTCCATGAGGGTAATGCTCTGACAAAACTATTTGAAGTGATCAAGGTCTGGATGCCTTTGTAGCTTGTCTTGTTATCATTAAGCGTTGTCATCACCATATAAAAAAATGACATGTTTTGGTAGCCGAATTTGTTATGTTGTTGATTACTCTCTTGTTGGATTTGGCAGTGTATTAGTGAATCCTTAGTTATGAACGACTGTTTTGATGAGCGTGTCTTAAATTTTAATTGACAACTATTAGCTCCATTTGTCTTATAAATAGTAAGTTGAATGTCAAGGTTAAAGCACTCATGTGATAGGTCCTCCGCATACCAAGCAGTGTACTTTCCACTACCTATGGAATAAAGATATTGTTCTCCCTATTCTGCTGTGTTATGTTCATGTTGTTTTAATTAATTTACACACAATGATGTAAAATAATTGAAAACTTGACCTAATTCAAACTCCAAAAATATAAACAATCAAGTACAACAATCTGAACATAAATTAAGGTCAGTTGGCATGATCTTGAAAGAGCAAGTAGATGAATAATGCTAAACAATGGACAATTTAAAGATCCAACCCGAGTTTTCTTGAAGGATTACTGCACACTGGGAACAAAGATCGGAATTTGGCTCTGAGGTGTGTTGTCAAGTGATCATGTGATTTGTGTTGCATGAAACTGTTTGGACTGCACCAACGTGCAGGGACAATGGTGATTGGTAGTGTTCTAGGCTGTTATGATCCATCTTAACCATAGTTCAAAAAATCGTTATCGGCGATTAATCGGCAGGCCAAATTTTGACTCGGAAATCGGGAATCGGCAATTTATCGGCATTAATCGGCAATTTTATCGCTGCTTTTAAAAACATTTAAATTCATAAAATATGCTTAAATTAAATGTAAAAACAATGTTAAATGATGCAAGAAGTGACTCTGTACAGTATACAAGATACAATATACTATTATATTGTATACTATTATAATGTTAAATGATGTTAAATTTTAAATCATTATACAGTATACTATTATAATTTTATAGTGTATACTGTACAATTAACTATAAATTTATAATAATGTACAGTATATACAAAACGAATAAAATTAAATTTATAGTGTATGTTATAGATTGTATAAAATTAAATAATGTATTTTATATAAATGTATACAATGTACAATATATTGTATAAGTTGTATATACCATAGTTGGAATAATCGCATAATTGTATTTTTAATTACTAATTTGTCTACAGGCGATCAAAACTCATGATTCTTTCAGAAGATTGCAAGAAGTTGCTTGGTCCAAAAAGGTGCAAAAATGGATTTTATGAAAATAAGAAAAATATTGTCATCAATGCATAGAGCTCGAGAAAATATACACTTTTAGAGAAAACGACACCTGAAACGGTGCCACATAATGAAAGTTATGGCACATGCAAGTTTTAGTTGCTACATCTTCCCGGAGCCTTTCCAAAAATGGCAATTTTTTTTCTATCCTTGTGTTTTCTTCACCAAAAATTCAAAAAAGGAAAGAAATGCCAAAAAAGAAAAAAAATGATTCGAGCAGAAGAAAACAGGAGAAAAAAATGCAGTAGCTAAAAACGATTCGAGCAGGAGGAAATGGAGTGATTTTCCACGATTTTTCACACGATTTTCCATGATTTCTCAGGTTATTTAGTGTCGGAAATCGCCGATTTATCGGCAATACATAAATCGCGATTTATGAAAAGATAAATCATTTTGCATGTGAAAAACAATTTATCGCGATTATCGTTCGAGTAATCACGATTTTTAGAACTATGATCTTAACACTTCTGGAATGTGCTTGCTTGTCTTTGCACTTTAGGTTTTTAACTCTAGAATCTTGTGATCTGATGTGACAAAGAATTGACCTTCCCTTTGTTCAAACCCTAGCAAAACGTGAACCCTAAGACATGGTAAAATGTCCTAGTCTCTTGTCTTGGGCTGATCTCTCACACCCCCATGATGTGAGATCACTGCATTACATATCTGGAAAAAAGCAAGTTTGGTTGAATAAATGCCGATGTAGTTCTCCCATGAGGAGTGAAGAGGTTTCACTTCTTGATCCTATAGGAGATACAACTAGGAAATCAATATTGAACTTAGGATGATCCTACATTTGGCCTTTAACACTCGGCAACATGCTCCTCTGAACCCTTGTACTTTAGATTTGGCTTCTAGACTGTCCCAAGGTTGCTCTTGGAAGATTTATGATAATGTGTAAGCATGTTGATAATGATCTCCAATGTAGTGAAGGATGTGCTAGGATGATAATGACCTTGAGGGTCATCTTTATGTATAGGTGACACTTTGTTAATTTCTTGTGCAAGCCAACCCGAGAATCAAGCCTAAGTGGACCTAATGAAAGTGCCCATGTTTAAAAATTGATTGTTTCCCGTGAGGAGGACAATAATGACATGGTTAGATAGTATTAGTGGATGATACTATCCAGGGTTTCTGGTAGCATCTTGGGGGTCAAAAAGTTTCTATGTACGAATAATGATATTCTTGTATATACAAAAAATGATCCTGAATGAATAGAACTAATAATCTAATAGATAGAGGTGACCAAAATGATGTAAGGGTATCGGAAGGGTGAAATCGTGTTATAAAAGAGTCAAATATATGTCAATAGTCTAAGTTTGTCGTAGGGTACCAAGCCTCAGACCAAGTTTAGGGTACTAAACCTGCTATGTATTTACAATTTTGCAAATAAAATTCTTCAATAGTGTAGCCCTTTGAAGTAAATATTTATGATGTCATTGCCTTTAGGAAGTTGAGTAGGATGGAGTCGGGTAGAAGTGAATGTCTGTTGACAATAACCATTTACGACAAGGTACTACATTATCTCACAAGACCTCTGTGCCAACATAATTGTGAAGCATGACAAAAGATTTTACCATGGTACGAAGAGACGCGTTGTCAAAAAGAATAAAGATCTGAAGACCAATTCCATGTGAGACATAATTAATGCCCTTGAGCCTAAACAAAGGCAATAGAAGAAGACAATGTGGTTAGGGAGTGGACCAAGAAATCAAGTAGTCTACTTAAATGGTGGAATAATAAGAAAGAAAAAGGTTGCAAGAGGCGGCCAATTCTAAAATTCCATCAAGAGAAGTTTAGAGCTAAGGTTAAAGAAAGAGCCAAGGCTAAAGTGTGAGGAGAAGCTAGAGTTGGAGCCGTAATCAAGGAAGGGTTTTGTTGGAACCCAAGAACCATACACCACTCACAAATAATCAATTCTCTTTCCAGGGGAAAAAAGTCTTGATGCTATAATCAAATGATGCAGACATGGATATTATCTTCCTACAGAGAACCACCACACTAAGCCTGCTGCAAAATTATGTAGCAAAATCACACTAACAACAACAATTCAGCAACAACTCATAAGTTATATTTAATAAACAGATTACACAATGAATGGGATCAATCATGAACAATACAATCCTACAATTCACACCAACGCTCCGAGGATAATATCACTTAAACACCGCAGTGCTGCTCATTATGAATCTAGACTTGCACACAAGTCTTTACATGGAAATAACTTACAATTTCAAGACACAATGCTTCGAGCCTTAAGCTCGCATTCTCACTCTGCCCTTATTCGCAAAGTTAACCATGACCTATTCAACCACTTAAGGATTGACTTCCTAAGGCAATTGGGCTTTGTTTATAAAGCCATCTAATAACACAAACTTAAGGATAACATAAAACTATGGTCCAGAGGACTTTTTACAGACTTAGTTGGCCTTTCTGAGCTTTTGTGGCTTAAATTGATGTCTCTCCAATGCTTCATGGCTTTCAAATGACCTTGTAGTATTCTCCAGCTCCAAACAATACTTTGCGGCTTCAAATCAAATTTTGTAGTATTGTGCAACTTCGTTAGTGTTTTGCAACTTCCAATAGTTTTGCACAACTTTCCTAGTGTTCTGTGGCATTTGTCAATACACTAGTGCTTGAAGACAGACTTTGAATAGTTTGTGCGGCTTGCACAAAGGCTTCACAGATTTACACAGACTGCGTAACATACTGTACATTGCACAATATGATTGCGCACAACACTGGCATTATGCAGTACGCTTGCACAAAACTCCAGCAGTGCATAAATGCAACACAAGTACTCAACTTGCCAACAACACAATCCTTCAAGTCACGACCTGCCAACAACACAAATGCAAAATGCAAACAATTGACTCAAACTGTTTAAACTATCTTTGGTTGATTCAAGATTATCCTTGAACCGGGATGCTCCTGCATCAGACACCCCCAATAAGAGGAAATGCGAGGATGGTACTCACATTTGCGATCTGAATGTTAGAACCACCCTTTTGTCCTAGTAAGGACTTGATGTGCCTGCACACCAATGAGAGTTACCCATCTTCAAATAGCAGGACATAGTCAGATATGTGACCATCCTCCTCTACCAAATATGTCTTTGATCTTCAGCGCATCGATTAATTCCTTGGACAATCTCCTATTAACCGCAAGGGGTAACTCCTTCCACCATACTTGCACAACATTTCTGTGCACACTCTCCTTCCATCCTTGTGCAATAGCTCCATGCACCCCCTATAGAGACCAGTGTGTTTCTTGATCTCTTTTACATGTGCCATATCTTTCTATACTGTTGTGCTCTTCTCTCTGGTTATTCCATCCTCACCTTTCACCCATTTTCTCTCTATCCTTGCGCATGCTTTGTCATTACATTGCATTATCGCGTACGTTCCATCTTCACTAGCCTTAGACACCATGTGATTTTGGTGGGCTCCTTTATTCTCCTCCTTCAATGGCTTTAGAATGTAAGTTCACCCTTGCTTTTGCCTTTTGCACTCTCACTGTATTTTCTCACCCACCATACAACATCTCTCTGTCAAATTGCCAAGGTCTTCCCAACAATACATGACATCCATCCATCAATAAAATATCACACAACTTTTTTCACGATTCTCCCAATCTTGATCTCTATTTCGCATTGCTCCTTAGCAACATTTGCTTGTCTTTCAATCAGCAAAGTCACTCTATAAGGAACTAGATGCGGTCTTCATTCCAATCCCAACTTCTGTACCATCTCTACAAATACCAAATTATTTGTGTTTCTGCTATCAACCACCACTATACAACATTTCCCCTAGTCTTGCATCTTGTGCAAAAAATATGCCGCCTCTCACCTCACAACTCATCCTTCTCTCCCGCAACCTTCAAGACCTTCCTTGTTACCATCAGGGCTTTTCCTTCTTCTAGTTGTTCTCCTTCATCACTTTCTTTTTCTTGCATGATGTGCACACTTGCACTCTTCCTCATCCCATCATCCTTTTGCAGACATTTGAAAGATCGATATCCCACTTTGCAACACTTAAAACATGTGCCATGAAATCTTGTGATCTGACATGTACTTGTAGTGGACGTAGTCCTTCCCCTGTTTGCTTGTTCGTGCGCATTGTTTGTGCACTCCCCCCCTTCATACTCTTACATCACTTATTCTTTTCCACCACTAAGCTTCCCTTTATTCTTTTGCGCACTCATTTAGCACACCAACTTCTCTTCTTCTCTCAAGGCATATTTGTACATCTCTACTGTACGCATCTTTACCAAGTTGATCTCATTATGAGTTGCCCGTTGCAGTCTTTTGAGGTACCTCACCACCTTCTCTTGATCCATCTCTCTATGCCCAACTCCAATTGTAACCGTGTAAAACTCCTCTGTGTAATTCACACTTGGCTCATTTTGCTGCAATTGCTGCAGCTTCTTAAACGAATCCAACTGATAATCTCTAGGAATTGTTTTTCCCTTTCAGCTTTGTAACCATGTGCTCCCATCAAGTGATCTTGTCCTTACCCTTCCTCTTGCGCTCCAGTTGAACTTCCTTCCACCACAACTCTACATCACCCTTCAATGTGGTTTCAACTATTCTCACTTTGCGCCCTTCTGTAACCTCATCAAACTCAAAATACTCCTCCATCTCTGTGATCGAATTAATAAGTTCATCCACCTTTAGTGTCCTTGAAAAACACGGTAATTCCATTCGCACTCTACCAATCCTCGACACAGCCCTTTGCAACTTGTCTTCTGGATTATTTGCATTGCCCTGTACTGGACCTGCCCCATCCCCAACACCCTCAAGTGCTTCATGTTCGTCTACCTCGTCTTCCACATCAGTAACATCATCCCTCGGGATGAATCCTCTTTTGCGATCTTTTTATACTGCATCCAATCCGACCTACAATGTCCACAACATCTTTGTAATCTCTTCAAGCCTTCCAACTATATTATTTACCACTGCATTCACCACCACATGCCCTTTCCTTCCTCTTTTAGGCAACATCTTGCTTGGCAAAGCTTAGATCTATTGTCGCGCTCCACAAACCTACACACACCTTTAAGTAGCCCTCCCCTATTCTCTACCCACCCTGCAAGATGAACTTAAAACTTCTTGGAGTTGTGCCTTGTTTTGGTACCAAATGATGCAAATGCGGATATGATGTTCCTACATAGAACCATCAAACTGATCCTGCTACATAATTACACGGCGAAATCACACTAACAGCAACAATTCTGCAACAGCTCATAAATTATATTCAATAAACAGATTACACAATGAATGAGGTCGATCACGAACAATACAATCATACAATTCACACTAACGCCCATAGGCTAACATCACTTCAACACTACATTGCTGCTCAAAATGAATCTAGACCCATGCACAAGTCTCAACATGGATTTAACTTCCAATTTTAAGATGCATTACTTTGAGCCTTAAGCTTGCATCCTCTCGTGGCTCTTATTCGCAAAGTTAACCATGAGCTACTCTACCAGTTGAGAACTGACTTCCTAATGCAATTGGGCTTTTTTTTTATATAGCCATCCAAAGCCACAAACTTAACTCTTAAAACTAATATGAAAATATGGTCCAAAGGACTTAATTGGCCTTTCTGAGCTTTCACGGCTTCAATTAATCTTTCTCCAATGCTTCGCGGCTGCAATTGATCTTTCTCCAATGCTCTGCGGTTTTTAAACAATCTTGTAGTGTGCTACAGCCCCAAATAGTTTTTTGCAGCTTTAAATTAAACTATGTAGTATTACGTGGCTTCTTTTATGTTTCACGACTTCCCTAGTGTTTTGCCGCATCCGCCAATCTACCAATGCTTGAAGACAAACTATCAATAGTTTGTGCGACTTGCAAAAAGACTCCATAGACCTGCGGACTATGCAAATGACTAGACATTATGCAATAATATTGTGCTGTAATGTCCCCTTTTAGGACAGGTTAGGAATTAGCATAAATCCGATCACACAGCTGAAAAATAATTAATATTCAAACCCCAACTGCTGCGATTTTCAGAAATTCATAACTTTGGCTAGAGAAGTCCAAATAAGCTAAAATTTTGGGTATTGGGCCACAAAAATATGAAGAATAATATGCAAAAATCAGATTTCACACAGCCAACACGAAACCCTAATTTTTCTCTAAAAAGTAGGTCGCCCAGCACATTTAGGGCATCAAATCCACTCCAAAAATTATAAAATCACTTTCTCCATATTTCCCCTAATTTCTACTATCAAATCCACTATTAAATTGACTCCCAAATAACAGATCTAAAATAAATATTAATTTATAGCAACCAGAAAGCTTGCAGACAGTTGAAATCTTCTAAAATTGACAACTTGCTCAATATTCCATATTTTCCCTTCAAATAAAATGCAGATAATCCTATAAATTAAGAGTTTTCCAAAGAACTAAAGATCTGAATTTTATGATAATTGAAACCCCTTCAAATCAACCCCCAAAGTCTGAAAACCAGTCACTAGGGTTAGGGAAAATTAATTAAATAATTTCCAGCTCACAAAACCTTTCCAAAATACTCAAATAATCAGCCCTTGCATCTGAAACAATTAATTAGACACAACAACAAATAAATCTAGCATAAACAACCTCAAAACATGATAAATCAAACCCCCAAACAAATCGATTAGCCTCTAATAAATTGCAGCAATAATAACAGTCATAAAGCACCACAAACCATTCACAAAAATGAAGATTTATTCTCCCAAATAAACACGCCAATACCCAAGACCAAGTCGCCAATGCAAGAATGAATATATCATGCATAAACACATTCAACACAAGAGTGCTCAATGGAGTCTTCAATATTCTTCAATAATATATCCAAATGAAAGAGAGCACCATGCAAGAACTAGGGCATACATCCCATGGGCATACATCCCAATACTCCAAGCATGGTGTGAAATCAAATGATCAATCAACATAACCCTCTTAAGGAAATGCGACCTCCTTTATATAGAACTAAGAGGTGCAATATCCAATAAAGACCGACCTTTTCCCTTTTGGAGGGAAAACATAAACTAAAAGTATTTTATTATCCATAAGTGTGGCGTCCCCTTTTTAAGGGTATTTTGATAATAAAAAGCCATCTAATATTATTTAATTAATTCCCCTTTTTATTTTGCATTTTGGGAATTAAATTAACTAATTAATTACATCAATTGCTCCATAATTATTCTTTTGTGAGCAATACTCTAAGGTGGTGGAAAAACCACTCAGCATACATAATTAAATAATTAAATAAATATTGCTTTATAATGTCAAATGATTAAAATCACTTTCCAGGCAATATTATTTAATTACTTAACATAATTTTCCCCTTGCAACAACCCAAATCCCACGGGGAAAAATAGGCTAAGGGTCTTCAAAAATGGGGACATTACAATCCTCCCTTTCCAAAATTGTTTGCCCTCAAGCAATAGCAAACTCATGTGTCCGGGTCCAAAAGTGTAACACTTCAAAAACCGAGCTCCCATGCCACTCAAATGGTGTAGCATTTTTAACAACTTAAGATGCTTCTTTCTTTTTAAAATTAGGAGTGTCTTTCGCTGCAATTTTTCTTTCAAATCTACATAGGAAGCAAACAAGTTAGAAAAATAAGGGTTGAAGAACACCCTTTCAAGGTGCCTCCATGGTGTGCAAGTCTCCTCCATATATGGGCTGCCCCCAAACTCTAATGTGGAATTCTTTGTGGTGACTCTTGGTCTTCCGTTGTTGGCTTCTAGTGTGGTTGCTCAAAAGGAGCAAAGTATTAGTCTATTGTTAATGCTTGAAAGGAGGTATGTGTTAGTCTCATCATATGCTTGTGTGAACCATATTTGTAAACTATCCATAATATAAACAATCTAACACTTAAAACATGGCATTTTCTTGTTTTGATTTTGAATTTGCATGCACAATTGCTGCAGGCAAAATGATTGCTTTGCCCAATATGGCGGTTGCGAAACCGCAAGTTGATGTAGACCGTGGTTTTGCAACCATTTCCTATGTAAATTGGCGGTTTTGGCATTTCCCAAAGAAAAGGTCCGTTTGACTATGACAAATAACAGAAACCACTTCCACATGCCTTTGGTCAGAAAATGGAGTTTTTGGGGATGTAACTGGTTGTGTGTGATCGCCCGTAACATGTGTGACAAAGTTGTAAGACAACTGCTTGCCACCAAAAACACATACACGCTCAAACATGCTCGGTTTTGTGTGATGCAAGATTGTGTGTGGACCTCATTTCTTAGTTCTTAGATGTACACTGATTTGAGGATCTCTTTGCTTGAGTTTATGAATAAATTAGTCTTATTCACCATTTTGTTGTGACCTTTGTTTGGTGTAATGACTTATCTTGGGTCATTTTTGTTACTTCTTCTTGAGCTCTGTGATGCAGGAGCATCCCAGATTTCTGAGCAATCCTGCGCAAGCTAAAATATTTTCTTTTACTTCTAATGTTTTGTTCAATTTGGCATTTTTAGCTCCATTTGCAGGTTTAAATGGTGGCATTGGGGTCATAATTTCGTCGCAAATTGTTCGCAGTACAAAATAAGGGTCTCAGTATTGGAGGAGCACTTAGTCACAAAAATGGAGATCCCTAAATTTAAATTTTAGCATCCCTCAAGTTTCTATGTATAGAGGAGCACTAAAGAAAGATTTAGTAATCCTTGGAGGGTCACTTTAAGACTAAGGTTCACAGGGTCAAATTATAAGCTAAGAACGCAGTGTTAAAAATTTAAGGGAGCCCACATTATACATTTAACACTTTGTTAATCCCGCAGAGTCAAAATAGTGTGCATGAGCTCAAGTAGATACGAAGGTTCCGAGTGGCACATTCAGACACAACACACTTGCTGAATTGGGAGTCGATTCTTTGAACGCAGAGCCCACAGAATCTCAGCACAGTTTGGGAGTCTGAGCTCCACAAATAGGTGACAATTGTTGCAGGGTGGATTCTATGCACGTGTTGGACTTGGAGGGACCCAAATATTCATCGAACACAGTGCCCAAACATAAAGTGGATGTGATATCTGAGTATCTCGATTAGACCACACACTATAAAGTCACTGGCCCCAAATTGAGCCCACAGAGTCTATTTTGAGACTGAGTACCCCGTGATCTTGACACATGATGCAATTACATGGAAGGTATCAAATATGGCTTTGCATACTGAAAGGAAAAGCACAAGGAAAATTCAGAGAGATAAATTTCTCTAAATGTCACCATTTAATGAAAATTTGGGATCATTGGAAAGCTCTTGGAGAGATCTTTTGATTCAGACTCAATTTGAGATAATTGGTTTCTTGAGAAAGGAGAATTTTGCACCTAAAAACCTTTGGGAGCCGTTTCACTACATAGGTGGTCCAATTAATTCAATTGAACAGTGGTCCGTTGAGCACGCAATTGTAGGGGATACAATGGTTGGAAATTGATTGTAGTAGTTTCCTTGAGCCCAACAAACAACAGGGAGCTCGATTCTCATTTATTGAGAATCCTTGAGATCAAAGAGCCGTGGGAGATTAGAGACCCAAAACCAATTTGAATTTTTGGTTTTGGAGAGAGATCACAAAGCTCAAGAAACTCAAAACAGTCTCCTACCTCATTTATGGATGATTTGAGTCGGAAATGGGCTCTGCAAGCTTCTTTGATGTTTTTAAAAAGAGAAAGATTGTAAAGGCAAAAGGGAGCTCGCTCAATTCTAGGGTGCTGCCAAAATCACTGTAGAAGTCACTGTGAATGCATTTTCGAGAAAGAATCATTTGCTGTGATCTCATTGTTCTCAAGTAATTATAAACCTTTCATGTCTTCCCTTGCTTAAACTTGCCTCATTTGTGCCCACAAGAGTTGAATTGTTGTGCACTCTGACCTGACTGCCAAGGTTGGGCTATTGTTCAATTGAGACCCCTAACCTTGACCGCATCACTGTGTCACCTAGTTACTCTGTTTTTACAAATTTAGTCCTTCCCTAACTTGTTTACAACCTGTGTTGCCTATTCATTTTATGAACTTCCAAACTCTCTATCATTCTAGGCTCATATTTGTGTTGAAAATTCTTACTAACTGGTCCCATTTCCAAGAAATTTGATCACTTTTCATCACTGTGAATATCCAGGTGTAAATTGAGAACCAAAACATTTTCAAGTGACAAACCACCTTGGTTGTGAAGTATTTATTTAATTGTGTAACTGGTCTATATTTTTTATTTGTGTAAATTTGTATTCTAATTGGGCATAGTTTTCATTCTTTAGTCTCCTTCTACAAATCTGACTAGCCTTTTCTTATCAGGCAGTTTGTTTCTTTGTTTTAGTTAAGCTACTTTTAAATCTTTGTTTAATGCTTCTGTGTTTGTAAATTATTCTTGTGATAAAACTTGATTCATTTCTCGAAAAACAGCAAAGCCATTTTTACCTGCCATGCTTTGGAAATACTTTGGCAAAGAAGGAGCTTAACTTAGGGTTTTGGTTACTGATTTTACTGTGCATTTTCACTGGAATAGGAGCACCTTCGGCGTATTCTTAGAGGGCAGGCTTCATTATTTGACTGGAGTAAATCAACATCTTTGGCCCGAACATTCTCACCTCGTGTTCTGGAAAGTCAGGTTGATGCCAAAAAGGTAATTAGTGAAAAGATGAGGGGTTTAAGTTATTTTATTAAAATGTTATTAAAATTTGAATGTTCTCTTTATTTATTCCATGAAATACATTCATTATTTGTTTTTTCTACCTTCTTATATAGAAGAATAAGTGTAGCTAATTTTAATCTTGTATACAGGAGCTGGAAAAAAACCTTAAAACAACATGTGAGGAATTCATCATGTCAGTTACAAAGCTTGCTGTTGAACCCATGCTTTCTTTTGTTACGAAGGTTGGTTACACCTATAATATTCCATACTAGACATTATGAATGCTATTTATCTATGTGAAAGTGCCGTGAAATCAGTCATAATTAGTGTAGCGCCATGACACTCTTTAGCCATATATATTGATTGTTGATTTGCATGGCCTGGACATTTTGATTCATTGAGCTATATGTCCATTGTGAATATTTTTTTCTTTGCTTAGTATACCTGTAGTTAAGGGACTCAAGACCTGCGAAAAAAGGAAATCCAAATGGGCTCACCCAAAATGGGTATTCTTATTTACTGAAGGCATACTCGACAAAAGAAAAGTAAGAACCAGGCCTAACATCAGAAAAAGAAATGAATACCTGTTTTACATGCCCGACACTAACCACAATTATGATCTCTTAAATCATCTAGCTATTGAGATCAATCATTCTTATTTATTGGATTATAATGTCGAACTGACGATGCTGCCCTTGATTAGTGGAGCATCTTTCATTGTCATGACTATCTGAATTAGATGCAAATTAAAGCCCATCCTGTAATGTCCCCTTTTTGAAACTAATCCATTTGAAGGCTTTTTGCCCGTTCTTCTTCCCGTGGGCAAGAGGAAGATGAACAAGGGAAGCTCTAGGATTATATTTTAAGTCTTTCTTTAATTAATAATTAAGTTTTCCTTTTGTGTTTCCCTTCCTAAGCAAGTCGGCTATGTTGGAGAGCTTTTAATTCCATCTTAAAAGATAAAGTAATCTTCTAATAGAGGTTGGTCTTGGGGAAATCTCCCTTAATGACTCTTGGCGTCACCTTAACGATATACAAGGAGTTGCATAGGCTCCTTTCGGGCATCTTTTTGGCATATATATTTTTATCTACTTGGTTCTAGAGCTGGTTGCTCTATTCCGATCCACTAAGGAGCAAAACTCCATTAGTGTGGCAAGCAAGGAAGACGAAATCCTTCCTTGTTGAAGGTTGGAGAACAAAAACTCTCCAATTTGGTGTGTTAAGGACTTCTACGAAGACTATTTTGCTGATTGGGCAGCTAGGGCATCAAGGAGAAGAATATCAAGGGTTTATCATCACTTTTGGCTCCCTCTCCTATGGTAGCGACTTGGGTGTGAGTGTGTTTGGGTGCCTTCTAGGGCATGTTTTGGCATGCCAAGTTGATATTCAGATTTCTACATATTTGTAAGGCTGAATTTAGCATTTATTGGAAAGAGCAATAATTCAGTCAAATTATCACCATAAACATTTCAGCTACAATATATAGAAACCCTTTAGGATGATGTTTATATGATAATTTGTTGCAATTATTGCACTTTCCAAAATTCAACCACAAACATCAGCTGGAAATTAATTATTTTAGTTGGCATACAGAAGTTCAGAGCTATCAAATGTTTTTGACTGAATTTCTTGTTTGGTTCAGCTCTAGAAAAACTCCAATAAACGTTTCTTCCGGCCTAAGGGTTTCATGCGAGGTGAAGAGATGGATAGAATGATGAAAATGCAAGAAAGACTAGCAGACACCTTGGACTTTCTTGCCCTCACTATGCAAAATCTACATAGGGGAAGGACATCCAAGGAGGAAAGGGTTTCTTGCACAATACATGATAGTCGGAGGGAGAGGCCATTCTCATAAAGCCACTCTAGACCTACCTTCATTGCTAAGGAGGAAATCACAACCAAGGAGGAACCTAGGGTTTCAAAGGTTAATAATGTTGCTGCTAGCTTCGAAGAGTATCAAGCCCTTCCGGAAGTTATTCTAATGCGCTATCATTTTCCGAGTTTACAGGATGGAGAAATGATAGAATGGGCATTGGAACTTGGTCCAAGCCCCAAAACATGCGCAAGGGTCATGGGAAGGATATCCCAACCCTAGAGGAGAAGATCCCCTTCATGTTGACAAAGAAAGAAGAGGTTATGGAGCTTGATGAAGAGGGAGCCAAACTCCCAAATTCGCTATACAATGATGTAAATGCCCATCCTTCTAAGGTTAAGAAGGAAAAAGATCTATCGCAGCAGCTAGTTACCAAGAGGGAGCAGCCCTTGGGAGTCTTAGAAACCCCCGGCACTCTTGCCAAAGTGGAGCTCTTGACTAATTTTCCGAACAACACTATGAAGACACAAGGTGTGGAAGAAAAGTTGAAGGTTGAAGCTCAATTGCCAAAGGACAAGGAGAAGGCTACAATAGATTCTCATGAAGAACACCAAAGGTATGAGGATAATTCAAATTTGTTGCTTCCTATCATGCCATTTTAGATTTATGGTCATGGGCAATTTGTTGAAAAAGATGATTCTGGGGGCAAGTTTGATGCTTCGTAGTAAATCACGGCAAATGGGTAATTATCATGATGCTAAGAATGGAGAAAAATTAGAATTGCAAGGGGTCAATTTGGCAAGAATTTTGGGTGACCTTGTTGGAAGCCATACACATGAAGAAGGGGCTTTTCCGGGTGCCATTAATCACTTTTAGTCTGCTGTAATTTTCAAGACAGCAACTAAAGGGCAATTAAATTAATTCCTTTCATGATTATAGCAAGAGTTTATTGCTTTACCCTATGTCATTACTATGCCTTGGTAATCATGAGGATTATTCTAACAAAGATAAGAAGGTGAAGGAGCAAAAATGGGAGGAGAATATTTGCCAAGAAGTCACTATCCATCTCCCAAGCATTGCCTATGAGTTGGATTTTCATGACAGCCAAAGGTATGATCGTCATTGCCCATATTCAATGCTCCATACTAAGGCATTTTTAAAGTCTTTGCGAGAGGGACGACACCCTAATAATTTCAGTTCAAGGTATGATAAAAACAACAATGGTCTACTCCAATTTTTCCATCACTCTATGGAAGATAAGAGAAGGAAGTTGGATCCCTTGTATGAAAATGTTCTATATGCATGGGTGTGGGACCCCGGTAATGTTTTAAGCAAAATACGGGTGTAGTTACTAATGTTGAAATCATTATTACTAGTAATTTCATCATCTCATACCAAGGAGCAAGGAAAAGATCAGAATTGATCCTTGAAGAACATAAGAAAAATATTGTGGAAGGCAACAAGGTTCAATGGTTGAAGCTCATGGGTCAAGAGGAGAAAATAGTGTGTCACATGGAGGGAAATTGCAAGGAGGAGCAGCCTGTAACAGCAGATTTGGGAAGCAAATGGTGTTCTTAAATTCAGTAGTTTTCCCACAAAAAGAGCCACTCACAATAGGTAAGAGTGTTCATCATCACAAGGTGGGTTTCGAAGAACTCTTTGGGGTAAACATCATCACTTCCAATTGTAAATATGGGACTGATTGGAATTCAATCCAAACTGATTATGATGTGGAGTCTCCTAAGGTACAATTACATATTCACATTCCCAATTTTTGTATATTGTCTGTAAGAGGATTCATGTGGGTATATATGGAGTTTTCTATGCTTTCTAACACCTTAACTAAGTGTGATTTACCACAAGAGCACCACATCCTTCAGTCACAACAGCTTGAGGTGATATGCTGGATTGACAACATGGGAAAACATTGTACCCCATGATTACATTTGCATGGACATCTGCCCAAGATCTAAAAGGAAATTATCACATCATCAATGGGCTTTCAGCTCAAGCATTGAGAACCACACATGAATGGGTACATCCTACATGTTTGTGTGTATCACAATACCATTCACAAATGCAATCTCAATTCTCTTTTAATTCACAATCTCCTAATCTCAAGAAGAATTATTTTGATAGTAGTCATGGGATAGGTAGCCGGTACGTGGGTACGGTGCAGGTACGTGGGTACGGGGGCTACATCCGGTACGTTGGTACGGCAATTTTTTTGGGGGCCCAGGTACAGCACTTGGGTACGGTAGTCCAATATACATATAAAATACTTAAAATATTTTGAAAAGTAACAAGATAAGCAAAATTCCAGCCTTACACATGCATAGATTAAACAAATCTGAAATATACATAGGTGAAATAGCGACAAAAGTTAAAACATATTGATAATTCATTGTTCAAACTTATAACCAGTACATTGTTCAAATCAAAATGTTACAATGTATTATCATTATCTAACATTGTAAACACAAAAATGAAGATACATCAACATTCTAAAGATACATCAACATTCTAATTCACGTGGTTCATTTAGACTATAATAGTCTAATGGCTCACGCAAAGTGCATCTTCTCCAATGTCTTCAAGTTTGGAGAGGTCATCACTACCATCACGTCCTTATGTTCAGGTTATTAGAACCACAAGCACAATGAGTACAACCAGAACTATCAGCAATGCCGCTCCCGCTAGCCCCACTTTGCAGCTCACGCAAAGTACTATCTAGGTCCGGGTCTAGCAATGAAAGTTGGGCAATGGGAACATCCAAGTTTGGAGTCTCTGGGTCTATATCCCAACACTTTGTTGGCCCTTTCCTGTACTCATCCTTCTTATGTGATAGAAGGCGCAGGTTAGAATGCACAAAGACCAAATCCTCCACCTTTTTTGCTCCCAACTTGTTGCGGTTAACCGAGTGGATAAATGAATATGTACCCCAATTCCTCTCAACTGAAGAAGAACTCGCAACCTATTGAGGCAAGCCGCAAAGTCAATGCAAAATTAAAATTTTAAACTTATAAATATAAAGTAAAAAAGAAAGAGTTAAGAAATTAAAAAAATTAAAATCTTACTTGTGATAAAACTTTTATTGCAAGTGGCATGAGGTAGGGGTATGCTTGTCCATGGAGGTACCACCACGAATAAGCATCCATCCTGTATTTGTCACGAAGAGCGCTAATGGAGTGATCCCTGGAGGATATGAAATTCACAAACTCACCTCTAACCATGTCTTCTACTTCTGGATTGGGAAGATTCTAGAAAATGTTGCCTTATACCCCTCACTAACTTCAACATCCCTATATGGTGGGACCCTCCTAGGCAAAGAAAGGATCTCTGCGCTATAGTATTTTGGAGTCAAGGCAAAAGCAAGAAGATGCAATGGAGTAGTCATTTTGTTCCACCTTTCAATGAGATGTGAGTGCACTTCCTTGAAGAAGGTCTCTGTAGGATCTTGCTCTTTGGCATTTATGATGGTCTTAATTGACTCAATCATTGAGTCAATTCCATCATAAATCTCACCCATGCATGGATGATCCATATCAACAAATCTCAACATACTCACGATGGGCTCAGTAAAACTAAGCAAGTAATCCACACGATCCCACCATGTTTCATCCAGGATCAACAATTTCACATTTCTAGCCCTCTCACTGTTTGCTTGCCTCCATATACTCCAAAGGTCATTGATAACCATGCCACTCAATGCCTCTCGCACCTTCACAAGCCGTCTCAAGACGAGCGTGTGCGAGGCAAATCGAGTCTCAGCAACCTAATAAGAAATCAAAAGAAATAAAATTAAGACAAGTAAATTTAAAACATTCAAAATTCTACAAATTACAAACTTATAAAATTAATTTAATGAATTTTAAAAACTAATAATTATTTTTAAAAATAAAAAAGAATGTTACGGGTTACCTTCAATAGCTGCAATGTTGAGAATTTACGAAAGATGGCTTGGGACATGTGGTGGTTGCTGACAAACATTTGAATCTCACTTGCCTCCTCATATACTTGTTTGATCCAAGCAATTTTTGTGCCCAATTTTTGTAACATTAAGTTGAGGGAATGAACCGCACAAGGTGTCCAGAATATGTGTCCATACCGTGCCTCAACCAACAACCCTGCAACTCTACAATTTTTTGCATTGTCCGTTACAACTTGGACAACATTTTGAGGCCCCACCGCCTCAATAGATTCTATGAGGATGTTGGCAATGAATTGGGCATCCTTCACTTGCCCCTCACAATCAATAGCCCTGAGAAACATTGCCCCTTTAGGACACACGACAACCACATTGATCAATGGCCTATTTGCTGTATCTTTCCATCCGTCAGAAACGATGGACACTCCTGTTTCGAGCCATTGATTCTTGATGGGTAACAATGAGTCTTCAACTTTTTTTCTTTCTTTTGACAATAAGGTGGTGCGCACCTTTTCATACCTTGGGCTAATGTACCCTTTAGGGGCTTCATTGATACATCTCACCATATCTTGCCAGTATGGTGATCTAACAACATTAAATGGGACACCACATGCATAAATAAAGCGTCCAACACTTTGGTTAGCTATGTCCCTGCTTTCATTCTGGAATGCCCTTTCCAATGGGCCTACATCTTTTGTTCTTTTGTGAGAAAGAGGTGAATCCTCTTCCCCTCCAGTTGCAATAGGTGTAGACAAAAATGGGTGATCTGGGGCCACAACATCAACAAAAGGAGAAACAGGTGGCTTGCTAATGGTATGTGATCTTCCTTTTCTTGCCATAGGATGATTGGATTTTAATGCCATTGTTGCATCTGCTTCCTCCTGCTCTTTGATGTATGCAAGGGTCTTTGCACGTGGCAACCCCTTTCCATCCAACCCTGCCACATGTTCTGATTCCCGTTGGCCAATAGCCCCACACAAATGGGCTTTCACTCGACTGTAAGAGCTCTTAAATTGCATATTACATTGTGAGCAAACCCAAACAAAACCCCCTCCACCTGGTAATTGTTCTAAGTTGTTTGACATGCAAACTCCAAAGGGGGGAAAACCCCCTCCAAAGCCTCCAAAGGGGGGAGGATGGATCATTTTTGTTAAGGAGACCTTTACTACTTTGACCCACAGAACTAGAACTTGCAGCCATTTTAAGTTTTTAACTGCACAATGCATTTAAAAAAAATGAAAACAAATTTAGTCTTGAGAAAATGTTGGAAGTTTAAAATTTAAATTTAAATGAAATCAAATGTAGAAAAATGAAGCTTAAAAGTTAAAACAATAACAAAAAACAAACAAAAAAAAAACAACTAAAAAATAATAAAATATTAAATACAATTAACAAACTAAAACACTTTAAAAAAATCACAAAATACTTACCTCAATACACCCAACACCAATAATGCAAGCTCCTTGAACTCCTTGTCACTTGTTGCAAGCTCCTTCAACTATATGGCACTTGAAATCAACCCTAAGCAATTGAAAATATGGAAAAATTGAAGGTGAGAGTCAAATATGCAAATAAGAGGCAAGAATGCAAATGTGAGGTAAATGACTTGTTGTTATAGAGTTTGGGGGCACAAATTAGGGTTGAAAAGAATATTTTAATGTTTAAAAAGTCGGTTTGACCTTTTTTTGACCAAAAAAAAAAAAAATTAAAAAAAACGCGTGATGGCGGGTACGGGCAGGTACTGGCAGGGTTCTCCTTGCAGGGCCCGGGTACGTCCACAGACGTACCCTGCCGTACCCAAGCCCTGCAGGAAGAACCCTGCCCGTACCCGTGCGAACCGTACCCGAACCCCGTACCCGTCGCCGAACCGGTACCTGAATCCTGACCCTACGTACCGGCTACAGAGTTATTTTTATATAATATTTTCCAATATTTGGAAACTTAAACTCCCTTCCATGCAAAATCCTTGGATAGAGCCTCCCCTTGATAAACAACTTACTGTCCCTAAAAGTACAACACTGAAAATTACAAGGCATTCAATACCCTAAAGATTAAATCGCTAACTATGAGGAATATACATAGAAATGGCATGGATGGAAATTATTCCATCTAAAACAAAATTGTGGAAGTGAGCATAATTGTTAGGAACAAGCCAATTTCCACGGCTTGTTCGATATCATGTGACCATGCAGGGCTAAGAATAGGCATCAAAGGATGATGAAGTCAGGATACATAATTGGTATCAAGAACAGCGGTTCCTTAAATTCTTCCAACAAGTGCAATAAGAATCCTCACATCATATTGGCCAATCAAAGTTTGGATTCAATGCCCTGGGTTACTAAAATGAGGGCAAATGCATTTACTTGATCAACCCAAAAGGATACTCACGGAAATGCTCTACAGTTGGTCCAATCTAACTCCACTCAAAACGGCGTGAATCATTCACATTTTTTCTATTAATGAGTTTTCTTCATGTGCAGGTACATGGCAAAGGAAGGAGCAGCTGACAATCATATTTGGGATCTATTGTGCATGCTCGCAATCTGCTTCAGAAGGGCAAGCAATTTCGGGAAGGGAAGACTGTAGTCCCCTTTTTAACTAATCCGTTTGCTATGGCTTCTTGCCCATAGAGGAAAGGCTTCCAGTGGGAAAGAGTTAGATGAACAAGGGAAGCTCTGGGATTATATTTTAAATCAGTTTTCTTTAATTAGATAATGGAATATTTTCCTTAAACAGTGAAATTTCCCTTCCTATTGGGCAGGTCAGCTGGGCTGGAGAACATTTTAGATTCATAGCTTAAAAATAAAGTAATCTTCCTATTAGAGGTCGGTCTTGGTTAAATCTCCCTTAACGTGACTCTTGGTGCCACCTTAAGGTTGTTTAAGGAGTCGCATAGAGCTCCTGACTCTGGGCATCTTTTTGACATGATATATTTTTTCAAATTAAATGCTAAGAGCTAGTTGCTCTATAGGAGAATCCACTAAGGGAAAAAATCCTTGAGTGTAGCAATCAAGGAACCGAACAAAAACTTATTCGGCAGCCCAACATGTTGAAGGTTGGAGAACAAAATTTTTCCAATTTACTGGTGTTGAGGACTCCTACTGAAGAATATTTCACTGATTGGGCAGCTAAATCAAGGAAAGAAAATCAAGGGTTTATCATCACGAATTTGGCTCAAACATCTCGCAGGGTAGCGAACTTGGGTGTGAGTGCGTTTGGGAAACCGTGACTTCTAGTTTACCAAATTTGGCATGCTAAGTTGATATTCAGATTTTTACATATTTATAAGGCTAGTCAGCTGATCTACAATTTATTTGGCATGTATTGGGGTTTTGGGGACCTGATTTTCAGTCACATTTGATAGTCTGAACTTCTGCTGATATTTAATTAACCATTCCAGCTGTGTTTGTGGTTACAAGTTTTGGAGTGATACATTGCCTTAATATATTCCTAAAGGGTGTCTATATATTGTAGATGATGTTTATGGTGCAAATTTTTTTGAATTGGTGCTCTTTCCAAGATTGCAGTCATAAAAATCAATTTGTTGCACACTATGGCTGTTTCATTTAACAGTTAAAACTGGTATAAAAAATCAAACTTGAAATTTTTGTTTGGGTTAAAAGTATGTGTGATTTCAAATGCAATGTATAGTATTGGTACAGCCCTAGAAAGGGACATTATCACTTCCTAAGCTCTCTCAATTCATTCCTCACATCACACTGAAATCTCTTTTAACTAGCTCACTCTCGTTTGTACTTCATTTTTAGTATGCAGGATGCTAAGGTAAATAGAACCAGCAGTAGTAAATAACAAACATGGTCCAAGTACAATATTTCTAGAACTTATGCTGATGAGAAGGAGAAAGCGCAGAATTGCAATGTCTATGTTGGCCAAGTTCTTCCCGGTACAACCTATAACAAACTGAAAGCCAGAGCACGTCAAAAATGATAGCTTTGGATCTAATACCCGGCTACCAGTTTATCTGTTTAGAAATACAGTGGTGGCAGAGATGTCTCAAAAAGTATATGAGATGAATCAAGGAAAATATTACAACTTTTATCTTAGTCTAGAATTCTGTCATAGAAACCATTGAGCCCTGTGTAGGAGCCCCACCTGTTTTGCTCATCCAAGAAGCCAACTTAGATGAAATCTTCCTCAAAGGAGTTCCGAGGAGAGCAAGGGGACAAAAATCTTGGTAAAGCTGCCTGGGAGAGTCAGAGGTTGAGATGCCCAGCTAACAAAGTTGTGATCTCTTGAAGTATTTCCCTGTGCCTGTGTGATATTGATGGTTACAACTCTTTTTGGTCTGACAGGTAAGTACCTCCTGAGCTGGACAAAATGCCTGCGGTTGACAGGTTAAATGCCACATCAAAAAAATTTGCCTGCCAAAGGTTTTCTGAGATCGAACATCATTCCCCTAAAGCCCTTGCCAGTATGTCCCTTCCACCTGTCCATGTCCCTTGCACATTTAAATTTTCTGTCCAGCCAGATACGAATTTAGGCTTCCAAATTTTATCATTGAAGAGAGAGGCAATCTCCAGCTCTTTTTCCGAAGTTGTCACTTTTGCAACCCTTTTTCTTTTTTCAAATTCTTGGTGGGTTAGAAAAACGTTCTCCATTTTGCCTTTGCCTTTATCCATTTTCTCCCTACCTCCCCTGTGTGGCTTACCCTCCTCAACAGCAGCTGCACAAGCCATCCCTTGGTCTGATACACAGTCACATTAAGGGTTTGGAGATTAGGGAGCTTCTTAAATGCTGAGAGAGGAGCAGATTTCTGTCTCTGTTACCAAGCAGAGACACAGTTTTTAACCTTCTTAAAAATCAAAGACTTTCTTAATCAAACCACAAAATCTATATAACACCTCTTCACTCATCTTGATTTTCATGAGAATCTCAGAACTTTTAGTGGAATTTCCAAAGCAGATTGCAGCAGTAGAAAGAAAGCATACACCAGATTCTGTTTTGATGCTCCTGCTTCATGGTATATTTTTAAAGTGCTTAAAATTTTAAAGCATATTTATAATACAGACTTTTTGCTAAGTCTTCGACTCTTTATGCCGGGATCTAATTATTAAAATCTGTATGCCAGATGACCTCAAATTCTGGAATTAGCCGGTGCAGAACTGAGTTTCTTTTTTGTGCATCTTTGTTATGTATTAATATCTACGTTGCATGGAAACAGAAATGGAAACGAATATGAAACGCGGAAACGAGAATTTTCAAAAAACCTTGGATACGAAACGTTACCGGAAACGTCCGTACAATATATATATGCGTAATACTCATTTTATAATTGTAGACCATAAGAGATAATTGATAAAGCACTCAAAATATTTTGTATTCATTGAAATTTGAACTTCTAAAGAGTCATGACTCATCATTCAACATGGTTACAATTTCAATGATTCACATATACATGATAATAATCTAGATTCTAAAATATATCATCTATATTTTCTAAATCAGGTATTAAATGCAACTTTTTTTTATTTTTAAAAAAGTTTTGATGTTTTAAACTTAAAAAAAGCGGTGGAAACGTGCCAGACGTTTCCGGAAACGTCTGACACATTTCCACCACGTTTCGTTTCCATTTCTCGTTTTGGAAACGTTTCTGCCACGAAATGTGACCACCTGGGGCGTTTCCGTGCTTCTGAGATTAATATATATAGTCCTTGAACTTTCGTTAAAAAAGAAAGCATGCACTAGTGGATGAATTTGCATTAAGTTTACATAGTATTTCTCGGGGGTAACGAAACAACTGCCCAAAGATCAAAAAACCAGATGCTTACTTTTTCAGCTGGTTGGAGGCTCCACCAAAGAGGCCCTTAAGCTATCACAAAAGGAAAGAGAACAGGAGAAAGCGATCCTCGGATACTGTGTTGGGAGATGGAGTCAACCGTGGTCGAAGCCCAAAATTTTGCAGAAATCTGCCCCACAAGCTTTTGACAAGATAATCAACCCTCTCCTCGCACAAATTAACAACAAATATTGAATGGTTTGCTTCTTCGAGCCACATCCAGCAAACTGCTCAGAATAACAAGTTCCAGAAGAGAGGGGTATGCATGGGGAAAACTTACCTTGGTAAGAAGTCCTAGAAACCTTGCTGAGAGAGTCTATGTCACTGATAAATCCTTCAACATGCCTGAAAGTCCTCCTTCCTTGTTCTTCTAATGATAGAAATGAGATTAGCATAGGATAGGCTAGAGGCGGAGTTATGGGATGAGAGTGCCAAACCAGTGGCATGCATAATCAGGGTTACATCATAAGGACAGCTTGCCACCTTGGGCGGTTGTTGGGATTAATGTCATGATTACTGCTTACATGCAATCTATTAGATAATCATCAAACCCCCTTCATCCTCATAATCCTTCTATATTTTTTATCATTTTTTTTAAGAATCTAAGTTCCTCCCTTTTAATATTAAATATTATATCATATAAAATATGTATAGCCAAATTGAGAATTTTGATGTTTGAAAACAGCTGTACACGCAAGATTTAGGATTGAATCCCAGTTTCCTATTGTTGAGAATCCTCTTAAGTTTAATATGTGGAATCTTGGGGTGAAGATCAACCCACAAAGAAATATGAATAACTGTGACTTCACCAATGGAGTTTTTAGGTACTCTTGTCCTCCCTTGAAACAAATTAGCTCTCCTCAGTTACCTTAAAAACCAAATAGTTTTATTAGAAATCACCAGACATTTTTTTCTTAATAGCAGAGTAGGCTTAGGATCCCCATTAGAGCTTATAATGTTAAAGTTTATATCAAGGAAACTAATTTCTTTTTGAGGATTAAAAATTGTGCTGCCAAAATTATATTTCCAAACAAGTGACCAAAAATGCAATACAAAAAAGACATGCTTGATAGGTTATTCCTGATCACAAGCAGAAAACATATCATATGTCATGCCACATTTTGCTAAAGCATATCCCACAACAAGTTTTGATGCAAAAGGAGCCATCTGAAGGATTGGATTCTAGACAAGAGAACTACTAGAGTGAAAACTTGTCAGTGCATCTTTTGGGGGGCAACCCATTTCTTGTTAAGAGTTAGACAAATCTCAAACGTACATGCCAAATTTTCATGCATTTAGTTTATTTCTGGAAATGGAGAATTGTTAAGACAAAAAACATTGTCCTAGATTTCAGTATCAAATTCCAAACTAACACTTGAGGCAGAAGGATTTGAGGCCTTCATTGATGATAAGAAAGTTTTCTGTTGAGTGTCCAATGTCCATTAGCAAAAATATCACCAAAGGTTTTATTTCCATAAATAAATCAAAATGTAGCAGAACTCCCTCTAATACAGGTTAGTAGAGGCTTATTTTCAATATGCAAGCTCCACAATATAAATTGAAATATCTGGTGGTGCCTTATAGATTCCCAAGCCCTCCAAAAATACCAAAAAATGCTCGAGCCAGTAGTTTTAACTTTGCACATCACTAATAGAAGTTTATGTTTGTTGTGCAATGAACAACTTCTGTTTGTCATTCACAATAAGTTGTTGGTTCTCCAAGATTTTGTACTTAGTTAATTATGTTTTCAGCTGGAGGAAAAAAGAGGATATTTTTGACACCTCAGTTTGTTTAGTTTGCCCAGCAGACGAAAAAGGGTGTGTTTGCCATCTCAGTTTGATTTTTACTTTTGTTGGGGAGTGCAAAGGCGTAATATCTTTTTTCTTAAAAGCATCTCTTCCAATGTTTGTATTACTATTGTGTTCGTTGTTGGAATTTTTTTACGATTTTGGTAATTTATTAAGTTTGGATGCATTTTCTCAATTCGGTGTACTGTTTCTTCCATCAGCTAATCTTATTGTGCCACTTTCCGTATGTTGAGGAACTTGATACAGTCTTGTACAATTCATTTTTAAAAATACTACATTTTAATATAATTTTTTCATGTACTTGAGAGCCAACATTCCCAATTTTATAGCATTAATGCTGATCATGCCAATATTTTCTAATCTATTGAGCAAATGTTTAGGACCATTGTACAAATAATCATTTCTTATCTATTTATTCAATGGATAGAATTTTTCATGTAAGTTTCCTATATCAACCAATTGATTCTCAGTTGCTACCCTCAAGTTTAGAATCAAAAATTCCTAAGTGACTATTTCTTCACCATTCATTAACTGAAATGGTTTAAAATCCTGTTATTTAAAATTTCATGCATATGCGCATAATCCTGTAGGTAACCTCTCAGCCTATTCTTATTTTTCTATTTGAGATTTTTATGTATAATAGATATCAACACCTTTTTTAGCTGCTCGTACTTGTCCATTGGCTCTCTAATTGCATGGTGTTGATTTATTATGCTTTATTTTTAAGATGGCTATCATGTGTTTTATGGCCTTTTAAGAAATGTGTACCTATATCACTTGTTAATGCAAGTGGGCTCAAAAACTGAGGTATCACATTTTCATAAATAAAATTTGTTTGCACTCGCAAAAGTATTAATTGGTCATGCGTTCACCCATTTACTCACGTAGTCAATTACAATTAATAAATAGCCACATCTTTTCTTGGTTGGATTCCTGAAGGGGTATATGAAATAAAATCCCCATCTTTCAAACAGTCCTTGTGACCTTGTTGGAGGTAAAATTTGGAAATGTACTTGGCATGGTCCCCCTATGTTTGTACCTAAGTTTCAAGTAATATTGGTCATCATAGTCTGGCTGGTAATATTTTCCAGTGTTGTAGCTTCTAATCCTACATGGTCTCCTCCTTTGTGAGCTTTCTTAATAATGGCATTGATTTCATTTTCTAAACCACATCACCTAAATATATGAAATTTAACCATTTGATATAAAATACCCCGTATTATTTAAAATGAATGAGATGTACATTTATTTCCCATATTTTGTTTAGTGGCATTCGCAAAGGAAACTGCCCTGTAGAAAGTATTCCACAATAGTTTCATACCATTATGTCAAAATTGCTTGCTAGAATCTCCATGTCAGTTTGATTATCATTTACTCTGTTTGCCAGTTCCCTAGTTTCTATTCTTGACAAGTGATCAGCTATAACACTAGTATTTCCTTTTAGTAATATGATAGAAATTGTGAATTTTTGTAATATCAATGCAGTAGTGAAATTCTTTCACTAATCACTGGTTTACTCATTAAAAAAGCAGTACCTGATTGTCAACAAAGAAGACGGATTTTCCAAAATATTTAATCAAAACTTCTGCACCAAATAAACCATCTTGTTTGGTGGTGGTGTGATATTTCTCAATTTTAGTCATAATTTTGACAAGCAAAATGTAAGGAATCAATTAATTTATGAATCCCCTCTTGCTCTGCAGTTTATCCAATAGCATGATTGCATGTATCCAAATGGCACATTAGACCCACATTTCTATGGGAACTTAAATTTACACGTGCACATGAACAATATGAATTGCTACAATTGTGCATTTCTAAATTTCATTAAGGGAATGCCCAAGTTATATACCATCTAAATCAAGTAGTAATAACTACAATACAGGTTAAAAATGAGATATAAGCTACAACTAAGTATCAGCAGTGCCGCCTAGCAACATAAAATTATTGTTGCTCAATTGTGGGGGATGAGAGATCTGCACATCCTACAGAAATTCTCAGAGATCTAACAATCAACTACAGAAATTTCTCACAACCTGACTAAGGACATTTTCTGGTTAGAGGATTCTAATCAGTTCGTAATCCTGTATGATATAACCAAGAACAAACCATAAGACTTAAACCACAATGTTAATTTGACATTATAAGGCCTGCTTGTTATTTTACCATGCAACAAAAGATTATATCGAAATGAGAATTCTGGCCAGAAGATTTTATATCTGGAATATCATCTGAAAAGTGCATATCATCTATATCAGGATCTCTGCTCCACTTTAAGAGGAAATTCAACTATCAAGGTCATCTGCAATACTTATTATAGAACTGTAGTCTATGCCCCCCTTATGCATAAAAAATAGAAGTGTTGTTTCTACAGAGATTTCTTCTCATTTACCTTCGTGTTCAAATTATGCACCCAGGTTTTGCCTTCGTGACCAAACTTGGGAGACTCCCAAACCAATAATCCAGCTTCAGTTTTCTAGCTTAATTAAATTTTCTAGTGCTTAAAGGGTCTGGTTACAAATTGACCCTGCCTATATTGTTTATTTAAGAGATGTCATGGTTATATGTCTGTATTTCAAAACATGAAGTTTGCCTTGCTGAGTTACTATGCAAATTTTTCTTGTAAATCCATAGAGCATGAGAGTAGCTATACACATAATGATCTAACCAGAAACTGTTGTACAGGTCACTGCAGTGAAGCTTGCTTTGTCATCTGCAGGTCGGGAACAATCTCCAGAATCTGACAATTTTAAACCCCTGAAAAATCAGGCATTTGCAACGCCAGAGAAACTGGCAGAGTTGATGGAAAAGGTCTGAAACTCGTTTGGTACTTTTGTCTTGAGATTCATGCATTTGTCTTGATTTGATTTTCCTTTCGAACTTTAAGCCGTTTAACATTTTTCTTTTGATTGAATTAAAACTATTGGTTCTCTTGAAAGTTAAAATGACCCAATTTCTTCTCTTAAGAGTGATTTGGACTTTACTCCATATGTTACAAATCGTCAATTGGCATTGTAGGTTGACAGAGCAATTGCGCAAGATTTGCCAGTGGTGGTTTCAAAAATGACGCTTTACTTGCAAAATCCTTCTACTCGCTCAATTTTGTTCAAACCAATCAAGTATAACACAAGTTGACCTATTCTCTTTTATATTTTTAGTTATAGATTCTCTGCATTGCTGTTGGTTTCATTAATATATGTGGATAGGACATTGTTTGTTTTATAAGCGTGCATAACACCTGATACAGACGACGTAATGAACATTTAGTAGAGAGAGTCACCAGACTAGGACTCCAGTATTATCCTTGCATAATAGGTTTCTCATAATTATTTAACTGATATGGGTTCTTTATAATCTTCTGCTAGGAATGGTCAGCTTTTTCCCTCGTTTCATTGGTCCTTATCTCTAACAAATGTGTACTTCAACTTTCAGGACAAATATTGTCGAGGCACATGTACAGGTCTTGTCCCTCATAAAATATGAATATTTCTGCTGAAGATATTGCTAAGATTGGCATGCGATCAATATCAGATCTACAGGCTTATCTTGACATGCTTGCCTAGTAAAAATCTGAGTTACAGACTCGACCATTCTTGAATTCAATTGAGCTGTCTGAAAAGGAACAGATACGGAATTTACTGCATGCAAGAAGCATCTTGGAATGGACTGTTTAAGGGAGCTCCTAAATTATATAAAGAAAAATACTATCCATGTTGTGGAACCCATCTGGATAAAGAATTGTTTAATCAAATGACATTTCATTGCTTTCAGCCAGTTTTTCGATTAGATTAACCCATCAATGGAATTCCATTGAATAGTGTTCTTGATGTTGCAATGGCTTTTTTAATTTGAACTCTTGACGTTGTTTCTATTTTTGGTGAGAAAAAACAAGTATTTATAAATTTTGCAAAATCTATTATTGAAGCTTGTCATAATGAGCAGCCTTGGGTTAATCAAATGCTGTTAGGTTTAATTTATTGATGTATGATATGATAAACTAAGTTGCCCCAGCTTAAATTGGAGGAAAAACAAGTATACAGCCCATTGTGTTGGTAAATGCCCTTGGCCCTAAAATTAGAATCAACAATTGAAACTTTGCAAATTGATATCTCTATAGTGTAGGGCATAGTCACTTGGGGAGAGGGAGACCATGAATTTTTGAAACCAAACTTGTGTTAAATTAAATCTTGCACTCATTCTTACTAAGATGAGCTATGAAACATGGCACAAGTGAATGGAATAATTATGTGATTTGCTTGATTGGTTCATCAAGCTCAGGTTCAACTCAGGTAAACCCAAATTTGAGGATGTAATCTGAGTGCACTACATTCAAGAATGTAATCTAAATGTGCTAAAAGAGTTGAACTTCCAAATAGGAAATCCAGCATTAAACATTTATTATTTGTTTCGATTTTAGAAATTTTGATTATATATTTCTATTTTTGCAACACCCATATCAGTAATAATGGATCAGCAATTAAGAACACTTTTGCAAAGTAATATACTAATATGTATACTGTAAAGCACTTGCAATTTTTAGCGTACAAATAGAACTGTATGGGTACAAGTATCTTATCCAAATTTTAGGATATTCTGATATCTTTCTGGGTGATCATCATTAAAATTGAAAAAGAACATTTAATGCTTAATCTTTGCAGAAAGGATAAATTTCAATGTTGAACAGAAAATTGCTGAAACAATCAACTTGCTTTTTGTTAAAAAAACAAATTTAATAATTTAAAGCAACTACAGAACCTGTGACAGATACAAAATCAAGCAAGAACTAGGAGCCTAGCAATATCTCTTGGGTGAGATTATGAGGTCCTGTTTAACTATACCCCATAGTCATTACAAGACTTGCCACATGGCTGTTTGATTTATAGGACTTCTTATTGAAGTGAGAATATTTGAAGTTGGGTCACACTCTTTCAAGTTTTCCCTATAGCCATAATGCCCTTCAATTCATGCCCATCTTGTGTATGTAAGCCATTGGGGGATTGGATGCAAAGAATCACATTGTTGGTGATAAGAAATGGAGATTAGATCTGAGGCACAGTAAGCAACAATCAATTTCATGTGTGTTGCCACAAAATTCCCCAAGCTTGTAACTATATATTTCAAATAGAGTCGGAGAGGGAAGCCTTGCTCAACTTCAATATTGTTCTTGAAAAAGTGAGTATCCACTAAAACTCTGAAAATGGCCAATAATTCTCATACAATGTCATGTTGGCAATAAACACAGGTTTCAAAAATCCTAGTAAATGGAAAGTTTCTCAAAAATCGAATGTCTTGGAACACAATCAAAGAACTTTTTATAATTGATGAGCAACAATAAACATAGAATTCCTACTGATGAGACATGCAGTCAAGGATAGGGGCAATTGAATGACAACCTTGCCCTTGTAGCATGGATTGGACTCAACCACACAAACTACAAAATTATGATATTGAAAACAGCTAAGGTTGTTTATCATTCAATATGAAGCAATTAAAATCCACTTATATATTAACAACATTCTATGATGTATTACAAGCAATTAGAAGTTCAAGATATCTATTTGATAATTTTCAAGGCTAAATCTAGGTAGCTGTCTAAAACACACATTCACATACAAAATCTTAGGCTTTACGACATCATATGCGCTTTGCATTATTTCCTGAATTTTGTGTATTATCATTGGTGTTACACCTAATACAGAATTGTCTTCATGCTTCTTCCAAGTCTTCATTATGCTTCCTTCACTTACTCAACATTCCCGAACATGTTCTTGCAACATTATGAACTCCTCAGTGGAGCTAATTTCTCTTCTTTCTTTTCAAAGTGATTGTCTTAAGATTCACCCCACATTTCTTTCTTGAAAACCAATTTAATGGATCGGGTTTCTTGTTTTGGGCTTAATGCATTCAATAATCATACATAGATTATGGGCATCATTCTAATCCTTAGTATCGGAACTCACGAGAATATCTATTTTCTATCTCTTGCCCAATCACCGCTTGACAATTGTCAAGCCACTGGTGGATGTTACTACTTAGTTAAGTAATGAAGGCTTCGGGCCTTACAAGAATCAACAGCTTGCCGGCCTCATATTTCTTATTTTAAAATGTGAGTTTTAAATCAAAACTCTTTATACCTTTTTTTCAATATTGTAAGGATACATATTTCGTGAATTTCTAAGATACGTTCTTATGATATTCCACTCATTCCTCAGCCATTTCTATTTTTTATGTGGGTGTTGTTTCATCCTCTCAAAAACCCAACAACTTACCATATGATATTATAATTTATGTACTATAATGTAATAATTCCTAAAAAAAATTCCTTTTATTGAATCATAGTTCAAAGGAAGTGGGAATCAACTTTGTCTCTAAATTGGGACATATACACATTTGGACATATTTACATTAAATCTTGGGAATATTTTCACTACAACTCATCAATGGAAAACAAGCTCATTGAACAATAAATATGAATGGGGATATATTCTTCCATTTGCCAAACATTATTGAGGAATTGGCCTCGCGACACTTGCATACAGTGGGTAAATGAGGATGTACTTATCGTTCATCAAGAAATGTCAAATAAGCATGGACTACGACACACTTGAAGCTATTTATTCTCCATACAAAAACTCCTAATGGTCATGCTATATTCATACACCTACATAAATTATGTGTTTTTATAGTTGCTTTCTGACCCATTGATTATGTTTCCATCTCTAACTTGGAGAATTCAACCATCTAATTCAACAACTTGGGCGATCTACTCCATGTACTCAACCTTCCTACTCATAACTATCTTGTTCTTTTATTTTGTTCTTGCTTTGTAGACCCAATATCACTTCAATCCTTTTCTAGAGATTTGTTGGTTGAATGAGGATGGGCTCAAAAGTAAAAACAATGAAAATGATAACAATACTTGATATGAAACAGACTTTGTGAAATCTTGCAACTCACAAAAAAAAAATGCCGAACATTCTGTAACAATAAATTTGATGTGATGAAAATGACCATGTGAATGCATAAATTTCACTAAGAAAACATTTTTGTAGTATATCATACCCATAATATATTATATTTTGATCCATTCTCTTCTGTATACAATCTCGTGAATTAAAAAAATGAGATAAAAAGGAAATTCCATATGGCTTCTCCCTCATTGTGATTAAGCTTTGTCATGCATTCATGCACATGGCTATAAATATAGAGAGATGCAAATAAAGATCTTTCTTCTTTATTGTCGTAGCAATCACATGTCATAGACCTGAATAAAAAGAACCCCCTAACAAGTTAAAAGAATACACAATGTGGTTGAAAAATACAATGTCTATTTCAACCATATGTGCTTTTTAACCATGTCTTTATACTGTAATTATTATTTTTTGTTTAGTCGAATCTTACAAATATTTAAACCCCATAAGACCAAACCCCTAATAAGTTAGAAGAACATGTAAGGTGGTCATCAACCAAGCAGTATCATTTTCCAACTAATTGTGTTTTTCTACCACCTCTGTTTTAAAGTCAGGCCACTTTTATTACTTGGTCTTTAAATCTTACAGCAATATTCCGGCCTTTGCTTTTAAATTCATGACCAACTCTATATGAGGTCAATATAAGTGATTGAGTACAAACATCTTGAATACATCTATTTGATAAACATTGAGAGATATCAATCTCAAAGCATTTATTTTAGATTTTTCTCAAACTATGATTAGTAATAATTTCATCCCCTTATGCCATATTTTACATGACTAGTATCAAATGGTGTCAATTTAGATCCATTAATCTATGATGCTTGAAAACAATTTTGTAACAAAAAAGGGCTCCAAAATCCACCATTTGAACAAGTTGATTTGTTGTTTCAACTAACATTTAAAAAAAGACTTCTTAGTGATGGTGAAATGGAACTCAAATGCAAGGTTAGAAGTAAGAGGTAATTTTTTTTTTCCGTCAATTGTGTTTTTTAAGTCAGTTAGTGTTATCACTTACTCTTATAAATCTTATAACCAAAACTGGTTGAAAAACACTGTGTTTTTTGTTGCATTTTTTTGTTGAATCCTATAAATATTTGAACCCCCATAAGACCAAATTGTTAACAAGCTAAAATAACAGGGAAGGTGGTTATCAACCAACTTGTTCTATTTTTCAATCGACTGCAATTTTCTACATGTAGGCAAGATTTTATGTCACTTTTGTTTATTCGGTCTCTTCACGGGGTCACTTGCATTATTTGACATAAAACTTGCAACATTGAAGGGATCACCAATTGACAGGGTGATCTAACCTCAACATTTAAGAGGGCTAGCTCCCTCGTATTATGCATTTATGGGGTTTTAGATACTTTTAACCCAGAAAGCATCTGAAAGGGAAAGAAGGAAAGTAGGAGAGGAATAGAAGAGGGAGGAAGATAGTGGAAAAGAATGGAGAGAGGGAGCATGCAAGGACAAGCAAACACAAATCTCATTCTTGCATGCTAGAAAGTACACCATAAAAGTAGAGAGATTGAGTGTTAATACTTTGCATGAAAAGGAAAGAAATGAGATATTACATTTGACATAAGAACAAACATAACCATCAAAAATCTCAAGACACAAACTTCTATAAGCATTATTGTATTTCTTCTTGAAAAGGAACATAGTTTCCTTGTTGTCTTCAACAAAGTATTCACAATGGACAATCTCCTAGAGATTCTTGGACTCAAAGTTCTCTTGAACCTCCATTAGCAACATCTAGACACAAAGTTCTATTTACTTCAATGACTTGAGACCATAGGACACAATTCATCCAACCTCCAAGACCCTTTACAAATGACCACTAACTTCCTTTTATAACCCAAAAGTTGGTTATAAAGTAGTTAGGGTTTACATGACATCATTTTAGGGCATCTTTAAAATAATTTCATTAATTACATTACACAACTTTTATTAAAAGTAACTTAATAAAAGTCACTTTGATGAAATTATATTCCATGTGGACAAAGTGAGTCCCACTTGACATGTGTCACTTGAAGTTGACCGGTCCCCTTCATCTTGCCACCTAGGTGTTGAGTAAGCCTAAGTAGTCATTGAATCCATTGGGCACTAGAGTCACCATCTCCACCTAGGTAGCATGCTTAAAGTTCATCCACTCGTGTCATTTATGAACTCTAATACATTGGTTCACATCATCTTCCTCCCTGATTTGGTCTGACTAAGAATATGACAATCAAGACTTTTTGAATCTCATGCATGACCTTTGTACATGCGATTACTCCACTATAGTAAATCATACCAAAGAGACAAATTATCCTACTCATTTTGGTGTCCTCGACCACATAGCTACCATGAATCCCTCCAAGAGGGGCAGCCCCAACAAGTTGCTTGTTGCCATTTCCAATTTCCATAAAAACTCTAGCTGATTCTTGAAACTTCACCAATTGGTTGAATTGTTGCAACATAGACATGAGATTTTATAGACAATCCAGGTAATTGCCAACATTGATATAATGCTAGATCAACTCCTTGAACAACTCTACTATCAACTTGAAGTCACTCCAATAACACCGGCATCATGAAGTTCCATGCATTGTAAGTTTTACGAAGAAACTTGGTTAGCTCTCTAGGTATTTTAGGCCCAGTTTGACTCGACGATAATCCTTCTAGCAGTGTTGGTACAACATCTGACTTCCTATCTTGTTGTTTGCTGTGATAGTCCTTTGATAATAGGGTGACCATTGGCTTAGCCAACAAAACTTGCTTTTTTTTTAAAGAGTAGCCAATATAATTGGAAATACTAACACCCACATATGGTATGCCACATTTGCATCTGTGTGAACAAGTTCCCTTAAAGGAGTCACAAGATTAGTGATCTGGGGCTTGCTTATCTCATTCAAGAATTTGGCATGCCTGGTCACAAGACCATTGAACCATTAAAGGTAAGGGGGCCATATCAGGCTTTTTTGAGATGTCACCTAATTGTTGTTTATCTCCAACACGTCCTGAATTTGGAGCAAGTGTAATTGGCTCATGTTCTACTAAGATCGCTGGAAGAAGATCTAGACCCTCGGTAAGCCAGAAACAATTACTCAAAGCTTCGCATTCTTGTGTTCGTGGGTGGTGTGATATCTCTTCTACACAAAAATCACGTACCATCCAATTGCATCCAGGTATCTTTTTAAAATCAATTTGTCATCTGTGTAGGTAGTAGAGGCAAGTATAATTGAAAAAAAGAATGATTTAATGGACTCTGTTCTTAATGTTTTGATGGAAATGTATCTTTTTTATGGAGGAATTTGTACAACTTGGTCTTTAATATCACTCTTCACAAAACCATGGAGAGCCTCCTAAGAAGTTTTACTTAATTTGACCAATAAATGAAGTAGCTTTGTAAAGTTTCTGAGTCGCATCACCTACTTGACATTCGGGTGAAATAATCCTTCAGTAATAAGCCTTGTATAAAAATTATATTTGTTGCATTCAATTCTAATTAATTATCTTTGCTATCGATTATTACATATTAAATAAAACAAGGTACATGATCATTTTGAGGCACATCCAATTAAATAAAACAATATATATAGCAATGTGAAAATATTACTCAACTACATCCACCATTGTAAGAAGGGCGTCACAACTTCTCTTTAAACTTCCTAGGAATGGAGGTTTCTAACCTTTAATTCAACTCTGCCATGCACTGTTCACTATGTAATGAAGTATAATGTATTTAATGTCCATGCACTGTCATTTGTGTGCATGCATTGTCGTTGGTTTCTTTACAAGTTATCTCAAGATTAATTCTTTGTCCGAATTGCAAGTTGTGGTGTTTCTCTAGCGCTTTTGATCTAATTTCTGGCTTCATTGGTGCGTAAGTACTTGGAGATATTCTTTGTCTATTTATATTTTCTTGTATAATTGCAAGAGCATCCTCAACAGTTGTCCTAAGGCATCCATCTCTTGCTACTTCCGGTTAATCACCCCTGGAAGCATATGAGCAGATGCTAATCCAATTTCGGAAAAATCATATACTGAGACAATATACCCATATGTAACAATTCCGATCCTAGTTGTTGGAAGAAGGGAATTGGAAAATGTATCAAGAGATCTCTGGAAACTTGAAGATGGGGTTCATTCAGGCACTCATCAATGACAAGTATAACCGGGGGCACTTGCACTATATTAAATTTTTTTATACCCGACCAAATAGCTCATGCTCATCGGATTCTCTCCCAGTATATAATTAGCTTGAGAAGATACGTAAATCTCATGGAGAAAAGTTTTTATCTCCACACTTGAAGATGTAAACATGCGTAAGTCTTGTCTTTCGGAAAAGCAAATTCTGAACTTTCAATATAGAGTTGATTGCCCCGTATATATTATCTTTGAAGCCATGGAAATTGGGATTGTTAAAGAATATGTAATCAACTCCAATACATTGTAACTTCATGGCCTCGTTGATCTAAAGTCTCCTTCCCATGTATAATTGTGATGTTACAATTGCCTTTGGCTGCGTAGTCTCCAACTGAGAAGACACCCGCTTCTTCCTCGTGGGTGCGTTCTTGGCTTTTTTTATTCAACTTTTTGCAGGTGTTTTGAAGCTGTTGTGCACTTGAGCTTCCTGGGTAATTCAAACATCTTTAGAGGGATGGTGGAATAATCTTCGGCGTGAGCTTCCTCTGTAACTCAAACTTCTTTAGAGGGATGGTGGAATAATCCTCATGGGAGAGGGAGAGGGAGAGAGGGGGAAGTGGAAAGTGGGGAAGGGGGTTAAAATTTTCCATTTGCCACATTTGGCATTTGGTAAACTTTTTCTTGGGAAAAGAAGAGGGATATGGGGGAAGTGGAAAGTGGGGAATGAGATTGAAACTTGCTTTTTGGCAGATTTGACATTTGGCAAACTTCCCCTTGGACGTGGGAGAAATTTTCCGGGTCATTCCCGGGAAGGATTTAATCTTTATCTGATTGACAAATAATTAACGTTACCTTTCGTCAATTACGAGTTTAACAATTAATTAACGTTTTTTTATTAAATTAGCGTTATTAAGTTAATAATTAAACGCAAAATTTAATTAATAACATTAATTGATTAATAATGAATTAAATAATGTTAATTAAAAGTTAAATTAATTACAATTAATAATGCTAATTTAATGATGTAAAGTTAATTAATTAATAACATTAATTAAATCAATATCATCAATTAATTAAATTAAATAATTAATTGAACATTTAGCGTCAATTTGCAAAGAGCAAGAAGATAAGCAAGGCGAGGTGGAACAACAATGATGATGGGAATGCAACATTACAGTGTTGTGACAATTAACAATTACGGTCGTCAGAGAAGTTGGAAGACAATGGCTTCACGAGATGGTGTGGTCGGTCAATTGGTGCAACATATTGGCATAAAAAAGTTTCAACATTTTTGAAATTTTAACAACTAGAATTTCAGGACAACAGTTGGTTCTTATTGAGGACATAGACTCTTAAGGATGCAACAATGAACCCATAATACACATTTGTTATTGAAGCGGTTCATTATCCTTGGGGCAAGACTTTATTGCAGATATACATTAACACGAGGGAAATCCGGAAAAATAAAACAAAATAGGAAAGGAAAAGACAAAACTTATTTACACAGGATGATGTAAGAGAAAACAAGGATTATGCAAACGCATTGACATGTTTAGAGAAATACGAGCCCACTACAAGCCCTTGCGGAAAAGCAATTCAAATTCACTAGTTTTCCAAAGATGGAAAAGAGTGAACTTAAATCAGTTGATCACTAGAATCTGCTTCGGAAGAAGAATTAAGAACATAGCTCCATCTATGCTTTGAAGAATGACGTTGAATTTCCACAATTCAAATTCACTAATTTTCCAAAATGGATAAGAGTCTCTGGCTCATTGTTTCAAAATTGTGTCCTCTTTCCAATGAAGATCTTGAATGAATCCTTCACGCTTTACTTGTTTCATTTCCGGTGTCAACTTGTGTACAACTATGTTATCTTGATGATGATTACTTCTTTCCTCTTCAAATTCAGCAAAAGGCCTTTGGATTGTTTCAGTGCTTCCCTTCGTGAGTAGAGATGTCTTCGGAGAATGATAATCTTATGTCATGTTCTTAATGTCATTCAACTTGCAATGTTGGGAATAGTGCTCATTTTCTGAATCAACATTTGAGATGAGATCTTCAATTGTTCTTTCCTTCATCATGGCAGGAGATGAGATCTTAGGATGCATCCACATCTCCTTGTTGCTTTTGTATGCATGATTCATAAGAATCACATACCTCCATAAAAGGAAAATTTTCTTTGTATGAGTCTTCACCATGATTAGGTCTTCATTAATAATCTCCAAAGCTTGATTTGGAAGGTGCTCTTCATGATTAAAAGCTCCTCTTGGTGAGTGAATATTTTCATGCATTCCCTTAAGCATTTCCAGTTCTTCATGCATGCATTGCAAAGATTCGATGAGTTGAACCACCTCATGATTGAGAGCATGAGTTGGTTGCACATGAAGTAGTTCTTGAATCTTTGACTGGTGTTCCAGCTTGAGCTCTTTTATTTCATCGTCATTATATGCCACAAGATCTTTGAGGGGAAAAAGGAAGGGAAAGTTGTTGAGATTTACATTGAGCCACTAATTAGATGCAAATGCATTTGCATTATCGTATTTGTCTTAATCATCACACATGTATGCTAAAACAGGAAGTATTTCCCAACCATATTCGTAGCTTTCATCTTTCAATGTGTGTATTTTTTCTTGAAGGTTTGGGAAGAAACCTTGGAAAATGTTTGTATCACTTTTCTCAACCTACATGCTCGTCTTAACATCAGAAAATCCTATGACAACATTATTATTTACCTTGATAGAAGGCATGCTCTCTTCACGCTGAAATATCCCTTGTGGGATACCACTTAAAAATGCACAAAAAAAAATTGAAACTTGCAGCCAAATAAAATACTGATTTATGCAAATTTTTACAGTGAGGATAGTAACTAAATAAAATCAATATCTTCCAAGATATCCACTCGAATCACTTGAAAAATTAAAGAGAGCTTGATATTATTATAGAGGACATAATAAAACTATTTTTTGGAATTTTAAACAATTCAAACTGTTGCCAGAAAACTATGGAATGCACTAGGTGGTTGGACTACTTCAAAGGTCCATGATCCTCTAAATACAAGAGCAAAAATAAGGGTCTTCGGAAATAACATTAATGGCAGATATAGGAAATAGTACGTTGCCACCTTCAGATCTGAAACGACCTACTGGAAAAACCCCCAAATAAAGGTTGCAAGTCACCTCGCTGGGAATGGAATCAAAAAATGATGGAGGTACCTGCAATGTGCTATCACACCCAACCCAAATGGCTGTCCGTGAATCTGATCTTGGAGCCCCTCTACTACCTTCTCCAAATTCCCCAAGACCCTCGAGATCTGCAAGTCAGAATGGATCCTCAAAACTTCAATGTGCTGCCACTCCCTGCCCAAATGTCTTCCTAACTCTGATCTGGAAGCCCACTGATTATCTTCCTCAAATGCCCCGAGAACCCCCAAAATCCTAGCCTCTAAAACCTCAGATGAGATCTCTGTACATAGCTGAAAAAATGGCTCCAAAATGACAGAGTATGGTAGCTCTCTCACTACCGAGTAATGCCCTTCTAGCTAAGGATGGGTCTCTCACCACCTAAGCTAGGGTCCCTATGGGATTTAACTCCACAAGCTGTAGAAACACAACAGCAGCAACTGCACTAAGAAGGGGTCAATAAAATGTATATGCAAAGAGTGTCATCTCTTTCTCCCCCAGCTCCTTATATACTTTCCAAGGCAAAAGAGCCCCGATAGACCAAGTTATGTTTCATTCCACGGAGGGGTCAATAAATTAAAAGTAACTAAAGTTACTTTTTCCCATTTAAGACACCAAGGTCCAAAGTGACCCCCAAATGCCAAACACGACTATTAATACCATGCGGTCCCCTTCTTAGCCCCCAATAGTCAATAGCCCCCAGCTGGGTGACCCTTAGGCCTTTGATAGGGGACATTACACCTTCACAATAGCCCCCAGCGTCCGCAGCCCCTTGGGTATGACCCAGACTTGGACTCGACTTGACCCTTAGCCTTAGGCATAGAAAAGGGGACATTAAATTCCTCCCTTCCCGAGAAATGCTTGACCCCAAGAATTATCCTATCATGCTGCAGAGGCTGAATACCAAACTGCAAGTTTCTCCACCTCGCCCTGCAGTCAACTAATGATCGGTGTGATGCGAAGTAACCAAGACACCCCATGTAGTGATCATGCTCTCCATGTCATGTGGAGAACAATGTTGCTCTTAAAGTAGTATGATGTCCACACTGACTCTCCCCTGGTACCCACGCCAAAAGTGCCAATCTGTCCAATCCCTTCCGATGCAACACTATCATCATGTGATCACTCACTGCCTCTCCAATCGACTCCTGGGTATGAAATTTCATTCTGGGTCCCGTAGAGTCCCCTAAATCCACCTGTGGAACAACCTGTATACGTAAAATTGTGCTAACTCTCCCACATGACCTGCACTCGTGTGAGAGCAAGGCTCCTCATAATGTATCTCAATGTGTCCCATGGAGGGAAAGTCCCAAGACTCTAGTAGATAGTCAACCGACAATATCGGCTCCACATAGTCCACCTCCTGCACTGAATGTGAACCTACTGAATAACCATGAGTCAAATACATCTCTCCATTGACTAACACGTGGGTGAAGTGCTCACTAGGCATAGAAGCAGTAAAATACATAGGAGTGTTATCCAATGTTGATTCAAAAAATGATGAACCCACAGGTTTTGACTTGTCACAGTGACAAACCGTATATGCTTGTATAAAGTTGGGGATATCCTCCCTCAACTTGTGCCATATGAACCTCTCTGACATGAACCTGTAGGTCTCATCGCAACTCAAATGCCCAGTCACGGAAGGACAATGCACATGTCACAATATCTCCCTCCTTAACCATGAATCTGACACAAGGCTCAATCTTTCCTGATAGAAGATCATCTCATCCTCAAATCTGTAGTTGTCATCCTGTATGTGACCATCCAAAATCTCACCAATGTGTCAGTTCTTGGAGTACTCAACAAACAAATGAGGTCTCTAGTCTACCGAAACTTCAGATAACCAGCATAATGATAAGCTCAGATGATCTGAACTTATAATCCCGACCTCAATAATAGTCTCATGTGCAACATTGATGGCCACACCTACATCCATCATACTCCACATCGATCCGCAATAATAAAACTCCTCACCATACCGGTTATATTGTCCTCTCCATCCCCTCAGCCGTAACCATCCTTGGTGCTCCAAGAGAGTGGAGCCACTGCACTCCCAATGCTATGTTGGTCACTCCCATTCCAACAATGTGGAAATCATTGGTAATTGTATAGTTACCCATCGTGATGCTCACTTGGGGAACCCGTCGTGTGCACCTCAAAGACTTCTCCATTGGCTACAACCCTGTTGAGGCCCTCAAAATCCTCTGTCTGTAGTCCTCACCTCTCAACCAATGAGGCATCAATACAGTTGTGGGATGCCCCACTATCGATGAGTACCCCAACATGCTGACCCTACATAACTCCTCTAATCCTAAATGCCTTGTACATCAGAGTACTAAGCAATGTGGCTATAATCTCCCGAGGAAGAGTCTTCTCCTCCTGCCCGCATCAACACTATCCAACACAACCCCATCTCATCATCCATCTCGCGAGTCTCTAACTCCTCACCACTGTCACCCTTGCTCTCCTCGAAGACTTCAATGAATTGATGCCTTCCCTCTACCTCTGCAATCATGTCCTAGAATCCAAGGTGTGTGGCAATCGAAACATAGTTTCTTTCACCTCAACTCATCTCTGTGTTCTCGGGAAATGATTGGCTTTTTAACCACCTCCTACCTCGGTGGAGGCTCCCTCTGCTGACATTTGTTTGATCCAGATGGAGGTTCCCTTTCCTAAACGCGAGGTGGAGCCCTTGGTTTTGGAGTGGATAACTCCAAGTCCCCAGCTTTCCTAACAGCCTCGTGCAAAGAAGAAGGTTCAAATGCCTTCACAAATCTAGTGAAAGCATCAGTCAAACCTGCTATGAATAGGGAAATCAACCTCCTCTCCATGACATCAGGTACCATGACTGGTAATCTCTGACAATCTGTGATGTACTGATCCAGGGGACCGGTTTGTCTCAAATGAGTCCACTCCCTGAAATACCTGTCAGGGTCCCTCCTATCAAATCTTCTCACTAGCCTCTGTGCACGAACTCTGCATGAGTCATAATGTGTATGTGTCCCTGTGTAATCAGCCCATGATGCCACCAATCATGAGTGTCTCCCTCAAGATGTGAGCTTGCAAACTTAATTACATCTTCCTCACGCATAGGATTTGAGTCGGAGTATGTCTTCGACTTCTGCACCCAAGACTGTGCAGTACACTTCTTAGAACCGTCTGAAATGTGGAACAAAAATCTGTCCCAACCTCCTTTGCATCTCTGGTACATGTGTCTACTGATCTCTCTTGGGTCTACTTCCAACCTTCATTTTGTAATATTCCTGGACTGGCATGTTGTTATGAAGGCCTTCACTCGAGGTCTGGTACATCTCCCAACAAGACTCCTCATCCAACATATCTATGGGCTGTTGTGCCTAGTTAACTTCCGGATCCTTCAAGAAAAATGGTTCGTGAAGCCCCAAAGGCCTGACAGAAGAATGGGGAGGCTCGCTGCCCCTGAATGTCCACTCTCACCTCTTTTCCCCTATTGTCCCATATTGCTATTTTCTCCTCTCATTATGACTGTTGTTATACACAGTCCAACAGGATGAAGATGATTAAAAAATATTCTCCTACCCCTTTTTGTAATCAGAAAACCAATGCTAGTACCTTGAGAGGTACTCTCCCTTCTTGCACCGGAGTCTCCAATGAAGAAAACATGCTTGCCAACACTTGTAATCCCAAAAGACACATTTGAATTCCTTCTTTGGCTTATGAAATCAGTCACGAAGTTTTCAACATCAGAATTGATAGTTTTGGATAACGACCACCTATTAGCAGAATCCCATAGCTTATAATGCCCCTGAGCCCTTGTATCATGTAAGGTCTACCATCTTTGCTTCTCTTGTATCTCCTCATAAAGAAGATTATCAAAAGGTTAACCTTCTATCATTTCTTTAGAAACCTCCAAAACATCACCATCCCTATTGTGATTCATGATTTTAGATGGAGAATCAGTGAAACAAGAATCAACACCTTTCACAATTTTATGCTCATTACTGCTTGGTAAATCCATCCCATATGATAATGACTTATTCTTTGGAGGATTGATAGGTACCTTTTGGATTGAAATATCTTTTTCAGTTTTGCAACCAACCAGCCATGTTTGTTCATACCTTTCAATGCCATCAATGTCCTCTGTGTGTTCAAGATAGACATATGTTGAGCTGCCCCCAACATTGTTGCCTGAGTGATAGACTGTTGAAAGTATCTGAAAGTATCTGATCAAAAGTTTTGGTTTGGAAATTACAGCAGGCTGCAATTTTACACCAGTGTCCATGTGAGGCTCCTCCTCATGTGCCAGCTGCTCCATAGAGTCTTCTTTCAAGGGTGTAGTCTTTCTTGCATCAATGGCCCTCATCGTTTCCTTGAACTCTTGTATGTGTTGTCTTGCTTGAGTCACTATCAACCTAGCAGCTCTAGCTCTGTTATTCCCTTCCTCACACTTTTTAAGAGTTTCCATTACATCCTCCTTGCTTGCACAAACAAGTTTCTTCTCCTGAGATGGAATAATTTCTCTAACAAGAAAATTTTCCCTAATGCAATTATTTTTCTCAATGGAAATCATACCCTTTTTTTAGAAGCTTCTTCTACAAACGAGTTCCTTTGTGATTCAGGTACCGGCATATGATGACATCGTTTGGGCTTGCTACCAATCTTCACCATGCAATAATCTGGAAATGGCACATTATCTCTAAAACCCTTACTCAAAGATTGGTATTTCTTCCAACAAGAATCCTCATCACTCACCTCTATTAGCCGCCCTCTATCACTGTTCTCACCATGTTCCTTATTTTCCATAGATCTGCTTTGATTCACATTTCTGAGTGAGGTGGCTCAAATAAAGGTTAGTGGCTTCTTGTTGTTTCTTCATGTTGGTGAACATTTCCTTCATAAAACCCCCTTTGAGATCTTTCCAAACTACCATATTTAACCCATAGAGGCTGGAGGAACAACAAATTTGATACCACTGAAATATCCCTGATGGGATACCACTTAAAAATGCACAAAAATATTGAAAAATTGCAACCAAATAAAATACTGATTTATGAAGATTTTTACAGTGAGGACAACAACTAAATAAAATCAATATCTTCCAAGATATCCTCTTGAATCACTTGAAAATTTAAAGAGAGCTTGATATTATTATAGAGGACATAATAAAACTATTTTGGGAATTTGCACAAGTCAAACTGTTGCCAAAAAATTACGAAATGCCCTAGGCGGCTGGAAAACTTCAGAGGTCTGTGACCCTCTAAATACAAGAGAAAACATAAGGGTCTTTGGAAATAACATTAATAGATGGAGGGACCTTCAGCGTGTTGCCATGCCTTCAGACCCAAAAGGTTGACCGTGAATCTGGTCTGAAAAGCCCCTCTAAATAAAGTCTTCCCAAATCACCACGCTTGGAAAACCCGTCGGAAAACCTTCACGAGATGCACCTTCAATGAGCTACAATGCTCTACCCCAAATGGCTGCCATGGATCTGATCTGCTGCCATGATTCTAATCTGGAAGCCCATCTGTCCTCTCCAAATGCCACCAAGAATCTTCAAAACCCTTCCTCTATACCTTCTAGAAATATCTCTGTAACACGATTTGACTCCACAAGCTGTAGATGCGAACAACAACAGCTGCACATGAAGGGCTCAATAAAATGTATGCAAAAAAGTGTCGTCTCTTTCTCCCCCGGCTCAATATAGTTTCCAAGGCAAAAGAGCCCCAATAGACCGAGTCACGTTTCATTCCACAGGAGGGGTCAATAAATTAAAAGTAACTAAAGTTGTTTTTTCTCGTTTAAGTCACCAAGGTCCAAAGTGACCCCCAAATGCCAAACACGACTATTAATACCATGTGGCCCCTTCTCAGTAGCCCCTAGCATCCCCCGCCCCTTGGATATGACCCTGGCTTGGACTCGCTTGACCCTTAGGCCTTTGGCACTGAAAAAGGGGACATTACACCTTCACAATAGCCCCCAGTGTCCGCAGCCCCTTGGGTATGACCCGAGTTGGACTCAACTTGACCCTTAGCCTTAGGTGTAGAAAAGGGGACATTACACACATGAGTCTTCATCACCATGATACATGCTTGTTGTCAAATAAATCACTTTTTGATTGTCTTCATAATTTATGTTTTCTAATGAGTATGATCTTTGAACTTGAAAAACATCATTTGATTTTGCTTTATGGTGATCATTGAACTCCGTGATGGGAACTTCTACATTTGAGAAGCAATGCAAACAAAGTGATTCAAAATCTTGAAATTCTTGAACAGGCACTTTTTTTGGATTTGTCTCTAAGGTGCATGTATGTTGTTAATGAGAGCTCTCATTCATAATCTTTGTGCCTTACATCTACCAAATATGTTGATTCTTGAACTTTGAAGCCATGATTTGATTCATCTCCATTCAACTCCATAGAAGAAACTTCCATACTTGGTATAGCACGTAAACAATGAGATTCAAGAGCTTGAAATTCTTTATCAATCCAACTTAGCACTTTAGGAGGAGAAAGACTTGCTGTAGGGTAAGTGCACCAAAATGGGGGCCAAAAAGTGGACAAAAGTGGACAAAAACTTCAAATTAGCTAAAATGCATATGTGTTTTCAAATAATTTGTACTCGTTATTGTTTTTTAAGTTTCGTAATTTCCAAACCTAAAACGTGTGCGCATTATACGGCATATGCATTTTTTAGGGTTAGGAAATGCATACGCGTTATAACACATACATGTTTTTAGTATTATGAAATGCGTACAAGTGTTATGAAATGCGTACGCATTTTTAGTTTTATGAATTTTGGAAGGGGGAAGGGGGCATATTTACTAAAATAAATGTTAAGTACAAATGTTAAATTTATTTTGGCAAATATAAGAAATTAGGGTCACTTTGCACTTGATGGAAGTGGTCCTCGTAGCTCCAACAATTATAATCTAGAAGATAGTTTTCTAAAATCTAATATGGTCAGTACTTACTCATTTTCATAATTTCAGCAAGAACTTAAAGCTTTCAGGGCATATATATTGTAGTTGGTCTTTATTTTGGGAAAACATATGTAGACACTAAAATCGCACACTTGGGTACATTTCTAGGTCCTAATCAAATGCATTGCATTCATATGTTTTCTAAGAGAGAAAAATACTAATTGATCAATATATGGCCTCTTAAGTTCCTTTTTGTGCTCCCTCTTGGCCTCACAGACCCCACAGACCAGTCTGATCCTCTATACTTCACTTTTTTTGGCTCGAGACACCAGTGCCCAGCCAAGACGTCAGTGCCCAAGTGCCCTTGTCCTCTCTAGGCACCCTAGACCTCTTTGTATCTTACTCGCTCCCTTTTGGGTCCTTTCTAGCTGTTGGGAATCCTTATCTCTTAAGGGTCTTCCTTTTAGTGATCAATTACGAAATTTAAGCAATGGAAGCATATAAATACAATGTTACGGGATCAAATTAAATGACCAAGTTCTAAGCATCTATTACCACAACCTAAGGTTGCATATCACAAGCATCTAAAGAGCATCATTGTATCCATTTAGCTTCATCCAAGGGACAAGGGCTAGTTATTCTACATACACTTCATAGGAAAGAAAGTTCATTTTTCCATGCACACATCTATTTACATCTTTTACATCAAATTACCTGCTCGCTATCAAGTGTGACATGCAAAAGAGCCTCCTAGGGAAAATTTTTGCAAACACACATAGAACTACATTAGGTCTGAGATGTAGTGCAACAATCAATCATAAGATCACTTGTTTGACAGCTGAGGATAGTCTGACCGCTGATTTTGCATCTTTTTTTAGGATTTTATGTGCTTTTGAGGGTTTTGCAGGTGGTCTTCTTTATTGCAGGTTATCAGCAACATCGTCTATCATAGTGTAACATTATAACGACATACGGCGAGGGTTTCAAACAAGTTCGTGACCCTGTAAAATTTGGTTTTTGAGCAGTTTCGTAGACCCCGACACCCAGAGAGGGATCCTAGTGCCCAGGCACCATAGTACCAGTCCAGTAGCCTTGGTCCCTACTTCTCCTACACTCTTGCATTTTTACTGGGCTCCGCCATGACATCCTGCACTCTTGTTTTTCTGGTCTTCCACCTTCGTACACTACCGGGATTATTTTTGAAATGAGCTAAGTGTTCTAACTAATCATTACACTTAGTTTTTTATTTACTTTTCTTATTTCTTAGGTTAGATATGTACTTCATTAATATATTATTGTTATATATATTGTTGTAGCCTATCTAGGAATTTAACAAAGAAGACTTAAATAGTTTGTTTTTGTTAAATCAACATATAGTCCTTTTATAGTTTTTTTGACCTTTTTGATTGCATCTTGGCCCTACCACTGCTCGAATTGGTACCAAGTTTGAAATTTTTTCCACAATTTACTTTAGTGACCATGAATCAACTCTATGCTGCTTTTCTACTTCTTACCGAAATGAGATCCTCACTTTGTAGATAGAGGATTGCTCCTTGAATGGGATTCCTGTCATATGGCCAAAATGAGGTGATTCTATTGTGCCTCCTTCTTAACGTGTGATCACACTACGAGGTGTTGAATGATTTTGTAAGAACAATACCAAGTGAATTGCATCAAGTGAACTGAGATAATTGCTCATTCTTGGAAACATGGTGCTCCATATGAAGATCATCCCCTCACCTTTCCTAGCTCTAAAATCATCCTTTCATGTAATCAACTTCATGATTCTCATACACGTATTTTCTCAGATATCTCTCATGGAGATAGATGATGTCTTAATACTTCACACATGATGGTCATGGATACATCGGTGGCATGACTAGCTCATTTTAGCTTGATCTTTAGAGAGATTTGGGTACAATGACAGAGTCAGGATATGATGATCATCAAGTCATTCCTTGAGCTCCACATTTCTCCTTTAAACATGATGACACCTTCACAATTAAATTTCTTGACCAAGATGAAAGCTAGGTGGAAGCATGCTTATAGTACCTGGACATATTTTTTCTCAAGTTTCTCCTCATGGGAATGGGTTTCTTCCTCCATATAGGGGATGAATCCTTGACTGAAATTTGAGGATGAGTTACATGTTATTGACGTACATACTTCACTAAAACACTAGAAATCACATTTTATGATCAATGAAACTATTCTAAAAAGTTAATTTTTCATGCAACTCAAATTTTAGGTCTTATTTAAAAAAACTGCAAGGGGCAGCTGCAGAGTTTTAAAGTACCTCAAGAAGTATTTGAGCCTTGAACCAAAGTTGATTATTCCACCTTGTATAGTATTCTAATATCTTTCCAATGCCTATTTTTCATCCTAAATCTTTCCAGAATTCCTAGAATCATCTAGAGAAGTCGTTTTTCACCATTTTAGCTTTCATTCCCTACACATGAAAACTTGGTCTTAAACAGATTTCTCCTGAATGAGACTTTATTTCCTAAAATTTCATAAATTTACTTAGACATCTTCAAATATCTTTAAAATCTCCCTCAGATGCTTTATATTTTCTCTAAACACTTCTAGAGGGTGTTCAATTATCTACAAAATAGCCAAAAATGGCCTTTTTAGGCCTTCAGAGGAAGTAGTCTCTCATCAAAACTAAATGAGTTCATCAATCACCTTAGAAATTATTCTCTACTCACTGAAACACACTTAATGATATTCTTAGGACTTTCCTTTGAGCTAAGGTATGTTGGACATGTGTCATTGTTGTTGTCATTAATGTCAAGTAACATTGATGTCAAAGGGTGTCTTGGTGTGTGTAGGTGAGTGCATGACGTTTTCAATGATGATCATTGATGTCAACATGAGGTTTCAATCATGAAAAAGGATGAAGGTTGATTGGTAGTGTCTTGTTTCAATGTCATGAAGTGTTGTCTTGGTGAAGTGGTATGGTGTCTTGGTGCATTTGCATGGTTTAGTGTATGGTTCTTGCAAACAAGGTGTTATGTATGAGATAGCCAATAATATATTTACTTGTGACTTGATAAGTGAACTAGTCTATTTCTCTAATAAAATAGGTCTTATTTCATACATAACACCAAGTGTTAATCCATGACTTGTACAAATCATTTAATTTATTTACTCAATTTAATTCATTTATTCATCGTAAAATGAACATTGACTAGATTCAAGATATATATAATTCCTTTAATAAGCAAACAAATTGTCAATTTAGACAAGCGTTATTGCTATCCTTTTGCAAAAATTTCAAATTCAAAAGGAAATAACCCTTTTTAAAGCCACTTTTTTACCCTAAAGAGTTTTTTAATTCGAGCATTGTTGTATGAAGCTTATATGGTGTCTAGCAGATGCAAAGTGAGGTAGTAAAGGTGTATGAGTGTCCAAAAGATGGAAAATAGGTCAAGTTCCATGAAGCATGTGTTGAATCAAACCAATCCATGCCTATTCCTATACCTAGTGCAAGCATGGCATGAGGTATGAAGTAAAGTAGGCCGAGGAAAGTCATTGTAAGCATGTGAGGAGTATTGTGAGAGTGCATAACATGTGTAGAAGGTGTAAAAGGTCATAATTCATATGTATAATGCAAATGTTCAAGGTCCTATTGAAGAAAGACATATAAGACAAGGTAAGAATGCATGGGAAAAATAGGTAGAAGGATGAGTTTGAGAGGTGAGCAAGCATGAATAAGCACATCAAATCATGGAGGATGTTAGTAAAAATGTGTGTTCAAATTTTTAGGTCAGGAGGTTAAAAGAAAAGCATGAAAAGTTGTTTTGAGCTCTATCGATCTCTCAGAACTGTCATTTCTAGCTCAATGGTCAATTTGGAATGCTCATTCACACGTGCAAATTCTATATGGGCACCTAATTCATTCATCAATGTTGAGGCATGGAGTCAAGAGTATTTTGTAGTTGGAATGAGGTAAAATTATGCCTTATCCTTGATGAACAAGTGTTAAGAATCCAAGTGGGTTTTAAACCTCCTTAAACCCTAGTTTTAGAGTGATATCAAAGATACGAAGATTTTGGACATGAAATGACTTTGAAGGTGGTAAGAAGGTTCAGGATTGTAGAGAATTCTCCATATCTCAGTTTGGTGGCATTGTCATGATCCATATGTGATGGTAAGTTATAGAAAAAAATTTGTTTTGTGAATATTTGCAGGTACGGGTATGAGTTGCAAGTTTCATAAAGTGAAACAAATTTTTCCCTGAAGCTTTGGATGTGTTATAAGTGCTCATGAAAATATTGGGACACATCCAGTTCAAGAAATGGGTGAAATCTCTCTTCCAATTATACCTACCGCTAATGACCTAATGAGGTAAAAACTAGTCATGGAGGTATGAGAGAGTTTGTGATTATTTTCATGACGGAGTAGTCTTATATGGACATGGATAACTTGTAGAGTTCTGATATGGTGTGATTGAGCTCTTGGTTTGATCAAATGAGGTGTTGTCATGGTTTAGCCCTAATGAACTAATCATCCCAGTTAGGCTTGCCAAGAAGGTATGTGGAACAAGTATGCAAGTGTGGATTTCTTCATGTGACATATGCATGTGAGTTTTTGAGGAGGTGTGCCAAGTCCTTGGTGAAGTGTTCCAATTAGTGGAAGTGCATGGAATTTTCCTTAGCGGTGTTAGTGCTTGACAAGCTCAAGACTAGTTCTTGAGTTCTTATAGCAGGTTTGAGTTATTTCAGAGAAAGAAGTGTTTTGGGGTCTTATGCCCTAAATTGGTGGTTGATATGAGTTATGTGAGTTTCCTGAGGTTTATAAATTTCCATTGATGTGACATATGAGACTTAAAAACATGATTTGATGTGTGAATTTATTCACTTTTTGAGAGTGATAATTAGGTTCTTAAGACCTAATTGATAGTTCTTTCATATTGGAGTGTTCCATGTTGATGATGGATGTTTAAGAGTTTCTTGAGCTTGTTGATGGATCCTAGAGGATGTTGCTGGAGTTTCCATATATTTTGGAGTCATGATGGTGCGTCCTTATGCCTTTGAGATTCAAATTGTAACCGTTGGAAGAGAAGGCTTGTTTTTAGGCCTAAGTGTTTAGGCCTATGCCGACCTAATGGGTCTTTGAAATGTAATTTGTAAAGTCATGTAGTTTTTATTCATGTTGTATAGGTATGACCTTACATGGTCATATTGTTTTTTTCTGACCTATATGGTTTTTTGGCATGATTCATGTATATAAGGTCAAGTGTAAAGCTCATTTGAGCTAGGATAAAGGAGATGGAATTTTAAGCGAGCAATAGTAAGTGTTTGAGAGTGTTATAAGGGCTCTAGAGTAGAGCATAGAAGAGCCTAAGAAGGTGAGAGGATGATAAGGTGTTATTACAATAGGGTAAATATTTAACTGATGGTAGGATGGCCAGAGGAAGGATGCATAGTGACTGAGAAGCCTTATTTTCAATTAAGGGCTTAGTTGTCATGCTTCAAAATTTTCAATTTTCATGCTAGTTATTTTGACCATTCTGGAGCTAATAAAACACCCTCCGGGAGAGTTTATGAAATATCTTAAGCATCTAGAGGTGATGTCGAGGAATACTGGAAGTGTTGGAGGTAATTTAGGAAGATTTAGGAAAAATTTTCTCATTCAAGGACTATCTGCTCAATAATGAGTTTTCTAAGTGCAGGGAACAAACACTCTAATGGTGAAACCTGATTTCTTCGAAAGATTCCAAGATCTCTGTAAGGAATTAGGAGGAAAAAAATAAGAATTGGAAAGATATGTGAATCCTCTACATGTTGGAAACATCCTTTTTTCTCTAAGGCTTGAATGTTTCATGAAGAATTTTAAAATATTACAGTTCCCCATTTTGGTTCCAGAAAAAAATGGGCCTAAATTTTTAGGTTCATGCGGAATCAAGTCTTGAAAGTTATTCTATTGATCTTAGAATGTGTTGTTCCAATAATATTATGATGTTTCCACTCATGGTCATGAAAGTGAGTGAAATTTGAGACTCAAGGAGTGAGTTGATGAATCCATATCCTGACTCCGTCATTATGTTCAAACCTTCTTCAAGGAACAAGCCAAGATGAGCTATTCCAAGCTACCAAGGCATTCAGGAACATCATATACGATGGAAAGAGAAATCCTACAAGGATAATTTTACACGCATATTAAAACTTTATTTTATTTTTCCCTCTCTACTAAAGGTTTAAAAGCCATTCTCGTCATAAAAAATCCCTTTCTACATCCAGGAACACTAAAACTTCTCACAATAAATTTTAAGAACTAAGCCTTAAGGTAGAAAAAATATTCAAAACATGATTTTATCAAAAAAATAGATTCTTGGAGAATTATAAATTAATGTATACATGCTTCAAACCTTCTTAAACATCGTCCACACACTGGCTCAATGAGAGAGTTAGTTTATCCTATTTGAGTCATATGAACTTAATTACGATGATGTGATGAGATTGAGGAATTATTTTTTCTCAATAACATCATGCACAATAAATAAAATGTGACTATATGATGTTTTTTTGGGTTTTGTGGAACGTAACTACATCATTATCTGAAATAACTAGTTATATGAGTGAAGAAGCTTCATAGAATGATGAATTTTTGTATCCCTGTAAGGTACAGTGAGAGAAGAAGTGAGAAGCACTTGATGAATGGACCAATGAGGTCAATGAAGAATTCCCTCTTTCACTTGATCCAATCCATTAAATATTTCCATGCCTTTCTAACCCTCTTGCACTTGATGAGAACTTGAAGAAACACCATTGTAATAGATTTAGGATTTTTGTAACAACCCCAATAATGGGAATAGTAATTTTAGATGTCGTCAATGATTTTAAAAGTAATAAAAACATGTACATGTGTTTTGAATTTTTATGTATTATAAGGAATTTCAAGAGTACATATATTTGAGTAGTTTTTTCCTTTGAGAGTTGTGAGGTTTGTAAAATCTAATTTTGACATATCTAACACTCCTACAACATCTTCAAATTTTTCTTCATCTTCTTGATTGTTGAGCTTGCAAGAATCATGAGAAGAATCCTCATCACATGGTGATATGTCAGATTCATCCTCGTTATCTTTACTTCAAAAATGTTTTATCATGTTGCTTGATTATTGGATCCTCAAACAAGTTTGGTTTATTAAAAATTGTGAGATTCAATTATCTGAGAGAAGGTTAGTTCAACTTCATCTCTTCTTTCTTGGAAAATTTTGATGCATTCTCAGGAACAGTTTCTTGAATCTTCATTTACATAATCTGTTGAATCTTCATATGGAGATTTTGCTTCTTTATGAGGAGTTGAAATAGGTTTAAACAATCTTATTTTTCAGCTTCCCATGAAGAATCAAGTTATCTTCAAATCAAATGGCTTCTTGTTGATCTATATGTAAGTCTTGAATCTTCTCTCTACGCAATATGAACTGAACTTTAGGATGCATAGTAGTAACAAAGAAGCACAATTGATTGTTCACACTTGGTTTCCCATTTTTGTGGAATGGTCTCCAACAACTTGTTGAATATTTCTACAAAGTTCCTCATTCCTTCTCTTGTTTCATTGGATATGGTTGGAATAGTACTGAGGATTTAGGCGTCATGTCGCCAAACTGAGGATTTGAGTATCATGTCTCTAAACAGAGGATTTGGGCATCTTGTCCCGAAGGGAAAAGTGTTGGGAGAGCGGTCAAATTTTCCCTCCAACCTTTAAAATTTCCCATGGATAAGTGCCATTGCAAATGGTCACAAACCCAATAGAAATTGGTCATAGACGATCTTGAGAAAAAATTAAGTAATTAGTTACATTTCTCAAAGTGTGTAACGTGCCACTGATTTTGTTCTTGTTTTTCCTGATAGTGACTTGTAACCAAGCATGTGTTTTTGGAAATTGGAAGAGATTGTCACTAGTACCTATTGATTTTGTGTTGTGGTTTTTTCTATCCCGGGGACAGGAACACCCAGGTGGGACACTAGCGCCCACCACTCCTATATGTGTTGGGTGCATCTTTCTTGTACTGATTTTAGGCCCAAGTTTGATTATGAACCTATTTATTATCTCTTTTGTATCCTAATTTTTTTGTGTACCATTATTTGTCTAGGCTTTGAACTGCTAAGAGGGTGAAATAATCACTTGATTATTGGCCCCACTTGTTTGGGGTACATGAGATGAATAAAGGTGAGCTCTTCCCACATGAGGAAAGTTGAGACTAATGTGCACATTTGAAATAGAACTTTTGTAGGGTGAATAGGTAATTCACATGGTGACAACCATGACACATGAAAAACAATGGTAAAAGCAAGTCAAAAGTGTTAGTCACAAGAAAACATGGAAATGTAATAGAAAATAGTAAAAAAACATAATAAAATGGCAAAAGACAGAAGAAGTAGCTAGATGAATACATGGGAAAAGAATCAGGATGTCACAAGACACTTGAATCCTCCAAGGTGATACAAGCAAAAACTAATGAGTCACAGGGAATAGCCCACAAACAATGACAATGAAGACACAAAAAAATAAGACAATATATACTCAAATCATATAACCATGGTTGGGAGTAGGCCTTCAAGAAAAATGCTACACATGAAACAACCGTTAGCATGTTAGAAAAATTAATAGTATGCCACAATGTATGAAAATGGAGATAGAAATGAAATTAGTAGATATTGCAATGATATAACTTGAATATAGAGAAATAGAAAAGGCATATACCCCCAGGAGCCTCAGTGGGACTAGTATGAAACAATGCCAAGAATCATACATTGTGTAAAAAAATGTAAATTATCTTCATTCACCTCAAAAAATACCATGTAAACATGCATGTTTGTATGGAAAAATGATAGAACATATTATGAATTTAAGTAACATGATAAGTAATGTGCAACATAGAATAGAATGAGAAAGCAAGGATACATCCAATCAAGATCTAAGTTAGTATTTTTGAATTTTTTCAAATATGTGAACATGAAAATAGAACATTTTGGGGAGGGTAGCGAGGTTTCCCCTAACGTATGTGTGAAAATTGATGTCCTTGTAAGTAAATATACCCTCAACAATCGTGTTTGAGCCTAGAAAAAGAGTTCGTCATTGGGTAGAAAGGGGGGATAATATACCCCCAAGTGTGAATTCCATTGTGATCTAGCCAATAAACTACTATATAAAAATTTCAAAAAAATGGGGGATAAACCTATGGATTTCAAGATCCCAACGGCATGAGTAAGAAGTGTTGGTCCTCAAATCTACACCCCTGGTGGATTAACAACAATTCTCTTAAAGGAAATGGGGAAATGCTTGGAATGGTGGTAGACCGGGTGGTGGTGTGTCATTTTGAAGCCGGGGAGGGGTCTAGCACTTTCCTTGGGATCAAGCCTCGGGATGGTTGAGGGGCACATACAAAGGGGATGGCCTATTCCTGACTACTTTTGGTCCTACTTTGAACTAGGTGAGAGGACCCGCAATGTAACCTGAATGCAGAGGGAGAGATGAGATATTTGTTCCCTTGATTTCTTTTAAATGATGGATCAATCTGAGATAAACATGGCCATGGACACAACACTTCACTCTCACGAGTTTTCACACAAAATGTTGCATATTCTTACCTTACCAGACACATGTTACTATAGACAGTAGAATTCGGTTGCTCTTGCATTCTCTTGATAAAAGCTAAAGGGAACTTTCAATGATAGTTAGAGACATGAAACAAAAAAACAAATGGAAGATAGAAGTTCGGGGGTGGGATTGATTGTGTAGTTTTGAATGGAGGTTTGGAGGGGGGAGGGTAGTTGCTTTTATGACCTTGGTACATTAATGTTCCCATGGAAAGAATCCATCCTTAACTGTGATGCTTGAAAAGAACAATCAATTTAACATGATCTGTGAAATAAAATTTGCATTCATTGATACTCAATTTGCACAAATGTAATCTACAGTATTCACAATCCTAACTAAAAATCATGGAGTTAGAGCTGAGATAAAACACTTGTTATATTTGTCTTATACACCCAAAAGACCCTTAAGGGATTACAAAAACTCTTCAAAAGTGATGTTGCCTTTAGGATTTTACAACAAGATTTTAACTATTGCAAAGTATACACTATTCTGCAATAATCTCATCAGTAACCAAAAGAATACAACAACTAAGAAAGACCCTTGTGTACTTAAAAAAAGTAAAGCCAATGCAAGATAGTAAATAGAAACAATATTACCTCTTTCATTCCTTTTAAACATAGAGAAACGAGGAAAGTATAGCTTTGCCAAAATAGAGAGATATGTATTCATGTAAGTTCTGTCTAGGGGACACAAAACAAATTTCCTCAAAACCTACTAATGGATGTACAACGTAACCACCTTAGACTCTTCCTTATAGACTGGATACAAACAAATGCTTTGTAAGAAGCTAAAAACTGGAACAGAAAACTACAACTTAATAAAAAAACTCTACAACTACCCTCAATCGTGCCTCCTCAAAAAAATGACAGAATTTTACAATATATAAGAGATGAGAGAGAGAGAGAGAGAAGAAGAAAAATGATCTCCTTCTACAACAACCAACCAAGAAACATTAAAATCCTACAAATGGAGCATGTGCTTCCTACCAAATCATTCATTCCTTCTGTCTTGCATGTTTAGAGAAGAAACATACACCATACTTCATCAATTCAGGTGGTTGAACCGACACTGGGACTGCAACTTGAATGAAAAATACGTTTTATACTTTTTCTCCCACCAAATTTCATCAATTTCTAGATATGATGACACCAAATTGAAGGGATTGAAGAGACCTTTCCAATGATATAAATTTTGTAATATTTGGAGCTCTGGAATCGAAAGATATGGCCCTTCTGAAGTTTTGTACATGTCGGGATGAACACGAATGTGACACATGGAAGCCTTTGATTAGCTCGGATTTGACCACCTCCTATCAACGTTTGGATTGCTTTTTATTTTCCACATGTTGGTCTCCATTGGCTGCGGGGAGCAAGGTTTCCTTTGCGGTTTAAACATCGATAATGTAGTTCTGCGAAATGTAAAACTGTAAAATTGTCCTCACTTTCAGCCTGAAGATATGTCATGTTTCTGCCCCTTACAGTTAGATTGCGATGTGGGGTTGGGAATTTCTTTGTATTTAGCTCACCTACTGACTACCACCCTACATATCTACAAACTGTGACAAAAATTCGCCGTGTGCCCAAAATTTTCCTGCATGTTCACCTTCTTTTGACATACCTTGCAACACAACATCCTTTCATTGGATGTGGGGTCAAGCAGACCTGAAATCCATCTTAAATGCAGCTCACTCCAAATGTCTACTTTACATCCACTTGATCCCATCACTTAAAGTTGTTCCAGAATTTTTCCACGTGTCCTACTTGTTAAAACTCGTTATTGGGCTTCGTACACAACCCATGTTGCAGGTATTTTCCTTTTGATTGCACAACCTATCCGCTCGCTCTGCTAACTGTTCAAACCAAACCCAAAATTGAAAATTTTATGAATTTTGGAGCATGCCCATGGGCTTGATTTTCCATTGGATCCCATCTGCGTTTGAAGAGTGCCAATAAAATCATCTAACACATGTCTAATCCTCTTAACCATTGAATCTTCACCATGTGTCCTCTTGGTATTCCTTAGTTAGACCTTGGCATTGAGAATTTGACGGGTGGAGTCCTTGGTTTTGTGGGGTTTCTTTGTCCCTTAAAGGTTTCATGGGTTGGAAGAATGCTATAACCCATGGAACACTTAGTGTTCGAAGCTTTTGTACTCTTTGATAAACTCTAGTCTCCCTCGAAATTTTCTTTAAATCCTTTCTTTCATCTTGTCTAAGGCACAAAATATATATTACAAATAGACACTTCTTCTTGACTCATATTGATCTTTCAAGCACGAGGAGAAATATGAAACACACAAAATCAATTAAATATATGGGGAGTCTATTGTTAAAGACCAATTTAATCCAAGGAACTGGATTGAGCACCAATAACGGATCCTACTCAGGGATGGGCACCCCCTTTGGGTGTCACAAGAACAAAGAAAAGATGCCTTGTCCATTGGGCATGGAGTCAAGTAAACAAAACACATACAAGCTTTCAAAAAAGATGCAACATAGGTCAGGGACAAAACAAACAACACAAGAAACCTGGTCACTAGAGACCAGAGCACAAAAAGGGAAACAACAACACAAAAAAAACATAAAAACCTGAAAACTGCAGGTATAGTACAAAGATCATACTTGATCATCTGGATAAGACCATGCATGAGGAAATCATGGTAACTCTTCAGCAATTTGTCATAAGTTGGTTTTTTATTTTTGTCTCATGCTACATCCCAGCCAAACCTTTCTGGGATTTTGAGAAGTATCCAAGCTGCATTCCTCAACAATCCTTGGGCACATAGATAGACTTTCTCCCAACTCTTTCATTATCATCAAGATGTGACTCCAAGACTAACTAGTCTTTAAGGGATAACATCTATTCTTAACGGTTTTACATATTACCCAAAGATGGTTTCTTCTTCATCACGTAAGATCAATCATAGGCTCAATATCAATGATCTTACCTATGTGAATTCAAGTTTACACTTTGATAATCCTTAAACCTGAGTGTCATCTTCAAAAATCTGATTTGGAGAAGTTAGAACCACTCCAGCTCCATTTTCAACTTTGGAACATACTTCATCAAAACTCAAGGTCCGAGGGGCATTGATATCTTCAAGGTGTGCACTAGGAAGTTCAAATGATTGAACTATATCCATATCTACATTAGCTATAGGTGGAAGAGAGAAAATCTAATTGATGCGAGCCCAAAATTCTTATATATTTTTAGAATTTAGAAGATCAATGGAAGTAGATCCTTGTAGTGAATCATTCAAGTACTCATTCATACATGCATCATAAAAATCATGTTCCTCATTAATATCACTATCTTTAACAAACTGCTCACAAGGGGGGTGTGGTAACAAAAATTTATCACACCACTTAATGATATGTTCCTCTTCTACTATTGACATTATTTCTGTCAATGGATCTTGGGGTTGTCTTATTTCCATATTGCAAACTGAAAGCATTCTTCATTTCTACCTAGGAGTCAATTGATTTTCAAGAAGCAATTTATACCATTCCCTAGTATCTTCTTCTAATGTATGTATGAATAAATTAAATAACATCTTCTTGCTTTATTCCATAGCTATCCACATCATCCTGAAAAAATCTAAGATGTTGATCTCCACTTATAACATTGTTCCCTTGGAATCTAGGTAACATCTCTTTAATGTCAAGTGGTATTTCATTAGGATAGCCCATCATTCCATGGAACATTATTGGTATACAAGTAGTAAACTTGTGGAATAGAGCTCTTGGTGGATAATGTGTCATTTTTTCTAATAGAGAATATTTCAAAAGAAGGATTGAAAAGATGGGGAATTGGGGAACTTTGAGGTAGAGGAGTAGGTCTTCAAAATGGAAATCCTTCAAGGACTCAGTTTTACAAAATACTTGATTCTCATGAGTCAAAAAATAAGGGAGATGAAGAATACCTTGATACTTGTAAATGTTGAGCTTTCTTGAAATAATTAATGCAAATTAGCTTGTTGACTAACTGAATCAGAGCTATCAAGTGTGCCAGAGTAGTCTTCCACCAAAGGCTGATCAATCTCAGTAGTTTTAAAAAATATTTTCTTCTAAAATTTGATCACCCAATAGTTTTTAGGTCTTATTCCTTCTTGAATGTGTACATTTCAGCTCGGGAAGTAATCCTTTGATAAGATCAAACTTGAAAAAAGTACCACCTTCTTCCATCTATCCAAAGGGGGGGAGTTAATCAACAAGTTGTAAAAATTTTACGCTAGTACATACTAGATTTTCTTTGAAAGAGTGAGCCGCCACTAAGGCCTTGCACCTTAGATGTATAGATTAACTCAAAAATCCCTTGAAATTATAGCTTTATAAACTAGAAGGTTGAGATTTATAGATCTTAATGAATCCTCCCACATTTTCCCCAGCAGATTCAAGTTTTATGGAACTATGTAATGAAACCAGTTTGTCCTAGCTTTTTCTTAGGGAGTCACCATTAGAATATAAAATTATAGAAATAGATGGAACCTTTGAATTCAATCCCTGAAAATAGCACCAGAAGTGTGTTGGTCCTCAAAATTTCAGCCCTAGTGGATTGATAACAATTCTATTCAATGAAAGGGGGAAATGCTTGGAATGGTGGAAGATTGGGTGGTAGTGTGTCGTTTTATAGCCGGGGAGGGGTCTAGTAATTTTCTTGGGATCACGCCTCGGGATGGTTGAGGGGAATGTACAAAGGGATGACCTATTCCTATTACTTTTGGTCTTGCCTTGAACCATGGTAGAGAGAGAGAGAGAGAGAGAGAGAGAGAGAGAGAGGAACCGCGGTGTAACTTGAATGCAAATGGAGAGATGGGATCTTTGTTCCCTCAATTTATTTTAAATGATGGATCAATCTAATATAAACATGGCCATGAATACAACACTTCGCTTTCACAAGTTGTCACACAAATTTTTTGCATATGCTTACCTTACCAGACACATGTTACTAAACACAATAGAATTCAGTTGCTCTTGCATTCTCTTGATAAAAGCTAAATGGAACTTTGAATGATAGTTAAAGATGTGGTAGCAAAAGTAATGAATGGAATGGATGTAAGTAGGAGGTGGGATTAATTATGTAGTTAAAAATGTAGGTTTGAAGGGGGGATGATAGTTGTATTTAAGACCTTGGTACCTTAATGTTCCCATGGAATGAATTCATTCTTAATTGTGATGCTGGAAAAGAACATTCAATTTAACATGATCTTTGAAATACCATTTACATTCATTGATACTCAACTTGCACAAATGTTTTCAACAATCTTCACAATCCTAACTACAAATCATGGAGTTAGAGCTAAGATAAACCACTTGCTATATTTGTCTTATACACCCAAAAGACCCTTAAGGGATAATAAAAGATCTTCAAAAGTGATGTTTCCTTTAGGATTTTGCATGTAGACAAAACTACTACCAAATATACACTATTTTGCAATAGTCTCAGAGTAACCAGAAGAATACAACTAAGAAATACCCTTGTGTACTTAACAAAGTAAATCCAATGCGAGATAGCAATAGAAACAATATTGCCTCATTCATTCCTTTAAAACAAGAGAAACAAGAAAGTATAGCTTTGCCAAAATAGAGAGAATCTATTCATGTAAGTTTTGGCAACGGGACACAAAAAATTCCCTCAAAACCTGTTAATGGCTATATGACACAACCACCTTAGCTATTCCTTACATACTAGATAAAAACAAATGTTTTGCGAGAAACTAGAAACTGGAACAAAACTAAACTTAATCAAAAATTCAACAGCTACCCCCAATCAACCTCCTTGGAAAAATGAAATAATTTTACAATATATAGTAGATCAGAGAGAGAGTGAGAGAAGAAAAATCAAATATCCTTCTACAACCACCAATAAGAAGCATACAAATCTTGCAACATATCATGGATTGCCTACCAAATCATTCATTCCTTCTATTTTGTGTGTTCACAAAAGAAACAAACACCATACTTCATCAATTTAATTGGTTGACCAACACTTGGTCTGTAACTTGAATGTAAAAGACGTTTTCTACATTTTCTCCCACCAAATGTCATCAATTTCTAAATCTGATGATGTCAAAGTGAAGGGCTTGAAGAGACCTTTCCAACAATATAAATTTTACAAGATTTGGAGAAGGGAATTGAAAGATATGGCCTTCTAAATTTTTTGTGTCGGGATGAATAGGAATATGACACGTGACAGTATTTGATTAGCTTGGAGAATGCCTCCTACCAATGTGCACATTGTTTTTTCTTTGCCACATGTTAGTTTTCCATTGGTTGCGGGGAGTGGGGATTCCTTTTCGGTTTACATGTCGACAATTTATTTCTACGAAATGCAATACTGCAAAGTTTTCCTCAAGGACCGAAGTATACCACATGTCCATCCCTTATTGGATGTGTGCAGTGGGGATTTCTTTGTATTTTTTACACTGACTTCCACACTACATATCTGTAAACTGTGAAAAAATTCCTACGGCCCAAACTTTACCTACGTGTTCACCTTTGACCCTTGCAATGTGGAAACCTTTCATTAGATGCAGGGCTAGGCAGACCCAAAATCCATTTAAATCCGGCTCACTCCGGAGAATTTATGTCCGTGCGAGCTCATCTCCTAAAGTTATGATGGAATTCCACCACTTTTCCTACTTGGACCATTGATTTTCTATCGTGTGTCACCTTCTAATTGCACCACCTATCCGCTTGCTCTACTAACCATTCAACCAAAACCCAGACACAAAAAATTTATGAATTTTGGCTCATTCTGCGGGCTTGAGGTCCCCCAAATCCCATCTACTTAAAGAGTGTCGAAATTTTGTCACATTTCTATCTCTTAACCATTGAATCTTTACCATGTTTCCTATTTCTTTCCTTTATTTTGGGGCTTGATAGCTCCTTTGTTTTGTGGGTTTCTCTATTGCTTTGTTTCACAGGTTAGGAAAAACCACGGAACACTAAGCTCTTGTACTCAGCAGTAAAATGAACTAGTCCCTCAACATTTTTGTTGAATCCTTTCATTTATCTTGTTAAGGCACAAGATCTATTACATATGGACACTTTTCCTTGACTCAAACTAATCTCTTAAGCACACAGAGAACCATGAAGCACACAGAATCAATTAATTTATAGGGAGTCTATTGAAAAATACTAGTTTAATCCAAGGAATTAGAGTGAGACCCAACAAAAAGTGTATAAACAATAAGAGTTTTCCCAGTAAGAGAAACTAAAATAAGTGGAACATTGGGATTGTTGGAAATAGTTCAAAAAGTAAGTACAAACATAAGGATCAATGTGCGAGTCAATAAATGTGTAACATACATAGTGTTATGAGGCTCATCAGTATCAACCATGAAAATGGAGGGAGAGACACAAGACTCGTCATAAACAATAGGTGCAATTTTGGAAGGTTGGAACCATTAAAGTTGTATGAACTAGCCCTTATGACCATAGACATAAATGTGGTAATAGGGGAATCTATTGTTCCCATGGATGTAACAAGATGAGGTGTAGCCATAGTAAATGAATCATGCATAAAAGCTTGGAAAGTGAGAGCATTAGGAATTATATTCAAATCATCATATTGTGTTCTAACTTATGATGAGGAAGGCATAGTGAGTGATGTAACATTGGAATCAATAAGCACATGATCATTAGAAGTGCATATAGATTTGTGCCAAGTAACAAATTTTAAGGACATTGTCATGGTGACATTTTGAAGGGGTGTATGAATGTCTCTCAACACCTTAGGTATCATAGATGTAGCAACCATCATAGGGAACAAAGCTCTAGATATAGATAAGTATGCATTAATATACATTAGGGATCGAGCATCAAGTGAATGAGAATGAGACATAGTGGCAGGAGTATCATGGGTGCCAATGAAATTCCATCATGTAAATTAGTAGCATTGTAACCCATCATAGGAGAATAATGATGTGTGATGTAAGTAGTAACTTCATCATCATGTATGAGAGGGATATCAAAAAGAGTAACAATATGCGGTGTGGAATCTATTGTAACGTTATCCATGGAAGGAGGTGTGGAAAGGGTATGGTTATAAAAAGTTGTGTGCATCTAGTATGTAACCAAGGACAGACTAGAAGGATATTATAATTGATATGATGAGGCATAACATGACATATAACATTAAGAGTGTAAGGGCCTACAGTAATGGGTAGATTGATTTCTCCCAACACTTTCTTAAGTGTGTTATGAAAGCCATAGATACATAGAGTAGATGGAGTTGGATCGGTAGCAGAAATTCATATTTGATGGAGAAAGGAAATGTTGTATACATTAAGACCATACCCATGATTAACTAAAGTATGCTTAAGAAAAACATTATTGATTTGAACTTGAATATATGATGGAGAAGCATTTTCATTGTAGACACCCTAAAAATGCATACCTATTTCTAGTCTATTCTTGGATTATTTATATCATATTTACATCTCTTCAGAGTTAACTAAGTTAATTCCATATCATTAGAATTAATTAAAATTAATTATATTATACTTCTGGAATTAATTAAATTAATTCCTACGCCATTCAGCTAATTTGATTAATAATTATTTAATTAAATGGTTAATTTCTCTTTCACACTTCATAACTAATTAAATTATTTATCAAATTTGAAAATAAATTTATTTTCCTATGTGGACTCCACTTCATCCTAGTCAATCCACTCCCAATCCACTTCTAGAATCCTCACAAAGGTGGGGGCAGTAAAATTGCATATACAACCAATTTCTCGGATGAAATATTACTACCAACCAAATAATCATTGCCCCTCCAAAGCTGTAACTACACAAACCAAATCCACTTGTTATTTCAATAAAATGCATTCATGGTCCTATAAATCATTCAAAATTTGATCCACTTTTCATGTCCTCTTCCTCAGCTATAAAAGTATGCCTTATCCTTTGCAAATAATCTCTTGAAATCGTAGAAGTCGTGCAACAAAACTCTTCCAATTTGTTATATGATATATGCATATTGGAATCTTTCCTAGTGTCCACTTTGTACTTGTATCATTTTCATTTCTTCGTTTGGATATCAATTCAAGAGGATCCACAATTCAATTGTTCAAGGATTGTACAAGTTTAAATACTTTCATTATCCTATCATCAAGGTTTGTAAGAGAAACTTGGAGGAAAGGATTGTTATGTTTGTTTATCTTTCACTTGTGCTGAGTTTTTGTATCATGGTTTTAGTTAGCATATGCCATAATAAAATTGATTTAGAAAAATATCAAAAATTCAAACACACACATGTGAAGCTTACAACTTACAAAATCACAAAAAAAAATCAAATAATAAAAAAAGCCTAAAAATTACAAAATTTTCAAAAAAATCCAACTAAAGAACACAATTAGTGAATCGAGCAATTCACTCCTACCTTCATGTTCATTCCAATCATTTTATGTTTTTCACTTGCATGTAAAAATCATAGCTTGGGGCAAGTTTAATTTCTTATTTCCTTCGCAGTATAACTTCATTTAGGGGCAATTTTAGCTCTCATTCTCTCCAATGCATTTTCAGTGTATGTGCTTAGGGGCAATGACCCTTTTCAATCTTAGATTACACATCAATGGGATCTAATAAGAGTGTCACAAGGAGTATATAATATTACTCCACTCTTTAGTCTAATCCAATCCCTCTGCATATATTGTTTCTTAGGGGAATTCAATTATGCTTACTTATCACTGTGGAACACATTAGGGGAAAAGTTAATCGTCTTTATTTCAAAATTGTGTTGCATTGTTATTATTTTTCTAGACCAATTACATGTAGTTCACTATCATATTGGCTTCTTTATAGTCATGATGCATAATTTTACGGTGTATATTGGGTTTTTTTCTCTTTTTTTCTTTGGACCAATTACAAGTAGTATGTTAACATATTGGTTCATTTATAACCATGGTGCATATACCTACTATGTATATTGGGTTTGTTTTCCTTTTTCACTTTTTGTGTGTTTGTTTTACGCACATAACAGGTTAAACATATTGATTCTTTCATAATCATGGTGACAACTCTATTGTGCAACAACAAAATAAGGGTGCTCTAACTTTCACTCTCTAAATGAAATCTCTTGATGCGAGAACATTTCTTTCCCTCGTCCTTTGCCTCCCTTTTCCTTTTCCTTTCCCTTCTTCCTATCAAGAAACTATTCACTGCTTTGTTGCATCACCCATATTTTTGAGGGGGTGTTCCCTTATCATCTACACTCGTTGGGGCATCTCAATGTTCACTCACATCTAACGAGTGTCATTGATGTTCATACTTTACTCATGTTATTCTATCAATCCAGGGTGGTGTCCATGGTTGTTTGCAACAAAGGGAACGGTAGGAATGAATTTACAATACGTAATTTAGTAACATAAACTAATAAATTGTTGAACTAATCATGATTACAAATAAAATGTTTCAAACTAACATTAAAATGAAATGTGGAATGGGAATATTACTGATCGTGAAAACATAAGTGCATCAAAGTAATGGCATAAATGTTGGAACAATAAATGAATTCACGAAGACTCGAAAGAAATAAACATAAAAAATCCCTTTTCATTAGTTAGGAGTGCCCTTTGCTCCTTCCCTTCAATCAGGTTTAACACTTGAATTTAAGAAACAAAATTTCCCCTGAATCTTCTATCTTTATTCAATTGAAAATGCTCCATTACAGTGAATTAAAACAACTAAAAATCGAACACTAAATTTGAGTACATGATCTCTTTTATACAAGAGATGTTCTAGTTCTGTTAGGAGAGAACTAGTTATTCTAATGACTAAGTCTATTTGACTAAATACTAATTGAAGTGACAACTTCCTATTCGGGAGATACATTAATGAAAGGGGCAATCCTAAAAGTGTTCAAATTGGAATCATTCGTGACAACTGAAGAGGAAGTCCATGATTGGATCCTTTGAAGGAATCAATCACTACTGGAAGATTTTTCATCTCATAACTGATTAAGAGAATTTTGGTGATAACAAGTCTCGGTCGGGATACTTCATCCTCAAAATTTGGGCAGAATGTTTTCTGAGTTAATGATGTCATTTATGTATAAGATATGGTGTTTTCAACTGTGATTCCAATCATTTGAATGATTTGCATGTATGTGCGAATTTTCCTACTTTGTAGAATCAGGGTTGATGACCTGGATGGTTTGGATGTGGTACCCCGAGTTCCCTATTAACAAGGAGGTGAGTCCTGCACCAACACATTAATTAGATTCTTTTTTTGGTGCATGAATTAAGTCATGCACTCCTGTTATAACTCAACACATACTCTTTCAAAAGTGCAGTTAATGTTTCACAAACAAAACTAATTAATTCATTTCTGAAGAAGAATTAACAAGATAAAAATACCAAGCATATGCACAATAATTCCCATTCATAGTAAAGTAAAGTATAAAATATATGAATTTAATATTGTTCATCGTGCAACATGACATCAAAATGATATAAAAAATTAACATGGCTTAATTATCACAAAAATGGGGTTCATCACTCCCTGGACTTAAGGTTTAGAAGGTCCTCCTACCTAGCATTTAATTTCTCTACAATCCTAGAACATTTATACTCATTGGTAACCATTTTCCAAGTTTCATCCAAAGATGTATCAGAAAACCCAAAATGATCAACAAAATTCTTCCTCCAAGTCGTATAGTTGTCCTCTGCTTGGTCATTTGTTGAGTTCCATAATGGAACTTGTGCAAGATTCATAAGGGGGTTGTATCTCATTCCAATCCATTGTTCTTTGAGGCCCATACTGATCTTGTAGATATCTTTTTCTCATTTCAAAGACCATCGGAGGTTCGTTGGTGAAATGAACTATTTCCTTTTGTATGGATCTACAAGTAACTAATATCATACCTGGGAGGAAATAAAATTAACATTGAATGTGGGGAGTACCTATTCTCTGAAATTCTTGACACAATTTTGAATAATATCTATGTACCTGTCTACCAGACGTAGACAATACACTTGTGAATAGAATATTTTTAAAAACCGGAGGGGAGATGGTAAATCATGCCTTATTAAGAGGCCAATGTTAGACTCTGCTTGCACAAATATTTCTTGTTGATCTCTCCATTCCCCTTGATGCCTAAGAATAGAAATAAAAGACCTTAATTGTACTTCTCCCACATAAAGATTGATCGGAATTTCAATTTTTTCATTGAGAAGAAACTTATGAACATAAAATTCACATAACAAATTTTTCTCAACATCATTTTCTATAGCATATGCAGCCACAAATTATTTATCATCATTAAACTATATATCCATCATTGCACAAGCCCTCGAGATCTTCCATCTAAAGAATTTTTCTTTTAAAATCAATGCATAAAAAATTGAGGGAGGTCGGCAAAAAAGTACTTGATCATAGAGTCTACTTACTATCAGCGCTTTTTCTTTCAACAATTTATTTTATTCTTTCAAAGTTTTATTTTCCTCTTCCACTTCCCTTAATCTATAGCATTCCTTCATCCATTTAACCATACCTTTTAAAACAATAATTAGAGGAAAGGTTTGATCCTTCTCTTTTCTTCTTTCCTACAACTGTTTGAGTGAGGTGCCAAGTTCTTGAGTTTTAGCATGAAGGGAGGTTACCTATTGTTCTCATTCATCCACATTATTTTGTAACTAGAGTGTGCCTTCCTCATTTTGAGCTATTTTGACATGAAGTTTTTGAATTTCTTCCTCTTTGGAAGCTATTTGTTAGGAGAAGTGATTTTCCTTGGCCTCAAGAAGGTACTACAGTTGGTTGACTCTCTCCTGGGCTATCTGTAGCTCAAACTGGACTTTGGACAAGGCAAGGACTTTAGGCATGATAGTATCAGAATCAGGGGGAGAACTAGGTTCTCCCTCTTCCACAGGTTCTTTCCCTTTGTCTCTATCTGGTGATATTATGGTTATAGGAACAGTATGTTCAACATCCACTTTCATTTCAGGGGCTGACAAAGTAACTAGGTTGTTAGGAGACACAGGTGGGGTTTGAACCAGGGTTTTCATTATCTCAACTACTTCATGCTCCTCATGGGACATGAGATTATCAATTGGTGTCTCATAGAAGGTAGGTGCAGACTTTAAAGTTCAGAGACATTTCTTTCATCTCACAGAGGTAGACAAGCCGTGTTCTACAACCACCCAAGGATTCAAGGCACATTCTTTTTTAAAATTTAACCATTTCTTCATCTCATGCCTCTTCTTAACAAAATGATGTTTGCATATTAAAAGGATTAAACCCTAATATTTCAAATATGGAGCCCCATAGCAAAATTGCTTAGTAGCAACACAAATGGATTCATATAGAAACTGTGGAAAATTAATCTTATACTGAGGTATGTTTTGACCATGTCGAAGATGAATTAGCATTCTCAATATAGGACCCAGTACAATTTCTTATTGCCCCTCACATGTAAAATATTTAACTAACCATTTGGCCATTTTAGCCCAAGGTTTAGGTATAGATATTATTTTAACCCCCTTTTATTTTCCCTTGTTATCAATTACCAATTGTATTTTCTCTTTTCTCCTAACTACAAATATTCTAGTCACTTCATGATACATGGTTCTATCACTTACTACTAACCCCTCATTAGGTAAACCAGAAAAATGACTGATTACAGTTGGAGAAAAAGGAATTGTCTTATCATTAAAAGTGGAGTGACCTTTTTCCATATTCCTTGTGAATTCCTCGGTCATTGAAACATTGAATTCTTCATATGCCAACAAAAAATCTAGTCATCCCACACTTTCAAAAATTTCCACTTCCCTTGTATCAGCCAAAATCTCAGCATATCTTGTTGTTTTGTGTCTCAACATAGGACCCATTCTTTGAAATTATGAGCAGATAGAAAATATAGATGAAGGCACGAGACTGCAAGTAGAAAATTTTACAGATTGGTAGCATATGAGAGTGGCAACGTAGGAACGAAAGGGCTTAATTTAGCAAACATGAATGGGATGAACTTAGCATGCATGAAATATAACTGAATTGGGAAAGATATGCTATTATCCTGAGGTGGTAGTGGAGTTATTTCGACGTGTGTGAACATTATGGGAAATGAATGATGGATTTTAGCTTGGGATTTGGTAAGCGTGCTAAGTGAGTGGTAATCAAGGTGCACGATGTTTAATAATTAACAACACATGATTTAAACTTCCCTACATTAAGAAAGGAATTGATTGTGCATACCTTTTGTATTTAAAACTTGTCAAATCTCCACCGCCATTTATGTGCTTGTGTCATGTTCCTTTTGTACTTGGTACCTCCTTTATTGATGATCATATTTAGAGTAGATGGTGGTCATTGTTGGTTTTCAGTCCTCTTCATTTATTTGAATTTTTCTTTTCTTTTTTTTGAAGCACTGACCATCATTTTTTGTTTTCATCCAATGCCTCTTAGGAGGATGACCACCATCACTAGTTATCAATCACCCCCTCTTATTATTTAGAATTTGGATGCTCAAGTCTGAGTTGTGTTGGGCAAAGAAACTTTTCCCACACATTTCAGATTTGAATCCTCTTGAATTGCCTTCTGAAACTCTTCTTTTGAGGTTGGTTTATGGTACAAACTCAGTCTTTTCCTATTAACCAACATTACCTTTCTTTCACCATCTATTGGAACCAACTATACAATTCTATTTTCAAATACTTATGCAATTTGGTACGGGCCCATCCATCTCATCTACAATTTTCTTTTAAAGTCCTTATATTTTGAATCGAAAATCAAAGCCCAATCCCCTACCTAAAATTTCCTTTGTATAGTTTATCATTCCAGAGCTACTTTTGTTGTTGAATGATCTCAGTATGATGCAATTATTGAAGTATAATTTCATCCAGTTCATTTAATTGCATAATTCTGGCATGTTGTGCTTTTGTCAAGTCAATGCCCACTTCAGTTGTTGTCCTCAAGGTTTGAATTTCAAATTCTATAGGTAGAATTGGATTCTTACCATAGACTAACTCATAGGGAATGAATCATGTTGTTGTTTTCCAAGTAGTTTTATAAGCCCATACTGCTTCAGGTAAATTTTTAGCCCAATTCTTCCTAAAGATATCTACTATTTTAGTGAGTATGTTCTCCAGCTCCTTATTAGTCACTTCCACTTGGCCATTAGAATATGGATGATAGGGAGATGACTTCTTATGCTTCAACTAGTGTGTTTCTACAAAAGAACCGATTACCCCTTACATGAATTGTGGTTCCTTGATCTAACACAATGGATCTTTGTGCTCCAAACCTTTGAAAGATACGCTCATAAAGAAAGTTTACAAAATTCTCGTCCTTTGCATGTGGCAGTGCTTGAACTTCAACCCACTTAGTTACATAATCAATAAAAACTAGGATGTATTCTTTTCCTTGGGAAGTTAGATCCATGAGTCAAATGAAATCCATCCCCCATTTTTCAAATGGTTCCAATACACCTTGTGGCTAAGGTGGCATCTCTTATGTGAATGTTGGTTTCCCCATCCTCTGACATTGATCACACCTCCACACATACTTTTTGACATCCTTAAACAAGGAAGGCCAAAAGTAACCATCTCCAAGAACTTTATGAATGGTCCTTTGAACTGAACAATTCCCTCCTAATGGCTCGTCATGGCATGCTCTGAGCATTTCAAACACTTCATCTTCAGCAACACACTTGTGTAAGACATGATCAAGCCCACATTTGAAAAGGATTCCATTTATCCAAGTATACATTACACTTTGTTTAATTAGTTTCTTTGTTTGCTTGAGTGTGAAATTTTTTGGAAACTTCTCTATAGCTAAGTAGTTAGCCATATTTGCATACCAAGGTGAGTTAGTGGAAAGTGCAAACAAATTCTCATCTAGAAAATCATCATCAAACTGCTCTTCTTCTTTTGAAGTGGTAAATCTGGAAACAAAATTAGCTACCACATTTAAATTACCTAGTTTCTCAATGATTTTAATGTTAAACTCGTGTAGTAGTAGCAACCATCTCACAATCCTGTCATGCACTAAAGGTTTATTCATTAGATATTTGATGGCAGAGTGGTTAGTATGTACAATCACTTCATATCCTATAATATAATGTCTAAATTCGTTGATTGCATAAACTATTTCCAAAAATTCCTTCTCAATTGTTGTGTAATTTATTTCAACAGGGTAAATATTTTTGCTAATGTAATAAATGGCATGCATAGGTTCTCCTTCTCTTGTTGTCATAACACCTACTGCTTCATTTGATGCATCTATTTGGATATGGAAGGTCAAATTCCAATTAGGACATCTCACACCGGTGTGCTTAACAGCTTATTTTTTATTGCATCAAAAGCTCATTGACATGGTTCTGTCCATTGAAAAGATTCCTTAGTTAGAAGAGCAAATAATGGAGAAGGAATTTTACTAAAATATGAAATGAAACTTTGATAGTAACTGCATGACCAAGAAATATTATTACTTAAGTCTAGTTTGTAGGTGATGGAAATTTTACAATGATATTGAGTTTGTTTGGGGCAACTTTAATTCCCTTTATTGAGACGTGATGGCCTAAAATTATACCTTGTTCCATCGTGAATAAGAATTTCTCATGATTTAAAGATAACTGGTGCTTTCCACATTGAGTAAAGGAATTTATCTAAATTGTTAACCGCCTCTTGGAATGTTGTTCCATAAACTGTGAAATCATCCATGTAAATCTCTACACAATCATGGGTGAGATCTGAAAAAATTGCCAACATTACTCTTTGAAAAGTTGTAAGGGCATTACATAAAAAAAAGGTATAACCATGTAAGAAAATGTCCCCCAAGGACAAGTAAATGTTGTTTTATCTTGATCTTCAGGGGCCACTGTTATTTGATTGTATCCACTAAACCCATCAAGGAATGAAAATTATCTTTTACCAGACAGATTACCTAAAACCTAGTCTATAAAAGGTAATGGAAAATAATCTTTATGATTTTCTTTGTTCAATTCCCTATAGTCTAAGTAAACTCTCCATTTCCCATTATTTTTAGGTGTTATAACCAGAGGAGAGACCCACTTACTATCTGATATTAGATAAATGAATCCTACATTTAAGAGCTTGCTCAATCTTGGTTTTCACAATATCTCTTACAGCAGGGTTTATTCTTCTTTGAGGTTGTATGGCCAGTCTGGAATCATTCGTATAGATGTGATGTGTACAAATACTAGGGTGAATGAATACCCTTCATGTCATTGTACTCCCAAGCAAACGCTTGGGGGTGAGAGTAGAGGAGTTTGAATAAAATGTTTTCCTCTTGTTCGTTCGGCCAACTATTAATCGTCAACATTTTCCCTGGAAGAACAAGTAATTGTTTAGTTTTTGGATGGATTGAATCCACTACATGGTATTCTCTTAAGAGTGCATTTAATGGACACTTGTGTGGTAACAAATTGTGAATAGAAATGATGTTTTGCAAAACCATTTTAGTAAGATCTACATTTTTTTGCAAATGGACAGATAATGAGCTTATTATCCTCATCCAAGAAATCACGTCTTATTTTAGTTTGTTGTATTGCAAGACTAGAAGAAGGATCAACATAGGAGTTCACTGCAGGATTCAAGTTAAATTTTGTATAGGAATCAGGCACAAAACTCATACTATGTCTAAGTACCAGGGTCATTGTAACATGCATTGAATTTGTTCTGAGTGCTCTTGGATTACCACCATACAAAGAGAGGAGATGATATCATCCAAATTTTCATAATCATCTTGGGACTCTTATTGGTTATCTGTATCAAATGGTTTAGCAGTATGGTATAATGAGAATTTCTTCGAATCCTGCCCACTAGTGATCACCATGTTCCCACTATCCTACAATCAATAAGGGCGGAACATTTATAGCTAACCAGGGGCGTCCTAGGATGATGGGGCACCCAATTTTCCTATTCCTTTGTTTTTATGATCATGAAGTCTACCGCATAATCCCAGGATTTGATGGTAATGGTGACATATTCTATTACTCCCTTAGGTTTGTTTACAGACTGGTTTTGCCATCTGCAAGACTATAGATGTAGACTGTGGTTCAGATAGTGATAATGTGGACAAAGTATCTATTGTCATTACATTGATGGCAGACTCCTAGATCAATCAGAACGTTAGGAATTTGGAATTCTCCTATGTATGATGTTACAAGAGGACTTCCAGGGTCTCCATATTTAGGAGGGGGAATGTTCCCTTCCAAAATACTAGCTAGTTTTCTATCAACATGGATGGTTTTAGGTTGGTTCTTTCTTCTTCCTGGAGCCTTGAAATAAAGCTATTTAATTTTTTTATTTAACTCGGGGATTTCCTTAAGAGTTTGCAACAGGGGAATGTTGATACTTAACTTCCTCAATAATTGGATTAATTCTTACTCTAATTTATCAGGAATTGTAATGTTTGGTTTCTCAGAAATCCTAGATGGAAAAGGAACGTTTGTATTTGGTGGAGGAGTTTCTCCTACATGATTAGGTTGCACTTCTTCTAGTTTTTCTATTTCTTCTGGTATTTCTTCTATCACATGAGAGGAATATTTTGATGCAACCTTCCCTGAACACAAAAAAATATTCTTGCAATCCAGCAAGTTGATTATGGGATTCCTATCAGATTCCACAATATACGTTGGATTGTCATGCCTTACATTTTTGGGATTGGCCAGTATTTGTGCAGGGATTTGTTGCTGGGTAGGTTGATTAGATTGGGCAGCATTGGTGTGACCAGTCAACAGGTTTTTCTGGCCTTGAGGTCTTCTTTGATTATAGTAACTATTACCCATATCCTTGAGGTGCATTCCACTATTGTTGGTATTGTTGTTGATATGGTGGATTGTTCAGAGGTGGAGCCCAAGGTTGTTGATAATAAGTTGGTGGGGCATTCCATTGTGGGATCCATTCTTGTGGGGCTCATCGAACCCAAGGTGGTGGGTATGGCCATAGTTCATTCCATTGATTGGGATCACATTGTGATCTTGGGATGTAGGGCTGATTTTGGTTGGTTTGAAATTGTCCTCCTTGCCTCTGAGCCATATAGTTCAACTTGGATTCCTCTTGGTTGCTTTGTTTTAGGTACTTCTTTAGCAAGGGAAGTAGTCTTCATTGATCTGCGGTATGCTTAAGTTCACAGAGAAGATATATTTATGTCTTATCCAAAGGACAGTCCTTAAGTCCATGTTTAGCTCTAAATCTTTGGTAGTAAATGAACAAAGGCTCTGTGTTCCTAGCCTTCTCTCTATCCATAGTTGTATTGATTTTAATCAAGAGGTCTATTTTCAAATTTACAATTTCTTCCCTTAACTTGGATAGGTCCCTAGTAGCCATTTTTCCTTTTTTCTTCCTCAAATTGGGGTGAGTTCGTGAGTAATTTCGACAGAGGTCGATCATGTTTGTGAACTCTAACTTTTTCATATCTCCCTTTCCCATTAAGTTGAATTCCTCTTGTGTTTCTTCATCCAACCCTTTCAGAAATAAAGTTTTGAGTAGGTTAATATCTAAGCCAGTTCCACATCTTTGTGAAGGAAGAGGAACCGATCCAAATAATCCTCTACAATTTCATCTTCCTTCTGTTGAATCCTAAAAAGTTCTTCTTTTCTATCTCTGACCCTACAGTAATCCAAATACTTGTCCAAGAAGGCATGTTCCATCTCCTCCCAGTTATGAATGGAATTTGGGCTCAAACCCATAAACCACCTCAAAGCTGCCTCTTTTAGAGTAGAGGGAAATAGTTTAATATTTTGGTTATTAGTAGTTTAGTCATATGTTTGGCTTAAAACCTTGAAATCAAAAAGGAACTGGTCAGGGTCTTCTGAAACTAATCCCCTAAAAGTTAGAAGAATTGATGGGGATATATTTTCATAGGAGCATCCTAATTAGGATCCAATTCAATAGGGTAGGTAAATGTTCTTTCCAATGGAGTATTCCCATTATTTGTACCATTGGGGTTATGTACTTCATCAACCATTCTTCCTTGGTGAGTAAGTTGTTCCATAGGTTTCTCTTCAAGGGGTTTTAAGGATTTAGTCTAATGAATCTACCTCTATGGTCTCTAGTTCTAAACATACAATCTTATCATACTGAAAATGGTTCCCTAACTATTAGTACTTAACTCATTTGTGTGTGTTCCACATACTCCCACTTAGAGGATTCTTTTTTTCACTACAAGGTCTTCTGATCTATTTTTTAAAGAAATAGTTATGGAAATGAGATTTCTAAATGGAAAACTTACCAGATAAACAAGCAGTTTCTCTAGTTAGGACCTTAACCTTTGATAACACCCTGAGATCCCTAGAAACGGTGCCAAAACATGACGAGTTTCGTTGAAGACCATACTTTAATCATGGTATTCTGTCAATCCAAGGCGGTGTCCATGGCTATTTGCAACAAAGGGAACGATAGGAATGAATTTACAATACGGAATTTAGTAACATAAACTAAGAAATTATTGAAATGATCGTGATTATAAATAAAATGTTTCAAATTACCATTAAAATGAAACGCAGAATGGGAATATTAGTGATCATGAAAACATAAGTGTGTCAAATTAATGGCATAAATGTTGGAACAGTAAATGCATTCACAAATACTAGAAATAAATAAATGTAAAACTTCCTTTTCGTTGGTTAGGAGTGGCCCTTGCTCCTTCCCTTCAATCAGGTTTAATACTTGAATTTAAGCAACAAAAGTTCCCCTGAATCTGTTATCTTTATTCAATCAAAAATGCTTTGTTACAGTGAATTAAAACAACTAAAAATCGAACATTAAATCTGAGTACATGATCTCTTTTATACAAGAGATGTTCTAGTTCTCTTAAGATAGAACTAGTTATTCTAATGACTAAGTCTATTTAAATAAATGCTAATTGAAGTGACAGCTTCCTATTCGGGAGATACATAACTAAAAGGGGCAGTCCTAAAAGTGTTCAAATTGAAATCATTCGTGACAAATGAAGAGGAAATATGTGATTATCTCCTTTAAAGGATTCAATCATTGCTGAAATATTTTTCATCTCATAACTGATTGGGAGAATTTCAGTGATAACAAGAATCAGTTTGGGATACATCGTCCTCAAAATTTGGGCAGAATGTTTTCTGAGTTAATGGCACCACTTATGTACAAGATATTGTGTTGTCAGTTGTGATTCCAATCATTTGAATGATTTGCATGTATGTGAAAATTTTCCTGCTTTGTAGAATTAAGGTCGATGACCTGGATGGTTTGGATGTGATACCCTGAGTTCCCTATTAACACATAGGTGATTCCTATGCCAAGGAGAGTCTTGCGCCAACATGTTAATTTGAGTCCTATATTGGTGCATAAATTAATTCATGTGTTTCATGTTGTAACTCAACACATACTCCTTCAAAAGTGTAGTTAATGTTTCAAAAATAAAACTAATTATGCCATTTCTGAAGAAGAATTAAAAAGATAAAAGTACCAAGCATATGCACAATAATTCCTTCATAATCATAATAAAGTATTAAATATAGGAAATTAATATTTTGCATCATGCAACATGACATCAAAATGATATATAGCTTAACATAGCTTAATTATCACAAAAATGGGGTTCATCAGCATCCACACTTGTTGGGGTATCTAATTGATTAATTTTCTTTCGTCTCTTCCGCTCATTGATCTAAACGTGTCTATTATCTTTAAAATGCTATTACTTCATAATAACACTTTGAAGAGGGTCAAATGTAGACACCCTAAAAATCCATACTTTCTTCTAGCCTATTCTTCGATTGTTCATATCATATTTACATATCTTCAGAGTTAACTAAGTTAAGTCCATCTCATTAGAATTAATTAAATTAATTCTATTATACTTCTTTAATTAATTAAATCAATTCCTACACCCTTTATCTAATTTATTAATCATTGTTTAATTAAATGGTTAATTTATCTCTCACACTTAAATAAATCTATTTTCCTATGTGGACTCCACTTGTACTTCACTTCACTATCCTAGTCACTCCACTCCCACTCCACTTCTAGAATCCTATAAGGGTGGCCGTAAAATTACACGTACAACCACTTTCTCAAATGAAATCTTACTATCAACCAAATAATCATTGTCCCTCCAAAGTTACAACTACACAAACCAAATCCACTTGCTATTTTAGGAAAATTCATCAATAATCCTAGAACTCATTCAAAATTTGATCCACTTTTTATGGCATCTCCCTTAACTATAAAAGCAAAGCCTTATCCTTTGTAAATAATCTCTTGAAATCCTAGAAGCCGTGTAGCAAAACTCTGCCAATTTGTAATCTAATATCTACATATTTTAATATTTCACGGTGTCCACTTTGTTCTTGTAGAATTTTCCATTTCTTCATTTGGAGATCAATTCAATAGCATCCACAATTCAACTGTTTAAGGATTCTATAAGTTTAAATACTTTCACAATCCTATCATTGAGGTTTACAAGAGAAACTTGGAGGAATTTTTTTTTTGTTTTCTTATCTTTCACTTCTGCTAAGTTTTTCGTCCTTACATTCATCAATTGTATGGTAATCCATAAAATATTTTGACACAAGCAAGCCAAATAGAAAAATAGATTTGTATTGAAAGTGATGTTTATCAAAAAGTGATTGTCGTCACATGATTAAAATGAACATATCTCAAAATAGAATTTTAATTTAATAAAACAAAAAGAGGCATTTTTTAATCTAATGATGTAAAATAAAAACCTCTGAATGTGTTTCTCAAAAGTGTATATTTTTTGAAATATGCCTTAGTTACCAAAAAGTGAAATTTTTGAATTTCTGAAAATTGTGCCAAAAAATAGGGCAAACAAAAAGAGGTTTTCATTAAATATGTAAAAATGATAAATAACCTCAAATGAATTTTTTTAAAATTGTTTTACTCGATATATGACACAAAAGGCATTTTGAAAATTGGGAGCCCTAGAAAGTGACTCAAAGTGTAGGATGAATCATGAAACCCTAGGAATTATTTTGCAGATTTTATTTATGATAGGTGATAAATGAAAATTAGGTTTGAATCCAAAGAAAAGATGTAGATATGAATCCTAATGCAACTAGGTTTTGGTGGTTGGAGAAGAATGGGTCCATTAAAGAGCATGCAATAGAACTCGTTCACCAAAATATTTACAAAAATTTAAATCTTTATAAGAGGATTGAGATCAAATAAATATAGCAGTAACAAACAAGATCTAGCATATAAATTACAAGAATGTATGCAAGACACTCATCTATCTTATCTCACCTACAAAAGGTTTACTTTCATCCTTGGCATTATCTTTATCTCTTTCTTAATTTTTATTTTTATCCTATTCCACAAGGAGATGAGAGTGACCTAGCTTGTATCAGGAGATCTATAATTATCCTTAGCTAGAAAGCAGGATGGAAATGTTAGATCTAATATGTAAAAGTTGTGTATGATAAACTAGGATCTAGAACCTCTTCATACGGGAGTGCCTAGATGTGGACAAGACCTACCAAGTGTTGGTGTTTGAACTATGCACTAGGTTCATGGCAAGTGTTATGCTTATGATCTTTTTAGGTTTTGAACTACTAGGTTCATGGCAAGTGTTATGCTTATGATCTTTTTAGGTTTTGAACTAAGCTTCTTCCTTTCATTTTTTATCACATCCACTTCTCTATAGGGTTTGTGTGTTACACTTGTACCTGCAAAACAAACCCTGTCTACTTGCAAAAAAATATCAAGAAATATTAGATGAAACAAATGATGCATATTCTTGAATCGGACTAACCTCAATGGTCACCCCAATGTGATTATAACTGAGCATTGTACTACATTTCAAACTCTATGTAGTTCTTGTGTGTGTGTGTGTGTGTGTGTGTGTGTGTGTGTGTGTGTGTGTGTGTGTGATTTGAATTTTGTCCCTTGAGACTGGGTTGCCCCCTGTGTCAATTGCACCAAGATAGTGGGCTATAACTATTTTTCCCCAAAGATGAATGTGTGAGGTAGAATTTAGAAATAGTCCCTCATATGTAGTGAATGATGCATCCCAAATGTAGTGTTTTAATGTTTCTTCTTTCCCAAATAGATAGATAATAATTATTAGCCCCAATTTTCCATCCCCTAATGATAGTAAGTCATTTATATACAATTTATTTGTTTGAATTTTTTCAATAAAAAAAAAGAAAATATTGCACAAAGTAATAAGAAATATTTTTAAAAATCTAACAAATGATGTGGCATTTGAAAATCAAGAAAAGGACAAAAGTGCCTAAAGGGGACAGTAGCACCTGGGCACTCTTGTCCCTAATGGGCGGTACTTTCTGGGATTCTTGGAGGATATAACGGTAAATACAGACTTGGGACATATGTTTTCTAATGTCTTAGAATAAAGTGTCCATTCTAGAAAAAGTAAATAAGAAGAGTGTGTAAGAGGATAAAGCAATGTAAAATCAAAACATGTGTTTTTAATGTCTAGTTTTCTCACTTAGGAATCATGCATATAACAACATACTTAGAGGTCTAATGTAAATATAAAGTGTGTGATTTTTTTACTACAAAAAGGAATAACTCGAGATGTGATCATTCGTGTGTCCCTATATGCACTTATATATTTATAGACTTATTTGATTCAAATTAGGACATAATTGACACATAAGACCACATAGAATGATCGGGAAATCCAAAATAATGGTCACAAAACTCAATAAAACTATGTCAAGACTCAAAGCATACCACAATGTGTAAAAGCATTTTTTTTTTTGTATATGTGACCATTTTAATGGAGTATTGTAGACAAAAAATCAAGCACTTTAAGTCATTATCTAGTCTCGATCACATACTACTATTTGCATGATTCCTAAGTAAGAATGATACTAATTAACCCATGTCTTTGGCCACCTTTCTTTCCTTTATGCTCACTTTTCATATTCTTACACTTGTACTTGCTTAATTTGTATTTTCAGTCTTTAAACATTTTTCATTCTGGACACCAGTTCCCATACCAGGATGTCAACACTAGGCACCCTTATAGCCTATGGGTGCCCTTGTCCTCTTTGTACTTTGGTCACACTTTTTGGGTCTTTTCTAGCCATTTAAGAATCTTATATTTTTAGTATTCAGCATTTTCAAGGTCAATTATGAAATTCAAGCAAGGGAATCATATAAATATAAAGTTATGTGATCATAATAAGGGACCAAGCACTAAGCATCTACTATCTCCACCTAAGGTTGTATCCATCAAAGACATCTATAACTACATGTGCATCCATCTAGCTCCATCACAAGGGACAAAAGGATGGTTCATCTACATCACACTTCATAGGAGGGGAGTCTATTATTTCCATACACACCTTATTTACATTCTACATCTAGTTACTTGCTCACTACTCACAAAGTGACGACTGGCATAAGAGCAACCTAGGGCACAATTCTACACACACACACTTAGAACTACATTGGGTTCTGAGATGTAGTGCAACACTCAATGATAATTTCCATCAATTTGGTAAATGAGGACATTTTGAACCCCTTTTTATGCACCTTTATTTTTTAGGGTTTTTATTCTTCACTTAGGGTTTTACAGGTGCTTTATCCATTGCAGGTTTATATGGACATCCATTTAAGTTTAGTGACATACACATGATAAGAAGTGAAGAAGTGCAAACACCTAGTTACCATATGAACCAATTTCCAACAATTTATGCAGACCAAGGCACCATAAAATTCATGGGTGCCCCTATCCCTCTCCATCTCTAGGCCCAGTCCATTCAAATCAATTAGATCTGTATGTTTTGGTCTTTTGTGTGACAAGTTTTCATCTCTGTTTAGTCCGGTCTCCACTACGAATACAAGTCCAACAACCTCTATGAATCAGCTAAGGCTCTTCTAACCCTCTTCAGTTCACATTATGGTTTCATATTTTCATTGCTTAGTTACTTGGGTATTTTTATTTCAATATTTCATTATTCATTTATTTACTCCAAACTTGCATTAGATTAGGCTATTATTTCACATTTTAGCATAATCATTTTCGTGAACCCGAACTCGATCTTCACGCTCTTAGGATCCCCATTATTTTCTTTGTTTTGCTTTTTCATTCTACAATATTTTCATCATGAGTATCTCAATTAATGACTTCTTCCTTGCCAATCCTAATTTAAGGCATAGAGTATAACATCTCCTTGCTACTACTCAAATTCTTGTTGATATGCGTCCAGCACTCTATCTATCAATTATTTTGTTGATGCATTTTTGCATCATATTTCTTTCATGTCTAATCCTAATTTTGATCTTTCTATTTTTGACAATGATCCACCCTTGCATATCATGATTCACATTTACAACATGGGTATCAAGTGTACTTTAATCAACAATGGATCTAAACTTAATATATGTCTCATGTCATTCCTTGAAAATATTGGTATTTTTCTGCTGCTAATGTTATTCCATCATGTCTTGTCTCTTCATGCATATGATGGCTTCTGACGGCTTATTCGTCCATGCATAGGTCACATTGTTTTACCTATCACTGTAGGACCAAAAACTCTCAACACAATATTCTTTTTCATTGACTTTCTAGTTTCATATATTGTTTACTTGGTAGGTCGTATCTCCATGCCATACAATTGTTTCCTCTATATGCATCATTGTGTCAATTTCTATACATGAGGGTGTCCAGTATACTATTCTTCTTGACCATCATCCATAAAAATATTGCAACCATGATCCAAATACTACACTTCCTATTCTAATGAGTTGACACTAATGATGACCCACAACCCATAGATGAGCTACCACATTTACCACCACTTGAAGGTGTTATTTTCATGATAGATTTGTACCAACTTGTATTTACGCCTCCCCCTACTTCTATTACTACTATGATTTTTTATTAGGGGTCTGTTCTTATACAGATGGATTTCACACTCATTATCCCCCACCTTCTCATGTGTTACCACCTTTATCAGTACTAACTCCTTTCACATGTACACTTTTCATGAATGATTCTTATTGGGAGCATATTCCATTCAATCCTACTTGTGATGACACAATATGTACACATGATGGCTTGACTCGGCTAGGATTTATCTTTTGAGGATCTCTATCCTCCACTACATTCTTCTCATCTTTATCATGGATTCATGTTTACATTACTTCCACTTATGGTCTACGTGTCTTTCATCTCACAATTTTTTCTTGTGTGAAATATCCTCATTCTTCACCACTTACATTAGGGAAATCCTGGCTTGATTACATTGGGGGCACATGTTAGATCTTGATCATACTGATATATCATTCCCCATGCCCTTTGGTCATGTATTCATTTGCAACAGTTCCTTTCTTGGCTATACATAGAATCTGCACTTGTTGGTATGCACATGGATTGTCCATTAACCACCTTTCACTAATGAGGAGTATGCCATGGGTATGTACAACTTACGCCTCAATGGCTCATTACGTGATCAACCCAACACTATTACTTACTCAAGTCTCTGATGCTTATCCATTTTGTCTTTGACAATGATACCAATGACCTTCTAGATGAATTACATGATTGTCTTCTTCATCATACACATAAAGGGTATCGCACTTATCCCTCCCCCTCTAATCGACAACAAACACCTATTACCACACACATGCTAGACATTATCGATGATGCACTCTTGTGCTTTAGTTCACACTTGACTATTGAGGGCATCCTATACACATGAACCTCACACACTGTACAGTAGACACTACACATCACATCTTCACACATCTTACATACATACATCCTACATCCTACATCTTACATACATCTTACGACTTACATCTATTATGCACCTACCATTTGATTTCATCTACACATCTTGCATTACATATTATACATCCTACATTACACATCACATTAATCATGAAGATTTCTCATCACCACATCTATTACACACATTACGTATTTACACATCTACTTATACGTGCTGCACTCACTACCCAATGACACACTCTAGTCTCATGGTCCATACTGGACTGTTGAGGATATACAAATCAAATGGACCTCATCACACTCACACATTCAACCATTCAATATTTCTCTCATGGGACATTCCTAGATTAGTGATATATGTTATAGGCTACATCATCACTTTTGCTTACATCATTAGTGATATATGCCATAAGCTACATCATCACTTCTTCTAGCATCCTTTAGTGATATACACTTTAGGATAAATCATCACTTCTTCCATTATCTTGTTGTGATATACGCTTTAGGATAAATCATCACACATTCTCACACCTCATCTCTAGGTCACATATCATCACTATGCATCCATCACATCACGCTACGCACAACACATAGTTTGACCATTTCCCGATGACACACTCTCGTTTACAGTTAATTCTTGACTACTGAGGGGGCATAAAAAAATAAACCTCATTGCATAAAACTCCATTCACTCGGGGGCATGTGTATCCTATAATTCACTTTACATTCCATTCCATCCATCCACAACATACTGCATATCTTGCTTTCATTTACTCTTGCTTGCATTTACTTGTACATGTTCACTTTATTACACATGTTAGATAGATATCTTATATGTCATTATTTTTATCATACACACATGCACATTCACTTTACTTTCTAGTTGTGATCGCAGATTATATAGGGCCATTACACAGCATGGATGCTTGATACAGTACCTAGTACCAGTCCCACAGTGGATCTTAGGGGCATCCACTTTCATACACTACAGGTGATATTGTTTCATTTTGTACTTAGCACTTTACATCATTAGATTATACATGCTTTGACATACTTTTTATCTTTCTAACATGCTAATGGGTGCTTCATGTGCAGCATTTATTTTGTAGGAGTAGTTTTCCACCATGGTTATCTGTTACATTATTTTGTAGATTATTTGTGATTGTTAACCATTCTCTGTGGGCTTTTCCCTTTGTCTTGTGTGCACACTTGTATATCTTTGGCTTCATCAGACCTTGATTGTCTTACGACATCATGAGTGATGTCCCATGTTTGCAACCCACTTTTTACGGTCTACATTGTCTTCTTGTGTGTTTACTTGCATCTTAGCATATATGTTATTGGTTTAGCTTACACTTTTCTTCTACATGCATGTTTGTTCGTAATAACATTTGTTTCCTAGCCACTTGTTTGCATGTGCCTTGGTTTTTACCAATCACATCATCATTCCCCCTATAAGGCATAGTTTAATCGGTTGGTCCTCTTTTGGGATGCAGTCTCCTTCAACAATGTCGGATGCACCCCCAAAGAGGGGGGAATCATTTGGGTGAATCAGTCACCCCATACAAAGGTTTACACACAGTATATACAACACAACACGCTACCAATACAACATAGTTCAGAGCTTAGAATCAAATTTGGGTCCTTAGTACAGTGATGCCTTTCTAGAGTGCCTATAACCAAGGGGCAGTTACACAGCGATTGGGTTCAGCACACTCTACAGAACTCATACACAATGGATTTTACAAGGTAGGTTACACATGTGTCAGTACACATCATCTACAATGGTGTTTTATTCCACGGATAAATTAAAGGATAGAGGATAACACAAGACCTTCCTATCTACACTACTTCTACCATGGCATAGGATCGCCCAAAAAACAAATAGTATAGATATCTCTATAGTTTCGGGAAGCGGTTAAAGGTTGGAGGATAAATAGAGTTTCCTCCCTATACTTCTTTGGCCAGTGGTGTGAGATCACCCAAAAAAACTCGTGCTTCATCAACATTTATAGGATCCTTTCTACAGCCTTCTTTTCTCATCACAGATCAGGTGCACATGTTCCTTTTTCACATCATAATTTCAGCATTTTTACAATACACACATACTTACACACTTTTATCATATACATGCGTATTTGACTACTTGATCGTCTTCTCTTTTATAGTTCCATCTGTATGGGAAGCAAGCAATCAACATCAATAACAACATCACACATGATCGACATAATAACAGATACATCACACATATCGACATTTACACACACGTTTCCACCCTAGGTTTATTTTCATCACCTTTTACACTTTTACATCTTTAGTCTCCATGCTCCATCTTTTTATCACTCCATGTTTTTTATAGTCCCTTGACACGCTTTCTACATCAATCTACATGGATATCAGGTATGCATCTCTATCTACTTTATGTTACCAAGAATTCTTCTCACCAACATAAAGTGGGGGAAAATGTAGACACAAAATCATGCACTTTGAGTCATTATCTAGTCTCGATCACATACTACTATTTGCATGATTCCTAAGTAAGAAAAGTACTAATTAACCCATGTCTTTGGCCACCTTTCTTTTCTTTATGTCACTTTTCTCGGTCTTGCACCTTTTCATTTTTTGCTCAATCATTTTTCATTCCAGACACTATTTCATCCTAGATGCCAACGTCAACGTCCCTTCTGGGCGCCCTTGTCCTCTTTGTACTTTGGTCACACTTATTGGGTCCTTTCTAGCCATTTGAGCATCTTATCTTTTTGGTAGTTTGCCTTTTCAAGGTTAATTATGAAATTCAAGTGAAGGATTCATATAAATATAAATTTATGTGATCATAATAAGGGACCAAAAACTAAGCATCTATTATCTCCACCTAAGTTTGCATCCATCAAAGGCATCTATAGCTTCATTTACATCCATCTAGCTCCATCACAAGGTTGGTTCATCTGCATCACACTTCATAGGAGGGGAGTCTATTTTTTCCATGCACACATTATTTACATTCTACATCTAGTTACTTACTTGCTACTCACGAAATGTGACTGGCAGAAGAGTAACCTAGGGCACAATTTCACGCACCACGCGCGCACACACGCGTGCACGCACACCACACACACACACACACACACACACACACACACACACACACACACACACACACACACACACACACACACACACACACACACACACACACACACACACACACACACACACACACACACACACACACAACCAAACTACATTGGGTCTGAGACATAGTGTAGCACTCAGTGATAATTCCATTAATTTGGAAGCTGAGGACAGTCGGACCCCTTCATATGCATTTTTATTTTTTAGGGTTTTGATACTTTTTTTTGGGTTTTACATGTGATTTATCCATTGCAAGTTTATAATAACATCCAACAAAGTTTAGTGACATACACGCGACAAGAAGAAAAGAAGTGCAGACACCTAGCGACCATATTGGTACTAGGTTCCAACCATTTCTACAGACTAGGGTGCTCAAAACTCATACCAAGGCACCCACAGGAGCCCCTATCCCTCTCCAAGAGCCCCAATCCAATCAAAAGACTCAGATCTACAACTTTTTGGACTTCTGTGTGAAAATATTTCATCTCTATTCAATCGGTCTCCACAGCAACACAGTCCACCAACCTCTGTGAATCAACTAAGGATCTTCTAATCCTCTTTGCACATTAGGATTTCATATTTTCATTTCTCATTTGCTTTGTTATTATTTCATTATTGATTTATTTATGGAAAACTTGCATTAGATTAGGTTATTATTTCACATTTTAGTTTAATGAAGTACAAAAAATGGTCAAAATCCCATAATAGTGTTCAAGGCCCCAAAAAGGTAAGAAGCATGTGGGAGATAAAATGGGAGAATAGGGAGAAACCAAGGTCACGAGGGACAAAAATGAAAAATATATGGAAAAACATGACCTATATGAGAAGAAAGTGGCAAAAGACATGGAGAGTCAACAAAGGGTCATCAATATGAGAAATAAAAGTTAACGAACAAAAACACAAGGGAACATGTGCAGATAAGAGTATAACATTAACCAATAAACACGTAAATACACTGGCACCAAATCAGCCGCCTAGTCCAATATAAAAATTAGGATTTTACACCCATAAAAACTATTGAAAGAGGTGTGATAAGTAAAATAGATTTTATTTATAATATACCCAAAAAAAGTATGAATAATTCAAGACTAATAGATGTACCCTTGAAATAGCCCAAAATTATGTGTAGCTTGAATTTTTGATATACTACACTAATCACAATTTGATAATGTGCAATTAGGGTTATGGTATGGAAATACCTCACCAAAATACACATACATAAGATAAGATAATGTGATAAAATACTGTATGGAAATAGGAAATGTTGCCGTAAAGATGATAAAAAAATTGGGACATGGAAGTGTGTTCTAGATGGGTTCATAAATGCTTGAAGAGTACCATGGCCAAAATCATCCTGAAGGGAAAGAACGTGTCCTCTATGAATTTTTGTTTCTCTCTCTTACTATAAATTTTTTCCTATATATACGCATTATTTATAAGTAAAGAACCTTATGACGACTACAACAAAATCAAATATTTTCTTTTCGTTGATCAAACCCTATTTTTTTTCCCTTGACCTCAAAAAACTATCAATATGTTTTTTATTGTCAACCAGACTCCAACCCTACTCATGTGATGGGAATCACTTACATACCACTAATTTGAAAAAGAATCAAGCCACATATAGTTATCTCAAACTTATGTTGAGATGCAAGATAATATATAATGGATAATTGGACCTTGATTTATCCCTAACACTTGGCAACAAGCACTTTGGACCTTGTACTTCGTAGCTAAGCTTAGTGTTTGTGATCTAAGTTACACTTAGATGTATTCAAGTGTATGTATGATGTGTTCCAACAAGTACAAGAGTTCCCTTAGTTGTGTAAGATGACCCCAAGGTGAGTGTTAGCTCCCCCTAATGGAACCAAATAGGTTAGGGTGTGTTTATATTTATATATGAACTTCACTAGTTTTCCCAGTCAACTAACCCTAAATCCTTCCTAGGTCGTCCAAGCCAAACTACCCATTTGTAATCATGACCACTAAAGAACATGAGGATGAGTTCATGATGTCTAGACAATACTAGAAATTGTGTTTTCTAATACTTGTGCATGTATCTTAAGAGTGATGAAAATATAGACTGTGTCTTGGAATATCTTGTACAAACATTCAATTGTCTATCAAATTATTTATGGTAAGTTGAATTGGAGACTCGTCGACTAGTGTTTTAGTGGTTTCGGAGATAGGGGGAAGATTATTAGAATGGGTCATATAAGTGTCAATATAATATATAGTAATAAAAGTACAAAAAGTCTCATTGTTAAGTTCTTAGAAAAAAATAGGGTACTACAAAGTGTCGTCATTTTAATCCATTATAGACAAATACTTTATTTTGAAAACAGGAAATACAGACCTTGTGAATCTCAATCATGGGATTGTTTTAATTTGATATGGTTAATAAATGGATTTTACAGGATCCTGTAGCCAATATAGTAGTAAAATATATAAAATAAATCTTAAGCAAAACTAACAGGAAATAGTTAGTGAATGGGAAACAACATAGTGTAGACAAACATCATCTAAACATTTTCCGAAAAATACAAAAAAAGAAACTTAAACCATGCAAAGAGGCCTAGTACCCAAATACCAGGAAATTAATCCTCCTCAGAGCCAGTATAGTCCACCAATGTGGTAACCATACATTTGGCCTCCTTCCTTTCTACTTTTTGAGAAATCCCCTAATTCTCTTAATCAGGCCATTAGTTGAAACTTTTTGTTCTCTTTTTTGAACATGGGTGCCTTTTTGTTGATCTTTAGTTAAAACTGCCAACTCTATCTTGCTTAAGTGGATGCTCAGGATGACATCAAACTTTATTTTCTCCTTTTTTTGACAGTGGTGGCCTTTTTATCAATGGAGGTGGCTATTACAGCCCCCTAACTTTTTTTTTTTTCCCTTATTTGTTTATTTTTCAACCAACCTATTTTCTCCACTCTATCCCCTCTCTTATTATCCCCTTCATATTGGATGAGAATCCTTTTGGATTCTCATATCATTGCATTCCTTCTCAAGCAGATTATGCATTCAATCTTGGAAAGTTTAGATGTTGAAAACTTACCATTTTTAATTCCAATTCTAAAACTTTGATACTCCTATCAGATGTAGGTTTAAGTCTTTCATCATTCTTTTCCTTCTTACCTTTCCTTTTATCAATCGAGGTAAACTCAAGTTTTTTCCTTATGGTAAGCTCCTTTATTTTAATATTTTCCTATTTACCATGTGATACTTTCTTTTTGTACTTCTCATAAATATCCTCCTCATAAGATAGAGACCTAAAATAAAAGGCCTCCTCCTCGGCTTCATGAGAATGGGTCTCCAATTCCTCTTCCTCATTAACATTCCAATCTTCCTCCTCGCTCCAATCATAGGATTGTGATTTTTACTCTTAAATTTATTTTTAAATTATATAAGAAACATGCAAACACATGGAAAGGATATATAGATTGATGCTTGATAATAATGTGTACACATTTGTAATTTGAATTCGTCAACAATTGAAAAAATGCTCAAAATTTGTAATAAAATGAAATGTGCATAAAAATGACTACACCTAAGAGTAATGTCGAACCATGCTACCAATCTACGACTTTTTAAAAAGTGTTATGGGGTGCACTTGCCTTCATGTCAAGTAAGTGCTAAATTTGAAAAAAGAGTGCCCTTAATAAACATTGAAACTATAAACTTATATGATAAATAAATCTCAATTGAAAAAATGTCGTGCAGAATAACTAGATCCAAATATCAACTTTTTAGGCCCTTAAAGCTAATGTCAATTTTTTCAGTTGTTGAGGTCAATATCAATTTTTTAGGTTATTGGTGCCAAGATTAATGTTTCAATTTGTTGAGGTCAATATTCTACATGTCAAGATAATAATTGGTCAAAAACTATAAAAACCCAATAGGAATTGATTTTAAAATTTAAAATATGCATAATGTCACAAATTTGATTAAATATATGTACTATCAATTGAAATCTATTCGAACTTATGAAGAAACCCACAATATTCCTCCTTTTGAGGTGAGATATGTCTCTATGTTACTCATCTCAATATAAAATTGGTTTTATGCATCATATGTAAAAATGATATGAAGATAAACCATATAAAGAATGTGCACTACCATGGTTGGGTAAATCGACATAAACATGACACGGTCATTATACAAAAAGCATAAGGTGTGTTATCCAAAAATTAAACATATGTTAATATTATTAGAAATCAAAGCAAGTTATCAATCAAAGTGTAAAAATAAATCTCATAAAAGTACACTACTGACACAACGAGACACAAATGATCCTTCGACACACATGACATGCCATGATGACACGTGATATGGTGGGTCCCGCTAAAAAATATTTGACCAACTTAACAATTCAAACGATATGACAAATTCACGACGTGATTACTAGACCAATACTATGCACATAGAAACATAGAGAAAACAATATTCATATGGTGCACACTGAAACATAAAGAAAATAAATGATTCATGCAACATACATAGAATCATAGAGAAAACATGAGTCATACAACATACATATAAGCATAAAATCTAGCAAAATAAATCATCATAGTAGCGTACAAGAATACATGTAATCAATTAATATAGCATATGAACATGTATAAGTAGCAAAGAGTAAGTTTGGAACACATAATATCAATACATATAAGCATTCTTCTCCAGATTCAACATTTACTTCACATCAAGCTTACCAGAATGTGATAAGTTAGGTTTATCTATAATCTAATAAACCGGATATGAATAATTCAAGGCTAATTAAGGAAAACTTACAACAATCCATAATTATATTAAACTTGGATCTATGATATGTTACACTACTCACAATTTGAAAAAAATGCAATTAGGGTTACGATATGAATGAACTCACCAAAATACACGGAAAAAAGATATGAAAATGTGCTCATATTGTGTGTAGACATAGGAAATAGCATCACAAATATTCTCATGAATTATTAGATGCCAAAATGTTTTGTCGATGGGTTCATAGATGCTTGGATATTATCGTGACCGTAAACTATCCTAGAGCATTACAAACATGTCCTCGGTGTCGTCATGCCTTATCTCTATTTCTGTAAATTTTTGCTTATTTTTGTATGTTTATTTTCTAGGTCTATAACTTTGTGGTTATTGTGAAAAAATAAGATAGTGTATCTTCTTTTATCAAATCCTAGATTTTGTAATTTTTACCTTAAATAGGGATTAACATGATTGGGTTGGATAGCCTCACCACATCTCTACTGATGTGATGAGTGGTTCCTACATACCACTACTCTAAAGAATTATCAATTCACATATAGTTCTCTCAAACCAATGATGAGATGCAATAGAATATGCACTTTGGACCTTGTACTTCAAAATTAAGCTTAGTATGTGTGATATAGGCTGCACTTGATTGTCTTTAGCTGTATAACTGATATGATCCAAAAAGGTTAAGTGCCCTAGATTTTACAAAGTGGCCCCAATGTGAGTGTTAGGTCCTAATAGGTTAGGGTGTGTTCATATATATAGATGACCTTTGTTAATTTTCCATTTGAACTGAACCTAAAATCTCCTCTATGATGACTACACCAAGTTATCTATTGAAACTATGACCATTAGAGAATGGGACAAGGGTTCATGGCTAATGAAAATACTAAAATTGATACTTTCAAGGACTTATGAACATACTATGGGAGTGAAAATATAGAATGTGACATGAAGGAGTTTGTACATATATTAAATGGCATATAAGATTGTCTCTAGCAAGTTGAACTCAAGAAATGTCGTCGACTAGTGGTTTATAGGTTCTAAGAGGAGTTGAAAGATGGCTCAATTTAGTCAAATAAATATACCAAGAGAATATTTTAAGTACAAAAAGTGTCATTACCAAGTGCTCAGACCAAGGTATTTTTTTAATTCAAATATATTTTCAATGCAACAAATGCGGGGTTTCTAATTTCAAATTAGATATGTAGTTTAAGCTCAAAATACATAAATCATTGTTACAATACTTTGGATCATTTTGGATGTTCATGTGTGCAAAGAATCATTTAAGCTGATATTCCAAAACTAAGAATTAAATAATTGTTAAGATGTGCATGGAAGTAAAGTGAGACATCCAAAACCAAATTTGAAAATATAAACATTTTCCAAGACAGTCAAGACAAGACGTATGATAATGTTATAGAAATAACAGACCACATTGGCAATTAAAATTGTTTGCAATCTGCTTTACAATGTTTGTGTTGATTTAGCTCCAAATTGATACATTGACAAGAGAATGGTTCAATGCATAGGATCTCATAAAGTATTTATTACTCCCCACTCTATAGTCTATTTATTTTGAAAAAACAAAGGTTGACTCATTGAATTTAAGGAATCAATTGGCACATAAATAATTCTAGTTCTACATTAATATATTAATAAGTATGGTATGTAGCTCTCGCAGGGTATGTATGTCTATTATTTAAAACTACAATTAAACACCTCTGCATAATGGAAATATGAGGTGGTCCTATTTGTTATAAATTACCCTGCAAACATAAAACATGGTACCCTACATCTAGTGGACCTTATTAGAACCCAAACTTTTACTTTGATTTCCTTTCTTTTCTCTTCGCCATATGTTATCTTGCCTATATAAATGGGTAAGCACCATCCATTACTATGATACAAAATTCAATTTGGAAATACATAAATATAACTAGAATTTTCACCTCAAATACAAGTGTTGGAGGTAATCAAGAAAATATAATCATGTTTTTTTACAGAAAATTCCTAAAAACTCATATTTTGTAGGCACTTCCACAATAATATGTATTTTTTTTATTACAACTCAAATTTGTAGGAAACCTTATGATGAAACCCTAAACTTTTACAAAGCAAATTGCATGACTAAACAAGGAAAGCTAACACCATTTCCATCCATGTAGCCAAGGTTCTAAGTCTAGGAATGTAACATTAAGATAGAAGCTTACAAGAATGTTTAACTAGTATGAAAACAATACAAAATCTAACTAAACATGCCTACTAATATGCTTGAATTACCTAACATGGGCCTAAATAGACCTAAGAGGGAAATAAAATGGTTATGGTTGCTACTCCAAGCAAGGTGTAATGGCCTCTCCAAATGACTACTTGGTCATTTCGGATATCCATCTACTAACCCCATTAAAGGCTTTAAGCAAGGATTGAACTTGGATATATATCATTTTTATTAGATGAGATGCAAATCAAAGCATGGTGTAAATTATAAAGGAATGAGGTGCACCCTTTTTATAGTTTTCCTTTTGGGAGAAACTTGTATTTTGGTGCATGTGAGACTAAAAGCCCCAAATTAGATTAGAATTGTTAATCATGATTAGGCCTTACTAATCACAATTAGTGAATTACCAAGTGAGTAAGAGGTGTGAAGCCTTAATCAAACGCTTAGGGTCAACTAGAGGCCAGGATAAGCTTTTGAAGCTTGCTGAGATGGTGTGGAGGTGAATGGGGTGATTTTGAGTGGTTGGAAGAGGGGTTTGAGTCAATACTACGGTATAATTGACCAAAACAAGGGCAAAATAGGCTTAATTAGCTAATAAACGTTAATTATTCGTTTTGAAGAGGATTTTGACTTACTATTCACCATAAAGTGGCATCCTAAATGTGAAAGGGGTTATGTAATCAAAAAAGTGTTGTTGATTGGCTAAAGTGGTAAGAAATGTTAGTTAATTAGCAAAGAGCACTAATTATAACGGAATTGGAAAGGATGAGAGTGATTTGCATGTGTTTTGGCAATAAGATTGCAAAATCAGAATTTAGGTGTCTACATTTGCCCTTGTTTGAGGTTAAAGTTAGTGACTATCACTTCAAAAATAGTAGACAAGCATAAACATATAATTTTTTAAAGAAAAATTAGCAGGATGAAGGATGCACCCTCTAGTGTCAATGGGGTGATAGAAGAAGTCTATCGATGATAAAAAAAAAATGATCGAAATGGATAGAAGAAAATAGGTTAGAACAGACATGAAACCCTTGGTTATTCAAAATGAATAAGGATAGGGATGTGTGGTTATTTATTGCCCGAGTGATTTGGGAAGAAAAATTAGTAGTAGTGATAAATGATAATGGAGAAGAAATGATTAACAGAGAATATAGGACAAGCCCAATCTTTGCATCCAACCTTTCAATAAGCAACCTAGTTATATAATTTTTCCCCTAGGTCTACATCATCGGCCTTTATTTTAAAATAAACAAAAGTGTAAGATAACATGAAAAGCTAAATTACTAACAATGGGTTTACTACTAGAATAGTAATTCCATATAAGGATACATTGTGCAATGCAGTGATGTCAAGAAAGTGTAAAATGATATTTAACTTCATACATAAATACAAAAATGCACTGTGAAATAAGTGTAGCTAACCAATCCAGAGAAACTAGTATAATCACATGCACTCAAGGTAAGGACACAACGCTCCAAAGTGTCACGATCCAATGTTTTTTAGCCAAGGTGCAGTTCTTGAATGTTCATGTTGTAATGACAAGGGTTAAGAAGTATGATGCAACACCGAGACCCTAACATACTATGCAATGGAAAATGGAGTGACGCTACAAATTTAGTCCCATGGAGCTTTAGTGCATTGTGACAACAGTCAAGAACTGACAAACTAACACTGTGGCACGGGATGAACCAGACATAGCATTTAGCCATAAGAGATTTAGTCAAATGCCAAAAGTGTCAGATTATGATAGATCCACAATTTGTTTGAGACTAGAACAAACAGGATACACTACACCTATTAAAGATGTGATTAAAACAACAATTTCACATTTGCAGAAGGATAATGTAAGTGGGAGTAACAGGCTTCAGACTGTGGAGGAGCACACCTATAGAGTCCTTTTTTTGTATGAATTCTTGATTTCTCCACCATGAGTTTTTGGATATTTACCCCAATTTCACCATCGGATTTACTGAAAAAGATGCTTGCATTTGACTTTTTTTTATTTTCTACAATTGGTGCTATGTACAAGAAACATCAGAAACGTGGATGCCCTAGCGATTGATGGGATGTCTTAGAGCTAAAAATGCCAGGTTGCACATGCACTTAGTGAAAGTGAAGAAGATGTGTTGAAAATGATCCTCAGCATTAGTCAAGAGAATATACAAAGGCAAGCTCTGTCACTGTGTGATACGGATAAAGACAATATGGATACGTTTAAAACGATGTCATGAAACGTAATTCCAATGACATGCTAGGAATACAGGAAACAATACCCTGTAAATGTCTTCCAATGACTCAGCTAGTAAGACCCATAGAAAGAAGCACATTATAGAATTGAAGTGGCTAGTGGTATGCTTCTTGAGAAAGCCATGGCTGAGCATAAGGTGTCTACATAACATGTGGTACTAAAATAGGCACAGCTCTGGATACAGCATGGATGTAATAAGCTTCATAGGTGAATCAGTATCAAGAGTTGTGAAATTATCTTAGAAGACTTGAAAAATGAATGTCATTGGTTAGCCAACGCCATGAAATGAGACTGAAAATAGACTAGGAGTATAGAGTATGAACAAGGTCCACAATATGAAAGACACTGTGGTAACATAACTAAGGTCTTTTTCTGCTAGGGTGAGATTCAGTGTGTGCACATGGAAATTGTATTACCTTATCATGAATGGGAAGACTGATAGACAAGAAGTGAATTTCACCCTAGCCTTAAGTGTGCTAGGATTTATTCCTCCACAAATTTTACAATATCCTCTTGAAGTCCTCATACTTGTGAAAAGCATATCATTCTCATAAAGGTGAGATACGAACAATGCTTCGCTCCCAGAAGTGTAGGATGTCATAGCTCAACGACAAAGATTGCATCCACAATTGATTAATACATCCTTCATATTTAGTGCCATTATAATTATAGTGCAAGTCTCAAAATAAATATTTCCAAGTAGAGAGCATGAAAAAAAAAATTCTCAAGACAAAAAATGGCATCAAAACTAAGTACCGATTCAAAAGCTTAGAAGCTTTGTGCGTATTTGATGCTCTAATTGATTCTTAGTTGCTTTCTGAAAACAAAATAACTTGTTAGCTCTCTAGTAGGAATAACAAGTTTTAAGAACCACTCATATGACTTACCATATGTCCAAGGGATAAGGAAATGGATGTTTGCGATAGTGACATTTTGGGGGTAGTGTCAACATGTATGTTGAGAAAGTTTCTTCCAACTACCTCTTTTGGAAAAAAAATTTACTATTTCTGGACTGTGTAGATAGTGACCTTTATTTTATTGAAAATAGCAACCTACAGTGTTCTTTTTCTGAGCAAGGTAGATAAAAAATGTGCACAGCATCCGTCAAACCCCTGCCAAATACCATAGATCCAATAAATGTCACAATATGCGTGTGAAACCGAGACCAAAATATCACTGCAACAGGGATGAAAATTGCTCTGTGCAAGACTCTGTAGAAAAATCCAACATGGACCCAGTTAAGAACTAGTCAAGATCCATAGATTTATGAGAGAACTAGACCATCAAGGATCTAATCAATACCATAGATCAAGGAAAGAACTATACCTTTGACAACTAGATAATATCTCCTTTCTCATCTTTTTTAAGATAAAAAAAAATATTCACACACATATGGTGGGACTTACAAGGATCAAATAAGACAAAAAAGTGTAAATAAAGTACCTAGATAAGGAAACTAGGTGTGTTTTCTTGTAAATAGTCCTACTCTAACACTATTCGTCATGAGCTCATATCCTCACTTTTCAAGGGGATGACTGTGTTTTATCATTAAATGGGAGGTCAAGTGTGCGGGAAAATGATCCCAAGTGTTGATGTGCATTTTCGAGATTATGTTTGATTCTGGCTCTTTAAGATCATTTACAATTATTGGTGAGCTTTAAGGAGCAATTTGGAAAAAAAATTCATAGTTGAGATGACATGGGGCATCCATTTGAGCTCATCTTCTAAGCTATACGTGAATTGACTAATTTATTGTATGTCTTGGAGAATTCATGCACAGTGGGTGATGTGTCAGACCTAAGGCATAGGAAATAATAACATGGTGATTCAAATTCCCAAGTCGTGAGCTCAAGGGCACATTCAAATGCAGATAACTCTTTGATGTTTGGAGTTCGACATCAAGCTTGTTACGTATTCAAAAGGGTTGGATCGAGAATGGGCTATGAAGAGGTGTGACAACTTCCTGGTGGCATCCCATAGATGGTAGATGAAGGATCTACCAAGGATTCATGTCCAATGTTGACGAAGATGAGGGACTTCTATCGATATGTGCCATCCAAGTATAGATGAAGATGGAGTTGTAAGATAGGCGTGCAGGGGCCACATCGATAGATTATGTGGGATTGACATGGAGCTGGTGTGTATTGGCTAGATCAAGATCAGTGACAAGTGAGCATGAAACTACAAGTAGAGCATCTTGGGATCACCCGACCTCCCGAGGTACATCATGACAGCCGGTGGGGATGGAATATACGTGGGGTATAGGACTGAGTTCCATCTTAATCTTTGACACACACTACATGGAATTGAGTCAAGCTTTGATCTCATCAAGGCAAGCTTCTGTGAAGGCCAAGGCCTAACCTGACAAGCTCGGTTAAGCATGATCAGATGCGGAAGGAGATACGGATTGCAAGGGGATGATTGAATTCATCAAGTAATGTCCAGATCAAAGATAGTATAGTCCATGGTGAGCCACAGTCCCTAGGTCTATAGTGAACATGGGATACGGTGGGAAGCTTGACCTGTGACATAGTTTCATGGATAGGCATTCTAAGATATCTTGTCATAAGATGGATGATAAGATCATATGATGGATTCCACAATTTGTTTGAGTCTAGACACCAGATGAATCCTAGAAAGGTGTCATTAGAAAAGTTGCAATGTCATAGGATAATGTAATTGTGATAATGGCTTCATCCTGTAAGCATAGGAGAGCACCTTTTTAAAAATTACTAATATGCATTTTATACCAGCATTTGGCTCGATTTTGACCTAATGGGCCGAGTTACATTTGTGGACAACTGAACTTACATGTGTGAAGGGTTTTTGGTTATTTTCTAGAAATCCTATGGTCATTATGTACTTGGAAGGACAACTCCGTGTGATGGCCCTAGTATCCAATGGGAGTACAAGATGCAGAATCGGCCAGTCATATCTTAGAACTAAAGTGAAGCTTGTGAAAACCTTCTCAGCATAAGTTGGGACCTATACGAAGGATAAATTCACTTGGGTTGAAATCATGAGGATTTAAAGGAAATAGTGGATACGTTGTAGACAGATGATGAAAGTAACTCCATAGGGTGACATTTGCTAAGTGGCAGGACTCAAGGATGCCACAAAGCCAAACGTTCGCTAGGTAATGAAGCACATTATAGGTGAGCTCGAAGTTGATAGTTGTATTTTGAGAAAGGGTCACAGTGTCTACTGGTTTGACCAAAACATGAGAATGCTTGGTACATCATGGATGTTCTAAACGAAGTTGAAGAATGTATGAGCTGAATGTTGTCAAATTATCTTAGAAGACTTGTCATGTTGTGAGGAAGACTTCGATTCTAAGATCTAATCTTATAACAATTATTACCACTAACAGTAAGAGTCTGAACAAGGTCCAAAAAAAGACACTTGTTAACATACTAATCTTGTTTGGCTCAGGTGAGATCCAGTGTGTGCATGTAGAAATTTATTACCTCTTGGAGGGAAGATTTGATAGACAAGAAGTGAATACACCCTAGCCAATGTGTAGGAATGGATTTATTTTTCAAAGTTAGTTTTTTTGTGTGAAAGGATTGTGGAAGGTGATTCATACATTGCTCCGCTCCAGCCAAGCGTCCATATCCCAAATAAGATCCATTTGATTCCAAGCATGCATAACATTTCTCTACTACCAATCAGGAATCCATAGCCCCTGGTCGAGATTATTAGAAATACCCAAAGAGAGAGTTATATATCAATTTGCTTTTATTTTTAGCGTTTGCTTTCAGTTTTGTGATTTTTGATTTGATTGATTCTTTTTCTTTCTAGAAAACACATTTCAGCTCTCTTATTTGACAAGGGGTTTATAACCACTGATGTCTTAATGGAAGGAGGTGGAATTTATTACGATGATGACATTGGATAGTGTCAACAAATATGTACAAAATTTCTTCGCAACAAGTTTTTTAGATATTGATTGTGATAGGAATCTCTATGAGGTCAGTCATTCTTTAATTTACCAAGGTGATAAAATACCAAGGTCAAATGGATACCATAGAAATAAATGTCACAATATGTGTGTGAATTGGCTAACCAAAATATCACCAAAGGGATGAAAATTTTAGGAAGACTTGTAGAATAATAGAAAGGAAGGGAAGAAAGAACATCCATGTGTAAGCAATACCTGATTGCAATGTGTGTTCATTTACCTTTGATTTTTTGAAATGTTTTCTCTTTTTTTTTTAAAGGTGAGACTGACAAGGTCACTTGGCATGATAAGATCCAACAAAAATGTTAGAAATTTTCTTGATAAGGAAGATCTAAGCGTGTTTTATTATCAAGAGTCATATTATCCCCGATCTCAATGATCATGGTGAGCTCATACTCAATAGACGATTGTGTTTTATCATGAAACATGGATTTTGTGGGTGGAATCTTGAGGTCCCTATCTAGACGTTTCTGTACTTTAAACCATACTTGATGGATGCATGTATGTGCATTTTTGAAGCACATTTGATTATGAGCTTTAAGATTTTTTAAATTTTTGTGAGCTTTAAAGCTCTTGGAATTTTTTTATCTAAGCCTGATGAAGGAACCATTTTGGTTTCCTATAAGCTACTACGTGACTTTTCTAATCCTAAGAAGTTGGAGAAGAAGGTGGATGAATAGAATTTATGTGAGGAATGAAAATGGGCTTCTCCACAATCATTGATATAAGGAACAATAGTGATGGATGTGAAGGGTATGGTCTAAGAATTGAAGAGGATGGGCTACTAGAAGGTATCCCATTGACTGAAGATAAAGTACTACAAGGATGTGGCCCTAAGATTGAAGATGAAGGATTTCCCAGAGGTGTCCCATATATAGAATAATATGGGTTACTAGGATGTGGCTCGAGAATTGATTGAGGGAATTCTAGGATGTACCCCCAGTATAGATGAATACGTGATGTCATGAGGTGAGCCACATATAGATGATATGGGGATACTTAGAGGTGGCCCACATATATAAGAAGACGATGGGCTACTAGGTGGTGACCCAAGGTAATATTGCGATGGAGGAATCCTTATAGATAAATAATGATTAGATAATGAGAATATAGGTCATTGATCAATGCTAGACCCAGGAATTTCATCACCCAATGAAGAATGTGAAGATGAAAAAATAAGAGGAGGATCATTTTCGATGGTCTTAAGGTATTCCTCTATTTTTTGACAAAAGGCATAAATCTATTCCTCCCAATACGTGAACATATTTAGGTCTAAATAGGTTTCTTGCTCGAAAACTTCTAGAGAAATGTCTTCATGTACCCTCGTAAATTCTCTAATTGCTTCTTCATTTTGAAATGAATCAATCAGTGTGGGTATTTGTTCTACCACAAGACCTGTTGATTAGATGAATGCAACATGGGAGTCAACTTAGATGATTGATTATAAGGACTTTGAGTTAGAGATCTCTTCAATGGAAGAAGGGGTTGTTGAGGTGGTGAATAAGGGAGGTCCTACAAAGTAAGGGAGGATTACGGCTCTACAACCAAATTAGAATTTTTAGAAGATCTAGGAAAATCTAAATAATTAGAATATAGTTTGGATTGGAGTCAGAAGAAGAGTGGGAGGAACCTGAATAATAATTTGGATTAGAAGTGTCCAAACCATACCACCGACTATGAGATGAAGGTGGGGAACAGGGTAACCATGTGGGCTCTCTAGCGTGAATAATCAAACGAGGTCTAGTTGTGATAGGAATAATTTGATGGGAATGTTGAAACCTAGGTTCCTTACTGTCATAAGTATGTGGAACTGCATGATAATCAATATTTGTTGGCACATGCCTAGACATAGATAGTCCAGGGGATATCACAGGGGTTATTGTGTTGACATTTTCAACAGGTGTATCTACACAACCAATGAGAGCATCAAAATTATTCTCCTCATTAGACACATAATTAGCATTCTTTTCCTGATTATGTTTAGGAAGATTCTTCATATTGGAGGATTTGTTAGGAGTGGATGAATCCATCTCCACCTCACCACTTTCAATTAATTCCTTGATGTAGTGCTGCAACTTCAAACACTTATATGTTTTGTGACCTTTAACGTGGTGGAATTGGTAATATTCATTATCTCTAAACCATGATGGTTTAGGTGTGTCATCCTCATAAGGCATAGTTTTAGGATATCTAACCATATTAATTACCTCTAGTTTTTTTAGTATTGATGACATTGATTCAGATAGAGGAGTGAAAGTACGAAGCTTATACTCCATAGGCGGAGCTCCCTTTGCAAGCTTCAAAGGAGTGTTATTTTGAATGGCTTGTACTCATTTAGATTCTACTATCCCATCACTAACATATTTTTGTTCCTATTAGGAAGAAAATTTGTTTTATCATTAGATTTAGAATCATTGTGATCATGGGAGAAAGGTTTTAGAGTCCCCCTAGCTAACAATACCTTTTCAATTTGACTCCCTTTTTCTATTACCTCTTTGAACGTGTTACCACAATGCATTTGCAAGTGGAACGTAATGTCTAGATGGAGGTTAGGAACAAATATTCCTATCAACTACTTTTTGGGTAGGGAGCAAGGAAAGAGACTAGCTAACCCTCTCCATCTTTGTAAAAATGCAGTGAAGTTTTCATTGTTTTTTGTTTGGCATTGCAGAGATCTAACATATTAATGTCATTTTCTATATTGAAAAGAGAAGTGTCATATAAAACTCTCTGCTATTTTTGGCCATGTTGATATGGATCCCTTAGGGATATGCACAAACCATTCTAGCATCATTTCTCCTAAACTTTGTGGAAACAAGTGCATAAGATAATTTTCGTTGAATGCCACCTCTTGACATGCCATATAAAAGTCCTTTATATGATCATGAGGGTCACCTTTTCCCTTATATTTATCAAATTTTGGAAAATCAAAATGTCTTGGGAAAGGTATTTGTATCATGGCTTTTTCAAATGGGTAAGGAAATAACTCATCAAACCGATATTTCTTGTTATTGTTACCGGTTTGGCCCTCTTGTAATGCTTGAAGGGAATTCTTCATAGTTGACCACTCTTGATTAAAAAGTGTATCTTGCATGGGTGGCGGTGTAGGTCTATATAAAGGGTTAAGACTAGGTGTATGCCACCCTGATTTTTTGCGAGAATCTCTTCATAAGGATCTCTTTGTGCCACCCTGTCGAGGAGTTTTTATTGGGAATTCATAAAAAGAAGCTTTAGGTTTTTCCTTTGGTATAGTTTGTTTCAAAAAAATTGGTTGTTCCTTTTTATATATGTGAAGCCAAACTTTCTAATTGATGAGTGAGGGCTTGGACCTATTATTCTAATGTAACCTCTTTAATAGGTATTTCATGATGATCTTCATTAGGAGGAGGTTTTGCATGATGAACATGTTCTTCATGGTCTTCAAAACAAATTTTAATAGGAAGAAAAGATAGTCTCCATCATTTTCAAATGGTATCTCCTCATTATTCTATCATGTAGAAGTAGAGGCATGACCTAGATTTAAAATTTTGTTAAGAGTGTGACAAGGGAGGTCTACTTCTTCTTCTCCTCAAACCATTCGGTGATAAGAGAAGGGTCTATTGTGGAAGGTAATTTGGCTCCTAGTTCCACAACTTGCATAAGAACTTCATGTTTGTTATGAAAAATGTAGTCATCAAAATGGGTGAGAATGAAGCTCTACATCTGCATGAGGAGACTCCTCCTCTCCACCACTATGGTCAACCATGAGATTATCCTCTAAAAGAGGGTTATCACCTCCAAATATATTGGCTTCTAACTTTTGTGACCCCATTCTCATAGTAGGAATTACTTATAATAGAAGGTACAACACAAAATATTTCCACTAAGGTTTATTAACAAGGGACCCTAGTCAAATTTGTGCAGTGTAATGACCCTAAGTTGTTAAAACAAGGTGACTATAGAATAGCCACAAAATTGATAGGTCAAAATGAACGTATGAACTAAAGAATAACAAACAAGCTACCCTAACAAGGTAATATATGACACAAGTTTTCCTTAGAATAATACAATGACGTACAATGCTCAAAATTTGGTTTACACCAAATGTTTTATTCTCTAATATTTTATCTAGATAGGTTTACAACCAAATAGTGACAACACAACATCACCAGTTAGGTCAAGTTTGTAACAAACAAGGCCTAAATGATAAGATAATGTTGACATGATCTTCTAACAAGATATACTAAAAACCAGTTTCTAAACACTAACAAAGTCCAAGTCTCGTAAAATGGATGATAACAATGTGAGTAGTGTAATGACACTATTTGGACACGTGAACCAAGATTTTGGGAAAGCAAGATTTCTAGTGTCAAAATGATGTTATCGCGATGCTAACAATGTATCCTCAACACTCACAAAACTCAAGACAAATTTAGGATGTAAAAAACTATGTATAAGTATAACGAGGAATTGTTATGCGTGCGAACAACATAACTCTATGATATAAATATTTAGGCCTAATTTCACAATGGAAACAAGACGTAAATATCTCAATTGTATGGCTACAATGTGGGAAGTGAAACATCTCAAAAAGAAGAAAAGGATGAAATATCTTAACTACGATGATAATAAGTCTGAAATATGGGGTTTTGAGACAAGGGGGGCAACTAGATCGTGAGTATGTACCATGCACACTTTCAACACTTGTGCTTTGGCATTGCAACCTAGTCACGTAAGTAGAATACAAAAGTGGTGGACACACGATATCTAGCAGTATCCATATATGTTGTTTCCTTTTGTCCAAAAATTGGGCAACAAGAAAACAAGGGTGTAGACCAAGTGGTGTTGAAATAAACTTGGTGTTATTTTGGCAGATTTTTGCCTTGTCTTAAGACAAGTGAAAAACTAGGACAAAATGACACTAAGTAGATTTCATGATGAAATGTCACGTGGATTCAACTTTAAGAGATTATTTCCCTTGTTCAAAAAACAATATTTTGAATCTAAAAAATTTGGCACTTATTGAGAGGTCTCAAGTATACTATCTAAGACAAAAACAATGGCTCCAAGATGACAATCTTCCTAGGTGGTTCTCTCTCTAGGTGTCACAAGATATCTATGAACAAGTATGATTTACCCAAAAATTCACACTAACTAATTTGGAAGTATCTCGATTTTACTTTACCCCACTTCAGTATAATTAGCACTAAAGTGCGTTCAATTATACTTTCAATGGGGTCACGATATAGATATCTTTGACGCTAATCTCACCAAGGCATACTAGACAAGTCGGTAGTGTGGAGCACTTTCTTGTTTCGTTCACAAGGTTCCCTGTTGCATGAACTACTTTAGGGTTCCTAGGACCACCCCCATTGTTGTAACTTAAGGTTTATGCTAAAGAGGTTATGTCCTAGTTGAGTGGACGAGTCGTAGATCTTAACTAAAACCTATAAGTACAATGTGATGATTGTGGTGCATTTTTAAAATCTTTTAGAGTTAATTGGTTTTTTTCGTACTCCTTTTGGCAACCTACAATCACACGTGTAGTTAGAAAAATTGTTTAGGTCCTCCTTTATTTGACTAGCGTTATGTCCTTCACAAAAAGGTTAGTAGTTTCAAAATATATTCACAATATCATAAGAAAATAACCATGAGGAATGTTTGTAAATCAACTAACTACTATCAAATTTTGCAAAAACAAGGTTTATTCCCAATTCATCCAAGTTATTTTTAATGAAAATACTAAAATTGATTTTTATTCCCAAGATCACATTAGGTATAAGGGAAGAGCATACACAAATTCTAGCCTTGGTTATTTAGCAAGTGAAAAAATATTTAAACTAAAAGATGATTAACAATTTTTTCTTCTTACTCTAATGATAGCAAAAGAAGGTTTAAGAGTGCTTTTGATTCTCTAGATCACACGAAGTGCAAGAGAAGAGCATACACAAATTAACCCAAATTCATACAAAGCATGGAAACAAGATTACTTCCTTCAAACCCTAAGTGATTTTATAAGAAAATTTACACTAAATCTATGAAATTGACAAAAATGGCATCTAAAAACCTCTGAAAAGTAATAGAAATTCTAAAAATAAAAAATGGAAACTTTGTTTTTGTAGGAAAATTTTATATAGACACACCTATACATTCATGTTTCAATGCCTGTGCTCCCCTATTGACATGTGTGTTCCCATTTGTAGAAAATGACTGATAGTTGAAAAATTCGAGATGATGTGTGTGGCTTCCAAAGAAGTGGGTGCACGCCTATTTCAACACCTACGCTCCCCTACCCACGTGTGCGCTCCCTTTTGTAATGCCTGTGCACCCCTTCCCTGGAAGTGGTCAAAAATTCGAGTTTTGATAGTTGAAAAATATGATTTTTTAACATGTGCACTTCCATATAAGCAAGTGTGTGTCTGTTTCAATGCTTGCACTCCCCTACCAAACGTGTGCGCTCCCTTTATAAAAAATGACTGACACTTGAAAAATATGAGCTGACGTGTGTGCTTCCAGAGAAGCGGGTGCACACCAAATGATGACACCCTAAAATTTACAATGTAAATTACATGACTAAAAAAGGAAATCTAACACCATTTCCATCCATCTAGCCAAGGTTATAAGTCTAGGAATGTAACATTTAGATATAAGCTTAAAAGAATGCTTAACTAGTATGAAAACAATACAAAATCTAACTAAACATGCCTACTAATATGCTTGAATTACCTAACATGGGCCTAAATATACCTAAGAGGGCAATAAAATGATTATGGTTATTACTTCCAAACAAGGTGAAATGGCCTCTCCCAATGACTACTTGGTCAATTTGGATATCCATCTACTAACCCCATTAATGGCTTTAAGCAAGGATTGAACTTGGTCTATATATCATATTTATTATATGAGATGCAAATCAAAGCATGATGTAAAATATAAAGGAATGAGGTGCACCCTTTTTATAGTTTTCCTTTTGGGAGAAACTTGTATTTTGGTGCATGTGGGACTAAAATCCCCAAATTAGATTAGAATTTATAATCATGATTAGGCCTTGCTAATCACAATTAGTGAATTACTAAGCGATTAAGAGGTATGGAGCCTTAATCAACCACTTAGGGTCAACTAGGAGGATAGGGATAAGCTTTTTAAGGCTTGTTGAGATGTTGTGGAGGTGAATGAGGTGATTTTGAGTGGTTAGAATAGGGGTTTGAGTCAATACTAGGGTATATTGACCAAAACAAGGGCAAAATAGGCTTAATTAGCTAATAAATGATAATTGTTTGTTTTGAAGAGGATTTTGACTTATGATTTGTTGTAAAGTGGTATCCTGAATATGAAAGAGGTTTGGTGATCAACGAAGTGCTTGTTAACCGACCAAAGTGGCAAGAAACGTTAGCTAATTTGTAAAGATTACTAATTATAACAGAATTGGGAAGAAAAAGAGTGATTTGTGTGCGTTTTGGCAATAAAATTGCAAAAGCGGAATCTAGGTGTCTACACCTTAAAGTTTGAAGTTTCCCTCTATGTTTCCCCTTTCGGTTCCATGAGTTTGAACTTATCTTGTCTATGAAAAGCTTTCCTTCATTTGCATTATTTAGCTTGTGGATATGAGGCATTTCCTTAATATTGCCATGTGCCAATCAACATATTTTGTCTAACACAAGCTTAGGGAAAGTCTCCTCAATTAGAACTCCAACCTAGAAAGATGGCAAAAAATTTATTAGTACAGTCAAGTGAAGAGGAGCAGAGACATATTAAAATTGTATATTTAAATAAAGTATAATTTTACATACTTCTTTTTCGTAGAAGAAAGGTGATGCATTGATAAATGTATCCATTATAACAATCCATTCACAATGGTCCTAGAGGATAATGGGAAGACTAATGTTACCACGAGACTAAAAATATTGATGCAAGTTGAGCATGTGATAATGGAATTGGTGTTCTAATCAATCTTCACTCACATCAATACTCGCATTGAGCTTGGATAAATGTGAATCATGGTGTAGTTGAGATGGGAAGTGTGGCAAATTGACATTAACCAAACTCGGGGAATTAGGGTTACCAACATAAAGGAATTGAAAATGTGGATCTAAATTCTCATCGATGGCAATATGAAGGAAACATTTCTAGAAATGATAACAAACAACTCCTAGAGAATTATGATCATTAAAGCATCATGACTATTTTGTGGAGATAATACCTATTTTATGGTGTATGAAATTAGTAGGGATAATATGAAAACATATTTTTTTGTGCAACACTAACTTGGCGAATATATTCTTCTTTCCCTAATATGTGAAATAATGTCTTCAATTCTCTAGTTCTATTGTGAATCACTTGAGATTTTGATCACATTTATGGGAATCATAACATGTACTTAGTTTTTTGCAAAACCAATAATAAATGGGGGATGGTAATTAGGGCTTTTATTATCCCTCAATTATTATCATAGCTTGTATGTTTTAGCAAAATCGCGAAAAAACACTAAATGCAAGTCACCAGTTAGTCTGGTGTATGCTAGTGTCCAACCCTTATCTTCTCATGTGTACAACAACTAATATCAGCTAAAATGAATCTCTAAACACTTTATTTGGATTTTAGTACAAGGGAACTTTAGAAATAGATGAAATTATGCTCTTATAACTTCAATATCACTTTTATGCAAAAGGAATAACTCAATATGTAATCATTTGTGTGCCCAAATGCACTAACACACCTATATATTTATAAACTTATTTAGTTAAAATTAGGAACCAACTCATGCACATGCTGACATATGATATGCGGAAAAGATGACTAAAGAGGGCACAAAAGTCAATAAAAACACGTCAAGGTTCAAAAAGGACTGCAAAGTGCAAAGGACTATTTTTCTGGAGATGTAACAATTTTTGTGGGTTATCAAAGTCACATATAGCTCTCTCTAACCAATTATGAGATGCAAGATTATATGCACTTTGGACCTTGTACTTCAAAATTAAGCTTATTATGTGTGATATAGTTTGCACTTGGTTGTCTTTAGGTGTGTAAATTATATGTTCCGAGAAGGGTAAGTGCCCTAGATTGTGCAAAGCGGGCCCAATGTGAGTGTTAGGTCCTAATAGGTTAGGGTGTGTTCGTATATCTAGATGACCTTTGTTAGGTTCCCTCACAAATGAACCTAAAATCTCCTCTATGATGACTACACCAAGCTATCTATTGAAACTATAATCATTACACAACAGGGAAAGGATTCATGGTTAATTAAAAGTACCAAAATCGATACTTTCAAGGACTTATGAACATACTGTGGGAGTGACAAAATCTAGAATGAGACATGAAGGAGTTTGTACAAATATTCAATGGCATATAAGATGGTCTCTAGGAAGTTGAACTAGAGAAATGTCGTCGACTATTGGTTTAGAGGTTGTGAGAGGAGCTGAAAGATGACTCAAATTAGTCAAATAACTATACCAAATGAATATTGTAAGTACAAAAAGTGTCATTACCAAGTGCTCAAACCAAGGTATTTTTTTAATTCAAATATATTTTCAGTGCTACAAATGTGGGGTTTCTAATTTCAACTTAGATATGTAGTTTAAGTTCAAAATACATACATTATTGTTGCAGTTACTTTGGATAATTTTGGATGTTCATGTGTGCAAAGAATCATTTAAGCTAATATTCCAAAACTAAGAATTAAATAATTATTAATTTGTGCATGGAAGCAAAGTGAGGCATCCAAAACCGAATTTGAAAATATAAAATTTTCCAAGACAGTCAATACAAGACGTATGATAATGATATAGAAATAACAAACCATATTGGCAATTAAAATTGTTTGTAATCTACTTTAGCTTTACAATGTTTGTGTTGATTTAGCTCTAAATCGAGACATTGAGGAGAGAATGGCTCAATGCATAGGATCTCATAAAGTATATATTACTCCCCACTCCATAGTCTATTTATTTTATAAAAACAAAGGTTGACTCGTTGAATTCAAGGAATCAATTGGCACCTAAATATCTCTAGTTCTACATTAATATATTAATAAGGTATGGTATGTAGGTCTCGCAAGGTATGTATGTCTCTTATTTAAACTACAATTAAACACCTCTACATAATGGAAATATGAGATGGTCCAATTTGCTATACATTACCCTACAAACATAAAACATGACAACCTACATCTAGTGGACCTTATTAGAACCAAAAAAATTTTGCTTTCCTTTATTTTCTCTTCGCCATATGTTATCTTGCCTATATAAATGGGTAAACACCATCCATTGCTATGTTACAAAATTCAATTTGGAAATACATAAATATAACTAGAATTTTCACCTCAAATACACACGTGTTGGAAACAATCAAGGAAATATAACCATGTTTCTATACATAAAATTTTTCAAAGCATGTATTTTGTAGGCACTTCCACAATAATATGTATTTTTGTTTCTTACAACTCAAATTTGTAGGAAACCTTAAATTTTGAAGTTTCACTTTGTGTTTCTCCTTCAATTTCCATGAGTTTGAACCAATCCTGTATATGAAAATCTTCCTTGATATACATTATTTAACTTGTGGATATGAGGCATTTCCTTAGTATTTCCTTGTGTTAATGAACATATTTTGTCAAACAAGCTTAGGGAAATTCTCCTCAATTAGAACTGCAACCTAGAAAGATAACAAAAGTGTTATTAGTACAGTGAAGTGAAGAGGAGCATAGACATTAAAATCTTGTATTTAAATAAAGTAGAATTTTACATACTTCTTCAATACACAAGAAAGATGATGCATTGATAAATATAGCCAGAATAACCATCCTCTCACAATGATCCTAGAGGATGATGGGAAGAGTGGTGTTTCCACAGGACTAAAAATATTTATGCAAGTAGAGTATGTAATAATAGAATTGGTTTTCTAATCATTCTTCAAACACATCAATACTCTCACTGAACACAAACAAATGTGAATCATGTATAGTTGAGATGGGAAGTGTGAAAATTAACCTTAACGAAACTCAGGGAATTAGGAACACAAATACGTTGAAAATGTGGATCTAAATGTTCTCGGAAATAGAAATATGAAACAAATGGGTATAGAAATGATAACAAACAACTCACAGAGAATACGGGTCATTAAATCATCGTGACTATTTTGTAGAGATAATACCTATTTTATGGGGTATGAAATTGGTAAGGATACTATGAAAACATATTTTGTGTGCAACACTAACTTAGAAAATATATTATCCGTGCCCTAATCTATGAAATCATGTCTTCGATTCTCTATCTATGTTGTGAATCACTTTAGAGTTTGATCACATTTATGGGAAGCCTAACATGCACATAGTTATTTACAAAACCAATAATAAATGGGGGATGGTAATTAGGGATTTTATTATCCCTCCATCATTATCATTGCTTGTATGGTTTAGCAAAATCAAGAGCAACAGTAAATGCAAGTCACCAGTTAGTCTTGTGTATGTTAGTGTCCAACCCTTATCTTCTCATGTGTACAAGAACTAATATCAGCTAAAATAAATCTCTGATTTTGGTACAAGTGAACTTCAGAAATAGAATAAATTATGCCCTTATAACTTCAATATTGATTTTATGCAAAAGGATTAAATCAATATATAATCATTTGTGTGCCCAAATACACTAACACACCTATATATTTATAAACTTCTTTATTTAAAATTAGGAACCAAATCACACACATGCTGACATATGATACACGGAAAAGCTGACTAAAGAGGGTAGAAAAGTCAATAAAAGAACATGAAGTGTCAAAAAGGACTGCAAAGTGCAAAGGGCTATTTTTGTGGAGATGTGACCATTTTTGTGGGTTATGAAAGTGGTCAACATCCCACAAACATGGTCGAGGCAGTAGAAAAGGTAAGCAATGGAGAGGGTGATAGGAAAGTAGGAAAAAGGGGGAATACCAAGGTTATTGGGGGCATAAATGACAAGTACGCAGACATATTGGCTTGAAAAAAGGAATAAAGCTACAAAAGATAGTGGACACAGAGGGGAGTCGAAAAAGGATTGATAATACAAGAAAGACAAGTCGACGGATGACAACACAAGGTAACATGTGCAAAGAAGAGCATACCTTAGATCAGTAATCAATAAACGCATGTATATACACTTATAGAAAGCACTTAACTAGTCTCTCACCAAAATTAGGCATCTACATAACAAGACTGATATTCAAATAAGTATGGTCTTAACTTCAAATATTATTTAGGTGAAACTAATGTGGGGTTTCTGATCTCAAAATATATATGTAGTTTAAATTCAAAGTACACAAACAATAATTGGCATAGTTACTTTGGATGATTTTGGATGTTCATGTGTGCAGAGAATCATTTATGCTGAAATTCCAAGGTCGATAATCAAAGAACTATCAAGTTATGTATGGAAGCAATGATGGACACCCAAAACCAACAATTAAAATATAATGTTTTTACAAGACAGGTGGATACAAGAAGCATGATCATGAAATAGGAATATCAAACTACATTGACAATTAAAATTGTCTGCAACCTACTTTAGCTTTACAATGTTTTTGTTGATTCAGCTCCAAATCAAGACATTGAAGAGAAAAATGGCTCAATACATATGATATATGAATATATATTAATCTTCAATCCACATTGTGTTCATCTTATACAAACAAAGCTTGATTCATTGAATTTAAGGGATTAATTCTTGCCCAAGTTATTCTAGTTTTGTCTTAATATATGTCTCGTATGTGAAGCACAGTTAAGCTGCTCTTATCTACCCTACAAACCCAAAACTTTTCAAGACAGATGATACACGAAGCATGATAATGATATAGAAATATCAAACTACATTAACAATTAAAATTGTCTACAATCTACATTAGCTTTACAATGTTTTTGTTGATTCAGCTCCAAATCAAGACCTTGAAAAGAAAAATGGCTCAATACATAGGATTATATAAATATATATTAATCCCCAGTCCCCACTCTAAATATTCTTATAAAAACAAAGCTTGACTCATTGAATTTAAGGGATTAATTCACACCAAGCTATTCTAGTTTTGTGTTAATATATGTCTCATATCTTAAGCACAATTAAGTGCCTCTTATCTACCCTACAAACCCATAACAAATCCCATGTATCTCATGTACCTGAAAAGAGCCTTTCTTTTTATGCCCCTATATGTTCTTTGGCTTGTATAAACCCATAAAACACTATCCATTCTTGTGCTAAAAAAGTCAAGTTGGAAATATTTACATGTAATTGGAATTTTCACTTCAGAGACAATCAAGGAAATATAATCATGGTTCCATACAAAAACTTCTCAAAAATCATACTTTTTAGGAATTTTCACAAAAATATATGTTTTTTGTTTGTTGCAGCTCCAATCTATAGGAAATTTCAAAGTTTGATATTTTCCTCAGTGTTTCATCTCCCAGTACCATTTGAATTTGAACCAAGCCTATCTGTGAAAATCATTCCTTCCTCTACATTAATTAACTTGTGGATCTAAATCATTTCCCTAATGCTATCATGTGCTAATGAACCGATTTTTTCAAAAGCAAGCATAGGGAAAGAATCCTCAATCACAACTCTAACCTAGAAAAATGGTACAAGTATTGTTAGTGCAACTGTGCAGAGAAGAGAAGAGGAGCAGGGACATTTTGAGTTCTTGTGTTAAGGTAAATTAGGATTTAACATACTTCTTCGATGTAGAACAAAGATGTTGCATTGATAAATGTAGTCGGCACAACCATCCACTCACATTAGTCCCATAGGATTATGGGAAGAGTGATGTGCCACAGGACTCAAAATCTTGATGTCAGGCGAGTATAGGATATGTAGTGCCCACATTTTTATAGCTCCAGTTATCTATTGGTTCCTTTTTGCATAGACATGTTTTGATTGAGACTCTGATAGATTTTGGACATTTTTCTATGTTATCTTATCCTCATGGACATTATGGTATTTTGGGCACGTAGCGCCAATTGGACTAGATTCGTATATTGATATATTTCTTTTGATGTTGATGACACTAACAGGGGTACATGATAGTGATATTTATTGGTTAGATGTTGATTCTTGTGGTCGATTTGATTAATGATATGGTTTTATGAATTTATTAATGGTAATCTCATGCTAGCCTAAGTGTATGTCGTTGTAATTTTATCTATGGATGATTCATGGCGAACTATGTGTATAATTGTATACATTGCACTATCAATTTTAAAATGATGTTAGGACATTATAAGTTGATTAAATTTGTGATGTGTAGATGATGTTTATTATACTGGACAGATGCGGTTAATGTGTGCAATGAGTGTGCAGGTGATATGTATAGGAGAGCATGGGTTTCAGGGTGGCTACGCAATTGTGCACGAACGGCCCACGGGCTGATTCCTAACCATGCTAAATTTTTGAGGCCTTAGAATAGGTGTATTAATTGGGCACCATGGGTGAACCCTCAATTATAATGTATTTATGTCTTGCAAAATTAATTATGTTTAGGGTGTGTTTTATTAAGTAAACTAGTTTAGGGGTTTAATGATCTCATCTTAATTTAAGAGATGGTTTTGGGTAAGTGTGTGTGTGTTGGTAGAAGGGATTGGGGACCACATGTGAACCTTGGGTGGACCCCACACCCTCTACCCTTGTGCCCAAGCATGCCAAACCCGAAATTGGGTTATTTTAGGCATTTTTAGGGACCCCTTTTGAGTTTGGGAGTTCCCTTAGCATGAAAATGGGCCCTTGGACCCTACCTAATAGGTAGGGAAGCTTATTTCCAAGGTGTGGAGAGATTTTCCCTCCCGTTTTTCCCTCCTTAGTCACCATCCATGTAAGATGGTTGGTTTGTGTGTAATTGTTAAAAGTTGCTCCACTTTGTTTTATTTTCGTTTTTAGTATTTTGGGTGATAAGGGCTAAAAGGTGAGTTTACTTTTACTCATTTGGTTTTTGGAATCTTTAACTCATGAGAGGAGAGGGGGTGACACTTGTCACCTTCCCATTGGTGAGGAAACTTTTGGGTTCCTCTTCTTATTCTTCCTCATGTGGAAGAAAGGGGTCTTCTTGCCTCATTTTTTTTTTGGGAGAACTTGGAGAATTTTGGGAGCTTAGAGGTTTGCTTGGACAAAGGGAAAAGCTTAGAGTCTTGGAAAGCATTGTAGAGGTAGGATTCTTAATCCTTTTCTTTCCTAGTTGTGCTTATCTTGTTAACTATGCATTGGTCAATAAAATTATGTGTGTGAAATGATGTGTTGTAAAGTTGTATGGTGAATGTAGTTTGTTTGTTTTGTTATTTTGTTGTTTTCTTTTGTTTTCTCTCCACCATCATTTGGATTGATGGTTTTTGGAGAATGTAGGGGAAGAGAGACGGATTTCCCTCTCAAACCTCATGGTTGTTGGTCAAGCCATGAAGGTCCCTTCTCATCCCCTCATATGGTTTGAGGTGGGAGAAAGGTTCATATGGCTTGAACATTTCCCCATTCTTGGTGAGGAAACCCTTTTGGGTTTGAAAATCCTCTCAAGAAGGATTCTTTGACATAAAGGAGGAATAAGGAGGATGAATGATTAGGAGGAATAAGGAGTTTTGTAAACATGCTTTTGTTGGTGTTCCTATGGTTGGACACCTTTGATTTCAGCATCATATTTCTTCTCTTCCCCCTTTGTGAAGTTAACCTTGTTCTCCTCATGTTGTTGTTTTACCATGTGTATATGTCTAAGTGTTTAAATGGTCTTATGTATTCTTGTTGTGTTTTATCCCCATTATACTTGTGCACATTGTGGAAGTTTGTTCCTCTCTCCCATGGGCTTGGGGGAGGCTAGCATGGCTTCCAACCATGGAAAGGCATGTGATGATGCCTATTGGTTGGGTGGTAAACAAGTCTTGTCTCTTATTTCAGCATCCTTGGAAGAACACTCAAGTTTGGAGATAGTTGGAGCCTCTTTGTCATCTTGGTCCTCTTGGTCATCATCATCTTTTGAAGGCATTACTTTCATTTTGTAAATAAATGTGGCTTTGTGAAGCTTTACCTTCTTGTAAATACCTATTTTTTACTTGATGCTACTTGTAAACTTTAGTCACTGCTAAGGAAGTTTTCCCTTCATTATTGCAAAAATCTTGTAAACAAAAAGAGAGAGGAAGGATCACCATATTGAAAAACATGAACTCTTTTATTTAAATGTCTTCATTTGAAGGTCTTGGTTGTTTAAAAATCTACAATAATATAGCTATGCATCATACATTAAATCTGTAATTTTTAGTTGTGTCTACTTTTCAAGTTTTGTTAAAAAAACAAAATCTATGAAATGGCATATGTATATTTTTTTTAAAAATAAATCAGAAACTTATATGCTAAACATTCATTTAAATCTGTAATTTTTTATGGCTTTACAGGATAATGGAATTGGTGTTCCATTCAGTCTTTTACACACAACAATACTATCACTAAACTTAGATAAATGTGAATCATATGTACTTGACATGGGAAGTGTGGTGAATTGACCTTAACACAACTCGGATTCAGCTTGAAACCTAAAACAATTTCTTTTGTATTTGTGAATTTCAATGCTCAGCTTACCAAACTATTGCATTCATGATCATTCAAGTGCACTTGACTCAAACATTCAGACATCAACTAAATGATACAGTTAGGCAGATGCCGTGAGCTTAGCACAAAAGATATATCATTTTCTAGAAGTAGGGTTTCTAAATCGCGTCTCAAATCTGATCCAAAAATAATGTGGCACTCTACAGAAATTGTATTAACGTCCACAAAACAAGTAGACATTCCTAAACAAAGTAGAAAAAAATAGCATTCCTAATAATAAATTGCAAGAGAATGAAAGAACCTTGAGAGCGAGTGGAAAGGATGCAAGATAGTTTAGAAGGTGGTGATTGAGGTGGTAATCACTGGGATGTCGAATCCAGGCACTGGTTTGCCTTGCAAAGTCCATAAATGTGGGAAACCCAAAATGGGAAGAAAACCCACTAAAACTATGAACTATGTTTAGGACCAATTTGTCCTACTTTTGTTACATTAATTTCAAGGTTGAGCTTCAACTCAACCTAGAGCTGTTACTCCTCAATTTGACCAAGTTGTTACTTAGTCTGGAGGCTTCAACCCCCTGTAATTCAATCAGCCATAACTGATCTTTAGTGAGCTTCAACTCACAATGAAGCTTCAACTCCCCAACTACTATGTTTCCACTTAGACTTATTTGATTAATTTGGTTACTCTTGGTCTACGGTCTTGCACAACTTATAATGACCCTAAATTGGCTCTCTTTCTTTGCTTCTCAGTTTTACTCTTGACTCCATCCTCTTCATGATCACTTTGCTCCTAGCCTTGAATCATATACCCTTGATTCTTTATTCATAAGACCTGATTTTCAAAGAACTTCCTACATTCACACTTTGTTAGCCCATTTATCTTTGTTCTTCTAACATTTATCTTTGTTCTCGACTCATTTATCTATGTTTAGGCACATCTATATTTGTTCTATCAATTTAGCCCTCGAATTCTTGTCAAGTTTGATTCACAATCTTATCTCTAGTTTCTCCAATTCCTGTCACACTTTTTACATTCTTATTATCAAAAAAACGAAAGCTCTTTCTCTGCACAATTTGCATACACACTATATTTGCTTCATTGTACTATGTTGCTTTCTCCCCCATTTCATAGTCTATTGCCCCTATATTTTGTATAAGTATTCTCAGACTTGGTTCATTTCGTATATCTTACTAGCCTATGTCACAGTTGTGTCTCACTGTTCTTTTCTTCTTGAATGTGCCTCAGTACATTGTTCATTCACAAGTCACATTTATTGTTTTTTAGTCCTCTCTGTCTTAGCATCATATATCGCATTGCTCAACAACACCCTCTTAAAGAACATCTTCACTCTTTTTAAAACCCAATCATAGAGCACACTTTATTCTTCAAACTTCCAACTCATCGTGCACCTTGGAAGTCCAAAGGCTTTTTAACTTTTTGTATAGAATAAGACAAGCATACCTTTCAACTTCCTTATTCAAGCTTTACATGTTTTTAGCTCTTCACATTTTGGTTTTCATTTTTGTAAAAAGAGATTATTCCAATTTATCATCATTTGTTTTAACACCAAAAATAACTAAATGGCCTCTCACCTTCCTGCTTTGAACTAGAAGAGATGACTATTCAAATTTCAACTCCTTGTGCCTCTTAGGCTTCTTCAAGTTTGCAAAAATTTGATCTTAAAGAGCTTGAGTCACATATGCCTCCAATTTCTATCAAACTTCATGAGATCATCATTTTACAACCTTTCCACTGAACTTCAAAAGATTAGATTCTTTTGTGCATTACAAAGGTCAAAAACATCTTTAAAATATTTCTCAAGGCACCAATAATGTCTCCAAGTTTCCTTTTGCATGAATAATGCATTGTTACAATTCACTGTTGAAGAAAACTTTGCTATCGAAGAGAATGAATCTAGTCAAAACATCAAGAGGTTTTCTACAATTTGTTTACCTTCCTTAGAACGAGATTCAATCTATGATTTGATTTGAACAGTTTTATGAAACAGTGAAGGAAATTTTGATTTGCCAGTCTGAGCATGAGTTCCAAAAATTTTGTTAAGGAATTATCTTCCTATGTTTGACTATTCATCAAAATTCTTTTTACATCTGGTTCTTGTATACCTCATAGAGATGTATCCGAAATTTTGTGGTTTTTCATTGGTGACAAAGTGAGAACGAAGCAAAAGAAATTCAAGAAAACCCTAGATCAGGGTGTAGACAGACTGTCTTGCCCAGTAGCTCCAAAAATGTGATTTCTTTCTCATTATATAATGAAATTCGAAGCTTTAAACTTATGTGGACTTGTGCCACCCTACTTCACCTTCTCCGAGCATCATCCATTCTTGAATTTTATATAAACATCTCTAGCAAGCAAGAAAAACAGTCTACATACCTCTAGAAAGACTAACATTGTTACAACAGTCACACAATGTCAAGCTTAGATACTTGATTCAACACTTAAGATGCATTGTTAAATGAGACAAGAACCTTCATACATACCTTTTCCAGTAATAGATTTTCAAGGAGCCTTTAGGACAGCTTAAAAACTTAGCAAGTATAGTTCATGCTTAAGATGAATGACTAAACAACCTTATTTGACAAGGAGCAATTGAAGCACATCTTAAACTTGATCTCCATGAGCAATCATAAACCATGAGAGCACTTAGCGACTTCAATGTGAAGAGAAACATTACTTGAACCAGCTTGAAGTTGCACTTTATGGACCATTACTTAGTGAAGTGAGCAAGTCAAGTCTTGGTGACTCTCTTAAGGACAACATGGTGAGAAGGACTTACAGCTTCATCTTCATTTTGCAACCACATTCTTAGACTGATCAAATACCTTGAAAATGACATGAGAAGAGAGCCTGGGCCTTTGTTGAAACAATACCACTACTTTTGGCATCTTGTGCAAGCTCAAATCAGGAGCACCCTTCAAGTAAGGATCAATGCCTTGAATCACTATATACACCTTCATGGAGAATGACTTTCAAAACACCTTTTGAGTCATAGAAAACATCATGAATAAACTAACTAAACACTCTAGAAGTGATCAAACAAGATTTGGAGATCAATTTCATCTTCTTCTCTCTTATCGATTCAAAACACAGTCCAGGAGGAGAGAAAAACTGCTCCACAAAATTGCTCATATCTTTTCAATGACAAGTCCAAATGAATTGAAACTTTTTGCACTAGTTCATGCTTGGAGTCCTCTTCAAAAATTCTTTCTATGATTTATCTGAAGGAGACACTATATTTTTACATGACTGCTAAGAAGTCCAGACAGCTCAAAATGAGCTTTTCAACAGACCAGTTTTGCAAAAACTTACACAACTTTCTCAAATGACCTCCTGAGGACCTGAAATTTTGCATGAAGCTCAAGGACACCTTCCTCTAGCATCTCCCATGATTTTTTTGACAATAATAGCTCTGAAATTTTCCATCCCATCTCATTTGCACACAAGAACAATGTCACTTCTCAAGACCAACTTCTGTGCAGTATAGAAACAAGACTCATAGAGATGAGATGAGCCTAACTTACACTCACACATGTTATAGACACTCTCCCAAAGCTTCTCCCATGTTCCTATCACCTATACGTTAGGCACCTCAGAGACCAACCTAAAAGGGCACTGCCAAAATCAAGCTTGTAGTCACCAGAAACCTTCTTGAACCACCATTAAACCATCTTGAACCTCATGAGAGTAACCTGGTATGCATGCTTCTTGCACTCCCCCTTTGCCATCAATGCCATTGGCATCAATGGCAACAACCACCAATGCAACAGGGTGCAATAATCTCCCTCTTTTTCATTGACGACAACACACTGAAACTTGATGGCAAACCATTAAGTTGACATTCTCATACCATGAACAAGTTTCCAACACACTCTCTCCCCCTTTAACATCTATGACAAGGATGCACAAGCACAAAAAACTGATTAGATTGGAAAAAATCAAAAAAATAGAGTATACTCATACCTTGTAGGCACTCCCCGTGGGAAAATGTTTCTCTCTTGTCTGAAAATGCTCAAGAATTGTTGTTATTCTTCTTCCATGTAGCACCTATAACACTCCTTCTAATAAACTTGCAGATTCAACCTTCACCTTCTTATTGTCTTTACATGACCATTATTTTTTGCCTGGAATTGGGAAACCAACTCCCCCTGTCTAGACTCAAATTGAGCCCTCTTGGAGAAACTTTGATACCTCAGTTGCTCCCCCTATGAAGATGCTTTCCTCTATCAAAAATATTACATTTATTTCTTTAGACTTGACTATTGATCCTTTACCAACCTGAAATTTCTTTCAACTTTATGAATTAACATCACTAATAATGTTGTAGTGTATCACACTTCTTCATACATACAACATGATAGAAGCCTTCAATCTCACCCAAATTTACTAATTGCACAATCTGATATCTTAAGAAAAATCTTGGCTCTTTAGTCACTAATGATCCCTTTCATTTCCAGATTTGATACACCTCTGTTTTGATAGCTCATTTCAAACCTATTATGCTCTTAGACAACTTCCATCAAGTGTAAGAATTCTATTTCACTTCACATTAACGTGTACACACTTGACTCATACACTTGAAGCTTATGATTGATTCATGACACACCATACAAAACAAATTCAGATGAACAACTTCTAAAACCTCAATTTCTTGCGAGGCAGCAATCTTGGGAGTTATGACTCAGTAACACCTATTGACTGAGTTTTCTCATTTAGACCACTCAAGAGACACTCAAGAATACAAAAATTTGAACATGGAGCAAGACATATAATTTGAAACTGACATACCTTAAAAAAATGATAGATGCAACAATTAGTTTCAACTTGTGCTTCCTTCAGCTAGTGTACACCTTCTAGAATCCTAGAGAAGGCATACCATCTTTCTAAATCACTTCAGAACAGGAGAAATTCATCAAGCCAACATGATCACTCAGCTCTTTCCTTCTTTGTCCTTTGTTTCTTATTCATCTTCTGAGATACAATCCTTGGTGTGACTACCAGATCACCTAAACTCTTATCTTCCTCTTGGGTGCCATATAGACATAATTCATACACATGTTCTAATACTACTTGGGGAAGATATTATTCATGCTTTGTACTAGAGTTGTTTTGTTTCTTCTTTCCTTTGTCATCATTTTTCTGTTATCTTGCTTGTGCTTGCTTCCCTTATGACTGATTTGGATTGTTATTTTTATTCAGCATCTACCCTTGCTATCTTTTTATCATCCTTTGATGTCCCAGTTTCTTATTTTTCTCTTAATTTTGCATACCCATTTTTTCTTCTTTCCAGCATCTCTCTCAGCCATAGTTGACTTGGTCTTACTCTTTGAATTTACATTTTCTCTATGTATTATTTTGTCTTGTTTTTTAAAGGCATTTAGCTTATAGCTGAATCTAGGTGGCTCATGACAATGACTTGCAAAATGTCCTATCTCATGGAAGTTAAAGCACACAACCTAATTCTTGTCCCAAAAACTGATTTACTTAGATATTCTAAACAATTCTTCACTATGTGACCTTTTCCTTTGCAATTAAAACACACTATATTCTTCTCATAATCAGTCTTGTAACCTCTCCATGGATAGCCTTCATAAACCTTTTTCCTACAATCTCTAGCTCTATGTCCAAAATGTTGCATGAAAAACAAACTCCATGAGACATACCTGATAATCTCCTTGCAGTTGGTTGCATAAATATCCTCTTGTTCTCTTTGTTTTCCTTCTTGGGCCGATAACATCCTTGACAAGAAGTATTACTTGATTCACCTCTTAAAAAATTTTGCTTTGTTTGTTCCAGCTCTTCTTTTAGGGTCTCTATTTCTGCATTTAACTTTTCACATTCTCCACTCGTGGCTTGAATAACTGCCTAACATGTCTCATTCTCTACTCCACTAGAATTTCCTTATTTGCTTTGCAAGTTTTAAAATTGATTAGTAACATGTACCAACTCAATATTCACGGTCTTTATATCCTCTTCAAATTTAACGCAAGCAATTTCTTTATCTTTTAAGGCCCTTGACACTTTTTCAAAAATGAAGCCATCTCATTTAGTTCATGGTCATGACTAACTTCCTTAAGCTTCATGTATTCCTTTAACTCCTTTATAAGATCTTGAGCAATTTCATACCTCTTCTTCAACACCGATTCTGTTGATGTACCCATGTTTGTGTCTTAAGGATCACCTCCAAGCTATTAGGCTTGATTTAGAAGGACCAGGCTCTGATACCAATTATTGGAAACTACAACACTGAGAGGGGGGTGAATTGGTGTCTTCACAAATTTACCTTTTTAAATTTGATATGATAAACCCATAAATACACACACAAGAAATTTGCAAGAGAGTACACAATGACACAAGGTTTAATGTGGGAAACCCAAAATGGGAAGAAAACCCACTAAAACTATGAATTATGCATAGGACCAATTTGTCCGTTTTGTTACATTGGTTTCAAGGTTGAGCTGCAACTCAACCTGGAGTTGCTACTCCTCAATTTGACCAAGTTGCTACTTATTCTAGAGGCGTCAACCCCCTATAATGCAATTAGCTTCTATTGATCTTTAGTGAGCTTCAACTCACAAGGAAGCTTCAACTCCCCAATTGCTAAGCTGCCACTTAGACTTGTTCTACCAATTGGTCACTCTTGAGTTATTGTCTTCAACAACCTAATGATCACCCTAAAATTGGACATCTATTCTTCTGCTTACTACTGCTCAATTCTCTACATTTCAAGTGACTATTCTTCTCATTCAATCTGCATTATCGCTTCATTCACACCTTTTCTGTCATATAAGGTTCATTTAAAGTTCTTGCCTTCAACTTTCATGAAATCTCTCTTCGTACACATCAACAAATCTGAATCATCCTATGTTTACCTGTCATTCATTCACTTTTTTGTGATTCAAGACTTATTGACTCTCCATCACAAAATTCAACTTTCAAACCTTCAAGCATGCAATCTCCTAGCTCATAACCTAAGTTTGTATGACTTCACTTCTCTATTAGACTCATTAGTATATTCTCTTCAAACAACTGTATATTTCATATACTATTAACCATGTATCAACTCATACTATCAATTTACTGTCAACTATGTAGTTACTTATTCAATGTATTTTATAGCTATATAAACTACGACTTCACTGTCTATACTCTGAATTCACATTTCAAACTTCTGCATCATATTGTTCCTTTCGCATACCACCTCTTCAAAAATTGGATACCCTGATATCAGATCTAGGATTCCAAACTCATAAGTCTTTACTTTTTATATTTAATCCTCCATATATTGTGTCTTGCTTGATCAAATTCTGTAATCTGCTTTATTCCAACTAACTCAAAATTTCACAACCTTGTGACCATATGTTACCATTTAGCAATTTGTCTGTCATTTGACTCTCCTAGTTGTCATTGAAAGAACTGTTATGTTTCTTTCAACTCATAACATCATGTAGTACTACTCTATTTCTTTCAACATGTTTAATGTACTTCCATTACTCTTGCATTCTTAACTTGTGTCACAATTTCTATGAAACCTTCCACTCTATCAATTTCATGCCATATCACTCGAGCTACAAACTTCAACAGTCATGACATATTTTATGTCAAGACCAAAGTGCTAATCATTTCATGTTTGATCATCTCAACCACAAATCAAGAGCCTTGTCAGTTTCTTTTTAGATTTCAAGAGTCAAGTTGGGTCATGACCTAACAAAAAGAGATCTCTCATCTTCCACCTCAAGCTTCTTATTTCAAAACATTGCGCAAAGACCCCTCAACTTCTTGAGTTAACTCCTTTAGGTTGTCTCTTTATCTTCTTACAACTTCACAAGAAGACAAAGCAGAGACTTTACATCTTCTACACGGAGCTAAGACTAATAAAATAGTTCATATATGCAATATCTTGTGCCTTTTGGTCTTCTTCAATTGTACTCATTTGGCCTCATGACTCTTCAACCAACAAGGCCTTTAAGCATTGTCAAATCTTCAATCATAATCCTTTCCGACTGTCAATGTTTCACTTCACTGTTTTGGAAAGAAGCTTACACTAGAGAACATGCATGCACTTGTTCAAGCTTACTGAAGGTTCTCCAAGGGCTTGGCACTCTCTTGATATTATCATGAATCAAAAAGGATATGAAAATGATCAAAACACTAACCATGTTCTCAAGACTCCTTTAGCATGGAAAATACCTTGTTGTAGTTTCATTTTCCTGGAGCATGAAGACCTCCAAGCTTGTTCACATCCTTATAAGGTTCTCCAAATCCTAAATACGTGTTTGACATAAACTCCCAACAAGAAGCGTAGATCAATTTGCTCAAAATTTCTTAAAACCTGAAAAACAATGACTTTTACAGTCCACTGTACATTATTCATAAATCTAGGACCACTTGGACATTGAAACAATGCATTTCAAGCTCAAACACATTCAATCATGCCTTCACCATACATGACATTTCCCTCACATCTTGAAACAACCAAAAGATTGCTTAGACATTGAGAAATTTCAAAGAAAAATGATAATAGTCATTCTTATTAGACTATGGATGTTTTTCAAAATTTCTGCAGGTGAAATCTCTCACCACACTCCAACATTTGACTCCATTTCTTTTGCAAACAATTGCAAATGTTGCTACAGAGATCTGGTCAAAATTTTGTGATTTTCTGTTGGTTACTATTTGAGAACCGAGCAAAAGAATATCGAAGAAACCCTAGTACATGGTTGCTGACAGTAACTGACCCGATAGAAGAAGAAAATAGTTATTTCCTTTAATAATGGATGAAAAACAAAAATTATTTCTTCTGGAACTTCATTGAATTCCCCTTCACCTTTTCAAGTTGGCAAACATGTTTGAGCTAATTCCATTTTCTCCGAGCAAGATAGATTAATTTGTCCACGTAATGTTAAAATGTAATGCTCTTCATTTGTATAGATAGCTTTGATTGACTTCTCACTTGTTGGGTCTTTTAGAATCATGATGTCACCCTTCATGCTAGTTCTAGATCACTTGAGACTATCTAAACAATTTGAAACAACCAATTTTATAGCTTTGATATGCTTGAGAAAGAATCTTGCCTTCAATAGCCATGACAGTAGGTAAGAAAACCAACTACCTCATCATTTTTCTCAAACATTTCAGCACGGAAATGTACAACATTACTCTAATCTCCCACATATGAAGTCAAAAATGTTCATAAGAAAGCAACTGAAAAGGATACCTTATGATTGTGACTTCATGAAGGAGAATAATAGGAGTTTTGTTAACTTCACTCTTTAGGACCATATAGATATCATGACTTCACACCTTTACTTACACTAAACCAACATCTTGAGTGATCAAACACCTTGAAAAGAGATCTTTGGATAGATTTAGAACCCTTATTGTAACAATTTCACTAATGTTTGGTTCTTGTGTAGGTTCAAACTGATAGCATCGCCTAGACAGGATCAGGGACTTAAACAGTTATATGCAACTTCAAGGAGATTTGACTTTCAAACACCTTATGAGTCTAGAAAACATCATGAATGAACTTCTAAGCACTCTAGAAGTGATCAAACAAGATTTTGAGATCAATTTCATCTTCTTGCTCTTATTGATTCAAAACATAGTCCAGGAGAGAGAAAACCACTCCACATAAATGCTCATATCTTTTCAATGACAAGTCCAAATGACTTGAAACTTTTTGCAGTAGTTAATGCTTGGAATATTATTCAAAAAATCCTTCTATGATTTATCTGAAGGAGACACTATATTTTTGCATGACTGTTAAGAAGCCAGGTAGCTCAAAATGAGCTTTACAACAGACCGGTTTTGCAATAACTTACACAACTTGCTCAATTGACCTCTTGAGGACCTGAAATTTCGCATGAAGCTCAGGGACACCTTCCTCCATCATCTTCCATGATTTGTTTGACAAGAATAGCTCTGAAATTTTCCATCCCATCTCATTTGCACATAAAAACACTTTCAGTTCTCAAGAGCAACTTCTTTGCAGTATAGAAATCTGACTCTTGGGGTTGAGTTGAGCCTATATTTGGCTCACACGTGTTGTATACACTCTCCCAAAGATTCTTCCATGCTTTCTCTAACTTGTACCATCTTGTCACACCTCATTAGGCACCTGAAAGGGCACTACCAATCAAGATTCAAGTCTATGCCTTCTTGAAACCACATGAAATCATCTTGAGCCTATGAGAACCATCTGATATGCCTGCTCTTGAACACTCCCTTTTCCATCAATGCCTTTGACATTAATGACAAGAAACACTAATGTAACAGGGTGCAACACCCCTTCCTATGCAGTTTATGCAACCCAAACATGCATTCCCTTGTGATAGTAGTGATAGTATGTAGATGTGATAGTCATTTATAGTTATCAGCCAGAAAAATAGTCTGTATGTTGTGTATATATATGAGTCTCTTATTTAAATTTCGGCACTAGTGACACAAAAGGTCAACTATGAACACGGGATAAGATTTAGAAAAGTGAAAAGGCTGACCACAAATGTCAAAAATGTGTAAAAAGAACAAACAAGACAGGAGCACCCAGAATGGACACTAGCGCATAGGTGCAAGTGTCTTGGGATAAATAGCAACAAATGTGAAATGACAGACAAACAGGGATCATGTGACCTGACCAGAAGTGGATATAGAAATGATAGATGTAGAATATGGTTATAATAAGAAGCAATCAAAGGTGTAGTGGAAAAGGGATAGAGTCACCAGTGAATACTTTTCTTACTTAAGATTCATGCATATAACAACATACTAACACCATGGCAAAATAGTAATATGTGTGTGACTTTGTGTCTACAAAGACAATCAAGGAAATATAATTATGTTTTTTATACAGAAACTTCTTAAAAACTTGTATTTTGTAGGCACTTACGCAATAATATGTATTTTTTGTTTGTTACAACTCAAATTTGTAGGAAACCTTAAAGTTTGAGGTTTCCCTCTATGTTTCCCCTTCCATATCCACGAGTTTGAACCAATCTTGTCTATGAAAAGCTTTCCTTGATTTGCATTATTTAATTTGTGGATATAAGGTGTTCCCTTAATATTGCCATGTGCCAATGAATAGATTTTGTCCAACACAAGCTTAGGGAAAGTCTCCTCAATTAGAACTCCAACCTAGAAAGAGGGCAAAAGTAATTTAGTACAGTGAAGTGAAGAGGAGCATAGACATTAAAATCTTGTATTTAAATAAAGTAGAATTTTACATACGTCTTCATTGCACAAGAAAGATGATACATGGATAAATGTAGCCAGTATAACCATCCACTCACAATGGTCCCAGAGGATAATCGGAAGAGTGATATTGCCACGGGACTAAAACTCTTGAAGCAAGTCAATCATCCGATAATGGAATTGGTGTTCTAATCGGTCTTCACATGCATCAATACTCTAATTGAACACAGATAAATGTCAATCATGTATAGTTGAGATGGGAAGTGTGGCAAATTGACCTTGTAATATCTCCTTCTCGGTCGAAGACCCTTAGCCCATTTTGTCTCCCCGGCGGCTAAGAGATGTACACAAGGGGAACTTAAGTTATGATCTAGTTTATTATAAAGTGCAAAAAAATAAAAGAAAATATTATAAAGCACTTATAATAAAATATTATGAACTTAATTATAAATTTAAAAAAGAAAAAGGCAAAAAGGCATTAGGAAGTGTTATTTATTTAAGGGAAAAAAGCAAGTGGGGGAAAGTATTAATTGAGAGAAATTTTGATTGGATGAGAGAGTGGCCATTCAAGCCCTATTCTTCTATTTAGGCAAGTGAACTTGCTTGGAGAGACATCACTTGTTTATTCTCAAATTTCATATTTGCATGTTTAAAATTTTGTTTGCATCTTCGCTATTGAGAACGAAAACCCTCCAAGAGTTTTAGAGAAGGACGAAAACCCTTCCTCTAGTTGAGAGGATTCTCCACCCTGAAGTTTCCATTGGGCATTAAGGAGTTAGTTGTGTTTTCTATTATTTTCTAGCAGTTGTTGAACACTAATTTCAAGCTAAATTCAAGGATAAATCATATCTAAAATGTTTGATCAATTTTGAGGTGTTTTTGGACCTTTCCTAAGTGAGGTGAAATTGTATTTCCAACGTTCACTTATAGCTAGGGTTTATCTACACATTTCCAAATTTACGAGCCTATTTTGGGTGTCTTCCCGCCATTGAAAAATTCGTATTTTGGGTTCATAGGAAAGCTTATTTTTCAAGCTTCAATATGAGCTATTATTTGCCCAAAAATGTAAAGTGTTTTGCAAGTTATTGAATTTACAAGTTTTCTTGTATTTTTTCCCTAATAAATTCCAAAATTAATATTTTTATGAATCTGATTGGAGATCCTATTCTAATTATTTATCATCTTCTTGTAAACAAATTTTCATAATTTTTGGAGGTATTTTGAGGTGGAAAAAGCTATTTTTGTTAAATTGTTGGCCTACGGCAGCGAACTAGGGTTTTCTGGAAAATACTTAGTTTGTGGCCTAATTTCTTTCTAAATTTCAATTGGGATTTGCCTCAAATCCACTTGGGTTGAAATATGTCCATTTGGGGACATTACCGTGGTATTAGAGCGATGATTCTCCCAACCTGTGAAAGAGAAAATTGGGTCTGAAGATGAAGAAGGTGACCATGGATGGGCATAATCATAGAGCTCATCCTACAGATAAGATAAACTATATGAGTGAAGAGATCACTATAGACCACGGAAAATTGCAAATCTATTGGTTGGATGCTCAGAAAGATTTAAGAGACTAAGTCATAGGAATCATTGCTGATTTGGAAGATCTATACAAGGAATGAGTACTATCACATCAAGCTCTCAAGGAAATCAAGACAACAATGGTGAAGGAAGCAGAATAAAGTTTCTCCAAAAGGAGGAACAACCAGCTAAGGATGATGACATAGAGATATGGGGTAAAGAGTATGCAACACTCAGTTCCAAAGTAAAAGTTGTGTTGACCTTTGAGGAATTTTGTGAGCTGAAAGATAGTAAAGGTATTAGGAATATTAGAAAATACTAAAAAGGTACCATGCAGAAAGTGGAAGGAAATCAGCCCATAGAGTATTCCGCCATGCCAAGCGAAGAAGAAGAATCTTCTAAAGAAAAAGGTATGACTTCCATTGAACAAAATATTTGTAGGTAAGGTAAAGAAGAATTCAAAATTGTGGCAGCTAAGAGTGTGGAAGGATCAATCCAAGAGGAGCAAATTACACAGGATGTGGATTATATGGTAAGAGGTACATCAACTTTGTTGTTGTAGTAGTATTACCATGATGACATTCAGCCCATTGTGGACAAGGTTGTTAGGGAATTGATACAAAAAAGTCAAGTTGTCATAAAGACAAAGGATGATGAGGATATTAGTGATACCCCAAGGTATGAAGAGCATAATAATGGGTCATATTTATTGTTGCATAGTAAACCAATTCAGATTTTCTTTATTCACGAGGAGTATGCTAACACAAATTATAAAATGAAGCATGTGGATCCCTTGTTTCAATTTCATGATTGTGGGCATTATGAGAGCTACATACTTTGGCAAGAGTTCTCTCATTTGACAGGTACAAGAGCTAGACTATTGGAACACTACAACATAAGGGATGTACACAAGGGGAACTTAAGTTATGATAGTTTCATCTATTGCATATGGTACTTCAGAGTAAGGGTTGCAATTGCTTGAGGGAAAGCAATTTTGGGAAGGGAGGATTGTAATATCATCTTCTTGGTCGAAGACCCTTCCCTTTAGCCCATTTTGTCTCCCCGATGGCTAAGGAATGTACACAAGGGGAACTTAAGTTATGATAGTTTATTATAAAGTGCAAAAAAATAAAAGAAAACATTATATAATAAATTTGTTTTGTTGTTGGTGTTGAGTTTTATTCACTTATACTTATAATTATTATGAACTTAATAATAAATTAAACAAAGAAAAAGGCACAAAGGCATTAGCAAGTGTTATTTATTCAAGTGAAAAATGTGACTTCCCTAGGGGAGAAAAGCAAGTGGGGGAAAGTATTAAATGAGGGGAAAATTCTGATTGGATGTGAGAGTGGCCATTAGGGTCTTATTCTTCTATTTAAGCAAGTGAACTTGCTTGGAGAGACATCTCAAATTTCATATTTGCATATTGAGCATTTTGCTTGCATCTTCACTCTTGAGGGCGAAAACCCTTCCTCTAGTTGAGAAGATTCTCCACCCTGAAGCTTCCATTGGGCATTAAGGAGTTAATTGTGTTTTCTATTATTTTCCAGCAGTTGTTGAAGACTGATTTTAAGCTAAATTCAAGGAGAGATCATATCTGAAGTGTTTCATTAGTTTTGAGGTGTTTTTGGGCCTTTCCTAAGTGAGGGGAAATTGTATTTCCAACTTTTACTTACAACTAGGGTTTATCTAAACATTTCCAAATTTCCAAGCTTATTTTGGGTGTCTTCCCGCCATTAAAAAAATCTAATTTTGAGTTCATATGAAAGCTTATTTTTCAAGCTTCAGTATGAGTTATCATTTGCCCAGAAATGTGAAGTAATTTTGCAAATTATTGAATTTACAAGTTTTGTTGTGTTTTTTCCCTAATAAATTCCAAAATTAATATTTTTTTGAATCTAATTGGAGATCCTATTTTGATTATTTATTATCTATTTGCAAACAAATTTTCATAATTTTTGGAGGTATTTTGAGGTAGATAGTTATTTTTGCTAAATTGTTGGCCTAGGGCAGCGAACTAGGGTTTTTTTGGAAAATATATAGTTTGTGGTCTAATTTCATTCTGAATTTTAGTTGGGATTTTCCTCAAATCCACTTGGGGTTGAAATATGTCCATTTGGGGGCATTACAAACCTTAACCAAACTCAGGGAATTAGGGTTACCAACATAAATGCATTGAAAATGTGGATCTAAATGTTCTCATCAATGACAATATGAAGGAAACAGGTATAGAAATGATAACAAACAACTTCCAAAGCATTTTGGTCATTAAAGCATCGTGACTATTTTGTGGAGATAATACCTATTTTATAGGGTATGCAATTGGTAGGGATACTATAAAGACATGTTTTTTGTGCAACACTAACTTAGAAAATATATTACTCATGCCCTAATCTGTGAAATCATGACTTTGATTCTCTAGTTTTGTTGCGAATCACTTGAGAGTTTGATCACATTTATGGGAACCCTAACATGTACTTAGTTTTTTGCAAAACCAATAATAAATGGGGGATGGTAATTGGGGATTTTATTATCCCTCCATTATTATTACAACTTGTATGATTTAGCAAAATCTCAAGCAACACTAAATGCAAGTCACCACTTAGTTTGTATGCCAGTGTCCAACCCTTGTCTTCTCATGAGTACAACAACTAATATTAGCTAAACTGAATCTCTGATTTTGGTACAAGGGCACTTCAAAAATAGAATAAATTATGCTCTTCTAACTTCAATATCACTTTTATGCAAAAGGAATAACTCAACATATAATCGTTTATGTGCCCAAATGCACTAACACACCTATATATTTATAAACTTCTTTATTTAAAATTAGGAACCAACTTGCGCACATGCTGGCATATGATAGGCGGAAAAGCTGACTAAAGAGGGTACAAAAGTCAATAAAAACACATCAGGGTCAAAAAGGACTACAAAGTGCAAAGGGCTATTTTTGTGGAGATGTCACCATTTTTGTGGGTTATAAAATTAGTCAACATTCCACAAACATGGTCGAGGCTGCCGAAAAGGTAAGGAATGGAGAGGGTGATAGGACAGTAGGAAAATAGGGGGAAACCAAGGTTATTAGAGGCATAAAATGACAAATATGCAGACAAATTGGCTTGAAAAGGGAATAAATCTATGAAAGACGCAAAGGGGAGTCGACAAAGGATTGATAATACAAGAAAGACAAGTCGACGAATGACAACACAAGGTAACATGTGCAAAGAAGAGTGTACCTTATATCAGTAATCAATACACACATGTCTATACACTCGTAGAAAGCACTTAACCAATCTTCCACCAAATTAGGCATCTACATAATAGATATGATATTGAATTAGGTTTGGTTTTAACTTCAAATATTATTTTGGTGAAACAAATGTGGGGTTTCTAATCTCAAAATATATGTGCAGTTTAAATTCAAAGTACACAAACAAATAAGTGGCGTAGTTACTTTGGCTGATTTTGGATAGTCATGTGTGCAAAGAATCAATTATGTTGAAATTCCAAGGTCGATGATTAAAGAACTATCAAGTTGTGTATGGAAGCAAAGATGAACATCCAAAACCAACAAAAAATATATATAATGTTTTTTCAAGACAGACGATACAAGAAGCATGATCATGATATAGAAATATCAAACTACATTAACAATTAAAATTGTCTGTAACCTACTTTAGCTTTACAATGTTTTTGTTGATTCAGCTCCAAATCAAGACATTGAAAAGAAAAATGGCTCAATACATAGGATTCTATAAATATATATTAATCCCCAGTCCTCATTCTGTTCATCTTATAAAAACAAGGCTTGACTCATTCAATGTAAGGGATTAATTCGCACCCAAGCTATTCTAGTTATGTGTTAATATAAGTCTCATATCTAAAGCACAGTTAAGCGCCTCTTGTCTACCCTACAAACCCAAAACAAAACCCCTACATGTCATGTACCTAAAAAGAACCTTTCTTTGTCTGTCCCTATATGTTCTTCAGCCTGTATAAACCCATAAAACACTATCCATTGTTGTCCTACAAAAGTCAAGTTGGAAATATTTACATACATTTGGAATTTTCACTTCAGAGACGTACGTGTTGGAGACAATCAAGGAAATATAATCAAGTTTCCATACACAAACTTCTCACAAATCATATTTTGCAGGAATTATATATATATATATATATATATATATATATATATATGGTTGTTGTAGCTCCAATCTGTAGGAAATTTCAAAGTTGGAGATTTTCCTCAGTGTTTCCTCTCCCAGTACCATTTGACTTTGAACCAAGTCTGTCTGTGAAAAGTGTTCCTTCCTCTGCAATAATTAACTTGTGGCTCTGAAGCATTTCCCTAATATTATCATGTGCCGATGAACTGATATAGGTGAACAAATTTAACATAGTAAAATCCACGGAAGAATAATATTTCATTCAATTCATTCTAAATCTGCATTCACAATATATTAGCCATATATATATAGGCTTTTAGATAGGCATAACAACTCTAACAATGCATACCTATATTCTCTCAACCACTCACTAATTACATAAATTGTTATAACACTAATAACAATTTACTCAACCACATTATCATATGTATAATATGCAAACCCCTATGAGCACTAATAGATTTATTCCTAACATTCCCCCCCTTAATGCGAACATGATGAAAACATGCCTTTGTACTTTGCACATGCTCATGATCTGGTGATTTTCACAGGATGATCAAGAACCTCAATGATGGTTTTTCGAATGGTTGACCAAAAACCGAGAATGGTGGTTTTGCAATTAGTTTACCACAAACCACAAAGTGATGGTTTTGCAAATGTATTACCAACAACCAAGAATGGTGGTTTTGCTATTGGTTTACCACAAACCACAAATGAAGGTTTTCAAGTGGTTTACCTACAACCACATCATGATATGCCAAGTACTATTTTTAACCCTCATCACATCTTACTGCAAGGAATAACATAGGAAATTCTGTTGAAATCTGTTGTTCGTAAATACATAGAAAAAATTGACATAATGGAAATGGAACATTGGATCATGTTCCCCCCTCAATGTGAAATTTCCACTTATTGAAAACTACAAATTGTACCACACTCGAAGCACTAAAATCAAATTGCACACACACACACACACACACACACACACACACACACACACACACACACACACACACATGTCACCAAAGCTTATATGCGGCCCCATCGTTGGCAACTGACGAGAGGTCATTGAATGACCTCCAACCTCTGATTTCTCCTACCTCCAGTGTCATGTTGCTAACTCAACAAGATGTGAACATGAAGCACATTTGTTTTCACATTGATCTTATTCTTTTCTTCCCTCTCGCAATGTGAAACATGTTATTTTGTCGGACGTCGGGTAACACCGAAAATGCATCCGTGAGGCAAATTTATTTATTTTTATAATTTTACGGGACCTTTTACAAATTTTGACAACACAACTTTTGTCAATTCAAAATTGACTCAAAATTTTGACTTGATGACATACTAACACAAAATGACGACTTCAAATATTTTCTTATGGACACACAAATTTTGACGTTTGACTCTTGAATGACATATGAGAAATGTCATTTAAAATAAAGAACGACCATATAGACTCATAAATTTACACATTTATAAATTTTAAAAGAATTATAAAAAACCTCTACAAACAAAAAGACTACGTGAGATTTTGACAAATAAGCTAGACATAACACTTTCTAATGTATTTAGATAACCATGGCATTTAACTTAACCGAAACAATAAAATGAACAATTTTGACTTACCCAATAAGGTGAAATGACCACACTCTAAAACATAGTATGCATGGAAATAAAGGTGTGGAAAAGAAAAAGACTGATACGTGGTATGAACATAATCACTTTAAAATGGAGATATACGTGGTACTTGGTGAGAGAGGTGGGAATATTGAGCTCCATTCAAAAAAATTATTCGTTGCTAATGTGTATCCAAAAACCAATGCATAGAATAGAAATTTGATCCCTTCACGTTGTTATAGACTGAATTTCATTGAATGACCAGAAAAGCATGCAAATACCTTTTCTAATGGAGATAATTCCTCCACGTGGCTGAAGATTCACCTTAGATTTAGGGTAAGCTCATAGTTGACATGCACTATCATAAACAGCGTCTGCAATCTCCGTGATATGATCAATGCACTGGACAATAGCTATGAAATTAGTGCTATATATTTCCACCTATGCAAATTAATGCATCTCTTGTTGTTCGATGTTGATTGTTCACTGCAACGATCAAATGTTGCACAACAGACTTCAATATTGAAATCAAATTGAATGCAATCCAACGCAGATCATGTACATTTTGGATGGTCGTTTGAGTGTTGGCGTCGTATTTTACACAAATAGTTCTTCTTGATTTGTGACAGCCTCACCATCAAATAGTATTCACCTTGCGGATCCAATATTAGATATCATAATAATTTGCATGTAAACATCGATTGATCATTCATGCAAAGAATTGATGCAGGCAACATATAACCGATCAACGTGAGCCACTAAAGAGCGGGCTGTTAGGAGGCGGTGATTGTAGATGCACCTGATCCAAAAACAAACGCCGGTAGAGACGTCTCAAGCCTGATTGATCAAATCATACGAGCTAGTAGATGGATGGCACACGGATTTGACATGTGAGAGAATTAATCTGACCAAAAATGAGCACAGGCTATCCACATTCACATAGATGCACAATACAATAACTTTTACAAACTACCTGAACTATATCTAAAATGCTCAAAAAAAAATCTCTCATGGCTTAATTGACATCGCTCTGACACCAAATAATATAGGTGAACAGATTTAACACAGTAAAATCCACGGAAGAATAATATTTCATTCAATTCATTTTGAATCTACATTCACAATATATTAGCCATATATATGAGCTTTTAGATAGGCATAACAACTCTAACAATGCATACCTATATTCTCTCAACCACTCACTAATTACGTAAATTGTTATAACACTAATAACAATTTACTCAACCACATTATCATATATATAATATGCAAACCCCTATGAGCACTAATAGATTTATTCCTAACATGAACATATTTTGTCCAAGGCAAGCATAGTGAAAGGCTCCTCAATCAAAAATCCAACCTAGAAAAGATGGCAAAAGTATTGTTAGTACAACTGTGCAAAAAAGAGGAGCAGGGACATATTAAGTTCTTGTGTTAAGGTGAAAGGATTTAACATACTTCTTCAATGCAGAACAAAGATGTTGCATTGATAAACGTAGCCGATACAACCATCCACTCACATTGGTCCTAGAGGATTATGGGAAGAGTGATGTGCCACAGGACTAAAAATCTTGAAGCTAGCCGAGTATAAAATAATGGAATTGGTGTTTCAATCAGTCTTTTGCACACAGCAATACTCTCATTAAACTCAGATAAAAGTGAATCTTGTGTAGTTGACATCGGAAGTGTGGTGAATAGACCTTAACCAGACTCCGATTTAGATTGAAAGCTAAAACATTTATCAATTTCAATGCTCAGCTTACCAAACCATTGTGTTCATAATCATTCAAGTGCACGTGCCTCAAACATTCAGACATCAACTGAATGATACAATTAGGCGGATGCCGCAAGCTTAGCACAAAAGATACATCATTTTCTGGAAGTAGGGTTTCTAGATTGCGTCTCAAATCTTATCCATAAATAATGTGGCATTGTAAAGAAATTGAATTAAGATCCACAGAAGTAGAACAAGTAGACATTCCTAAAAAAATAGCATTCATAATAACAAATTACAAGAGAATGAAAGAACCTTGAGAGCAAGTGGAAAGGACGCAAGATAGCTTAGAAGGCAGTGATTGAGGTGGGAATCATGGCGAATCCAGACATTGGTGTAGACACCTAAATATGCTTACACTTAACATTTCCACCAATTCAATTGATTGACGACACTTCGTTAATTGGCCACTCTTCGCTCCATTCTCAGATGCCCATTTATGACACCTTCTTGGTCGTATTCCCCCTATAATCAGCTAATTGGGCTAATATCTCTCTTATTAGCTAAGCATTCCTCCTTTCAACCATTCAAAACCTTCAATTCAACTAATTGACGATACTTTGTTAATTTCCCACTCTTCGCTCCATTCTCGGATGCCCATTTACAACACCTTGTTGGTTATATTCCTCCTATAATCATCTAATTAGGTTAATGTCTCTCTTATTAGCTAAGCATTCCTCCTTTCAACCATTCAGAACCTCCCTATTTCTCTCTAGATCACTTCTATTGGCTTCCTAGGCTATCTATCAATCACAATTGATTCATCAGACCCCTCCCAACTCTCAATGAATCTCTAATCACTTGTTAATCAAGTTTAACTAACATAAACCTAGCTTAACTAATCCTAAATCATGTTTATCCTAATCTAATCATAAAGTGATTTTTAGACTTTAGTCCCACGTGCACCCAAAGTTCAAACTCTTCCATTTGGAAAACTATAAATACAAGGCTAAGCCTACCCATTCAAACACACCTTGTTTGACACAATTTTACATAACACAAAACGAAAACAAGCCTAAGAAAGTTTTGAGATCTCATTTGTATTAGCTTTAAGCTAATTAGACATTTGATCTTAAACTTGCCTTCCTCCATTGTTGAGCTAATAGCTTCCATTTGCATCCATAATCCAAGTTTAAGTAATCTGGAGAGAACCATTGGCCTTGAAGCCATTAATGGTGAACCTCCATTCTTGAAAGCTTGAAAACCATAAAACAACTAATCACACCTTTGATTGCTAAGTTGATCTTCTTAGGTTTAATGTTTAATTAGTAATCTAAAAAGAAGAGAGTAGTATATATGCTAGGTTTTGATGTTTTTGTTAAAGTTATGATGCATGTATAGGATTAACTCTTGTTTAGCTCTTATCTCATAGTGCATGGTTGAGTCAGTTTAAGCTTTGAGGTTCTTTAGCCTCATTCCATAGCTTTACAACTTTCCATTGCATACAATTGGCTTGCCTTACAAAGTCCATTATGTGTGCAATGAGGCGAGTCCATGTTTTCATGCCCTCCTCGTAGCGAGCATAAGAGGCCTCTGTGCGGAAGACGAGTAGCAGACCTAGAGCAAGCATCGTGAGCTGATATGGCAAGGAAGAGGCGTGAAACAATGGCAATGGGAAGAAACCCTTCATCCAAACCCCTAACGTTGTATTATAGACAGCAACGAGCGTTGTTATTCCTGTTAAAATGGAGACATGTGGGATGAGAAAGAGGATGACACGTGAGGAGAGACCAGAAATGAGATACCGAATGTGCCTCGTCGAGCTCTTGTGTTTTACCCAGTCATCGTGAGTATATATAGTGATTTGGGTTTCTGCATTCCTCCCTATTTTATGTCGTTTGCCCATTACGGGATCCTCATCCATTGCACCATTTCAATCCACGATTTTTCATCATGCCATTTGTAGCATTGGATCTGATTCTTGATCCTGCTTTGCAAGACTTATGGGTATGACGCTATATGATTTCCATTACTCAATGGGAATATGTGCCGCTGATCCGCATCATCTTCGAGCTACCTTGGAGATTGTAAATGGGTATACATGTCATTCTCTACCCCGCATGAGCATAAACAGAGCAGTTTCCCAACATCCGCTTTGCTACTTTTGGCCATATTTACACCTTAAAGCGATGTTTGTGGTATTTAAACTTCCTTTTTCCTTTCTTTTTTTGGTAAATGTTATTTATATTTCTAAAGAAAAAATACAAAAACCAGAGGTTAAAAAAGATCCAAAGATGGATATACATGTCATTCTCTACCCCGCATGACCATAAACAGAGCAGTTTCCCAACATCCGCTTTGCTACTTTTAGCTATATTTACACCTTAAAGCGATGTTTGTGGTATTTAAACTTCCTTTTTCCTTTCTTTTTTTTTGGTAAATGTTGCTTCTATTTCTAAAAAAAAATTACAAACATCAAAGGTTAAAAAAGATCCAAAGACCCTAGGGGCGAGAAGGGGTGTTGCATACAAACATCAAACTAAGATTCGTTTACAAGACCCTATAACATAAGCATATTGAAACGATAGGAAGCTAACCATGCTTTAAGTTAATGAAAAAGGATAACCAACGTGCAAGTGTTCGAAAAGACTAAAAATGGGTAAAGAATGTCAAGAAAGGTTTTTTTTGTTGAAATTGCTAGGAAAGAGTTCGGGAACAGAGGAAAAAAGGGATGACCAGAGTTGAGAGGAGGATGGGCAATGCCAAAAAAGTTAAGGGAATTTTTCAAGGGCGAAGCAAAAAGCACATTTATTGGCAACAAGACCAAGTTTGGACAAGGTGTGGCCATTAAGGAATTTCATCTGAAGAATGTGTCAACCTAGTAGTTGACATTCGGCCTTGGCAGGGGATTGTCAAATCGTGTTTGTCATGCATTGCCATTGAGAGTTAGATAAGGACAAAGACCACTTTGAATTAAGAGAATCATCTAGAGGGAACTGAGGTTGAATGATATGATTCAAAAAAATTAGTGTAGTCGTGGTAACGGTCCCCTAGTTTGGTTATCACCAATCTTTCCAAGGGGATGCAAAATTAATGGTAACTTTAAACAGGACTTCAGGTAGAATCAATTGTATAAGAGATTCATAAGTCTAATTAAGTTTTGCAGGCAAGCCAAACTTACGCAACAACAATGTCCAAGGGAACCAAGTGCCAATGTCTTTATCCCAAATATCCTTAATTGTGTTAATGTCTTTTTTTGCAAAGGTTTTTGCACTGAAATCTAGTTGGACAACTTGGGGGAGGCCAGAGGGGGATTAAGCCTTAGGCAAACTAGGCAGTTGCCTAGGGCGCCAACAGTCAGGGGGTGCCTGAATCTAAAAATTTCCTTTCTGTCAGTTAATTTTAGAACTTAACTTTAAAATAATTTATGTGAAGATTTAATATTGATCAACACATTCATAGATATTATTGTATAGTAACATAAATTTCACGCATACACAAAAAAAATTTGTAATATTTTTGCAAGTAAAAGAAAATATTACATATTTATAAACACATATGATTTTGTTGGTATTGTTACCCATTCTCTGATGTAGCTCTAGCTTATGTAGGTGTGCAGTTTGTTCTAGAAAAAGGTTAATGCATTTTTTATAATGTCACTGGTGTATCTAGTAGAGGTGAGTATAATTGAAGGAAAAAAGTATTTTATTTTCTATTCTTAATTTTTTGGGGAAAATTTCTATTATTTTGTTATGGAGGAATTCATAGGGCTGGTCCAAATACGACTCTTCACAAAACCATGGGAGCTACATAAGCGTTTTTGTTTCTTTGCAAAGAAATGGTGCTTTATTTCAGGATATAGTTACTATCACCTACTTGGTATGACTAAATCAGACTTGTAAGAAGCCTTGGATAAAATATTAAATTTTTTGCATTCCGAGCATCCGCTACGATTAATGTTTTCCATCCACAAAATATTTTTTATACTTATGTGATAATTTATTAATATATTTTTATTATTATTTTATTATGACCATCATGTAGATTTAAAAATAAAAGAATACAGACATATTTTATTTATTTACTTTGTGGAAAAAAATTATTAACTAAATTTGTGAGGAGGGCGTCCACTCAAACTACTGCCTAGGGCGCTCCCGACCTTTAATTCGGCTCTGGAGGCTATTAGATGGAATAACTCAACTCCATCAAAGACTAGAGTCAGGGATACTCAATCCATGCCGAAGGGATTGGTGGCATTTATACATAGGGAAAATGACACATGTGCATTCAACTTCCCAAGGTCCGGTCTAGACAACCTAAAGTAGAGGGTGACATAATAAAACTATGGATTTGCATGCCTAGGAGGGTGCACTTTGATAAAACAAAATTTGGGCACAACTGAAAGATGTTTGTTTAAAGCGTTAAGTTGATAAGTGATCAGAGGTAGTATGGCAAGGGATGGAGAGGGTGATAGGACAGTAGGAAAAATGGGGAAAACCAAGGTTACTAGAGGCATAAAATGACAAATACACGGACAAATTGGCCCGAAAAGCAAATAAAGCTACACAAGACATAAAGGGGAGTCGACAAAGGATTGATGATACAAGAAAGACAAGTCGACAGATGACAACACAAGATAACATGTGCAAAGCAGAGCGTACCTTAAATCAGTAATCAATAAACACATGTATATACACTTGCAGAAAGCACTTAACCAGTCTCTTACCAAAATTTGGCATCTGCATAACAGAACTGATATTGAATTAGGTCTGGTCTTAACTTCAAATATTATTTTGGTGAAACTAATTTGGGGTTTCTGATCCCAAAATATATATGTAGTTTAAATTCAAAGTACACAAACAAATAACTGGCATAGTTACTTTGGATGATTTTGGATGTTCATGTGTGCATAGAATCATTTATGTTGAAATTCCAAGGTCGATGATTAAAGAACCATCAAGTTGTGTATGGAACCAAGGACAGACACCCAAAACCAACAATAAAAATATAATGTTTTTTCATAACAGGCGATACAAGAAGCATGATCATGAAATAGAAATATCAAACTACATTAACAATTAAAATTGTCTGCAATCTACTTTAGCTTTACAATGTTTTTGCTGATTCAGGTCCAAATCAAGACATTGAAGAGAAAAATAGCTCAATACAAAGGATTATATAAATATATATTAATCCCCAGTCCCCATTCTGTTCATCTTATAAAAACAAAGCTTGACTCATTGAATTTGCGGGATTAATTCGCACCCAAGCTATTCCAGTTCTGTGTTAATATGTCTCGTATCTGAAGCACAGTTAAGCACCTCTTATCTACCCTACAAAGCCAAAGCTTTTCAAGACACGCAATACAAGAAGCATGATCATGATATAGAAATATCAAACTACATTGACAATTAAAATTGTCTGCAACCTGCTTTAGCTTTACAATGTTTTTGCTGATTCAGCTCCAAATCAAGACAATGTTGAGAAAAATGGTTCAATACATAGGAATATATAAATATATAGTAATCCCCAGTCCCCATTCTGTTCATCTTGTAAAAACAAAGCTTGACTCATTACATTTAAGGGATTAATTTGCACCCAAGCTATTCTAGTTTTGTGTTAATATATGTATCATATCTGAAGTACGGTTAAGTGCCTCTTACCTACCCTACAAACCCAAAACAAAGCCCCTGCATCTCATGTACCTGACAAGAACCTTTCTTTTTCTGTCCTTATATGTTCTCCAGCTTGTATAAACCATAAAACACTGTCCATTGCTGTCCTACAAAAGTCAAGTTGGAAATATTTACATGTATTTGGAATTTTCACTTCAGAGACAATCAAGGAAATATAATCATGTTTCCATACAGAAACTTCTCACAGATCATATTTTGCAGGCATTTTAACACAAATATATATATATATTTTTGTTTGTTGCAGCTCCAATCTGTAGGAAATTTCAAAGTTTGAGATTTTCCTCGGTGTTTCCTCTCCCAGTACCATTTGAATTTGAACCAAGCCTGTCTGTGAAAAGCGTTCCTTCCTCTGCAATAATTAACTTGTGGATCTGAAGCATTTCCCTAATATTATCATGTGCCGATGAACAGATTTTGTCCAAGGCAAGCATAGTGAAAGGCTCCTCAATTAGAACTCCAACCTAGAAAAGATGGTAAAAGTATTGTTAGTGCAACTGTGTAGAGAAGAGGAGGAGCAGGGACATATTAAGTTTTTGGGTTAAGGTGAAAGGATTTAACATACTTCTTCGATGCAGAACAAAGATGCTGCACTGATAAATGTAGCCGGTACAACCATCCACTCACATTGATCCCAGAGGATTACGGGAAGAGTGATGTGCCACAGGACTAAAAATCTTGATGTCAGCCGAGTATAAGATAATGGAATTGGTGTTCCAATCAGTCTTTCGCACACAGCAATACTCTCACTGAACTCAGATAAATGTGAATCCTGTGCAGTTGACATGGGAAGTGTGGTGGATTGACCTTAACCAAACTCAGAATCAGATTGAAAGCTAAAACATTTGTCAATTTCAATGCTCAGCTTACCAAACTATTGCGTTCATGATCATTCAAGTGCACCTGCCTCAAACATTCAGACATCAACTGAATGATACAGTTAGGCGGATGCCGCGAGCTTAGCACAAAAGATACATCATTTTCTGGAAGTAGGGTTGCTAAATCACGTCTCAAATCTGATCCATAAATAATGTGGCACTGTAAAGAAATGGTATTAACCTCCACAGAACAAGTAGACATTCCTGAAAAAAAAATAGCATTCATAATAACAAATTGCAAGAGAATGAAAGAACCTTGAGCGCTAGTGGAAAGGAGGCAAGAAAGTTTAGAGAAAAAAAATGCATCCTTAATAATAAATCTGATCCATAAATAATGTGGCACTGTAAAGAAATTGTATTAACCTCCACAGAAGTAGAGCAAGTAGACATTGCTTAAAAAAAATAGCATTCATAATAACAAATTGCAAGAGAATGAAAGAACCTTGAGAGCGAGTGGAAAGGAGGCAAGATAGTTCAGAAGGCGGTGATTGAGGTGAGAATCATGGCGAATCCAGGCATTGGATTGCCTTGCAAAGTCCATTACATGAGCAATGAGGCAAGTCCATGTTTTTCTTCCCTCCTCGTAGCGGGCATAAGAGGCCTCTGTGCGGAAGACGAGTAGCAGAGCCAGAGCAGGCGCCGTGAGCTGAAAGGGCAAGGAAGAGGCGTGTAGCAGTGGCAATGGGAAGAAACCCTTCATCCAAACCCCCACCGCCGTATTGTAGACAGCAACGAGCGCTGCAATTCCTGTTAAAATGGAGACAGGCGGGATGAGAGAGAGGATTACACGCGAAGAGAGACTGGAAATGAGATGCCGAACGTGCCTCGTGGAGCTCCTGTGTATTACCCAGTCATCGTGAGTATACAGCGATTTGGGTTTCCGCATTCCTCCCTCTTTTATGTCGTCTGCCCACTGCGGGATCCTCGTCCACTGCACCATTTCCATCCATGATTTCTCGTCGTGCCCTTTGCAGCATTGGATCCGACTCCTGCTCCATCTCCTCCTGTTCCTGCTACTGCTCCTGTTCTTGTTCTGTAAGACTTGTGGGTATGAAGCCGTATGCTTTCCATTACTCAATGGGAATATGTGCCCCTGCATCTGCAACATCTCCGAGACTGCTTGGAGATTGTAAATGGGTGTACGTGTCATTCTCTACCCCGCATGAGCATAAACAGAGCAACTTCCCAGCATTCGCTTTGCTACTTTTAGCCATATTTACACTTTAAAGCGATGTTTGTGGTATTTAAACTTCCTTTTTCTTTAGACAAAATGTTTGTGGTATTTAAACTTCCTTTTTCTTTAGACAAAATATAAAGGTACGAGGATAAAAAAGATCCACAAACATTTTTAGCAAGATCATTTGTCCCAGAAAGATCTGAATGCTAGAAAGATCTTTAACAAGATTTGTTGTCACATAGGCTTCCTTTTGTAGCTTCTTAGACATTAAAATATATTATCTTGGAGCAGTTATCAAGGGTAAAGCAAGGATTTTAATTGCTTAATTGAGGACCGGATCGCATCACCTTCAATGCGAAACTGGTAGATGGACTATACCTAAGGAGGATTGGGAAAGGAGAACTTGTCTTTTCTGCAACAAAGGGGTGGTTGAGACGGAATGGCACTTCATCATGGAGTGTTTAGCTTATGATGATATTTTTGTTTGGTACAAAAATGACTTGAAGGTGGAGAGATTAAATGAGTTATTCGAAGAAACGAGACTTGAAAATATTGTGGTATTTGTGCTAAAGATTCTCAGTAGAAGATTTAATATTGAAAAGAATTTGGACTCATCTTAAAGTCTCAGCTTGTGGTCCCACGGACTCCTCAGTCTCATGGATGTCATTAAAATCTTTCTTTTCATTTCATTTCTTCCAAAGGTCGAGGGGCGGGAAGGGGTGTTGCATAGAAACATCAAACTAAGATTCATTTACAAGGAAGCTCATATAACATAAGCAGATTGAAATGACAAGAAATACACAATCTAACCATACATTAAGTTATGAAAATGAAGCTTTGTCCGTTGGCATGTGGAGGTCGATAACTTATCTCCTTTGTTCCTTGATTTTCTTGAGAATAAAATGAAGCTCTTTGTTATGTGTTAATTTGTTCCAATTATAAGTAAATACTAGACAACATATGAGTTTGTTGAATAGTTAATATGACATCATTTCTAATGTGCAATGGTTGGTACTGATTTATTAAAATATGAAAAAGGATGACCAACTTGTAAGTGTTCCAAATGACTGAGAAGGAAGGGGTGTAGAATGCTAAGAAACAAGTTTTTTTATTGAAATTGCTAAGAAAGAGTTTTGGAAGAGAGGAAAGAAGGGATGACCAAAGTTGAGAGGAGGATGGGAAATGCCGATAAGGTAAGGGACTTTTTCAAGGGCGAGACAAAAAAAACACATTTGTTGGCAACAAGACCAAGTTTGGACAAGGTGTGGCCAATTAGGAATTTCATCTAAAGAATGTGCCAACCTAGTAATTGACATTTGGCCTTAGTAGGGGACCGCCAAATCGTGTTCTTCATGCATTGCCATTGAGAGTTAGATAAGGACATAGACCAAGTGGAATTAAGAGAATAATCTAGAGGGAACTTAGGTTGAATGAGAAGATACAAAAAAATTAGTGCAATCATGGTAATGGTCCCCTAGTTTGGTTATCACCAATCTTTCTTAGGGGATGTAAAATTAATGGTAACTTTAAGCGGAACATTAGGCAGAATCAATTGTATAAGAGATTCATAAGTCTAATTAAGTTTTGCAGGCAAGCCAAACATATGCCTCAATAATGTCCAAGGGAACCAAGTGCCAATGTCTTTATTCCAAATATCCTTAATTGTGTTAATACCTTTTTTGCAAATGTTTTTGCAGTGAAATCTAGTTGGACAACTTGGGGGAGGCTATTAGATGGAATAACTCAACTCCATCAAAGACTAGAGTCAATGATACTCAATCCATGCCGAAGGAATTGGTGGCATTTATACACAAGGAAAATGTCATGTGTGCACTCAACTTCCCATGGTCCCGTCTCGACAACCTAAAGTAGAGGGTAACAAAATAAAACTATGGGTTTGCATGCCTAAGAGGGTGCACTTGATCAAGCAAAATGTGGGCACAATTGAAAGGTGTTTGTTTAAAGTGTTAAGTTGATAAGTGATTAGAGGTAGTATGGGAGTAGATCAAAAGGCAAACATGCACAGTCTTAAGTATGTCTACTTGATATGGGTCGATATCAGATGGATTAACTATGGGTTCGAAAACTCTCCTATGAGCTCGATCTAGATTAGGAATGGTCATGTAATTGATTTAATATAAATTGAATTAAATCTAATTGCAAAGTAACTATAGTGTATAATATACAAATGTTAATGTATAGTAAAGACGCAAGCAAACAAGCATGTACAAATATGAAACCCTAAGTAAGAAGGAGAGATAGAAGGACTTAGTTGATTTCTGAGCAAACTGGAATTGATATGGATAGGTGAATAGCTGAAACAAACTAAGAAGAGTGTCGTCAATGTTTGTTAGATGTTCTAAAACTCGGGAATGTGTCGGACAGGAGCGCCCACGGGAGGACAAGAGGACCTAGGCACTAGTGTTCATTTTAGGCGCTAGTGTCTATGTGAATGATCAGGATCAGATCTCTTTTGTGTAGGAGGAGCTTCACTGTTGGTCCCTGTTTTTCGCTCTGATTTCTCTCCTTGATCTCCAAATGTACATGTAACCTATAAAACAACTTGTCTACCTGCACATGTCCACAAACCACATCAAATTTAATAAAAAGGATGCAAAATGTGGAGTCATACTGACCCCGGCGGTCACCCAATGAGTGAACTTAGTTCCGAGCGATGCACTACATTTTAGACTCCATGTAGTTATGTGTGAGAGAGTGTGTAATGATGCCCTTGTGCAAGTTGCGCTACGATAGTGGGCTAGATCTAGAATGCTTCAGATGCAAATGTGTGTAATGGAATAGAATAGACTTCCCCTCCTATGATGTGTATGCAAAAGAATGCAGCCCTTCTCCCTTGAATGAGTGTGTTAGATGGATGCTTTGAAGTGCTTTTGTGCCTTTCGATGCAAGCTTAGGTAATAGAATGGAATGCTTAGTGCTTGGTCCTTTATTTGAGAGTTATAACTATGTATATATATGATTCACTTGTTTGAATTCTGTAATTGACAATTAAAAGGACGACCCAAAAGTATAAAAGATGCCCAAGAAGTAAAAGAGACCCAAAAGAGTGAGAAAAAGGGGATAAAGGGTCAGGAGCACCCAGGAGGGACAAGAGCACCTGGGCGCTAGTTTCTGAGGCCGTAAAAGATAAATCAGTCAAATATTGACATGGTTATAGGGTGCGTAAGGTCAAATAGAAGTATAAAAGACAAAGCAAAAGGCCCAAAAGACATTGTCAATTACTAGTTTTCTTGATTAAGAATCATGTATATATAAGTATGCTCTAGGACCTAGAAATGAATCCAAGTGCATACATTTTATGTGTACAGTAATGGTATCAACTCCTGATGAAAGAATGAAGTCTGAGCTAAAGGAGATTCAAAGGTTAAGTATGCATAGCTTGAACTCTTAATAGCTATGTTTTTGTTTGGTTTTGTATTGTGTTCACTAAAAACTATAAAACAAATGATTAAGTAAAAGCAAATTTATTCAAATCAAAATAATAAAAAAAGTACTTATAATATATTTAAATCACTTTAAATTATTCATTAATAAACCCAAAATGACTATTTGATCTAAATATTTTAGTATTTTTCATGGAAATGTCTTTTTAAATGAAATAAAGTAAACAAGTAAATTATCTAACGTTTTTGAATTTTTTGATATCTCGGAATAATTAAAATAACAATTAGTGTATGTAAATAAACAAGTAAAAGGTAATATTATTGCATCTTCATATAAAACAAACTAAACATGGTATAACCAAATGTAATTATTCCTATGTTAGAGGCTATTAAAGGATTAAAACATGCATAAGCTTGTTGTAATATAATGTAAGTCCTTTTAACAAATGAAATCTTCTTATAAAAAGACTATTCACCTTTGGTTAGCTAGGAAGAGAAGCTTCTAATAAGTTTTTCTCTCAACCCAAACAAACCTTCCTAGACAAATCTTTACTTTGAAACCGAAATAATACAACACAACCCTATATTCCACTTCCAACCTTTCCCTAAGAAAATCCACAAGGTAGTAGTAGCTTTTAGGTAAAAGAAAGAACATAAATGATACATAAATGCTTACAAGAAATAATTGGAGAATCTTATGGTAAGAAGCTTCTCTTAATTCTATCATGTGTGTATAAGAAAACTATCTAAGAAGATTAGGTGGAGATATCTAATTATTGCAAAAAAAATCTAAGTAATGAGCATATTTATATTTTGTAACTTTAAAATAGAAACATAAGCTTTGTCATAAATATTTTCAACAAACTATGAAATAACAAAGAAATAATTTACCGCGCCTCCAACCTAGTTACTATAGTCTTATGACAAATTTGTCCCAAGCTTATTGGTGGTAATTTGATGTTTGTTCACATTGTGCTCCTTTTAAATGCAAACTCCATGTGATCAAAGTATGTAGGAAATGTTGAAGCAAAAAGTAGCAATGAAGGACTCGAAGAAAGTTGGTTGGCTTGACATAGAGATATGGCTCAAATATGACTAGAAAAATGGTTTGGACATAGTACTCACTGCTTATTGGAAAATATCTCTCAATAATTCGGAAACATAAATTTACAAAAACTCTGAATTGATTAACCTTGAATTAATGGGAAGAGAATTATTTGTAATTTTTTGGGAGTGGGGAAATTAATGAGATTATTTTTAGCAAAGATGACCAAGTAAACACAACCATAAAATTAAATTGTAACTAAATTTTGTGTTTAAAAACATGTTTTTGTTTGAATTTAATGGTGACGATCAACTGATATAGACAACCACCGTAACTTTGTGTTGAAAAAACATGTTTTTGTTTGAATTTAATATTGAAAATCAACTGATATAGACAAACCATTGGTTAGGCAATTGACATGACCAAAAAATTCAACGTGAGAAAAGAAACACAAGTTTTGAGAACTAGAAAGTTTTTAAATTATATTTTAGGTGTGGTTTAGGAGTTGTGTGACAAGATGTGAGACGGATTTGGACTTTATTCTCTAGTTTATATGGAACTTTTTCATCATTGGAAACATGTTCTCCACATTTTAAGCACCGTGTCAATTTTGGGTTTGTAGAACGACATTGGAGAAGAGGGTTTATTTATCACTAGGATGCCCTATTGCATTTGAGAGGAAGAGGTCCATCAATATCAAAATAATTTGTTAAGGATTTTGTCTTCCCAAGGATTATGATCCAGGAGCCTTTATGTGATGCACAATGAATATGTTCTTTAACAAGACTCTTTGAAGGCTTAGAACCTAGAGTAGCTCTTGCAAGACACTTAGTAGAAATATATTTCCCTTTGTCTCCTTACAACTCAATGAATTTGAAACCCTACAAGTAACACCCACATATAGTATTTCCACTAAGAATCACAAGGAAAGAATAACATAACCACAATGCCAAAGGGCATAAATGAGCTACAATCAACCTTGTACTGATGTCTTAAAAATGCACAATATGTCCAGTAGTGAAAGAGGCACTGAAGCCTTGCAAAAATCAGATATAGAGGTTGGAAAACTTAGAGATTTTAAAACTAAAAAAAACATCAAAGCCACCTCAAATTCTTAAGGGGAAGAACCCTTTACAATGAAAACACTTTGTACTTTATTGTGCTGAGAACAAAGAAGAAAAGAGAGGAAAGGGAAAAGTTGAAACTTAGAGATAAAAATCCCACTCAAAAATGTGGTTGTAGATAATGAACACCAAAATCTAACTCTGAACTATAAAATCTTCTGCAGAAGAATGTCAAACCTCAAATCCTTTGAAAATGGGTGGTGCATTGGTGGAGAACAGGCCTCCATGAAACGTTGCAGTGTTGGGCTCAAGAAATGAACTCTCTTAATTTCTAAATATTCATTTGACTTACATCAAATGAGAAAAATAACCACCAAACTTTTGATTGCTTTATTCTCCCAAAACACCATGGCTTAGGTTCCAATATATACTCCATTGGAAAATGGTTATTGAGATCTTTTCCACAGATCCAATTTTTCTCGATTTGGTGGCCCCAATCAAAAGATATGGCTAAAATACCAAAAATTTGTCATTTTCCTATGCCATTAAAACTTAGAGGAAATTTTTAATTTTAAACTATAGTCTTCTCCCCTTTTTTTCATTGGACCAAGTGGCATGCTCTGCCAAAGATCTCCCACTTACACCATCACCACCAAGTGTTTCTACGACTAAGACACTAGCTGAATCATCCAAAATTTCCAGTCTTGTCACTACCAAGACCACAAATCCATCGACATCACAACACATAGAATCTATCAAGACACATCCAAACTCCCCCATCGTGCCTTCAAGCCCCATAAAAAGAAACATGTCATAGAAATTTTTAAAATCTCTTTCAAAGACCACGTCACCCAACACCACATCAGAAATTTCAATAATACCACTAGACAATCCACATACCATTCATCCAAAAAAATAGAAATTGTGCCACAGGATCGTCAAACAACCTCATCATGAAATACACAGCCCTTGCCTTCCATCTTAGGGCCTCACCCCTTGTTTAAGTTCACGATTACCATTACATACTATTGGGTTGTCCCTCGACTAGCATCTAAACGTGCCACACATAACGTGACATTGTTATCTCAACCCTTTAAATCATCAAATGATATACAAAATCCTTCACCCTTATTGTCATCCCAGAAAACTACGATAGCATATTATACTAGAATCCTCGAGAAGTTTATTTTCTCATCTCTCATAACATTACCCCTAAATAAGTCATCTGAATCTCGAGAGTGGAAGCCCTCTTGATACGATTATGAAGCATTTTGTACATTCCATCGGATACTAGGACACTCCTTCACGCTACATACCAAGGGCTCCATAACATCCCTCACACCCCACTCGAGAAGTGAGCTATAAATTGCACCGCAAAAGGATCCAAAATTTAACTTTATTGTCACATATTTAACAAAAGACACTTACCAACTAGTTTACTCTGAACAAATACTCAAAGATAATAATATAGTTTTAGCTATTGTCATGGGATTGGATGAAGACCTAGGCAAAACTAGGTGGTTGTGTCTAGAGTGCAACATTTAAAAGACGCTATTTCATAAAACATTTATTTTGTTTTACCATTTTTCGAGCTAATGATATCATGATATATTAGCAATATTGTTATATATTTACTACATTCCCCCTTTCTTGTTCATTCAATCGCCACCATATTAATATACTTAGATTTAACATAACACTAAAGCCATTAAAGGTACGCTAATTTATGAGAAGCATTGGTGTTGCTACATCAAACATACAATTGTAATCCAGAACAATATCTAGATGTGTTCAATACTTTGTTCATGTTGCTACATCAAACATACAATTGTAATCCAGAACAATATCTAGATGTGTTCAATACTTTGTTCATAGTTTGTATATCAATTTTTTTTTAAATAATCGCAAAGTTGAGCAGAATAATATTTTTAAATACCTATACCAAAAGTAAAATTAAAATTTCAAATACAAATTCATACACAAATATAATTTGTGACCAAAATGAGGATAATTCTTTTACTAGCAAAAAGAACATCAAAGTCCAATAGAGAAGAATATAAACAAGAAGTGATAATAAACAATTACAGTAACAAGAAAAGCTGAAGCTTATCTGCCTCCAATGCAATCATTTTAATGCAGAACAATTTTCTCTGCTTCATCGTTCACAGCTGCATCCATTTTTGAAAATGGTTTTGTGTCTGCGATTCCAAAGCATTCAATACAGCAATTTTTTTCAGATCCATCTGTGGCGGAGCAACATATGCAAGCCCAAGAATCCATGGAAATCATCACAGGGGAATCCATAATTCTATTTGCACCTGCAGCAATCCACATAAGATTATGAACAGCAATTGTACAGTAAATTGTACGCTATGAAATACACTGACCTCTGATCTGCTTGCATGCTTTTATGGATAGCAAAAGCAGCAGCAAAGCGAAACAAATTATTTTGATTGTTGAAGCCGCCATTGCCATTCTGTGTTGCCATTTATTGTTAAAAAAAGATTGGATTTTTATTCTCATTCTCATATTTCGTTGCAGGTTTATGTTTTCCCTTTGTAAAACCTACGAATGTCCATTAATATCAGGAAAAACGATGAAATAATTGATGAGCGAGATTAGAAACTCTCATTTCCATGGCTTCCATTTCCATGGATGTTGGTTGCTTTATGAAGATGATTTTACCAGGTGTCAGTAAAATCATGGCGCTTGTTTCTTAAAATAAGCATGTCTGAAATATTGCTTTGATTAGGTCCGTATCAAAATCTCTTCCACGCCGAAAATAGCGCCATTATTTAATGTTTTTTAGATTCTTATATTATATTAATGCAATAAGATACAAGATAGCTTTCAACAAAAAAGTGGGTGGTATGAGAGCACATGACCCAAAACCATGAACAAGCTAGGCAGAGCCTAGAACATCAAAAGTCAAACTAGGCCGAGCCTAGGAGAGTACAACAAAACAAAAAGCATCGCCCCCAAAAAAAAAACAAAGGCACAATCAAGCAACAACTGCAAACATGCCCGAGGCAGGCAGATCCTGATCATCCGGCCACCCCGAACCAGGAAGATCTTTGCCAACGTCTAGAATCTCCCAGCTAGTAACAAGTTCTTCCTCCGGGTCTGCTTCCCCATGCGTAGGAATGGCGAGGTTGAGGCGAGGGAATTTTCTCAGATGATGGCAGGGGTGGTGGTGGTTGCCAAGTGGCCTGGTGTGAAGTAGCGGCAGAAGGAGAGCCCCAGCCCTGTTGTTGAGCCGACGAATGTGGCAGAGAACCCCACCCATGTTACCGAGGTGGCGAGCCCAACCCTACTGGTGAGCCAATGAAGTGTAGTGCAGGGAGCCCTGGCCATGAAGGCGCACAGGCGAATGACTATGCCGATGTAGCGGCCCTGGAGAGCAACAGGTGCGACTGAAAGCACGACGCTGGGATCGGCTGCGTTGGCCACCATGGGATGAAGGCGAGGAGTGCCTGGTGGGAGACGGAGGCACTCAGGAAACATTGCATGGGGCTTCCCCCAGTGGCGCAGTAGAGTCTGGAGGTGGTCCACCTCCAGCACCACCTTGTTTGCTTGAACTTGAATCTGCAGAAGTACATTGGAGATCACCATAGATTTATTATAAATCGAGAAAGATTGATCAACTACAGAATTAGCAAAGAAAAAAGCATTTCTTTCTTTCCATATCCAAAATAAAATCTCCCCTCTGAAAACATGCCAAATCTGGGTGAACATAGGCAGAAGTTTGGGATTATCTCCCAAGAGGATATGTTGCCAAGTGAAACAGTGGGGCCTGTGAGGGAAAAAAAAAGTATGGATCTAGTTCTAGGCAATTTGAGCTTTGGGACAGAACCAGAAGACATGCAAAAGCATTTCCAGATGCCCACAGAAGGGGCAATTGGGAGTTGGAATCCCAATTTGAACAAGATGGGCCCTGATAGGAAGGCCTTGGTGTAGAATACACCAAAGAAAATGAGCAATTTTGGGCTCCACACATATAGTCCAAACAGTCTCAAATCGTCTACCCCTAGGTAGACAGAGTGGCGTGAATTCCCCAACGAGTATTAAGCTTGTCCACCATGGGAAAATGGGGTGAGAGCCATCGATAGCCTTTGTTGGCTTTGTAGTTACAGAAAGGAGTATCAGCATACCACTTCCAGTCTGTCCACCATGGGCGAGAGGAATGCACAACAATCTTATGCAGCATGTGATCAGGAACCGAATTGATCACAATATTGAAAGTATCCTGATCTTGGTTGGAAAGCCGAAACAGAGCTTTAAAATCCGGCCAAGATAACCAGGATTGTGTGTTCTTGCAGAAGAATTCCTCGATGGTGTGAATTCCGTGCTTGAAGAATTTGAGCGCGGAGATTCCCAGGACCTCTGCTAAGCATTGATCTTGGGATTGAAAAATCGGAAACCACCAGAGAGATTGTTGGTTAAGAGATAACCCATTACGAAAGCCATCCCCTTTCCATAAAAGCCAGGGTTTGACACATTCCCATGCTTTCCAGATACTTTTAAGCACAAAAGTGCCAACAATTTTGACAGGCACAGGAGTGATGAGAAAATTGACAAACCCTAAGCCTTTCCATGCAGGGTGGCCATAAGGAGAGCCTTCCGTAATGCCATGTCTGTATGAGAACTTTCCAAGCTTCTTGGCCAGTGATGCTTCTGATAATCCACTTAGCACAGAGAGCTTTCCCTTGGCACTGAATGTGAATAAGCCCGAGGCCTCCAGAATTGTGAGGCAGACAACATATATCCCATGCTACTCGATGAAAACCTTTTCCAGTAGAAGCATTAGCCCATAGGAAAGCTTTGAGCAGTTTTTCAAGCTTCTGAATGGAGGCTTTGGAAGGAACCCAACAAGATGAGTAGTAGACATGGGTAGCAGCAAGAACTTTAGAGCAGATTTGGAATTTTCCAGCCAGAGACAAAGGCCTAGTAAGCCAATATTCCAGTTTTTTCGCCACCCGTTGAATGACATAATGCCATAGATCAGCCGGGGAGGCTTGAAAAGCAAAAGGAATACCTAGAAATTTGAAAATCTCACCATGCTACAGAATTTTCCAATCAAATGTGGCAAGCCAGTCTGGCGCAGGAAGGAAAGATTTCCGGTAACATTGGGTTTTTCGCCATTGAATGGATGAGCCAGAAGCTAGCAGAAAGTATCCAAGCATTGCATAGCATTACAAATGTTGTTCTCATCCTCGATAAGCATAAGGAAGGAATCATCTGCAAAATTCCCATTGAGGAGTTGAGAATTGGGCTCATCAGGCAGCAAGATTCCACGAACAAGACCTTGCGCTTTGGCATGAGCTAAGAGATAACCAAATCCTTCGGCCGCCAACACATAAAGTGCAGGGGCAAGAGGGCAGCCTTATCTGATAGACCGGAAAATTCCAAAGGGCTCCGAGTTGAGGCCATTGATAGAAATTTGAGCAGAAGCATCTGCAAAGAGCATATTGACGGATTGAATAAAAATGGGTCCAAAGCCAAGGGCTTGAAGCATGGCGAGAATGAATGGCCATTCAATCCGATCATAAGCCTTCTCAAAGTCAATCTTGATAAACATGGTGGCCTGATGAGATCTGTGAGCCCATTCCATGCCTTCCCACACCACGATGATGTTATCCAGGATGAAATGCCCCTGTATGAAGCCTGTTTTCTCTGGCTGAATAATAACAGGCAGAAGATTGCGTAATCGCAGAGCTAACGCTTTGGCAATGATTTTGTAGGAGACATTCAACAGCGTAATTGGCCGCCAACAAGTGATTTTCTCGGGATCTCCTTGCTTAGGGATAAATTTAATGTTTCCCTTATTAATGCGTGGCCCTAGGGATTGGTTTTGAAATCCTTCAAGATAGACCTGAAGAAGGTCTTGCCTGACAGAATCCCAAAGAGCTTTATAGAATTCACAAGGGAATCCATTGCAGCCCGACACTTTATCATTAGCCATTTGCATAGTGGCTTCATGGAGGTCTTCAATGGTAAGCATTATTTCGCAGATCACCTTCTGAGCCTCTGAAAGCTTGCGTGGCACAACACCCAAACATTGGTCAAGAGCGGCTCGGCGAGCTATGGAGGGTGGCTGAGCTTGAAAGATGAGCTTGTAATGGTGCACAAAGGCTTGCAACATAAGTTGTGGGTCAGTAATTCGAGCTCCGTTGTCCATGATAGCTCAGATCTGTTGAGAAGGATTTCTAGCTTGGAGAGAAAGAAAGAATTCTTTCGAGACCGATCTCCAATCTTGAGCCAATGCATTTGAGCCCAGATCTGAGTGCCTCTGGCATTATAGTTGTCCGCAATTTGGATTTGATGTCAGAGTGTTGCAACTTGCAGTTGCAGAGTGTCAGAGAAGGGATCACCTTGAAGCACCACCGTTCCCTGGCTGAGAGCTGAGGTGTTAGCGGTGTATGAGCGGCACCAAATTTTTCTAGCTGGCGGCGTAGATTCTAAGAAATATGGTAGTCCGAGTCAAGTGCATCTTCCCACCATTATAACCTAGCTGGTTTGCATAGGTGGATGAAACCGCTAACAGTGACTGGGTCATGGAGCTAAATTCCAAACCCGCTTGATATGATTGATAGTGGGGCCATGTTGCATCAAAGTAATATTAAGAAAGAATTGGCCTTTATGAAAAAATGGGTGCGCATCATGCCAACAGATACGAAATCGTATAGGAGAGTGGTCTGAAAGGAAAAAGTCAGGCATGACCTCCACTAGCATAGAATAAATGCTATCAAACTCAAAAAAGTTTTGAGCTGACAACATGGCCCTGTCAAGCCATTTAAGGAAGTGATCTGTCCCTCCACGAAGATTGGACCATGTGTACCAAGCTGTAGAGGTGGGAAAGCGAGATGTTAGGATCAAAGAATCTGAATTTATTTCGCATGAAGTACCACACTTCCCTTTCACCAGGTGTCCACCTCATAGGCAAGTGGCCACATTTATCATTTGGGGATTCAACCATATTAAAATCTCCACTTATTACCCAGTAGGCATTGGGAATGGAGTTGGCTATCCACCGCCATAGATCGGCCCTTTCGGCCGCATCATTCGAGGTGTAAATATTTATGAGCCCAAAAGGGTGGCCATCAATATTAAAGAGGACCCATATGACACGGTTGGTGGGGTCAATTCCATGGTCAATTAATAAGGGCCACCATTTAGGAGCAAAAAGTGAAATTAATCCCCCATGCCCTGCTTCATGATTGCTACAAAAAGCCAAGCTATTAGGCCAGATGGATTTGCATACCATCTGTAACTGAAAACCTGTAATTTTTACTTCCTGCAAAAACAAAACATCCAGATTTACACATCGTTGTCAAGTTTCATGCACCACATACTTACGACAGGAGTTTGTGAGACCCCTAACATTCCAAGATAAACAATTCATGGGAAACGTTGGTCAAGAGCCATATCCCCATCCTCCAAGCCATCAAGGGAGCATCATATTGATTGTGCAAGAAATGAGCAACATTATGCTGCAAAAAATCCTGCAGATCAATTTTTTCCGAGTCGGCGTACTCAATGTTGTATTCCACTTTCAGTGGAATCCACATTGCATGTTGGGCTATGGTCCCGAGAGATGCGAGAGGGACTTCGGGGTCGTTTGGAAGGCCCTTGTGAGTTTCTTGGTAACAGTAGTGGAACTGAATGTGGGATGGGGACGTGAGAAACAAAATTTGTCTGGTCCATGAGAACCGACGCCACAAGGGGCATGCTGGAATACTTTGGTAATGGGGTAGCCGAGATAACAGTAGTAGCAGTTGGTTCTTTAGCAACAACTGTAGGTTCCTTAGCCGAAATATTGAGAGATTGTTCCTTAACAGTTGGTTCTCAATGGCCATGGGAGCTTAAGGCTTTGGATTGCTAGGCTTTGTTCTTGTTTCGCCGGTCCCCCTGAAAACTTGCCAACCTTCCTCCTGTTGGGGTTTGACTGGCTCAAGAGTTGTTTTGGCCACAGGGTGGTTACGAGGTACATAGAGTAGAAAATCCCTGATCTTGTGATCAGATGCTTGACAACGAAAGCAAGTGTTGGGTAGATTGATATACATGACCCACTGGGAATAGTGTTTATCGCCCATTTGAATATCCACAAATTCTTTGAGATCCTACGAGAGATCAATCTCAATGCATACTCGCTTCTAAGGATGAGCATGGTAAAACTTATCGGCTTCCAGGCATACTACCCGCCCAAGCGAAGCTGAAAATTTGTGGCATAAAATGTACGCATGGCAGAGGAAGACTAGGAAATTCAATCCATACAGGCACTTTAAGGGCGATGGTATATTCAGATACCACAAAGTCCTTATGCCAGGGTGTTAACACAAGCAACGAGTTATAGACATACCAAGTGGCTTGCTTAGCCAAAATATTGGGTGCATTAGCAGGGTCAGAGAAACGAAAAAGAAAGAAACCCTTGGTCATGTTTTGAATGCTATCCAGGCAGACCCTATGAGGGGTCCAAACTGTGTTAGCCCAGGATTTGAGCATGCTTTCAGAGGGGATTCGACCCACAAAATACCCAATGAGGAAAAACTGTTCTAACCATTGACAAACAACATTAAATTTAGGAATGTGAAGAACTACATCCAGAGGAGAGAGATTACCTCGTGAAAAACCTTTGGGATGAACTTCCTAGGGCACTTCGTCGGTGGTGCCATTGCTCGCTCCACTATCTCCTGTCATAGTTGAAACAACCAGGTTTGAATATGGTGAGGTCATTATATAGGGGATGCCCAGAGGGCGAGAAACCCTAGGAGAGACTATAGCAATAAATTCCCGCAGAGCCCAAAAAGGCCATGGTATGACGGTTAGGAAGGGGAAACCCTAGAAGATCCGACTCCAATTTTGTGACATAGTTGCAGAGGCGAAATGCACTGTCAATTAATATTATTATTATTAATCATAATGATTTTTTTTAATTGAAATCTGGCAGGCCTGCGGACCGTCTTCCACCACGGTGAAGTGGGTAGATTTCTTAGGCTAAGCGGCCAAGGACTAAGGGGTATCCATTCCGTCAAATTCACCTAGGGCACGATCCCAACCTCATCCCTAATTACAGTGCATCTCCTGACTTCTCTTGTAATGAGAATTGAACCCTGGTGGGCTCTTTAAGAGCCAGACATCTTCACCATTGAGTCAATAGTCATTCGATATAATGATTTTTTTGACTCATATATGTTTTGTAATAATCACTTATAAAAGGACCACCTTAATACACAGGTACCTAAATATTTATTGTTAGAATTAGATTTTATTGTATTTTATTGTTTTCATTTTCTTATTATTTTTTATATATTTAAAAATAATTTAAAAAATTTATCATTAAAAAGGAGTAGAAATTCCTTTGAGTTTTATTTCTTAATATTCAATTTATAATATCATGAATTTATATTATTAATATTGATGATAAATAACCTCTTACATCAATATTAACTAATTTTTTTTATTATTATATTTTAAATCTATAACATCAACTAATATACAATGTATACAAATAAATTAATATCATAATAATTAATTACAAATAAATAAACCAAACAATAATCAATAAATACATTTAATATTATAACAATTGCTTAGTTTCACACAAAATATTAGATCATATTTTTTAAAGATACTTCTAATAATAATATTTTATATTTAGGAAAAAAATATTTAATATTACTTAATTACGTCGAAGGCATTCCACTATAGGAAAGGCCCTTCCGGTCGTTTCACAAACTATGTTAAATTTGACGTCTATTTGGACGTTTTCCAAAAGGGCTTAACTTTATTTTGGGTCTCTCCTATTGTTTTTGGCTCTAGATTTTTTATTTTCTCTGCCCTTGATGAAGATCATATATTTGGTGCCAAAATAAAACGCCATTTCACACAATGTAAATAGTTGAATGGAATGGCAATGACCAGACAACCGTAGGGTAAGATCCATAGATGAAGGTATTTCAATGTCCTTCGTCTAGTATTTCCTTGCTCATATTTTATTTTTGTAAGTCCACTGTTCATTTTCTCTTCTCTTTTTGGTTAGTTCCATTACGTATTTGGTCATCTGCATTACATTTTGTAAGAGTTGCTAATAACACTTAAAGGCATGTTTGGGATATTTCTTTATTGGAAGAATGACCCGCATAATGAATATTTCGATACAAAGTATCTCGTGTAAGTCGGATGTGAAATCTCGTCATCTAAAGGATTCATTTTGAACTATTAACGGTGTCTTTAACTGAGTCATTTTAAAACGACATTTAGGTTAGGATTTTTGGTACCCTAACTTTAGGGTTTGGTAAGAGGATTTAGGGTGTTAGTGTTAGGAGTATGGTGCCATTAAGGTAGGCTTTCTTGTATGAAGGTTTTAGTGTCATTCATTTAATGGGTTTTGGTGTACAAGGATTTTTCCAATGGACAAGGTTTTCAAGTGGTACTATTATATTGCCAATAGGCGAGAGTTTTGGTATAGATTTTTAGTTCATTAGTCTAGAGTTTAACTATCTATTTTTTTTTGTCATTAGGTAAATTTTCTTTAGTGATTATGATTGTTTCAAATTAGTCGTGTTTTTAACTCGTTATTGTTACAATACTGCATCTCACTGGACTATTAATTTTTTAAAACATGAAGGGGGCCAAAAAGTAGTGCATTAATTTGGGAAATAATTCACCTAATAAATCGAGGTATATTAATTTCAAAAGAGATGCACAATGTTACATGTTGAGTACTGGTAGTTGTCCCATGGAGGAGACTAGTGTTCATATTTGTACACTTCATCAATTCTGCAACTACAGATAGATTATAGCAGCTACTAGTAACTGCAGATAAATTGTAGGATAAGCATTTTCTACTCCACAAATTTAGAGCTTTTGCCTACGTTTCTTTACCTGACGGTCCCACGAAATTATTAGAAATTAGTTACATGAAATAAAAGAATTTCGCCCTTGAACATAAGAGCTCCATTTTTCAAACCTTGTCCAGAGTTGTGATTGAGTTATTTTCACAATTTAGGTTTAGGGAAATATGATCTTTATTAACCTGCAACTTATCAGTAATCGCCAATTGGTTTTAAAAATATCTCTGCCCCTAAATTTTTTCAGTGGCACTTGTCAATATTTAAGGAGCCCCTGCCCCATGGGACCATGGCCTTATTTATAGTCTAGTAATAGTTTTGTTTATATGTGAGACCATTTGCAAAATAAAAATACAAGAAGCAGTAGCCCCCTATATGAGGCCCTTGCATATAGGTAAAGTATTCTATTACTCAAGGGCTTTTGGTAAAATTTGATAGTTACGATCATTATGAAGTGAAAGTTTGTGGGCATCTATCTTGTTCACGTGTAGGGTTAAAAACAAACGAGTGCCATATTGTAACCATTTCATGCCACAATTTATATCAATGTAATTTGCATACTTTTATGTATCTTTTGTAGTTTTTTAACTAGTTTGCCCTGCTTTTTGTATCTATTTTACTGAAACTCTTTAGTGGTTTCATTTTTCTCAGTGGTAGCTTTTCTCATTGGTGGATGTTTCTAATATCTAAAGTTTGTGAGATATGGGAATTATGTTTTTGACAATGTATTAGTCCATTCTTCAATCTAATGTTTTTTTATCAGGATAATACTTATTTTGTTGTTTTCATCTGTGTTTCACCCCTCTGACATTAGATTCCCATCTTTTTTTCAGTTCTTTTTAGATCATAAGTGTGGTTGGGATTTGTTGTTGATTACTATTACTAAAAAAACACTTTAAAAGTGTTTGGATACAGACTATAGTAGTTATTGAAGGAAGTTGACACAAAGAATTGGAATGATGGTGGCATGTTCAATTGTCATCCCAAATCGAAATTTAAGTTTGTAGAAAACTATTAAAATTTTCAAATTAAAATTGCATTGAAAAGTCCCATCACCAATTACAGAGTTAAATTCTTCCAGTAAGGGATGATAATAACTAATGAACCCCTAATAAAAGGATAATTAAACAAGGAGGGATGGATTTTATGTTGGGATTTTCATTTTTTGATATTGATTTATGAAGAACTGTGTTGTTTATGTACACCAGTGATTATTTTATCCCTTATAGTCCTATTGATTTACGACTATCTATTGATTATAGACAATATTTGTATGAAGAAAATGTATCTAACTACAGATTAAGTGGTTTTTCAAAGGCAGATCAACATCCACATTTGATATGAAAACTATTTTTCACTTACCAACATAATGAGGATTTGAGGCTTTTAACATTTGCAAACAATAGTTGAAATGAATGTGGATTTACCCTGAATACTCGATTAGTTGTGATTAGTTCATAGATTGATAAAAAAAAGTTATAGCCATTTGTCTAATTTCAACTTTTGAGGCCTTTGACACACTTCCATTTTTAATAATTAGTTAAACCCAATTTCCATACTACAAAAAGTATGGATCTATTAAAACTAGCACTGGACTACATTGTTTGCCAGATTTGAACACAAGAAAATCTGCATGGGCCATAATACAAAAAATGAGGAATGTGGAAATCCAACAAGTGTTAATAAAGGTTGATCATAACCAGACCATTTTGAAATAATTCTAAATGTCAATAAGATCATATAGTGGGAGCTGGGAAATATCACAAGTTGAAAACAAAACATAAAAAATAGTACAACAGTGCAAACTTCAGTATTTGGGTTCTCCCTTGAAATTATGTTTTTACTCTTAAATATTTTTATGATGAAGACGTTCCCCTTATGGGAAAGGCGTTTCCATTCGTTCATGCCACTGGCCTAATTTTCATGGTCATTTTGAAGTTTTTCTCGTGCGATTAAATTTGACGGTTTCGACAGGTGTTTTGACGTTTTAATTATTTCAGCTACTTTTAGCAGTTTTGCTGCTTTTAGTTTTCCTATTTTTAGTTTTGCATGTTGAATGCGGTGGAGGATCTCCTTTAACAACTATTTTCAATGAAAGCTATATTAATATAATAGTCAGTTTGGGTATTGTTGTAGGCGAGAAGGATTTTCTTAAGAAAGTTGGAGAGGATCTTCTGGAATCATTTGTTGATCTGGTTGTCATCAAACATCCAAGGGGGCATACAGTACCTAAATTAGGTATGAATACAGATCACAACTTTACTATAATTTGTCAATACCTGGGTCAAACCTAATTTTCCCAGCCTCTAATGAGTTAAAGGCATAATCATCTTTGTATTTTATTTTATATAAATTTATTTTTCAAGATTCCTGGATTTTGGGTTTTTTGCAGTTCTCCACTTACAATAAGGTAAAGATTTCATAAAGAAACTAAATATTTCTCTTATTTCTTCAAGTGAGAGTCCACCCAGCTAAAGATTTTACATTTTGGCCTCCATTGTTTCCATGTGAGAAAGGGCCATGATCCGCAAAACATGTTTGTACATTTTGCATTCTTTGACAACACCAATTTTGTTAATCAAATGTATCTTATTAGGGGACAATAAAGAAATTCAGTATAGTTGACCCATACATGCAGTAATCTATGGATTTAGGAAGTCATTGGTTTTTCAGATGTGTCGTTGAACACTTTTAGTTGAAGTTTGATAAGTTGTGAAATGACACTTTTTTTAATAATGCACTCTTTTCCAAAAGGACCTTTAGTTAAATCTTGTGATTCTATAATTCACACACATTTGGATCCAAGATCTTCAAGCTGAGATTTAGGTGGTCATTCAATACGCAAATCAGTCTTGCTACCGAATGGCAGTTAGATTGGAAATCTCATTTTCTGTCATATTACAGAAGTCTAGATTATGTTATGGTCAGATTCTACTATGCAATATTTGGGTGTGGAATTGAAGAAAGAATGTAAAGAACTTAAGGTAAGGATGGAAATTGATAAATCGGTTTTGGATGTGAATGCTTCTTATCTTGTGCTAATTCAAGGAATTGGATCCTAGAGCTTCAAATAATGGTCAACATCTCACTGTCCTTTTAAGCTTCAGGATTGATCGAATGGAGTTCCTCTATGGTTGCTTCTGTCTATTTGCATGATCATATGTTTCTTAACGTGTGCTGATGAGCTGTGAATGTTATTAGTCACTAGCTTTTTGATCCATTTTTCACTCAGCTAAGGCCCCTCTCCCTGGGCATTTTGACAAAAAAAAAATGTACATGTTGGCATTGTTCGACGTGTTTTCTCTAGAATTTTTTATTAAGAATGAATTGTAATCTGGGATCAAATATCCCGCCTTTACACATATATAAAGAATAAAACCAAAAAAAAAATTATGATAAGAGATAGAATGGAGGCGGCTCATCTGATACCATCACCCCGTCCATGTATACATTCCAAAAGATTGCCTACTATTCAACCCATTTGTACCAGACTGCTCGCCATATAGAAGAATTAACAGAGAATGAAAATAGTTATGTTCAAAGGTCAGAATCTCAATCTATCATATTACACTGTTTGATAAACTCGTCTGAGAAATCTACATATTTCGCCCACAAATTCCTTAGCTCAGGAAAGGCAATGTCCAGCCATGGCTATACCCGGCCATTATAGGGAATGACATCAGCTTTTTGGATATTGGTGAGATTGGTTTTGGGCTGGTAGCCCAATTCTGAAATATGCCAAGCTTGATCAATAGGATGAACAAGCTCATTAAATGCAATTAATGCTAGTGGTAGAGTCCCCATACGCCAGAGCTTTAGATTGGAATTCAAATTCTACAAAGACGTGAAAAAAATATGTTAAGCAACTTGTAATAATTTGAGGTATTTCTAAAAAAAAAGTGAAGAGATTTCTATTATATAACTCAATCCAAATTGTGAGGACTGATTATTTTCAGCAAGTTTTAATGGTGGAGGTTTTTATTCCTCAAATACAATCAATGATAAACAAGAATGACTGGATTATCAAACTAGAATCACATACTGGAATAAAATTCTAAAATTGATCTTACTTGTTTTAGCCAGTAATAATCTCTTACATCAATATTAACTAAAATTTTTATTATTATATTTTAAATCTATAACATCAACTAATATACAATGTATACAAATAAATTAATATCATGATAATTAATTACAAATAATTAATAAACAAATAAATAAACCAAACAATAATCAATAAATACATTTAATATTATAACAATTGCTTAGTTTCATACAAAATATTAGATCATATTTTTTAAAGATACTTCTAATAAAATATTTAATATTACTTAATTACGCCGAAGGCATTCCACTATAGGAAAGGCCCTTTCGGTCGTTTCACCGACTATGTTAAATTTGACGTCCATTTGGACGTTTTCTAGAAGGGCTTAACTTTATTTTGGGTCTCTCCTGTTGTTTTTGGCTCTAGTCGATTTTTGATTTTCTCTACCCTTGATGAAGATTATATATTTGGTGCCCAAATAAAATGCCATTTCACGCAATGTAAATAGTTGAATGGAATGGCAATGAGTAGACAACCATAGGGCAGGATCCACAGACGAAGGTATTTTAATGTCCTTCGTCTACTATTTCCTTGCTCATATTTTATTTTTGTAAGTCCACTGTTCATTTTCTCTTCTCTTTTTGGTTAGTTCCATTACGTATTTGGTCATCTGCATTACGTTTTGTAAGACATGCTAATAGCACTTAAAGGCATGTTTGGGATATTTCTTTATTGGAAGAATGACCTGCATAATGAATATTTCGATACAGAGTTTCTCGTGTAAGTCGGATGTGAAATCTCGTCATCTAAAGGATTCATTTTGAACTATTAACATTGTCTTTAACTGAGTAATTTTAAAACGACATTTAGGTTAGGATTTTTGGTACCGTAAGTTTAGGGTCTGGTAAGACGATTTAGGGTCTTAGTGTTAGGAGTATGGTGCCATTAAGGTAGGCTTTCTTGTATGAGGGTTTTAGTGTCATTCATTTAATGGGTTTTGGTGTACAAGGATTTTTCCAATGGACAAGGTTTTCAAGTGGTACTGTTATATTGCCAATAGGCGAGAGTTTTGGTATAGATTTTTAGTTCATTAGTCTAGAGTTTAATTGTCTAATTTTTTTTGTCATTAGGTTAATGTTCTTTAGTGATTATGATTGTTTCAAATTAGTCGTGTTTTTAACCCGTTATTGTTACAATACTGCATCTCACTGGATTGTTAATTTTTTAAAACGTGAAGGGGGCCAAAAAGTAGCGCATTAATTTTGGAAATAATTCACCTAATAAATAGAGGTATATTAATTTCAAAAGAGATGCACAAAGTTGCATGTTGAGTACTGGCAGTTGTCCCATGGAGGAGACTAGTGTTCATATTTTTACGCTTCATCAATTGTGCAACTATAGATAGATTATAGCAGCTACTAGTAACTGTAGATAAATTGTAGGATAAGCGTTTTCTACTCCACAAATTTAGAGCTTCTGCCTACGTTTCTGTACCTGACAGTCCCACGAATATATTAGAAATCAGTTACATGAAATAAAAGAATCTCGCCCTTGAACATAAGAGCTCCATTTTTCAGACCTTGTCCGGAGTTGTGATTGAGTTATTTTCACAATTTAGGTTTAGGGAAATCTGAACTTTATTAACCTGCAACTTATCAGTAATCTGCAATTGGTTTTAAAAATATCTCTACCCCTAAATTTTTTCAGTGGCACTTGTCAATATTTAAGGAGCCCCTGCCCCATGGGACCATGGCCTTATTTATAGTCTTGTAATAATTTTGTTTATATGTGAGACCATTTGCAAAATAAAAATACAAGAAGCAGTAGCCCCCTATATGAGGCCCTTGCATATAGGTAAAGTATTCTATTACTCAAGGGCTTTTGGTAAAATTTGATAGTTACGATCATTATGAAGTGAAAGTTTGTGGGCATCTATCTTGTTCACGTGTAGGGTTAAAAACAAACGAGTGCCATATTGTAACCATTTCATGCCACAATTTATATCAATGTAATTTGCATACTTTTATGTATCTTTTGTAGTTTTTTAACTAGTTTGCCCTGCTTTTTGTATCTATTTTACTGAAACTCTTTAGTGGTTTCATTTTTCTCAGTGGTAGCTTTTCTCATTGGTGGATGTTTCTAATATCTAAAGTTTGTGAGATATGGGAATTATGTTTTTGACAATGTATTAGTCCATTCTTCAATCTAATGTTTTTTTATCAGGATAATACTTATTTTGTTGTTTTCATCTGTGTTTCACCCCTCTGACATTAGATTCCCATCTTTTTTTCAGTTCTTTTTAGATCATAAGTGTGGTTGGGATTTGTTGTTGATTACTATTACTAAAAAAACACTTTAAAAGTGTTTGGATACAAACTATAGTAGTTATTGAAGGAAGTTGACACAAGGAATTGGAAAGATGGTGGCATGTTCAATTGTCATCCCAAATCGAAATTTAAGTTTGTAGAAAACTATTAAAAAGTTCAAATTAAAATTGCATTGAAAAGTCCCATCACCAATTACAGAGTTAAATTCTTCCAGTAAGGGATGATAATAACTAATGAACCCCTAATAAAAGGATAATTAAACAAGGAGGGATGGATTTTATGTTGGGATTTTCATTTTTTGATATTGATTTATGAAGAACTGTGTCGTTTATGTACACCAGTGATTATTTTATCCCTTATAGTCCTATTGATTTACGACTATCTATTGATTATAGACAATATTTGTATGAAGAGAATGTATCTAACTACAGATTAAGTGGTTTTTCAAAGGCAGATCAACATCCACATTTGATATGAAAACTATTTTTCACTTACCAACATAATGAGGATTTGAGGCTTTTAACATTTGCAAACAACAGTTGAAATGAATGTGGATTTACCCTGAATACTCGATTAGTTGTGATCAGTTCATAGATTGATAAAAAAAAGTTATAGCCATTTGTCTAATTTCAACTTTTGAGGCCTTTGACACACTTCCATTTTTAATAATTAGTTAAACCAAATTTCCATACTACAAAAAGTATGGATCTATTAAAACTAGCACTGGACTACATTGTTTGCCAGATTTGAACACAAGAAAATCTGCATGGGCCATAATACAAAAAATGAGGAATGTGGAAATCGGACAAGTGTTAATATGATCATAACCAGACCATTTTGAAATAATTCTAAATGTCAATAAGATCATATAGTGGGAGCTGGGAAATATCACAAGTTGAAAACAAAACATAAAAAATAGTACAACAGTGCAAACTTCAGTATTTGGGTTCTCCCTTGAAATTATGTTTTTACTCTTAAATATTTTTATGATGAAGACGTTCCCCTTATGGGAAAGGCGTTTCCATTTGTTCATGCCACTGGCCTAATTTTGATGGTCATTTTGACGTTTTTCTCGTGCGATTAAATTTGACGGTTTTGACAGGTGTTTTGACGTTTTAATTATTTCAACTAGTTTTAGCAGTTTTGCTGCTTTTAGTTTTCCTATTTTTAGTTTTGCATGTTGAATGCGGTGGAGGATCTCCTTTAACAACTATTTTCAATGAAAGCTATATTAATATAACAGTCAGTTTGGGTATTGTTGTAGGCGAGAAGGATTTTCTTAAGAAAGTTGGAGAGGATCTTCTGGAATCATTTGTTGATCTGGTTGTCATCAAACATCCAAGGGGGCATACAGTACCTAAATTAGGTATGAATACAGATCACAACTTTACTATAATTTGTCAATACCTGGGTCAGACCTAATTTTCCCAGCCTCTAATGAGTTAAAGGCATAATCATCTTTGTATTTTATTTTATATAAATTTATTTTTCAAGATTCCTGGATTTTGGGTTTTTTGCAGTTCTCCACTTACAATAAGGTAAAGATTTCATAAAGAAACTAAATATTTCTCTTATTTCTTCAAGTGAGAGTCCACCCAGCTAAAGATTTTACATTTTGGCCTCCATTGTTTCCATGTGAGAAAGGGCCATGATCCGCAAAACATGTTTGTACATTTTGCGTTCTTTGACAACACCAATTTTGTTAATCAAATGTATCTTATTAGGGGACAATAAAGAAATTCAGTATAGTTGACCCATACATGCAGTAATCTATGGATTTAGGAAGTCATTGGTTTTTCAGATGTGTCGTTGAACACTTTTAGTTGAAGTTTGATAAGTTGTGAAATGACACTTTTTTTAATAATGCACTCTTTTCCAAAAGGACCTTTAGTTAAATCTTGTGATTCTATAATTCACACACAGTTGGATCCAAGATCTTCAAGCTGAGATTTAGGTGGTCATTCAATATGCAAATCAGTCTTGCTACCGAATGGCAGTTAGATTAATGGAAATCTCATTTTCTGTCATATTATAGAAGTCTAGATTATGTTATGGTCAGATTCTACTATGCAATATTTGGGTGTGGAATTGAAGAAAGAATGTAAAGAACTTAAGGTAAGGATGGAAATTGATAAATCGGTTTTGGATGTGAATGCTTCTTATCTTGTGCTAATTCAAGGAATTGGATCCTAGAGCTTCAAATAATGGTCAACATCTCACTGTCCTTTTAAGCTTCAGGATTGATCGAGTGGAGTTCCTCTATGGTTGCTTCTGTCTATTTGCATGATCACATGTTTCTTAACGTGTGCTGATGAGCTGTGAATGTTATTAGTCACTAGCTTTTTGATCCATTTTTCACTCAGCTAAGGCCCCTCTCCCTGGGCATTTTAACAAAAAAAAAATGTACATGTTGGCATTGTTCGACGTGTTTTCTCTAGAATTTTTTATTAAGAATGAATTGTAATCTGGGATCAAATATCCCGCCTTTACACATATATAAAGAATAAAACCAAAAAAATATTATGATAAGAGATAGAATGGAGGCGGCTCATCTGATACCATCACCCCGTCCATGTATACATTCCAAAAGATTAACGACTATTCAACCCATTTGTACCAGACTGCTCGCCATATAGAAGAATTAACAGAGAATGAAAATAGTTATGTTCAAAGGTCAAAATCTCAATCTATTATATTACACTGTTTGATAAACTCGTCTGAGAAATCTACATATTTCGCCCACAAATTCCTTAGCTCAGGAAAGGCAATGTCCAGCCATGGCTATACCCGGCCATTATAGTGAATGACTTCAGCTTTTTGGATATTGGTGAGATTGGTTTTGGGCTGGTAGCCCAATTCTGACATATGCCAAGCTTGATCAATAGGATGAACAAGCTCATTAAATGCAATTAATGCTAGTGGTAGAGTCCCCATACGCCAGAGCCTTAGATTGGAATTCAAAATCTGAAAAGACCTGAAAAAAATATGTTAAGCAAGTTGTAATAATTTGAGGTATTTCTAAAAAAAAGTGAAGAGACTTCTATTATATAACTCAATCCAAATTGTGAGGACTGATTATTTTCAGCAAGTTTTAATGGTGGAGGTTTTTATTCCTCAAATACAATCAATCATAAACAAGAATGAATGGATTATCAAACTAGAATCACATACTGGAATAAAATTCTGAAATTGATCTTACTTGCTTTAACCAGTAATGGTAAGTCTCTCCAATGTTGGTCCTCCATGCTTGCAATTCAAGGATATCTTGGGTACCAACAATTTGCACAGCAAAAATAATAGACTTCGTAATTAATCTGCTATTGTGTATTAATCAGCGAAGCATTACATTGATATATAGGAGGTTGAACTCTTAATATGTAGGATTTCTACTTATATTAGGTGAGTTGTTCAAACAACTCACGTAACACCTAATAACTTATATTAGTGTATTGTTACACTAATATATTCCACACATTAACATGATATATTCTATATTCCCAAGCACAATGCGTTGGATCAAAATTCTCTGCTATAAGAGGATGAGAAAAATTAATAATTGTCCCTCTAAATCAAATAACATGCACCGTTCGACATTCACATTGCATTGTGCACATGTGATTGCTAGTTTACATTCTTTAAACATTTAATTTACATTTATTAAACAATTATTTTAATAATGTTAAAATAGAAAAAATCATATTTACAGCAAAAGGTGTTTGCCAAAGGGGAGGCCAGCCTCTTGGCTCTGAGAGACATATCGACGGGAGGAAGTGGTGACACCTGCCATGCAACTATGTCACGTGGTAGTGCGGAAACCGTTGATCAAGCATATCTTCGGGAAATGAACTCGTTTGGGCAGCAAATATAATGCGTTAGTGGGGGCAGTAAATCTAGCACGTGTGGCAGTAAATATGACACGATTGACGTAATAACTTGTAATACGTGTAGGGGTTAAATTTGACGGTCATTCAGACGTTTTAAATTTTTTTAACCGTAAAATACTCGCAAATATTTGAAATAATCGTCACGTGCAACTTGCATATTTTACATGTATGACCGTCATTTTACATATGACCGTCACATGCAACTTGCATATTTTACATATGACCGTCACATGCAACTTGCATAGGTGGCCGTCAAATTTAATCCTTGTTGTCACAGTAAAGCCAAAGCCAGAAACAGGCGACAGGGAAATTTTCAGACGACGGAATAACGTTATACGGCCAAACTAAAAACAAATCGCCAGATTTGTTAAATAGGAATCATGTCGACCTCCAACCCAAATAAACATCTTGCTCAATACCTCTAACTGTTGTCTGCCTCACTTCTTATCTAAATTTTCTTCTTCAAATCCTGATTACCTCCATTTTACAAGCAAGAGGACAACCTGCAACAAATATGGCACGAATGAATTTAAAAACATACACTTGTAATTTTAATATTCACAATGCTTGGCCTCTATTAATGCATGCGACATATTTACAAAGGGCAAAGATTTTTACGTCGTGTATGCATTGAAATCCAACGTTTGGAAGGTCGTTAATGTGGACTTCCAGGTCTAACATCGCAAAGGAAAAGCAGAAATAACTTAAATTATGGACGGATTTAATCATGGTCGTCTCTCAATTTAATCCTAGCCATTGGTTTTTTTGTGCATTGTGTACAACACGACTGTTGTTGCAGGGAATTGGGTGAAATGTCCTTGCAGCGTGGATTGCTTTCCAAGTAAATGCATTGAAAATGAACGTATCTCTATAGTCAATGTGGTTTGAAGTAGGTTTTTCTTTTTTATCGTGCCGGAGGTAGGTATATTGTCTTCACCTCACTCATTAATCTATTTCTTTTCCCTCAATCAAATGTTGTCATGTGGATTATTTTGGTATGGGACTATAGTTAGTTAATTTATTTATTTTTTAATAATTTTAAAACATCATTTATCTCTCAATCTCATTCGCCAGTTAGCTTTTCTCTTTATTTGTGGCAGTTTTCGAGGAAGAGAAATTGTCCAACCTTGCATTTAATGGCGTAATTGTGTATGACAGGTTTCAGCATTGTTGAGGGGCTCGAGAATGGCCCTGTCTTTGTTTTGTTTGACCGGATGTAATCTTTGAGTGAATCCATTATTTGCAGAGTCGTAAGCTTTGTTAGAGAGATTAGACAGAAGACTGGAGGTCGTGGAACTGAAATTCTCTGTATTGCTCGTGAGTTCGTTCGCATTGGCGAGAAGAAGCATGTCGGTATCTAGTGTCCATATGAAATTAGAATTGTCATAGCGCAAGGAGCAATATTTCATGGCAGGGAGAATGAGGTTGAATACAGACAAGGGGAGGTTGGAGATTGAGTGCAACAGAGCTGGGGCCTTGTTTGCAGCTGCTTCATGTGACCAAACTCTTTCTGAACTGGGGGATGTAACACACCCAAATCCAGCTTTTAGAAGCCTGGTTCTCCAACCCAACAATGCTAAAAATTTTGGGGACACGCCTCTGCTCATGATGCAGGTAATTGTGTTAGATATGTTCTTAAGAGGAAGTTGTTTTAGCTTTTAACTCATTTGTAGACTATATTGTGTAACCAGACCTCAGTGATTCAGGAGTTTTTATTATTAAATTGTAAAACTGGATGCAATTAAATTTTGCAAGTTGGTGTTGAATGTAAGATGCTGATATTTACACGAAGTGGGCATTGCAAAAGTGTGTTTTCTTTTCCTAAACCTTTTTGTCAAGTGTAAGTCATATTATTTTTTATACCATTTGCCATTCTTACAAGTGATGAAAATTTTGCACAGGCCAAGATTCAAGCCTAGGATATGCTCCTACCACTTAGCTACTTTCCCATTTCATGAAAACACTTTCAAGTTCTCTTAAAAATATGGGTTGCAACACCCCCTCAAGCAAAACCCAGTTTGATTTTTAATCAATCACTAAAACAGAGTACCAAACCATGTAGATCTGCTCTGGGATTATGAGTTACACATTTCATGATAGAAATATCAAGGGACAAGACCTGTCTAGAAATGTGGGTAGTAATTTCCAATGGTATTGACTAGTGACATTAAATGTTCTAGTACATATTTCAGTGATGATCATCTTCCTTCTCGAGTTATAATCTGTATTAGTTATCGGGTGGTTTCGGCCTTGAGTTTCAATAGGGGAAAAGCCCTGAGCTCTTTTATTTGGCTACCAAAAGAATAGTAAAATCCTGCTATAGAATCTTGCCCAGACATCTTAGATAAAATTCTTCCACCCTCGGGTGCTAGTTGGGATAGGCGTTATTTCAGCTACTTACCATCAATCGTCAGGGTTTATGCAGTTTTTCTTTAAATTGGAACAAAATTGGAACAATTAGTTTCATTATCTTCATTTGCATATAGTATTTAAGATTTCTTATTTCTATATTGTGGGGAACAGATAATCGGATTGAATTTTCATAGTATGGTGCAAGGAATGTTAATGGTGACGCCAAGCCTGAGTTTGAATAATGTAGGAGACCTCAACAGACTATCAAAACAATTCAAAATGTTGTAAAAATCTCTGGCTCTTTCGATTAATTACTTGACCCCAGTGGTGCTAGTTAGGCTGAAGGCCATTACAAATAGTTGGCACCCTCTTACCAAATAAAGTAGTAGGGCTTTTGGAGGTTCTGTTTGCCCTATAACAAAATTTGAAATGTTTGTTCTAAATTGTCATTAGTATTTGAAATGTTTATATTTGTTTTGTGGGGTAACAGGTAACCAGATTAAAATGCGGCAATATAGTGCTGGGAATGTCTATGAACCACTCATTATTTGATGGGTTTGGAGCGATGGAATTCATGATGAACTTCTCTTCTGTAGCAAGGCGTCAGGGAGTGATCACTCACCCACTTCCGGACCGGACATGTTTGAAAGCCAGAGATGTTCCAGAGATCAAATATGAGCATTTGGAGGCCATGAAATTGAGTGACATCCCAGAAGAGATGAGAAATTCCTTCACAACTGCAGATGTAGCAGATTCTGACGTCTCCAGTGTCTCTCTTCCACCTGATTATAGCTATAAGGTGTTTCCTTTTACCATAGACAAGCTCGAGAGACTAAAGAAGAAAGCCATGGACGATGGTAATCTAAAGAAGTGCTCCTCATTCGATGCCATTGCAGCTCTAGTATGGCAGGCTCGAACCAAGGCCATTGATATGCCTCCAGATCAGCCTTCTAAGATGTTTTTCGCCGTGGACATTCGTTCAAAAATGGATCCTCCATTGCCAAAAGGATTTGCAGGTATGCCTATAGTATATACCATAGGATAGGTTCTCTGATATTAGTACCAGATTCTTTACTGATTTATTCTACGGCGAATTATCTTTGTGGATAACTGTAAGCAGGTAGAAATCAATGGAATTACGGGCAGAAATCAATAGATTGCAATTCTTCACAATGTTGAAACTTGATGCCAGTTGTTAGGTCAAACCGTCAATAGAGTTGCAATTTTTAGTCATTAAAATTATCGATCTATTCTTTCTACTATGAAGCATTCTATTAGTTTTTGGCCAAAGCGGCCTATGGAACCTTTACTCCAGGACTTCTAATCAACTGATACTATTGTGTCATGTCCAAGGACATTTGGGATGACCTTGGCAGTGCCATGTTTTTCTGTTTGAAATATATTTTGTGAACCCTTAATCTTTGCAGGCATAGTATTTAGCTTCGTTCTAGATCCACGCCTTCTGCTCTGGGATAAAAGTATATATTCATGCAGAGCAAGAAAGGAATTTGGGCTATAAATTTTATCTTATTTTCAGATCAGCTTGTAAAGATAAGACTAGTTATAACTTGCATGTAACTTTCATACCATGTTCCATGGGCAATCTGGTGTGCTGAGCTGTTGCTTTTACCTTGTTTTAGGTCTCTAACAAGTCATCCTCCCGATTCTCTCTGTCCCTTAATTCCTTATGAAGGTTTAAAGCCCTCTTTTCATCCTTAAGCCATTTACATGCCCTGGCTTTGGATTTCAACTTTGCAGACAAGTAAGATACTTTTGGTCCTGGTTTATTCATTATTTTAATCCTGAATTGACTGATTAAGTTGCAGGCGTGATTTAGAATTTGATTTCCAATTTTGTAATTCATTCCAATCTCAAGTATTGGGTAACCAGTTATTGTTCCACAAATCTGAAAAACCAAGCTGATCATTGTTAGTGCCAAAGTTTTCTTGTTCAGGTAAATAAAATTACTATTAAAATTACCCAAATGAATGCGAATTCAGCTATAAAACTTGTGATTTTGTTTTTCATCAATATAAACCCACCAAGCCAATTGCTGGTCACCCAATTCATTATTTTAAAATCTAGAAGTACCTAGTTAATCCATTGGCCTAAATTCTGACATTCTTTAAGATATGTTGTAACTATGTAACTCTTGAATTTATTGCTTGCAAGTTGATTTTTGATTATTTATATCATCAAGCTGATATTGTCACCATCATAACTTCCATATTTGCCTTGATTTTCGTTGGTTGTTGCATCAGGCAATGTTGTTTTCTGTGCATATTGCATAGAACCAGCAGGTGCAGTGAAAGAGAAACCATTATCCTTTTGTGCAGAGAAAGTTCAGGAAGGCATATCCAGAGTCACAGACGATTATGTTCGGTCATCCATGGATTTCAGCGAGACATACAAATCAATTCTAGCATTACCAGGAGGCATATTTCTATCTGCATGGTGGAAAATTCCATTTCATCTTGCTGATTTTGGATATAACAAGACAGAGTATGAAGCTTCTCGGTTCTCTCCCTAATAACCTATGTTATGCAATGCAGGATTCTCCACATTTGTAATTGGTTTCAACTTTCAACTCGTAAATAAATGTTATATTTTGTCTGCCAAGGGATATCGGAACTACACATAAATAGATTTCCTTAGAAAATAAGCAAAGGCATTGAAGATAATTTCTTAAGTTACCACCAAGGATGACAAATTTGGTGTACCAGGCTCTCTTTGTACAAGCCATCTTAGGAAGAAATACAATTTTGGCTACTTGGCGTATTCAAGTTATAAGCCCATATTTTTTCCAATTTCTATTTTATGTTTAAAGTAATTTAAAATTGTAAGGAAATGAAATACTCATTTAATTTTAAAATAAACAATTTTTTACATTGCACACCTTTTCTTCCATTTCCTTACATTGCACACCTTTTCCCTCCAATTTTACCTTGAAGTTATACTCATATTGTTTTCACCTTTTATACTCTTTTCTCACACCCTCTAATTTATGAATCAACATCCTTCTTTTCCATTTAAGTTATACACTCTTTCTAAAATTTCAAAACTAAACAAAATTTATATTATAAAAAGATTAAAAAATACGAGCATCTTCTCATATTACATTTTCTATACTCCACACACACACCCTCTAATTTATGAATCAACATCCTTCCTTTCCATTTAAGTTATACACTCTTTCTAAAATTTCAAAACTAAACAAAATTTATATTATAAAAAGATTAAAAAATACGAGCATCTTCTCACATTACATTTTCTTCTCCACACACACACACACACATCCACTGTCACTGCACATAATGGAAAAATAAATGCTCCTCCTCACCTTTATAAGATACACACTAAATGGAACAAGACAAATGTAAATGGAGCCAATCTCATTACGGTCAGGTCTCCACAGGGATTCCAATCTGCCCATTGAATACATTAAGAAGCTTAAACAGCCCCCAGGAACAAATGTGCCATCACATAGTCTTATCAAATCTGCATAATTTCCTTCAAGAAAGTTTTGTTCAAATTGACGTAACATCTGTCTGAGGTATTTTATTTTTTTCCTCCACCCGCTACATTAAGATTCATGTTTGAAATACTTACTAACAAATCTTTTGTTACCTTCAAACAGTGATTTTTCGCATTGGATTCAAAATTATTATGCTTCACCAAAGAGAATGTCGAATTTTGTTAAAGCCATTATCTGTCGTCCTTAAAACATTAATGCTTCAAGGTCAAAACATTAATTAAAATTTGTTTGAGTGTGCTTTTCTCTACCAAATAAACTTTCGAATACTTCAGTAGGTGATAAAACAATTGTGTTCATAGGTAAAGTATCCAAAAAAGAAAAATTAAATTAAAGGCTTCATTTTGTTGGCGTTGACATCCATGTTAATGATCAAATTTTCATTTCTAAACATTGACTCATTAATTACATCAACTCCAAGAACGTCACATACAAGCACACTATATATTGATGTGATCTCGGGCACCGAAAAAAAATCTACTACAAAATTTAGGCATGTATTTGTTTAACTTATTTGTTAGAAATAGACACATTGTCTATGATAATTTCATCCACCCCAGTCTCACCCGCACCTAGTCCAATCATATTATATATGTTGTTTCCATTTCCATAATAATTTTAGATACTATCAAGCTGGTCAATATAATGAATACATTCCTTATAGAACTCCTAAACACTAAACAAATACCCAGTTTCTTTACTATTACACAATATTCAAATTGGAACAAAATAAAATTACATAGTCACTTATACACCCTCTCCCAACAATGCACCTTCCATCATCGACCCTAGCAACGTAGGCTTTCTCCTCGAGGAGAAACCCCTACTTATTCTTTAATTGCGGCAAAGGCATTTGCAACTTGGGTCGAACCCTCGCCCCTATGACAACAGAGAAGATGTGGACGGCCAAGATTTACAACCTAACATCATCGACATATGTATATATCCTACATGGTCAAGAATGTCAACCATGCATACAATGAGCTATTGTGGGCATAGTGTAATAAGAACCACTCATGGCATTCAAGTATTTGCAACCTTCATCTACTAAATCTATATGATTCGATGTTAATAAAACACTAGCAAAACTTACATGGTTGAGGTAAATTCCTAATTGCTTCATTGCTTTAAAGAGATTGAGAGCATTCTTGTAAAAGCCATTTTGTGCATATCATGGCCTTGTTAAATATATGGGACTACTGTCAAGAACATCATTACGTCGATTTTGACTAAAATCGATGATGGGAAGGTAGGGGAGGACTGTAATGTCCACTCCTCTTCGACACTTATCCACTATGATTTTTATTATTGTTGATTAGAAACAATGAAATTATGATTATTATATTTTGATTATCAAGATGATAGACTATATACACATTTGGATTATCGATATGTTGTGATTCAATATTTTGGATTATGATATTCTAGATGAAACTAGTGGATAGTTTTATACATGTTGAATTTACATTGTTCTTGATTTTATGTACTTAACGCATTATATTCGTGACGTATTTCCTATGTTTGGATGTTCGGAACTAGTCTTTTGATCTCATTGGTGTTAGTAAAATGGTAGAATTCGAATTAATTATAAATTGTAGACAATTGATATAATTACTTAATTTTGATGATGATTATTGATTGATATGTATATGTTATTTCTCAATGTTATTGATGTGACCTTGAGGGAAAACAGGTATTTTTGTTTTTTATTGCAAGTAAAATGATATCAATGTACACCTGAAGGCACTAAGGTACCAACCCTAGAAGAATGTTGAGTGTTAGAAACAAGGGAAATTTGAAAACTTGTGTTCTATGTGTGTAATGTTTACTTTTTATGCTTGCTTCGGATGTTTCTCATGGCAGGATCGACGTCATGTGTGTGGCTATGTGTTTTGGTGTTTCTTTATTTTCAATTATGGGTATTTATTTTGAGTTGCATGTATCTCATTGTTTGTAATATCTATTCACTTTATTACTACTTCGTTGTTATGTTTTTAACAAGTTAATTCAACTTAATTAGTAAATTAAAATGAAGATGTGATATATTAGGTGCATTTAATAGGGTAGACGGTCCTTGATATTTTATTGATGTTGAATAATTTTAATTGCATTTTGAATTTTATACTATTCCTCCTTTCCCTATCTCGAATTTTCACTTAGTGGAAACTTTTTGAGACTTGCGGGACAAGTTAACCTTTTCCCTTACCTCCCAAACTCACCCACCAACCATACATATGAAGTATGGAGTCAATTTTAGCCTTCATAATGCATATTTTGGGTGAAAAAGAGTAAATAAATTCAATTTTTCAACTTACCTCATTCAATCTGACCTTGGAAGTATGAAGTGCATGTTGGAGTGTATACGTGTTCAATTTCATAGGCTTACTTAGTCATTTATTAGCCTTGGTATTTGAGCATTGAATTTTTGAGTTAGAATTGAGGAAATGATGAAGTGGCATCCTACATGGACCCACCCCATCATCCTCAACAGCCTTTCTATTTATTGAAGTTAATTTGGAGTGTTTGGGCTTACTTGTCCTCATTCATACTCTTGTATTTGTTTTCCAATTTTGGCTGTTGGTTATTTGCTTGGATATTTTGGGGAAGGTTCTTTTGGGGGATATTGCTTGGATTGAATCTTATGGTGTTAATATTGAAATCGTATAGTGGAATAGGTGGGGTCTTACCCCCTTGATTTATTATTATATATGTTTTAATTTAGAAATATGTAATTGTTGTAAGTGTAAGTTTTACGTGTTGTGAATGAATTATGTTGGGAGGAGTATATTTACTTTAAGAGTGGTGCAGGAGATGGAAATTGAGTTCTCTTGGTGGAGGAAAAGAGGTAATTTCTGAGGAAAATGTGGAGTGAGTGAGGTAAAAGTGATCCACCTATGTGGAGAGAAAAAGGTTTCTATGTTATTCTTGCATTTAAATAGGGAGAGATAAGGTGTTGTGTGTGATTTCGATAGTGCACTTTAGAGGTATTGGGTGGACTCTCTTACCACATGGGAGGCATAAGGACAAGACTCCCTATTCTTGTCTACTTTTCGCTTACTATAAATCCTTTTTGATTTTGAAGAAAATGTAAATCTTTTTATGTGTTTGTTTTGGAAAAGACTATGCAGAATTACTCTGTATTGAACTTGTTTGAAAGAATCAATTGAGTTTTAAATATATTGCATGAGTTTTGAAAATATGTGTGTGTTTACATGTGTGTTGTTGTTGAAGCAATTATAATTGTGAAGTTGTCAAAGTTGTTAGCATTCCCTATTGTTTTAAAGTTGCGGATCGAGGGGCCAATAAGAAGGATGGCTTATCCTCCTTACTGGAATAAAATTTGGGTGGAAAACATTTCCTACTTCCCTTTCCTTATATTTTGATTCGAGATTGAAGAGATAAAATATTGCAAAGTTGAAGCTTGGAGGACTTACAATATTTAGAAAAGAAGAAGATTTTCTTTTTATTTTGTAAATTTTATCCTATTGTATCAAAGTGGAAAGCTTGTAATCCTTGTAATGTATTATGGAAATATGATTCTAATATTTATTTAAGAGTGGAAACGTTGGAAAGAGGAATGTGAATATTGATTCTTGTGATTATTGTATCTCCTTCAGACTTGAAATCTTATCATGTCTACATTTATTTATCCATGGAAATTATCTTTATTAAAATGGAAGTACCAAAGAGTATTTGTTGGAAAAAAAAATTTAAAATGATCTTATCGTATTTCATTGTATTATAAAAGAGAAGAGGTTTAGAATTGGTTGAGTTTTCATTCTTGTCTTCACTCTTTTAGCATTTCTTAAAATAGTGAGATTATATAATTGTTGCATGTTTATACAATATGGTAAACACAACTATGAATGCATCTAGTTACTCCTTAACAATCAAAGAGCATGTTCACTTCTTTACTTGCAGTCAGTTGAATGGAAAATATATTAGTCCAATTATCTCACCTAGTTTTATAAAAACTACATATGCCTTATATTGTGTTACATAGATGAACTTGCATTGATAGATTGTTTAAAATAAAACAAAACAATATATATATATATGCAATTTTAAATATATAAATTTATATAAATTATAATTAATTACACCTAATGAAATACATACATACATACATACATATATATATATATAAAATAAATTTTAATATTGAAAGATTGTATATTGTAATAAGATTGAATGTGTTTAATAAGACAAAGTATGTGTATGAAAAAAATATGAATTAAATTGGTTGGGTCGGGTGGACCTGCGTGGCCACAACAGTGTTTAATATAAACAAAAAACAATGGGGTGGGGCCACGGCCCACACCCCAATCCTTTTCGCTATAGTGGAGCAGGGTGGGGGCAACGCGCACCGCCCCCGCCCCTCTGCCCCCTCGCTCCCCTTCCCAATATAATTTCAAACATGTAGTCAGCCATGGGTGGGTCAACCCCCTATTATATTAAGTTCCTCAATCCTTTCCACGTGACCAGCATAGGCCCCAATAAAATAATAAGTATATATATATATATATATATATATATATATATATATATATATATATATATATATATATATATTTGTGTGTGTGTGCATTGTCCTAGCCGCGACCTGATTTTGGGTGTTTGGTTCTACAACAAAATATATAGTAAAAATAATGAAATATATGTAAATACATACATACATACATACATATGTGTGTGTATTACAACCCAAAACCTACGTATATAACTCTTTTTAAACAAAAATAATAAGGGGCAAACAATGCCCATAACCCAAATAGGGTAAACTCTCCACAAAATACAAATATCAAATAATATTCATGGCAAACCCTAGTAGAGGGATGCAAAAAAAAAGATCATTCCAGTTGTGTGTGTATCCATCCTTAAGCAAATAACAAATATCCGTAATCTCTTGCTAGCTCCATGGCCTCCATCCGCAACCTGCAAAAGCTAAAATAGTGCAAATGAGAGGTTAAGGCAAGCAAAAGTGAATAAAAGAAAACTCATAAGGATTTTTAGGGAAATCTTGATCCAAGGGCTCTAATAGATTTGAATCCTAGGGTTGGGAATGAATCCTACAACATTTTAAGTGATGCCATTTTCATGGGAATGGGTTCTAAATAAAAGTATGGCTAATGGTTGAATGGGGTCACTTAGTGGTTAGGTCAAATTGTGACCTTTTTGTTATAGAGTAATAAATAAATAAATGGCATTGAGTTTAAGGATTAATTAAACAATTTTGTGCTTTGTATTATGATAATGAGCTAATGGGATTAAAGTAATTAAAAGTAAAGGATATTGTTAAATAATTAAATGATAGGTATTAATGTTAAGTTATAAGGGGAGATAGACTTAGACCACCTTAGGAATTAGTCTATAATAAACTAACATTGATTTTTAAATGAGGTGAAATAATGAGATTAAATGAGTATATATATATATATATATATAATCAGAAACCCAAGAAAAGGTTTAGACCCTGAAATGGATTTCAGGAATTAAGTAATAATATCTAATTATTAATCTAATTCTGTATACCTCGTGAACGTGTGGAAATTATTAACGGGAAATTAAATTTACATAGTTAGTGTTTACCCCCTTGTAATCGTTTTAAACCAAAAAAATATCTCGTAATTATAACATAAGTAATTAATGAGGTTTGACTTTGTTTGGTGCATCGAAATTATGGGTGTTTCAAGGACGGATGCGTTGAAGCATATCCTAAAAAAAATCGTTTGATATTTGAATTTGTACTTAAACCTCCCAGGTACCCTGATATTTTCCTTGGCGTGTTGCAACGAGAGGGACTTAGACGGCATGTTACAGTGAGAAATACATTTAAATGAGTACTTCCATCAATACTCGATCTAGGGGGCAAGCTCCATTTTCATTCCAGTCGGGTTTCAGATACTCTTTTTATAATGAGCTCCCTTTGCATCATGATATGCCTTTCTCCACTCTTATCTTAATTTACATAACTTGAGCTTCTATCACATATCAGTTGCTCCATCGCCCACAGAGAGCTCCTACTCACAGCTCACATTCACGGTGATTATGTTCTGTGTATTTGGTTCGATGTCTATCATTGGGTAAGTTTATGTTTTCAAGTCTTTATTGATCTCCCTTTACAGACTCTTTATGTCATGATCTCTTGTCTAGTCGAGCTCTACCACTATGATCTTGGCTACCAGTGTGGACTATTTAGCTTGATTACTCATTCTTACATCTATTAATAAGCTACTCTTTTGTTGTATAACTCTTACTTTCTATTCAATATATATGGGGTTATCTGATCTGTTATGATCTGCATATGGTTTATACTTTCTTGTTTGTTTGTTCGTATTTCCTTTTGAAAAATGGCACTACTTGTGGAGAAGTCTATGGTTGTGGAACTAAAATATGATGGAGGTGGAAACGCCAAGGCTAACAAACTACAGTGAAGCTTGTGGGCAGTCGATAGAAACCTTATTACCTATCTTTTTCCCACCCACTATTTTTTTGTGTTTTAACTCTCTTTGGGACCACATTTAGATCCAAGATGCTTGAAGTTCAAAACTTTTCCATTTATATATGCATATTGATTCTTTTCTTCAAGAATTCCATGGCTAGAATGGTCAACAAATCAATTTCTTCAATTTAGAGAAGTACATACCTTGCAAATGTAGTTGCAATATGCCTAAAAGACATCAACAAAATACCTTAAAGATATCAACAAAATTCCTGAAAGATATGTGGTCTGATCGTCTGCAGTTATTGTGGGATATGAAAATAATGTGTTTGTTGAAGAGATCTTGGAGATGCAAACCTGACACTTTGATAGCCATTGATATTCTCACCCTTATCAAATGTTAATATGCCACAGTAATGTAGAAATCTCGTTTTCTAGACCTCACAATCCACGTGGTATAGCCCCTTTTCTTTTTCGATGCTCCTGTTGATTACAAGTGGCAAGTGTATTTATCCCACTTACTGGTTTAATATAACATGGAAGATATCCTATGATTATCTATTTTAGACATGTACATTATACAATGCACTTTAATGGTTTTTTTGGGTAAAAAATTATCCTTGTGCATCGGGAAGTGATTTACTAAATAACAAGTGAGAATTCATATGGAGTCTAAGTTTAAAATGTTTAATTCCGTAGTTAAAATATACCGGTCACTCACATCACCAACTACTGGAGTGGGTCAATTTTCGATGATTTTTTGTTCATTGCATGTTCTCCTATAATTATTCAAGATTAAAATTTAAAAAGGCAGCTACAAAGTGCAACAAGAAAACATTGTAGTTAGGTATTGAACTTGGAACCTATTAGATTTTCTCAAATTTTTAATTGTAACATAAATGAATAATTCAAGTGGGAACTTAATGTTATAATGGAGCACAAATAATATATATTATTTGGGTATGTACAATTTGAGCTGTGGAGTAGGTTTAGGACATTAAAGTATTTAATTCACAGTCTACCTTTTTCTTTCCAACACCATAAAAATATAGGAAAGCCCCTTTTTGGAACATTTTATCACAATTTCATTTTTTTCATAGTGTAAGGGGTTGGGGCAATCGTCGGTACCCTATAACTAATGTACTATTTAATGGTGTTGACTAAGTGACCCCTCAATATGGCTTTAAAAGGACGCAATACAATGTTATTCGTAAGCTTCGTAGTATTTTTTATGAAGTGGGCTCACCTAACATGTTATTCAATACTTATTTCATCATATATTATTTGCGTCGGAAAGATTCTCTCCTTATTTTTCTTCTCCATATGAAGAACATTTTAATCAGATCTTTCTAGATATATATCAAAATGTCTTCCCAAATTTATCACCTGTCGAAAATTTAAAAAGTATAAAACTAAACCAGCCCATCAAAATTAGAATATTGAAAAGTGTCACAATTCTACCAACATTGGAAATAACTAACCCTTTGTAAACCATGTAGAGGCCATCCATTCATCCACATGTAAATAATTTAGTTTTTTGGAGTAGTATGAGTCCCTTTGGCTACCGTAAAAAAAGCAATCCTTGACATTAATACATATTCTACATTTAGGTTTTTTATCTCTGTCATCTCATTCATGTTCCTAACGCATGGAATTCTTTTATTTGATGCTACATTATTATCTCAAGAACAATTTCATTATTTACATTCTAAAATAACACAAATATTGTGTTGTACAAGTTCAATCATCATCTCTAGTCCCCAAAATATTACAATGGATGGACCCACAATAGTGTATCATTGTTAATGTTAACCTACACATTCAAAATCCTTTGAAGAAAATAAAACTTAATTTTTTTTGATTGGGGTATTTATTTTCAGTTAATAAAATGATGATTTATGATGTCCTAAGCTTACTCAAGAAAGGATTCACATCAAACAAACATGTTCAACTCTAATGTAAAAAAAATAGCGAACACAAATGAAAACCACAATATATTAAGAATAAATTTTGACACATTTTTTAAGGGTCACATAGAAATTGCCTTTGCGTTCCATATATTGAGCAAGACATTATTGGAACTTAAAACTTGTGCTAAAATATTTCTTTTTTCGATAAGAGATTGTAAAAAAAAGTGTTCCAAATGAAAAAGCTTCTTCACAAAGGTCAAACCTAAGATTTTTCGACACACATTGGGGTATCCTTATCATAATTTCGTGTGACGATGCTCTGGGTGGTAAGTGGTGCAATGTGGAAAAGGGTAGAGATGGGTTTTTCCTTTAACACGTGAAAGTTGATATTAAGGACCATTTCACAGTATGATTAGTTATGTCTTGTTTTTTCGGTGGTCAGGTTCTTGCTTATGCTTTCTAGTGGAAATGTTGGTGAGTGATTTAGGGGAGAAAATCGACCCATAGCTCTCCTTTTTGTACGAGCAACAACTCAAGGGGCATATGCATCCATGACTCCAACGACACTACTAATTTATTTTGTCAACAATTTGTTATCTCTTAACTAAGAGAATCATTTGGATGATAAAAATGAACTAGAGGGCATGGTGTGAAAGGGGAAAAAATGTTATGAAATCAAAGATCAGCAAGCGTCATATCCAGAGGCAGTGGTGAAGGAGACTATCTGAATCCTTTGATGGCAACAAGGATGTGGATGCCGAGGTAAATGGCCAGAGTCTTACCCCTTTACGCGCATGTCATTAATGTCCTTCAATAACCTATAAAGATATCACAATTGGAACTGGGTACTACATTTCTATTGTGTTTTCCCCCTTTCTAGGCTTGTGTAATATGTATGATTGGTTATACTTTCCAATGGGAACGTTAGTGAGCCCACTTGCAACATCCTATGGATTTGGTTGAGGTCCTCTAGTTGTCTTTTAAGATAGAATTCCTTTGTTTTGCGTATCATTGTTACTAAAGAGCATTGTCATCGATATCTGTATGATTATTATGTCAGCCACCACATGGAAATAGCCAACAATGGTGGAGTTGAGGCTCTTGAGCTTGTGCTTTTACATATCTTTTAGGTAGGATAGAGAAGCCACTATAATTATTCCTTACATTGCACCACCATCGATATTAAGACTACATACTTTCCCCCTCCCATTGGAACGAGACTGTGTTGACATGGAATTTTCCACCACGAGCTTATGCGACAACACATACCTTCTCTATTCAAATCCATGAAGTAATTTAATTATTTATTTTATTTTAAGAGGAAGGTTGAAGCAATGAAAACACTTTGTGAATTCTAGATCAAACAAATTTTCATCAACGCTTTCAATAGAATTTTTTCTGTAGATGGACATCTACAAGCTTCTTTATTTGCAGGGGTGGTGAAGGATATGTTGCAATTGCATCCATTAAGCTCCAACATGTTGTGATCCCACCTCTCCATCTAGGACAACATTTTTTCTAATGGAATGCTCTTGGCCTCTCTGCCTTTTGCTTTTACGTGTTGTATCATTATACACAAGTCTTCCCTTCAAATATTTTGACAATGTTGACGATTTAATTTTATAAGTAGTGTTCTAATATTTTGGCTTTTGTAATAGAAAGAACATATTTTTGTTTGATTGTGTGTTAAAATTTAATGCACCCTATGTTCTAATGTATAATGCATACATTTAATTAATAATATTTTAAATTATCGAATTTAAGTTAAAATTTGATGATCGATAACGGTTACATGGATGTACATAATATATCAAATGGTTGATTTGTAACAAGTGGCAGGTTTGACGCCTTCTTGATTAGGGTGGATCATATCAAACACAAATTCGCATCACAACAAGGTCTCATGTAGGTGAGACCTTCCTTACTCCTTCATTGATGCTCTATGTGTTGAGGTATCGTTGGGGTGAGAACTACAACAACTATTTTATTTTCATGACCATAAATGAGGTCCCATTGGAGTGAGAACTCCCCTTCCACCTCCTTCCTTCCTCTCTTTAATTCTCACATAAGACAATACTTGTACACACCGACCTAACCTCCTATGAGATCTCGCTTTGACGAGATGTCCATCTTGCATATCCTATACTTGTTAGTCTCCAAGGCTCACAAAAAGTGAGATCTCCCACCACGTCCCACCTTTATTCCCTTTGAGAAGGTTCTTCAAAAATAGACAACTAAACCTACAAGTGATTATAATGGTTTAATGTCGGTGGTTCTTTATCTTGTCTTCAACTTTTGGGAAACCATGAAAATAGAAAACCAAAGCCTATGGTTTAGTTATAGTGCTTTATTCTAATTCATCCTTATTTTATGATAATCATATCATATCTTGTTTATCTTTTGAATGCATGCTCTTTACCACCATGTGTTCTTCCAATCCCTGTTATAAGTATATGTGAAACTATTGACATTGGAGATAAAAAACGGCATGAGTCTTACATTCGTAGATGTCTCAAGAGTCTAAATCCACTACCACCAATGTATATCACTTATTTAGATGCATTCAAAAAGTAGTCCAAAATGTATTGTGGAGTCTCCTTCCATCTTGGGAAAAATAGGAGAAATCATCTCCTTCCTCTGCACCCCTTTTGTTCTTCCTTAAATCTTTATGTATCCAAGATACTTCTTCCTCCTACCTTCACATAATAAAACTATCTCTTCTTTACGTACTTCAATAATTGTGTGTTTCTTCGGATTAAATAATTGATCTTCCCTCCTTTCAAAATAACATTACATTACACTCCCATTTACATTTGCACTCTACTACACTAAAGGGTACATTTCCATCAAACATTGGATTTTAGATCCTCTAAGTCATGATAACTAATTAATTTTTGTGTGCCTATCGACATTTCTATTGCACCCCTTCGGTGTAATTGCTAGTTTTTAGAATATATTTTATATTTACATGATAAATGTATTTAATTTCAACTACAATATATTTAGCAAACAAATAAATCACTAGTAGTTCTAGTATTTGTAAAAGTGAAATCTCCACATTGTATCATAAAATTAAATGATTTTTTTAAATTCCTTATAGTAAATTAGCTTTTTATGTTTGGTCCACCTTTGTAGAAAGTACTCAAATATTAACATATATTTGAGAAACAATCAAGAGAATTTTACCAATCTTGTCAAATTTCTTCCACATTCTCTTGTTTGTCTTGGTTGAATACTCAAAAATACAATATATAAATTATATTGAAAAAATGAATCTAAAGCTTTTAATTCTTTATATTCTTTAATAATTAATGCATTAAAATTATTTTCACCTATACATTTAATTTTAAACAAAGTAATAAAAAATTGTCTATTATGAGTTTGTATGTTGGCTTTAAGTTTTATCGTCATACTAAGTCTAACTCTATATTATTATTAAGAGATTTTTTTTGTAAATGAAATAGATTTTATATTAAAATAAAGAGTATTGTGATACAAGATTATTCAAAAAAATAAATGTGATATGGAAGTACACTTCAAAGACTCGAGCTAAACCAAGCCATAAAACGTCTTAGAAATAGAATAACACAAACTAGGTTGAGCTTAGACAAAAAGATATATTGCATCAAGAAAGAAAACAAAAAACTAAGTCCTTGCCACGAAGCACTCCCCAACCAATTTCAGGTCATGGTCATGCCAACCAGGGCCAAGAAGGTCTTTTTCGGTGTTGGGAGGGTTCCAACTAGAGCCTGAGCCAACATGTTCTCCTTCGGTAGTGTCTTCTACTTACTTGTGTGACAGAGAAATGACTAAAGCTTGCCAAGGGAATTTTTCCTGAGGTAGCAATAGGCCCCACCTATCATGAGAAAAGGCAGGGGTGGTCCAAGTAGCGATGGGGAGCCCCATCCCCAAGCCCGTGGCAATAGAGGTGGTTTAACGTCCCACCTAATAGGTGACTAATGAAAGGATCAAGGAACACTACAATGAGACTGGTGCTAGGAACAACTTATGTGGTAACCACCCCATTTTTGATTGTCGCCACAACCACGAGGTGGAGAGTGACAAGCCAGGGACAATGAAACTCAAGCCACATTACACGAGGCACTATCCCAATGATGCAAGAGATTTTGGAGGTGTTAAACCTCGAGAGCAACCTTGTTAGCTTGAATTTGAATATGTAATAACACATTTGACATAACCATAGGATTTTTTATATAAAGAAAAGTTTTGATTCAAAACATAGTTAACAAATAGAAAACAATTTCTTTCTCTCCATATCCAAAACAAAATCACCCCTCTAAAAATATGACAAAATTGGGTGAAAGTATATAGCATCCTACAATTATCCCCATAAGAACATGATACCATGACATATTCTCTTGTCAGAAGGGTTAGAAAAAAATTATGGATCCAATTCCAAGCATTCTGAGCCTTGGGACAAAACTAGAAGATGTGTAATAAAGTTTCTAAAGAAGTTGGGTTGCCCACTCCAATTTGGAGTAACCATTTTCCAAAAGGTAGGCCCTAGTGTAAGATGTTCCATGCAAAATGATTAATTTTGGGATCAAAGTACGTCGCCCATATAGTATGGAATCTTCGACTCCACATTAAGGTGACAAATTGAATTCCCCATCATGAATTAAGCTTAGCCACCATGGGGAGGTGGGGAGAGAGCCACATGTATCCTTTCTTGGTCATGTAATTTGAAAATAGAGTATAAACATACCATTTCTAGTCTTTCCACCATGGTTGGGTAAATGTAACAAAAAAAAAATGTACCATGTGCACACGCACCGCAGTAATGTTTTTATCAATGGCTCATTTATCCTATTGGGCCAATCTGAATTTGCTTTGATGACATTCCATGATAACCAAAATTGTGATTGTTCACAAAAAAGGTCTTGAACATTGCATATCCCCCACCTAGAAAGCTTGAGCGCAGGTATCCACAATACCTCTGCAAGACAATGGTCATGGTAACGCATGAGGTAACACTACCATAAATAATGATGATTGAAGGAAATCCCATGTCACGAAAATTGTTTCCATTCTGCAAGAGCCAAGGCTTGAATTTTTCCCATGATTTCCATATGCTTTTGATAACAAATGAGCCAACAATTTTAATTGGAACGGGGAGTGAGAATGTTGGAAAATCATATCCCTTTCCTAGTAACACACATGTGGGGAGAACCTTCAGCAATGCAATGACTGATAAGAAATTTCCATGCTTCTTTCCCTTCAAGAACTTAGACATTCCACTTAGCACATAGGGTAGACCCATATCGATGGATTTCTATAAGCCCCATTCTCTAGCTTCATTAAGAAGACAACAATACTCCTAGGAAACACTAGGAAAGCCTTTTTCGGTGGTGGGGTTAGCCCATAAGAAGTCTCGCAGGAATTTTTCTAACTTTTCACAAATTTCTTTGAGGTCACCCAACATGAGGAGCAATAGAAATGGGTGGCTTCCAACACTTTGGAGCAAATTTGAAATTTTCCAGTGAGAGAAAGTGGTTTATTAATCCAGTGTTCCAACTTTCTAACAACACAAAGCACAACATATTATGAAAGTTTTGAATGGGTTTCCTGAAAAGAAAAGTGTATCCCAAAAATTTAAATATTTCTCCATGATGAACCCATTTATAGTCATAATTCCCCCAACCAAGGAGGTGGAGGAAGGAAGGATTGTCGGTAGCATTACGTTTTACACCACTAAATCGAAGAACCAAAGGCAAGGCAGACAATATCCTGATAACTCATAACATTAGAAATATTTTTCATCCTCAATCAGAGTGAGAAATAAGCATCAGAAAAATGTCCATTGAGGATTTTTATGGAGTCAACAACGGAGAGAAAGATGCCTCGAACAAGACATTGAGATTGTGAATTAGCTAGTAAATAGCAAAAACCTTCATTTGTCAAAACATATAAAGTGGGGGGAAAGGGGGCATCTGAAAGATCCCCAATAGATCTTCTGCCCAAACATGAACTTTTTCCACTTCACAAAATAAAAAAATATAATTTATAACAGCTATGGCAAATAAACTAGGGCAAACTAGATCTATTTCTACAAAATGCGATTAGGGTTTTGTATGTAATCACACCCAAACAACCCCAACTATTTATTACACACTTCCCAACAATAAAACAAACCTTATAAAAGATGTGGCGATTACCCTAGGGCAGTTTTAAATTAATTTAGGGCAGGTCGACTAGGGTGTGGAAGGGAAAACCATGCAAATGAATTCCAATTTTTATTTTACTTTATCACATGATTGCCACTATTTTTAGGAACCCAAAAATATAAAAATCAGAATTTATGGAGACCAAAATTACTCATAAATCAGATATGAAATCTGAATAATAAACTGCTTGAAAACCACTGTGAAAACCCTCTAAAAATTATGAAATTACTTTGCTTCACTTCACAAAAAACAGTAGATGATTTGACAATAGATATCAAATCTAAATACCTCATAAAACATGCCAAATCTATCCAAACTGGGTCGATCCAATAGAAGAAATATTGCTGCAATTTATTCACCAAAATACCTTCAAAGACATTGCTAGAAATGACTAAAAATCATATTACAATCAATGGGAATTTCTGAGTAAAAAACCCTCTCAAACTCTTGGGGTTTTCATCCATAAGAGGTAGAATTCACAGGGCGTTTCATCCTTGGAATTTTTGCAAAAGCTAAGAGCTCAATGCAAGACAAAAATGTCATATAAATTTTTTGGATACCTTTAGGCAAGTCAACTTCTTCTTTATATAGGAAATGGGGCCCCAAAGTGACCTTTGGACTTCCAATGAACGTGACCTTTGGACTTCCAAATCACATTCTCCCTTAGGAAGTACATTTTAATTATGTGTTTTTATTTTATTGCACTTTCCTACGTTCTATTTTAAAGTTAAGTCTATTAATTTATTATATGTGCTCTTTATAATATTATATTTTAATTTTAGCACAATATAATAAAGTTAATAAACTTAAGTCACCCTTAAGCTCACCCTTTGGCCGCCGGGTAGACAAAATTGGACCCAAAGGTCTTCGATAAGAACTATCCGAAAATATGGACATTACGGTATCCTTTACAAGTAGATATGAACACACAAAATTGCTCTTAGCTCTTTCCGTTGATAGTGATGTGAGCAGAGACATTAAAAAAGAGCATTTGAACCAACTAAAGGAAATTGGGGCTGAATCCTAAGTCTTAAAGCATGGTCAGAATGAAGGGCCATTCAATCTAATCATAAGTTTTCTCAAAATCAGATTTGATGGACATGGATTGCTGATTGGAGCGTCGAGACCATTCTATGCCCTCCCAGATAGAAATGACATTGTCCAAAATGTATCTTCCCTTAATAAATATCATTTATTCTTTCCTAATGATTACAGAGAGCTAGAGGCAAAGACGAAGAGCCAAGGCCTTGGTAACAATCTTATAGGAGACATTAAGTAGAGTACTTGGGCACCAATTGCAAATTTTATAAAATCCTCCTTGATTAGGGATGAATTTGATGTTCCCTCTATTGATAGTTGACCCTAAATTATGTGTGTGAAAACCCTCCTAATAGACTTGGTGGAGGTCAGGACCAACTAAATCCCACAATGATTTTTATAATTCGTTGGAAAATACATCGCAACCCATGATTTATCATTGGCCTTTTACAATGTTGCTTGATGAAGGTCTTCGATGGATAGTAATTTGTCATAAGCAATTCTCTAAGTAGGGGTAGCCTTACAGGGGACATCTTCCAAACATTGCTCTGGTGTAGCTTGGAGCTCCGTAGGGGGGAGCATGAATTTTGAACACATGCTTTTACTGCCTAATAAAGGCCTCAAGTATATCCTTAGTTTTAGTGAAACATGGGACATTTTCATCAATGCCTTTGATTTGCTATGAAAAGTGCTTATATTTGAGCATTTGAAAGAAATATTTAGACTCTATCACCAACTTTGAGCCAGTGCAACCTGGCTCAAATCTATGCACCTCAAACATTGTAGTTATTAGCAATTTGAATTTTATGTCTAAGTCACGCAACCTGTAATTGAAGTAGCTCAAAAAAAGGATTGTTATCCAACGCCACCACCACTTTGTTGAGCTCAGAAGAGGTGGCAAAATAGGAGTGGTACCGAATATGAGCCAGTTGACAACCATAAATTTTGAGGAATTTAGAGGTCTTAGTCCGTGCATCTAATCACCACTAGATCCATCTTAGTTTCGGAGTGGCCTATTAACTTATTGGCTGATGGGGCATTGGAACCAAGTTCCAACCCCATTTGATGTGATTGATAATGGAGTCATGCTCCACAAGCATTGTATTGAGAAAAAAATTGTTTATGACATGACGGTCGTTGGGATTTCCAAGCAATGTAAAATATGATAGAGTAGTGATTAGAAAGGAAAAAATTTGGAATTACTTCCTTAACAAGCAACGGAAATATGTTCCCTAAAGAAAAGTAAGTGTGCATCAAAAGAATCACCTGATCAATTCACTTAAGAAACTGATCTGGCCCACTGCATAGATTGGTCCAAGTGTACCAAGTCTATGACGAGGGCCAACAATGGGAATTTTAAACATAAAAGCTAAATTTTGTATGCATGTAGAACCAAGATTATTTCTCTCTAGTTGTCTAGCGCATTGATAAGCGGCCATAATTTTCAGTGGGAAGATCAATCACATTAAAATCATCACAAATCACCCATTGCACATCGATAACTTCATCGGTGATCCACTGCCATAAGTTTTCACTTTCAGAGGCATCATTGGAGGCATAGACATTGATGACACCAAAAGGGAAGCTTTCAATACTAAAAAGAACCCAAATAAGTTGATGTGCGAGTCTAATCCATGTTCCACGTAATGGGGCTACCATTTTTTTGAAATAAATGTTATTAAACCTGACTTACATCGTGGCTACTTGTTAGCACAAGGTTGTCAAGCTAAATAGTTTTTTACTTACAACAGAGAGCTAGAAATTTGCCACCTTAACTTCTTATAGGCAAAAAATATCCATTTTTGCAAAATTCCCATTTTTGCAAAATTCCTCCAAAATCACACATAATATACTTATGATTAGAGTTGTAAGACCTCGAACATTCCATGAGAAGCATTTCATGAGATACAAGAGTCAAGGGATATCTCTTTTGTCTCTAGGCCTTCCAAGGCATGAAACTGATTTTGCAGGAATTGTGCATTATTATGCTTCAAAAACTTATGAAACTCCACTTTTCATCCCCCAATATATTCAATGTTGTATTCCTCTTCTATTGATTCCATACTGCTTGTTGGGCTATGCTAGCGGTCCAACAAGTTTCACCAAGTTGGGTTATGGGCCCACTTTACAAGACCTTGTGCAAAAGTTGGCACATAAGGTATGGAAGTGGGAATTGTTGAGATCACCTGATAGAAACTTGACGAATTAGTGAGCACATTGGAAAACCTAGGTGTACTAGTGAATTTAGGTAAGATAGATTGAGGATCCACTTGAATTAGCTTTTTGGAGGCCCACATTTCTTGTGATTTTTCCTTAACAGTTGGTTTGCTTGGCCCACCACTAGTTGAGGGCTTAGATTGAGCCACATTTGTAATTGTTATATAGTTTATGTTATTCATGTAACCTTAACCGTTTGTCACCCATCTTCTTGTTGGGCTTAGGAGGAATCGGTGGCCGTTTTGGGATTGGGATTGTTGTATAACACATACAATGGGAAATACCTTATTTTTTTATATGTAACATAGCACCAGAAGCAAGTATTTGGAAGATTAACGTAAAACACTCCCTAGAAATAGAAAATTATCCCATCTTTATGTCTAATAAATCTTTTAGTTCATGGGATAAATCTACTTCCACATAGACTCGTCTTCAGGGTCTGACACTATATAAATTTTGAGGTTCCATGCAGACAACTCTTTCAATGGAAGACACTATCTGGTAAAAAATACATGCATGGAAATGGAAACTAGGAAAATCAACTTAGACTAGAACCTTGAGATCTATGTACTTAAACACCACAAAATCTCAGATCCACGGGGATAAAACTAACAAGGAGTTGCAGACATACCAGGTGGCTGATCTATTGAGAATGGTGAGCGCATGAGAAGGGTCATAAAAATGAAATATAAAAAAATCTTTTGTCATGCAATGCACACTTTCCATCCTAATGTTTGTGGGCATACCATGAACAGTTAACCCATGTATTGATCATACTTTCATAGGGGATACAACCCACAAAGTATCCTATTAAGAAATTTTTCTCTAGCCATTGACATGTAACATTAAAATCAGAAACAAGAAAAAAAACATTAAAGGGGATTCATTACCTCATGAAACACCTTCGGTATAAAATTTTAGGAGGGTTTTGATGGCGGCACCATTGTTCGTCAGCTCCACTAGCTCCAGTCACGCCATCAATAGCCAGACTGATGGGGAGGGGGGCATTATATAGGCCTTCCTGAAGGGAGAGGACCCCAAGAAAAGCCAGTAGTTACACTATCTCGTAGTGTCTGGTATGAGCATGTACTAGTTCACCCAAACCCTAACAAAGCGAAAAATTTGCTTCCATTAAGGAATTTTCAACACATATTTGCATATAATTTAATAAGTTAGTACCATCATTTGGGAGGTCTAGGTCTGTTGGGATTTTGGGAAACCAATATGCAATGAATTAAACAAAGAAATATAAATAAGTAGAGATATGAAATATATGAAAGCATGCAAAGAATATTGACACTCATATAACCTAGGAAACCCCTTTCAAATAAAAAATATCTTCCAAAATCTTGTTTAGTTTATTGGCTTGAAACCAACTTACAAATACAATATCCTTCCTTCTAAGCTCTACCTTCTGACTAATTATCTTCTCTACCTCTCACAAAAGAGCAAGTACTTTAATAACAAAAACACATCCTAAAATCAACCTATTTTTTTCACAAGACAAAATCCTAAAATACGACTTTTAAGCTAAGTTTGTTTTTTCACAAGATAAAAACATAAAATAAGACTTATACATTGAGTCATTACTTATTCCGCAATACTCAAGTTGACTTACTAAAAATAGACCTAATCCTAATATTGGTTAAAATTCCCAAAATAGAATTTTATGGAAGAAGGTGATAGATCCAACAATCTTTCACTTCTTGATTAATTCTATCAGGGAGACCACAAACACATTTTTTGGCAGTTGTAGGATACTAAGCCCATTTATTCTCTACACCAAGAAATTTTTTTAACACTCACTACCTTAGTCAATGAATATGTTGTATTCTATTGTATTTGCCTTTTTCTCCACTTTATCTATTAGCACCCTCTTCTCTTCCAACATTTCTCTTACAAAATTATATTGTAAATCAATGTGATTTATAAGAGACTGATACGTAGGGTTCTTTGTTATACAAATTGTACTTTATGAGTCACAACTTATTCTCGTTGTATTTGGACAAACCCAATTGAGGCGTAGAGTCTTAAAATCCAAACTACTACAGAGGCCATGTATACACACTTCCTTTCGTATACCAAGATGTTGGCATGGTTAGACATCACCTTAATAGAAAATAACATGGTGAGAAGTTCCATGTATACTTTTAAAAATTCACTTAACCACACTCTAATGCTCCTTTCCCAGATTGAACATATATCTACTAGCAATTCCCACCGACCATGTGCAACTTCACATTTTGTGTAGACCATTACACATATCATACTTCCCTCCACACGTGTAGATGGAACTTGATCCATATCATCCAACTCCTCTTATTTCTCTAGAAATGATTTAGTTGAGAATCTTTGACCAACTGGGAAAGGTGTGTTCACTGGGTTGTTGTCTTGCATACCAAATATTTCCAACACCATCTTCAAATACTTACCGTAATTGATCCAAAGTTTTATATTCACTCAATCCATTTTTATCAACATGCTTATAATTAGCTTTGTAGCACCAAGATCATTCATCTCAAATTATACAAAAATTTGTTCTTTCCCTTGTTTGATCATCTCCTTATTATTCCCAATCAATAACATGTCATCTACATAGAGCACTATTATGAAAAATGTATCCTCTTATTCTTTGAAGTACACACAAGGATTTTTCATACTCCTATCAAGGCCATGTTTGTGTGCATACCCATAAAAATTTTGATTTCAAATCCTTGGTGATTTTTTCAAGCCATACAAGAACTTCTTCAAGAAAAAACCAAGTCCTCTCTTCCTTTAACTCTATAACTGTCAAGTTGTGTCATGTAGATCTCTTCCCCAAGTTCTTTGTAAACACTCATATTTAGTAACTTATCCTTTGGAAATGACAAGTCTTCCTTGCTAAGACAAAGTGTAGTGCCTACACATGAAAGACCGGAACACGAGACAAGATAAACCAAGATATTTTTTGACTTTCATTTGCTTGCTACTAGACACCACTTAGGCTCACTTAGAATAACTTGAAATTACACCAACATGGACCCACACATACAACAAGATGAGAAATTAATTGATATCATAAGTAAAGACGACACACATTACCAAGCCTTCCTACGAGGCTTACAATGGGGATAGGTCATCATTGCAACTACCCCTTATCACTCCAAGAAGGAATCCAGGCTAGCCTTTGGTTCCTCCAATAGTAAACACACCACAACAACTTCGACAAGCCCCTTATCCCTCCATTATAACATGCACTTATCCCTCCACCATAAGACTAGCCACAAATTCCTTTGTTTCCCCAAAAAAAAAACACACATTTCCTCTTATTCCTCCCTTCACTAGCAACACCTTATTCCTCTAATAACAATGATGCAAACTCACCCAGGCATGGAGGAAATATATATACAACATTATAACATAAGACCCAACCAAGTACAAAATAATGACCCAACCACAATATGAACATCACAAATAGGCACTTTCCACAACACCACATTTTCACGATTACATCTTGAATTCAATAAAATTTCATTGTTTAACTTTAAAGACTTGAATAACATTTAATAAGTAAACATATATTCCCATTCTCTGAATTCATTTTCTTCATTTCATTCAACATTTAGCTTATAATGAATACACTTAATTTGGTTTGTTTCTCTTATTGCAATTAATTTGTTTAACCCATTGATGGTTAGAACATTTTAAAACACATACGCGACACCTAATGTTCAATCTCAAGCTAAGAATTCTTTCTCCATAAGTCATATTTACTCAACATCCTATTTCATTTCCACTACATAGGGGAATACTAACATGAAATCAAGAGGGAATGAAATTAGGTCTAAGAGTGGAAAATATCTTTTTCATCTTCGTTACTACATTTAAACATACAGTATACACTTCATTTACCTATTGTGTTAATACAATTTGTTATGTGATCTAACCATTCATTTTTCCTTATTTGTGAAGATCATGCAAATTGCAAATCCACTTGTTCCCAAAAGGATTCCTAGGTTTCAAAAAAATGTGTTACACATGGAACAACTCGTTTCACTTGTATTCACATAAAGATTTCTTGCATCTAGCAAAGGGAAAGATCACAGTTTCCACTTAACTTTACGCTAAAGAGGGAAGATCTCAAGCTACCTTATACTTAAAGTACATCTTGAAGATAAAATTAATTGGAAGTATTTATATAATATGCATGTGTCACATAAGTTTGTGTTCAAACAAGAGTTAGAGTTGTCGGTTTACCGAAGTTTGTTTGATCACATTTCAAGAAGTAAAAATTACATTCCCTAATTGCCCTTATGATCCCAAATTCCATTAAAGTGAAAAACAAAAGACTACTACAATGCTCAAAGGCGATAATCTAAAGGGTCGTTAGATTAGGGTAATTATAGTAACTTTTAAAGTAACACCCTAACATTGCTAAAACATTTGAACTTACCATACAAAAACAAGATTATTTCATTTGTCGTTATCCACAACTTACAAAACTTTAAAATATACACCAGCAATTATAATTTAACTACATAACTATACAAGTAATATTACCAATTCATTACAAATAATAATAATAATTTCTCTTGCCTAATGCAACAATATCATTATAAAAAACATCATTAGTAGTGTTATTGTTTACAATATACAAAGCATTCATTTCAATGGTACATGTCATCATAACATATTGAGCAAGCTATTGTTTTCTCCTATCCATGGTACCTACATCCACAACATGGTTAACAAAAAGGTTGGCATGGTACCTTTCCTATGATCTAACATAAATTATGATTTCCAAATTTTCTATTCATAATGAAAACAACCTGTAATCACACATCTGAAGAGATTCAGAAGTATAAATGTAATTTCTTTTAATTTTCCAAAGTAAAGAGAGCAATAGAGGAGAGAGAACACAATTTTTCCCACAATCAATTTTCTCAAAACAGGCATCAAAATGAAATTCCATATAGTCATATGTTAGTGTTTACAAGTTTCCTGATAGATATTTTATTTGAATAAGGTCCTACGCTAGTTTTCCCCATTTTGCTACAAGTTTACAAAAAGTGTCAAATTTAGTCAAGTGGGTCAAAAATCTGCATTCAAAAGCAATCTCCAAGACTCAAATACACAAAGATTCAAATTCCCACCCACTCCCCTATATGCAAGGAAACACTTGGAGATAACATATCCCAAAACTGTAAAATTGGGTTTAATTGGTGCCCATCTTTCCAAAGCTACCAATTGTAATTGCACCCGAATGACCTCGTCACCCAACGACTGAAGGCTTACAAAACCCACATGTAAAACTAGTTTTCAAAGTGATTTTTGCATAACAAAGGATTGGTAGTGATTGTAACGGATAAAAACTATAGGTATGCAGAGGCCGAATTCCATTCCTCCACCTTGTGCCTAAACGACAAGCCAAAACCAAATTGAACTTTTAACTTTATGCAATTGTCCCAAGCTATGAAGAGATCAAGTGTGCTTTTAAGCACGTGACGAAAAATAGTCAAATAAACATTCAATGTCATTCTAGGGTTTGATGATACACTCCACATAACAGGGAACATGGTCAAAGTTTGACTCTTCCCATTACGGGGTTTCAAAGGACATTTTGTGTGTCATTAAAAACATAGGTTCTATTAAGATTTCACAAAGTCGCCAAGAGTTAGTTTTAAACTAAAATTCAAGTTCAACTCGCCAAACGGCATGGCTTTAGTATCCAATGCTATAATATTAGAGTTTTCCAAACATCTCAAGAGGTAATCTGGGAGCTGGGTTTATGTTCAAAGTAACTTTTCTAGTTGCGTAAAAAAAAGGTAAAATTTACTATTAGGTACTACGTCTCATTTAATTCACCAAAAGTTAATCTTCTTTGATTTAATTTAATTTTCAACACCATTAAAAAATAGGGAAAACTAGAAATGCTAGATCATGCAAGAAAGAGGTAAGACAACCATGCCTGATAACCCAAATTGGCAAACAATAGTTGTGGGATTGGAAGATACACGTGCCAGTTCCATTTGCCGGTGGGTTCCAAGGTCTTTTCAGAAAATCCAGTTTAAGTATGGTTTGCAACCATTTCACATGGTCGCTGCAAGCTCCAAAATTTTGCATACATATACAACCGATTCACTAACAATTAATTCTCTCAAAACACTCTGCCCATTATGTTTTTATTGTTTCCAAAGCTCTTCGACACACCCATTTTGTGCATATCCTGCAACCATGCGTTCCATGAGAACACATCTCTTTGACGCATTCTATCAAATGGTTCATGACCCTTGCTGTGTGCTTCCATAACGCAACAACAATCCACACAATCACCGCAGGTTTAGATGTCGTCTTAAAAAAACGTTAGGGAGCCATCAAGATAGCCAGCATGGTAAGAAGGTAAATCATACAAACATGTTTTATTGGCAGTCGTACTACTGAAACTAAATCAAACCCTGCTCCAAAACTCAATTCCAACATTGGCTGGGTGTGAGCAAGAAAATGGCGGCTTTCGTGGTCAGCGCAACTCAATGAGACCACATTTCCTTGTTGGCATAGAAACAAAATAAAACAATTTCACATGCCTCATGTGTGCTATGACATAAATCTAGAGACGGCGTCTAGATGGAAAAGATACTCCTATTGTAATATTAATCCATGAAGCCACATTTTGCAAACATATCTAACAGAGCACCCTCAACAACATCTGAAATTTTTTCTTTCTACTCTGCTTGATGGAAGTCCATACCCTATTTTAAAACCCCCATTTCCGCGCAGGTGGGAGTATGCTGACTGAGGTAGAGGGAATGCCATAGATACAATGCCAACAGAATAGCAAAAAAAAGATCACAGAAATTAGCAGTTAATAAACAAAACGTCCCCTACAAGCTCCAAACAAACACATCCACACGGCCACCACAGATTTAGCTGGGTACATTGACGTTAAAGTTTAGTGTTTCCTTGAGATCTCCAGCATAACCAGGACTAACAAGAACTCCCCTCCATTGAAATAAAATAGCCCTCGCCAGTTGTATCAGTACAGTTACAAGCAAATAAAACAAAGGAAGCCTACACGGCTGGGGAAGGGGTAACATGAGAGCACTTAAAGCAGATGTTTTGACTACCAAGGCACACGCCTTCTGAAACCTCCACCCCATTTGCCTCTGGTGGATGCCACACACTATTCCAAAGCTCCCATTGCCACAGGCTAAGTCACAGGATTCGCCGAATTTTGGCTTTAAAATTCGAAATTCGGCGAATTCAATAAAAATTTAAAAAAAATCGTTCAAAATCGTTTAAATTCGCTGGAAAAATCACTGACGAGTGCGGGCGAGGTCTGCAAAGCACGTTTGGACGCTGGAAAATGCGTCTGAGGTCGCGCACTGTGTCGGATGTGCCCTTCTGTCCATTCGTCCGTGTCAGCGATGCCATGACTGTAAGTCTTTGTGAAGTTTTTTTTGTTTCGCATGAGTGAAGTCGAGGGTTCTGCCAAACGATATTCCACTCAGACTTCCCGTTGGATATTTTATTTATTCTCGTCCACGATCAGGGCTTCACGGTTTTTAAATCATATGTTATTACTAACCTACTACCATTGTATAAATTTAAATTTAATTCCGTATTATATTTGTAATAGAAGTCACGACTTTAATTTCCATATTATGTTTTGGACTACTTAAATCCCAGTATGTTTACGCTTTTAGCTATACACTATATTTAACAATAATCCATTTTGTTAGGGGGTCTAGTTAATTGTGATGTTATATAGCACATACGTTGACTAAGTAAATTGGGATCTCATTAAAATATAAATATTTTGGGTTGTCTATTTCAATAAAAATAAAGCCACAATTTTATTTAGATAATCTTAGTTACATCTTCAAAAAGGTGAAATATTACGATTAGAACATGGTACATGTAAGATTTTAATATAGTATTTAGTTTGATACTTATGAATTTAATATTTTTATATATCCACTATTCTTGTATATTTATTATTTATTGTTTATTTTTATGTGCTTAAATTCTCTACGAACTTGTATGTTCTATGCTATATTTTCTCTATGTTATTATATGTTTTGTGTTATGTTTGATATTTGCAGTTGTATATTTAATGTTTTATCTGTCATGTCATTACATGTTTGTTGGCATGTAAAATGTCTCCTCATTTTAATTGATAACTCGACAGAAATTTTTGTCACTTTTTGGTCAAGTGAGTTGAAATTTGTCAAATTGTCCCTTTTCAAAGATCAACGTGTGAGGAAGGTTTTGGGAGCCTTTGGTGGTTTCAGAAGCCCATATTATAGTCATTAGAAAGGTATCTAAGTATTATTCGTGACAATATGATTTAGGAAAGGTTTTGAGAGCTTTGCACTAGGCTTGGGAACACATTCACCTTTATCACTTTTTGGGAAAAAGGTGCTCTCAGTCATCAAAGGAAGATCAACTTGTGTAGAAGGTTTCAGGAGCTTCAGGTGGTTTTAGAAGCCCAAATCGTAGTCATCAGAAAGCTTTCAAACATCAAGAGTGGAAACCTTTCAGACACTGAGACACACGATTCTTTCTGGAAGAGAGAACTTGCACATAAGGTTTTGGGAACCTCAGTAGAGTTAGGAACCTAAAAAGTGGTCAAACTAAAGCACATCGAGTTTAGTTTTGTTCATATCCATCTCAATCTCGTGTAGAATCTCAACTCATCATCATGCCTCTCTATGCCAAAATGGTGAGTTGACTCAAAACTCGAGGAGAATTAATTTTCAAACGTTTTTAAAGGGTTCTATTGGATTTTTGGCCCATTTCCAGCTAAATTGATATATTATACACCCCATAAAGGTTAAGTTTTGGTCTCAAACCCAAAAAGTGCATCTCAGATTCTAATTCTCTTTTGAGTTGCTTATGTCAGCAACTTAAGTGACTTAGGCACACTTTTAAATCTTGATGGCCTTTTGAAGTTGCAAAACATAGTCTGTACAATGATTATTGAATCCACTCCTCCTCAAGTGCATCATCCTCCTATTTGTTGATGTGAAAAGTAAAAATTAACATGAAAATATAATACTTTACTTGTTTTGAGTGTTGTTAGCTTCCCCCTCTTAACATAGGTGTAGTTTTGGCTGCCCCATGACATTAACGCACTTTGGTGTGTCCATTGCACCCCAAAAATGTGCCCCCCTCTGATTGGAGTGCCCTTTGGTGGAGAGGAATACAAAGTTGGTGCATTTATTTGTTTACACAAACAAAACCCAAACTCCTCCACTTAAGCCACATTTTCAAAGTCTAGATTTCCCCCCAAAACTCCAACTTGAAAATAGATAAAGTGCAAATCCAAACTCTTTTGAAACCTTGTTTTTTAGCACACCCTCTCTTTGGAAGTACCTTCAAGATGATGTAAGAAGAAATGGGTGTAATTGAGTCATTTATTTTCTTCACCCACTTGAAATTTATTGTCATGAAAACCCTTATTTCACTTGTTTTCTCCAAAAACTTCAAATGAACACAACTTGTGATCCCCTAGAAAAAATCTTGTGAAATTTTCCCATGAATCATCATCCAAAACAAACTCATTTTGGTCCATTACCCATTTTTTAGTAGGGAAACTCATTCCATGTGATTTAACTATTGTTTGCTTGAAAACCTATTTTCAAAGCTCGCCATACAACCAAAGATTGTTTTGTCATTTCCCACCATTTTTTATAAGAGATCCTCACTAAAATTGAAGCATATTTTTCTCTCGGAAATACCTTCTTGAAAAATCAAGTCTCATCAAATTTGGATGTATTTTTCTCCTCTCCTACAATGGCCTAAACAAGATTACAACCAAAAATCCCACTAAAAACCTTGAATACATGTGAATCGAGGCAGAATATCGTTCCTCTTGTCTCTCTGAGCTCCACCAACATTCTCAAGTCCTTTGATACTAAAAATTCATAACATGAAATTACATTACTCCAAGATACAAATGCATCTCAATCTTGGTATTATCCAGATATTGGAGACAATAATGTTGAACACGTGGACTTCGATGACCTGAAACGAAGGATGGAAGAAGGAACCCACACCACACTAGCCGAAAGAATCTTTCATAATGGATTATATTGAGCCATCGAGTTCCCATTAGAAATCCAAGACATCAAATTTATTCTCACATGTGCATGGAATTATGAAGTAGAAATTTAAACTATCATCATTTCTAATGGTTTCACCATTGTCATATTATCTCCTGAAGGAATCTCAAAATGCTTATGCATACCGAGACCTAAGAACGCGGTGATCTTGAGGAAGGAAAATGCTTTGCTTGAATGGGAAAGAAAGGAGTCTTGTCTACAAGGAGTAATGATTGAAAATTGGATGAAGATGGCTCATAAGCTTTCTCTCCTTCCGAAGCCCCTCTCTTGCTTTGAATTCATTAAAGAAATCTCTGATTGCATAGTCATGTTCAACATGCTCATGGGAGAGGCCTCAACCAAGGACTTTCACCCATGGATGTCTCATTTCACTTTGATGACCAGAAAAGTAACTCAAAAGATTGATTGGAGCCAAATCATCAATGATAATTTGTATTTGTAGTTGATAAGCCTTGAGAGGATAAAGCAGTTCACAATGACTTCTTACTTGATATATTTCATCGTAGCCTTGCAAAAGTGGCTCGGGTTGTCTTTTCAAAAAAATCTCCCAAGAGGTGCACCAATGTATCAAGTATACCCGTAATTCACTTTAAAGGAATACAAGAGGCATTATACCTGAGTTAATGATGTCTTTATAATGCCCTTGATTAGGAAAATGGAAGGAGATGTCAATCGTAGGTTGTTTACAGAAGCTTGTGAACTAACCAAGAAGTATGGAAGTTATTTCATGCATTCAAAACATTTTCCTAAATTTGTGTTAGAGGATTTGATGATGCTCCAATGAAGCTTCCTCATTTCCCAAGCAACAAGTTGGTTCTCATTGAGTTGTGTCGACAGTTGTTTTGGGTGCATCTTAAGTGCCATGAAAGAAAGAAGAAAGGTGTAACTTTCCCAATTCAACTGGGTATCTACTCTTGTAGGAATTTGGGAGATGCGGGCAACATCGAAACTTCCCTAGAGTCATTAAACTTATATGCCTACTCCTTAAGGAGGTCATATGATAGTAAGAAGTATATAAAAGTTGAGCATAAGTATCTTAACATTTCTCATCAACCTGAAATGGAGGATTATTGGGAAGATTGTGCTAACGAGATTGAAGTTCATCAATGCGGCTTCTCCAAAATGAAAATACAATAAATTAAATACTTCCATCACAAATGTATCATAGAGGAAATAGAGGATGATGCTAGTGATTTGTTTGAATCGGGATACCTAGAGTTCGTTCACTTCACACCACACCATCTTGTAGACTGGTCAGTTGTAGAGCATGTTGACATCCTAACACATACTATGGCAGTCCTTTTAAAGTCAAAAAAGTGGTTTCTTAAGAAGGTGCATGAACTCAACTATACCCCTTCACCTTCTTATAAACAATTAGAGAAATCAAAGAGAAAAGTGTATGCCAGAAAATTGAGGGGCCCTAGGAGTGATAACACCCCTTAAACAAGGCAACTTTCACAAAAAAAAATTCCATAGCATCAATATGAGTCTCCTCACAAGAAGTTGCTAGTGGGAATGACTAATCAATGTGCTCTCGAAAAAGGAGAATTAATCATTTAGCTTGCAAGGAACAAGTCCAAATCTCATGAGTCTCTCATGTAGTCACTACATAGGTCTCATGTGCCCCCAATACAATATCACACGGTAAGTGATCCTGAACCCTCTCCAGTTCAAAATAAGGCAACGGTATCCTTTTCTCCTATAGGTAGTCTGACATTTCACACTTCACCTTCTTCCATAGGACAAGTTTTCTCATGGGTTCAATATATTATAAAGATTCGTTAACATACCATTTCCAAAGTAAAGGCCCTAGTGGTTGATATATCTCTTGAATATTTCCCATATCATTTGATCCGAGGTCGAGAGATCAAAGAAGAGGTTAACAAAAACCTGAGTACAATGAAATTCTCCCCATTGCACTTTGATTTTGTATCATTGGATGAATTTTAGAAGTATATCTAGAACATTGTGAAAGGAGAGCTATCTGAACTGTAGTCCTACAGTGATGAACTCGTGGACACTCTAGCTCATATACAAGGAACCATTTCCAACACAGCTCAAAAGATCCCAAAATGGATCAAGCATTGCAAAATAATTAAAGGGGCAAATGATCGCTACCTTGATATTACCACAAGCACCGTCATTCCTTGGATAAGAGAATGTTACGCCCTTAACCTATTGCTTGTATTAGGATATGAGTATCCGAATTGTGGCTTACCATATCATTTTATTATGTCATTTATACTATCTCATTCTTAGTAGGTCAGCCTTGGTGTTGGCCATAACATAGGAATAATATTTTGTAGGGGACTGTAGGTAGTAGTTTATCATCATTCAAGCATTTGAGTCTTATTGTATGGTTTGGAGGTTGCCCCCTCGAAGTGGCGAGGCTATTTTAATTGCATATTGAGATCATTTATCTGAAATATTATGTTCTTTGGTGTTCTAATTTATTCTCATAATCTAAATTATAGAAGTAATTTGATTACAAGTGGTATCAGAGCTGTGATCTGTGCCAAAATTAGGGCAAAAACCCTAATGTTTTGTTTCCACTATATATTGCGAACTAGAGTGACTTGGTCTGATATTTTTTTTACCAGAGTTGCAAATCCTTTTAAATAAGATTCCCTAAAAATTTCAGAATTTTTTTCTTTATTTTGCAAAAATTATATTGAAAATTTAGGGTTTTTCATTTAATTACTCCCTATGCTGCAATTTGTGGAATTTTTCCAAGTTCTTTACATTTTCAAAAAGATCTTAAAACATTATTGATAATATCTTCTTTGTGTGTTTTCCTATTCATTCGATTTGGTATCGAAACCCTAAACCCTAGAGTTTGACATCATGGTGGGGCCTTCTACAAGAGCCAAAAAGAATATTGTCACTCAAGGTAAAACCCTAGATAAAGATGGGGTGAGTAATTGAAGAGTTAGAGTCAGTAGGGGTAAATACAGGTTCTTCAACACATAGGGTTTACCTCAATTGAACATAAGGTGAGCCAACTCGAGTATGAAATGTACAAAATATCCAATCTGAGATAGCCTGTAAAGGAGACATAGACCAAATAAATCAGTGGTTGGATGATATCATGCAACATATAAAGGGTAAACAGTCTATCCCAAATAAGACCCAACTCAACCAAGGAGGATCTTCAGTTCAGAATAATGGGCAAAATAACCATGTTGGATCACTTTTCTAGCCCAATCAGAATCCAACTTATGCATAACCATAGAAACATGATGCTGAAAGTGGAGATGCACATATTTGATGGGAAGGATCAACTGAATTAGATCAATCAAATGGAGAAATTATTTGAGTTACATCAAACCCCATCAGGACATAAAGGTGACCTTGACATCCCTGTATCTTGAACCAGACCAATTCATCTGATATCGATGGTTATGTGCTCAGAGGCAGAAGAGTGATATCAGTGTCACTGGGATAGTTTTTACTGAGGAGTTGTAATTACACTATAGTTCTAGTTGTTTCAGATAACTACTTTAGTCAATTGGAAAAGTTATGACCAAACAAGATCAAACAAAGGACTATGTGCATCAATTCCATAACATATCCTCAAGGGTGGAGAATATTACAAAAGAGAACCTGAATGACCCATGTTTCTTAGTGGTCTTAAGGACCACATTGAGCATGATGTATGTATGTTTAATCCACTCAAGATTTTTGATTCTATTATCATGGAACAGTAGAGTAGAGGAAAAAATTCTTTGCAGGACGAGGCAACATTTCACTAACACTAGAGACCATAAGTACCCCTTCCCCACCACTCGCTTGGCTAATTAGACTAAATCCTTAACAAATGGAAGAAAAAATAACATAAGTACTATCTTTTAATTGTGACAACAAATATGGACCAGGACACAAATGTGTTGAGAAGAAGAAGTTCTATATTGGAGGAGGAAATGAGGATGAAGATGAAGCCGAAATTATAGGAGAAGTTAAAGAACCAGTAGAAGATGAAGTAGAGGATCACAAACCTACAATTTCTTTTCCATGCATTTTTAGGTATTAGTACTCCTCAAATACTCAAGGTTATTGGATATCTCAAAAAAATATAAGGTGACAATGTTGATTGACTCAAGAGAGTACTCATAAATTCATAAATAGTAAGTTAGCTACCCGCCTCAATTGTTTTATTTACCCAACTCCAGAAATGTAAGTTATGATTGTGGATGGTGGGATAGTAAATTGCACATGAAAGTTTCATAGTATCAAGATCTCCATTGGAGATTACTTGTTAGACTCACCTATGTTTGTCTAGTTCTATGGGAGAGTGAAAATATTATTTTGGGTGTCCAATGGCTCACAACCTTGGGTACTATAGAGATGAATTTCTAAGAATTTTTCATGTGATTTCATTAAGAAGGAAAGAAAATACAATTGAAAGGGATGATAGCTAAGTCTACACAAATTATTAGATCTGTCATCAAATGCAAAAGGTTCTCAGAAAAATGAGTAGGTGGATTTGTAGCAAAGTTATTTTCCATAGAGGTACAAAATATAGAGTGTTCAATGCCACTCGATCTTCAAAAGATTGTTGATGCTCACTCATCTAGTTTTTATTCAATTCAAAAGGTAATACCACTAGTTAGGGATCACAATCATGCCATTTGGTTGATTCGAGGGAATCAACCACCTAACATCAGATCATATAGATACCCATATTCCTAGAAAAGTGAGATTGAGAAAATGGTACATGAAATGTTGAAGGAAGGTATCATTAGGCATAGCTCAGAGCACATATTCTTTGCCAGTGGTCATGGTACGTAAGAAGGATAAAACATGGAGGATGTGTCTAGATTACCGAGAAATCAACAAGTCCACTATCAAAGATAAGTTTACTATTCCAATAATTTATGATTTACTTGATGAATTGCATGGTGCTATTTATTTCATCAAAAATTAGATCATCGTTCGGGGTACCATCAAATTAGAATAAGAGAGGAATATTTTCATAAAATGGCTTTTAGGACTCATGAGGGCCATTATGAGTTCTTGGTAATGCCCTTTGGTCTTACAAATTCTCCTTCAACATTTCAAAGCTTGATGAACACTATTTTTAGGCCATTTTTAATGAAATTTGTATTAATTTTCTTTGATGACATATTGATTTACAGTAAGACATGGGAAGAACACTTGAAACATGTAAATAAAGTGTCAGAATTTTTTGAGAAACATAAGCTTTATGCAAAGCCATCCAAATGTTCTTTTGGTGTACAAGAGGTAGAGTACTTGGGTCACATTGTATCTCATGAAGGTGTCAAATTTAACCCTTAGAAGATCAAAGTCTATGGTGGAATGGCCAAGGCACAAAACTCTAAAAATTCTCTAAGGGTTCCTTGGACTAACAAGGTACTACAAAATATGGTTAGTGAAAGGTATATGGTAGAATTTCATCTCCACTCACTAAATTTCTAAAGAAGGATGCCATCCATTAGATAGACATAACCACTAAATCCTTTGTAGCAGTTGAAGGAAGCCATGTGTACCACCCCAGTTTTGGCTACTCTTGACTTCTCAAAAACCTTCAATTGTTGAGTGTGACGCTTTAGGATCAGGATTGGGAGCATTTCTAATGTAGGAAAGAAGACCAATTATATTTGAGAGTCACTGATTAAAAGGAAAAGATATGATCAAAAATTTCTATGAGAAATAAATGTTAGTTATTCTTCACGTGGTCAAGCAATGGAGGCCGTATCTAATGGGTAAGACATTTCAAGGTTTAAATTGATCATAATAGTCTCAAATAATTTTTAGATAAAATGTTATCATATAAGGAACCAACAAAAGTGGGTAATAAAAATGTTGGGTTATGATTTTGAAATAATATACAAAAAGGGTAAATAAAATTTAGTAGCCGATGCATTGTCTAGAAGGGATATATCCGCAGATGCGTTACTATGTGCAATGTCCATGTTGAAGGCCAATTGGGTAGATGAAGCAAGATTAGAACGGGAGAAGGAAAAGTATACATAATCTCTAATACATAATATTAAGAAAGGACTCTATAACATCTAATAAATTTGAGTGAAAAGATAATAACCATATGGTACAAGGACATGTTATACTTTTACAAAGATTTTGAGTTGAAGCATAATATTATTGCAGAGCTACATGCATCGCCTGTTGGAGGACACTCTGGGTTTTTAAAGACATATCATAGAATAAAAAGAGAATTATTTTGGGAAGGACTCAAGGGTGATGTACATTTTTTTTGTATCAAGAGTGTTTGGTGTGCCAACAGAAACAAAGGTGAAAACATTAAGACACCATGTCTATTGCAATCATTACCAATTCCTAGCCATATATGTGAGGAGGTCTCCATGGATTTCATCACATGATTACCTTTTTCAGAGGGTAAGAATGTTATTTTGGTGGTTGTGGATAGGCTCACAAAATATGCCCATTTTTGTGCCTTGTCAATACCCATTTGCAGCCAACTACAGTCACAACTATTTTTTTGGAGACAATTCAAAAGCTACATGGAACCCCAAAGATAATTATAAGTGATCGTGATCCTATTTTTACGAGTAATTTTTGGAAAAAATTATTTACATGTTTGGGTACTCAACTAGCTCATAGTTCATCTTACCATCCTCAAACTGATGGGAAAACATAAGTGGTTAACAAATGACTTAGAGGGGTATCTACGTTGTTTTGTATCAGATAAGAAGGAACATTGGGTTAAATGGCTACCATTTGCAGAATGGTGGTATAACAAATCTTTTCACACCTCTTCTCGAATTGACCCAATTTTTAGCATTATACGGTTACCATCCACCATCTATCACTTCTGTCCTTGAGGGTGGAAACTAAGGTCAAAGATGTTGAGGAATAAATTTAGCATTAACAACAAGGTTTTGGATAGTTTGAAGGATAATTTGGCATTAGCACAAAACAGGATGAAACAACAAGCAAATCAACACCATGTAGTGAAAGAAATTTTGAAATTGGTGACTTGGTTTTTGTGCGTCTATGCAGCCTTACATAAGCATATCTCCCTGAAGCAATAGAAAAAATGACAATGAACTTGCTCCTAAATATTATGGTCCTTATCAGGTTCTATAGAAAATTGGAAGTGTTGCTTATTAACTAGAGTTGCCTCAATCTTCACTCATACATCCAATATTCCATATTTCATGCCTGAAGAAGGTTATTAGACAAAAATTTATAGCCCAGGTAGAGCGACCATTTTTTGATGAGGAAGGAAGAATCATTTTGGAGCCAAAGAAGATTATACAAACATGTACTAAGAGGTTGAGAACCAGAGACATTAAGGAATACCTGATCAAGTGGAAGAATCTGAGCATAGAGAATGCCGACCTAGGAGGAGGAAGGTTTTTTGTAGCAACATATAGGATTATTCAACATTGAGGAAAAAATTGGTTTGAAGGGGAAGAACATGTTACACCCTTAACCTAATACTTGTATTAGGATATGAGTAGCTGACTTGTGGCTTACCATATCATTTTATTATGTCATTTATAATTTCTTATGCTTAGTAGGTTAGCCTTGGTGATGGCCATAACATAGGAATAGTATTTATAGGGGATTGTAGGTAGTAGTTTATCATTATTTGAGAATTTTATTCTTATTGTATGGTTTGGAGGTTTCCCCATCGAAGTGGCGAAGCTATTTTAATTGCATATTGAGATCATTTATTTGAAATATTATGTTATTTGGTGTTCTATTGTTGTTCATAATCTGAATTATAGAAGTAATTTCATTATAGAGAAGTTTCAAAAGTAGTGTTCAAATTCAACTCAATAATGAAAATTCAAAGAATCTCTCCAACACAGTGAATCAAAGGATATTTTTCTTCGTGTGCTCCATATATAGAATGATTTTTCCCCTCCTTATTCTTTCCTCCTCTCCTCATTCTCTCATGTAGGAATAAAATTTTCAATTAATCAACTTACGTGATTTCCAGTTCTTCATTGGGGAAATCACTTTTTCCAAAAAGTAACTTAAGTGACTTCATTTCCATTCTTGTAAAAGCACTTTTCTTAAAATAAGAAAAAGTGTCTTGTTGGAAAGGAATATGAATGACATGTAGGAATATGAATGACATGTAGGAATATGAAAGGTCATCTTTCTTTGGCTATATATTAGGGCCTCTTCTTTACTGTAAAGGATCAATTTTTGCTCCCTCTATAACATACTATAATTCCTCCATTCCTATCTAGTAAATTTTCTCCATTATCCTTCTATCACTTAACCAGATGTATTTTAGTTTTGTAAGGACAAAAGGGATTTATACATGTTGATAATGGAATGAACATCAACATTTTAACTTTGTGTCAATCCCTAATTTTTGTTTCACGTTCTTTACATAAATTGCATATGTTTGTCAATATCTTCTAATTGAACTGGAAAGCTCTCTGGATTATAGTTAGTGGAATTTGCTTTCAACTCACTAATACAATTCCCCTCCTCATTCTTCTCCACTTACTCACCTATCTTTCCCCATATCGCTTATATATTGTTGCAGTTATGACAAGGGTATTTTTGCACATTCCCCAGTATATGACCACCCCGATAGATAGTTTAGCGTACATTTTTCCAACTTTCAATAAATGTGAGCTGCCCCATCTTGAAGCAAAGGGACTTAGTCCTGTGAGCGTTGATGAAATCCCCATTTTTTCCTTGAAAAAATATTTCACCAGCGGTGTTGTATGATCTTGTTTTCTCTATAAGCATTTTTTAATTTATGCAATTTTATGCTCTATGCTTTGTTTCCTCTATGTCATTATATGTTCTATGTTTTATTTGTTTGTGTGTCATTATTTACTTTGTGTATTGATTTCTCATTGCTCATCTTTTTTATGCTCAATCTTAATTGCAAACTAACCCCTTTTTAGGTCACAAGAGGAGAGCGAGAGTTTTAACACATGAAAGAGCTATTTGCAAGTACTAAAGTACAATTACATGAAACCAGACAAATATCCCAGATTCAGAGACACAGCCGCATCAGGTGTCATAATTAAGTTATAAGTCATAATAGTAGAGGATGAATTCAACAACCCTAGGATGTATTCATCAGGAGAACCTATCCTAGGTGGGTGAACCTATCATCCACTTCATTCAAAACTCTAAAATGTATAGACATTGTTGTAACAATGGACAATATTCTTGCCCAATTTTAGATCACCATTACACAACCTGAGCCTACTTTGGGTGAATAGGTTCCAAACCCTAACCCTATTTTTTATTGATTTAATGAAATTTTAAATCTTTATAAGAGGAATGAGATCAAATGAATACAATAGTAATAAACAAGATCTATCATACAAGAAACAAACAAGTGTGTACAATAGGGAAATAAGAGTGAATTAGCTTGTATTGACAAATCTGGATTGATTTTGGACTAATAAATAGACTGAGAAGGTTAGATCTGAACTATGTGTATGATGTCTAAGAAATTGGGATCTGAAACCTCTTCGAATAGGACCAGCCAAGGGCTGGTGTTTGAACTAGGTACAAGTGTCCCGACAACAACTCTACTTCTTATCTTTTCAAGGTTTGAACTTGCCTTCTTCCTTTCGCTCTTGGTCACATCCACTTCATTGTAGTGTTCATGTGTTACATTTGAACCTGCAAAACAAACCCTAACTACCTACACAAGGATAAAAAAACAATAGATGAAGTAAATACTGCATATGTTTAAGTCATACTGACCTCAATGGTCACCCCAATATGATTGTCACCTAGCGTTACACTACATTTCAGACTCTATGTAGTTTTGGTATTTGTGTGAGATTGAATTGTGTCCCTTGAAGTTAGGTTGCCTTTGTGCAAATTACACCAAGATAGTGGGCTGCAACTATTTTTCTTCCAAGATGAATTTATGGGGTGAAATTTAGAAATAGTCCCTCCTATGCAGTGAACAATGCATCCCACATGCAATCTTCGAATGTTGCTCTTTTCCCAAGTAGTAGATAGTAAGTAATAGCCCCAAAGTTGTCCATCCCCTCACAATAATGAGTAAGTTTTGTATATATATGACTCCCTTGTTTGAATTTCGACACTTAGTGACACCAAAGGCCGACCAAAAGAATTAGAAAATACCCAAATTTAAGTGCTAAGCAGTAGTTTAAAAAACCAAAGAGAATGGACAAAAGTACCCAAAAGGGACACTAGTGTCCATGTGGTAGTGTCCTTAATGGGTGCTACTGTCTTAAAGCCAAGAAACAAAAACATAACCAAGAACAGAGGCATGGATCCCTATGACTCAACCAAAAGATGTAAATCTAAGAAGTATAAGACATTTTCACAATCAAAATCAATCAAAAGTAATAGAAGGAATAGGAAAAAGTTTTACTAGTGTCTAATCTTTGTACTTAGAAATCATGTATATAACAACATACTAGAGGCGTGATGTACTAGTAATAAGTGCATAATTTTGTGTCTATGTTTATAACTTTCTTAAATACTTATGCTAATAATAAAACATCATCATTTCACAATCCAGGAATGTTGTATTTAATGTCATGGACTTGACAATGAATACTTGAAAATAATATTTGACACAGAAGCTTTGCACAGAAACAAGACGGTGCTTGTGTATTTTATTAATATCAAAATCAAGCATTACAAACAAATGAGAGAGCTGCAATATTTATAGATATTGGACAACTTCTATCTCATCCACAATATATGGAAACAAATCACCTAATCTGAGAAAATATGCAGAAATAACATATTGCCCCTAACTGCCCCTATTGCCCCTCATGGAAATCATCTGGGAACAAAATATGCAAGATAGAACATGATCCCACAAACATTGGGATGAGAACACTATCACTTAGTTAACTAACAACTAAGGATAACTAATACCTATTGACATAAGTTTAAAGTATTTAAATTAAATACTTTAACTTATTACATTTATTCAAATATCAACTAATGATGAATTAAGCTAAGTTTTATTCCTAACATTCCCCCCCTTAATTCAACATGGTCTCAAGTGAACAGGAGAGAAATTCTCTAAAACCCTCAAATTTACCTCGAGCAAGTGACTTTGTGAAGACATCTGCATGTTGCATATCTGTTGGGCAATATTGGAGCTGGATGTTGTTGTTCTGAACATGTTCATGAATGAAATGTACCTGCACCTCAATGTGTTTGGTGTGCTCATGAAAAACTAGATTCCGAACAAGTTTTACTACTCCTTCGTTATCAACATGTAGGATAGTTGGATCTTTCTGTGGTATTCCCAATCCTTCAAGTATACGTCAGAGCCATATCACTTCACAGACAGCTCCACCTGCTATGATATTCTGATTCTGTGGAGGATCTTGAAACACAAGTCTGCTTCTTACTCCCCCATGATATCGGTCCAGATCCCAAAAAGAATACAAATCCTGAAGTGGATTTCCTATCATCTATGTTTCCTGCATGATCTGAATCTGAATATCCTGTCAAGAAGAAGTTATTATTCTTCTTGTATTCTAGGCCATAGTCCATAGTTCCTCTGATGTACCTCAGTATCTATTTTGCTGCTTTCCAGTGAGAAACCCTTGGTTCTTGCATGAACCGTGAAAGATAGCTGACTGCATAGCTGATATCCGGCCTAGTGTAAGTCAAGTAGATGAGACTCCCGATCAACTGCCGATAGAGAGTTACATTTACTTGTGGTGATGGATCTGTTCGAGACAGTTGAAGTCTTGTCTCCATAGGTGTGGAAAATGGCTTACAATCCATCATATTGAATTTCTCGAGTGTTGTCTTGGCGTATTTCAATTGTGACACAAAGATATGATTTTCTCTTTGCCAAACTTCAAGTCCAAGACAATAATGTAGAAGCCCGAGATCGGTCATGTCGAATGATCATGTTAGATCTTTCTTTGTTGACTCAATCATCCTCACTGATCCTCCAGTGATGACTAGATCATCGACATATACTACAATGATCACTATCTCCCCCCTTGCTTTTTGAGATAGAGATTAGGATCGTATGGACTCCTGTTGAATCCATGTTGAATGAGATGCTCGTCAATTTTTATGTACCATGCCCTAGGAGACTGCTTTAGACCATATAGTGATTTTATGAGTTTACATACCTTTTCCTCTTTACCTGGTATGACAAAACCTTCTGGTTGAGTCATGTAAACTTCTTCCTGTAAATCACCATTAAGAAAGGCACTTTTCACATCCATTTGGTGTATTTTCCAACCAAATTGTGTAGCTAGAGAAAATATTAACCTGAAAGTTTTTATCTTAGCTGTGGGAGCAAAAGTCTCCTCATAATCAATGCCTTCTTTTTGAGCATATCCCTTAGCAACTAGTCTAGCCTTATGTTTATCAATTTTTCCATCTGCTTTGTACTTTGTTTTGAAGATCCATCTGCATCCAATCAGATTTTTCCCTGGTGGAAGATCTGTAAGTTGCCATGTATTATTTTTCATAAGTGACTTATATTCTGCATCCATAACATCTTTCCAAGGTTTAGACTGTAGGGCTTCTGAAACTGTGGATGGCTCAGTAGTTTCAACAACTTTACCCATTAAGGCCAAATTGACCTCATTTCGAGCCATACTGTGAGTCCTCATTCCAGTGGTAGATGTGTCGGGGACACTATCCAATTTTGCATCTCTAATCATACTTGTATACCATTTAGGCATACTTTTTGTGGTTCCTGTGGGAGGTTGAATTTCACCATCTTCCCCATCATCACTGTCATCATCAAAGTGATTACCATCCTCTGTTTTCACTGTAGGGATGATTTTTTCATCATGTGAGTGTATGGAAGGAGCATCTTGCTTCTTTCTTCTCAAAGAACTCAACATCTCGACTAGTGTATACCCTTCTTGTTTTTGGATCCATAAGTCTATAGCCAAGTGCTTCATCATTGTATCCCAAGAAGATAAGTTTTTCTGATTTCATATCAAGCTTAGTTCTTTGTTTCTTAGGAATGTGCATACTTGCTTTACATCCAAAAACTCTAAGGTGTGAAATAGATGGCTTATGCCCTGACCATGCTTCCTGAGGTGTTACTCCATCAAGAGCTACAGTGGGAACTCTATTTAGTAAATAGACTGTCGTTTTAGCTGCTTCGGCCCAAAATGTTTTTGATAAACCTGCATCATCAATCATACATCGCACCATATCCATGATAGTATGATTTCACCTTTCAACAACACCATTTTGTTGCGGTGTGTGAGGAGGAGCCATTTGATGATGAATGCCATGTGTTTTCAAAAAATCATTGAACTCATTGCTGGTGTATTCTCCCCCTCGATCTGAGTGGAGTGTTTTTATTTTCCTACCAGACTCTATTTCAACAAGGGATTTGAACTTCTTGAAAGTTTCAAAAGCTTGGTATTTTGTAGAAAGACAATATATCCACATTTTTCTTGAAAAATCATCAACAAAGAGCATGAAATATTGAAACCCAGAGTGGCTAGGTCTCATTGGTCCTGCACAGATGGTATGCACCAAGTCAAGTTTTTCCTTAGCCTGAAATGTACTATGTTTGAATGGTGCTCTATGTTGTTTTCCTGCCAAACAATGTTGACATTTATCTGTACCCTTTTTTAGAGGTGGTAAACCCCTAACCATGTCGTATCGATGAAGTGTGTCAAGATAGCCAAAACTCACATGTCCAAGTCTTCGATGCCATAGTTGAGCTGATGATGTATCCTTGGCTACAAGTGCTTGATCATTTCATTGAACAAAATCCAACTGAAACATTCTTCCCACATTTGAAGCTTTTGCAACAATTTTGGAGCTTCGTGACTTATCTCGAATTAGGCACATCTTTTTACCACCTTTACAATCAAAGTCAATTTTGAGATTGTGATCTAATAATTGACTCACGGATAACATATTTTTTGTTAAACCAGGGACATAAAGAACATCTGTAATTTTACAATTATGATGCCCAAGTGGTAGTGAAATGGAACCAATGCCTTCAACACTGTATGATGTATCATCACCCAAAGAGACATGATTTTTGGTGGGTGTTTTACTCATTGTGAAGAACCAATCTTTCTTTCCTGTCATGTGTCGAGTTGCACCGAGTCGACATACCAAATTTGATTTGTAGAATTGGATACTTCATTTGACTGTGCAGAATATAGGAAGTCATCATCATCAAATTGATCTTCCTGTTTGGCTACATTTCCTTGTTGAGTTGGTTTCTTCTTCCACTTTTGATTATTTTGTCCCTGTTTACTCTGTTGTTGACCAGATTTTGTTTGTTGGTAATTAATATTTTTACCACTTGATGATCCTTGTTGGAATGTGTTGTACCAACAATTTTTTAACTCATGTCCTTTTCGACCACAAATAAGACATTTTTGTTGGTCCTTTTGGCCTTGTTGAGTATTACCTTGCTTCTGAGGTTGTTTACTAGACTTAGCCTATTTTTTTCCTTTTTGATTAGAAGCAAGTGCCTGCTCTTCAGTTTCAGTAGTTGAGTGAATAGCTTCCTCTTGTTGTAGCATATTCACTAACTCTTCAAAAGTTGTTGTTTGACCAGTTATGTTTAACGTGGTCACAAAAATCCTATAAGAAGGAGGAAGAGCTCTCAATACTATAGGCATGAGTGATGTGTCAGTTACTTCTTCTTCCAAAGCTTGAAGTGATGCATGCAAAGTTGCTACTCTTCTAAAAACATTTCAACTTTCTTAGTTGGTTGCATTTTCAAGTTCAATAGTTGACTCTGGAGATGAAGTATTGTGTTCTTATTTTTTGACTCATATATTGTTTTCAACTTGTCCCAAGATTCTTTTGTTGTTGTGGTCTCACGAATATGAGGTTGTACCTCATCTGAAACACTAAACAAGATTATTAACTTTGCTTTTTGATTTGCACGATCAAATGTAGCTTGTTGTGTAACATCTGTTGCAGATCTTGTTAATGTACCAGAAACAATGGACCATAGATTTTCAAAATCAAGTTGTGTGCAAATTTTTGTTTTCCATGCTGGATAATTATCAGAACGCAAAAGTTGAGAATCTGGAAAAAAGAATTTTGGTGCCGTAATTGCGGCCATTGTGAAAAGTGATAAACAATAGAAGAAAAAATTGAACACTTTTCCCCCCTTAAAGCATGCACACCCCCCCCCAAAAAATATTATTTTATTTATTTTGGGCTCCTTTTCGGCCATGTACAATGAATTTTTGGCACTATTGGCCCTGTTACAAATTTGGCTTTGTGGCCGATTTGCAAAAATAAAATGGCTCTCTTGGCCGATTTGAAAAAAAAATAAATTTTTTTTGGACTCTTTGGCCTCTTTTCAAATACAAAAATCTCTAATTTGTTCAATTTTTACAAAACAAATCTTATTAAAAGCTGGACCAAGACGTAGAGCTCACAAAAACACACACTTTAAAAAAAAATGACACCTCAATCCGAGGTACCAGTTGAAAGTTATGACTCTTTTTAAAATTTTGATTTCAATATCTTTCTGGGCCCCTTTCCAAAAATGGAATTTTTTTTTTGCTTCTAATTTTTTTTCCAAAAATGGAAATTTTTTTAAAAAATTAAATTTTTTTTTAAAAAAACAAATAAGGCTTACGTGCATATAAGCCTTACGTGCATGCGTAGTTGTTTTAGGGCACAACTGCAGTTCAACCACTTTGCCTAAATGTTATAATAACCCTTGGCCGTTTTAATTATTGATTTCTCTTTCTTTCTTCACGCAGGTATTTTTCTTGGAGACAACTTTTGGAGGCTTCTTTTTGCAGGCAAGTTGAATTTTTGCTTTTTCAGGAAGCGTTGGATTTTTTCCTTTTTCAATTTGCAGGCATGTCTTCTTTTCTTCTTGAAGGCTCATCTAATCTGTGAATGCAATCTCCAGGTTGATTGGAGACTTCGGAGATGTTGCTTTGGACAAAGATCTTCTCACAGGCATGTAGAATTCTCTTGCCAGATATATGAAAAGACAAAGCACAAAGAAGAGGAAGTAGAAGTTATGTGGGGAGCTTGAAAAGCTTGGGTCCCCACAATACAAAAATATTGTATATATATTTTTAAAATGCTTCCAATTTAAAAAAAATTACAGGTACAGGTAAGGTTTTTTTAAAAAAAATACAGAGAATGAAACAATGTCACCTTTTGCAACAGAGTTGCATCCAGGTCTGCAAGGGCCTGTGATTGCACTCCAGGTGTTCTTCAACTACAAATCAATCTGTGAACCAGGGTGTGGATTCGGGTAGGGGCTGTGAAATGGCTGGGGGCATCTATGGCTCCTCCTAGCTCTGTAATTTCTCCAGATCTCCCTAAACTTCCCTAAAACTTCCTACACTCCTCTCTGGATCAGAATACTGCTCTGATACCAAATCTTGACAATGAATACTTGAAAACAATATTTGACACAGAAGCTTTGCACAGAAACAAGATGGTGCTTGTGTATTTTATTAATATCAAAATCAAGCATTACAAACAAATGAGAGAGCTGCAATATTTATAGATATTGGACAACTTCTATCTCATCCACAATATATGGAAACAAATCACCTAATCTGAGAAAATATGCAGAAATAACATATTGCCCCTAACTGCCCCTATTGCCCCTCATGGAAATCATCTGGGAACAAAATATGCAAGATAGAACATGATCCCACAAACATTGGGATGAGAACACTATCACTTAGTTAACTAACAACTAAGGATAACTAATACCTATTGACATAAGTTTAAAGTATTTAAATTAAATACTTTAACTTATTACATTTATTCAAATATCAACTAATGATGAATTAAGCTAAGTTTTATTAAAATAATGAATGAAAAAAATAAGAATTTTAGAAACATAAAGTGAGCCAACAAACCAATATTACTTCAGGGGAACCAAATTAAATCTATCAACAAATGCCTTAAATGAACATAAAGTGATAGTAACAAGATTATGTTACTTAATAGATTGTTAGTTAACAAACTTGTTAAAGAATTTTGTAAAATTGTACCCCAAAAAAATATCAAAATGCCTTTACATAGCTCAGGATGTTGATCCTTCAATTTGAAAAAGAAGAAAAATTTGCCTACCCCCTAACCAACCAAAAGTACATGGAGGCTTATGCTGAGTTGGTAGTCCAACCGGTAGTAGAGCATTCAAAGCTCTCCACCCAGGTTCAAACCTCACAATTTCACGGTTGGTGGTTGGTTGTGGTTCAAACGATGTCATTATAAGCATTGATGCATTGTATTCTATGATAAAATTTGTTTATTGATCTACGCTTGTGTGGGTTAAAATATCTTCTTCTTCGTATTGACTAGAGGGAAAAAATTGATGGTTTTGGTGGAAACAATATAACTTGATCTGCTCTTGTGTGGGTTAAAATATCATCGTCTTCTTATTGACTAGAGGGAAAGAAATTGATGGTTTTGGTGGAAACAACATAACTGCCTTCCCGAATAGAAAAAAAGAGATACTGTAACATGCTTGAAAATCTCTACCCGGCTAACAAAAGATTGTAATTTTCTAGGTAAGTTGCTCTAGTCGAATTGTATAAATGTTTCTTCCGTGCTTTAGCAATCGAGTTAGTAAGTATTAGTCGGGCGTGATAGCATTTTGTTATTTGAGTATATTAATTCAGCGCTCATGGGCCAGACGGAAAGTGTTATTATTAGCGCAGGCAACCAGAATGAGGATGAGCGGAACAATGAGAATAGTTTTGATATACGAGTAGAGAAAGAGAAGAGTGAGAGTACGGATAATGTCAATCACAAATCCTCTTCCGCTCCTTCTATGGCGGCGTTGCTTGCAGGTCATTTCAAACTCAAATTCCTATTTTCATTCTTCTTTTTCCTTTGTTTATTATCATGCTTTCACTGTCTGTTAAATTACGGTGCAGTTCATGGCTGAGTTAACTGGTTATGTTTGTTTTGATCATATCAATCTCAAAAATGATATAAATATTTTCTTTTGCTTTTGGCTATTAGTTTGCTCTTTCCTTGATATGATATGCTCTTACCCTTCAGCAAAACCCTAGAGTCCTTGCAATGCAGACTGTGCATCCGCCCCGTTAAAACTGTGTTTGGCATTTTTCAACCCAGGCATACAAAAAGCGTGGTAAAGGGTGCTTCTTTAGTATTGCAACATGGCCAGAATGAGCCAAGAGCAGAGGGGATTAAAGCTTAGGCAAACTAGGCAACTGCCTAGAGTGCTAACATTTAGGGGGGTGCTAATTTTACTATGGTTTTTATGAATATTAAATTAATTTATTGGTTCCATATATGCTAGTAGAAGTTAGTATCAAATCTTACATAATAATTTATTTCACTTCATTCAAAATAAAATAAAAATTATGTAATTGCATTAAGAATATGATATTTAGGAGGACTCAAATATTTAAGCAAGTGCCTTTGTTGCAGAATTCTTAAATTTAATTCGTACTCATGTATTTTTCATAATTTGTATTATTTTGAAGTCTTGGAAGTTTTTTCGGAGGGGACATCAAGAAAGATGAATATGTAAAGAACGTGGGAAAAAATAGTTGGGAAATATATGAGAAAAGAAGGATTATAATAGACTATGTGTTAGAGAATTAATTGGGGATTTTAGGGAGTAGTAGCTACAAACATTATTAGGAAGTTTTTCTTAGATGGTTGAGGCATAACATATTAAGTAATAAGATATTTGGTCACGATTAATTAATTTTTCTACTATAGATTTTATTTATTTATAGAAGGCGTTAACTTTAGTATTGCCTAGGGCACTCATAACCCTTAATTTGGCCCTGGCCAAGAGTAGCTCAATTGCTGCTCATTTATGAAATTCAATAGCCATGCAACTTCAAAGAACTTTTTCGAAAAGTACTTTTAAAAATTTGATATATGGTAGCTACTGGGAAACACATCCAATCATACAATGGTAATTTTTATTTTCAACTTTTGCATCCCCAAACTGGTAACAATGGGGCCAGTAGTCTAAAAGCCCCCCCAAAATAAAGATAAAGGTAAAGGTAAAGATAGATTTTTAGTTCACTGCCAAGTGAGACACCAATTTGGTGTATGAGATCCCCTCTTTGGAAGCCCATAAGAGGATCGTTTTTCTATCTACCTTACACATTGTTCCATACGATGTACTTACCCTACCCCCGCTAGATTCAAACCCATGCCTTCTCTATGGAATAGACACGCCACGCCTTCAGTAAACTCTGAAAGGGAGAATATCTAAAAGCCTAAACTCTGAAAGGAAGAATATCTAAAAGCCCATGATCGCTCATACATCGAACTTTTTTAACCAAGGGATCTGGTTGTATGGAATCCTCAGTAAGTTGAGGTCTTAATGCATAATCCTATGTCTTTGCAAGCTGAGGACTTAGCACATGATCCCGTGTTGTCATTTATGGGGATTATAAAGCACATTTTTTCCAGCACTGTAGTAACAAATTTTGTACAGAATGTTCTGTGTGGTGGACCTCAAGTGCGAAAGACAATGTTAGACCAGAAAAGATACAGTAGATATAGAAAAAGAAAGCATACCATACATTTAAAAATTATAGCAATTCAAGAGTCTAGATACATATTTACAACAAAGTTGAAATATTTCCAAGTTAGAGCAGACAGTATATATTCATGCCAGCAATAAATCAAGCCAAAAGATTGAGTTAACATATGCAATTGTCTGCATGAAACAAATTTTCTTGTGCACAATGTGCTAAGGTCCCTTTGTATTGTCTTCAGATTGAGGTAACTTATTGAAAATATACGATGTTGTGTATTTTTGAAAGCCCAGGTGGCAGCTTTCAAATTTTTGCTGTTTTAATTCGGTCACCAAAATGTATGGAAAAAAACAGCTCATACGACTGGTTTTGGTTACCATGACTACCAATGGATGGTCAATGCCACCCTCTGATCAATATACACAAAATTGCTTGAGGGAGATACATATCTTCTTGATCGTTTACTTCTGACAGGAGAAATTTTGGTTCAATGTTATTATATGACAAGGGCTTCCATCCACAATAGGTACTATCAGCTAGTAAATCTAATTTCATCATAGAAGGTTTAATCTTTCAACAGAAAGCCATGTTTCATGAAGATCCACGAGAATGCAGAATTAGGATATATCTGGAGTATCTATTCATTTCCATATGCAACTGCAACAGTTCACTCACTCAATTTTCTTTTGTCATTGAGGCATTGCGTTTCATTTTTCAGTAAAATCAAGGTGTGCAAATGACACTTATAACCAACTCCAAACTTTCACATCATTTGAGCATGACTTGTGAAGAACCTGATATGCCAACTGGTGAACCTGATATTTAAAGAGTTATGCGCCGGCCATTCCATTAAATTTTCAGGCACACGTATTTTCCATTTTGGTTGCCTTGTCAACCATACTATAGACACATATTTCTCTTTCGGTTTGAGAAACTCCATCTTTTCAAAGTTTTTCCATTTTTGCATAACATCAACCATTTTTGCACTTTATCCATTTTGGGTCTCATACAATAAAGTAGTTTCTTGCTTGGTGGTGACCAAAAAAACTGCATTTACCTTTTTTATATATTTGTCAAAGTTATAAAACTTGTCATATGGAGCCAATTGACTTACAAATATTGTAGTATACATTTGAGACTGATGTTGTCATTGTAATGCCCACACTAGCTGTAATGTCCCCTTTTTGGAATTAATTACTTTTGGATACTTGAAGCCTATTTTTATTGTTTTCCGTAAGCTAAGGGGAAAGTGAAAGAGGAAGATAAATTAATTTAAGTGGTCCAAAGATATTTTATATTTTAATTGGAAAATGACACTTAAATTATAGTTTTAATTCAAAAAACGTTATTAGAATAAAATAATAATAGGAGGCTGACTTCTATTATTAGGCTCTTAGTTAGATTTTATAAATAAATAAAGCTGCATGCTTTTGTAAATCCTAATTTTAGGATAAGGGGTGGAAAAAGCATTATTTAAAGTGTTTAATCCTATTTTTAGGATGGGGCGCCCACTTTGGAGTGTTTGAGAGTTATAAAGGCAGACTTGGGGGTTCATTGTAACACATCTTGGAAATTCATTTTCAGGCACACATATTCTCCATTTTGGTTGCCTTGTCAACCATACTATAGACATATATTTCTCTTTCGGTTTGAAAAACTCCATCTTTTCAAAGTTTTTCCATTTTTGCATAACATCAACCATTTTTGCACTTTATCCATTTTGGGTCTCATACAATATAGTAGTTTCTTGCTTGGTGGTGACCAAAAAAACTGCAATTACCTTTTTTATATATTTGTCAAAGTTATAAAACTTGTCATATGGAGCCAATTGACTTACAAATATTGTAGTATACATTTGAGACTGATGTTGTCATTGTAATGCCCACAGTAGCTGTAATGTCCCCTTTTTGGAATTAATTACTTTTGGATACTTGAAGCCTATTTTTATTATTTTCCGTAAGCTAAGGGGAAAGTGAAAGAGGAAAATAAATTAATTTAAGTGGTCCAAAGATATTTTATATTTTAATTGGAAAATGACACTTAAATTATATTTTTAATTCAAAAAGCATTATTAGAATAAAATAATAATAGGAGGGTGACTTCTATTAGTAGGCTCTTACTTAGATTTTATAAATAAATAAAGTTGCATGCTTTTGTAAATCCTAATTTTAGGATAAGGGGTGGAAAAAACATTATTTAAAGTGTTTAATCCTTTTTTTAGGATGGGGTGCCCACTTTGGAGTGTTTGAGAGTTATAAAGGTAGATTTGGGGGTCCATTGTAACACATCTTGGAAATTCATCAATTATTGTCTTTATTTGCAAGTTGGCTTTTGCTTCTGCATCAGTAATTGAGGACAAAAACCCTCACGTCTGAGCTTGACAATTCTATTTCGGGGTTGTAGTGACATTTCAAGGTGCAATTGTTCCTCCAGTTCAACTCCAAGCTATTGTATTCAGATGCTGGTATTGTTTTACGCTGTTTATATTCAGATTATTTTTGCTGTTGTAAAAGTTCATTTGCAATACTGCTGCTCCTAGGATTTAACGAGAATATTCAGGGATATTATAGTGGTATCAGAGCGAATTTCCTCCTAACTTGTGGAAGGGAATTAGAAAGCCAAAAAGAAAAAAAAAAAGTTGAAAAGCAAAAAAAAGGAAGAAAAGCAAAAAAACAAAAAAAAAGCAAAAAAAAAATTGCAGCTTTGGACTTCATGTAGGTAAGTGACAGAGAAATCAGATACCAACAAAGGGAAGAGAAGAAAGCTTCAGAACAACCAGAAGTCATGGAGAACCGAGACCAGAAGAGGCACGTTTTGACAGACTTGTTTAGGGACAAGACACGTTAGTTGATATGATGGGTCAATTGATCCAAGTTATGCAGGGCACGAATGTGCAAAGTACTCCCCATGGTGAAGGAAGTTATTCAGGGGGGAGACAATAACCAACACACTCGGACGATGAATATTGAATCTATTGCTAGGCCCTTCCAGCCTGAATTCCTTCGCAGGGAGGAAACAATTCCGGAGGTTGAAACTTTGCCATCGATTGCGGATGATATTGCTGCTAGCTATGCAAAATACATGGTACTTCTAGATGAGATTAGATAGGCTGTATCACTCACTAATTTCATCAATCTGAAGAAAAATAGGAGTGGACCAAGAGTTGATCCGAGACCACAAACTACTCAGAGAGACTTGCAGCAGGCAGTAGGGAAGTTATCACTCTACTTTTGACGGCTCTAGCAAGAGTACCGCTCGTGCTTGGATACAAAAGTTGGATACCTTCCTATCCCTCAAGCCAATGATGGAAGAGGAAGCCATCAAATTTGCAACCCTTCATCTAGAAGGTATAGCACATGAGTGGTGGTACTATGGGCTAATTACATTGGGGCACAATCATATTAATTCTTATGTTGTGTTCAGTGATAGGTTGATAGAGAGATTTGACAAAGTTGATCCTGAAATTCACTTATGGAAATTAGCTCAACTTAAACAAATACATTTAGTAAGTATTTGAATTTCAGAAGATTTCTATGATGTGGTACCTAATGTAACAGAGAGAAGATTGGTTGTTTTGTTCGTGGAAGGTTTAATTGAATCTCTCAAGGGTTTAGTGAAAGCTTTCAGCCCTACCTCTGTACAGGGAGCTATAAAAAAGGCTTTGGATTTGGAGACTTCAGCTCCAAAAGGGAGATATCGACCTATTGGACAACCTACAACACAACCAAAACCAACATCTTATGGGCAACAGGAAAAGCCATTCCATCCGGCTGGTTTCCAACAAAAGGAGCTGCCTAAAACTAGCAAGTAGATAGAAACAAAAAATGAACTCAAAAGGAAGAAATTATGTTTCACTTGCAGAGATCCTTTAAATGTCTTCCCAAAGGATAGATGCACTATATAGAGGTGATATCATATGATGAAGGGGAAAATGAGGAATTGGAAGTAGACAAAGAAAAGGAAGCACCAATGGATGAGAATAAAGGTGAAGAAAAGACTCTAGATGGTACTCTTGCTACACTTTTAGGTGCTCCCATGTATCATTCTTTCAGAGTTCATGGAGTACTACATGGGTATAAGGTAACTATTTTGATTGATAGTGGAGCAACTCACAAATTTATTGATGAGAGTTTGGTACCACCCAAAGAGGTTTGAAAACAGAGGATTTCCAGGGTTTTAATATTATTGTAGCAACTGGCTTTACTATTCCATGCACCAAGAGGGTGAAGTGATTGGAAATTACTTTTGGAAAAACAAGATATGTGATGATTTCTACATGGCGGGCATAGGAGAAACCAATGTTTTTTTAAGAGTGCAATGGCTGCATTCACTTGGAGAATTCACATAGAATTATCGAACTATGGAGCTAAAATTCAAAACTGAGGGAGGAGAGGTTGTACTTCATGGTATGGCCAATGGAGCACTTAGGGCTATCACAACAAAGTTGATAGAGAGAGCTTTTTGTAAGGGGCAAGTAGCATGGGTGGCCCATTGTTTGGTAAATGTTTCCACTTTTAGTATTAATGATAGGTCTTATCATGTGGCTATACAATCTATTTTGGACAGGTATAATATAGTATTTAGTGATTTTCCATCAGGATTGCCATTGGATAGAGGATTCCAACACATCATAGAGCTGGAAACATGTTCTAAACTTGTCATGATTGCTTCTTACCTCCATCCTAGAGTTTACAAAGAGGAGATTGAAAATACAATCAAAGAGCTTTTGAAGATGGGGCATATCCGACCTAGTTCTAGCTCTTTTGCTTCTTTCGTTGTTTTGGTGAAGAAGAATGGGACAATGAGGATGTGCATTGGTTACCATGCTTTGAATAAAAAGACTATCAAAAAAAAGGTACCCAATACCCAGGATCGATGAATTAATAAATGAGTTACATGGAGCGGTATATTTTTCCAAAATTGATTTGAGATCCGGTTATCAGCAAAGATGAAGATGTGCACAAACAACTTTTCGTTGTCATTTTGGGCATTTTGAATTTTTGGTAATGCCTTTTGGTTTAACCAATGCTCTGGCTACTTTCCAGTCATGCATGAACCATGTTTTTAGTGAACACTTAAGGAAATTTGTTCTAGTATTCTTTGATAACATTTTGGTGTACAGTAAGACTTGGGAAGAGCACCTAAAACACTTGGATATAGTGCTGGAAATTGTGGAACATCAATCTATTTTTGCAAAAGAATCCAAGTGTGAGTTTGGGATGACTGAAATTTTATATTTGGGACATGTCATCAGTGCCCAAGGAGTACAGGTTGATCAAGAGAAGATTCAAACAATATTGGATTGGCCTCCATCCACCACTTTGACACAGGTGAGGGGATTTTTTGCTCTTTGCAATTACTACAGGTGGTTTGTAAGAGGGTTTTCACAACTTGCTGTCCCATTGATCAATTTGACAAAGAAAGGAGCTTTCAGCTGGTTGAAACAACCCAAACAACTTTTGATAATGTAGTGCCTTGCCCATTTTACTTGGTCGGTAAGCGTGCGATCCTAACCTAACAAGTTTTGGTTTGTGGTTGAGATTCATCGGTGGAGAGACATTTCCTTCCTTAACAAGCATAACCCTTACATATGTGGGACTATAATAAACGATTTGAAGGTTCCTCGCGAATAAACTTCACTTGATAGGTTGGTGCGGACATACATATACAACTGTTACCTCAGAAAGGTAATGATATATTCTTATAAGTATGATTATAACAATAGTTTTTTGTATACGAGGGTGAAATATTGGTTAATGTCCATTTGTGTGCCTAGAGTATGTTAAAGGAAAAAGGATTTGGACATATATAGATACACACACACATTTATGCAAATAAATAAATAAATACATTTTAATTCAAATCTAAAATAAGGAAGAAAGACAAAGAAAAAATTAGAAATAAAGAAATGCCCATAAGGAATGAATTAGGGCAAAGAGTTGTTTTTTTAGGTTTCTTTTTGCCCCCTTTGGCCTGTTGGAAATGACCATGGAAACTTTCAAGTAAATGCATGTGGTAGGCACCAAGCCACATTCCACAACCTTGCTAACGTCCTTCCAGCTTGCGCCAAAATGGGAGCTTTTGAACAGGGTATGGATGCACACCAAAGCATAATGGAAGGGATTTTAGGCAGATGTTGTGGTTGTAGTGCTCTGTTAGATGTGTATGCTAAATGTGGGAACACATAGAAGGCATGGGGAACTGTTCAACAAAAATCCTTGCAATGTAAGCTTCATTTTTGTTTTATTAGCATGTAGCCGTGCATGTTTAATGGATGAGGATTGTAAATAATTCAAAGGCATGAGTGCCTCTTATAAAATCATGCCTGAAATTAATCATCATGTTTGCGTGAATGACATTCTTGGTCGTGCCGGTTATCTTGAGGAAAATCTAAACTCTATCATCAACATGCCAATTAAACTTGAGGCGGTTGTGTGGATGTGTTTTCTTGGTGCTTGAAGAACACATATGAATGCAGAGGAATTATTATTTATAATAACACTTATTTTGAGTCAGATAGTCAAATTGTTGTAGATGTGACTGCTAGGTAGACATGTGTGCAAAATGAGGAAGCATAGACAAGGCACGTGAATTGTTCAATAGAATGCCTCAAGAGAATGTCCCTCGTGACCACAATGGTTGCAGGAGATGCACAAAATGGGTTCGTTGAAAAGGCCTTGGAACTGCTCAAGAAAATGCAATTGTCACTTGTAATGTCAAAACTCCATAACTCTTGCTCGTAGATTCGATACAGCCATGGACCTTCTCTTCCTTCTTAACTCAATTTTAGGGGCTTGTAATTTTAATTTAAGGGGGAGAAAAATGTTAAGTGTGTTGGAAGCACAATGGACTGAGAGGGGGGGATGAATCAGTCCTTCAAAATTTTACCTTTAATCACTTAATGTTAACCATGAACATTCAACCATGCATTAATTTGAGCTTAAACAATATGAAACAACCATCAACATGAATATGAATAAGAGAGAGTACACAAGACACAATATGTAAGTGGGAAACCCTCAAGGATCCCAAGGGGAAGAATTCTGGGAACGGCCATTGAACCTTTTGATTATATTACTCAAACCAAAAGACTTGTATGAATATGACACATCACACAAAATTTGTTTAGTGAGGCACTGACCCCACAAGGAGCACCAACCCCTAGAAACCCTTGATATTACTCACAACAAAGGACTTGTATGAATATTACTCATCACACAAGTTTTGATTAGAAGACCATTGAAGATATGCTGCCAACGCACATAGCTGATAGTGATCACAAAATTCAGCCCATACACCTTCAAACCCTCTTCAAACACACCTTTTCCTACTTCGTTCAAACTTGCTCAAACATGGATTGATTTGGACAAATACCCTTCCACACTAGCTCTTCATCACTCTTCCGACATTCACACATGCTCTCAACTTTGTCTTGATGCCCTCATATCACTTTCACTCTCTCACCTAGCTCACACTTTTTCCCTCTCTCAACACTAGTTCAAAAATGAGCAATACATGCACTTTTATACATGACTTAACTTAAAAAACATAACAAGGTCGGCCATGACCATTAGAGGTTGGTCATACCAACTTAAAAACAAAGCTACAACATCATATAAATCATCATGAAGGACCCATATGGGTCGGCAATGCATCAAGACACTCAACAATGTAACGCCCACACTAACAACACGACCAAAACACGATTTTTTATTAAAACTTAAAAGCTTACAACACTTATCAACAACACTTACATTATCGCTTGGGTCCACATAACAACACAATATCTGAACCAAAACACATCTGTCACTTCGCATGTATCTCCAAACAAGGAGATGATTATGCCAATTGAACAATAGAAAAGAGAGTATAATACCACCAAGTTATAACATAACTTGTCAAGGGAAAATGGTGCCAATACTTCCACTTATGCCTCCACTAAGAAAGATGACTAGCTTTTGGTTCCTCCAAAGAAGTCGTGCAACTATGCATGAAAACACACTTATCCCTCCACACTTATCGCTCCACTAAGACTAGTCTCACCAACCTTTGTTTCCTTCCAAAAATAAACAAGAGACCCCATACACCATAATAACACTTATCCCTCCACCTTTGGCAATGCAAGTCCCCAACATACACACATACATAGCATACTCATGTATACAAGAAAATACAACACATTCATCAATACACATGCATACCAAATAGAACCAATTAATTCCACAAAGGTTTAACATTAAGAGAAAAAGAAAATAACATTTAATCAAATAGGTATCACCATGTCAAGCCTTCGTAAGAGGCTTAAAGAGAGAGGGTTAGGAATATTCACAACATTAGCACACACTACCAAGTCTCTAATGGGTTGTAAAGGGAACCAGTTTCAATCCGTACCACTTCTCACTCCACTAAGGTATGTGGCATAAGTTCTTGGTTCCCCCAGTAAAAATAAATATGCATGCCACTTATCCCTCCACCTGGTTTATTCTAAAACCCACTTATCGCTTCACGCTAGAACAAAGCCCACATACCATTGGTTACTCCTTAATGTTCACACAAAGTTTACTTCAGTTTTATCTTCACTTATCCCTCCATAACGACCCTACATTCCCCTATACAGACAAAATGTTTGTTAGTCTCACAATGAGCACTAAACAAGTACACAACATATAAGATAACTACATTATTACTCAAATGAGCATTAATTACACGTACATCCCATCAAATGATGGCAAAATAAAATAGGAATTTACAAGAATGACAAGGAGGGAGTGTGAGATCTTTGACCATCACTAAGCATATCTCATGGTTTGCACTATATTCAATTAAATCCTTTGTATTAAACATGGGTCCTGCTGCATACCCCGTACCCCGGACCCGGGCCATATTGGGGCAGGTTCCTGCTGCATACCCAGCCAAATCAGTATCTTAGAATTTAGACTGTGTTTCCAGAAACAAGGAAACATGACATGAAACAAGGCTGGTGGATGTTGCACATAAGAAATGTCCTTGCAATGGCTGTAGAGATATACATATAATGCACATTTTGAGGCCTGAAACAACTCTGAAATGGACAAGAAATGCATTAAAAATTAGGCCAAGAAACACAAAGGAAATGAAAAAATGTAAAACAAACTGAAGAAATGGCCCTGCAATGGCCACATTTCCGGTTGTTGCTGCAGGAATAAAATGTGCACAAGGCCGCAGACAGCTGTTTGTGTGGTGGCTCAATTGCAGCCAAGCTTAATGCTCAATGGAAGCCCCTTATTGTGTTTCTTGCAACTATGGATTTATACAGTCCAAAGTCATTGTTATGCTTCTTTATTTAATTTCCGTAGACATGTCTTCTACAAAAGTGTAAATTAGGCTTTTCTAAATCTGTTTAATTTCTTTGCAAATCAATTTGTTGTGTGGCACATGAATTGATGTGTTTGTCAATATATATTCTGTATTACATGATCGAAGAGAAAGTTTCTGGCTGTGGAAATTGTTTAATGCCAACGTTTTATTTTCATATTTTTAAATTGCCTTATCAATGAGGCAATAGTCATACACTTTTAGATGGGGAAAAAGTGAAAACAATGAGCAAAATGACAAAAGTTGCACCAATATATATATATATATATATATTGTGTGCACTGTTTGATGCTTGTAACATGAAGTCCGTAAGGAATTGTGACTTAAAGAATACAGATGTCTAATTTTAAACTATATTTTAGAATTGTAGTTGCTATGTTTACCAAATGAAAGTTTTTTTCTTGCTGCAGAAGCCACAGCTAAGGGTAACAATAATGAGAATGAGGTTGGTAGCTTTTGCTCCTTTCAGTAAGTGTACTTTGTGTCTTTGCCAATTTCATATTTGAAAACTTGTTCAAGTCTAAAATTATTACAGAAAAATGGACTATGATTGTATGTAGATTCAAGATACTGTCCAGATTGGTAACTGCTATTTGATTTGAGTTGAAAATCAAATATTGCATTTACTGAAATATTTGACCTCAATAATTTAGCCAGAAAAATAACTCAGATTCTAATACTTATCCAAGTAGATTTTGTTTCTGAAGTAGTGGTACTTATATCTTCACATTTGTGGTATTTCTTTCCAGTCTTTAGAAATCATAGCTCAACAAGCATTGGAATGTCCTTGCCTTGATGAACTACGAGATGGTCCTTGTGGAGGGGCATTTGCTGAATCCTTCAAATGTTACATCAAAAGTTCTGCAGCAGAAAAGGTAACGATATCATTCATAATATTTTCTTTTGGAAGAAACGTCCATATAACATTGATTTTCACAAAACATCATTAAGGTAAAATTGGATATTGTAAATTATTTTATGCCTTTCTTCTAACTTACTGCCTTGTGTCTAATATTTGAACACTACAGTCATAAATTTGAATCACTGCCTTTTTTCATATATTCGGGCAGCTCTTCATTTATGTTTATAGTCCCCCAAAAAAATTTAGTTACTCATTATAAAGATCAAATCTCAATCTCCTTACATATGGAAGTATACAATCAATAACTAAACTACTAATTACTAATTGCTAATTTTCTAGGGACCCACATCCTGATTAGATAGATAGCTGCTTTTTTTTCCACTGTTCTAACTGGTATGCTTAATATCAGTGTTTACAAACTCGGCAAGTGCTCGTCGAAAAAAAACCATGGCGATTTTTCCCCATTAAAACTCGCGAGTCTTTAATCCCGAGTCAGGGCGAGTTTTCCTTGTGAAGTTGTGGAGCATACTTGCTGAAAAGCAGCAAGTCCTGTGCACAGACTTGTTAGACATGCAAAAAAACGTGGGTGAACATTGAAACGCAGCTTTGATATAGTCCGACAATAAAAATATGCTGGTTTTTGCTCTTTCCAAGCCCCCCACTGCCACATATTTTAATCACACGGCATTTGATTAAATTGGAGGGAATTTATAGCGGAATTATAGAGCAGATTTGAGGAATTTCATTTCCAGACTGGTTATTTTTTTCTCTAAGCATGTAAATTCTTTCGAAATTGATATTAGATTTATACCTATGATTTACAAATTTACATGGATTCCCATAATTTTTAATCATGATTAATGCTATTTTTTTCGTAATTTATGATCAAAATCACTATTTTTCTTTACTAATACATCGGGTTTAGTGTTTAGTTTACCACTTTATGGTTTAAGAGTTTTTTTAAAATGCCATTTAATTTTTTTGGCATTTTTCCTTGTACGTAGGATTACATTTATAAATTTATGGTTTATTTTTTAAAAATGTTGTTTTAAAACTTTTTTGTATTTAAACGCTCTGCAGGATAGCATACAATGGCATCTTGCTCCGCATCAGGCTCAACATCAGCGTGGGGAAGCATTCTTGCAAATACCCGTACCACCTCTTGGAAGTATGGCGTACGTCAACTGGCTGAGGGGACTGTGATTTGTATGTTTTGCTTGAAGAAGGTTTTTGTAGGCATCAATTGCCTGAAGCACCATGGCGCATGCATTGTTCGCATCACACTATGTCTCAATGCCATGGAAGATACAAAACGAGAGTTGTGGGAAAAACTTGCATTGTTGGATGAGAAGAAACTAAAGAGGGCAAGGGTACAAACTTCCATAACGACCATCAGACCTGAAATGGCAGCAGGAATGGAGGTAGATACGACAATGATTGTGGGCTCTAGTCATGGTTCATAAGTACGAGGCACATCCAACTCATCGAGTTCGAGCAAAGACCAAACACAACTTTTTTGTACCTAGAAACATACTTGGGTCACAACTTTTGTTGCAAGGTACAAGTTAGAACAAGGAGGTGCAAGAGGAAGCAAATAAGGTGTGTGGAAATTTCTAGTATGACAACTTTCTCTTAAATGTGGCGAAGAGCTCGTACTGGGAGTATTTGGTGACAACATTCATAGTTGTAGGGAAAGGGTACAAGGCTCCTTCTCTAAGAGACTTAAGTGGGAGGTAACTCTAGGGTGCATTTGCATATGAAAAGTCAATTTCGGAAGAACAAAAAAAGCAGTGGCAGAAGTTTGGATGCACCATTCTTTTAGACTAGTGGATGGATCGAAGGAACTGCACTCTCAATTTTTTAGCGGCTTCAAATGGTGAGATGGTTTTTTTGAAGTCAATTGACACCTCTAACATAATAAAAAATGCATAAAATTTGAGCCTTATGTTGGAGGGGGTTGTCTTAAAGGCGGGCATTGAGATTGTTGTGCAAGTTGTCGTTGACAGTGCAACAACATATGTGGTGGTTGAAAGACTACTTCAGGACAAGCATCCATCACTATTTTGGGCCCCTTGTGTGGCCCATTGGCTTGACCTTCTTTTGGAGGACATTAAAAAATTGATTAGATGAGACCGACTGTAGAAGATGCGAAACATATAACAAAATAATCTATAATCACGCTTGGTTTCTCAACTTGATGAAAGAACACAACAAGGGGAAATAGTTTGTGTGAGCGGGTGTCATAAGGTTTGCAACTGACTTCCTAACGTTACAAGGTATTTGTAGTATTTTACATCATTGAAGCAAATGTTTGTGAGTCAAACATGGCTAGACTCGCCATAGTCAAAGAAAACTGATGGAGAGAGGACTGAAAAAACAATTTTTGATGATGCCTTTGTGAAGAGAGTGATAAAAATCATTAAGGCAACTTCAAACTTCATTTTAAATTTCAAGTTGATTCCTTTATTTTCAAGTTTTAAATGTATTGATATTTTTTTTGTAAGTTTGTAAGTTTAAAGTTTAATTTGTTTGTAGTTGTCAAAGCCTTTGGTGAGGGTTCTTTGCTTGATGGATGGGGAGCAAATCTCAAAGGGATATATTTATGAGGCCATAGATAGGGCCAAAAAGACCATCCAAAACTATTAAAGGGGAGATGTATTTAGATTTGGTTCCTTTTGGGAGTTAATTGATTGGAGGTGGAACAATCAACTCAACCAACCGATTCATGTAGGGGGGGTACTATCTCAAACCCACTTTTTTCTTTTTTATTGATTTCACAAATTTTAATGGGGAGGTTATGGAGGGCCTCTTAACATGAATATAGAGGACGACACTTGAGTTTTGAGGTGAGGGACCTCATTATTTTAGAGTTGTAAAATTATGTCCCTTTTTAGGGGGACTCAGGAAATGGTCAAAAGTTGAGATGTAGGTCATAAATCAAATTATGAAACTGTTGTTATAACCCTGCAAATCTGCAAATTAAACCCTTCCTAGGGCAACGACTTCCCTAGAGGAGTTAAATCCCTCAAAGGGTGGGTCAAACCTTGCTAAAGCCATTCCAATCTATGCCAAAATTATTAGGAAACCCTTAGCAAACACAATCAACTGTTGAAAATCAGAATTAAGCGTGAAAATAATTAATTATAGAATCCTTAACCAGCGAACATCATCAAGCTTGGAAAAATAGTAGAACACCTCCAAAATTCACAAAACTTTAGATCTTGGCCTTATAGAATATGGAGACCAAGATAGTAATTTCAGATTTGCCAAATTAGGATCACACATACCAAATAATCACTCCCTAGTGGGTCACTTCACTCCAAACAAATAGATCATTGAACTAAAGAGACCAAGAAAATGATATTTTATTGTCTTTCAAATCAACTTGCATACATAAAACCTCATGAAGGGTTTTCGTCCTCCACAAGTCCTCAACCAACGGTTTCCGTCCTTGGAAAGGGTCCTCAATCAAGGGGTTTTGTCCTTGAGAAAGGTAGATATGGTGCTTCACAAGCAAACCTTAGCCAAGGCCCAAGATATGAATATTTACCAAAAACATAATTCATTAATAGCCAAGCGACCTCCTTATATAACCACAAGGAGTGCGTAACAAATATAAAAATGATGGCTAACCCCACAAGGTAAGTGCTTTTAAATATTTAATTGGTATTTGTAGCCGACATGCTCAAAATACTTTTATTTCCTAACTAAAGTCTTTCTATCGGAGCGCTATGCTTCCCAATAGGATACATGATAATAAATAAAATAACTAACCAAACAATAATAAAAATTAATCTAGATCTTCCCCTTGCTTTCTTCCTTAGACCCACGGGGAGAAGAATGGGTTAAGGTCTTCAACAATTAGCCTTCAAAAAGGGACATGACACTAGGGGGTGGCTCTTTTCTTTTGTGATAGTTATCCTTAAGAGATCCGTCCAACCACTCAGTAACAAAAAATAGAGCATGTACTTATATCTTTCAAGTTACAAATTTACAATTATTAATGACTCACAAGCTTTTGATTGAAAAACACACTTTTATTAGTAAACATAAATAGTACAATGCTAATCATACAAAAGATCGAGTGGAAAAGGTCACACCCTAGAATACATGCAAATCAAGCCAGAAAAGTCTTGAGAGAGACGCTAAGCTACCTCATCATGACATCATCAAAGTAAGGCATACAATAAAAGTGTGATTAGGAATTAAAAAAAGAAGCCATAAAGGAAAACAAAAAACTAGGCTACCCTCGCAAACATGGCACTTGAAGGGGGCATAGGGCTCTTAGGTTTGTCACCCCAATTGTTGGTGCCGGAAGGGTGAGGCCTGTCTGGGATGGGATCTCACCCATCCTGTTGTTATTGTTGCTGCTTGTTAGCTTCATCAATTTGCCGCTGTTGGCGGTGAGGAGAAATGGCAAGGGATAGGCTTGGGAATTTCCCTTGCTGAGGGGCGTCCCAACCAGAGCCACCCCCACCATCAAATTTGTCAAATCCACCACTGCTATGGGTGGGGGAAGAGTGGCGAGATCTAGGGGAACAACAGTGGCACGAAGAAGAGCTTTGCCGGTAGTTGGAGCGGTGTCTATAAAAACCTCGGCCACGACTTGGAGGTGGAGAGTAGCGACGCTACAGATCGGGAGGAATCTGATTAACAACACACGAGGCACTCCCCCAATGATTTAGCAAATGTTGGAGGTGTTCCACCTCTAGGCAGACTTTTTTAAGCCTAAGTTTGGATCTGAAGCACAACATTGGAGATGACAACTTTATTAGTCACAGAAAAATCTCTATCCATAGCGAATCTATTGAAAATAACATAGTTTCTATCTTTTCATAAGCAAAACAAAAAAATATCTACTCTAAAAAGCTTCTAATATTTGTTGTAATTTGTAGGTAGGTTGGTCGAGTTCCCGAATAGGGCCATTTTCCAAGTGAAGAAGTATGGAGAAAAGGATGAAAAAGGGTGCGGGGGAAAACCAAAGACGTGTTTAATAGTCTTATTAGGCTAGTGACAAGTTGGGTAAATGGGGTTGGAAACCTCCAAGTGTTTAAGTCTGTCTCCGGTTAGGAGCCCTTAATACAAGAAACACTAAACAAAATGAGCTTTTTTGGGCTCAATGTGGGCTTTCCATAGGTTAGCAAAGTGTCAAGACCAAACAACATCGCGGGATTGAAAATTCCAACAATTGTTGAGGGTTGAACCATGAATTTGTTGTGTTGCGATCAAAGAGTATCCAATATGGGGTTTGTACCGGGAGAAGGGAGTAATCGTCTGCAAGTTCCAGTCTTTCCACCAAGGAACACTAGAAGTGATACCAATCTTATGCAAACAATTATCAGGTATGGAACTGATGATTTCATGGATAGAGTCAACATCGTCCTCTTTGAGTTTTGTAGATTCCTAGGGCAACCATGAATGAGAATTTTATCAAAGCAGATCCCCAGTCACTTTAATACCCTTTTTAAAAAGCCTTAAGATCTTGATGCGAGGAATTGTGGCAAAAGAAACCTTGTGGAGTTTCAGAATGGGAGACCACCACAAAGAGCGGAGGTTGAACGAAATCCCAAATCTAAAACCCTCCCCAACCCAGATGAGGCTGAGTTTGAGAAGTTCCCAAGATTTCCATAAACTCTTGGCTATAAAAGTGCTCCCAATTTTGATAGAAACAGGGGAGATAAGAAGAGTTTGAAAACCCAACCCCTTCTAAGCTTGCCGGCCTAGAGGAGTGCCTTAGGAGATACAATTCCTGAGAAGAATTTTCCATGCTTCAACTCCTACACAACGGATTATCCATTTAGAACAAAATGAATAACCTTGAAGTTTAATGTCCAGAAGGCCAAGGCTCCCTACTTCTTTAGGATGGAAACACATATCGTAGGCCACGTTGTGAAAACCTTTATGACCTTCAGAATGCGCCCACAAAAAATCTCTAAGTAATTTCTCCAATCTGGCATAAGCTGCTTTCAAAGGAGCCCAACAAGCAGAGTAGTAAACATGAGTAGTTGCAAGCACTTTGGAGCGAGTTTAGAACTTGCCTGCTAGAGATAAAGGTTTAGTGATCCAGAAGGCAATTTTTTTCTCCACTCTCTAGACCACATATGACCAAAGCTCCGCAGAAGTAGCATCAAAGGCAAAGGGGATGCCAAGGAATTTAAATTGCACACCCGGTTGAATCCACATCCACTGATATCCTTCAAGCCATGGAGGTTTGACAACTAGGTACTGCCTATAGCACTGAGTTTTCTATTACTGAATAGAGGAGCCAGATGCCAGGTAGAAAGTGTCTAGACAATCCATGGCATTTTTTGACAGTTTTCTCTTCTTCTAACAAAGTAAGAAATGAGTCATCAACAAATTGACCATTAATGAGCTGCTGGTTAGAATGCAGTAGTGAACTGCCTTTCAGCAAGCCTTGAAAAGCACTATTAGCAAACAATTAAAGCCTTCAACAACTAACACATAAAGAGCGGGGGCTAAGGGGAAGCCTTGTTTGATGGATTTGAAAAGCCCAAGCTAGGAGGATTGGACTCCATTAATTGAGATGCAAGCTTAGACATTTAAAAAAAACATTTTTTTTTTGTGGTTCAGAGGGATCAATGATTACCCAGCGACCCGGAGCTTCGAGGAGCGATGCTCTAACACAAGGCGAGTGCCACCGATCAACCTCATTTGGAGCAGCATACACCGATCCCTTAACACATGCTGCGGGTCAATTGCAGGATTTGAACCCACAACCTGAGCCACCTAAAGCGGTGGCCGAGGCCGAGTAACCCAACCTTTGAATATCATATTTGTAGGTTTTTGGTGGGAATATTGGGGTGGAAAAATCCCAAATCTTAAAAAACTAGCCCTCTGAATTTTATCTCAATCTTGTAGCGCTTTTGCATGTGAGCGCAATTGAGTGTGTTTGAGTCCATTCACGCAAAGAAGCGCAAAAAATTGACTCAAAGACGCCTCAATGACCTAGTTTTTGTGTAATACAATCTTTGGCTTCACACAAGAAAGGTGGATACATTCTAGGAGCCTATTGATTTGGATGAGATCAATCCATTGTAATGCCCCCAAATGGACACTTTTCCACCTCAAATGGATTTTAGGCAAATCCCAATCCAATTCAACAATTTATAAAAGATATTCCAAAATTTATGAATGCAAATCAGATTTTTATATAGAAATTGCGACTAGGTATGGAGATGCAAACCCACCAAATCAGAATTAAAACCACTGAATCTTTAATGGAAACAAATCGGCAAATTTTGCAAAGATGGAATCATATGAAAGAAATACCATATTTGAGCTTCAAAACTGGTTGAATTTATTTATAATAATTCTGCAGATAGTTGCCCTTAGTCATAGCTGAAAAGTGCCTAATCCTTGACCCAAAAATCATGCAAGTTTGTTGCTGTGATCTCTAAAAATCAGACATACGAACAACAATCAAAATCTGATCATAAACAACTTTGGAACCCCACAAACCAGCTCCCTAGATAGGTCGCTCCACCAAGAAAAAGATAGGAATAAAAAAGAAACACAACTATTCCTCTTCTTCAAACCCTGTATAGATGTGCAACTTTAGCCCTCAATATTATTGGAAAACAACTGGAAAACCAGCTAACTCCTTGATCCGCAATGGAAACCCCTGTATGGAGAATCCTCTCAACTAGAAGAAGAGTTTTCGTTCCTCTCCTAGATCTCTTAGAGGGTTTTCGTCCTCACGAGATTGTTTCTAAGGGTTTTTGTCCTTGGAAAATATTTTTGTAAAGCTTTAAGGCTCAGACAAAAATCAGATTTGTATAAAATAGAAAAGCATGCTTTCTACAAGCAAGTTGACTCGCTTTTATAGATGAACTTGGCCAAATACCCACCCTCATCTTCCAATCAGGTTTCATATCCCTCATTTAATGTTTTTTCCACCTTTTTTTCATCCTCTAAAGGGGTCGCATTTTCTCCTAGGGGAGAATAATAAACATAAAGTGATATTTCCCTTTTTTGTTATTTTACTTTATCATTATATATTTTTCTTTTCTATTTTTTTATTTGACTTTATCATTAATAAATTAATATAAAGTGCTTATAATATTATTTTATTTTGCACTTTTATAATTAATTCATTATGATAAGTTTCCCATTCTATCACCCTTTAGCCGTCGGGGAAACAAAATTGGGCTTAAAGGTCTTCGACTGATTATTTTAGGAAGTGGGACATTTCATCCATATAGTCATTGGACTACGTAAGAAGAGGAGATTCCCATGTTCATTGAGGACGAGATTACTTCTTTCGAGAGAGAAGTTATGGAGGGTGAAGCAGAAGTTAGGAGAGATTGGATTAGATGGCATCGCTGTAGATGATGTCGAACATGAGGCATAGGAGTCACTGTTATCTAGTATCAGGGTGGAGCTGCAGTCATAGCCTTCTAGAAGGAGCGAGTAGCTGCGACTGAGTGCAGAGACTAGTAGAGTCACTAGACCCTCTCCCCAATTTTTTAGCAGAATAGGGAAGAGGAAATTGTAAATATTATAATTTGTCAACTTCCATGGATATGCAATTTATGATGATTTTCAATGACAATCATCATAAATTCACACGACTGATCAACTGGCTGTTGTATTTGCACGACGATTTGATTTTGTACTCTAGTGTATTCAAATCTAATAGAAAACACCTCCAATGTTTTACACTCATTTTTTTTTGAAATGGTGCTTCATATATTCATAGAAAAAATATTAACAATGGAGATATACAATGAAGACTGCATTCTCTTCGTTAAAGCAATAAGGACAGAAATAAAATCAGAATAGGCCCCAGACTCTAACTTCCTGGCATCCTTGATATACAAAAAATAGAGAAAAACTGTACAATGGAGATATACAATGAAGACTGCATTCTCTTCGTTAAAGCAATAAGGACAGAAATAAAATCAGAATAGGCCCCAGACTCTAACTTCCTGGCATCCTTGATCAGCAAATATCATTTAGCCAACAACTGCACAGGTATCTTACCTTTCCACATGACTGAAATCAGGCAAAGAGCAAACCTTATTTGCAAAAAGATACTTACACAGAAGTTTCTAGAGAATAAACAATGCCGAAACTTGCAAGCAATGCCAAATACCCCTAATAGAGTCCGCAATAATAGATTTGAAGTCACAAAACATGGCTGCCTACTAATGAACACTCTGTTGAAGAATGGCTGCCAGCTTGTACTGAATAAGCTTCCAACAAGATCTCACAAAGGAGCAATTCCAGAAGAGGTGCTTCACTGTTTTTAGTTTGTGGTAGAAACGGAAAATGCCACTAGAGAGGTCATTCTTGAGCAGACGAGCCTCAGAGGGAAGCCCCTAATAGATCATGAACCAAGCAAAAACCCATAGCTTGATAGGAAACCTTTGCTGACCACATGCCATGCAACCAACAAACCTGTAAAGCTTCATCATCAAAAGACACCCATCTAGCATTAAGAAAAGGACCGAGAGCACTGTGCTGATGAAGAATGGAGTAGAGATGACAAGTGCCCTATTGAGCTAAGGGGTGACTATAGCTCCACCACCAATCTCGCCAAATGGGCCCATTCATATCAATATTTGGCTTAAACTTATCCTCTAGCGGGATGAGGTTATGGATCACCAATATAGTGGGCCAATTAGCTGAGGAAAGGGCAACCTCATGGGCGAAGGGATGCTAGTCCTTCCAAGAGCAGGAATTGGCATCCCACAAGTTCCTCCATAAGAAAATCCTCTTCTTATATAATCTTCGAGCCTAAAAATGGGGAATTTTAACCAAATAGGTATCTTGAAGCTTCCAACTCCAAATAGGCCTTCCGGCCAAGGCCCGCCCCCCCTGCATGACTGACTGTCATCCTCCACATGATCAAACTAGCAACTTTTCTCCAGGCTGTCCAAATACTCCTAAGAATGAAGAAGTCCATGGTCTGAAAATTCTGAGGTCTAGAAATAATGTCGCATAACTGAAAAGAGTCCATGACCTGTTCCGAATGTCGCATAGTGAGTAATTTGCGACTCATAAGGAGAAGGGCACTTCAAAAAATGGACCCCCCATTTGGTGGCAAGAGTAGACTCCTGAGTGGCTAGATCAATCAACCCAAGACTGCTCTCATCCCTGGGCATAATACTACCTTCCCACGAAAACCATACAGAGGCCCCGAGCTCCATCATATTTGGCCCATAAATAAGACCTCAGCACCTGCTCAGGCCGACAAAACTGACTCTTGGAGGGCAGCCAACAAGAAACATAATAAACATGGGAGAGGCCTTAAGCATTCTGCGAAACATAGTCAACTTTATTGCAAATGGGAGATTCTTATTCTGGCAGAGGAAAAGCTTATGCTGCAAACACTGAAGAACCCAGTCCCATATAGCTACCGGTGAGAGACTCACCCCAAAAGGAATGCCAAGATATCTCACAATAACCCTCATAAGAGAAACCATTAAAGAAAAGGGTAAATGCTCACAAAAAAAGACTAAAAACATCAACAAACACTTCCCTTGTTCACCTTCTTCTGGCCCGCAGACAATGGAATGGGCTAGAAGTCTTCAAAATGAATTAGTTCGAAAAAGGGGGACATTACATTTCACCTTACATTTTTCGGTACATCATATTAGACACACTTTTGATAGTGTTATTGATTGGAAATTCCATCCACATTTAGCCTCTTAAGAGGTCTTAGGTTTAGTTTATCCCAACTTTAACTTAAGAGGTGTACAACCTACTACGGGTCAACACTAGAGTAATCAGGACATCCTTATCTCGCAAAACCTTCATAGTTCATACAAATCAAAGGTATTTTATTGTTGCTTGTCAAGGTAAGACTTTTATCTGTGAGGGGATTAATGGGATCAATTACAAGAGTTTAATGTGTAAGTATACTAGCACACTTAATCCACTTGCATCATTTAGATCTCACAACGAGATCATTAATTGGTGTTATCATCGCCAAACTATCTTCACAAGAACTTGATCACAAAACTAGGGTGCAACGAACAATTATGAACATATTGGACTCAAACTTATCGACGATGTGTTTAGACATACAACATCTTGAAGTGCTGTGTATTACTCACCCTAGGTATGACTAGGATTACACATAGTATAGCTATTGCCTCGTGTAGAAATCACTTTAGTTAAGGATATGGTGTTTTTTGGAAGACTTCTACCTAGGTGTATGACAGGAAAACAACTTGTGAAAGTTCTAAGTCTTCTCTTGATGATGTTAGGGGTTTACAAACTAGTCATGACTTGACTAAGAGGGAAGGTATGGTGGACATGTTTAAGAACTCATTTAATTTCAATAGTTTAGGTGTATTAAGTTTCTATAATACATTATGGATGTTGCAAGGGAAATATAATAAATACCATGGTAAACAATTACTTGCATGCATCCAAACCATATAAGTATAACATAAAGGAATGTCAACTTCATAGCAATTTCATCACATCCACGATATAGTCAAACTTTCCTTCTTCCAAGATATACTACATGAACAACTACTCATAAACAATGAATTTCTCATTCCAAAAAACAAAATTACACATTTTACAAGGTATATACAACTTTAATTCAATATTCCTTCATTCATTTCTATTTTGCCGTCACTACCTACAACCTGCTATACAACATGGTAGTTAGCGATATGTTGGCATGGACCCCACCCTTCCCATCTAAAATGCTATAAAAATTTGCATCAACAATGTATAAGGAGAGAGATTAACTTTCCATATTCCCACAGCTTAGCAATTCGTAATTACACATTATGAGTTTCAGAGAGAGCAAGAGAGAGAAATCATACAGTTCCTCTAAATAAGCAACCAATTATTCAAAAATAAAAGATGGGGTGAGAAAGAGAACAATAAATTTCATCCATGTGTCTTTTAGAGTTTAAGCATGTTTCGAAGTGTGGGAGAGTTGTTCAGTTTTAGACACAGTCTTGTTCTTCATTGTCGCTAAGGCTCAACAAGAAGGTGTGGTATTTCTCGCAAATTGAGGTTCTCAGTCAAACATTGACTTAAGTAGTCAAACCAATGTATTCATGGTTGATGTTCGTATTTCCAAACATCTCATTTGATATTTGTATTATTGATATTCATGGTTGATATTCACATTTCCAAACATCTCATTTGTTTTAACCTGTCGGAAACACCTCGAAGGGCGGCCAAAACGAATCCATAGTGCCTAGTTGCACTGCTATATAATCTAGTCCCGAGTGGCTACGAGAATGGCCCTGTGGGAAGGGCACCAAACATCCTAATGGAACGTTTAACACTCAAAACTTGTTATCTACTATACAGAGAATCCCGAGGGCACTCGACCAGACCCAAAACCAATAACCAGAAGCTCAAACTAGAAATAACTTAATGGAGTCAGTTGGCTGAATTTTGTTGTTGTTATTCAACAACCTAAGTTGCGTTGGCTCCGAAACAAGTGCAGAAAAATTGCCTTTTGGATGGTATGAGCAAATACCAAATATGGAAATTTATTCCTTGTATGAAAAATAAGGGGTTTCTCAGTGGCAGAATGTATTTCCGGAGTCCATCGGCACAAAAATCGGGGTGATTTCAGAGGGGTTCTGCAGGGTGTTGAGAAATTGCCTTAAGCAACCAACTCTTTAAAGTGGTACAAAAACCTAACTTCAAAAACACATAAAATAAATGTCTTTTGAGGTTTAAAGGTTTAAAGGAGGTCGTTACATATCGTAGCATGAGTATGAGCGGTTAAAAGGTAGGGGAGAGGTTTGGTGACGCCTTTTGTGTGTCGATCTCGAAGAGGTTTTGAATCATTTTAAGGGGTTGATTAAACATTACATAGGTTCATTCTCTCATCATTTTTCCTTCCTAGTTGAATACCCACTACACAAAAGCGTGAGAGAACAAGTTTTCAGTTTATATTTAAGAGTGTTCATGATCTGGTTTATGTGTTACACCACCCGTGATGAGTTGTTTTCGCAAACAGTCTATATTGGCGCCAACATTGTTTTGAGGAGGTTTGCAAAACTCATTTAATACAATATGATAATTAAATGTTATGATTTAGATCTAGCATTTTTTTTATCTTTTTTTTATTGAATCGAAAATGCAAACTATGAAAGCAATTTATGAGAAGGGGAGAGATCCATGCTTGGACACGACGAAAAGATGCTTAAGAGGTGCAGTATGACTGGTTTATTGGATGTTCGAAGACCACATTTGCACCTTGCATTTTTTCAAACAATTCATGCGTGCCTTTTGTATGCTTACCACATTCGGTACATCTGATAAATATACACTTTTTATTATTGTTTGAAAGTCCATACCCTGCTTCTAAAGCTCCCATTTCGGCACCACCTACAAGAATGGTGGCAAAGGTTATATAGTTTATCTTTACATTTGTTGGTTGCATTTTCTTAAAAGTCTGGAAAGTCTATTTGAAAAAGCCCATTTTGTGCATATCCTACAACCATATAGGTTCCATAAAACCACATTTCAGCGATGCATTTCTTTAGAAACTCTTAAGGCCTCATGAAGAACACCATTTTGGGAATATCTTACAAACATCAAGCATTCCTTGAAATTATATTTCTTTGACACATTTTGTCAAATAGTTTTCACAACTTGTGTGTATTTCCACATTTAGGGATGATGTCAAAAAAAACGAGCACAAATCACATCTACACAGCGAGGCAAAGAAGACACTGAGAAGATCATCATGAGTAAGAAATTATCAATAAAGTAATCTGATTTAACCATGTTGTTTGTCAATTTTAGGGTTCCAAAAGCTCCTTGTTTAGCACAAGATGGGAGAAGGTTGGCAAAGGTTGAGGAATTTGGCTTTTAAGCTGCCAATCGCATTTGCTTGAAAGGTTGCAAGGCCTTTTCAACAAACCCATTTTGAGCATATCCTACAACTATTGATGTCAATGAGATCACATTTCTTTCAGGCATGTAGTCAAACAATTCACATGCCAAATGCATGCTTCTACATTTTACATGCATATCTACCATTGCACCTGACGACTACAACATCTGACATAAGTCATGTCCCTTCCCCATCATCTCCTCCAAAATAGAGGTGTAAATGCCCGTTGTCATCTATAGAAGCATAAGCTCCCCTCCCTCCAGGAATAAAAATAAACAAGAGATAGGCAAACCTAGTCAGGAACATTGAACACCCACAATACCTACACCAACAAATGCACATGAGTTCCAAAGTATGTCGAAAAGGACATCGATAGTTGATTTGCTAATTTTATTTCATAATTTTTGTTAAGGGTGTAATTCCTAGTTCAGTCCTAAATGACAAACTCAACATGGGCATAAGACAATACAATTAACCTACAAAAAAGGACCATACAAAATGACAAAGTTGGAGAAAATAAGTATCAATGAGATGCTCTCCTCGTAGTCTCCTAACATGGGATTGATTGCAGGTTCTTTATCACATTTCCTGCTCTTCCCAAGTAGCTTTCCATTTCCTTCAAGCACTCCTCTCCTATTTTTCCAATCTCCACCTCCTCTTCTCGCTTTTCCATTCTAGAGATGCATACAATACCTCATACTTGATTAAGTCAATAACATAAGGGAGAGGAGCCAATCATGGAGTATGGACCAATAATGGTGAGGGTAGATGTAAAGTCAAGGACTAATACATGTCAATTTCTCACTTAAATTTTGAAAAAAAAAAGTAGTCAATAAAATGAGTCACATCAAACAGTCACTCAATCAAATGATGCCACTTAAGTGGAAAAAATGCATGACATAATTCCCTACAAATGGTCCACCCTAAATTTCTTTGTATGGAAATCTACTTGATTTAAATACCTTAAAAAGCTACTTTTCATACAATATAAATACTCAAAAGAAAATATTAGATTAAAAATTACAAAATCAACTAAAGGGTACTCTTTTTTTTTCCAAATGTTATGGTACTTATATGGTTGTATACACCCCTCAACTTAGGGTGCACAACCACCAGTTCCTCTCACTTAGTCCAATCCTTTAACACTTGAAAAGAATAATTTTTTTGAAAGTGAAAATAAAGGGCTGATTTGAGCACTTGACACACACCAAACCTCATACCACCATTAAATTACCCCCTACCTCCTTCACCCACTCACCAGGAAACCACCCACTTCATTTCCACGTAACAATATCATTTTGAAAAAAAAAATGTTTATTTTATTATTTTCTTTTTATTTAATATCATTCTATATATATTAAATTGGTAACAATAAAATGATATTATTATTATTATTATTATCATCATCATCTCGGGTCAATTAATTGGTAAGTGTCAATCCATCCAACACGTCGAACCAGGATGCTTTGGAAGGAACAAAGAATGCCAAAGAGAATATCAATGGCACAATTGCTAGAAACGTGTACTCAAAGTTTGTATGATCTTTGGCAAACGACACCGAATTGGGGGTTTCACGACATGTCATTTTATGAAAAGGGACCCACACTGTCTCTGATCGGGTACAATGGGACATGACATTCAAAACAACACCCAAACTCGAGCATCAAACATTAATTATTATTGTTATTAAAAATTATCGTGTAAACACGATGTAAAAGGGTGATCAAGGGTCCAAAATCCAAAACGTGCAAATGACACCCACAGGTTGGAGCTAGACGAAACATAAATCATTTTGATTAACGTTTGGTGATAAGGCTCTATAAGAGTTGATTTGCTAATTTTGTGCAATAGCAATCGAAATGAACGCATCAACAATTTAATGGCCTTAGAAAAGCTTGCCAACTAGGTGCGGCGGGGCGGGGAACTACATATCCTTACCATGTTGGTTACTTCCAACAAGAAATCCTCATTTTGCAAATATCTGATTTGGTGGGCCACCTTAGGAGTGTAATATTGAGTATATCCAAAACATACCAAACATTATCATATTGAAGTATCTTACCTAAGAATAGACCCTTTATTGTCTCTATGCATTGTGTGGCTCGAGCCACTTGGTTTCTCTGAAAATATACCTCATACGGTAATAACTCAAACTTTTCAATACTTGAAAGATTGATAGGTGCTTCTTGGGCTGAATCAACTTCAATTTTGGGCACTTGGCATTCAACATGTAATTCATGTTCTTCCTTTGCATTATTAATACAAACATTTTACTTATCAGGAGTCGTATACCTTTTTTTATTGAAGACCCTTCACCTTCAACTTGCATGGTGGATTCCTCTATGCGCTGCTCACCAACTTCTTTCAGATCTGAATTAGACTGTTTTTATTGCTTCCTGATTACAATGGGGAAATTATTTTCCTTAATTTTCTGTAGGTGTTGCTTTGTTTGAATGGCTATTGACTTAGCTTCCTTAGCTTTTCTTAGCCATTCATCACACCTTTTTTGGGTCCTCATTACGTCCTCTACGCTTGTCTGCAATGTGGTTAGTTTTTTTCCAACCACATTCTCTGGTTCCTTTTCTTCTTTCAAGAGAAATTCTTTTGGTTATGGCTCTTTGGCAGATTCTCGAGGCTTATATTTAGACCCTTCTTTATTTCTATTTCCATCCATGCCTTTAGATCTTTATGATTTCTAACATGGATGCTTGCATTGTCCTCACGATTCACAGGATGACAAAAACCTTGCTCTGATACCATTGTAATGTCCCTCGGCGGACATTTTTAAAATAATTCCGGTTTTACTGGAAACCCTTAGGGCTGAATTAGCAAACCCTAACAACGAAAATTAAAATTGCTGGAGAATGATGGACATAATTTCTAAACCCTAGGAAAAATCCAGATTTGTTGCATATAATGACAGCCGTAACATAAACACTGACATCAAAAATTTTAATTTATTTTTCAACACTAAAAATCAGAAAATACAACTGACTATATAGATGATATTTTTGCTAGATATGAGAGCAATCTTCAACCACAATGAAACTGGAATTTAATCCTCTACAAGCTGAAATCTTCCCTAATTTATTGTTGCGACACTATAACAAGCTAAAAATGATTTCAATCTTCCCTAATTTACTGTAGTGACACTGTAGCAGCTGAAAATCTGATATTTCTTTCACTGATTTTGATGAAGATCTGAATTTCTGAATGATGCACTAATTATTTTGACACTCTGAAAGTTGATATTCATGTAGATCTGAAGCCCAATGCTACCCTAGTTGAAATGGCTCTGTCAAACTGATGTGAAGCTCAATTTTAACCCCTGAATGGAGATACCCTGGCAGATTGGAGAGTTTTTCGTCCTCAAATTTGGTTGCTATGGAGGGTTTTTGTCCTCAATAGTTGAATACACAAGAGGGTTTCCGTCTTCTAATGCAAAAGTTGGAGCAGCAACTCAAACCCTTCATAAAAATTATGATAATGACCAAAAAGATATCCCAAATGATCCCATGCAGCCTCCTTTTATGCTTTTTTCATGGTTCATATCTCAATACAAAGTCCCCAAATAGGACGCCCCACTTTGGCATTTTAATTTGTTTAAAATAAACTTTAAAGTAATACTTTACTCTATTTCAATAAAATAATGTTTTACCTTATTTCAATAAAGTAATGCTTTTATTTATTTCTTTATTAGAACTTTATCTTATAAAGTCAAATTTTAAATTAATAATAAAACACAAGTGCTTATAATTTATTTCCCGTTTTCCACCCCATTAGCCCATGGGAAAATATTGGACAGGCTAAGTGTCTTTTCCAGGATTATCCTCAAGAAGGGGAGATTACAGACTCCAATGCCTCAAATTTCCTACACTAAGTTCCTTTGACTACTCTTTTGTTTCTTTCTAACCATATGTACATTCATAGGAAGATAGGGACCAATTTGAAATTTGAAAAGATCTTCGACAATGTTAGAATTGGAATTTGAAGTGGCCTAATGGAATTGAATGTTCTTAAGCCGAGTTTCTTAGAGCCCTTTTGACAAAAAAGTTGTTGCCAAATCTTCCTCAATTATTGAAAAGACGCTTTATCATTTCACTTGCCTTCTAATAATTGGTCCATTAATAGTGTCCTACACAACCTTTGTTGTGAACATAATTAGATATCAATGTCATTTCATGGATGACCAACCAAAAAGGGCTCCAATTTTGGCCCAATTCTATATTTTTCATACTTTTATGTGATTAGTGATGAGGCGGTTGCATCTCCTTATAAGCTTTGCATAAGTGAGTTGTGAATTATGTGCTTGACATGGAGCTCCATAGCATATGGTCTTCTTCTTGTTCAAGAGAATGTGCATTCGTCAAGTCTGGTAATCTTGGTGGAAGCTTTGCCAGAGTGGCTAGTTTCAAGTGTATTTTGTAGATCAAGGTTATTGGGAAATGTGATCCTTGATGTGTACCGGGTTCATTTGTTGCATTTCTGCTCGAGGGGGTTAAATTCAGTATAGGAGAGAAGGCTTTCATTCCCTCTTCAATTGCTACATGATATCTTCTGCTAGAATTGTATGCTTGTGTAGACGTATTACCATAGATTCCGATTCTAGTAAATTTTGGGGCCCATATGTTCTAGTATGTTACTAAGTTGTGAGATCTCTAACGTCTGACCAGAATAATGAACCACGTAAAAGAGAATGAAAATGAAATAGAATGTGACAAACCAAACCTTAATATTATTATTCAGCATAAACAAACAATGGAATCCACAAATATGAAGCCATTAGAATGACTGTTACTCTTCATATTCTCCACAACCCTTCATATTCTATAGAAGACTCTACAATTACCTAAGTGAACTTTAAAGTTCCAACTAAAAGACAAAAGCTTCTCCTAAATAACACCTAAGATTATCTAATATTTTATGTACAATAATATTACATTCCCCCCTTAATCCGCAGGGGTTACGGAGAGACCTAGCATGCCTTTGAACTTCTCAAATTTTTCTTTTTCCAAGCACTTTTGCCAAGCATGTTTGTTGGTTGCTTTGCAGTGGGAAAATGGAGAAATTTGACACTACCTTCTTTCACACGATCCCGAATCAAGTGAAATGTTGTATTGATGTGCTTGGTTTGGTCATGAAAGACCAGATTTTTTTGCCATTTGAATTGCAAATGTTGTTGTCAACTATCAATGGTGTTGAAGAAACCTTTTGTTCCTAAAAGCCTGAAAGAACCCTTACTAAGCCACAAGATTCTCTCTCATTGTCCTTTGAAGTGGCCATGTATTTTGCTTCCGCTGAAGAAATTGTTGGCAGTAATTGGTTCTTTAATTTTCAACTGACAATTGTTGTTCCCAAATTCAATAAAAACCCTGATGTAAACTTCCCATCTTCAAAATCACCAACATAGTCAGAATTGTGAATAGCCAACTAGGTACGACAGTCTCCTACCCTAGAGTATTTGAGCCCACAATTGTGTGTTCCTTGGAGATATTGAAGGACTCTTTTTGCTGCTCCCAGTGAATTTCTTTGGTTGTTTGCATGAATCTAGATAGAACACCAACAACAAAGAACTATTTGGTCTAGTTGTGGTCACATAGATCCAGACTTCAATGAGCTAGTTTGTATTTGGTTGCATTGACCAAATCAGTGGTATCTTCTGATGTCAATTTTAGATTTTGTTCCATGGGCATACTGAGAGGCTTACAATTTGTTATTCTAAATTTGCTCAAAAATTTCACCAATATACTTTTGTTGAGTTATGAACATGTACTTTGGATTTTCTAAAGCACTTCAATACCCAAATAGTAATGAAGATAGCCCAAATCTGTCATTTCAAACCCTTTCATCGAACTTTGCTTTGATTTTTGCAATATATTTTCTTCATTATTCCCTGTTATGAGCAGATCATCACATACACTACCAGAAATACAAATGTTTTGACAAAACGAGTTGCATCTTCAAACTCAAATCGCTTGAAATTCATGTTCAAGAGGTGCTTCAATAAGCTTTTCATACCATGCACGTGGGGCTTGTTTCAAACCATACAATGATTTTTCAAGTTTGCACACTTTGTGCTCTTGGCCGTTCACTACAAACCCTTCTAGGTTGAGTCATGTACATTGTTTCTTTTAGATCACCATTGAGAAATGTAGTCTTTACGTCCATTTGATGAACTTTCCTATCCGTTATGTGCTGCCAAAGCCAACAAAGTCCAAATAGTAGTCCACTTTGTTGTAGGTGCAAAGGTCTCATTGTAGTCTATTCCTTCCTTTTGAGCATAACCCTTTGCGACAAGACCTTGCTTTATGTTTGTCAAGCAAGCCATCAGCCTTGTATTTGTTGCAGAAGACCCACTTGCAACCAATTGGTTTATAACCGAGTGGAGGATCAACCAACTTCCAAGTCCCATTTTTCAATGCACCAATGCATCATACTCATCTCTCATGGACTTTTCTCCAGGACTCATCCTTTTCAGCTTGTTTGAAAGAGGTTGGTTCTGAATCGAACGCAACATTGAGTTCTTTTGAAGAATCATTCAAGGTGAGCTTTTCAATCTTGTTTTGAATTTCTTCTAGGACATTTTATGTTGGTTGTGTGGCTGCATGTGCACTTTGTTGTGCCAGTTTTTCCAACTTCATCCGGATGGACATCTTCCAATGTTTGTGTTGCCCATTTAGGCATCTTCTTCTGTGGTTTTGGATGCCTCAATCTCATGATTGAAAGCTCCTTCACTTTTTGTCCTATCTGTTCTTGTGCCACTTGTTCATGTTCTGATGAAGTTTCATTTTCTTCAGGAGGAGTTTCAATCTCTGTTATAGGAGATAAGATGAAATCAAATGACTTTCAACTGCATGTCCCCCATCACTACTTGGAATTTCCAAATCACTCTCCTTGTAGACATCAAACTTTTGCATACTTGTTCTAGTCGATTCAATTTCTGATCAATGCTGGCCTTTGTCCTTTGCATTCACAAAACGACTCACATCTCTTTGCAAAGGAAGTTTCTTGCTTTTTCTCATCATATAGGTCCTGTATGCCTTGGAGGATTTGAAGTATCCCAAGTGAATGCATTTGCGACTCATGTGGTCCAACTTATTCCTTTTCTCCTTGGGAATCAATGCATAACAAGTAGATCCAAAAACCTGAAGATGACGCATTGAAGGAAGATGACCACATCGACATTTCATATAAAGTCTTCAATTGAAAGGCTATTGATGGTGATTTGTTTTGGAGGTACACTGTTGTTTGTGTCTGCTTCTACCAAGAAGTGTAGATTTACCCCCTCAAAATATAACATTGCATGAAACCATATTCATCACGGTTCTATTCATCCTCTCAACTACTCCATTTTGTTGAGGAGTGTGAGGAATTGTGAGATGGTGTTTGATCCCGTTTTGCTTGAGATAGGATTCAAATGCCTTTGAAGTGTACTCACCACCATTATTAATTCCTGAGTGTCCCAATGTGGGTTTGAGCTTCATTTTCTACCATAGCTCGAAACTTTTTGAAATGTTTTGAAGGCTTCTGATTTTTGTTTGAGGAAATAGATCCATGTCATTCTGCTGTAGTGGTCGATGAACAACATGAAGTACTTGTGACCACCAACAAATAGAATTGGAAGAGAACATAAGTTGGAGTGGACCAATTGCAACTTTCTATTGACTTTCCATTTTGACTTCTTGAAAAGGTCCTCTTGAGTGTTTAGCCAAAATGCAAGCTTCACACTTCTTAGATTTTTGCAGGTAGGGGGCAATCCTGTTACACCATTCTTTTGCAACACACGAATGCAGTCATGATTGGAGTGCCCAAATCTCGCATGCCACAACATACTTGGAGACATTTTGTCTTCAATGAGATGAGCAAAATTCCATGAAATTGATGGCTCATCCTTGAGTTTTATTAATTTGCTTTCCTCACATCCAGTCAATACGACATGCATTGTCACTTTTTCTTTTGATAGTGACTTCCCCATTGTCCATTAAAATGGAGTGCCCTTGTGGATGAATGAGCACCAAAGACAATAGGTTTCTCTTCAATCAAGGAAGGTAGATGACATTTTTAAGAATGAAATCGTGGAACCTCTTGGACACTTGAGTCGGATTGTACCCTTTCCTTTTGGTTGCAGACTTGATCTATCTACCAGATATACCTGGGCCACAACATTCCTCATGAAACTCCTCAAAGAAGTCCTTTCGGAAAGTCATATGTTGAGTGGCACCGGTGTCAAGGACCCAAGCATCAACCATGTTGAATTCACTAACACATTGTTTGCTTCCTCATCTGTACTTGAGAGCACATATTCACTTGTGAATTGAGGGAAGTCTGGATAGTTTGGTTTTTCTTTTTGTTTGCAGCTTCTTTTCCTTGAAGTTTTGATTGGCAATAAGCTTCAATCTTCTCCCATGAAGTCTTGCATTCATGTTGTTCGAGCCTCTTGTTATTTTTGCTCCCTTTTCTCCCTTTGCATTGTTTGCAAAAGGCCTTGAAATGTTGTTTGAAAAAATTTTTCTTCTGCCCACTGTTATTGTTATTTTTGCTTCCTTAACCCTTATTCCTCCCTTTGTTATTTTTGACTTCCTTCATTTTTGGAAATATGAGGCCTTCGAGGAAAGATGAAGAACCCTAGCAAAAGAATTGCCTGATGACTTGGTTTTTTTGATTGGCATAACAAAATGCTTTCTCCTGATGAAACACGTTTTTCTCCCAAAGACCTTTTCTTTTGGCCATTTTTCTTTCAACCAATTGATCAAAATTTAGAGTCTTTAATTGATTGCTTGCTTGTAAAGACTCCAAGTAGGTTGAGTATGTAGGAAGAAGGGCTTTTATGAAAGTAGTCATATATATGTCAATTGTTACACTCAGTGGCTTCTACATCATGCTTGATTGCACAAATTTTTGAGGTCAAACTCATGACATCACCATTCTTCAACTCAAGATTGAACAATTTTAACTGCAACTATATGAACTCCAACTCTGAGTGAGAATCATACAAGTCCTTCAACTTATTGAATGCTTTCCATGCAGTATCATACCCTTGAATGTGAGTGAAAGACTTCTGCATCAACTGAGGCCCTCATTAAGGCCAATGCTTTCAAATTCTTTTGCTTCCAGATATTGGCTTCTTTTGCATCTGTAGGCGGTGTTGGCTTTGTGTCCCCATGACAAATGTCAAACCATAGATCATTGAAGATGAGTGTGTTCTCCACTTGTTGAGACCACTCTTAACCAGTATCTTTGTTGGTCAGAGTTGTGCCAACAATTGATTTTATTGAAGTCATTTTGTACCAAGGGAGATGGAGGGGATTTCTTTATCACTCTAATTAGGTTCCCTTTTCTCTATACCACTAGATTGATATACCCAAACTTTTCGATATTCGCCCGCCCCTTCGGGCTATATGTCCACGTGTCAATACGTGGAAGAAGCTCGCCCTTTCAATATACACCATCAGTATGCGAAAGAGGTGTTAAGGTAAATTGTAGAGCAGAATGGTATGTGATACTTCATTTAATGGCGGCTACACGATAGAAGGATTAGAACTCATTTACTAATAAACCCAGTTAACTCATACGTGGATGCATAATTCCCTATATACTCGATTCAAACTAGGCAGTATGAGCTCTCAAACCGAATGATAAACATGGGAGATAGATAATTCAGGGTAGGCAACTGAAACATAAATCTTTACCTTGTCTCAACACAATAACAGTTGTGATATGGATGATGCCATAGATGAAGTTGCAGTTACAAATCAAATGTTGATTTACAATGTAACTGCGGTTATGTAGGATACATTACTCGTAAACGTGAACAGGTCGTATCATGGTATATTCGAATGTCTATGACTATTTGTTACTCACAGATGTAAAGAGATTGTAGCTTTCAAATCATTATAAATTGTCAAAACTTACACATTTATACAAAATTGGCGACTGTATGCAAAAAGTAAACAATGACCAAATTAATAAGTCATAAACTCCTCCATGAGCTTGCTAGTTATAATGACGAAGGATGGACAAAATCATTGAGGGCAGAAGATGTATCCAGTAAGCCGCAACTCCATGTGGATGCACAACAACTAATGCAAAAACATGTTTCGGCTCCATTGATACGGGTACGGTAGGCCGAAATATGCAAGATTTTTAAAGACCTGTAACTATGTTCACAGTTCAGAGCCTAAAGGGCTGTAGGCCGGAGGTGTTTAAAAAGCTTTAGAACTTATAGATATTTCTAAAAACTTGCGGACCACGGTTTACCTTATAGGCTCAAGTGTAACAGTTAACTTGTTTATATATATGTAGAATGGGTTGTGGGCAACATGCTTATGGCGCCGGTTCAGGTTAAGCTATTTAATTATTTGCAAGACGTTCTGACTGAATGGCAAGAAGACCACAAGCCGACTGCCGACATGTATGATTTTTTTTGAAATTATGGGCTCACAAACATTCCACTTATTGTGTAAGGCCCTAGGCAACTGCCTAGGTTGCCAAGGGTAAGAAACGCAATCTTGACTCATAGAGTTGTTTGGAGGTTAGCCTTTTCTATATAGGGGCACCTCGTGAGCCATACATTGCTCCTGCTCCTATAGTTAGTCCAGTTGAGGGAGCTGTGGAATCATAGCTCAACCTTTTGATATACATTGTTGGTACGTGAGATTGAGGCATTAAAGCTTATGTGAGGGCTTTAACGGTATGTGGTATTGCAAAAAGGATTCGCTCTATTTATGTACACCATGTCATTAACATATTTTAAATCCTTTCTCAAACCAATGGAGGGCAGTAACTTCCTCTATATCAAGGCTCGGATCTTTTACATTATATATCGGAATTCGACACCGAATCGATTAGATAGCGAATGGCACCTAGTGTCAAGGGAAGAGAAGATAGGCTGAAAAATCACCAAGTGTTTCACTTATTTCTCCTTGACGATTCCATAGGGATGATGACTGCAGAATAAAGGACCGTTGTTGTAGCTATATTAAGCAACGGATGCAAATAGTAAGTCGATTGCAAATGAAGTCCTTTTCATCTCTCGTGATCCTGCGGAACCTATTGAGTCAATCATTGAATACTGACACGAACTTGTCCATTGTTTTGAATTCCAGTCACAGTCTTTGAGTTTGCTATTCAAATATGCTTGATTTTGCACTTCAATAAAAATACCTTTGGTACGTTGCATTTGCATAATAAAATGACTTACTCGATTGTTTCTAAATAAGTCTAGAAATATAGGCGTAAAATTTTGGGGGAAACCTCCAAACGACAGATTTTTATATGTTTTGTTCTCAAATGTGGCAGCTCGGGAATCTTCCCAAAATCTAAAAAGCACTTGGATTTTGTATGGAAACGTAGATCCCTGTAGGAACGTCAGAACGGCCAATGCACCAGTCCCCAATGCCTTCAATTAATGCAGAATAAGATTAAATTTGCACTTTTATTGATCGAGTCACTTCTAAAAACAGCCAGATGATACGACAAGTACAGATTTCAACTGCAGTAAAACTATGTAACTGAAGGCAGTGTCGTTCCTGATTTTGAAGCATTTTTGTCAGCTCAACAGTGGTGAACGATAGAGCAGACAGCTGGCAGCATATAATGGGCCAATGTTTGGCCAAGTTGCCAAATCTTGTCACAGCTCTATTAATGCATGCCCAAAGTGATTCTCACCAGTCATGTGCAAGAATTTCTCCTAACCAGGAATTGCTTGTATGCTGATAAATCATCCAGCTCCTCAATACTTGGGTTTATATGGACAACAAGGCCACCTGCATGTTTCACAAACATCCTCACCAGCTGTAAAAATAAGACTTTAATGTAGGATGAAAACGCCTGAGCTCTAATACCAATCTGGTCATGACAACAGGAATCATGCACTGTGGCGAAAAAGAGCCTGCAGGAGAAGAACGAAAATAGAATGTGCAAACCAAACTTAGGATTATTATTCAGCTTAAACAAATGATGGGATTTACAAATATGAAAGTCATTGGAATGGTTGTTACGACTTCATATTCTCCACGACTGTTCATATTCTATAGAAGTACTCCTCTACAGCCTACGGGAACTCTTCAAGTTCCAACTACAAGACAAAAGCTCTCCTAAATAACACCTACGATTATAAATATTACGTACAATACTATTACATCTAATATACTTTTTTTGTATGATTTTGCCCCATTTTGCATAATGATACACGTGTTACCATGATGTTGGCTGCATTCATAAGGGTTTGCCGGGTTTGTTGAAGAGTTTAAATTTAAACCCCGTCCTCTCTTCATGTTTCTTACTTTGTTACTTTTCAATAGAACAAGAGTGGACCCTATGTAGAGCTCTCATTTTCTTCTCAGCAGCATGTTGAAGGAAACCCACCTTTTCTGGATCCTTGGGTCACTGGTTTTGGGTGTATTCGTTGGGATGCCTGAGTTTAGTGTTCATTCAGCCCATTGAGGTACCAACTTGTGTTGTTCCTGGGATTAGCATCTATTGGACCGAATTGGTTGCAAGTTTGACGTTCCATGGGGTTCAAGTTTTATGTGGGCCTATGTTGCTGTAGTAGGATCACGATGGCCTACCTTGTGTATGATAGATGCATACATGTATTATACTCACCCAAGTGTGGGTTATTTCACATGTATAATTAGACAAGGGTTGCGCCTCATTTAGATCATCTCTATCTATTGTGCTAAAGTGCCATTGTGATAATGTGGTACATCGCATGCCATTCATATCGTATGTTCTCGTGTTATCCTCTTTCCCTCTTACTGTTGTATCTTTACTACATTGTTTTACGGAGTAAATCAGTCTTGATGGAATAAAGTAACTTGTTCTCACATGGGGTAACCCCCCAAGGCTTGATCCAAGTACTTGCAAGGGTTGTGGAGGCATTGAAGACACTCAAATTTGTGCAGGATCTTTGAGCTTGAATCAAGGGTTTGGGAGGAAATTCATTCCTCTTCATATTCCATGAGACTTCTGCGAATGTTGTGTTTGGAGGCTGAAGGTGGCGGAAAGAGATTGTGGTGAGAATTTTGGCTTCTATCTCTGTGGTGTGTGATTGGAGCTAAATTGGGGTCTTCACACAAAACTCTAATGTCTAGAGTTTGGGTTGGAATATTACAAATTTCCGTACATTTTGAATTCCTTAAAAAACCTGTCTGGGGTTCATTTTTGCACTGATTTCGAAAAACGCTGTTAGCCCTTCAAAATTGAGGATTGAATCTCAACTTGGGTAACTTGTTTAGTAGGTGATGACTAGATCAGAAGGTCTACGCACTGTTCTCTCAAGAGTGAAAATGATTACTGACCCGCTCAGTTAGTAGCAGCAGAGAGTAGTAGTAGAGGATCGGTAGTGCGCTAGTGGTTAACTGGCAGCAGATAGGTGACGACGCTCCACAAGTAGGAACAATAGATCTGAGGTGGTGAACTGGTGAACGGAGGTGGCATATTGACTGTATGATAGAGTAGTGGCACCCCTTCCTAAAGGACTACCGATATCACCTTTTGACAGTCTAATGCCCTTTTTAGGCATGGACATGCACCCAGCCCAAACGGCTAGGCCGTGAGGTGCTAAGGCTATTCGAGGCTAGGCCTTCCTTGGAGGTTAGGAGTTTGAATGCCACTTGTCTGCATGGGGTGTTGTGAGTTTTGTTGAGGTGGCAATCTCTTTGATATATACATGGCACCTTGTTATTGGTTCACAATTTGAGGCAGAATAATCAAATCAATTCCATTGACACATGCCATCTTGTCATTGTCAAATCACCGTTTTGTATATTGGCACAGTCAGCAGGTTAACTGGAAATTCATTATTTATTTGCATTCACAAATCCTGCAGTGACACTTGGTATATTCAGGGCTCGTGTATTGAAATTCGAAATTTCTTGATATTTCAAATTTTGATTTATTTTGTATTTTGGATGGAATTTTTTTTGGAGGAAATCTTCTAGAGGTTATATCTTGTTAATATGAGCTTCGTTTTTTTATCTCATTTGAAACATTGGAATGGCCTCATTCTATTGTGTGATTCGCCATGGGAACGATTACGATTACTGGAAAGATGGTGAGATTATTGAAACAAAGGGGTATCGTGGCACATATCTAGTGGAGAAATGAAGATACCCTCAAAAATATAGAAGAAAAATAAATGGCCGAAAAGGAAACTGAAGCATGTAAGCTGTGATGTCCCCTTTTTCCAAGTTTGTTGACTACAAAGACCTTGGGCCCATTCCACTTCCCGTGGGTCTTAGGGAGGGAAGCAAGGGAGGTGAAACATTGCCATAATTGTGAAGGATGACTTGACAAACAAAGCAAGAAGAACTATTTTTGGCTTCACGAGGTTGGTCTTCTTTCGAGATAGAAAGTGCCCTTTTCCTACGTTGGTGATAGAAAGTACTCTTTTCCTTCATAACGAGGTCGGTCTTGTGGAAAACATATGTTGAAGATAAAGGAGAATAACTCTGCCAAGGAGGTCGGTCCTCCAACAAAGAGCATGCATTGAAGTTGACGCCACATAGAGGATATATAAGGAGATCATTTGGCTTGAGAAGGCATGCATCATTCATCATTGATATTTTCTTGAAGTTGGAGCTTTTGAAGCTTCTCTCTCTTGCCTAGAAGGAGGAAACCCTTTCTTGGCCTTGTTTGAGGATGAAAACCATCATTAATCTTGGGGTGGGGTGATCTCACAAGGAGATCACAAGTGAGCTACTAAGGAGATTTCTTGTGCAATTCCTTCATTTCCAGCCCTAGGCGACTTGCTCGGGTATTGTGTTTGGTGCCTTCTAGAGCACATCTTGACATTTTGAGTTGATGTAATTGTTCCTCATAATTTATGAGGCTGGATCTACACTTTGGAGTTTGGACTGATTTTTGGAATTCATTAATTATTTTTTCCAGCCTTGTGTGTTGGCTGTACTTCTGCTGTTGAGAAATTAATTACAGCTGTGGTTTATCTCCTCATTTCTCATTTATTTTTGAGTGTATTAGCTGGATAAATATTTCCATGGTTGAATAAAATATTTAGAAGCATTCTATGTCATTTTCAGCTTGTGTCGCATGGGAATTGATGCCATTGAAGTGCCATTACAGTTCGATGCCCTAGGAGAATAAATACTGGTTAGCAGCTAGGGTTTGTGTGGAATCATTGTTGGCTGGCATCACAATTCAACTGCTGTCATAAAAAAATCAGATTTCTTCTTGTTGCTAATTGCATTTTCAGTTTGTTTCCACAAGGGTTTGAAGTAATTTTTTGGGTAGCTGTCATAAACATCGGAGTTTGTTGGTTGGGGTTTGAGCCCAAACCCTTATTTTCCATTTGATGTCCTAAAAGGTACACTACATAAGCTTTATTATCTATCATGTCTACGACGAGCTTCAACCCAATATTAGAGATTTGAAACTGAGGATACAAGGGATACTTTGTGGTTTCTTGAGATGGCATCCAGGCAACAAGAAATGGCTTCATCAGATAACTTCGACAAGGATATTCACATTCTGAACTCATTGATGATAATGTGGATAGGGCGAGGTTCCTTTTGAACTCATTGTCCAAGTGTTGGTTCATCGCAGTTGAGAACCTCAGTTTGCACTCTAGGCCTTCTCTGGACCCTGCTGATGTCTCCATTTGTTGCATTACCATTGACTGTAACTTGCACTAGTTATTACACCTCCTTATATTATTTTATGTTCTGTATGCTGCCCCATGTTAGAAAGAAGCAATAATCTATAATTAGTAGTAGTAGTGGCCCGTTTCCCTAGAGGAACCCTTGGGATAATATATCAATTGTGCGATTATTTGTTATTGTGAGTGGAAGCATATTAATAAGCAATAATTAAATTGAATAGATAAGTGAAGAATTAATCTATAAATTACTCAAGAATAATCGTACAGCTAGGAATGAAGAATTGCATGTGGTCTTACATGTATTGAAAAAAAAAAGTAATGGATTCAAGGAGCAGCTTGAAGGAGGAGTTTAGCATTGTTAAGAGCAAAGAGACATCAAGGAGCAGCTTCAAGGAGGAATTTCGAATCGGATTTGGAAGGTGGGATTGACTTCAAGGAGGAAAAACTAGGTATTTTTCAAAGTTTTTTTTTTATTTGACTAAAGAAAATGTTAATGTGATCAATGATCACGAATGATGTGTGCATTATGCACACATCATTCGTGATCATTGATCATGATGTCAATATGTATATTTAATTTAGTAATTTTAAAACTCTATGCTTAAAAAAATAAAAAAATGTAACATTTTCTTTGCGTGTTAAAATAAAAAACATATATTCTTTTTTTAAATTATAAATATCATCCAAACTCTGTGTATGCTCTCACCTCGCACCTATACGGTGACCTTGGTGATCAAAAAACAGAATAGGATGTTAGGGTTTTTAAATTTCAATTCTTTTTGTTTTTTTAAAAAAGTTTATTTTGTTTTTTTAAATTAAAAAATCCGAACTCTGTGTATGCTCTCACCTCGCGCCTGAACGGTGACCCTTGGTGATCAAAAGCAGAATAGGATGTGTAGGGATTTTTAATTTAATTCTTTTTTGTTTTTAAAAAAAGTTTATTTTATTTTTTTTAAATTAAAAAATCCGAACTCTGTGTATGCTCTCACCTCGCGCCTGAACGGTGACCTTGGTGATCAAAAACAGAATAGGATGTGCAGGGATTTTTAATTTAATTCTTTTTTGTTTTTTAAAAAAAGTTTATTTTGTTTTTTTTAAATTAAAAAATCCGAACTCTGTGTATGCTCTCACCTCGCGCCTAAACGGTGAACTTGGTGATCAAAAGCAGAATAGGATATGTAGGGTGTGGTTCTATTTAATAATTTAATTCAATATTGTTATCTAAGTTTATGTTTTTATTTTTCAATGAAGGTTTGATTCAATGGCATCTAGTTCAGCTTCAGTGGGAGGGCATGGGGAAGGGGAAGAAAGCCAAAGTGGGGGTGTAGATCCTAGAGCTCCTCTTTGGAGACATGTGCAAATTGTGGAGAACCTTGTTGGCGGTGGCTCTCGGGGTTTGGGTATGCCATCATTGCAATATACAATACAAATCCTCTTATACCCGACTCAAAGCTCATTTAATGGGGAAATCAGGAACGGGGATTAGAAAATGTAACAAGGTTGAACATAAACATATATTGGCATATATGAAAGAGCAAGAGGACGCTGATATGCAAGCTTCAAGAGCTAGATTTAAAACAGCTCCTTTGCAAAATAGGGGTTCACAAAAACCACCCAACCCATCAAGCCATCCTTTTATCCAAGTTGCAGTTGAAACTCCAACAGAGGGAGAGACTTTGTCACGAAAGAGAATTTCCAAAGGCCCATTAGAGCAGGCATTTGCAAATGAGAAAAGGGATGTTGCTGATGAGTTGGTTGCTCGATGCATTTATGCATGTGGGCTGCCTTCAATGTGTTGCGCTCACCTTATTGGCAACAAATGGTGAGAGGTATTAATGATGCACCAAAAGGGTATAAAAGCCCTAGTTATGAGAAGGTCAGAACCACATTGTTGGCGAAAGAAGTGGCCCATGTACATACTTCTTTGCAGCCAATTAGGGACTCATGGAAGGACTCAGGGGTATCTATCATTTCAGATGGATGGAAAGATGCCCGAAATAGACCCCTAATCAACATTGTTGCAGTGTGCCCTAAAGGGGCAATGTTCTTAAGGGCTGTTGATTGTGAGGGTGAAGTGAAAGATGCTCAATTTATTGCTAATATTTTTGATTGAGGCTATTGAGTCAGTGGGCCCTGCTAACGTTGTCCAAGTCATCACGGACAATGCCAAAAATTGTAGAGCAGCAGGGCTGATTGTTGAGGGGAGATATGAGCACATTTTTTGGACACCTTGTGCAGTACACTCCTTGAATTTGATGCTGCAGAAGATTGGAAAAATACCATGGATTGAGGAAGTTTATACAGAGGCAAATGAGATCCAAATGTTTATCACAAATCATCATATGTCCCAGGCTATCTTTAGGAGATTCTCGACATTGGAGTTGCTGAAGGTAACCAAACAATTTCCTAGTTTCTAATTTTTATTTGCTAACTTTTTATGAAATATCAAATCATCAATTGAATTCCTTTTAATTTTTTTTTTTTAATTAACTTGCTTTAATTTATTTTAATAGGTTGCTGAAAACAAGATTTGCCTCTCACACGCTCGTCTTGAGACGACTTGTGAAGGTAAAGCAAGCCTTAAGGCTTATGGTGATTGATGATGTTTGGTCTGTGTGGAGGCAATCAAACACAGAAAGAGCCATCAAAATAAAATCAGTGATACTTGATGATATTTGGTGGGCAAAGGTTGCATACTTGCTTAGTTTTACTGAGCCTATTTTATCTATGATTAGATATGCAGACACGGATAATGCTTGCATAGGGGAGATCTATGATGGCATTGACTCTATGCTTGAAAAAATTAGAGACATCATACAACAAAAAGAGCAGGATCCTGAAGAAAAATTCTACAGTGAAGTTAAGAACGTGATCATGAGAAGGTGGAATAAAATGACCACCCCATTGCATCTCCTAGCCTATGCCCTGAATCCCAAATTTTATAGCAGTGAAATACTTGCACTACCTGGTAGGCAAAAACCATATGATGACCATGAAGTTGCAAGTGGAGCTAAGGCAGCATTCCGGAGGCTTTTTCCTGATCCAGATGTAACTAGTACAGTCCGCTGTGAAATGACGCTCTTTGTCTCTTCATCTAATAGTAGCATGGGTGAAATAGATGCAACACTTGACAGGTACAAGATGACCCCATGCATGTGGTGGTGTGCACATGGCCATGATGCCAAGTGGCTGCGACCTGTTGCCATTAAAATCCTTTCACAGGTATCAAATATTAAAATGAAATCAAAAGTTTGTTTATTAATTAAAAATGTATGTTCGTACTTAGTAAATTAATACTATAGTATTACTAATTGAAAATTTCTAACTTCTTTTTTGTAACAGGTGGCTAGCAATTCCTCAGCAGAACGGAATTGGAGTACATATTCCTTCATCCACTCAGCCAAACGGAACAAGTTAGCATCCAAGAAGGCCGAGGATTTAGTGTATGTGCATTCCAATTTGCGCATTCTATCACACAAGAGTGAAGCCTATGTTAGAGGTCCCAACAAACTTTGGGATATTGATCCTGAGACTAGCGACTTTGATGCTTCTGCTGCAACTCTTAGCCAACTTTCACTGCTTGGTATTGATGAAGAAGAATCGGGATCTTTTGCAGAAGGGAGGGAGAGTGGAGCTAGTGGGAGTGGAAATGTCGGTGCTAGTGGTGTTCATGGAGATGATTATGACTATGAGGAAATCTAGATGATATATTCTAGAATCTAGATTATTATTATGTATATGTGAATCATTGAAATTGTAACCATGTTGGATGATGACTCTTTAGAACTTAGAAGTTCAAATTTCAATGAATTCAAAATATTTTGAGTGCTTTTATCAATTATCTCTTATGGTCTACAATTATAAAATGAGTACTATGCATATATATATATATATATATTTTTTTAATAATATATTGTACGGACGTTTCCGTCGACGTTTCGTATCCAAGGTTTTTTGAAAATTGCCGTTTCCGCGTTTCGTACCCGTTTCCGTTTCCGTTTCCGTTTCCGTTTCCTGGCAACATAGGTATAGATTTATGAACTGATGTCTGTATTTCTCTACACCGTGGGTGAGAGAAGTTCTGGTTCCTCCCTCTCTTTACTTTACCCTGTGCAATTGTAGAAAATGCACATATAGCTGGGTGAGGTGTAGAGGAAGAGACTCTCAGGTGTAGAAGAATCGTTTTCTCTCAAGAATCTCAAAAGTCAATGAACTAATGTCCCATTTTGTAGTGCTGATTTTGTTGACATGATATGTGGTGCAAAAGTGCTGACACGAACTGGAAATTTTGGCACGAGTGCTGAAATATTTGATTGTAGATGGTTTCCAAGAGAATTTTGATGTGGTGAATTGCCCCACAGACTTACCCCTGTAGCAGTTTAGTGGGAGGGGCACTGTTCATTGCCATGCAAGGCACTGCCTCCCCCTGATCTTGCAAGGGGGAGCACAATAGAACAATAGTTGTTTCCGTTGGTTTGACTGCACGCTATAAGACAGTGGTGTGTATAACCTTTTGGATTGAGCTGCCACCCAGATCAAATATTATCATGGCCCTTTCATATTTTCATTTTCTAAGATCCCAGAAACCTGAAAACTATATCCATATGGTACTTTAAAATGAAATGGTAATAGTACTTTTGTCCTCTGTATATGAAGGATAAAGGTGATAAGGATATAAAGGAGAAATTAGTCTCTACTATCAAATTTAGGCTGATCGCAACAGCACCATTACTAGATGACAATGGCTTAGAAAAGGATAAGAAATAACAGTATCTGCAATAGATTTAAAATCTTCAAAGTTGTGATTATTGTTGAACTTTTTTTTTTTTTTTTGAAATGGGCTCTGAGGGGCACCGATATTGGGAGATAAAGTAAGGTCAGTTTCATGTTGAGTTTGAAAGTTCATGGAGGCTAATGTCCTGTGGTCAACAGGAAAATCGATGGTACATTGGGATTGAGAGACTTTGTGCAGACTCCTGCCAACATCATGTGTATTTATTTTGGTGTTATGATGCTTAGCTTGTATTTGTGTTTTTATCAACTCGTGTTCTCCTTTTACAAATTTTTCTTTTGGTATTGCTATATTTCAATGTTTGAAATTATCTTTTAGCTATTCTCTTATTCTTTATGGCAATAACTACAGTACTCTGTTATCTCAGATTAGCTGAAGTTCTAATGTAGAGACCTGTTTTCTCTTTTGTATTGCAGGGCTCTGACTGTGTCAAACAATTTATAGCCTTTCAAGCATGCATCGAGGTAAATCCAGCTGCATTTGCCAAGTATGACTTGGATGATAAAGACAGTAAAGATGGGGACAATGCTCAACAAAAGAAAATAACTAGCTCATCCTAGAAGATAGAGATGCCAAACATGGAGAGGCTAAGATAACCCGTAAATTAGACATTTGTCTCTGCAGAAGCACTTCATTTTAGCCCCACTATTCTTGAAGGTACTAAACATTGTTTGCTACAGCATTCTTTGTTGTGCATCTGATTCCACTCGCTGAACCTGAGTCATGTTGGCTGGCTCTACAAGCAACTAAAATCTGAATAGTGTCATTAGCCCTCATGAATCCATTTGCAGATTTTCCATTCTATTAATATGAACTTTTTTTGGAGTTTTTGGCATTATTTATAGCTGTCTTACAAGTAAATGTTAATTTTTAATAAAAGTGGACTTTTAGAGAAGTTTGTCCACTTTTTAATAGGATAATTTGATGAATGCAAAAAGTCTTTTTTGTGACCAGTCATGAAGTTCCAGAAAAGACTCCATCTAATTAGAACGAGACAGTACAGGAGTATTTGCATGGCATTACAAAATAAACATTAATTATGGTTTTATTAAAACACATAAATTATATTAATCAACAAAGATAAAAAAATACAATATGCTTACGATAAATGCAGTGGCCAGTAGGAATGCATGGACTGATCTTTGTGCCGGAAAAAAAGGCCTAATAAACTACAAAAATATAAAATGCCACAAGTTGCAGTTACATAACAGTATCTAGTAAACACATTAAAAGACAAGCAATATGAAAGTCATGCATAGGCAACGATAACACTAGGGGCAGGCAAGAGAGCCTCCTTTGGAGGTAGGGCACCCAAACTTTAGGGCTCTCTTGTGGAGGATCCAAGGTGGACCACCATCTTGAGCTCAAAATAATCTTGCAAAGCCAAAGGCACCATGATACCCCACCTGGGTGGCAAAGATACATCCATCGTGACAACTCCCTACACCAGTGATGGCCGTTGAGAAGGTATAGCAATAGATTATCCATGTGGCGGCAAAGTTTTAATCTCCTTGCTGAGGTGGCAGAATTGAGAAACGACCACAAACAAGGGAAGAAAACTGACTGCAAGAACAAATCTATCTATGCATGGTGGAGGGATGTAATATCCACTTCTTCGGGATCAATGGAAAATATGCAAACAACCAACTTTCCAATATTTCAATCAAATGTAGATAGACTAATCCAGGCACAATTAGATCTGCAATGGAGGATTCAGAAATCACCCACATAAAATGCAAACACTGTCACCAAAGTATGTTAACAGCTCTGCCACATGTAGTTCGCTGCCCATGAGACTTAAAACCAGCAATAAATCATGTATTAAATCCAGTCATTTGACTCGGACATTAGAGGCACCCAATATGCATAGAAATTGATATAAAAATCATTGCTTGCACACCATACTATTGACGCCAAGCTCATACCAGCAATGCTAACAGTTTACAGATCCAAAGAAGCTCAAACAAGTATTAAAATATTTAACATTTACTCCCAAACTAGTCGTCGGTAGGAAGGAAAGAACAACAGTTCATTCCAGATCCGAAATCAGTTCAAAACACACCCAATATAGTTACTGGAGTTATTAAAATAATATCAATCAATTCGCAGTAATGTGTAAGTCTCCAACCGGATCTAAAAGAAATCATTGTAGGAAGGACATAAAAACATGTATAAACCTGATCTAGTCACATCAAAGAATGCTCTAAAAACAGTCCAGCAAACATCATAGAAGAAGTCGCCTAGGGTTTAGAGAGATCATACATCAAACCGGTTTGCAAAGCACTCACAAAACACTTCAACTTGATAACCAAAAACCAGCTGCTACAGTGACGACGCTACAATGATTTGCTACAGTAGAAAAAGGTAGATTTTCGCTTGCAAGTTTAACCCAAATGTGTGCCAAAGCCACAAACATGGATCTCACAAATAAATATTTTTGTGTCTCAAAACCAGTTCAATACCACCTCCCACACGAGGAGAGAGAACATTATTGGGCATGCATCCCAACTCCAAGCATGGAGCATAAAATAAATATCATCATTAACATAATAATAATAATAATAATAATAATGATCCTAACACTCCTTTTATAAGCAAGGAGACACAAAATTCGAAATTCCTACGAGAGGGAAATTATTAAATAAAAGCAGTGTGTTTTATCTAGTGTGTGGCGTCCCCTTTTCAAAGGGTGATTTTATCAATAAAAGCCACCTAAATATTTATTTAATTAATTCTCCATTTAATTTTTATATTTTGGGAATTAAATTAAATAATCTTCATAATTAAATAATTATTGCTCCAGGCAATAATATTTAATTATTTAATAATAATGTTCCCCTTGCAACATCTCGAAGCCCACGGGGAAGTATAGGCTAAGGGTCTTAAAAAATGGGGACATTACAAGGGAGGGTGGCAAACCCATTTGTGATGGATTTGGTGACACACAGTTCATGGTGCAAGGAGTGGTCCCCCATTGAATTGGACAACTCTTGTAGATGTTGGAATTACAATGCCACTTTCTCAGGTTGTTCCTGGATCTAGGGAAAAACAATGAATATCACTACTACTTTATCATTAATAGAAAATTGTTGAGAAATAGAATAATTGTTAAAGATAACATTTTTAGTTTTTGAAAGCTAAAATAAAATAATAGCTTTGAAGAAATTATATATAAAAGGTATGTATACTTGCGAATGAGAGCAATCACTAAACAAATCCATTCTCCAGTTAATGGGCTTAGGGTGAAAGGGTTGGAATAAATAATGATTCCACGTCCAAGCATCTCTAACACGAGGGAAAGTCTAAAAGAGATGCTTGAAGGCTTCATAGTTAGCACAAGTAGGGCATTTGGGGTTGGGAATTCTGATATGATTGAGTCGCTCCCTAAGAGGGAGGCCTTGGTGGACAAACACCAAAGAAAGCAAGCAGTTTTGGGTTTAATTTCAAAATTTTGATTCCTATCAAGGCGATTAAGCTATGTTAAGGGGCAAGATTTCAAATTCCATTGGGTATCAAACTTGTAACATCAATAGTACACAAGCCAATAATCATCTCAAGTTGTACAAGATGTTCTACAAGAGGATGCTTAGTGCGACTAATGGTGATAGGGACTCTATCAATGTCCTTGCGTGAGCAAGGTCGTAGAGTATGAGTATTGTGATATAATGGAATCAAGGAGATCAGAAGTATTGATCCTAAGGTTGACTTCATTGAGCTCCTCATCATCTAGGTCAAGAAGGTTAGGTGGAGTATGGCTCACGAACACCGGATGACCACTATAGTCATGAAGGGAATCTATAGGATAGTTGAAGGGTTGGTATTCTTGAAATGAGATGGTAGGGAGTTCTTCAAGTGTGGGAATAGTGTATGTCCGACATTATTGGAAGAGGTTAAAGTTCTAAAGATTAATCTCGCCTTGCACATTATAGATAACCCCTAGGTGTGTGAACTTAACACATTAGCAGGTGGATGACACGACTGCGTGCGTGCAGTGAGTCCACTGTCTAACTAAGAGGGTATTATGATATAAGGGGAAGTTGAAGATCATGACTTTGATGTGGACAGTGCAAGGAGACACAATGATAGAGAGCAAATGCAACTCATAGGGGCATTTGGCTACGATCATAATTTTAACACGTGTTTATGATGGATTTTAGGTTGTCGATAGAGTAGCCAAGTGTCTTAATGAAGTCAAGAGAAGTGAAAATGGTGCCAGAACTTTCGTCTATGAGGGCTTGCTTAATTGTAATGTGGCCAATCTGAACCGAGATGAAGAGGGTAGGGTCGGTTACACAAAAGAGAAGTTCATCACGAATCATGGAATAAAGAGGAAAACAAATACATGCGGAACGATCTATAGAAAGGTCAGTTGCAATTGATAGTTCTTCACATTGACGCACGATGCTCTCTTTCAAACCATGTACCACAGGTTTGTGCGCTAAAGTTGGTGGAAAAGGGATGTTCATAGCGAAGAGTGTTGAGAAGGTACAAATGAGCTCCAAAAATGGGATTTGACTTGGGAGGCAAGAGAGTTCTGTAAGAAGATCCCAATCTTCATTACTGGACTATGCAATAGTCTAAACCTAGGGAGGATCAACCTAAACATGTTTTGAAGGAGAGCTTGCAAATAATTTTGGATTTTAATTTTTTTTAACAATTCTAAAGGATTGACCTAGGTAAAAAAATCATCACAGGGGTTGATGGTATAGGAAGTGGCAGGATTGGAAACAAACGAGATTGGTCATGTATGATGACAAGGGCCGATGGCATTTGAGGAAGATGTGACCACAAATAAGATCGGCCTTGCAGGAATGTCTGCACAAGGGACGATGTCGTTTATCTAAATTGTGGAATCAAGGATAAAAGCTTGTTCGTGAGATGTTTGGTTTGGAGAACATGAATTAATGATTTTGTAAGCTTTAGTTTGGGTAGAGGAAGGATATGAGTGTTTGATACAAGAGATAATTCATTTGGTACCTTTGCATATTAATTGCGTTCTTCATAGATGCACTAGTAGAGGAATATGAAGTGTCAACAATGTTAGTAGTTGCATTACTATTCAGAGTAGGAGCATTGACCAAGATTAGGTTGGTTAGACTTGGAGTGATCAGGGAGTGGATCATTGTAAACTTTAAGGCGCTCATTGGCTTGATGAATCGCTTCATATCGATCACATTATTGAGCTTTGTTGCGCGCCTTGATGGCCTCATCTAAGCTTTCTCGAGTACTTGCCTAATGATCAAAGTTGTTTCCAAGGATAAATGTATAGGCGAAAGATGGAAGAGCACATCAATTATCATAAGAATGGCCCTAATTAGCATGCCACCAACAAACTTTACTTTCGTCATGCCATTAAGGAAGAGGTCGAGAAGGGTCTACAACCATGGTGAATGATCAGGGTAGTCATCGTCTCAACTCCTTAGACAAAGGCTGTCAACAATTAGCAGAAGAGGAAGAAAGAGAATTTCCCTGTGATTTAGAGGTAGATTGGTCAATGTTATGGATAGTCCTATTAGAAGCAGTGCCTTAAGGAAGAGTGTGTGTGACTCCATCATAAGTTGCATTCTTGTTTCTAGGACACATGAGGACTTGAATGGTTTTAGGTGGTGGTTGTTTGGGGGAAGGTTTTTTGAATTTCTTCATGAGGTAATTTTTTCGTTTGATTTTTCCAATGCTTCTTCCAAGGAGGTAAGAGAGAAGGATCTCACCTTGTATTGAAGGAGAGGTTTGAGTGCCCCAAGGAATAGCTAAAATAAACTCCCATTAGACATGTTGTGTTCGTCCTTAGTGGATAAGGTCTTCCAATGCTTGATGAAATCTCGGGTAGATTTGTTGTCCTTTTGTTTGCAATTGATGTTGTTTTTAGGAAGGTCATGATATTGAATTTTGTTTGCCAAGGCAGTCACCAAGTTTTCAAGTTTGACAATAGAGTTGGCCGAAACAATATGGTACCAATCCAAAGCATTGCTTGTGAGTGTCTCAGCTTATAATTTGGTGGCGGGCATAAGAATTGGCTTTGATCCATTAATATAAAGGTTGACAAAGGCCTTGATACGAAGGGTAGGATCAGTAGAGCCATTGTAAGAAATGGAAAGGGTGATCCCTCTAATGTCTATGAAAACGATGTAGGGAGCAAGAGGTTCTCTTTGAATGGATTCAATGAATTTTTTGTGGATGAGAGGTTGGGCAATGGGTTCTCCATTAATTTCAACTAGAAGAGGAGGGGTTTGACCTTGGTTTTTTGTGCCCCAAGAGATCATTTGTAGTCAACTAACAAGTTGAGGTAGATTGTTTTGCATTTGCAAGAATTGAATTGCAGTCAAAGTTTGTTGTTGACTTCGATAATCAGTGAGTTGTATGATGAGCTGAGTAGGATTGTTATTTTGAGGAAGATTTGTGTTATTGGTTGGATCATCATGTGCTCCATTTGGAGGAGGCTCACAATGATTGATATTTGAATCCAATTTGTTAGAAAGATAGTTTTCAATGCATTTTTGCAACATGTCGAGCGACTCTCCTACATATTCATGGAATTTTTGAAGATTTTTTTGCATACCGGGAGTATAACCAGAATTAGGGATTTCTTCATGTTCCCCTTCGTATGTTTCAAAGACATAGTTTCAAATGTTGGATTTGGTTTGTACATTACGAGGTGGTGGGTTGGCTTCTTTGTATTAGTAGCTCCTACGAAAAAATAGTTCATCTGATAAGGAATAGAATTAGGGAAATCATCAACCATGTTGTTAATGTTTCCATACAAAGGTGTCTTGGTAGAAGATGTAGTAGAATCACTAAGTATTCCATTGTGAAGATTTGATTCTTGAAAAAGAATTTCTGGTAAAATATCTAGACGGGATCGGTCGGGCAGGAAGCTTGCATAGGGGTCAATAACATAGAGGAGAAGTGTGAAATTAACGATGATAGGAACATGATCGATGGTGCAAGAAGCTTGCATAAGGGTTGATGACATCACAAGTAGAAGAATGATGTGCAAATAGGATTAGTCCTATAATAGGGTTCCACTTAGGGGTTGAGCGCATAGGAAAATAAGGAAAAATTAAGAAGCGAAACAAATCTGACCTAATTTAGGAAAGAGTAAGATTCACGCTAGGTTCCCTAGAGTGAATGAAAAACAAAGATATGTTACCAGGTGGGTTCTCAAAAGTAGGGATCGAATCTAGGTCTGAACAATCTATGCAGATACCAAACGTGCTCAAGGAGTGCTAGTGATGTAATTCTAGAGGATTGTGACCCTAACCCTAAGATAGCTATAGGTTTCCAAGAACTACACCTAAGATAATGATAAATATCACATTAGGATTCATAATAGAGGTAGATCAAGGGATGGATAAAGCCAAGGGGCGTAATATCATAAGTCAAAGCAATAGTTCAAAGTAAACATACATCTACTCTAGTCTATTCAATGAATGACTAATCAACAACATACAAGTGCGAGGAAAAAAACTAAAAAAGGTTATAAATACTTACATGTGTGTGTGAGACTCTCGATGCACAATCCTTCCCAGAGAGAGAAACACAAAGACAAAATCACTATGGGTGGAGAAGGGGAAAGATAAAAAAGAGGACCTCTATTCCTAACTCATTATGGTGATCCAAATGCCAAAAAGCTAATCTCTAAATCCTCAAGTCCAACAAGTAGGTGCAAAATAGTGTGACATTGTAGTGAACAATATCAAGTGGCGCCTTTATGAATGTTTGATTGATTGTTAATGTGATCTAAATGAGATAAAGACGGGTATAAATACTCAGTGCCATTTCTCGTGGGCGATGGCATCGGCTATAGAAAAACCAAACCCGATACCATCGCCCATGGGCAATGATATTTGTTGGAGTGTAAAAAGGATTAGAAAGTTGACGTGGATTATTTTGTATGATTGCACATCCCATTGTAATGCGTAATTCAGATAGGACGGATGATAGAAGATATAATGCTCTCTTAGATAAATACAAAATGTGAATAGCTTCTTTTGGTAGAAGAAGAAGAAAAAAAGGGACTGACAAGTCTCAACAGTTGCCTCATAATGTATTAAACTATACAAGTGCTATTCGTAGAGGCTTGACCTCGATCGTATTAGAATTTTAGTTGAATTCCTTCCATTCTTGAGCATCCTTTGTGTTTTGATTCAGTATTCATGTTATTTTATGCACTTTCCCATTCTTTGTCTTTTCTTTCCTTGAATTATGTTTTGCTTTGTAGTTACTATGCAACTACGAACCAAGGCCTAATCACTCATGTGTGTGTTGCTTACAGAACTTAATATGCATTAACCTAGACTATAACCTATTGCAAGTCTTGATGTCGTAATCGAGGAACCCTTTGCTAATAATAGTTCTATTATCGGGACCTGAAAATTTTAAGATGGCTTCCATGACAAAGAGATGTGGAACAATGATGTAATGCCCCATCCATCATTACTCTGTTGTTCTGTGACGACCATGCTTCTTAGGGCTGAACGCCGTTGCGTTTTCTTTGAAACGTTGGTGTCTTCGTCTTGTTGAGCTTTCCTGCTTTTGCTAGTGTCGATGGTTTTGGTCGTTGGCCCCGCAGTGTCCCTTGCGTTTTATTCTATTAAAGGAAGACCTTGTTCTAGCTATATCGAACCTCCGGTTGATTGTTGTTTAATTGCCTACAAGATATTTTTCCGTAGTATTGGTCACTCTCGTGCTCGACCTCTCGATTAAATTATTAGTATTATTATTATTATTATTATTATTTATTATTTTTAATTGTTGTCACTTTTGTGCTAGGTCCTAAACGATTTTTTTTGAACCCCGTTTAGGTGTCGCGACATTTTAAAACATAATAAAAATAAATAATAAAAGAATGGATATCAGTTATACTTCGCAGTTGTTTACTGCCGTCAGGTTGTCGAACTAACGGAATTTTTAAAATGAATTGTGATTAATTTAATTTATTCCATTTTGAGGTTATGTAGTTTTGGTTAGCAAAGGCATATGGGGTTGTAAGCTATAGTGTAGGTTCTTTTGTCAAGCAATTTATTTATTTATTTTTCTTGTATAATTCTCACTCTTGCTCATACGCCTTGGAGACCACTTGTTTTGTTCCATGTTTTAAAAATTTTATGCCATGCTTGGCGTGGAGGAATTCCTTGTCCTCTTCCTTTCTTTTTGTGTTTCTCTCTCTTTGCTAGTTAATGCCTGTTAGGTTTGGGTGGAGGAAGTGTAAGATTTTTTTATTGGGCCACCTGTTTTTCTTCCCCTTGTCAGGCTTTAATTAAATGATGAATTGGCCTTTGCTGGGAGTGGAATGCCTTTTTCCTCCATGCTGGCCGCTTACCCTGCAAATGAGATTTATTATTATTTCTCCCTTGCTGTCTTTGTCTTCTTCCAGCGCCTGCATTGTTGCTGGCTGCGTGAGATTGGAGGGGGGGAGGCTTTTGCTGAGTTCTTTGTTTTCTTATTGGTGTTTAAGCTCCAGTTGGGCGCAGTCCCTAGTTTTTTTTTGGACAGCCGCCTGTTGCTGTATTCTGGCCGTGCCTTCATGAGGGAAGCTACAAGCTAGTGAAGTAGGCGTGTTACCTCCACTTTCATTGGGTGCTGCGAGGTGTGTTCTTGTCGAGGATCCACAGCAACGGCCTGCAACAGTAATTAGCCAGGCAGCAGGCATGTTGCAGTATAGTAGAAGCCTTTTTGAGCGCTTCCAACAAGCAGGTTGTCCAACTATGTTGTTATCTGTTCAGTATCGAATGCATCCTCAAATTCGGGATTCTCCTTCAAGATATTTTTATCAAAATCGATTAAGTGACAGTGAGAGTGTTACCAGGAGACCTGATGAAATTTATTACAAAGATTCTCTATTGAGACCTTACTTGTTTTACGATGTAACTCATGGAAGAGAATCTCATAGAGGTGGATCTGTTTCATATCAGAATATTCATGAAGCACAATTTGCTTTGCAATTATATGAACTTGCTGGTAAAGGCATCCTGATCAGGTTGACCTGTTAGTTGTTTTGTTGACCTTTGTTTTGTGAATTTCCAGCAAGGATAGCAGCCCGTGAGACTACATCTCTTTGAGGCAGTTTGTCAAACAGTTTGCTTCCTCGTGGGTGCTTCCACACCATACAAAACAAAAATTTGATTTTCCATTGTGCTGGATGGATGTCCATGTTCCGCTGTAACATTCCCTTTTGACACGTGTTGGGAGGATGTTGGCAAGTATTTTAGACCACCTACCCTGGCCGTGAACTCCTGCCTGTGCCAACGTGGAGATGATCGATGTTTGGGCGCCCAACAAGCTTGAAGAAAATGGAATTAGGCTTGGGTTGCTGTTGCAGGTCCTGTTTCAGCGTGTCCTGGTCTTGGGAAGCGCATTAAAGGCATGATAAGCCCTAACCCTCTCTCTTAATAATTTATTCCCTTTAGTATTTGGGTAAATCAATCTCTGTAATTTTTGTTTGAATTCTGTAGAGATGGGTTTCGGATGACTTATAATCATAATTGCATGAGCTGATCTCTCTCCCCCTTTACAGTTTATCTTAATTACCTTTTTGACAAGAAGAAATCTCTCTCCAGTGATTCTTGCTTAGCGATCTTATAAAGTTGGTTTATCTTTTTGCCATGTTTTATCCTGTGAACAGTGGTCTCTGTAGAAAATATTGTGGTGTGTGAATGAGTTTTAGAATACTTCTTGTATTGTTTTAGTATGTAGAACATGGCTTGAAAACGAGAATTTTTCTCGGAAGACTGTGTTTGTCTTTTAATGAGGATTGATAATAATATAAACCCCATTAGGATTGGGGGCTTTTATTTGGGGATTCGTACTGGTTTTACTGGTCTTTCTAGATACCATCTGACTCTTTTGATTACCGTTTACCTTGGGGATTATTGAAAACCCCTCACCAGGCCCTCTGTTATTATTATTACTATGAGCTTATTTTTGATTGGGATGCTCGTGAAGCATGTGTTAATGGGGTTTTTTTTTTGTGACCCTTTTGAATACGGTAAGCTCTTAAGACGTTAGCTTGCGTGGATAATTATATGGCTTAAGTCTGAGGCACTACTTGGATCTTCAAATCAGTTAAAGTAATATTGGATACATCGAACTCTCATGAATGTGTACATTCTTCAAGTTGACTGACATGTGATGGCCCTCAGGCATATGAATTCAGGCAATGCTTGAAATATGAAATTACAAATTTATCCTATACTTTGACTTATAAGCTTGTTGAAATGCTTTTTGGTAGGAAAACAGATGAATAGGGAAGTTATGAGAACTACCCTAAAATGGATTCATACACAGCCTTAAGTAAAGGTGACAACTGCCATAATGGGACTGTACATACCATGTATGACAGTAAGGATAAAAGTTGACCTGAAATTATTTAACTTCATTATATAGAACAATAATTAATACCCATAAATTGGGGTATGCAAGTGGAGGTTGAATTATATAACATGATATATTATGTTATCAGGTAACCAGTAAGGATAAATATGTTATTTCAATACTTGGTTAACGAGTGGAATATTTTCTGGCATTTACGATGATTATTATGTTAGCTAAAAATTGATACTTGCATCTCAATTGGGAGTTGAGATAATGTTGATACTTGTATTTATAGTGGCTTGGACCATGCTTACATATCTTAGCTAGTCAAATGTATCTTTGACATATTAGCAAAATATGACAATACTGTTGATCGTGACTCATTCCAACGAGTTGGACTCTTATACTAATAGAAACATATAAAGACATGGTAATAAGCAACCAAAAGGATATCTAAATAATATATGAACTCGTGGATTGGTGGAATATTTGTTAACATAAGTATATTCTTAAAAATTGTGAGGTAAATATCAAAATTATACTTACATATAATCATTGATTATCTATGAAGGTTTGATGCTTGAGTAATATCGAGGAATAATATAAGATTGATACTTGTATTTATTATAGAAACTTAACGTCGTTGGTGCGGTTATTTAATTAAAAGATAATATTATTGGATACATATATGGGAGAAGTAGATTGAAGGTATAAAGTGAGCGATATTATTATTACTGTAATTTAAGTATGATTAATTGCATGATTAAGGTTGTATATCTAGCCACTTGGAATTTTGTTCACATGTAAGCAGATCTTAGGGGAGTGAACATTAATGAGTATGAAATGTATTATCATGAGATGTGCAGTTAAGATTTGAATGCATGTTAGAAATTATTTGATAGGGAGTATTGCAAACTTTCATTTATTTAAATGCTAGATGGCATAAGTTATTAGGTGAGGTTTATATCTTATCATGCTCAGTTCTAGTGAACTGACTCTAGTAAATATTTGTGCAGATGGATTATGCGAGTAGATTAAAGGAAAAGAGTGTAAAAGTTTCATCAGTTCAAATTATGAAGTTCTTTGTAGAAAGTTCAATGCGTTGTAAATTTTGTAACATTGCTTGCAAGGAGTTTAGAAGATCTCTTGTCTTGGTATGTTCGGAAAACTACGTGGTGAAGTGTTCTTCCCTTTTGTTGTTAGACTAGTAACTTACCTTGGTGAGAAATGATATTCAATCATTACATTGGCATAAGTATTGTAAAACCTTGATTTTGAGAATAAAGTGTTAAGTCAAAACTCTCTGACACCTTGTAATGATGTGATATAAGTAAAATTAAATGGAGTGGTTAACCCTTATAGAAGTTAGTTAAATATATATATTCAAATAAATTAATGTAGAGATGACTTACTTGAGAACAAGAGATTCCTGAAGTAATCAAAGGTGAAACTATCCTTGTAAAGAATTTTTTTATAATTTGTTAACCCTAGCTAAGCTAGCAAACATTATCTTTATATGGTGACTTCTTAAACGAGTTTAAGGGAAACCAATGGTTAGTTGTTAGAAGATAATAAGATTTAATAAGTAGGGGGAAACAATATAGAAACCACGAAATTTATCTCTCAGCCTTTTTGGAAAGTGAATAGTTCCTTTTGTAAAGCTCTTTCAATGAAGCCTAAGTAAAATCTTTAATATTTCTGGATAAAACCTCAAGCTCCAATTAAATCTTGGTAATAACGAACGATGTCTCAAGGATGAACTCAATTGAACTTCTTCCTTTAACTTTATCCAAAGTGCCTTGTAATTTTCCCTTAAGTTTGTTGAACGCGAACCAATGTTGTCATAAGGGTATGAATGAGATTTAGTAGCGTAAGTGTGAGTAGATGGCCTTGTGAAATTAAATTATCACCTTTATCAAATAAATAAATAAAATAAATAATTTTCATAATGAGAAGACTATAAGTGAACTACTCTACAGTGCTTAAGAAAATAATTTAGTTTGGTAAGATGAATTGTGCGAATCATATCTTGAATCTCTCTGAAAACATAAGTCATGAGTTAAAGGGTGTTTTATCAAAATAAATAACCTTCAATCATTTCTTACTGTGGCTTGCCCTAGCTGTGTGAGTGTCATGTGGTTGGACTTCTATGCTGTTCTGTCAAAAAAAAAAAAAAAGTGTATTATCCTTTTGGGTGTGAACGTTTCCGTGTTGACCTTGCGGTCATACTCGTAACAAGTGGTTCCCAGAGTTGGTTGTAACCTTGTGATGACATGTTGTGTCGTGTTGTGTGTCAAGCAAGTCAAAAAAAAATAAAATTATCCTGTGTTTCCTACGTAGTCTTGTGTGCCTGTTTTGCGGTCGTTACAGATGGCTACAGGTGAAGATGAAACAATTTGCAGAAGTTGAAGAGATGCTGACGAGAGTTCTTGCTAAAAAGATATGTTTGGATTATATTTATGGAGACATTCGTGAGATTTATGGTGCGAGCTTTTAAAACAATTAACCACCTTGTTATCTCGGTTGGAATTTTACTCCTTTAGACATTGAACATACAGAGGAACACGAATGGATGAAGGAAAAAGTTGAAATGTTTCCCAATTTGGATGTTTCATGGACCCGTGATGTTGACCATTGGATGTAAACTACAATTGACATGTATGTAACTAAAATTGGTGTCCAAATATTTTATTCTTTTGAATTCAATTAAAACACATTTTCTATATGGGATGAAGAGGAAAAGCTTGTTAGACAACTTCATTTCTTGGTCCAAGATGCTAGCTGTGGAAAAGGGTCATGGTGCTGATTCCAGACAATATGGAGTAGTCATGTAGGTGCCAAAATGATGTAATCCTAGATGAGGAAAGATGAAGGGGAAGGGGCTAAAATTAAAGAGGATTCTTGAAGGGTTTGAAAAGGATCGAAGAGAAGAAAAGAGAAGGATTGAAAGACTACAGGGAGAGGCCAAAAGACACAATAAATGGGGAAGTTCAAGTAATTCTGAAGGGAAGAAGAAATCAAATGTGAGTAGGAGTAAAATAAGGAAGGTTTCCGGAGAAGGACCCTCCTAGAGAAGCTGAAGAGATTGCCGAAAAAGAACACGGAAGTGACCGAGAGGGTGTGCAACGAGGCGTGGACCTTAAGTGTGGAACCAAGGAACCGAATGGGGAAGCCATAGTAGGAGACTAGAAGTGGATTTGTGAAGCAGTTGATATTGAACCCAGAGAAACCATCATAGAGACCATGATATCGCACAGAGAAAGAAAATGTAATCCACAATAAAGAAATTAGACTAAATGTACAAAGGCCCGTAGAAGATGATAATACCCCTCTTATAGGATATGTCCTTAGAAGTGGATAGATAATTGATTATGTGGAATTGTCTAAATGACTTGGAACAATTTGAGATTTTGCAAGAATTGCAAAGAAGACTAAGCCAACCATGTCAGGAAATTATATTATTAGTGCTCTATTTGTTTATTATTAAATTGGTTAGTCTTAGCTTGTATATTGTTATGAGTTGTTAGATCAACTCGTTTTATTAAATGAGTTGTTATTTGAACTTTGTTAATCCTCTTACTTTATAGGAGATGTCATTACCTATATAATGGCATGCCTGTCTATTGAATAATAACGAAGATTATTTTTACTGCTATGCAAATTGCTCGTACATCTCATTTGGTATCGGGTTTCATAGAAAAAAACATCAAATAAAGCCTATGATGGGTGTTTAATTATTTTTTTGGTGGCAGATATACTTCTATTTTGCTCCTGTAGATGATAGCTCTGTATTTCACATTGGCCTCAAGGTTGGATCTGCATTGTCTTGACATTGAAATTTGTTGATTAGACGTCGAATCTTGCCTCTCTCACCTGTCGGGTCTGCATTTTTCTCAGGAGCTATATCGGTGAAGATATTGATACGGGATTAAATGCCATCAATTGGTAATTACCTGTGTAGTTTGCAGGGTTATTAGGAAGACGTTTTACAACTGAAAACAATATGTATTCCGTGAGCTCAGGTTTGAATCATCCATTGCGACGAGAGGCACATATTTTTTTATGGTGTTGAATCATTTGTAGATCCATGTGCAGTGTTTGGACGGTTTTTTTTATCGGTGCTAACATAAAGACTTGGATCTGGATTCACCTTGAAGAATTTTGACCATATAAGCAAGAGGTGTGTATCAGGAGGTGTTACATTGTTTTCAATTACTAATGTTGCTTTGTATTAAAACAATAAATAGAAACTATTGCAGTCTAGTAGAATAATATAGATTGGCATGCGATCATTTTGTAGAAGTGCATAGTTAAAAGGGATAAAATCTTGCCAAGTTAGAAGAATAGACATATTAGTGAATGCTTTTTTTAGTAAAGTCAATTTGTGCTGTAAAGTTCCATTATAGTGTTCATTTCATTAAACTTTCTTTCCATGAATGTCAATTGAAACTCATAGTCTTTCAAGTTTGTCAAGTCCCTTGTTGCAAAAGGTTTCAAAATTCATGTACATATCAAAATTTTGTGTCGATAAAAGAAATAGTCAAAATAGTCAAAATCAAGGTAATAGTCAAGTTCTCAAAAGTGTTAGAAAATTGAAAAAAATTGTCTTACGGACACATTTTCGGTGTTACCTGACACCCTAGTAACCAATGATCCTCAAAAGCTAAATTTGCTAAGCTAGGAATATGATATTGGAGGACAAATGCATTTGAGGTTGGGGATCGATCAATGACCTCTAGTCAGTCGCCAATGATGGGACCGCTTCAGTTGTGGTGACTTGTTTGTGGTGTGATTATGTGCTTTTCAGTTGTGCTTCATTTCAATTTTTCATATTTTCAATGTGGCGTGTATTGTGGATGCTGAAAAAATGATTGTATTGGAGAGCTAATGATTGCAAAGATCCTCTTACTGCAATGATCCTATGACTTCCATATTTCATTGGAAGATGATCGATCAGTGAATACATTCAATGGCAATGGTGATCATGTGCAACAAGATCCAGACAGTAGTGTGCAATACGATAAGATTTTCTTTTTAGTGTTCTTGGTTGTGTAAATAATGGAAATTTCACATTGTGGGGGGAACATGATACCAATGTTCCATTTCCATTCTGCACAAAACCGACTAAAGTCAAGGGAAACTTCCAGTGGCAGTGGCAGTTTTTTTTGTTGTTCGAGATCAAGTGACAACAATCAACAACAATGTCTGCAATTAAGAACATTGCGATTCTTATAGGATATAATGTGAAATCTCTTTCTAGTATGTGTTCTATTGTTTAGTTTTGTAATAAGCAAGATTTGATTCCTCTATACTTCCCTGACGTACAAGCATAGTGGCGAAAAAAACACCAGAGTAAGTCAGTTCATGGATCTTGAAAGGGTTTGTGTGAGGATCCAAAAAACCACATAATGTGGACAATTGATGGGCCCTGTTCACATCAAGGTTTGTGGTGACCCTGTCTAAAACCATGCACGGAGAGAGCCTTTATCTTGGATCAAGATCATGAGTCACATAGTAGGGCATGTTTCACAGGGGTGATCATACTGTAGATGAGTGTTAAGTGAGTTATTATTTGAACTTTGTTAAGCCTCCTATTTTATAAGAGATGTCATTGCCTATGTAATGACATGCTTGTCTATTGAATAATAACAAAGAATATTATTTTTATTGTTGTGTAAATTTCTTGTACCTCTCAAACCATCTGTAATATAGACAATATTGCACTCTAGAACATAAGAGATAGGTGCGAGAGAAGTTACTAGGGAAATAAATTTATCTCGCGCAACCCTCTATTGTGTGGTTGCATTAAGGGGGAATAATGAAAGGAACGAGGAGTGTAGTGATAATAACATTGTAAGCTCAAAATACTGAGTTAGCTTCCCATAATTTGAGGAATTTGAAGAAGAAAAGCCAGAGTCCAGTAAGGTTGTTATATGTTCTGGTATGAGTATCAACTAGCCAAGTGTGCAAGTGAATCCAATTAAGAGTTCGAGTTATACTATTGTGCAAAGTCAACCAAGAAGTTAGCTGGAGACCGGAGGAAGGATGGCTCATTACCCTAATCCTTATGTAAGCTTGCATCTGTATGACGGGTCTAACTGATCCTGAACATTATATAAAAACTTTGATATGTGTTGGGAGGAAAAATAATACAAAAAAGTGTGAGCTCATAGGGGCACTACATGGAAGAGCCTTAGAGTTTATATACTCTAGAAATCTTAGCGTGTAAACATTGCAGGACATACGAAATGCCTTTACACAAGAATTCAAGAGAAAGAAAGGTGTAGGGAAGACTATTCATGATTTGAAATAAATTAAGCAAAGACCAGGGGAGTCTATCATGGAGTACGATATGACATTCTTTGATGTGATGGATGAATCCAATTTTAATTTTGATGAATCAAGTAAAGACGTCTAGTTTGTGGAAGGATCGTGTAGCAAGATCTAGTTTGTAATTGTGAAAATAAAATTCCAAACTAAATCGTAGGCCATTGAAGCTACTATTCGGGTGGAGAAAATTGAGGACTATTGGAGGAATTATAGGAAAGAATGAAACAAAGGCTCAATAGATGGTGCATAAAATGTGGGGATGAAGGACACCACAAAAATGACTGCACTAAGGGGGATGGGGAGAGTATTGTGATTCCTTCAAGAGGGAATTTAATTTTTTATAATTTTTTGTATTACAATCACCTTCTTTTAACCACCCTTATCTACATTTCTATTTTCAATAATTTTCTTCCCTAAGAAACAATTCCCCAAGTTCAACCAAAATATTATTCTACAAAAGAAAAGACCCCTGATTCATTACTTCAAGGAAAATTTGTTCATAAAGAGCTTTTAGATCCAATTCTACCTTTTTGTTTTCTTTGAATATGTTATTGAACGAAATCCTATTGCAATCCCTTAAAAGTTGTTTCACTTGAGAAATCTCTTTCCCCATTTTCAAGAGACATAAGAATTGGGTAATGGTCAGCTACGCAATCCATTTGTAGCCAGTTTGAATTGACTAATGATCATCCTAGATGCTCAATAATATTACTAGAACCTGGACCATCGGGGTTAGTTCACTTGGTCTTGGTCATTACTTTAGGGTCGAGGTCGTGGATTCAACTCCCAATTTATCTGTGGGGGTGGTGAGTGGTCCATTATTCTCCACCCAGAGGTTATAGGGGGGCTCGCCCCGTATTAGAGCTTCACAGCTCCATGTACTAGACTCAACCTTGATTCCTTTGAGTTAACAAGAAAATTACTAGAACTTAGATACCTGCTGGAAGCGAGCCAATTTTTTTTAGGTTATATGTCTGCTGAATTATTTAAATTTATAAATTCTTTGAAGTTATTTTGGGATTGATTGTCCCAAGAAATACCTCATGCTTTATGCCCCTGACTATCCTGGCGACATGATCGCATGACTTCCATAAGAAACACCATAAGATGTCATACATCATACCCATGCATGCCAACCCATCGCCTGCTTGCATGGCACCAAACTAATAAAAAAAATGGACACCATTGGAAATCGTCTCTTGGAAAGTGATGCGTTTTTTGGTGAGCTGACACGTTGCTAGCAAGTTGGACGGGATGTGTCCAGATGGCTCATCAACCCAGGACGAAGGCTCCAAGACCCGTCATTTCACTCCTCAATTCGCCATTTCCCTCCTTCTACTGTCTCCCCCCCTCCCCATTGCATTCCTTCTTCACATTTGCACAACCCGAGATTATAGAGATTACAAAGGTATAACCATTACATTTTGATATCTCAGGTGAGGTTCGTTCACAGCAGGTCAAGTGAGGTTCACAACATCTCAGGTGAGTTTCATTCGCAGCAATTGGGGCGAGGTTTGTTCACAACAACTCGTGTGAGGTTTTATAACAGCCCTCTTGCATTTGGCTCGGGTATTTTTTTACATACGTCATTTCTGCAATTAAAAATAACGGTTTTTGCGTGTGTAATTTTTTTACTAGCTCCACCATTTTGACATAATTCCTTTGTCAAATGGTCTTACCTATTAGCCATCTAACCTATGTTCTCTATCCTTGAAGAGAGTGCCATTAACATCTTCCTTGGAACTACTTATTTTGAGCAAAAACCTCAATAAACACTTACATCATGTGACAATGGACTTTTCTACAAATTAATACTCAATTCCATGGGTGTATTCAAGAGATAATGGATTTTTAACTCCAAACCCTAGCTAGAGGGTTTTTAAGGCATGTGTCTACCCAAAAGTCTAAATATTGCTTTAACTCCCTACATTTATAGATTCAAGGCCCAAAAATTTACCCAGGGGTCTATTTCACTATACTCCTCCTTAGTTCTTTAGCAGTCAACATAAATAACACATTAAACTTTGAAAGAACACTTGTTTCTTCTTACCTAGACTATGCAGGACAAAGATGTAGACATGCATGAGTTTAAACCACTTTTCTTTCACCCTTACAACTTGTAGTAGAGCTTCCTCGCATCCTTGTGAACTGGAATGATCATGATATCGAATCATAAATGCATATCAACTCGTGTTTAGATTCTTTCAAGCTACGGATAATAATTATAGTCTCATAGTGCATCTTAAACAACAAAATAGAGCAATGTATATGTTTTTCTAGGTTGATATTATTCTTCTGTTTGTAATCAACCATTTTCTTAAAATAAACTAATCAAATATTCCTCTATACTAAACTTGGTAGCAATATGTGCATATTTAAAATCATTTTCCAATTTTCCCATAGCTCTATAGGATTAACAATATCAACAAATCTTCTATAGATATTCGAGCTCAAGGATTTACCAATAATACATCTAGATTGTTCCAATTTGCATTTGCATAACTCATTTTTATGATTTTGTTGAGGCTCTTTCATTTCTTTATTTTCCATCCTCCATAGAGTTATTTCCCTTAGAGAATTCTCGACAGCAATCTTCCAATCTTTCAAAACCGCTTCCATCAAAGATTGGCAAACTTTCATTGGTAGAGCCCATGATGTTAAAAAAATTCATTCCTCAAGCTAATGTGTTAAAATAAATCTAAAAAATCACTTCCAATTACTATCTAGTTTGTACAAAATATTTTATCAACTCCTTAGCCCTGCTAGTAGAAAGGTCTCTTTAATACTATGAAAGAATTACAAAAAAAAATAAAAATTTCTTTAGTTATAAAAAAAGTTGCAACATGACAAAAAATTAGAGCATATAAAATTGAGAAAATTCTTGAATGAAAACTAATAAAATATTACGGAGTCATGCAAGATTTTTTTTCCATATACACAATGTGTGTATACTACATAACAAAGATAAAATTGTCTATACTCTTGTCTTCGCTGACTAGTCAATGAATGTGTTGTGACAACTACTTATACATACATACATATACTACATTATACATACATACATACATACATGTATGTATGTATGTATGTATTTGTATATGCATGTATATACATGTATATGCATATACATATACATATACATATATATGTACATTTGTTATGAGTATACATATACACATAAGAGATCTATGTTTATATATGTAATGATCTCACATACTTGGAAGTTTGTATTTTCATGTGGTAGAGTTGTTTTTCATATACACACTGTGTGTATACCACAAAAGAGAGATAAAACAATCTATACTATTGTCTTGGTTGGTCAATCAATGAATGTGTTGTGACAACTACTTATACATACACATACATATACATGTGTATACATATACACATTTATACACATATGTATGTATGCATGTTTATGCAAGCATATGCATATACATATACTTATATATGTACATGTATGTACATGTATACATATACACATGTATATGTAATTACCTATGTAATGGTCTCACATACCTGGATGTTTGTATTATCATATGGTAGTGTTGTTTGTCATATAAACACTGTGTGTATACCACAAAAGAGAGATAAAATAGTCTATAGTATTGTCTTGGCTGGTCAGTCAATGAATGTGATGTGATAGCTACTTATACATACACATACATATACATGCGTATACATATACACATTCATACACGTACACACACATGTATGCATATGTATTTGTATATGCATGTTTATACATGCATATGGATGTACATATACTTATATATATACATGTATGTACAAGTATACATATACACATGTATATGTAATTACATATGTAATTGCCTCATATACGTAGACGTATGTATTATCATACGGTAGTGTTGTTTGTCATATTCACATATTGTGTGTATACAACACAAGAGAGATAAAAAATTCTATACTCTTTGTATTGGCTGGCTAGTCACTGAATGTGCTATGACTACATTTCATAGGTTGTTACCTCATGAATGTCCATTAAGTTCATTATTGAATGAATTTAAAAATGTTGATTCAGTCTATCTATCTGTTGGAGATATGACTTCCTTCGCTTCAGATTGTTCTCAAAAGACTCTTGCTTTTGACCATTTATTTAGTTATCTCACTTCAAATTGTTCCCTATCATTATTGCTTCATGTTTCAGATTGTTCCCTTTAGATTCAGATGTCTCACTTCGGACTACATTCTTTCCTTTGATTTAGATTGTTCCCCAAAACAATTAAATTTTGAAATCAATTAATATATTGAACATCATCAATAACCTGGCATATCTCTATTCATGACATATGAACTATGGTAGACTACACTCCGAAGCAAGTAGACTATACTCTGAAGTAAGTTGACTAAAGCACTCATGTCCTTCTATAAGACAATTATCTTAATTAATTATTGCATGCATATTTTTGCATTGTTACATATGGACATCAAAACATTTGGAATTTAATATCATTTAGAAGTGAGTAAATATTTATATGGACATAAAAATTTATAGAGAACTAGCTACGCTAATTTCTCTATTTTTTGGTTGTAGTAGGTTCATTAGGTGTGTTTATAATAAATAACCCCCTTTAATTTGAATTCATCACATCAAATGGAGACATTTCACATGTGTGAAAGGATGGATCAAGGTGTCCTTTAACTTCTTATGAAACATAAACCCGTGCATTAAAGCATCCTTATTGCCTTCGCTTCATATTGCTCCCTAAACACTCTTGCTTCAGATCTTTATTCAGTTGTCTTGCACTTTAAACTTTTCACTATTGTTATTCTTGCTAAGTTTATCCTATCGCTTCAAATTATAAGAATGGGGAATAAAAATGTACTTAGAACCAGACTCTGCCTCACTTTTCTTGTTAGATTCACAAGTTGAAAAACTATTTGAAAAGGAAAGATGGTTGGAATGTATAAAGAAATTCCAAGGCTATAAGGAAGCAATAGTGGAAGAATTCCTGAAATTTTTTCAAGGGAATCTCTTCCAACATAAGAGGCACTAAGATTCCTATCAATAGTAAGATCATAAGTCAAATTTTAGGGATCCCTTCTAAAGTTCCTGCAAATTGCTAGGATCGTTCTATTTACAAAGATCTAATTTCAAATTTTCATGACCGTGGAGAGCCTGAACTAGAATTGGCCCTAAATAATGTAAATTCGATTTCAAAGGTATTAGGAGAGATACAATTATTGAACCCTATAGGGAAGCCACCTTTTAGATAGTGAAGTATTTCACTTATGAAGGTGAATACAATCTCCTAGGAGAAAATACAATGTGGAATCCTAATTCATTTGAAACAAGGTTTGCACAAACCTATGGAATAGAGTAAATTTATCTCAATTTCTATGTGACATCATCCACATTATGGCCAATAGATATAAGCATAATAAAGGAGAAATAAAGCACCATGGTCTCATTTACCTGATTTGTCAATATTCTATCATAGAGAAGAAGGGTAAAAAGGCTTGGGAATACTATGATGTAGGAGATGGATAAAGTTCCCAAAAAATAGAGACATACTCTCTTTGAATCTGTTTCTCCTAAATAAACTCCATCCCTGACTCAAATTGAAGGAGAAATTATGACACCTAGTGCAATGACATAGGTTTAGATATCTAGTGCCACATCTTCTGGACCAATTGTAAAAAGAACAAGAACATTGAAAAAATTGGGAGAAGAATATGTCATTGAACCCCCAAGTATAAAAAGAAAAAGAAAAATGATTCATCTAGAGGATGAAGACCTCGAGGACGTAGCGGAAAAAGTTGGGAAGCATAAATTTATCCGCAAAGGACTCTAGCAAAACAAGCCAGACATGAAGAAATCGAGGAATTCACTGAACAAAGGGGTCCTGAACCTTTGCCACAACCTTCTTCTTCTAGTAAGGAAACAGAAAAAGGAAAGGATCATCTTACAAAAGAAGAACCTATATCCCCTTCTTCACCAGTCAGGGTATTGAAGAAGAACAATTGTAGCATGTGCTTCTCCTCTCTAAGTAAGAAGCAATCAACAAGTAGCAATAAGAAGAATTAGATTTTCTGAAAATAAACGTACAAACAAAAGAAACCCTTATCTCTTCTTTACAAGTCGCAAATTGAAAAACTTGAAATGCAATGCAAGGAAAAGGAAGAAACATACCCTTCCCAACACTAAAGTAAAATTTGATAAGGAAGTTCAAACTTCGTTAAACATAGAGGAAGTCAAAAATGTCTGGGGTATAATTTGTAACAATTATGAAAAATTGCATTCTCAAAATGAGACATTGAAAAATCAATTGGAAGAAGAGAATATTGAAAGAACAAAAATAGAAAAAGAAAAGGAAAAGATCAAAAATGACTTACTAGTTGCATGTGTATTAGGGGAAAAATTGCTTGCCTACAGAAGACCTTCTTCATTATATAGTATTTTCTTGGAAGAACAATTCTACAGGTCGAAATTATTAAGAATAGCATGTGACTTGCCCTTTGAAATAAATAATGACATAGAATTTTTGAAGGCATTTACAAAAATCTCCCCTAACCATCAAAATATCATGTGTGAATTCCACTTGTATAATCTTCTGTTGGGTCACATGTCAAATTTTCAAATTAATATCTTTGTAGGGGAGTCCCAATTAAGAGCCTTCTCTTATACCATGCAAAATAAAATAGAATGGGAATGAAGGACAAATGAGTATTTTGAGAAAGTAAAGTCAAAAGGTCATCTGCATGAGGTCTCAATATGTAGAAGTGATGTGTCCAGTTCCCAAAACAGATCCCAAGGCAGAGAAAGGAATAGAGAAAAGGATGGAAAAAGGTGGTGAGCATTTAAGATGCATTGCTTTGGTTTTCGTTGCCTTACGCAACTGTGAGACTCTCCATTCCATCGATTGAACACTAAAAATTTAAGTGTCAAAACACTAAATTTTTTTTTTTCTGTGAAGCTCCAGATCCATTGTTGGAGAATTGAGCGAGGCAGAGAGGAGTAGATAGATAAAAGTTTTGCAGTAAGTGTTGTTTGCTTTCAAATTGTTGCATAGACTAGTTTTTTTTTCTAAATTTGTATTTGGAAACTTGATTTTTCAGGGAGTCTTAAGCTTATGATGAGTGATCAAGCATGGTTCCGCAAGCAGGTGAATGTGGGAGATTTGAGATTTGGTGTATTGTTGCGAGCCGTTCGACCAAGTCTACACATAATTTTTTGCTAGTCATTAGATGGTGTTACATCCCACTCATTTACTTGCCATCCAAGACAGGATCGTATGACCCTCATAAGATACACTATAAGATGTCATACATGCATCTTCCATTTTTGTCTTTTATGTATACACACAGTGTGTATATAACAAACAACACTATCATATGATAATACAGAACGTCCAACTATGTGAGACCATTACATTTACATATGTATATGTATAGTTGTACATACATGTACATATATATATGTATATGCATACATACATACATACATACATACAAGTATGTATATGTGTTTGTATGTATGTTATGAATATGTATATGTATGTATACATGTGGTGGAGATGGAGACGATGGATGGAGAGAGAACTGCTAGTATCACCTTGTCACTATTAGTATCCTATTATGGTGTTTACATCATTTGTCACATACATGCACAAAAAATGACAATCTTGTGTATACCACAAATTTTCACTAATAGTATATTATTACATGTGTTTTTGTCATTTGTCACATAAAGTATAAACACAACATGTGTTATAGCCCATTCATTTACTTGTTATCAAAGATAAGCTCTGTATGACCCCCATAAGATACATCATAAGATGTCATACATGCATCGTTCATTTCTATCTTTTGTGGTATACACACAACATGTATATAACAAACAAAACTCCCATATGATAATACAAATGTCTAGGTATGTGAAACCATTACATATACATATGTATATGTATACTTGTACATACATGTACATATTCTCCATGTATCTTCTTGTTTCCATTCTAACTAATTTTCTAACTATCATTTTCCAATTCTTCCCCCCTCCTTTGCTTCTTCCACTTGAAGCACGAGATCCTCATCTTTTTCTCAATTCTAACAATTTCCAAACATGCCCAGTTTGAATCCTTTTCGTCACTATAAGTTTTTCTTCCATAACATCTTAGGCAATAGGGACCATATTTATCCCCCCTCCCTCCATTATTTATTCCCTATACGCTTTTCTTCCACAACATTTGGGGTAATAGGGATCATATCTATCCCCCCTCCCTCACTTATTCATTCCCTATAAGGTTTTTTTTCCACAACATCTTGGGCAATAGGGATCACATTTATCCCCCCTCCATCCCTTTTTTCTTCCCTATAAGTTTTTCTTCTAAAACATCTGGGGCAATAGGGATCATATTTATTCCCCCTCCCTCCCGTATTTATTCCCTATAAGTTTTTATTCCACAACATCTGGGGCAATAGTGATCATATTTATTCCCCCTCCCTTCCTTATTTCTTCCCTATGTCAAAACACGAGACTTCATTTCTAATCAATCAATTTGAATAGTGGCATACCATTTGTATTGTCATACACACATAAAAAAACAATGTGTATACCACATAATACACATAAAAATAGTTTGCATACCACAACTAACACTCAAAAAAGAAACATGTATACATAGATATGCATTTTTTCCTGGAAGGTAGATAGTTGTATTGAAAAGATCAAATTTGCAGTGTTCGATATGTAAAAAAAATGTGGTTTTTTGTTACTTACGATGGATGTTTGTCCATTGTAAAGGTAAACATGCTTTTCATTTGGAGATTGGAAATTCATGGAGTGTTAAATACCTTAGAAAATATTACATGCTCATTGTTCATGTTATATGACCTTGACGACAACAAGAAAATAGAGAGAGGCACCATTGTGGGAGATGCCACCATGACTGTGCACTAGGCTAAGTATAGGACCTTGATATTGGGTCTTGAGGGAGTGATACGCCATGAAGTTCGGAAAATTTGTTTGTTTTCACATGATATGCTTGTTGTGAATCAAATGAAGGGTATTTACCAATGTAACAATGTAAATATTTATATTCTTCAAGTTTAGGTGCTAGAGATTGTATCTCGCTTAGAGAAATGTTCATATGTACATGTAAAGGTTAATATAAGTAGGTTGGATGTATGACAAGTATCTAGGGCCACTATAAACGAAGAATTGGTGGCGTTGTTAGCACATGCCATGAATGACATTGTAATATGATATATGTACACATTGTAACTCCATTTTTTACTATGGACATTCCTATTTTTAATTATTGAACGGCTTAATACATATTATCTATGATGCATTTGTGGAATGGTAGACATAGCGCTTTATTGTAAGAGTAAAACAGCCCGTCGCAGAAATAATGCGACTATTATTGGAAAGTGATAAGACCTTGTAGGCATCATACTATTCCATGGTGTGTACGCTTAGTAAAATATAATTAGGCATTATATTTGTCCGTTTGGCTATTGTTAAGCTTAATTATGCTATTTTTTTATGGAAGCCAACAAAGTAGATTGCTAGTGTTGGGGTCGGATTTGCTGAAGATGCATTCTGAGGACATTATGTCTTCATCGCAAGTAAGAATACACACTTTTCAATTACCTTTTCCATTGCTACAATTGAAAAATAAATAATTGTATTATATCTTATGTTGAAACTGATTTTTTATGTAATTAACATAATCTTATTTCAAGCGCATGTGGCTGGGCCTTCCATCAAAAGGTCAAAACGGTGAAGGACGCGATCTTCTTTAGTATGTGTGTGTGTACACTTGATCTACTATTCGTTTTAACATTGCTTTCTTAACATTTGTTGGACTTTGGTATTATTTATTGTGTGAGTAATGATTTTTATATGGATTGTTGATTAAAGGACGATGAGGCGGTTGCACTGAACGTTACTTCATCGTCACATGTTCAGAAAAATATCACTCTTGAGGAGGTAAAATCACCTAAATTTAACGTTGTATTTTCTATCGTAATTTGATTTGACTATATATAATTCGGTAGGGATTTGATTGAAGGACCTTGGGGTGATATAGTTGTTGTCAATTAATAAATTATATTGTGATGAGGATTTAACAACTCAAGGTTGAAGAGCTTGGAAAGGGACAACCCAAGGTGGTAGCTTCTTGGAAGAAGATAAATGAGGAGTTTTCTACAATCCTCAATCCCGCGTCTAAGATTCCTTTCATCCTGGCTTGTCTTGACCATAAACATTCTTAATGAGGCTAGAATTGGAATTCATGGCCAAGGATGGCATATCTCTCTTAATAAAATTATAGTATTCTAAATTATGCTAGACATGGAATTCATAAGCAGGGTTTGTATATGTATCTTGGTGAAATTTTAGTGGTAAAGCACGATATGTTCCAAGTAAGATTTGTTTTGACAGATCAATTACATCAAAGAGTTATCCTGATACCTAATTAGGTTCACAACTATTTCTATGGTAAACATTTTTGTTTTCTTTATGTGGTTTTCATTGCATATTAATAAGTCGAGTCATTATTCTACATATTTTGTATGTAGACAATGTAATGATCAATCTATAATCGAATATATATATATATATATATATATATATATATATATAGTTTATTTTCAATTACAAATAATGGTGACTTTTGATTGTTTTATTGTGTGATTAATTAGGCAATAACATTGTGCGTCTATCACATTTCCAGATTCACATCGTTAATCATGATGGTTTAGACTAAATTGCATGATGGTGTGAAGATACTTGTAAATGTAAACGATCCACCGGAAAATGCCAACTTATTTGACTATGACTCGGGTGCATCTAAGAGGAGAAGGGATGAGTTTAAGTCTACTATCTTTGGAGGTAAATACCGTAACAATTTGTTTACTTTCTCATTTTGTTTACATTGAGTTTTTAATGTAAACACCGTAACATAATGTTTTCACACAGATTTGCATGCCTCGAAGTTTCCATCCTTGTTGAAAAGGTACGAGGACTTGACGGAATTTGAAAAAAAACGTATAAAGGTTTTGGAAGACAAACTTGCGTTTTATGAAAAAGAAAACAAAAAACTAAGAGAAGAAAGAAAAATTGTTAGGATGAAGATCACGGAAATATGCGAGTCAAAGGTCAATATGGAGATGGAAATATGTCAACTTCAGATGACACATGAAACCCTGGAAACAATAAGTGTGGCAAAGCTACAAATGTCAGAAGTTGCCATGGCAAAGGTTCAAGAGATGATGACCATTTGCGAGTGGGAACACAACCACTTAAAAGAAGTGCTCAAAAGCACATTGGGTTTTCCCAATCAATGTAATGAGCAAACATATTAAAAATGTGTCATTGACACATGTTTGTAAAACCTTTATTATCCAATTGTAATATACTATTTGAAGTAATAGTTTGTGTTGTCTATATTACTATCTACATTAGAACATGGTATATTTACATTAATGCTACTAATTTTAATATAAGAAGAAATAACATTCTTTCATTTTGAACCTGGATTGTATTTATGTTGTTATTCCACTTAATACCATTCATGTATTTATTTAAAGGAGTAATTCATTCTTTCTAATGATAAAATGGGATCTCACTTTCATGATTTTTTATAGTGTTTCCTTCTTTCCAATGATCCAATACTGTGAACACAAGTTCTAAAGATGTTACAACTGAATGATGACTGAAATGGAAATGTGTATGAGATGTAGTGTTATTAAACTTTACTAACACATCAAATTATATTTGAAAAACAAAAAATGAAAATGGTAATAACGTTTGTGTAACATTATTCCTTGTCCTAATATAGTAAATTGTGCCAGTATTAGAAAATTATGTAATGATTGTGATATGCTAGAATGATTCTAACACATTGCATCAAGAATATATTTATGAAATATGTAGATTCATGATATTTTAGTTATTGTTTTGGATTCACATGTTTTTATTATAATTGTATTGTATTTTTAGTTATTATATGGATTTGTCTTTATTGTAACTTTGTATTTTGTATCCATTAATGACTTGTCACATTAAAATATAATTAATAGAAATGTTAATAAAATTAAATTAATAGACAATTACATTTTGAAATCAATTAATATATTGAACGTCTTAATAACCTAACATATCTACATATGGAAATAAAACATTTGTTACATATGGACATAAAGCATTTGGGCTTTAAAATCATTTATAAGTGAATAAATATTTATTAACATATCAAATTATATTTGAACAACAAAACATGAAAATGGTAATAATGTTCGTGTAGCATTATTCCTAACAAGTAAATTTTGAAATCAATTAATATATTTAACATCTTAATAACCTGACATATCTTTGTTCATGACATATCAACTATGGTAGACTACACTCTGAAGTAAGTAAACTATACTTTGAAGCAAGTAGAATACACTTCGAAGTCATTGATGACTTTTACCATTGAAATATAATTCGACTTACACCTTATTCTCCACAAAAATATCATAACACATGGCATATTCTATGTTGTATTAGTTTAAAGTTATCCATGATCATGTAAGCGTCATATAAAATATGACCATACCATAAATAATGTGAAATGAAACGAAACTCAAATACATCATACAACCAAGTTTTAAAAAATTAAGTGGAAAATCTTAAGAAAGAGAAGTCTCTTCTCTCAAAAAATTTATATAAAGAGTTTGAAATTCAGATTTGGAAATACTTTTTTTACTTTCTTAAAATTTATAGAGAACTAGCTATGTCAATTTCTCTATTTTTTGGTCGTAGTAGCTTCATTGCATGAAATGGAGAAATTTCACATGTGTTAAATGATAGATCGAGGCATCCTTTACCTTCTAACGAAATAGAAACCCTTGCATTAAAGCATCCTTACTGTATTTACTTCAGATTGTACCCTAAACACACTTGCTTCAGACTATATTCAATTGTCTTGCTTCAGATTATTCACTATCGTTCTTGCTGTGTTTATCCTTTTCTTTGGATTAGAAGAATGAGGCATAAAAATTACTCTGAACTAGAGTCCACATCAATTTTATTGCGAGATTCACAAGTTGTAACACTATTTGAAAAGTCTAGGATGGTTGGAATTCATAAAAAATTCCAAGGCTATAAGGAAGCAGTAGTGGAAGAATTCATCAAAAATTTCAAGGGAAGTTCTTCGAGGGTAAGAGGCACTAAGATTCATGTCAATGGTAAGATCATAAGTCAAATTTTAGAGATTCCTTATGAAGGGATGCATATTGTAGGAAGGCCTATTTACAAATACCTAATTCAATTTTTTCATGAGCATGTAGAGCTTGAACCGGAATTGGCCCTAAATAATGCAAAGCATGTCAAAGGTATTAGGAGAGATACAATTATTGAACCCTATGGGGCAGCCTCATTTTGGATAGTGAAGTATTTCACTTGCGAAGATGAATACAATCTCCTAGGAGGTGATACGATGCAGATTTTGATTCATTTGAAACAGGGTTTGCACAAACCTAGAGCATTATGTAAATTTACCTCAATTTCTGTGTGACAACATCCACATTATGGAAAAAAATATATAAGGAGAATAAAGGAGTAATCAAGCACCATGATCTCATTTACTTGATTTGTCAATATTCTATCATAGAGCAAGAGGGTAAAAAGGCTTGGAAAACTTTGATGCAGGAGATGGGTAAAGTTACTGAAAAATAGAGACATACTCTCTTTGAATCTATTGCACCTAAATCAACTCCATCCCTCACTCAACCTGAAGGAAAAATTGTGGCACCTAGTACTGAACAAGGATGAGATATCTGGTGCCACGATCTGCTGGAACAATTGCAAAAAACAATAGAAATTTTAAAAATTGGGAGAAAAACCTATCATTAAACCCCCTAAGTAGAAAAAGAAAAAGAAAATTGATTCTTCTAGAGGATGAAGACCTCAAGGAGGCAACTGAAATTTTGGGAAGCATAAATTCAGCCACAAAGGAATATGCAGAATAAGCCAGACCTGAAGAAATCCAAGGAATTCATGGAACAAAGGGGTCCTAAAACTTTGGCACAACCTTCTTCTTCTAGCAAGGAAACAGAAAAAGGAAAGGCTCCACTTATAGAAGAAGAACCTATATCCCCTGCTTCACCAAGTTAGGGTATTGAAGAAGAAAAATTGCAGCATGTCCTTCTCCTCTCTAAGCAAGAAGTAATCATCAAGCAACAACAAGAAGAAATAGAGTTTTGTGAAAATAAAGGTACAAATAAAAAAAACCCTTATCTCTTCTTTACAAGTGCAAATTGAAAAACTTGAAATGAAATGCAAGGAAAAGGAAGAAACGACCCTTTCCAACACTAAAGTAAAAGTTGATAAGGAATTTCTAATTTCATTAAACATAGAGGAAGTCAAAAGTGTCTGGGGTATAATTTGTAACAATTATGAAAAATTACATTCTCAAAACAAGACATTGAAAAATCAGTTGGAATAAGAGAAGATTGAAAGAACAAAATAGAAAAAGAAAAGGAAAAGATAAAAAATGACTTACATGTTTTCCTGTGTATTAGGGGAAACATTTCTTACTTGTAGAAGACCTTCTTCAGTATATAATACTTTCTTGGAAGAACAGTTCTACAGGTGGAAATTATTAAGAATAACATGTGACTTGCCCTTTGAAATAAATAATGACATAGAATTTTTGAAGGCATTTACAAAAACTCCCCTAAACATCAAAATCTCATGTGTGAATTCCACTTGTGTAATCTTTTGTTGGGTCACATGTCATATTTTCAAATTAATCTCTTTGTAGGAGAGTCTCAATTAAGATCCTTCACTTCTACCATGCAAAATCAAATAGAATGGGAACGAAGGACAAATGAGTATTTTGAGAAAGTGAATACAGAAGGTCTGTGCATGAGGCCTCAATATCCCAAGCCATAAGAATAACTTACGACATTTAGGGTTTTGGCCTATCAGCCCAAGATTCAGGACCATCATATTGCACAACTAAAACAAAGCATTGCAAGTGTTCACAAATTCCTCCACAAATAAAGTTTGGAAATGCATTAGCAACCTGTGAGAAAAGATGGGAAACATTGAACATTCCCTTGAAAAGGAGAGAGTTACTTTCCCCCAAAAATATAAGGTGGTCCATGAGAAGAGAAATGAAATTACAAGGATGATTCCAAACAAATTTGTCAAACACAGTGCCGAAAATGGATAGGAATGGGGTTTAGACCGCCACTTATTCTTTGCCCCATGCCTTCATGGAAAACATCAGCATTGCAGAGCACTGAAGCATTCAAGAAATGGAAAAAAAATGTTGAAGAAAATGAAGGGTTTTGTGTCTCATTGGCAATACATGGGCACTTCACCAAAAAGTGTTTTTGACTTGAGAAAATATCTGGAGGACAAGATTTTTTCTCCAAATTTTAAAGTACCTGATGAGGATGAGTAGTGATAGTATGTATATATGTTGCATCATAACTTGCTTTGGACTATCTCAGCTTGTTCTGGAGTGAACATGGAGCTCACTTCAAGTAGTGTTCTGAGTTTGGCTTGTATATAATCATTATCCTAAAGAAGCATCTAACTACTTTAACACCAGTTGGCGTTCTCCAATGTTGAATAAACCTTGATCTTGTTAAGTTCTAAAGATTTAATTTTGTCTGATATTATATGTCTTGAATAGCCTACCATGTTCCTCTAACTAAGAGTAAGTCAAACTTTCATAGTGAAGCATAGAATGGTACAACTTGCTGTACAAGAAAATTTATTAAGTTAATGTTAGTTAAAAGTGGTTTATATGCTTTTCTTCAACTTTTAATAAATCTTAACATTGCTTCAAAAAATATTGTGTTTTTTTTCTAAATATGGTTGTTGAAAAATGTTCATCATTCTCATAAATAACATTTTCTGACTCTTCTCTTACTTCAATTTTTATGTTGTAAATAGAATTATTGTTGTTACAAGATTGAAGTCCAGATTATGAATCTTTTTCGATAGCTTCAAACACAACGTTAATTCTAACATGTGGATGGTATTAAGCTAAATTTTTAGCAAAAATAAACATGACTTTGATTATACTGAGATGTTGCAGATAATTGATTTGTGCCAACTTAGCCCAGAATAACTCTTTCATGTCAATCAAAATGTTTTAGATCTTAGGAACATTCAACTTATAAACCACAATGCTTTAGTTGGAAGATGGTATTAATATAACAACATGGAGATCATACCATTAGCTTGCATACGGAGTGAATAACATTACCTTTCATGAATGCTCACTTCTTAATATGTAAATTCTTGATTCTTGATAGTCTACAAAATCATGTTGATCATTTATATAGAGATCATAACCTCTCATAGATCTTGCTTTGGAGTATAGTCTACTTGCTTCAAAGTGTAGTCTACCATAGTTGATATGTCATGAATAGAAATATGTCAGGACTGACTTCCTTCATATGGATTGACATAATAAATCCTCCTAGGTTTGACTTCCTTTCCACAATGACTCCTTAGATCTACTTGCAAGTTTGGTCCTCCATGATAACTTATACCCAACAATGTACAGTCTAACAAGAAGGCTTAGAACTTTGTCATATCCTTGGTAAATGCATCCAAACTAGAAGTAACGGAGAATTACTTGTAACTCTAAGCTTACATAATATTGTCTTTTCTTTGATTGTTTATTTTAAATTTAGATTTTGGATTTAAGATCAATGTAGCATGGAAGTTTCCACAACAATATTTAAAATAGGTAAAATGAAATTTGTTCAGATATTTCCACGAAGAAAAATATCTTCAAAGAAGAACCTTTTTGATGCATATCATATCAACTCTCAAGTTTCTTAGTAATTCACAATAGTTTGCATGATGTACTATGAGTTTATTTTCATTTCATCTTATTTGTGGTATGGTCCTATTGTATATGATGTTATATGATCATGTATAACTTTAAACTACTACAACATAGATTATGCCATGTGTAATGACATTTCTATGGAGAATAAAGTGTAACAATAGGCTACAAAAATGTATGTAATAATTAATTAAGATAATTGTCTTATAGAAGGACATAAGTGCTTTAGTCAGCTTAATTTAAAGATTATAGTCTACTTTCTTTCGGAGTATAGTCTACTTGCTTCGGAGTCTTGTCTATTGTCTCATAAGTGTAGTATGCCAATGTTGATATGTCATGAACAAAGATATCATATCATATCAACTCTCAATTTCTTAGTAATTCACCCATCAATATATTTTGAGTGATTGTATTTATTTTTATGAAGAGACAATTTTATTGTGTGTGTATCATAACTTTAATGCTTTAAGCAAGAGAGACATTGCTAGGACTTCTAGTTACAGGCCTTGATACAAGGTTCTGGTTTGAAAGTTTCCAAGAAAATATTGTAGTGTTGCAAGAAATGCATGTGTCATGTGTATATCTTCTTGGTTTGCAGGGATGTATCAACTAAAATAATGATTACAGAGACATTATACCCTATCTCCTAGTCTTGAACAGTGGAAAATGAAGAAAAACATGAGATTTAGAGGAGAAATGAGCCTATTTGTAAGATCAACCTAAAGATATTGACCAAACAAAGCTGAGGTGAAAATTATAGACTTTGAAACAAATTATTGTTCTTCTTATTACCAAATAACCCCTACGGGTTAGTGGGGAGGTTATCTAAGGTTTCAATGAGGGTTTTAGGTTTTGAATGTTGCTTGAATCACTAAGATAAAGCTTGAAATTCGATAGGAATGATGGTGAACATGTTGTCTAAGATATTCAAAAGACAACTTGAGGTTTAAGGGTGAATTTTTAGTTAATGGTTGACAAATACTGAGACAGTGAGAATACACAGTCAAAGGCTAATCTATAGGGCCATTTTACAAGGATAAAAGGAACTATGATTTATGATTTATAATTTCAAGTGAAGAGGAATTTTCATTACTTCTTGGGTAACATGATGGTGGAACTAGCTTCATTAAAGCACCAAAAACATGAGCAGATGGTTGTATAAGTTCTATAAAGTTATTATTTAAGAAATATTCTAGGTTGGAAGACACTTCCTTAAGATGAAATGTCCAATTTGAGCTAAGTAAGACTGAGTTGGGGTATAAGATAGAACAAGTAATGATTCTTGGAGTAAGAATCCAACTTTGAGGGGTGCATATGGCCATGAAGAAGTTAGAACACAAAGTATGAGGTCAGATTTGGAAGGTCATGCTTGAAGGTACCAAAAGGAAACATACTAGAGTCCATTGCCACTTAAGGGCTAGTTAGGGTAGTTTACAACTGAGGTAAGAACATTGTTACTTAAGCTTGTCAAAAATCATTTTGAGTGATGTTATAACCCTCCCCTAGAGGTCTTCTAATCAAGGAAGATCAGGTTGACATAGTGAATGGAAAATGATGATTTGGTTTTAGTATGCTCTAGCTTGAGTATGAGATGATTTAGTTTCTCTAAATTCATAATTGAGTGGATTGAAGCTAAGAAGGGTGTTGAATGAATGAAAAAGCATATTTCTTTGCATCATAGTCCCAGAGACATAATCCTTTAGTAGTTTTATGTGTCTCACACTGTAATAACTTTCATTTCATAACTTCATATTCCAACAAGTGAGATTTTTATTTCAAGCATTGTGTATTTACAATTCACCATTTCAAATTCCTGTTAGAAGTGACAAGTGTCCAATTCTGCAAGATAGATTACTTAAATTTTGTAAATGAGTGATTTCTTGTAAGCCTAGTCTAGATTTTTAATTCCTACACTTAGGTTTAGGAACCCCCCCAAACAGATAAGTACCACAAGCAATTTTTATAATGACATCAAACTTTATGCTCTGATCAATTTTATGCATACACAATAGACTAATACCACATTAAACATTGAATTTGATGGAAAAACTTATGAGCTCATTTTGTGAAGAAAAAATGGCATGGCTGAATGTGTATACATATACTCGTAACTTTGAGATTCATATCCATAAAATTCAGAGATAAAATTTCCACTATACAATGGGGTTAACAGTAATGATGTTACAGATTTTGATATGAAGATCAAATGTTTTGAATATGTCCCAAATAAAGCATAGATATAATGAATTGACAACAATGTTTGAGATGCCCTTGCAACTAGGGTTATTCAAAGCTTTAAGACTTTTACACACCCCTCCATCGTATAAGCTACAAAAAATACCAGATACCACCATTATCAAATACAAGATCACAAAATAGACCCATAATACAATAAAAGTAGAATTTGTAAAACACAAAACACACATAAAACAACATTAAGCATTATTTTTCATAAACATGATGAAGCACCATGAAGCATTATTTTTCGTAATCACACTAAAACCAGACTGTGTAAACCACATAACACACCAAAAACAACATTAAGCATTATTGGTCATAAAGATAGAAATACCTTCAAGATGCATTCAATGTTCCAAAAGAGATCCGACGACGTGGAACTTGAATTTGGTCGAGGGGGTTGTCCTTGTGATTCATGAAACACAAAATTAAGTGTTTTGAATTCAAATGAATACATCCTATAATCACATAACAGTGATACTCACCCAAAATCTCTGTATATAGCTTCACAACTTTCTCTTGATTGTTGTACCAGACCATTTGCATGTTTTCTTGAGTAGTTTTCTTCCATGAGTTGTTGTCAGGAAATGTATACTCCTCATAGTCATGAGCATCATTGTTTAAATCCTCCACAATGACCTCATTTTCCTTCCTCTTTCGAGGTTTCCTACTTGCACTGAACCATGGCCACAAACGGGTGGTAGAAGTCACATTTTGCTACAATCTGGAATGAACTCAAAAAGAAATGAACCAGAGTCATGTAAAAGCTTCTCAAATTGCTGCACACAATCTCCAAAAGTAAAAAAATATTTTCATCATTGTCTGGCACCACATCCAACAATGCTTTCAAAAACTCTTTGAATTGGTTGAGCACTTGCAATGCATTCCCATGGTTTCTATCATGTTCTCAGGGACTGAGGTATTGTGTTTCCTATTGTATACTATCATCACCCTCAACTGTCACAAAATAGAAAATTGCCTTAGTAATTATGAAATAGTTGACATAACAAACACTATTTAGTAATAATAAAATATGTACTATCAATGAAAATGCAGGGCTGCTCTGATGCAACTTCTTCAGGTGCATTGCATTCAACTACTTCCGCAACGTGAACATAGGGCCAACTACAATGACAACAATAATTTTATTAATGTACAATGAATTTTTTTCAAGGATAACAATGATACAACATAGATGAAATAATGAAATAAAAAAATACACCCTCACCACTGAAATTTGGATCCCTTGTAGATGGACTACCCTCGTGTGCCCTCTGAAGTTGCAACACCTTCAAAACATGTTTGCAGGTGTTGCCTCGGGTAGCCCAGGACAGTCACAAACATGAAAATCTGGGCCGAATCTCTGAAACCAAATACCATCGGTCCCTAGATGTTTGACTTCTAACCATGTAAGACCCAAGAATGCTATGGTTAGCACAACAATCACTATCAGGTATTCCTCTGGCCCTCTCAATGATGGTCAAAATTTCCTTCTCCTTCTTGTAATTTGTCAAGAAGCTCGATACTTGCAACTTCCTCTTATTTTTGTAATGTGGTTCAACTCAAAACACCAATGTGTACAACAACCAATCCATTCTCCTTGTGCATTAGTTTTCTTCAATCGCACAAGTATCATGTCTTCAAGAAACAATGATATGATTCTATGGATGCATTTGTATCCTGATTGGCATGGATGAAGTTGCAGAAATTTTTTTGACCACATAGTTGCACATGGAAACATTACAACCATTAGAAATGGCTAAATAATTGTTAACTCTACACATAGCTACAAATATAATCATATGTAGTTAACACTTACCAATACGTCCCTCTTGTAGCCACTTCTTTCTGAAATACTCCATAAACATTGTCTCCTCCTTGAACTCCTCCATGAATTCGTCGATGAGGAAAAAGGTCATGTGCTCATTATCACTGATGGCGCACATGATGTTGCCTAGTCTCTGAAACATAACCGTCCCCACCTCCTTCTTTCGTATATCTGTAAATAAATTTCAGCAAGACAATAAGTAATGCAAAAAAACAAAAACCAACCCAAGCCTATAAACATTGTATCACAAAATGAAGAAAAACAAACCTGTAAATATTCTTTAGCCAAGCCCTGTGAACATGCCAAATGCATAACAAGACATGACAACCAAATACAACCCTAAGACACAAAGAACATTGTTAGGGTTGTAAATTATGTGCATTAAATTTACAGAACAAAATATTAGTATATTTGTACCTTATAGCTTGTATTTTGGAAGCCACATCATCTATAATGAATGCATTGACATGCCAATCCATCCTTTTCCTTTTCCCCCTTGTGTAGACTTCAGCAAGCCATACATATATGTCATCCACTTTATTATGGGATGAAAATTCCCATGCAACAAGAACCCTAGCCTCTTACTCGTCAAAAACAAGAAGTGTGTACAATTGGTACTGAGGAAAATGTGTACATGAAAATATGGTTAGAATGAGAATGACTTAAACAAGTATATCCAAATATCAATTATGCTTGGAAATGAGATAACAATTTCCTTACCCCATATTTATTAGTTGAGAATGTGGAATCCATTGCAATGATGGAGTTGTGGGAATGAAGAACCATCATTTCAAGTATCCATGGTGTTTGAAGGCCCATAATGAAAGGCACATCAGTCCCACACAACCTCTGATAATAGAAAAATGTATCCCTTTCTGCGACATGCCACAAGTTGATACTAGTGTTGTCGTGTTGGTGTTTTTGGGATCTAATGCACTTCACCCTCCTCATGCATTCAACACATCTTTCCTAGTTATGCACTCATCCATTTTGTTGACAATCCTCTCCAAATCTGGATCCGTGTAGTGCCTTTCAATAATGGTGTCAATAGATATACCAACAAGCAAAAGAGATTCAATGTATTGCTTACATTCAGCTGATAAATTAGAGTGTGAAACCACTTCGTGGATCCAAGCTTGTGTCCTTTGCACCATGGAAAAACTCACCATTCTTATCACAATGATACATATAATTGTATATGATATGTGCCACATCTGGTCTACCAAACATAACCCTCACATTGAAATGGCACTAGCATCCACATTTTTTTCTGAAACCTCCTTATTCTTTCACTAGTAGGTGGTTTTTTCATGTTGTTTTCAGGGCCATAAGCACACCAATAGCTGAAATAAAAGGAAATACATACTGATATTAGGTATGGAATATGAAAAATGTGGCACTAACATATGTGAACACTATTCCTAAGGAATACCAAACATAAAGTTAATATAAACAAACCTGCAATACATAATGGTAGCATGTGGTGCTCTACATTCCCCCGTATATGGATATCCTTTTTTGTTTGCATATGAATGTCATCTTGGTGCTATCGAGAAGGCCTTCCCCTTTAATAAAGGCATCGATCAGTGCTAGAGGGATTCCACACAAAGATCCATATGATCATTATCTTTGCCAATCGGTGTCCATTCAAGATCATCTTGTGAAAAATGAGATTTCCCATTTCCCATGTCTTGAACATCTAGGGAAAGAAATTGTTGTACTTTTTCTTTTGCGGAATCCTAAACAACATAATGTAAATAAAAATGTATATAATCAATAAGCATGGTATTGAACATATTAGTATATGATGAAATATGACAAAAAAAACATAAGTATTATGCTCTTAAGATATTTGTAAACAAACTTGCATGAAATGATATACAGACTATGTTTTTTTGTAAAAAAAAGCACCGTAATATGATACAAGCAATGTAAATTTTCTAAAGACGTATTATGTGTGTATGTGACAAACAATGCAAACACCGTAATAGTATACTAATAGTAAAAATTATGTGGTATACACAGGATTTCATGTTTGTGTGTATGTGACAAATGATGCAGACATTGTAATAGGATACTAGTAGTGAAATTTTGTGGTATACACAGTATTTCATTTTTAGTGTATGTGACAAATGAAGCAACACCGTAATATGATACTAGTAGTGAAATTTTTTGGTATATAGGCTTTCACATATGTTGTCATTTAGGATACTGTAGTGTATGTGGACAATTTCATGTATGTGACAAACGATTTAAACACATAATATGATAATAGTGAAATTTTGTGGTATACATAGGATGTCATTAAATTGTATGTGACAAACAACGTAAGCACCGTATACATGAAATTATGTGGTACATGATTTCATGTGCGTATTTGACAAATGATGCAAACACCCTATTTCTTATTTTAGTTTCCTTTAAGTACTAAGTATTATAGGTTGTGTGATTTTCTTGATGTTTTATTTGCAATTCATTTTATGGAATGAGTTAATTAATTAATGACTATCTTATAGAGGACATAAGTACTTTAGTCAACTTGCTTCAAAGTAAGTCTACTTGCTTTGGAGTATAGTCTACTTGCTTTGGAGTAGGAAAGTCTATTTGCTTCGGAGTGTAGTCTACCATAGTTGATTATGTCATGAACAGAAATATGTCAAGACCATGTGAGTCATTTAAAGGAGGCTATTTCTCTAGGTATGGTGTGTAAAGAGTCACCATGGGTCCAAGAAAATTCAGTTATGGATCCAACAAGGAGATATATAAAAGAAGGAATTTGAGTTAGAGAGGAGTTAGTTGGGGGAAAATAGTGAGAGGAGGACCTTCTGAGGAAAGTAGAGAGAGTGATGAAGAAATACTCCTTGAGACTGAGGAGGGGAAACTGATAAGAGTGTGAGTTTTGTATAAATAATGGCATTTTGTATGAAATTACAGTTGAATAAGTTAAGGATTTGTTCTTGAATGTGAAGTTCAATGATTTTTGCATGCATGATTGTCTTGAAAGTTTTGTAATTCTTCTAGTTAGTGAAGCATTGAATCATGAAATGACTTTGCATGTTAGTTGATTAGTTAATTCAATCCAATGTGACAAGGTGATGCCTTGTTTTGGCTGGTTAGAAGAAACTTTCAATTAAGCAATGGTATACTGATGATTGTGGAAGCCTTGCAGAGGTGTAAAGAATGAGTTTGTGAGGATATTATGCATGAAGCTATTGTTAAGGAGAATATCAACCCATAAAAACAGATACATTGCTCTTGTTTTATTGTTTAAGGTGCACTATAAGACTGTAATTGTCATCTATAGCCTGAAAGAATCTAAGCATGAGTTGATATGCACTTGTGATTTGATATCATGATCATTCAAGTTCACAGGGATGTGAGGAAGCTCTGCTACAAGTTGTAAGGGTGAAATAAAAGTGGTTTAAACTCATGCATGTGTACATCTCTTTCCTATACAGTCTAGGTAAGAAGAAATGAGTGTTCTTTCAAAGTTTCACGTGTTATTTATGCCGACTGGTAAAGAACTAATGAGGAGTATAGTGAAATAGAACCCTTGGGTAAAGTTTTGGGTCTTGAATCCATAATTATAGGGAGTTAAAGAAAAATTTAGACTCTCAAGGTAGACACATGCCTTAGAAACCCTCTAGCTAGGGTTTGGAGGTTAAAAATCCATTATCTCTCGAATACACCCATGGAATTGAGTATAAATTTGTAAAAAATTCATCACCGTGTGATGTAAGTGTTTATTGAGGTTTTTCTCAAAATAAGTAGTTCCAAGGAAGATGTTAATGGAAGTCTCTTCGAGGATAGCGGAACACAGGTTAGAAGGCTAATGGGTAAGACCATTTAACAAAGGAACTAGGTCAAAATGGTGGAGTCATTGATATGAAACTTGGTGCACAGAGGAAACTTGCAAATGGGAGTCCAAGAATTCCATTCTTTTGTCTTGAAACCTCTTGTACGGAAATTTATGATTGAATTTTCTTGATGACAATGCTAGTAGGAAGATAGTGAACTTGTAGAGGAAAAGAGGGATAACATACATAAAATGGTTGGCAAAGGGTATCTTTTGGAGAATATTTGGGTTTGTGTTGGGTATTTTGGGTAGCTTCAACTATGACTCATGCAAGAGCATTGTCTCAAGAACACTGTAGGGTAGTTTTGGATAAGTGAGGGGTTAATGGGTAAGTTGATCTTTTGGAATCAATATAGTGAGTGGTATAACAATTTTTTTGAAGTGTTGAAATAGGGTAGGAAGTTGAAGAAGATCCATCAAAGACTTCAAGAGAAAATTTGGAGGTTTGTTTGATTTGGAGGTTAAAGACCAAGAAGGCTAGTGAAGACAAGTATAGAGAAAGTTTCAAGAGGAATTGCTTGGAAAGCTTTGTGGGTTGAGATATTTTGAAGGGATATAATGACATTTATTATCTTCTAATGGGAATTGCACATGGTGGAGTGATTATTAGATCAATTTAAGATGAGTTTGGTCAAAATAGAAAGAATAAGATGAGAAGGCTCAGAGAGAAAGGGAGGAAGAGAGCCTTGTAGTATGAATATATTGAACTAAAGAGATAGAAACTCTATTTTTTGTAAGGAATTATATGTTGTTTTCTTTATCATGAATTCTATGTATGTGTTAAAGTTGGACATTCAGTGATCATTCTTCAAGAACTCATAGGGAGTGGATGGAATTCACTAAATAGTTGGTTGGGAATTTTGAATTTGTTTGCATGACTCATAGTATCCTTGAATGGTGATGTATTGTTGAACTTATTCAGTGGTAGTCTCGTTGTAGAAGAGATTTGGATCAATTAATTTAACCTTTGATGTTATTTAACCTATTCTCCAATTGTGAGTATGTTGTTCTTGATAATGCATGCAAACAGGACTGAGACAAGTAGCTTGAAAGAGTTGAAATGGAAAATCTCATTGATCAAAGGATGAATGCATGTTATAAGGTCTTATTTTAGGAGAAAAAATTATTTGAAATTTTCAAATTGTTTGAAGGTTCAATGCATGCAGGTGAAGGAAGCTCATTGAAGAACATGTAAAATGTAAATGTTTGAAGGAAAGACACCTTACTGGTAAAATATAAGTGAAGTGGGAAAATGTCAATAGACTTGTGGACCAAATTTAGAAACTTGAATAAAAAATTAGTGAAAGATATACCAAAAGATGTCTTCTTGAGCTAGACTTAGACCCAACTAGGGTTTTAAGAGAAAATGTGTACTAAAAACCCCTAAACAAGGAATCTTGCCTTGAAATTTGGAAGTAATAGCCATGAAATGGTCCTTCAACAGAATCAAAAATAAATTTGAGATTTCATTGGTGAAATTTGTAAATAATGTTGACAGTCTTCATTAAGGACAGTGACACAGTTTAGAAGCCTAGTTGAGAAAGGCATGTTAACAAAGGAAGTGGGGCCTAGGAGTGGAGTTAGATCATGAAACTTTAGGGACAACTAGAACTCCTTAATGGGTGCCCAAATATGCATATATTATGCTTGAAAACTTCATACAAAAGGAAGTTAGGAAGGGAAAAGGAATTGTCCCAAGGCTAGTAGGCCTAGAGTGGCCTAGAAAGAGGAAAGTGTGATAGGAGAACAAGAAGAGGAGTAGGTTTTGAAATTTTGCACACACCATGAGGATGATAAAGGGTCTTGGAAGGAGTTAATAGATTTTTTTGGGTAGCTATAGATGTCTCCAACTATGGAGCATGCAAGAATGATTGTCTTAAGGGCATCTAGTAGTCAGTTTTGACAAGAAGGAAGTTTGGATTTTTTGAGTAATTTGAGTCAAGTTTAAGGTTGGTTGAGGTGATGTGATAGGGTTCTAGGAATTGAAAGGAGCTATTGAAGGTAAGAAGCAAGAAGTTTCTTGATGAAACCAGAAAGCTAGTGAAGGGAATTGAAGGGGCAGTTTGGACAAAAGGGTAAGAGTGATTGTTTCTTTGACTTTGATTCATTAGGATGAATGCTTTGATGATGAATGCAGGGTATTGCACATAGATTTCATTTTTGTGCGTATGTGACAAATGATGTAAACACCATAATAGGATATTGGTAGTGAAATTTTTTGGTATACACAGGCTGTCATTTTTGTGTGTATGTGACAAATGACGCAAACATGTAATAGGATACTAATAGTAAAAATATGTGGTATACACAGGATGGATTTTTGTGTGTATGTGACAAATAATGCCAACACCGTAATAGGATACTCAGAGTGAAATTATGTGGTATACACATGCTTTCATTTTTGTGCATATTGATGGATTTAGAAAAGAGGTAGGGGTTTGGATGTTGGTTTGGAGAGGATGGGGATTGAGGATCAAAGGCCATGGTATGATAGGATATGTGGGTGATTAGATTTGGATTAGGTTGGTTGATTAAGGATGGTGATGGGATTTGGGTTGGGATTGTTTGATTAAGGATGGTTGATTATGATGATGTTTGATTGATTAAAATTTTAAGGTGATATGATGGTTAAGGGTGTTCACAAGCAAGAAACAAACATGCAATACACACCCTAACTAGTCAAGTGGGATTACAATCAAGCTATTTCCCGCTTTTAATACCACACACTAATGGTGGTGCCACAATTGGCTCTCCACCTATGTGTCAATGTGGGGTTGGCTAGCAAGTGATCTTGGGAAGTGTGGCCTCCTTGCACTATAGCTTGATATGCTACCAAAAGGTTTCCTAGACTAGGATATACAAGCTCACTAGGGGAGTCCCCAATATACCTTGCGGTACGTGGGCCCAAGTCCATGTTTCAAGGATGTTGTATGAGGCCTGGGTATTGGGACATGGAATCCCCTCACTTCACACCGCTCTTAAAACAAGCTAGCATGCTTAGCAATAATGACAGCTCTCCAAGAATTTATATACTTGTTAGAACACGGGGTGTGTCTACGTGTGTGGAGGTGAATTCCATGGTCATATAGACCCCTAGGACTATGGAAAGTATGTGGATGTCACTTCCATGTCACATATTTTCCCTATAAAATAAAAAGGGGTAGGATATCCACTTTTGATCCTCAAGATCATCCTAGGACGCGAGAGGAGAGAATACATGGTTTTTCCTTCAGGATAAACAAGTAACGATGCAAAAACACAACAAGATGATGCAATAAAATGATGCAAGATAATAAAATTAAATGATAAATATTATGTGATTAGGTCTTCAAGAGGAGGCCCTGCAAAACAAATATTAGTAATTTGATTTATAAACCCAAATGTCTTGGACCGATCATCCTACAAAACAAAGGGTTAGTAGTTTTAGACATGATTTTTATCTTTGGTAAGCGTAGGAAGCTGCACACAAAGTGTTAGTAGTTTGGAGTGAGAATAATATAACTCAATGTGTAGTTAAAATGACAAATATTTAGGAAAATTAAAACCATGAATAAATTATCCTATAAAATGCTAAATTAATGCTTTCATTGCATAGGATACTAGGAGTGAAATTCTGTGGTATACACAGGCTTGTCATTTTTTGTGCATATGTGAAAATGATGCAAACACCATGTAATAGGATACTGGTAGTGAAATTTGTGGTATACACATGCTGTCATTTTTGTGCGTATGTGAAAAACAACGCAAACACCGTAATAGGATACTAGTAGTGAAATTTTGTGGTATACACAGGATGTCATTTTTGTGCAGTATGTGACAAACGACGAGTAATATGATACAAAGACCGCAAACACCCTATAGGATATTGGTAGTGAAATGATATTGGGTATATGTAGGCTGTCATTTTTGTGTGTATGTGACAAATGATGCAAACACCTTAATAGGATACTAGTAGTGAAATTATGTGGTATACACAAGATTTCATTTTTGTGCGTATGTGACAAATGATGCAAACACCCTAATAGGATACTAGCAGTGAAAATTTTATGGTATACATATGCTGTCATTTTTTGTGCATATGTGACAAATGACGCAAACACTGTAATAGGATACGACGTGAAATTTTTGTGGTATACATATGTCATTTTTGTGATATGTATGCAAACACTGTAATAGGATATTGGTAGTGAAAGGTGGTATACACAGGCTGTCATTTTTATGTGTATGTGAAAAATGACACAAACACCGTAATAGGATACTAGTAGTGAAATTATGTGGTATACACAGGCTGTCATTTTTGTGCGTATGTGACAAATGATGTACACCATTGTAATAGGATACTAGTAGTAGTGAAAATATGTGGTATACACAGGTTATCATTTTTGTGTGTATTTGACAAAATGACACAAACACTGTAATAGGATACTAAGTGAAATTTTGTGGTATACACATGTCATTTTTTATGCATATGTGACACAACGACGCACAACTTACTACATCTACTATAGGATATTTATTCTGGCAGTGATGATATTAATTCAAGTGGCTATCTCTAATACATTTCATGAAATAATGAAGAGAGTCCATGAATCTAAAAATTGTGCGTATAGTGACAAACGATGTCAATCAGTACCTTCCTAAGAATAAGATTGTAGTAAAAAAGAAAGTGAAATTGAGGTGGTATACGGATTTGTTATTTTGCTTTAGCTGTCCTATTTTTGTGTGTATGTGACAATCGACTCAAACAAATTTTTTGTAACCTATTTTTAAATATATTCTTCAGGATATTTAAAATAATAATATTAATATGCTATATTTTATATAGATTTATACTATTTTATTAATTTATACTATATTATAACTTATGTATATAATTTTTTAAATAAAAATGACATCATTTTGTAAATATAAAAATTGAATGGTGAATGTTATTTTTACAATATATAAGCATTTTTACAACTAAAACATCTTAAATACATGTAAAAGACTCAAAAATTGTATGTTTTCAGTCATGAGATAAATTATAGTTAGATTTTAATAATGACATGATCATGCAACCATCTTTGTGATAATCTAAGAGAAATGATCTCGAAACTCCAATATTAAAATCTAAAACATAATTTTATCTTAAAAAAAAACTTATCAAAAAAATTGATGCAATTCATGTAAATGCGTGCTAAACTTAAATTTGATTATTATTGGGAATCAACAATTTGGTATGCATCCCTTTAGAATCCAAATTCATGGCACTGCAAACAACACAAAATGTTTCTCCATATCTTGAAACATAGTTGTTAAAATGGTGTTTTATCCATTAATGGTGAGGCATTGAGTAGCAATATATTTACATGTACAGAAATAAGCTTTATCAGTTTCCAAATACAAATTTCCAAATACAGAATAAACTCGATCAGAATAAGCTTAAGACTCCCCGAAAAATCTGTTTCCAAATACAAATTCAGGAAAATAACTAGTATGTGCAACAACTTGAAGCAAACAACACTTACGTTAAATTATTCATCTACTCCTCTCCGCCCTACCAATTCTCCCGCAATGGATCTGAATCTTCACAGAAAAACATTTCAGTGTTTTGGTGCTCAAATTTTTAGTGTTTAATCGATGCAATGGCGAGTCTCTCGTAGTTGCGTAAGGCAACAACAACCAAAACAATGCATCTTAAATGATCGACGCCTTTTGCCATCATTTCCTCTTCCTTTCTCTGCGTTGAGAATCACATTAAAATCCCTGCCAAGAATAAAATTCATGAAATCGAGGTTCTAGAGCTCCACTAATATTTCTTGCCACACTTGATTTTTATTCATATGACTATTGAGACCATAAACATTCAAGAGAAAAAAAATCAAATCCATCTCTAAAGAAGAAAACTTTGCATATAATCTAATTTGGGTGACACAAAACCGTAGTCAGTTATACTTTACATGAGCGCCATTGGATGAAAGGCTTAGGTTTCAAAATTTAATCTTTAAGGTTATATTACTATAAAAAAAATTATAATAAAAAATATTTAAAAAATTAATAATTTTTTAAATATTTATAATAAATTGAAATTTTATGATTAACATATTTTATGTAATTAATTAAAGTTGTGTTTTTTAATTAATTTAAATTAAAATTGAATTTGATTCAATTTTCAAATTTATCCTAATAAATCTAAAATTTATAATAAATGTAAAATTCAAATTAGAAAATTTACAAGGAGTTAAACAAAATCCTACCTTACACTCAAACAAGCCAACTCCAAGAATGTCTCCCAAATATTCCAAGTCTCCTAATCAAGCTCCCAAAATATTTCTCCCAAAAATTTTCCAAAAAGACTATACCCATTCACTAAGGACTTGAGGGGTATAAGAAGGATTTGCAACCACCCAAGACAATTAAATTGAGAGGGTGATAAATATCCCCCTCCGCAAATTCAAATCCAAGTTCCCATTACCACAAAAATGCACCAAAATAAAATTAATGGTGAAAATTAAAATTACTCCCAAAGATCCAATCATGATCTCACACATTCCTCGTTGAAAATCGAATGTTCCCATATATATTGTAAGTATGTGATGAGTGGAAAAATGAAGTTAGTGGGCCTCATTTGCATTGAAAATATCCCAGTCTATGACCATAATGGATTTCAAACAAAGGGCCTATGTTTCCATAGTTTAAATGAGGTCCCTTGCTTTCACTATTCCACTCCTTCTTAAATGGCACATTTTTCTGAAATTACGAATTTGGAAAAAAATTGGCATTTACTAAGGGGTAATTGATGATTCAGAACGATTAATCCTCATGAGTTAGGTCTGCCATATTAAATTTCCTACCGCAACCTAGCACATGACGATCCCAAGTAACCAAAAGTGATATGTTTGAACCCGATGAAATCCATTGGGGTTAATCTATTCCCACTGATGGTAGCCTAGTCCAATAAACCAAGGGAACATAAGAAAGTAAAAAGTAGCTATAACAACATAATAATTCATCACCACGGTTTCATTTTAGGGGGAAATGCTTAGGCTAACCAAATCCAAACCAAAGTAAATTACGGCTGTTGAACAGTGACATGACACAACATTAGAAATGGATCCTCTGTAATCGATAAGATTTTCAGAGGTTCTGGCCATCCCATGGCAATTTGGGTGTGCTACCTTTGCATGCGATCGCTGAGTGTGCAATCCAACATCCTTAAGTGTGCGCCATGATGTACATTTTCTGATACGACCTGCACACTAGTTGTACAAACCTCATATGAAACCTAGAATATCAGATGAACGGAGGCAATACGACACTTATACACCTGGTCCATCTAAATCAACATCCATAGCTAAATTCACCGAGGCTTGTAGAAACTATCAGTTAATATCATAACATGTAATCATTCCACTGAATTTGAAACAATATAACATCATACATCAAATAGTGTGATCCAATATCAGATTACGAAAGCATCGTCCATAATAAATCATTGGCATCATTGCCATAACATAACCGTATGATAGACCTATGTTTACATTGAAATTATGTGCCCCATAAACAACATGTTGCAAAAAGAGTTAGCATAACTAATGCTGAACAATAGCAATATCCATGAATACCACCTTATGCATATCAAAATGGATGGTGACTAAAGCAATAATATGGCAGGTTTCAAACAACAGATATCATATGATAATGTGGGCACTAAAAAAAATAATATAAGAAATAATTGTCCATGTTGATACATGATAGTCTAGCTACAATGAGTTGGCTACCAACCAAAATGTAAAATACGCTTAGAAAAATGTGGCATTGGTTAATGCAGTTAGATATGCATTGAGTTGGTATGTGAAATATTAAGCAATCCATGGACATATGACTTGGTCATTGTTGTATCCTCATATGAGGTTCCACATTGGCAAATGAAAATTAATTAGCATGGATTTCGGTACAAGGACTATCATCGTCTAAAAACAATTATGACATGATTTTAGTAGTGATGTAGATCAAAATGACCAAATTATTTCAACTTCGGTATCATGGTGAATCTAAAGGATGATTTTTCAGCCCAGTACTTAGACTCGCAAATCGATGACCTCGGTGACATGAAATTTTTAGATTGCATGGAGTTCCAAAATTGATTATTTCTGATAGGTATCCTAGAATGACCTCTCACATTTTGGTAAAAACGTCTAAAGTTAGATTTGGGAACAAAACTAGAGCACCTCCTTAGTTCAAGATCACCATCCAGAAATAGCATGGTTTTCAAACATAAAGAGTTAAACATGATTATCGGATTGATAGTTCCCTTAGAATGCATTGTATTGGAATTGAAATCAAATTAATAATGTCTTTGTAAAATGAATATATGTCATTGGTTGCATTTACTCTATAACGTTTAAAACTTACATTTATTTCTTCACTAACTAAATGTTACTGTTTTGAAGAGTTGGTTATGGGACTCATGTATATAGCTCCTAAGATCAACTGGGACAACACTTAAAGGATATAAGAGGTAGTAGGCCCGTAAATGTTAATAGAAATGTTGAGAAGTTGAACGTGAAATCTCATAAAAAACACTCTACCAGTTGAAGGAAGCAACTGATAGGAAGAAGTTAGCTACAAGAGACTTTGAAAATGAGTTGACAAGAATACCTATCTGAGCAAGAGTGATCAACATTTGAAAATGTTCCCCTGGTGACATGTAATGTCATAAAAGAGCTCCATTGAACAAACCTTGGCAAGATCTTTTGATCATTTAATCGTCACCTAGCATTTGTGAGACCTTTCAAAGTCCTTGAAGTCATAAGTCTGGTGGCATAACGACTAGGATTACCTCTCACATTGTCTAGAATGCATGATATGTTTTCATATTGGGCATGTGGCTTAGGAAGTCAATGTTGGGAAATGGATAACTACTTGTCCTAAAGTGGAACTCTTTATAGGTTTAGGACACCACCGTTTGCATTGTATTGATCAAATTTAAGATGAATTGATCACATTGCTTTGGGAGCTACTTTTGCAAGTAGGTTTCATAGGCAACTGGTTGTTCTACAACAAGAGCGGATTGGTGCAATGTACAATAATCAGCTTCGAAAATGGCAATTATTGTTTGAAACCTGGTTATTACTAACTCAGTCTTAGACCCTATTGCCAATGATTATCGGCTTCTCTACATATTGTATAATGGTTAGCAATTGACATCAATATTAAACTCGATGGTCATAGATGCCAGCAATTGCAAGGTCAATTATTGGATAGTTATTGTGGCTAAATTAGTCACTTTTGTAAGTTTGCTACAATAGATTGGAAAATCCTGCTTTAGGAGCCCCATTAAAGCTAAACAATTGTTGATAGACTTTATGAAACCTTCTTAAAAAGGTAATGGTAACCTGTATTAGTCACTTGCTATTAAGAATGGTCATAGACTTCATGGGAGATAATTAAAACGTTTATTGACTTATGTTGAACTATGGTCATCTGCCATATTGCTTGGAAAATATAATAAATTAAATATGCATTTATTACCCTAAATGTTTGCATGCAAATTGCGTCTTGAGACCATTGTGCATTGAAAACATCCATATGTGGAATGTGTTAGAAATGGAGGTGATTACAATACGAGCTTCTTGGGTTTTAAGATGCTAATATTGGTTTTAGGTACATTGGACAATAGGAATTAAAGAAGAACATTATTTTGTGGTTGTAGTAGCATGGAAGCTTTGAATGTTATGCATAGCCAAAAGGCATACAATCTTCATTCTCTCTCTCATAATTGACACATTTAATTGGGGGTTTGTTTTGTTTTTGGTAACATGTTGAAATGTTATTGTATGGAGGATGTTATGAGATACTTGACATGGAAAGTCTAATAACTTGGGTCGAGCTACATGTAAGCTAAGGGCACAGATCTATTTAGTGGACTGAAATTTGAAATGCCATGTTTATTACATGATCATGTGTTGGATAATGGATGTTACCATTGTGGGCATTGATTAATCATTAGAGAACTAAGAAGGAAATAAGATTAACTAAAAGAGAATGAGTAAAGAGTAAGTTCTTGTGTGGATTGCCCATAGGTGTAAGCTTGTCTTCAAAATATACATGACCATACCTGGTTTAAATCTCACTTTTATCCTAAAAAGCATTTGATTATAGAGTAAGTTGAAATGTGGATTGCCCATAGGTTTCAACTGGTCTTCAAAATATATAGGAAAATAAAGTAAATAATTGATGATTTTTGTTTTCTTTTGTACACTTTTGTTTTTTTTAATTTTTTTTTTTTTTTATTGATGATGGGTTTTGTGATGAAATAACACGAGCATAAGATTTTAATGGGAGGGTAGGTGCACCAAGTTGGGGGGCCAAAAGGAGGGTCTTAAGTGGATGCATTTTTCTGCAAAAAAAAAAAATAACAAACTTCAGTTTGTACGAGTTTTTCAAAATAGTTACACTCAAAATTGGAAGATGTTGTAGAAATATGAATCATAGCATTTTGAGTCTAGTTTCTAAGCTACTAAATTTTATTGAAAACAAATAATTTTAAGTGGGTCAAACAAATAAAATACCAACATAGTTCTCCTATTTTTGTTAAAAAACATAATAGAGTGACTTTCATGCCCCACACCATTTTTTGAGCACCATTGAGTATTTTTGAAAACCCTTTGGTAGAAAGATAGCTAGGAGCATTTAGTTTGTGTTAGATTTTTTAAAGATTTTTTTAACGTGTATTTTTTTATTTATGATTTTTCTAGTACAAAAATTTTATGTTTTGAAAAATAATGGAGCTCCGACCGTGCCCCCCCCCCCCCCCTAACTACCTAAAAAATTATAGAAAATTAGATTTTTTTTGAATATGTATAGAATTATGCCTAGTTTGTGCTAGTACATTTTTTTTTTTCAATTTTGATGACCCAAATAAAAGATACATGATGAAAGATAGACATATTTAAACTTCAAAAAATATCTATAAAAAGGCATAGTTAGAAAATAAATAATATGGAAACCTTATATTAGTCAGAAAATTTGAAAATTTATATTTTTAGAAAGAAGAAACTCTAATCTACGTCATGGTTTAATTTTTTAAAAAATTGATCAGATTGTTTTATTTTGATTTATCATAGAGGAAGTGACATTTTTTACATTTTCTGTACAAAAACACATTGTTTGTTGAGTTTGTGCAGGTCCATGCCTCAGGGTTGGGGATCCAAACCGGATCCCAAGCCTTGAGGCATGGCTTGGAAAAGGAAAATACATAACGCATACGCGTTATAACGTGTACATTTTTCTTTGTTTATATATTGTGGCCCCCCAACTTTCCTTTCATCTCTTTCACGGGAATTCTGCAGACATTCGATTTTGTCTGCAATTTTCTCTATATTCTTGCATGATTTTTTAGTGGTTCATTTTGTCCCCTACCATACTAGTTGATTTTTTATAATCATGGGTGATAAACGTCGAGCTAAGGACAAGAGGAAAGTCAAGAACAAGACATCGGAGTAATTAGAAGAGAAGAGAATAAAAAAATTGAAGATAATGCAAAAACTTCGAGTAGGGCAAGGTACATCCGCTATATCAAATGTAACTAATGTATTAGAAAATGGGGATGAAATACATAATGAAAATGTAGAGAATAATGATTTTGTCAATGAATAATGATATTGAATTGAATGATAATGTTCGTATGGATGAAGAAATTGATATGAATCCAATTGTTGAAACCCTTACCTGAGAATCCAAATGTTAACCCCCGAAATTTGTATGAAAACACTGAATGAAGAAAGTAACCTTGTAAACGAATCTTCACCTCTAAGAAAACCTCCTTCCATTTTGTGAAGAAAACCAATTCACTTAATTAAAATTGATGAAAACATTATAAAACCAATGCCTAACAAAATGTTTAGAAAGAAATGCGAGAAGAAAAGCTAGCGGAATTTGGGATAATTACTTTGAGAATTTAAATGACACACAAAGATGTCAATTATTTGTTTTATTGATGAAATTAATTAAGATGAGACCTATAATGAATACCTTGGGGTTAAGAACATCTAATGTTGTTGATCAAAATGCATCAATTGTTGAAAACATACATAAAGTATACCAAACGGTAGGTGGCAAAAGATGCACCAAAGATAGTAATGCTACATGGCATGCACTTACTAATTGTATAGTAAGTGATAAAATAGTTAATAAATGCTTGATTAGAAAAAAAAGCAGTTGCTTTGAAGCTAAACAAAAAAATACTAATGAAAGTAATAAAGAGACGTAAACATCTTGAGTTAGTCAATAACACTAACTATTGGGCTTTCTCTAGCAGACTTCCACGAAAAGACAAGAATACATATGATATTCTAAAAGAATTAATTGTAAAATTTTGGAATGAGAACACAAGGGTGTCACCGAATAGAAGAGATACAGTAAAAATAAGAATAGGTTCTCGTAATCGTGAATTGTGTGTAAAATATTTCTTAGATATGACTCAAACAGAATTGTTCTCTAAGTTTAAGAATGAAAATCCACAAATTAACATTAGCCAAAGATTCTTTGAAATGAGAAAACCCTTTTATGTGAACATCAATCACTCACGTACCACTTGTTGCAGGCATCATGTTGAATTTTCAATGCATTATGATTGTTTTTGTCAAATACGTTGTGTTTTGCATACTGACATCATGTTGCAGGAGTGTGGAATAAATGTCCCACAAAAATCTTCAAGGGAATTTATTCCGACAGTAGTTTTGTGAAAAATCAACAAGGTAATTTTTTTATAACAAAGCATATTTGGATGGAATGTGCAATGTATGCGGTGGCTTGCCAAATCTGAAAAGTTGTATCCATGAGGAGAGTACATATTCAATAGGAAAAAGAATTGGTTGATTTCACTAAATATAAATCGGTGGCATATCAATTCAAAGATGGAAAAGAATCTAAGAGGTGTGAGCTTGTTAGACAAAACAATTACCTGTATCAGAATATATGGTCAAATTCAGAGAGGAAATTTTTTATGAGTATGCAAGGCACACACATAGAGCTCGATGGTTGGATGAACAATTCAAGTTAAGCAAGGACACATTCCCACTTGGTACTATTGTTTCAGTAGTTGACTTCGCAGAGAATTACACATTGCAGCCAAAAATGGAGGTTCAGTCTCAATATTATAACTCAGTGCAAGTTTCTATTTTCGTGCATATAACATTCATGCACTCTCCTAAAAGCACTGAACAAGATCAAAAAATATTAAGAGAGTATCATTTCTACATCAGTGATGATCGGACACATTCTATAGAATTTGTACAAGGGTGTTTTCCAGGTGTTTTATTTGAACTTGAATGAGAGGAACATTAGTTTCGATCAACATTACATTTGGTTAGACAACTGCACATCACAATTCAAGAATGCACGAATGTTTTATTGGCTAAACAAGATGCATAAAGAAACAAATGTACAACATATCTGGATTTTTACTGAGGCAGGGCATGGAAAAGGAGAGCATGATGGTGCAAGAGCATGTGTGAAAAGAGCACTTGCAAGAGAAGAAGTTAAAGTTCATAGGATGGTGCTAAATTTACAGATGCAAAAAACATTGTTGATTGGTGTGTCAAGAATATGGGCCATGAATCTCAAGAGAGATCAACTGTTCTTAGATATTTTTGGTTGATAGAGGAACAACATCTGTCAAACTTTGAAGATTGTATGACAGTTGCAGGATCAAGTGATATGCATTCATTTCGTAGTTCATATGCAAATGCTTGGACTATTTATACTAGGTGCATGACATGTTTTTTGTATATCATGCATTGATTTTGTATGGAATGAATGTGAGTCACAACAGTGAGTGGATGAATGGACTTGTAGACCTCTAATTACACTCGACATACATCAAGTTCCATGAGCATTACAAACTTGCAGGGTCTTCAGATCAAATGACAACATCACCTGACTTTGACCAAGTCTCTGATTTAGTGCAACAAGGTACATACATATATGTACATGCTATGTTTTAGATTTATAAATTATTAAATGGTCAACTCTTAATGTATTTTTAAAATTGACCTGAACAGTTTTACTTTGTGATACATAGGGCACGTTTTTGTAGTTATTGCGACGGAATTTAACGAAGAGGGAACAAACTACTTCTTGTCTCATTGTGTAGAGGGGGAAAAAAATTGACTTCCACAGTCATTGATGGTGAAGACCTTGAGTATCCCATTGGGTCAGTGGTAGTCAATGGAACTTAGTTTCGATGATATCCTATCAAAAAATCAAACACTTTAGTTGTTTGAAGACTATGAAATACATCAAAAGATACTTCACTATTCACATTTGGTCCTTGCAACAAATATTAAATTGATCAAATATCAAGGTATGGCCATCAAACAAGAATCTGTGGAAGGTTCGTGAATCAAATCATGAAGCAATTCTTACTACTGTCAAGAGTAGAGTTGATCATTGCGGTTCATTAGATTGAATTTGCAAAGGTATGTTCTTCATGAATTTAATTTGAATATTTACTTAAATGATTTTTGCTTAAATTTTGTATGATTTAAAATTCTATTTAATTACTTACTAACATGTTTATGTAGGTTAATGGTGCCAAAAAATCTTCTCACCTTCACGTGGTTGGCACTTTCAGTAGAGAATTTATTATTCTCAAAGCCAAGTGAAGCTAAGAGAAATTAAATATTACAAAGGAACAACAAACATAAATTCTCATTTCACCACCTATATTGTAAAAATATCTTATTAAAATTCTCATTTCACCACCTATATTGTATGAACCACCTATATTATTCAAGTGATTGGCAATGAACAACCTTACACTGACTCAGTCTGAATGGAGATGAAGAAAACCAGGGAGAGGCTTTCGTAGAGGGCTTCAACGTGGAGGTTTTAGGATCTAGACGAGACATCTCTATGTGCCACGGAGTCCGAGAAATCACATGTCGAAGATATAACGTGTTTTGGTCTCAGGGATCTTAAGAGACTACGACCCAAACAAGGTAGACAGAAAGCACAGGGAGCATAGGAAACCAAAACAAAGGCTCCACTAACATTCACCTGGCCATACCCGACGTGTTAGCGTAGTTGGTTCGGTCCCATGACCTACCGTTTTCAAAATATAAACATCTAGCAACCTTACACTAACTCAGACTACACTATTTGGAGCATTTGCAAATAATAGGACATCGAGAGAACTGAATGGAGATGGAGAAAACCGCAAGAGGATTTCATAGAGGGTCTTCAACATGGAGGTTTCGGATCTGACGAGATGTCTCTAGGTGCCACAGAGTCCGAGAAATCACCCCGTCAAATATATAACGTGTTTTGGCCTCAGGGCTCTTAAGGGACTATGCCCAGATGAGGTAGCTCTGAAAGCACGGGTAGAGGAAACCACCAATGTTCAATGATTTTAGCCACATGATGAAACTATGTAGACTATGAACTTAGTTTTTTTGGGGAGACCACCAATGTTCCAACTGTTCATTTTGAAAGAATGAATATCTTAAATCAAACGGAGAATGAAGAGCCTGACTTTTTTTTATAGACATTACAAAAGGTTGTTTGTGCCATGCAAAAAGAAGCCAAAGGTCATATAAATTTTTAGTCTTCAACTTTAGATGACTTTTGTTGAACATTGTGAAGAAAAACAATTATCGTGAAGATGTTATGTATGATTCAATGAAAGTTTGAAGCTCTTCAGTACTAACATGGGAAAACTTCAAGGTAAGGGCCTTATGAAAGCCTCTCACGGTTTTATCCATATCCATCTGGTTCTCTCGTTGTCCTATTATTTGCAAACATGTGAAATAGTTGCAGTTTGAGTCAGTGTAAGGCTGCTAGACGCTATATTTTGCAAATGGTAGCTCTTGGGACCAAACTGTCTGGGCCAACACATCTGGATTGCTTGGTGGAATGCTATTGGAGTCTTATGTTTTGGTTCCCTACGCTCCCCGTGCTTTTGGGCTACCTCATCCAGGCGTAGTCCCTTAAGAGCCCTGAGGCCCAAACACGCCATATCTTTGACAGGTGATTTCTCGGGACTCCGTGGCACCTAGAGATGTCTCCTCTAATCTGACACCTCCATGTTAAGGCCCTCTGCAAAAGCCTCTCACGGTTTTATCCATCTCCATTTGGTTCTCGTCTTCGTTGTCCTATTTTTTGTAAACACATAAAATACTAAAGTTTGAATTAGTGTATGGCTGCCAAACACAACAATTTACAAATGAAATCTCTGTGATGACCGAACCAACTGACATGTGCAACCACATCGGAGTGGCCAGGTAAATAACTAGGGGAGGATTTCCTTTTAGAGTTCCCTATGCTGCCAGTTAGCTTCTCGAGATGCCTCATTCAAAGCATAGTCCCTTAAGAGCCCCTGAGACCAAAACACACTATATATTCGACAGGCGATTTCTCATACTGCATGGAACCTAGAGATGTCATCATTAGATCTGACACTTCTATGTCAGAAGCCCTCTACGAAATCATCTCCTGGTTTTCTCCATCTCCATTCGGTTATCTCGTTGTCTTATTGTTTATAAACGTGTGAAATATTGCAGTCTGAGTCAGTGTAGGGCTCTTAGAGACGCTGTAGTTTGCAAACGGAAACTCGTGGGACTGAACCAATTACGCCAACACATCAGGGTGGCTAGGTGAATGCTAGTGGAGGCTTTGTTTTGGGACTGAACCAATGCTACCCGTGCTTTCAAGGCTACCTCGTTCGGTGTAGTCCCTTAAGAGCCCTGAATGACTAGATTGGCTTAAGAATGAATTTGATAGGGGTATGGCTAAGAACACACGGGAGTTATCAATCGCCTAGTAAATAATTATCTTGCTTAGTTCTGGATGGGAGTTAGCTGGCCTATGGCTTAGTGACCTTCCATTCATTGATAATTTATGCTATGAATAAACCCATGGATGCTTTCAAAAGCATCTTCAAAAGGATAGGGGTAGTGATCAAGCCTAGTGAAGGGTGTGATGTGATTTCCAAATAACTTGAAATGTCTACAGATTTAAAGGTAATACCACGAATTGGACAGGATTAGACAATCAAGAATCATTTAGTGTCTGAATCATAATGTCATTACATCTAGAGACATTCTCAAAGCATTGGAGTAATGTATATGGAGATAGATTCTCAAAATATCAACAGATGAAAGGCATCAAATTGTGATGACTCTCGGGTGTTTTAACAGGGGAGAAGACTAAGAAGCATAGAAGAATGTAGTAAGTGCATTAATAAGATAGGAACTAGTACAAAGATACCATGAGCAAGAAGAAGCGCAAGTAAGGTAAATACATATATACACATTGATAAATTGAATGAATAATTACTTAGATTAGGTAACTCTTTATATACATACATTATATAAATATTGATTTCCAAAGTTTGATGCATATTATACATTGAAAATGCTAGTACATGTACATCATCAATAAATGAAAAAATAATCCATAATGTCTTAAATATTATCAAGTGCACATCATATTAGTTTTCATGTGAAAATAATCTCAGAAATGTAAGGTCTCATACAAAATTATCAAGTTCCAAATAGTATTTTAATGTGCATAATAAATACAAAAATGCCCTAATAGGTCATATACCATCAAAGTTCAAATACCATATAGGCATACATACAATGCAATGCGCATAAGGCATACAAAAACAATGTCATGTAAGACATATATATTTCCTACTCATCAAAATCTATCCCTCTCTTGGCCTTGCTCAAAGAAGGACCTCCCTTAGATGAAAATGGAGATCCATGAGATGACATTGGATCATTCGAGCCCATGATTCAGAGTCCTCTTCCGCTGAATACTCGCCTGTAGATGAGCCTGTAAATTCAAATAATATTTTTTTTGTCAAAACTTAATTTATATATGATTTCAACATGTATTCAAGACCATGCTAGAATGAAAGTATTTACATAAATACACAAACTTACCACAAATTGTCGATCACACCGAATTACATCTCACGCTCAAATGAGTCATCGGGAGCTCCTGCAGTACGAACATGTAATGCCCCGTTTGTTAAAAAAAATAAAAATAAATAGAATATATAATTTAATATAAAATAAAATAAAACGAAATGGAGGCTAGGCAAAAAGCTCAAAATATATATATAGTATATATATATATATATATATATATATATATATATATATATATATATATATATATATTCTGTTAGGTTTGTATCTTAGGCGTTTGGGAATAGGCAAGTTTGGGGGAGCGGCAATGCAAAACACCAGGTCGAATTTTGTGGGCGGCAACACTGCAAACCAAGGCGTATTTTTGGACTGTCCAAAGGTATGCCTCGCTAGATGTCATCTCATGGGGTGCCACGGTTGTTGCGGCCTCCTCCCAGCCTCCTAGCCGCGCCAGCATACGCCCAGGCCGCGCCACTCTCTTCCTGCGTGGGAAATAAATGCAAAAACAAAGGGGTTTGTGTCTGTTATTTTTGCAATGCGGCCAGCACTCTTCCAACCCGCGCCCAGGCCTGCGTGGGCTCTCTTCAAGGTCAAAAATGCCTTGGAACCTTGTCAGTTGTTGCAGTTGCAAGTGCCATAGTAGAGGCGTATGTAAAACGTGTATGCATGCGACCTGTTTGGCTAAATGCGTGGCAGAAATGCAGTTCCATGGACTGCAATGATTTCAGGTTTTGCACAAAATGGCTTTGTTGAAACTGCATTTGGAACCTTTCCAAACAAATGCATTTAGTGCCCAGTTAAGCACATATACAAAATGTGAAGGCATACACAACCCAGGTGAACTATTTGACAAAATACCTGATAGATATGTGGCCTCCAGGGCTACAGTGATAGCAGGATAAACAAAAAAAAATGGGTTTGTTAAAAAGGTGCTAAACTGTTTGATAAAATGCCTCAAAGAAATGTTGTCTCATGGAATGCCATGATGGCAGCATATGCACAACATGGATGTGAAGAAAAGGGCCTGTGATTTTCCTGACAGAATGCCTCAGAAAGATGTGGACTTATAGAACAAACCCTGACCATGTAAGCTTCATTTTTTGTTTAATTGGCTTTCAGCCATGCATGTTCAGTGCATGAGGGTTGTAAATACTTCGTTGGCATGAGTGCCTCTTGTAGAATCATGCCGAAAATTAATCGTTATGTTGCTGGTTTTGATGAGCACATGAGAATGTGCAAAATGTGGAGGCATGCTTAAGGCATGTGAAGTGTTTGACTAAATGCCTTCAAAGATCTTGGTCTAATGGTTGCAAGATTTGAGGCTACACACAAAAGGAGGAAGATATCATCCTATCCAAACAACAACAATAAGAAACCCTTTGATCATGCTCAACAAGTGGTGGGTCGAATCCAGAAGACATGTATGTTAAATGGTGGAGCTGGGGATGCTCGTGGTCTAGTTGACGAAGTGCCAAGCAAGAGACTGAACCCAAGCCTGCGGCTTCGACCGACTTCGTTCTCCAGGCATGGTCCTTCTTCCCTTACCTCTCATAATTCTCGTGTTTTAGTTCTCTTTTGCAACTAAATAGAATTTTAAATTATTAGGATTTTAAATACAGTTAAATGTCCCTTCAACTCATTGCAAAACAATAAAGTGTCGTGTCGCAACTCTCGAAGCCATTATAACTCGCCTACTTTAAAACATGAACTATCACCCTCACTTCGAGATGATTTAGAAAACTCTTACTCTTTTGATCGCTTCAATATCGTTTTATCGACCAGACAAATTTGACTCTCCATTGATAAAGTTGACCTTCTCCTTGTTTTAAATAGTTAAATTTTGCAATTTTCGGAGACTCACCAAGTACCCTTCGCGCAACTCTGGAAACGAGATGTGAAGTTTCATTCGTGTACCTTGGTATACGAGGAGTCACCTTGATTTTTGGTTTGACCTGAAACGATCATATGACATCCTTTTGACGCCTCTTATAGGAGCCCTGTAACACTGGTTTACAACAGTAGAAAGTTGTTAAAACTAGAAAGTTGGCTTTCGTTTTGGATCGCCATTTGAAACCTGGAAAGAGAAATCACTTCCCGTCTTCACAAACCTCTAGCGTTTATACTAGAAAAATGCATGGAACATTCAGTATAGGAAAGAGAACTTTTCGGGATAGTTTGGCGAAAGCCATTTTGTAGGCCTCCGGTCGTAGTTTGACGAGGTCAAACTGGTCCAATTTCGTCTTGTCGCTCCAGAAAACTTGTCGTTGTTTGAACATGGTTGTCTAGTTCTCAGTCCCGTTGACTCTGATGAATTCTCCTTACATAGGGGAACTAGTAGGAGATGTCTTGTTGCGTGCTTCTCCATCTAACATCAGTTATGGATGCGGTTTTCTAGGTGCTCGAGCTAACTTTTGTCATTTTACAACTGGGTGAACTACGACCAGTGGTCCCGGAAAACTAACCGCCAAACGCAAACCGTGTGCTCCTTTTCAATTCTGTCAGTTGCTATGAACTCCTGGTATATCTGGGGACACGTAGAAAGTTATTCGTGGTGTGCGTGTTCATTGGAAGATAACCTTTGGAAGCAGTTTCTTAGCCTCCGAGCCCGTTTTGAACGTTTTGCAGCTAGTGAGAAAATGTAAAAGTAGAAAGCTGCAGGACCCTCGAAAGGTTGCCAAATCACCCTAGAAACTTTTAACACACGTAAATAACTGTTTAAAACACTAAAATGAAACTTGTTTTGTGTATTGGAACTTTTGACAAAATGATGTTTTCTCTCTCTTCCTTTCTCTTTCTCTCTCCTGGGTTTATAAAATGTAGAAAAATGAAATGCAAGGAATACATGTTTATAGACTTTTTATTTCGATTGGCAAATTGTAATTATTGTCTGATGTAAATGGGAAACTGAAAAATGACAATTATGATTGATTAGGGTGGATGCCATGCCAGTGAATTATCGCTGATATCATGCTCACGTGGGTTTTGCAGGATGGATGAATGACGACGAAGAAGGCGATGTGAAATTTAATTATTATTTTTGTAACTCTTATAGGTCATTGTAAAATGAATAACTGTGTAATGTAGTCTCTTGTAACTGGAAAAAAAATTATAAATGAGATTTGTTAACATGCATGATATGCTAGTTTTTTTAAGGATACTTATGGAATGTACTTCTAATCACCAGTTCAATTTGATTTTTAGTTGTGTGTGGCAAAAAGGTGTTTGGTTTATACTTAGTAAATTGAAGTCAAAAGTTAATACATTGGAGTACCTTCTCAGTATTTAATAAATGATTAAATTAATTATAGGGTTACCTTCTTACCTTGCAAACACAATAATGAGTTTTAATGGGAACACTCAACCCTAATAAAATATTTGTGCATAACTTTCCTGTATGTGTGATCCCTTCCTACCATATAAGAAATTTAAAACCAAAGAACGACCTTAACCTTTGCACCTGATGAGACCTCATAGGTTAGGTAAACAAAACCCCTCGTTGGAGTTTACCGTCATAGTCTTTATGTCTAGCGACAGTGTCGTGAACCCATATTTAGGAATGTCATGGTCCAACCTATCTGGAGTATGCGGTTTCCTTCTAGTTTTGGCAATCACGAGAAGAATGTACTCTCTTCAGGTCCGATACCAGGCTGAGTGTTGAAGACCACCTTAGGAGTCACCTTATGAGTCCTTGTTTGAAGGATCGACTAAGCGGTGCTACCTTGGTTTCTATCAAAATCATCTTGGCATTCTCTTGAATGTGGTTTAGTACAATTATGTCCACTTGCCTCAAAATCACATGTAGTAGAGGCGTAGATCACTAGGTGCATATTGGAATTAAACTAAACCCTAGTGGTTTTTGTCTGCTAACTTGTGGGTAGAAAACTGTATTTTAACTCCTTGTATGCAAAATTGAGTGGAAGGATGTTAATTCTAGAGAACCTTAGAAATTGTAATCTTGTCTCTTAATCCCTTGTTATGTCATTTATGGCATTAAGGAATAAATAATATTCCTTATGCGGAATCGTGAAGTGTAGTGACATGGGATCTTCGTGTACATAGATCCCTTGTGTTCATGTGTAGTTTATTATGCTCCTAGCCGTGTACTTCTTTAAGATGTCAGACAAGTGCTTTTGTATCTCTTTGTTTCGAGACGATGCTAAGAACGAGACCTTAGTGTGATATAAGAGCATATCATATAATGTTGCACATGAGATTGGAGTTTAGGACTAAGGTCAATCTTGGAGTCTGTATAACTTAATTAAACCTTTTCATGCATTACAAAGAATATAAGTTACCTTGGTGCGACCAAACTTTGAGAAAACAAAAGATATGTATACCTAGCTATATATAAATCTTATAGGAATTCAATAAGTTTTTCAAATTATAATAACAATGGTAGAGAAATAAATATAGTGTGAATCGAGAAATATTTTGGTGAAAAGCCGCCCTGTGTCTAAATCTCTGTCAAATCCTTGTTTTCATTCTGGACATCAAGTCACTTTCGCTTGAGTGTATGGGTAAGACTGTAGCCTTTAAATAAACGTTTGAGAAGCAAAATCTTAACATAAGAATGAGAGAATTAGAATCTTGTAGGCATTTTGAAATATGGTGAATACTTATGTAAGTTATGAAGATTTGTCATAAGGGTAAAGAGCAAATTAAATGGTCGAACAATAAGTGAAATGTGAAACGAATTTTCAGAACATGTAGGTTGGAAAAAGGGAGAAAATCATGTATCTTGGAAAGTTAGCCGTAACTAAAATACATTTAAGTAATGTTGTGTTTATGGGTTCGCCGTTCCTTAAGTCATCTTTCTATTGTGGTTGGGTCTATTGCTAGTATTCGTTCGTTGGGGAAAAGTGTGGCATCGACATGCCGAAGTCGTCTGCATGTGTCTATGTGAGTCGATGACTTATGTGATTGTCACATGTGAGTCGAATTCTGTACTTGGAGCCCTTATTGTGTTGTGTGTAGTGAGCAATGTAAGTCAAAAAAAAAATATCCTGGTATTTTACTGTTGCATTTGTGTGTGTAAAATGTGGGCACTACAGAACGGGGGTACGAAAATGACGAGATGGAGGAGTCTATGTGCCCTCGAAGTCAAAATGGAGGGGGTTGAAGTTCCCTACATACACATAAGATCAAAAAATATAACATCAGAATTAGCAAAAATAGAACTAAGTACATGTATGTACATAATGACAATATTTTAACTAATTTAATCAATATAGAACTATTTTTTTTTACCTTGCCACACCTTGAATCAAATGAATAGGGCTGCTACATGTCGCAGGTAACTCCTGCATATACACAATGAAGGACATTATTAACATAATTTAATAATGCTAATAATGAAAGACATTACTAACATGTAATTTAACATAATATGAATTACATGATAAATTTAACAAAAATTACGTGTTGTTTGAATACCTCAAGTGAGTTGTTGTGCAGATGAAATCGCAGCGGCAACACCTTTATTTACTTGTCACAGAGATGGTGGGGTGTCTAGTGAAGTCAACATCTTTATCAAACATGTATATCTTGTGAGTTAGATGGACATACAAAAACATACATATATTTGACTTCAAAACTAATACATATACATATATACACATACATATACATATATACACACACACATGTATGTGAAAATTTTACATAATTAACATTTTAAATTACCTCTGTGAATGTATGTGTATGCATGGTTCTTGCCACCAGTGGTCGGGATGAAGATGTGCCTCCCACGCTCTGTAATATCAATGCATATACATGTACAAATACAATTATTTCAAAAATTTAACATATATATAAGTAAATCAAGTACTCCAAACTTTTTGTAACACACATAACAAAACATAACAAATTTACCTGTGAAGGTGACGATGATGAATCCAAGTAATCCAAATGTCTCACTCAAAAGGACATCTGACATAGTGATATTATCGTGTACCAGGTGCACCAAAATCTACGCATGAAATTATCGTCAGGGCCCCAAACATATGCTACCACATGACAAGCAAAGATGTGGCCTCATGCTAGTACTCCATGAGGGAAGACTCTATGTACCTCCGCAAGCATCTAGCTCAGAAATCTCCCTCGTATGTCAAACAAGGGTCTCAGATAGCCCCTGAAGTGTGTGGAGTGTATCAATCTCTACTATCTCCTTCACTGCTTGAGGGACAATCTCAGGGTGAGGGGGCTTCTGTGCGGGGAATCTACCTTGCTGAATAGGTGCACGTTGTGCACCTGGTCGATCCTATGCAGATCTGTTTCCTCGGCCCTGGAAATCTCAGAAATCAAAATAATTTGGGATCTCGTTGAGGATAAACTTGCAATAGAGTTTCCTCAAAAAGTATAGTGGCACCTCGTTGTTATTACAAGGTGGAAAATCAAACACCATCCACCATCGGTCCCAAAAATTATTTTTAATCAAATTTTTATTGCACCAATGGATGGGAAACCATTTACAAGACAATGGAACAGGAAAATTAGTCAGGGGTCCGTGAATAAGGTGCATATGATGTCTTTTGAAATTTCTTTTTTCTTTACATCCGCATATGAAAATTTGTTGGAATAATAAACCCTACAACCCTCTCTGTAAGTTGTCCAACGATCAATTTTCCCTGGTTGTGTCAACTTGCAAGTAATGCCTCCAATGTGTTTGCAAGAGAGGTGCGGTGGGGGTTTGTAGATTGTGAATCCCTCATTGTTTTGATTAAATCCTCAATTTCAATTTTGTTTTCAACTATGTGAGTTGTTAAATCTTCTTGACTACCCAGAGGGATGTTGAACAATTGTGGGAGTGTCAAGAGGGATGACAAGAATAGGAAGGTTTGGTTGTGGTTGATTCCCTTCGACCTCTAACTGTAACAATAAAAAATATGTATTTAATTCAAATTTTAATCTATAATTATCATATTTCAATGAAATTTTGAGAAAATAATTGTGCTTACTGCTTCTCCGTGGTGCCATCGTCGATCCAGATCTTCTCGGCGATCTAGAAACGATCCTTTGAGCTTGAGATCTAGCTGAATGAAAAAACGTGAGGGCATGATTAAGCTCTGAAACTCGCGTTTGAGGGAGATAAAATGATAGAGGCTCAAGCCTCTTTTTTTCTTTATACTAGGCATAACTCATATGTGTTATGCCTCAGTAAATCCCAAACCTGAAAATTTAAAGTACAATCGCGTTATAATAGAACACGTACGTGTTTTACTTTTTTTAGGTTTTTGTCCACTTTTTGGCCCCCCAACTTCGTGCACTTACCCTTGTTTGTATATGTTGTTGAGTTGTATTCACTCATGCTTGGTATAATACTTGTAAGTTACTTGTGGATAATATTGTAGTCCTATTACCTAACTTAGATGATGTGAATGTTATTGTATAACAAGTTTAATGGTAAAATGGTGGATGTGTTCATTTTGTGAGCTACGAGACATTAGAAAACAAAACAAAAAATTAATGGTAAGGAATGAGAAAAGGGGGATATTCTTATGATTGGTCAATACTTGTAATTTTCATTATAGTATAGAGAAGGTAAGATGTAGGAATGGTATTAGTTACATAAGCACATGTTAATGCCAACTAAAGTAGAGGAAATAAGACTTCAAGTTTAGAATACACTATTGATAATGTACACTAAATGGAAAAGTGATACAGAACACCCTATTAGGATTGCAAATGGTTAAAAACATTAGGATGATATCCTAAAAGTCGACATGAGAACCCTTGTTATGTTGTGGAGCCTATTTTCATGTGTGGAAGTGTTGAAGATTGTACACTAAAAGTATTGTACAGTCTACATGTATTCTTACCAGGGTTTAGGGCCGGGCCGGGCCTTGAGCGAGGTTCTGGGTGAAAGGTAACCTGAGGAAAAAAATTGGCCTCAAAAAATGTGCCCGATATTTTAGGAAATGTGCTCTTCTCATACAGGCAGGATTTTTGGCCCATAGGTTTATGGGATAGTTTTGGCCCATGATTTTGATACCCACAGTATTCTAAAATTGCTTAAGCAATTGTCTACTTATGTGGTTTTGTGCATATGGTAGGGTTGATGTTAAATTGCAGATGTGTTTGAATTCAAGTGTGAATTCTGTAGAGTTTTTTGAGCATAGCTCCAAATAGATATGGGTATTATATTGAGAGAAGAGGTGGCTTGAAATAAAATCTGAGCAAGTGATTCTTGGTGGATGTAGCCTAAATTAGGTGAACCACGTTAAATATTGTCTCTTTGAGTTGTGTTCCTTTTATTCTGCACTTTTATTTTCAGATCTGTAAGATTTGCTGCATATTAGTTTGTACTGTTGTTATTCTGTGAGGGATTGTTCCGCATATTTTATCCCTTATTTCCTAACAACCCTAATCTATTAAGCCTTGTGAAGGATATTTTAGACCACGTGTTAACTGTATGTCATTCTTAATAAATGGAATCAAAGAGAAGTTGGAAACCCAAGAATGACATATGTAAGAGGATTGCACAAAATATTGATAACAAAAATGCTAAAGGACCCACAATTTGTTAGGGTAAACTTAGCTTACTAGGTTAATTTGTGTATTTACCTTAGTTAATTATTACATTGTGGTAAGTTGTTATAGTTTGGTATTAACCATAAATTGTTTTTAATTGGGAACTATTTTCCCGTAGCAAGTTTTTGTCACTATTATAATTGTTATATGGTTATATATTGTTTAAATCATATATTTGGAGTTTTCTGTACATGAGATTGTATTATTGTTGCAGAGTTGTAACTCCCTATTTATATGTACATGACTGTGCAATATCTATAAATATTACAGTCATTCAGTTTGTAAATGATTTGATTGATTATTAATAAAAGTGTGAGGCTTCCGTCTCTCTTCTACACTTTCATTTGGTACCAGAGCAGGTTGAAGCTCCTGGTTAGGTTGGAGAGAGGTTGTAGAGGTAGAAGTTTCTTGGAGTATAAATCTGCATCTCAAGAGAGTTTGTGTTGCCTCCAGCAACTTCCCAAACATCCATGCATCCCCACAACCCCATGTTCCATTCCAGATGTTTGGAACACAAATTTTTTTTTGCACTGGTACCCCCCTGCACCAGGCAAAATTTGCTGCATGAAAAAATTATTTTTCCCCATTAGGGGTTATGCCTCTAAAACTAGAGGTATGTTGATTCCCTGCCAACTCTGGTAGATTTCTACTAAATTTGGAAGAACCAAGTTGCATTGTGGAGTGAGCTCTACATTTTGAGCTTCCCACCGAACTCCCAACGAGCCATTCATCGAGTTATTCATTAAGGTTGAAGTCTAAGTTGCAATCTACCCCACCGATTTACTTTATGCATTCAACATTGGCGAGCTCCCCCCAAACCTCTTCTATGAGTTGGAAACTCCTTCACAATTTCATGCAAGTGACCGAGTTGTCCTGTATTTTGTATTGAGCATCGGATAAACAAGATAGAGTGAACTCTGTGACCTGTTTGAGTTTTGGAAATTCAGATCTTCCCTCCAACATTGAAGACCATGTTTTGTAAAAATTGGCGTGTAATTACATTTGATCAGTTTTTTGGTAAAGTCTGTCATATAAGCACCAAGTCGTATTCATTGAGCTAGATTCATTTTTCACATATCGAGTCTTTTATCCAGACATTGGTGAGCCTCCTTTGCATCAATCACATGGGCACATTTACACCATTGGTGAGTTGGAACACATTTTGACCAAACTCTGTTTGGAGGCCAAGCACAACAATGACCCTACACACTAGTGAACCTGCAAACACAAATCAAATAAATGGTGAACCTGCACACAATAGTGTTAGCATTGCAAAAGTGGCGACAACGAAGAAATCCATGCCAAGAATAAATTTTCTCAAAGCAGTGTTGAAAGAAAATCCATTCAAAAATCAATGAACCTGCAACAATAATCGGCAGTTTCAACATAGCAGTGAATAATAAAAGAAGAAGGATTTTAGATCTGTTTCTGGCACTAAAACCCTAATCCTCCCCCTCATCGGCATTACCATGTGGACCACACAAAGATTTCCACATCACAGTTTATCAGGTTTAGCATAATTTACATATTCGCTAAATATAAATTACTTCATTGCATTGCATATGCACTTTGAGTGCTTGGTTGGTTGGTGTGAAAGATTTGGGAGTGAGAGCAAGGTTCAAATCCCACCCCAAACACAACATTTTATATACATTGAGACTTAGCGGCCATTTAGTGCAAACTGCTAAAGTCAGCGGCCAAATTTCCCACTAAACCGCTTAGTCAAACCTAAAACCCCTCTATTTTTAACAGAAAAAACCTAAAAAGGGTAAAAAGAATCTCCCAAATAGCCTATTTTTTTTGTTTCTGAGCAACATTTTCCAAAGGAGGGGTGATTAAAAATGCATTTTGATCTATTTTTGCGGTTTTTTTCTCAGAGAGCCATATTGAGCTCCGAAGGCCACCAAGGCCCCACAAAACAAAAACAATTTACCTGCCATTCAATTTTTTCATAATTTTGGATGTAATTGTATTTTTCAGTGCATTGTACTAATTTGCAGGTTGTCATATTCAACCGTAAACCATTGTAATTGACTTTAAAACTGGCATATATTTGTACTCAAAAATAATAAAAATTTGGTTCTGAATCACTCATGAGATCTTTTGATCTCTTTCACAGCGTTCGGTATAAACAGTGCCTCTGGGAAGCGCTTACGGGTAAAGTCACTGCGACTACTACTACACTTAACGCCTAATATAGTTGCAACAACATCGTCTAGGCATCAACCCTTTAAATCGACGGGGAGTAATAAGGACACAATGCACACACTTTGAGCCCTCTCATCCATCTGTGAATGATTGCTTGACTTAAATTTGGACTGAGAAATTATCCGAGTATATAGCGAAGTTACGTGCGCGTATGAGGATATTGCTTTGAGTCGGTGTCAATAATTGCATAGACCCCTTTCAGTATTGTCTTGGTACCATGTATCAGATTCTTTCATGTACGTTAATGCCTCTTTCACGTACTACCGAGTATATAGAAAGGGTGAGCTTCTTCCACATACCGAGGGGTATATCAGAAGGGCGTGTATATAGAAAGGTTCGGTATATCAGACTAATAGTATATAGATTGGGAGACCATATACCTAGAGTGATAAGAGCCTTACCCTTTGTCAGTTGATTCTGTAAAATGGGCACCAATGCCCCCAAATTCTTTCTTCCAGATTCACAACTTCTTAGAGGAGATAACTATGCAGCATGGAAGACAAAAATCAAAACATAGCTTGAGTTTGAAGAGATTTGAAATGTTGTGAATGGTACTATAACCAGATCAGCAACTGATACAACTCAACAACAACAGTTTGATCGATTTAATCAGAAGGTCAAGCTGATAATCTTGTTTGCAGTGTCTGATGTGCAACCCCACATTCGAGATGCCAAAACAGCCAAAGAAACATGGGATAAGTTGAGCACAGTGTACGAAGGCCAAGAACAAGAATACAATATTGAATTTTTAGAGTCAGTTACACACACTGAAGTTCAAAAAAAATGAGAAAATAGAATCTTTCTTGAGAAGAGTTGTAGAGTTGAGGGCTTCACTTTTAGACCTAGGAGAGGAGGTCACTAATGAAGCTCTCATTCACATTGTTCTGAGAGCACTCCCTCCTTCATACCAAATTTTTGTGACAACACTCAACTTATCAGATCAGACGGTAAGTTTTGACAAGTTGGTAAACCTACTGCCACAAGAAGAAGCAATGTATAATAAAGATGATGAAGAGGAGAAGGCACTTTCTTCTCATCAGAAATGGAAAGGAAAAGGAAAAGGTAAACCTAATTCCTCTCAAAATTCCCAAAATCGGCATCAACAAGGGGACAAGCAACAAAAGAAGAAATGTCCTATCTGTAAAAGAGGACATGAGTTGAAAGATTGTTGGTATAATACATACAAGAAAGGTTCATCAAGCAACTCTGGACCTTCAACTCAACAATCCCACAAGGGACATTCTAACTAAAATCAAGGGTAGAAAAAGGGGAATTGGAAAAGAAAACCCCATCAACAAGGAAATATAGTTGAGCAAGAAGAAAATTAAGATAATGAAGACTTCTTGTATACTTCTCGATCAAGTGAACCTTCCACATCATCTAGTGATGTCTGGTATGTTGATTCGAGAGCCACTTGACACATGACTAACCACAGAGACTGGTTTATCACAATGAGGGGCACGCCTTTGAAAATTCATGTTTCGTTGGGTGATGACTCTTCGTACACAGTACAGGGGATTGGGAACATTTCTCTACCTCTTGGTTCACAAAATTGTAGATTATCAAATGTACTATGTCCCTGGGTTGACAAAGAATCTACTATCAGACAATTTCAACTCCTAGATCACATTTTAAAAATTAATTTTGATACTCATTCTGGTAAGAAAATGTGTTTAATTCGAGACAAATCACGAGGCTTGAAAATAGTTGCAAAATCCTCTAATGTGGGATGTATGTTCTAACTTGATTTTTTCCATAGAGGTGATTAGGCACTTGTGGCTAAGAATTCTACCTCTGCATAGTTGTGGCATCGGAGACTTGGTCACATCAGTTTCAAGTATCTCGAAACACTTCACTGGTATAACATGGTAAAAAGATTGACATCTCTCCAAAAGGATACAGATAAGTGTCCTCACTGCCTAACAAGAAAACAACACAAAGCTTCATTCCATAAGAGTACTTATCAAGCTCATGGTAAGCTTGATCTGGTTCATGTCGATCTTTGTGGAGAAATGCAACCAAGTCATTATGCATTTCAATACTTCATGCTTTGTGTTGATGATTACTCAAGAAAAATGTGGATTTTTTGTCTTCGTAAGAAAAGTGAAGCTTTTGAAAACTTCAAAAAGTTCAAAGTGGTTATTAAGAATGAAACTGGTCGTCACATGAGAAATATTTGTTCAGATTGAGGGGGGGGGAATTCACCAGTGATGATTTAAAATCCTACCTACAAGCTCACGAGATTCATCGATAAATGCCTCCTCCATACACACCACAACAGAATGTTGTTGTTGAGAGAAGAAATTATACTATCATGGAAATGGTGCAATGCATGATCGATGATTATGGACTAGCGAGGACATTCTGGGAAGAAGAAGCAAAGACATCAGTGTATTTGCTGAAGAGAGTGCCCATGGTTTCTCTTGATGGAGTAATGCCACAAGAAGCATGGTCAAAGAGGAAGCCATCTGTTGCACACCTCAAAGTATTTGGGTGCAAAGCAAGCATGCACCTACCCAAGCAGAATAGAAATAAGTTAGATATGAAATCACAAAAACTCGTCTTCATTAGCTACAATGAAGAGACTCTTGGGTACATATTGATGGATCTAAAGACCAGGAAAGTCTACACCAGCAGAGATGTAGAGTAATTTTAGAAGGAAGCAGAGACTCCTCCTCCAGACTCACCTGATGTAGATTTTTCACATGTTGTAAAAATAGAAGTTGATGTTCCCACAGATGATGAAAGTGATGATGGGGATAATGGTGATGATCAGATAGAACCACGACCCACGGGATTAGTTCAACATATGCCTAAGTGGTATACTAGGATGCTACAAGATGTAAAATTGGATGCTCCACCGGATACATCCACCACTGGACCTCAGACTTGTAGTAAAGCACGAGAAGAAGTAAAATTTGCTTTGATGAGTAGATTTATTGAATATGATGAGCCCTCTATGGTCTAAGAAGCCCTACAATCAAAATATTGGAAAGATGCCATGGATGCTGAGTATAATTCAATGATCAAAACAACACGTGGTAGTTTGTCGATCTTCCACCAAGGAAAAACCCATTGGTTGTAAATGGATATTCAAAACAAAGTACAAAGCAGATGGGACCATAGATAAGTACAAAGAGAGACAATTAGAAAAGGGGTACGCACAAAAAGAAGGCATTGACTACAAGGAGACATTTGTTCCCATAACCAAGATCAAAACGATCAAGATGATCTTTGCTCTAGCTGCACAGTTTGGTTGGAAAGTCTATCAAATGGACTAAAAAGTGTCTTTTTGAATGGAGATTTACAAGAGGAAGTCTACATGAATCAACCTGAGGGATATGTTGTACCTGGTCAAGAAACAAATGTATCTAGACTCAAGAAATCTTTGTATGGCCTTAAACAGACACCCTGGGCTTGGTACATCAAAATTGATGAGCATCTCGTACAATATGGATTTTTTAGAAATCCATACGATCCCAATCTCTACCTCAAAAAGAAAGGGGGGAGATTGTGATTGTTTTTGTCTATGTCGATGATCTAATCATCACTGGAATTTCAGTGAGGATGATTGATGCAACAAAGAAAGGTCTTAAACGGTCATTCGACATGACAAATCTCAAGCTAATGCACTATTGGCTTGGATTGGAAGTATGGTAGAAAGAGAATCACATCTTTGTTTTTCAGTTTAAGTATATTAAGACAATGCTCGATAAATTCAGGATGATGGATTGCCCATCTATTGCTAAACCTATGGAGAAGAGACTACAATTTTCTTGTTCAGATCCATCTCCTCCGGTAAATGCAATTCTCTATAGGCATTTGATTGGGAGTCTCATGTACCTCACATACACTAGACCAGATATTAGCTTTGTAGTGAGCTATCTATCCAAGTTCATGCAAGAACCCTAAGTTTTTCATTAGAAGGAAACAAGGTGAATATTGAGATACCTTAAGGGGACAATAGATCTTGGTCTAGAGTACAAGAAGAATGATCAATTCTTCTTGACTGGATATTCAGATTCAGATCATGCAGGAAATATTGATGACAGAAAATCCACTTTAAGATTTGTGTTCTTTTTGGGATCTAGACCAATATCATGCGGAAGCAAGAAAGAACACTTTGTTGCCCGCTCTTCTACAGAAGCCAAGTATCATTCTACATGTGAAGCTATCTGCGAAGCGATATGGCTATGTCATATAGTTGAAGGACTTAGAATACCACAAGACAAACCAACCACCTTGTATGTTGACAATGAAAGTGTTCTCAAACTTGTTCGTAATCTAGTGTTTCATGAGAGAACAAAGCATATCGAGGTTGGTATATGTTTATTTCATACGTGAGCATGTCTTAAAACACAACATACAACTTCAATTTTTCCCAACAAATGAACAACGTGAAAATATTTTCCCAACATCACTTGTACGTGACCAGTTCAAGTTGATTAAAGAGTTCCTCTCCTCATCCCTTGAGGCAATGAAAAATTAAGAGGGGTTTTAGGTAAAACTTAGCTTACTAGGTTAATTTGTGCATTTACCTCAGTTAATTATTACATTTTGGTAAGTTTTTATAGTTTGATATTAACCATAAATTGTTTGTAATTGGGAATTGTACTCCTGTAGCAAGTTTTTTGTCACTATTATAATTGTTATATGGTTATATATTGTTTAAACCATATATTTGGAGTTTTCTGTACATGAGATTATATTATTGTTGCATAGTTACAACTCCTTGTTTTTCTGTACATGACTGTGCAATATCTATAAATATTACAATCATTCATTCTGTAAATGATTTGATTGATTATTAATAATAATGTGAGGCTTATGTCCCTCTTCTGCACTTTCACAATTAACCTTGAGATATGGATATGGACCCTATCTTCATGAGTATTGTAATGCCCTCTAAAATATCCCACTTGAGACCTAAGAACAATCTAGGTTTAGTTAGAAAAATTATGGAATAATAAAAAAAAAATTAAGGTGTTCACAACAAAATTTTCAGAGTCCATTACAACAATTATCAAATCAGCTTACAAAACACTAAGAGAGAGAAAGCTATCCCGAGCACAGTTAAATTTCCCCTTAGGTGATAATCTAACCATTTAAAATTAGATTAACACTAAGCCAAACAATTCTTAACTAAACTCAGAGGGTAAGAAGAGCCAAAACAATTAAATACCCTGGGTTTTTAGTTCTACAAGGTTTCAACAATTAATAAGGTCTAATTGTAAGGGGGAGAATACACATTTAAACTAACAAGGTAAATTCTTGCTTACCCACTCCTATAACTCTCTTAAAATATTCAACCTAATTTTTCTCATATTTAATGCTCTCAAACTTCCTGAAAACATTCTCATTAGATAGGAAATTTCCTCACCTTTCCAGTGATATAAAGAAGTCCTCCTAACTCCTCATATTTTTCAAGATATGAGCCGGTGGGCTTTGGGATGAAAATTTTCCCCAAGAGCTGGCTTGTGGGCCTGGGGAGGAAAATTTTCCCTAGCTCGAGCCTGCAGGCTTTAGAGAGAAATTTTTCCCTTAGCGCTCTTGGGTGAAAAGCGCATTTCAAAACTTAGCGCATTTCACTTCCGCGTGGCCGCGGCGAGGCTTCGCGCCCAAAAGGAAAATTTTGAACTTGGGGTCCGCAAGGGCACGTGTCCAAAATCCATGCCTAGGCGGGAAGGCAGGTCACCGGAGGGTAAAAACGAGAGCCCACGGGTCCACCCAAGAATATTTTATTCATTTATTTGACTTAATTTAGAAAGGGTGAAAAGGAACATTTTAGCCTGCTCCTCCGCCGACACAAAAAGCCTAATGTTTACACAGCAAAAACCCTGCTATTTTGCCTTTACTCGATTTGAAAGGTTCTTTAAAAAAATTCCTAAGTGTTTTAGTTGGTTTGGGGTTGTTTTGATCTTACAAGTCCAATTTAGTATTTAATTTTGTCTTTTTTTGATGTTGCAGGGTCATTCTGTTCAATTTGCTAATTAATTTGCAGAGTTTGAAATTTATCTAACAGAGATCAAATTCGAATGGGTCTATTTTCATTTATCATCTTCTAAGTTTTAAAATTCATTCCAAACCAATTCTAACATATTAAGTTGATTCAATCAAAGTATTCAAATTCCAAATTACAATTCTGATTTATAAAACATTCATTTCTAAAGAATAGAGCATTATGACATTTCTCCATACGTATTCTTTTTTTTTTTAATCTTTCCAATCATAATTTCAAAATACATTCAACAATCAGATTTCAATACCTAATAATGTCATTTGAGAAAAGTAATACAATATTTTATTGATTTAAAAAGATACATTTACAACTTCTTCTTTCATTCCTCAATTACAATATACGTAATATAATTTTTTTCACATTCATTCAAAAACATAAAACAAAGTATATCTCTTTCACATTTCGAATTACAACTTCCATAGCCAATACAGAACATATTTCCATCATAAATAATGTACAATGTCATCCAATTCAAAGTGGGAAAGGGTTACAATGAGAATAATCTCAACATGGACTGTCAAACTTGACTTTTTCCATTTCATTTCAAAAGACATCATATAATCTTTCTTTTCCTTTCACAGAATAAAATTACAGAGTATGTCCTTTCACATTCAAATGGGATTTCATTTCCAAAACATAGTAACTCTTCAGCATAAAACATATTACATTGTCATCCACTTGAAGTGGGAAATGGTTTTACAAATAGAAATCTCACAAGGGACTATCAAACTGTCTTCTTTCTCAACTCTAGAACAGCAGTATGAATTTCCATCATTCTCCAATTTGGTCACAACAGAACAGGAGAAATACAACGCTCTCCACTCAACCAAGGCATCTAATGAAAAGGAGAAGCCATCATTCTTCATTGGGCCCCGAGCCCCAACCACAATGCAATAAGAAATGTGTTTCAACCCATGGCAACAATAGGCTTCCACAACACACATGCAAATTTCATTTTTAAAAACACAGTCCAAAACAGAATGCAGTTTTAACAACCACAAGATAAAAACACAACAATACTTAGGCTTCATCAACAAGCCAAAGGAGCAAGAAACTATGGGGGATGTTGTTTATGCCTCCCAAATGGGAAATAGGTATCACCACCTAAGAACAAGCTGCCAAAAAAATATATCATTTCAAATCCCTGACATGCCCTTATGCCTCCCCCAAGTACCCCTTATTCCTCACAATTCCTTATGCCTCCCCAACCTCTGATGGCACCCCATAACAAGTAAAGAAATGCAAGTTATTTCTTTTTACAAGGTGGAACCCAAATCCCAACTCCACCCACGCTTATACCTCCCCAAAACACTTATGCCTCCCACAAGAAAACCCCATAGTCTTCTCCTACAACATTCCTAGGCCATCTACCTAACCAGCCAACAAAAAAAACAACACATTCAAACATTCAACCATTCACATATGCATAAAAATGAAAGGAGAGCATTTCTAAGAGCTAAACTCTTACCTCTCCATGATGGAGTTTGTTCCAAGTTCAAAATAACAAGCTTTCCAATGTAAAATAATCCAAGATATCAATAATCAACAAAGTATGCAACCATCTCCAACTTTCTCCCAATTTGTAAGAGCTCCAAAAACCCAAAGCAAGTCGCCAAAAATGAAGTAATAAAAGTGAAGCAACCCAAAAACAAGCCAAGGAATTCGAATATATAAAAGAGGGAAGAGAAGAGGATGAGGTGGATTCAAGTGGGATGTCACATTACACATCCTCAACTCCAACTCATAAGTCAACTTCAATCTCTAAGGCACAATAAATAAGTAGGTGAATAAAAGACAGTTTTACTTACACACTCAAATCAAGCCCACACCCCATAAGGACTGAAATTGAAAGCATGTAAGAAAGTAAAATAAAAGCATACAACTTGATTTACAAAATTACATAATGAAGGCTAGATTTTAACTCTCCAACCATAAGTAAGGTTGGTATGCAAATTTAAGAGGTATGAGACAAGTTTAACTTGTCCCACAAGCCTCCAAAATCCGCCTCCAAGGACAAATTTGAATTTCAAAGAAGGTGGAGTGTTTCATACTCTAAAATCAACTTACACATCTCTTACACATCACTTACACATTTCTTACAACACTTTCATTTTAGGCCAACAACTCTAATAATTACTTTCTTATGTCCCAATTGATTTATTTCTTTTAACAATATGATTACTCACATTATTTACCACAATTTAATTCAATAATGAAAAGGTAAAGCACATCACTTATAAAACACATACATACTAAACAAAGGAACCAAATAAATAAATACACATAACCCTTGGTCACATTTAAAGGTGATCCCCCCCATGGAAATCCCTAACAACAATCAAACACACACACAAACAATACAAGTTGTCATGGTGACTTTATTGAATTCATCTAGAATTCCAATGTGGTTGGCCTTCAATCCCCCAATGTTTGTTGTGATATTTTTTTTAAATCTGCAAAACACAAATACCTCCTTCGGCTTCGTGGCCATATCAGAACATCCAAATGAATATAAATATAATTTCAAAATAATCAATATATATATATGAATCACAACAACATCTATACAATCAACAATATCGCTTACGATTTTATCAACTATATCATCATCAATTTTAATTCAATTTTCTCAGTCTACTCAAAATATCTAATTATCACATGTCCTAATAACATCCATAAATATAACCATGTCAACAACATATCAATATCCATATAAATGTCTCTAATAATCCACATGCATCATATATGAATCAAAGTCAATAATAGTTCATGCTCTAACATCTAACATCATGCTAAATCAAAAGTCACAATAATGTCCATAATATAGTCACCAGTGTCATAATCAATATCAAAAGTGTCGAAGGGAAGTGGGCACTACAAGTATCCCTAGAAACCTAGTAGTAGTTGTTGGTATGTGTGTAAGTATGTGTGGCACAATTTTCAAATGGTATAGTTTTACATTTGAAAATATGAGTTGATAATGTGTTTAAACAACATAATGGTATGGCTAACTTTGGAAAAATAAGTTAAAATAGAGGTGTCTACATAATGTAGTTACACGGATTCGTGGGAGTTATTAGAGAATGCAATAATGTGACATTGAAAGGTTATCAAACAAGCATTAGAAATCAGTAAAGTGAGGTGGAACCCTCACACTAGTACATCATGGGGAAATCCTTATTTAAATAAAAATCAAACTAAATAAAAATTGTTATACAAGAAAAATGAAGAGGTGTGGTACTTGTTTATATATGTTCAATTGTAATGTAAAATGGTCAAAGCTTCTATCAAGGTCTTCACCCTAAGTTGGCAACGAACAAGGAAAGCCATTAATGTTGTAACAACATGGTGAACCTTACCTTCCATGGATGAGATTAACGTAGATGATGTCAAAAGAGGGAGGTCAGTGAAATTGTACCTTCTCTATGACTGGATTGAAGTAAGTTGCTTCCTTGGAGCCACCACATGAATGACATTATCACACTAAATGACTAGATGAAATTTTAACCCTATGTTAGATCTTGGCCTTGAGTACTGGATGAAATATGTTGGTAGTTTGAGAGTAGAGTATAACATGAAAAGAGGAATATGTGGGGGCGACTTATGCCTTGCAATATTGCTCCAACCCCTTACATTTTGAACTTACGTGATAACATGTTTCAAGTGTGATTCTTGGCATTGCGTGGTTAATGAAAAAAACTAATTCCGCGAGCTATAAAACATATAGTGTTGGATACAAAAATAATGAGGCAGTATCTAAAGACTTCAATGGGGTTGGTAAACCCTATTACGTGCTAAATCCCACTTAGACTCACCTAGAAAACTAGTTAAAGAGAAAACTTAACAATAAAGTATTATTAAACTTTTGGTGATTTGGATGTCGTAAACTAATCCGCGACTTGTCATGAACCATTCCTAGTATGAAACTAACTCATGAAATAATCCAAGAAATAAATTGAGCCTTGATTGAGATATTGGTATCTTATGTCCTAGTGACGTTAGTTATGCTTCTGCAGTCTAACATTTCTTATGTATGGAATACAATGCATATGAAAGTAAATCAGTAAGTTATGTGCTCCTTTAGTTAATGAAAATTGTGTAAGTGTTGTGTGTCTTGTGATCAGTGCAAAAATAGCAAGTGTTGTGTCAAATAACAAAAAATAAAATTCACGAGATTTATTGTTGCATTTTTTGTTGTGAATTTTTTCTCGATGTTACATCTAGTATCAGAGTGGAGGTTCAAACACTTAAACCTTTGGGATAAACTGGAAACGATTCTTATGGTATTGTTTATATGTGCATAACATGAGTGTTATGTCGAGTCTTGCTGGTGTGTTTCCTAAATTTATTGTGATGTTTCTTTTCCGCACTTATTGTAATATCCAAGTGACTCCTTACGAACACGTTGTGTAGTGAATATCTATTTATGTGACATTGAATTTTGCCTTGTTGACCCATTTTGCATCAGAACCCGCAAATACCTTTAGATTATGGTTCATTGATTACTTGGTGTAAATTTTGGACATTAGTACTATGTGTGACATTTAGAGACCAGTATGGCACATAGTTGGAAATTAGTTAGTTGCTTTTGAGTTATATCCTCCAGTGGTTATGGCAGTTGGGTATAATTTCATTAGGCTGATAGGCTCGTAATCATATGAGTCGAGAAGGTTAGGTGGGATTTTCTTGATAAACTCAAGATGTCTAGTATATCCTTAAAGTGATTCAATGGTGTAGTTAAAGCTTTGATACTATCATAAGGGAGCATGAGGCAATTCCTCGAAGGAGGGGATATTAAAGTGTAACGACCCATAATTTCACACCCAAACAACACAGTAAAATACAGGATAACTTCTTTTTTTTGACACAAACACGACACGACATGCCACCACCGAGGTCACAACTAACTCCATGGATAACTCAATACAAGGATGACCACAAGGGTAGCACGGAAATGTTCACACCCACCAAGGATGGTTCACTTTTCTATCTGACAAAACAACATAAGAAACCACCACATAACACACCTACAGATAGGGCAAGCCACAATAAGGAAATTATTTATGGTTATTTATTTTTATGTAACCTCTTTCGATCCTTAACTTCAGTTTGCTAAGACTCTAGATATGATTTGTACAATGCTTCTTACAATGCTAAGTTTTTTCTGGCTTATTAAATCTTATCATCTTCTAACAACTAACAGTTCATTTCACCTTAGGGTTATTTTACAAATTTCACCATAAAAGGAATAATGTTCACTAGAGGAGCTAGGGTTATCATGTTATATGATTCTTACTCACAATGATAGTCTCGTCTATGATTACTTCAGGAATCTCTTGTTCTCAAGTAAGTCACCTCTACATTAATTTATCTGAATATATATATTTAGCTAACTTCTATAAGGGTTAACCACTCCATTTAATTTTACTTATATCACATCATTACAAGGTGTCAGAGAGTTTTGACTTAACACTTTATTCTCGAAATCAAGGTTTTACAATGCTTATGTCAATGTAATGATTGAATATCATTTCTCACCAAGGTAAGTTACTAGTCTAACAACAAAAGGGAAAGAACACTTCACCACGTAGTTTTCCGAACATACCGAGACAAGAGATCTTCTAAACTCCTTGCAAGCAATGTTACAAAATTTACAACGCATTGAACTTTCTACAAAGAACTTCATAATTTGAACTGATGAAACTTTTACACTCTTTTCCTTTAATCTACTCGCATAATCCATCTGCACAAATATTTACTAGAGTCAGTTCGCTAGAACTGAGCATGATAAGATATAAACCTCACCTAATAACTTATGTCATCTAGCATTTAAATAAATGAAAGTTTGCAATACTCCCTATCAAATAATTCATAATCATGTATTCAAATCTTAACTGCACATCTCATGATAATACATTTCATACCCATTATTGTTCACTTCCCTAAAATCTGCTTACATATGAACAAAAATTCCAAGTGGAGAGATATGCAACCTTAACCTTGCATTTAATCATAATTAAATTACAGTAGTAATAATAACGCTCACCTAATACCCTCAACCTACTTCACATATATAAGTGTCCAACTATATTATCTTTCAATTAAATAAAAGCACCAATGACATTAAGCTCCTATACTAAATACAAGTGTCAATCTTATGATATTCATCAATATTACCCAAGTATCAAACCTTTATAGAAAATCAAGGATATGTAAGTATACTTTTGATATTTATCTCACAATTTTAAGAATATACTTATGTAAACAAGGGTTCCACAAATCAGTAAGTTCATATATTATTTAGATATCCTATCGGTTGTTTAATATCATGTCTCTATATGCCTCTATTAGTATAAGAGTCCAACTCAGAGGAATGAATTACGAACAACAATACCGTCATACTTGTTAATGAGTAGAAGGTACATTTGGCTAGCTAAAATATGTAAGCGTGGTCCAAGCCACTATAAATGCAAGTATCAACATTATCTCAGCTCCCAATTGGGATGCAAGTATCAATTTTTAGCTAGCATAATAATCATCGTAAATGCCAGAAAAATATTCCACGCGTTAACCAAGTATTGAAATAACATATTTATCCTTACTGGTTACTTGATAATCATAATATATTATATTATAAAATTCATCCTCCACTTGCATATCTCAATTTATGGGTATTAATCATTGTCCTATATGATGAAGTTAAATAATTTCAGGTCGACTTCTATCCTTACTGTCATATATAGTATATACAGTCCCATTATGATAGTTGTCACCTTTACTTAAGGCTGTGTATGCATCCATTTTAGGGTAGTTCTCATAACTTCCCTATTCATCTGTTTTCCTACCAAAAAGCATTTCAACAAGCTTAGAAGTCAAAGTATATGATAAATTTAAAATCTCATATTTCAAGCATTGTCTGAATTCATATGTCTGAGGGCCATCACATGTCAATCAAACTTAAAGAATGTACACATTCATGAGAGTTCGATGTATCCAATATTACTTTAACTGATTCGAAGATCTAAGTAGTGCCTCAAATTTAAGCCATATAGTTATCCACACAAACTAACGTCTTGAGAGCTTACCGTATTCAAAAAGGTCACAAAATAGAAACCCCATTAACACATGCTTCAGGAGCGTTCCAATCTAAAAATAAGCTCATAGTAATAATAATAGTAGAGGGCCTGGTGAGGGGGTTTTCAATAATCCCCAAGGTAAACGATAATCAAAGGAGTCGGATAGTATCTAGAAAGACCAGTAAAACCAGTACGACTCCCCAAATAGAAGCCTCCAATCCTAATGGGGGGGTTTATATTATTATCAATCCACATTAATAGACAAACACAGTCTTCCAAGAAAATTCTCGTTTTCAAGCCATGTTCTACATAATAAAAACAATAAAAGAAATTTTCTAAAACTCATTCACACACCACAATATTTTCTACAGAGACCACTGTTCACAGGATAAAACATGGCAAAAAGATAAACCAACTTTATAAGATCGATAAGCGAGAATCACTGGAGAGAGATCAGCTCATGCAATTATGATTAAAAGTCATTCGAAAACCCATCTCTTTTGGGCATCTCTTTCAAGAAAGAGTCAACATATATATGTAAATAAATATTAAATAATATCAAGAGTCCAAAACGTTATTTACTTAGTACAAGAGAATAACACATCAACAATCCAAAAGAAACTCACATATACAGAATTCAAACAAAATTACAGAGATTGATTTATCTAAATGCTAAAGGAAATAAATCATTAAGAGAGAGGGTTAGGGCTTATCATGCCTTTAATGCGCTTCCCAAGACCAGGACACGCTGAAACAGGACCTGCAACAGCAACCCAAGCCTAATTCCATTTTCTTCAAGCTTGTTGGGCGCCCAAACATCGATCATCTCCACGTTGGCACAGGCAGGAGTTCACGGCCAGGGTAGGTGGTCTAAAGTACTTGCCAACATCCTCCCAACGCGTGTCAAACAGGAATGTTACAGCGGAACATGGACATCCATCCAGCACAATGGAAAATCAAATTTTTGTTTTGTATCGTGTGGAAGCACCCACAAGGAAGCAAACTGTTTGACAAACTGCCTCAAAGAGATGTAGTCTCACGGGCTGCTATCCTTGCTGGAAATTCACAAAACAAAGGTCAACAAAACAACTAACAGGTCAACCTGATCAGGACGCCTTTACCAGCAAGTTCATATAATTGCAAAGCAAATTGTGCTTCATGAATATTCTGATATGAAACAGATCCACCTCTATGAGATTCTCTTCCATGAGTTACATCGTAAAACAAGTAAGGTCTCAATAGAGAATCTTTGTAATAAATTTCATCAGGTCTCCTGGTAACACTCTTACTGTCACTTAATCGATTTTGATAAAAATATCTTGAAGGAGAATCCCGAATTGAGGATGCATTCAATACTGAACAGATAACAACATAGTTGGACAACCTGCTTGTTGGAAGCACTCAAAAAGGCTTCTACTATACTGCAACATGCTTGCTTCCTGGCTAAACATTGTTGCAAGCAGTTGCTGTGGATCCCCGACAAGAGCACACCTCGCAGCACCCAATGAAAGTGGAGCTAACACGCCTACTTCACTAGCTGGTAGCTGTGCGCGGCCAACAAAATAAAACAGTGCTCCTTTTTCCCCCACGCGGCCAGGGCAGACAACAAAAAAACACGCCCAGGTCCTGCGCATTTTGGAAACCTTCCTCCACGTTTTTCCAAACGTCCATCCAACATTAGGCATGAGCAGGATTCAATGCAACCAGGGAAGGTGAAGAAAAACAAAGGAAAAAGGGACAGGTGCGCAGCAAGAGAAAGACACACTTTTCTCACGTTTTTCACCATTCACAGACAAATCCGCCCAAGGAGATCCCACGCCGCCAGAGCAGGAAGTTGCAGGTTTGTGGAAAGGAGAGAAGTGCGGCCAGCAAAGTTAGGGCCAGTTGGAGATGGCCACGGAGCAAGGAAAGAGACAAATCTGTACAGAAAGATCCCACACACAACCCCAAAACAAAAAAATGCGGCCAGGAGGAAAGAGGCGTCCCTTTCCCACTAAGAGGTCAAAACATGATTTCAATAAAGCTGACAAAGAACAATTTAGGTGGCCCAAGGCAAATTTACACTTCCTCCACCAACAAGTCAAGTAAAATTACTTATCCACAAAATAAAATAAATTTAATTGGCAAAAATTTCATTTTAAAATTTGGTTAGATCGACAGACTGACGACGGTATACAACTGACAAGTCCAGGGAACCGATGAGATTCGCATATTTTAGATGATGAAATTCTTCATAATTGAAAATGTGCAATCCTATTGGTCAGCGTATTTATCCGACAACATACCGAATACATTTACGTGACCAAAAACGTCTTTTAATTATCTCTGCAAAGAAAACAATGTCTCCGCGCCAAGTATGAGGATAAAATAATGATAGAAATTTACCAGCTGGTGGATGAAACACCTCAACTAAACAATAACTCGCAGTAAGGCATGCGCACGGCCCGAAAAGGCTTAAATAATTCAAAAATGTACTTTTATCATCTATATACACATAAGAATAAAACTGATACCCGCTCCTTTACTATTCATTATTATTATGTTTTAAAAAGTTGCGACACCTGACGGGGTTCGAAAAGTCACTTAGGACCTAACACAATAGTGACAGCAAATAAAAATAATAATAATAATAATAATAATAATTTAATCAAGGGGCCGAGCACGAGAGTGATCAATACTACGGCAAAAATATCTGGCAGGCAACAAACAACAATCAACAAGGGGTTCGATATAGCAAGAATAAGGTTTTCTTTTAATAGGTTAATCGCGAGGGACGCTGCGGGCCAGCAACCAAAACATCGACACCAACGCAAGCAGGCAAGCTCAACAAGACGACGACACCAACGTTTCAAAGGGAACACAACGGCGTTCAGCCCTTAGAAGCGCGGTCGCCACAGAATAACAGAGCAATGATGAATGGGGGCATTACATAAAGATGCCACCTTACTTAAATTGTTCAATTTTTCATGGATTGTTGTCACCTATAATTTTATACATGAAGCCTACATAAGGAAATTTGAAGCATTGACATGTAGATGAGTGTATTTTTTGCGTTCGATGTGTCCATGGTCAACCAAAGAAAGTTAGAAGGAGGAAAGTTGAAGATCGTGACTTATACTCTAACAATGCAAGGAGGCATAATGATGGGTAACCAAATATAACCCATGGGGAAATTTTTCTTTAGTCATACCCGTGACGCATGCTACGGGTTGATTTTAAGTTATTGGTGGAATATCCTAAAGATTTGATAAATTCCAAAAAAAACACACATGTTCTGCAACCCTCATCAATGAGAGCACACTTAACTTGCACATTACAAATCATAATATAGATGAAGACAAGAGGATCATCAACATGAAAGATATGTTCTCATAAGATCATGGAGTTAATAGTAAAATGGAGGGATAGAGTTTGATCTGTGGTTAGAATGGTTTGTATAAAATGTTCTTTGCATCGTTGAAATGTGCTCTCATCTAAAGAATGAAAGAGAGATTCTTTCCCCAAATATAGTGGCAAGGGAACATCCTTCGAAGAGGGTTGTTATGAGGTGATTATAATTTTTAGGAGAAGTACAAATTAGTTATATAAGGGTTATTTTTATTGGAAGATTGGAAATCTTTGTGATTGGATCCCACTCCTCCAAGTTGGGTTGTCGAAGGTTGGATTTACTTGAGGAATATCAGTCAAAATGAAGTTTGAAGAGGATGAGAGCTCAAGTTGGTTTGATTTTTTTACTTTTTTCTTAGATTGTACAGTGTTGGCCATGTTGGATGGTCGATGTAGCCTAAATAAATGAATTGAACCTATAGTAAGTGGCTGATGCAGGCATGATTGAAAGGATTTGAAACCAATGGCATTGACCCTATAGGTTCAAGATGGTCGATGGCATTAATTTGGATAGATTTTTCAGAATTGTGATGTTTCTTCAGGTTTTTAAAGAAAATTTGACCTATAGGATAGACTTGAACACTCTTGTAGGTTTGTAGTTAATAAGTTAATTCAATTTAGTACATCAATCGCTTTGTACCTTATAGGTTAACCACACTTTTGTATGATCAATAAGAAGATTATAGATGGTTTCTATGTTACTGGTTGAAAGGTTGAGTTCTTATTTTAATTTTTGGATTAATGGCCCCCCTCAACCTCAAAATGATTAGGCAAAGGATTCTTACAGATGTTGAGCTAACCATTAACCTTATATATGGCATCATGAAAATCATCGTGGTATTTTGTTGTACAACTTGATAGCTTCATTATGTATTTCATGAGCCATGACTTCATGATCAAAGTCACGTCCAAGCAAGAAAGCATAGGAAAAGTCTCTAAGTGCTTTATAATTCTCATGAGAATGGCCTGTATTGGTGTGAAAAAAATAGATAGATTGTCATTATACCATCGAGGGAGAGGTTTGGAGGGGTTCATAAGATGTGAGAATGTCTTAGCTAGATGCCTTTGCAAATATTGGATGGTGAGAGGCTAGTGATAATCTATATGGGAAGATGATGTAGGGGGGAAAGATCCCCCTTTAAGTTGAGGAAGGGAAGAATCAATGTTATGAATAGTTCTATGGGAAGCATTGTTAGGTTTAGATGTGTGGGTGACGTCGTAATCCGAAGCATTGTGATTATGAGGTCTTATGAAGACTTGAAGATACTTATGAGGTTCTTGTTTAGGTTGAGATTTTTCAAATTCACAATTGAGGTAGTCTTGTCTCTTAGCTTTCTCAATGGATTCCTAGGAAGTGGATGGAGAAAAGGTCCTAAAACTATATTGAAGGTGAGACTCTAAAGTTACAAGGAAAACTTGAAAGAGACTTTCGTTAAATAATCTTTGTTCAACTCTATATAAGGTTTTCTATCGTTTGATGAAGGCTTTATTTGTTTCATCATCAAATTGTTTACAATTAATAGTGATGTTATTTTTAGGTGAGTCATGATAGTGAAAATATTCAACTAAAGTATTGACTAAACCTTCAAGCTCAATAATGGAGTTGGTGGAAAGGGTAGGATACAAATATAAAGCATCTCCAATAAGAAATTTAGCTAAGAGATTGGTAGCCAAATGACTTTAGCTAAGAGATCGTTAGCCACATAAGAATTATTCTTGATCTAGTTCTTGTAGACATTGCCAAAGGGCTCAATATGAAGAGTGAGGTTGGAGGACCCATCATAAGAGATGGATGGAGAGATGCCTCTAATTTTTTCATGACAAAAATTTAAGGAACTAAACAATTTTATGAATGTATTGGTGAACCGTGTTACTTATAGGAGGTTGAGGAAAAGGCATCATGTTAGAACCAAGAAGTGGAGGTTGGGTAGGAAATTAATTTAGTGCTCCCCACTCAATATGTTGAGGTTGATTGTTCATTTGAAATATATTTGCTTGCATTTTAAGGAATTGACTATTACTAAAGGTTTGTTGTTGACACATTTAGTTAATGAGTTGTATGATTAGTTGAGTTGGATGCATAGGGGAATCAATTTTATTGGTAGTGTTGGAAGATTGACTAGGTGGATTAAAGAGGGGCAATGCTAGTGGTCGCACATGACATGGATGATGAGGAAGGATAATTATGAGATGAAAAAATGGGGTGAGACATACTTTGGTTGCCCTGTTTTTTTAAAATATGCTTAAGATAGGATTGTTTTGGTTATAATAATCGTTCATCGCATTTTTGTTTTAGGAGTTTATTTGGAAAATTGCAGGAAGTTTTGGATGAGTTTATGTATGGAAGGTGTGTAGTCAACATAGTTGTTCCTTATCGGCTCACCTTCCTGGTCCAATTCTTTCTCTTGTATAGGTGGGTTCAAATGGGATCTAATGGAAATTCTATTAGTGGATACACTATGCACAATCTTCTTTGCATTAGTACCATGCATATTGCAATGCATATAGAAGGGTGTCATCTTAGGTAAATATTCCTAACTGGTAGTTTAGGATATACAAAGATGATCCATGGTAGAAGGCTTTGGAAAAGAGAAAATATGAGAAGTTAGATAAAAATGAGGTAGATATCAAGTTGATATGGAGGGAAATAAAATAGGAAAATAACATGAAAATGACTCACTCGATGGTGGAGTAAGATTCGCATTGGGTTCACCGGAACGTAATGACGGTGGAGCTGATATGAAGATAAGAATGAGATTAAAAATGATGAAAATGAATGTAGATATAACTAACTCAGTGGTAGAGTAAGATTCATGTCGGGTTCCCCAAAATGTATGTGGAATAGGAAGGTCTATAGATTATTCTCTTTCTCCTCTCAATAATATAGATTCAAATATAAAAAGAAGGCCATTTTAGGGCTTGTACACAAGAAAAGATATAACCAAAGGTTTGCAAAAAATGTGGATGTAGAAAATGATGATTCACATTATCAAAGTCTTAAGGCTTCAAAGTCCAAGTCTAGGATAGGGGCTGGAGTCTTGCTAGTATCTTGTTTATATGAAGAATATATACTAGATGCTAGGTTGTAAGAGATGGGTAAGTGTTATAAGACATAAAGTGGATGTAAGGCAAGGGACAATAAGAATAATGCAATAGACAAAGGATATGTTACTCTATCATAGTTTATGTACATGATCTACATCAATCATAATCAATAACATAACATAAAGACAAATAAAAGTTACAGATACTTACCTTTGGGAAGACACCAATGATGCATTAAACCCCCTAGCGTTAGTAACATCTTATGAGAGAGTTGATGTGGAGGACCACAAGACAAATAAAAAAAGACCTGAGCAAACCATAGTTAGGGATTCCAAAGGCTAGGTGAACCTTGTTGGTGCAACTCCCATTCATCAATGTCTTAGACCTAGTGCTCCAAAGATAGTCCTACAAGTGTAAGCAAACTCCTATTTTAAAGTGTCTTAGACCTAGTGCTCCACAATTAGTCTTCCAAGCACAAACACACTGGGCCTAAACCTTTAAGACCTTAAGAGTAGCTTGGTGAGTGCAAGAAGACTGATAAGTGATGATGTAATGGTATGTGCATAATATTTAAGGATGCCTATGAATAAGGGACATGATCAATCATTGCATCTCTTTATAGTCACTAACCATTAAAAGGTACAACCAAATGGTAATGACAATGGTCAATACCATCGATTCTAGGAAATTTCAATCATCGAGTCCAAAAGAAAGGATCACTAGGTGGAGGAAAAGAGTTAGGAGATGATGTAAAGGTGGTTTGACAAATGTATAAAGGTGTTATAGGTAGATATGCAGGTAATCACAAGTAGATAGCAAAAGGATGTAAAAGGAAGTTGTAAAAGGATATCGAAGGAATCATGGACAACACAAGAAATCCCTCACATATATTGTTGACCAACCCAACCATTTCCAATACACCCTGCTTCCTGTAATTCCTTGCGAGTCATTACTTAGAGTGGTTGATGCGTCAATGGTGCCTACAAAGAGAAAAGTAAAAGTGAAGAATAAGGTGTATACAGTAAGACACACCTCAATATTAATTCTAAAAAAAAGATATTGTAAGTTTAGAAGGATGACCAAAAGAAGAGTGTTATTGGAAATCGTTAGTTTAATCTAGCACACATTTGTGCGAGTAATTTAAGGTTTGCTAAAATGTTGACTATAATAACTCCATGTAATGTAAGGTGGATTGTTGACATTTGATATGAGATATTATGAGAAAAATTATTCCCGATGAAAAGCACACAAACCATTTGACAAAAATTATCAAATATATATATATATATATATATATATATATATATATATAAGGTTATGAAGAGATTTCTTATTACAATTGACACTATTTAATTTGCTATTTTTCATATTTTTAAACACGCACCATTGAAAAAAAAACACCTTGGTTCAAGGTACAATTTAATATTATAAACTTTAGCTCAATAATGTCATAGACCAGTTATAATAGTTGAATATAAGTACAACTTGATTTCAAATTCAACCAACTTTTAAGAATTCAATTGCTTTCTTTCCTTCAAGCCTGCTAGCTAAATAATGCAGGTTATAGTCAAAAATTTTAATATTTCGGTATAAGCAGGGATGATGGTCATCTATAAGATCAGGGAGAGGGCACACTTCCATGTCTTTGTGTGGGGAGTAAAATGTAGCAATTGATGTTCTCCCCATGCTCTTATTTGTCACAGCACGATGTTCAATGCTCTTGTATCTTCCATTGCTAATTACCTATCATATTCATCACACCATTTCCATGTTAATACTCCAACATAGCTTATTGAAATGTGAGTACAACTACATTTCCGAAAAGAAAAAAAAAACGTGTTTTTAACAAGGTAATCTAGTGTGAAATTCTGGAATTTTTATGAGAGAAAGGGAATCACTAGTTGAATAATAATAACTTTTAACCAAAAATATATATGAGGATTCATTTTTATTTTATGTTATAGAATAATATTATTGTTATAATAGAGAACTTGAAATAAAAATTTTTAATAGAAGTTGGGGGATAAAGATTATAATTTAGGGAGCACCACTTACGAATGAGAGATGGATTCTTGTGAACACCTAATAATTAAACATTGATTAATATAAATACGTTATATTTAGATCTCAAACTAATATATAATTTGATCTATTATTTAAATTTCACTTATATAGATGAATAATTCCGAAAATAGTTCATAAACACTTTTTCAAAATTTTGTAAATAGAATAACAAAGCCAAAGAATGTTAAATTGTAAGAAAATCATAATAAATAGTTTTGCAAATGAAATGATAAGGTTCATAGACTTAATTGTAGAATAAATTAATTTAAAATTAAAATTACATAATTAATATTATAAATAAGTGAATATTTCCAAATAACAATAATAATTTCATATAATTTTGACTTCTTTATTAATAAAGACCGATAGTATTTTATTTTAGATAATAATTATTTTGAAATATCATTTAAAGTTGGATGGTATTGATTTTATTATTAATTCTAAAAATAATATATTTTACCAAATTATTTTGATTTATTAGTGAAGTTATTTGGTGCTAAAATAAATAAATCATTGAGGGTCCATCATTACTAAATATCGGACTAAGATATGAAAAACAAAATGAGATAATAAATAAATATTCCGACCTTCAACCAAACGAAGAAAAAAAAACAATAGAAGACTCCGTGGTTAAGCCAATAAGTCAATATTTAACCATACTAAAGTGATCTTTAGTGAGCAACCTAGTGCAGACATAAATTTGAATTGACCTAATTCTTGAGGCAGGTTTGAGGTCATAATGGTGAGATTGCTGACAATTGAAAAATAACTAGTATAGATATCTTAAATACATCAAATACATCAAGAGAGATCAATCTCGAGGCACCTATTTACTTATGAGAACGCTTCTCGTCATAATTAGTTATGATAGATATAACTATTTTTTATTGACTTCTCTAAAAAAAGAAACGAAATTATTTAAGTGAAAGTTCAATAAACTAAAATTTATGAATGAATTATCACATGATGGTCAAATGAATGTCAAATTTAATGTCAAGAATAAAATTGAACAACGCACTCCATTACAACTTTACCTACCATTTTAGAAGGCCTCCCAACCTAATAAACATAGTGCAAATTGATAAATGTAAAGTAAATATAGTTACTTACCTCAAGAAAATCTCCAATGTTGATAACGAGAGCATCATGGATGGATGGAATAGGAACCCACTGTCCAGACTTATGAACCTGAAGAGCTTCCCAAGGACACTCATCATCCTGCAGCAATATGGTGATACCTGTTCCATCCGAGTGAGGACTTAACCCCAAAACCAGTTCTGGTCTTGGGCAAGGTGGGTAGTAGTTCATTCGGACACTTCCACATAATTCTCCAAAGCTTTCAATAAATGAATTTGGATTGATCCCCAACCCCTGTGCCAACACCTTCAAAAGCTTCTTTCCCAGCTTTTGTGTTTCAACAGCATACTCATCCATGGTCTCCCTGCCACACAAGATTTTAACAGCATTAAACAGAAAAAAACTGAATACTCATGGAAAACATTCTGTAAAAAGGATTCTTGAATCAAAATTTAGAATCACTCTTCATGATTAATTATTGATTTTTTTGTTTTTATTGAAATCAAAATTGTAGAGATAAACTGCACATGATTCTTAGATTTAGCTCTAAGTACTGAGGGGTTTCTATCCCACTAAATTTATCTGGGACATGATTCCAAACTCGTTCATTATTTATTCATATCTATCAGAAGTGGAATCTTGATGGATAGTTAACCCATTTGAGTATCCATCATAAATTTGGGTTGTGCCATCTCAAAAAAATTCTTTCCTAACTTTTGTGTTTCAACAGCGTACTCATCCATGGTCTCCCTGCAACACAAGATTTTAACAGCCTTGAACAGAAAAAAAATGAAACCTTGTGGAAAACATTGTGTAAAAGGGTTCTTGGATCAAAATTTAGAATCACTCTCCATGATTCATCATAGTTTTTTTTTTTTGATAGACATTGAAATTGCAGAGATAAGCTGCAGATGGTTCTTAGGTTTAGCTGTCAAGTACCCAGGGGTTTCTATTCCACTAAATTTCTCTGGGGCATGAGATCCATTATTTATTCATATCTATTAGAAGTGGAACCTTGATGGATAGCTAATCAACACCTTTTATACCATTATATGCACCAATAAACCACAACCCATTTGATGTTCAGTCATAAATTTGGGTTGTGTGATCTCAAACTTTGAAAACAAAAACTCTTAAACAGATTTTTGAGAAGTATCTGTATTCACTTGCTCTTAAAAACATTCTATGGTAAAGAAAATTATATTTGATACCTGAAATTTTGAGGAGTTGTTGGCCAGTGGTTTAGGTCCCTGGCTTCAACAGGGAGAGTGAAGAGAAACATGATATCAGCCCAATCAAGGCGTTGGTCTCGAGAGGCTACAAATGCCTGACCATAACCTTGATTGTTTTTCATTGCATACTTGAGCTTCTCTTCCCTTGGAAGCTGAAAGAATCCCTTGGCAACACTCCTCATTCTCCCCATCAGAGACCCAGTTATACCATGATTAATTACCTGCAATTATGGATACCACAAATCACTAACTTGTTCAAAAAACTAAAAAAAACTGTCCAGAACCCCATTCTTACTTGGAAGAAACCCCATTCTTGGGCTGCGGAAGCAAGCTTTTCCCATTCTTTTGAGTTGTGGTGTAGAATTGACATGTCGATTACTGGGATAGATTTATCTGTGCTCTGTGGTGAGTGAAACAGGGATGGTCTGTCCTGCTCAGCCGCCACGTATTTTTCAGGCAGTGTATTGGGATTCTGTAATGCCAATTCTTGCACAATTGGAACTGAAAAGGATATTGGGTTTCCTGTAGTGGGATGCGGTATAGTCATGGAATTGAACATGTTTCCAAGCACTGAACAGGGGCGAGCTTCAACCGTTTTATGTGAAATTTCTCACAGGGTTCTACCCATTAATATACACGGTTTAGATCAATGAATCCCATTTGGGTATTTGGCTCCAAGCAAAAGGACGAGGAGAAGGAACTGAAGGCATGGCCGCCTGTTTTGGATATTTTTTGGGCGAGGTGGTTTCCCAACTACTTAATTAAAAAAAATATTTTGGCCGAGGTGGTTTCCTGTGGTCACTCTTGATAATTCCTTCCTTTCCAAGGTAAGGAGAGAAATACTGAACATGTTATGGAGTGCCTCAACAATTTTTGTGTCACAGTAGGTTTACTGTTCAGGGAGACAGACCCACCAATACCCCCCCTCATCCATAGGTTTTAACTTTTTACTTTGAAATATATTCAACGTGGTTATGATTTTTTTTCATCCTTAGGAATAAGTTATACCTTCTAATTACGTTGAAGGCGTTATCCCTATGGGAAAAGGCTTTGCGGACATTCATGGGACTGTGTCAAATTTGACGGCTTAAATGACGGTTTTGCTATTTTTAACAATTTTACTTTTGTTATTTTTAACAATTTTGTTTTTTAGATTTTGCATGTTGCTTTAGCTTTACTATTTTAAAATTTTATTTTATAGATTTTGCATGCATTAACCTTTAAATATTGGTCACTAACACTATAATTTCATTCTTCAGGCTCTTCAAGGTCCAGTGTGTCCATCCACACCTTCTGTGAGACCAAATTTAACTTCCCGATCCTTAATTAGAGGGGTTGAATCTCGCATGTGGAGCAGTAAATTTTGGAATGAAACTTATGCATTGGTTTTTTTGCATTTGTGTTGTATCTAGTTTTGGTTCTTGGTCAATGAGGTTCTGTTTTGTGTTGTGCCTGTTTAGCTTTTGAGCCACACAAGGAGGTTTTGACCATAGACTTGTCCAAACTATCATCTGTTTTCACAGAAACGTGTCTTCCATAATTGCCAAAGGAAACTTGCTCATCATTTGAAGGTTCATAAGCTGCCACATTTGTTAATAGCTTCATGCCCCTGTCATCGTAGACAATACCAGTTACTTTAGGAAGGTGTGGACGGTTCTTCACTAACACTATTGTTGTCTGAATGTTTTCACCTATTTTAACTATTTCTCCAGATCCTTTGTTGGATTACTCTCTTTACATGATGTTGATGATAGAGTTGTCTTGGATGTTTATGATGTTTTCTCAATTTTCTCACCCATTCCACTATGGTCTTCACTTGGAATACTAGTAGATGATCTGTTGCCATCCTCACCTTCTATGAAACCATCTTTAACTTCCCAATCCTCAATTAGAGGGGTTGAATCTCACATGTGGAGCAGTAAATTCTGGCATGAAACTTGTGCAATGGTTGTTTTGCATTTGTGTTGTATCTAGCAAGAAAGGATCATCTAGGATTGATCTACAAACAAAATCCAAGTGGTTGTAAGCCTGAAAAGGTTTCCAGGAAGACACGTACTTATCGAAGTATTGTTTTGTCGCCTCAATAACTGTTGTATCCTCCCATTCCATTGTGTCAACTTTAGGTGCATTCTCGAGCCACAATAAACTGTGGACATGTGCGGAGCCTCTATGTTTCCATTCATACCTGCGAGACAAGAGAGCATAAATATTAGCTATGTAGTATGGAAAAACCTTATTAAATAGTAGATTTTATTACTTGTACCTATAGTCTGCTGCTCCAAGTTCCTTCAGCAATATTTCTTCATGAAATATTGTGAATCTGTGATGCAGGTATGCTGATACTCAATGAGGGTTAGAGACAATGTTAAGTGTTTTCCAACGTTGTGCAACTCAAGGATCAGTAGGGCATTCACCATACATAATATTGTGGATATCTAGCCATTTAGTGTCTGCAGGACTCAGAGTGAAGAATAAGGTTGGTGTCACCATTTGTTCCACCATATCTGAAAGCTCACTTCTGCTTTTTACCCAGAATGAACGCATCCCTCAAAGGCTCGATCCAAACCACATTAAACTATCTGGGAGGTTATCTTTGGGGCATTTCAATAGTTGTCTTCACAGATCTCCAATTGTTGTAGGGATTCCATATTCAATGTTTTGTTTCATGAAAACTACAGTTGTGGACTGGCTTCTGTGTTGCATTATGAGGTTTAGAAGTAAGTAGCAAAATCTTTGGTGTGAACCGAAGTGGCCATCATGGTAGCACATCAAATGAAGAGCATATTCATGTATTAGAACTTCTTTTTATGTGGGGTTGTTGCCACATTGCTTTTCCAGCTGGAAACAAAGTTGGGAAGGCCATTGATAATAGGTCCTTTCTATTGTATTCATTTATAGGCGAGAGCCCAAGCTCTTGCAATGACATCGTAAATGGGGTGTTACCATCGTGGTTGAGAAAGAACTGTTCAATTTCCTCTTCTTTTATTCTTGAATTGTGGGGTGTTGGCATGAAAGATGATGAGTGTTCATACGTTCCATCAAAGTCAGTGGGAGCATCAATACCATGAGTTGTAGAGGCACTTTGCATTTGGGCAGTTCTATTGTGGTTGTGTTAAGAGAGGAGGAAACATTTGATGATTCGGATGGTAGAGAGGGAAGGGTATCATCATCGATTAAGACATCTTTGTAATAGGGATCGTGTTGGATTTTATATTACAAGGCTGCCCAAACATGAGATCTACTGACTTAGAAATCATAATTTTTAAATTAGATCCTTCCCTTTGTATGAGAACTATGTCCAAATCTCTAAGGCGGTGGGGTAGGGTCTTTGTTATTGAAGTAATGTTTTGCGGGAAACTTATGGTGTGTCCTGAGTATTTGTATTGCCCGCCATGTACTTGGGCGACTTGCAGGAATGGATTAACTTGTGTGATAAGCATCTCCCCGATTTGGGTTAAAGACGCAATAACGGTAGGCTACTTTTAAGGGTCCATGTTGTTCCATGAAGAGGAGTGGTGGCCTTGTTTTTACGTTTAGCATCTGTTACAGGAGGTAAAACCTTCAAAGGAAATTGTTTTAATTCCAAGGTAATTTTCCAAACAGATTGAGCAAGTTTGGATGTTTGCCAATCTATTCTTTTGCGAAACCAACATTGCGCTGCTAAAGTTAGCGACGAGGGTGGAAATATGGGAAATCTTTGTGAATTGGAAGGGGTGGGGTGTTCTGTTTGAGTCATTTTTGGATTGCAAGGTGGAAAGTAGTCAGAAGGAGAGGAGAAATTGGTTGTATATGTGCAATGAACTAAACAAAGTTCGGTACTTGAGATAGTTTCATGTTGCATCCCAGATATTTGGGGAAAAGTGGAAGTTGTTAGCAAAGATGGGTTCATACAGAAGGAATTGGTATGCTCGTGAAATTTTGTTTCCATGGAAGTTACATGCGGAATGTTGGTTGGCAATTCTTCAATACTTGTATTTGATGGCAAGATTGGAATGTCAAGGAATCATAGGTTGCTCGTCAATGTAAATTGCCTGATATTAGAGATTTTCATTATTTTATGCTCTAATTTATGACGTCGTTGCTAAGCAGTTATGTGTACTTTATTTTTGCGTAGTTCTCTCTTCGTTGGGCTCGTTTTGCAGGAGTCGACATGATTGCGAAGTCACTGGCTTATGGAGTACCTCCTGTTGGATAAAGATCATGCGAGTTAGCAAGGAATGATACATTGTTTGATGACATACAAATGTAGAAATAAGTCAAAATATGAAACTATATACAATTGTAATGCATGTGGAGTTCTAATGTATTTTGCAACATTTGTTTTGGCTTTAATATAAAATCAGTAATGTCAATCACAACCCTTATCAACATCAACTACAAAAGTAATAATTTTCTTTCTAAATATAATAACATATACCATTCGGCGTTCACATTGCATTGTACACATGCGATTACTAGTCTATAGTATAAGTTATCCTTATATGGTGCATTAGAGTCATAGAAACATTTTATGTTGGAGTGTAATGCTTACAATGATATTAGAGCTCAGTTTGCTAGTAAGGTGGCTGCTGCATCCTTAAGGATATTTTCAGCGAAAAAATGGTTGAAAAAACAAGGTAGTTGATTATCAAACTCTCCAACAAGAGATCTGAATGCCAAAAAGATCTTTAGCAAGATATATTGTCTCATTGATTGTTTTTGGTAGCCTCGTGGACGTTAAAAGTTCTTCTTCTTCTTTAATAAATAAATTTTAAATATGTTTAAATTTTGTCACTATAACATGTGTTTACTATTCTTTTTGATGGATTTTGATGTAGGAGTATCCAAGTTTATTTGTAATCTCGTGTCAACCAAAAAGTAGAAAATAAAGTTGTTGCAATGTTGTGTAGCCTTGTGCATTGTACTTTTTGAAATAAGAGGAAGAGTAGGAAGAGGAGTTTTTAGAGGTTTTGTGTAGTTGGAAGTTGTTGTACAAAAGTCATCTCCAAATGTGCACCCATGAATTTATGGAGATTTGGCCCCACTTGGAGTCACTACTCTTTCAAGTCTATGATCCTTTTGCACTAGCCTACAAAATAGTGTTCATTTTGCACCCTTCATAAAGCATGTTCTTTTGCACGCTTGTCAACTTTGATGTAGTTAGGAAACACAAGTGCACCTTGATTTGTATTTCTTTCTCCAAGGATTAAGCGAGTGACCTAGTAAACTTTGATATGACAAAAATAATTCCAAGAGAGACTACCTACAAACTAGATGGGTGAGATCGACATCGATCTGAGAAAATTGAGGGAACCTAAGTAACACTATATTTTGCTTTCAAAGGTGTATTTGTTCTTATGCCCGAGTCTATAAATGGGAAGGAATAATGATTGCACAAAGCATTGAGAGTCAAGATTAGGTAGAGATCTCTCTAAGAAGTTAACTATCAAAGAAGGCTAGAATAACCAAATTGAGCCAGTGAATAGATTTGTAATCTTTTTCCACGAAATCGATTCTAGCTCTATAGAGTTTTAGAAGAGTATACAAGCTTGTCTAGGACATGTCCTAGGATTGGATTTCTTAGGGAATTTCTATAGTATTTTCATAAAACTATGACAAAGTGGGTAAAGTAATTATGCTTAAGTTTATAGTCGTTTACTCCTATGAATAAAAGAACCTTCCATTGTTTCTTACAAGATATGTTTGGAACTTGCTTCAATGAGATATGACTCTAAGATTTGTGGGTTACATGGTCTAAGACATCCATTAACTAGGATAACCTGACTATAATTGCATCAATCTAGTATCATAGAAATGATTCTTAAGTCATGTAAGTGTGTGTATGTGTGAATTCTCATATTTATTGCTCTCCATATGCATGTGTGGGTAGAAAGTAGTTGCAAACATCTTCGAACATTTGGATTGTTTGGTAGAAGGTATAGGCTACAATATTTTGATTACTATTGAGAGATGAGGAATTCAAGATAGCACATATGATAGATCATGTAGCTCAAACACTAAGAGTGGTAGAAAGATCCCTTGAGTCCCAAGATGATGATGTGGAGCATGTTAAAGTGTAGGAGGACAAATTTTTACATGCAATCACAAGGATTGGTAGCAAGCCAAAGGTATATGTTCATAATTATTGTGGGAGTCTAAATCTTAAAGAGACCATTGACTATATCATTGATCTAGAGAATTATTTCAAATATGAAGGCATAAAAGATCCCAATAAGGTTATATTTTCATGTACTAATTTTAAAATTAATGCATCTTTATAGCAGGAGCATGTGCAAACTAAAAGAGTATATAAATATAAGTATAAGATCACTTGTTGGGATAAATTGATGGTGAAAATGAAGACTAAGTTGATGCATGTGGGATCCTATTCATATTTGTTTAAGTAGTAACAAAAATTGCATTAAAACAATTGAATGTGAAAGAGACTAAATGGAGAAGTTCTTTAGACTCGCTATCAAAGCGGGTCATGTGGAGGATGATGTAGAAAATATTTCAAGGTACGTTAATGGACTTCACGTTTCTACTCAAGATGAGTGTAATATGATTATAGTAAGATCTTTTGAATAAGCCAATTATTTTACATTGAAGGAAAAAGAGTATTTTTCAAGTAGACAACAAGATAGTGCACTAGGGAAGGAAATATCCATCCCCAAAGGTGGAGATTTGTGACATGAAATTAAAATCATGCACACAGAGGTGAAGTGAGTCCCCCACATGATAAAATCATGCACAACAAGGTTAAGGTAGATATTATTTAAGAGGAAGACAACATGTAAGAGGAAGAAGATTCAAATCAACTATATACACAAAATCAAGCACTTGGGTACATTTCGAGGTCCTAAAAACATATTGGCATTCATGTGATTCCAAATAAATAAAATTAGTAATTGACTGTTATCTTTGGCCTCTTTTCTTTGTTTCTTGTTTTCTTTTTAGTCTTCCACACCTTACAGCCTAATCAGAATTTTACCGATTTATCTTTTATGGCTTCAGACACCAACGCCCAGCTAGGACAGAAGCGCTGAGACGCCCCTATCCCCTCTAGGAACCCCTGACCCTTTCTCACCTTACTCACTTCTTTTGGGTCTCTTTTATCTCTTAGGAATCTTTTCCACTTATGGGTTGACCTTCCAGTTGTCAATTACAAAATTCAAACAAGGGAATCATATAAATACATAGTTATGTGTTCAAAATGAAGGACTAAGCACTGAGCATTACTACTATCACCTAATCTCACATTCAAAAGGCACCTAAAGCACTCAAAATCAATCTAGCATCCATTCAAGGGATAGGGGCTGAAACAACTCTACATACATAGCATATGAAGGGGAAGTTCATTCTATTCCATCCACACATTCTGATACATTGCTACATTCTAGTTACATCCCACAATCAAGTGCAACTTGCACAAGGGCATCCTAGGATACAATTTCTACACACACTCACAAGAACTACATGGAGTTTGAGATGTAGTGTAGCACTCAATCGTAAGTTCACTTTCGAGGTGATCGTCGGGATCAGTCTGACTCCCCATTTGATATCTTTCTTTTTAGGTTTGATGTGGTTTGTGGGCTTGTGCAAGTGAATATTTTGTCTTGCAGGTTACAGGTACCTCTAGTGATCAAGGAGTGACCATCAAACGATCAACAGGTAAAAACTATGAAACCCTAGTGACATAACAAAACTCAATTTTTGAGATTTTACATAGTCACGGGCACCCAGATCCAGTCACCAGCGCCCTTGTCCTATTGTGGGCACCCCTATCTAACATTATTCATGAGTTGCAAAATTTATAAATATTAATTACAACATTTTGCCCAGTCTATTAATCACTTCTCTCTTCCCAGATCAATCCCAGATTGCACATAAATCACATAAGTCCATCTATTTCTCACTTTTTCTTAGGGATTTATATTTTACATCTTAGTTTGCTTGTGTCATTTGTTGTACTTTACCATTTATACATCAGTCACTCTGTAATATTTTGATTTAATTCAAATTAAATTAAATCATTTGGTGAACCCCACTTGTGATCGGTCATTTGGATCCCTATTTTATCAGTTTCTCTTCCAAAGCTCCTAAGGTTCTTCAAGTCTCCTTGCATGACTTGCTTCAAATGCACCCACCTTGCAAATTTGTCCTCCAAAAATCCCTACACACTATGTACCTCCCTCGCAATACACCACTCACTCGAGTTAGTGTAATTTTCCAGTAGCTATATAACGACTCTATTGGTCCTACTTCTCCATCCAATGAACACATCTTAGAGTCAATTCAAGCTTTACATTGTTTATTTCAAGATAAAATTCAAGCTATGGAAACAACTATTACATCTCTTAAAATTGAAATCCAACATATCAAGGATGTTAGTTCTCTTTCTACATCTCATTCCACTTCTATGCCTTCTAAATGTGCTCATATAAGTGAACCCCAAGTCATACCACCACTAGTAACTCTCAAGTTAGATTCAAATGCTAAGAAACATGATATTCTTTCTCATCTCCTCAATCGCTAATTGATCAATTTTCCATCTACTAATTTATACCCTCCTTATCGGCTTGAAAAATACCAACTCCTACCCTTTTTCAATTATCACAGACTTAATGAACATCATGATAATGATTGTTATGCTTTAAAACAAAAAATTAAGCACCTTGAACATTAGGTTTTTATTTCATTTGCTTCAAAACATTTTGCTTCATGCTCATCTTCAATTGTTAAATCCCAATGGGCTCCTAAATCTGGTCCTTCCATGTCTCATGAGCATCAATCCCTAATCACTAATGTTCCTTCTCCGGTTAGTCAAGAGCATTTTATCCAACCTATTCAAACAACCTCCTCTATAAATCAATCCATCCCCTCCTCCGCTCAGGTCATCTACAACATTACCAATTCCAAATCAGCAACCAATGTCTAAACAAGACCAACAAACTCTAGACTATCTCTTTAAACTACCTACTATTAACCCCAAATCCAACCCTAGTTCTACTCTTGCTCCTGCCTACCACTGTGATGAATCTCTCTATTCTCATGAAACATTTCACACTCTCCCACACTGGCATGGTATCTCTCGCATTATCACATAAATATCCATCACCGACACACTTGGGGGGCTTGCACTTCTCTCCCCTTTTAACACTATCAGTTTTTTCTAGCATCTACTATTATAATTCACGCTCCACGCATCATGTATAATATTTCTTAGCACTTTCAAACCCTTTGATACACACATTGTATCGTCATTACCCTATGAAACACTCTATTTCCACGGTTCATACCCATCTGTTGAGGGTCTAAATCTGAAATGAACCTCACCACATTCACTTTTTTATGCTTTATTCTTCATGATCTATCTTTCTAGCACGCATTATCAAACCATTACCCTATGACACACTCTATTTCCATGGTTCATACTCAACTGTTGAGGGTCTAAATCTGAAATGAAACTCACCGCATTGACTTTTTATGCTCCATGCTTCATGATCTATCTTTCTAGAGCACATTCTCAAACCATTTCCTGATGAAGCACTCTTGTTTTATGGTTCATTCTTGATTGTTGATGGGTATTTTATAAATGAACCTCATCTCATACACATCCACTAGGGGGCACATTTCTCCTCTCACATTCACACATTGCATACCATTCCATCACACTCATACACTACATTTGCATAACTTGATTGCACTTACTCTTGCTTTCTTATACTACTTACATGATGTACTTTGCTTACTATGCTAGTCAACTACTTAGTATGTCATTATATTTTTATATACACACATGCACATTCACTTGGTCTCTAATTGTGAATGCAGACTTGTTATAGATTCTCACACACTGCAATGATGTTTGGAACTATATCCTTTTTCAGTCCCACTGTGATTAAATAAAAGTGGGAATATGGGATAGTTAATCTAACCTAGAACAACATGTAAATGCAGTAAATAAATGCAATAAACAAGTATGGAAACTGACCCAAGCAACTAATCTAATAAAAGTAGAAACCCTAATATGCAAGAGAAGTATGGAAAAGACTTAGTTAATTCAGTGGAAAATTTGAACTATTTCACAAAGTGAATAGAATAATATGAAAACATGAACGACTATGCAGAGGTCCTAAATAGGACATATCTGGACTAATTCTCTGAATTGGAGCACCTGGAGAGGGACTGGGGTGCCTATGGGCACTCTGGTTTGCAAAATGGGTGCCCTGGTCTATGTAAAGGAACCAGAACTGAGTTTTACAGGTCTGGTAGATGGTCTAAAACCTTCGTTATGTGTCGCATTAACTTCACTGCCTTACTCCAGATGTCGCTAATAATCCAAGAGGTATAAGAGACCTGTAAAATACCAAAAGAAGTATCAAAACCCTAAAAAAGAACAATGCAAATGAATGGGTCAGACTAGCCTCAACTTCCACAACAATGGGCTTACTAATGGAGCGTTGCACTACATTTCACACCCAAATGTAATTTTGGTGAGTGTATACATAATGTGCCCTAGGTGATCTTGTGTCAGTTACACTTTGTGAAGTAGTGAGCAATAACTATATGTGGAAAATGTAATAGAATGTGTGAATGGAATAGAATAGAATCCCTCCCCCTATGCTTATGTGATGTAGGTGAACCAGCCTCGTCCTTGTGATGGAGCTAATGGATGCAAATGTTCTCCAAATGGATGCAACTCTAGATGGATGATAGTAGTACCTAGTGCTTGGTCCCTCATTATGGTTTCATAACTTTATATTTATAGGGTTCTCTTGATCGAATTTTGTAATTAACCCTGAAATAGCTGACCAAAAAAAAGATAAGAAGCTGAAACAACTAGAAAGAGCCCAAAAAGTGGCGGGAAATTTCAAAAAGGATCGGGGCACCCAAGGTGGGACCAGGGCATCTGTACGCCAGAAAAGCGACAAGCAAGCGTGGGAATCTACAGGTAACTCTTCCGCGTACCCGACCTCCCGAGGTCGTGCTAAGATAGCCGGTGGGGATGGAATATGCGTGGGATGTAGACAAACTAGTTAGGCAATCTAATGTCTTTGACACACACTAATGGAATTTGCGAATCTAAGGCAAAGAAGGCCCTTCTAACTTGGACTGGTGTGATAGATCGATCAGCAAGGATGACTGCTCGAAGGCTCCAATCAATATCGAGCTCTGGCGTGATTCGATCTATGGGTTGTGGAATACGTGGAAAATGACCTGGGATAGTTTCGTGTACGTCTCCAGATAAGGTCATATGGTGGATGGTGAATACAATTGACTCTACAGACAATTCTCTGGCCTAGTCCAGAATTCTCTAGCTTTGTTAGCCGCTATATCTAGTAAGGACAATTGTTCGATGATGGTGGGTGGAAGTGGAGTAGATCTGAATACTAACGTGCGTAGGCCAGTGTCTATATCTGATTGACTTATGGATTCGTTAGGCTGTGGGATTTGTGGATCACAACCGTAGACTTTTGGTTGTTGCGGTCTTGCTATGGTCATGTACGAAATCAAGTCCTAATCCCAAGTATCCAGTAATCGTATGATTTCTCAGCTTCTATGTTTAAACTCAATAACTGCGTGATTTTCTCAGAATACCTCACAGGCGTTCATGCAACCTGGATTATTAAACTAGTATCTATGTCTGTGAGAGTGTCTCCTGCATCTAGCTGTGGGACCAAAGGTTTTCTCTCTTTCGAACCCTTCTACAGTCATGTGAATGTTTGCCTAGGGTAATCTGTAGTTCGGTTGATTTGACCAAAACATGTGTGCTTGGTCGTCTTCTATATTTAACCCTCTCAACTGAGAGCTGATCAGTTGTAAACATTTTGTTGTTTGGAAGACTTGTATTCTAAGGTTCTGGTCTATGTCAAATATTGCTGTGACGAGGTTGGGTTGAGGCACGATTGGCTCAAATACATATTCCCTGGGCTCCCGGGGTCCCGTGATTGTCATACAAAACAAAATGTAAATTTAACTGTAATAAAGCAAATTCTAACTATGTAGAATAAATCTAAAACGTATATGACTTCTATTTTTCTGAGAAACTTTCTAAGAATTTAAGAAAAGCAGCTATTTAAACGTATCTAGAATTTGATAGCTAAGATAAAACTTAAAAAAAACAAAATAACCGAGTGTAGCTATTTGTCTGTGCAATTTATAGATTTATTCTAAATAATGAAATAACTTGCTTAATCTATTTGCGAGATTCTCAATCCTACCTCAGAAGTGAGGAGTGAATCATAGTTTCTCAGAAACTATCAATCCCCACAACTTCCCTGGTAATATCGAGAATAGAATTTACTGAAATGAAGCAATTAACTACTTTATTTGATATGATTCTAACTAGAACTTTGAAAGTTAAAACCTGGATTCCGCAGAACAGTGGCAAATCTGACGGTGTATGTGATCTTGTCCCCTCAGTGTGATCTCCTCGTTCTTTCGTGTTCACGTGGATCCAGAAAAGCGTGTAAAGCTAGCATCAATAGAAGTAGATTTTGGGACAAAAGCAACTCAGAATGCAGACTGAATATAATGCGAGTAGGAGAGGGATTGCGCAAGAGTACAGAGCTTGGCCTATGCAATTCCTAGCGGGATTTATTGCGAGTCATGCAACATAAAGCATCCAGAACCTGAAACTATCCTGTTTGAGGAGCAAAACCTACAACTTTAATGGTTTCCTAAGCTATTCTACTCCAATGGATTGGGTGAAATAACAGTACTGCCTGCACAAGATGGGTATGTGGCTTACCAACAGCTGAACAATGCTAACTAAGAATGCAAAGAATTAAAACTATGGCTTCTAAACAGAATAAAAGACTGAACTATGAAAATTAGAGCATGAAAGTGAATGAGGGGCAGGCCATTTGTTTGTGCACAAGCCATTTATTTATAGCTTTTCATTCACCCAAAGATCAAAACCAAACTGAACTCTAAAACTATAAACAATGGCCAAACACTATTCCGGGGGACCAAAAACATAAATGCAAGCCCAAGTCAGCAAGGAAAGCTAGTGAAACGTTGATTTTTATGTGAGTCGCATTAAAACGCTTTCTGGAAAACGTGTAAAGGACCGCCGCTCTGAGCAGGGCGGCGGTTACAGGACCGCCACCCTGATCAAGGCGGCGGTCATGAGACCGCTGCCCATGCAGGGCGGCAGTTTCGTCACTGAAGAGCAAAAGGCCAAGAAAAGAGGGGAAAAAGGAAAAACAAAGGACACGGGGGCTAAGCGGGGCATGCGGGATGTTAACGCACACTCGGAGAGATTTTCCGGATCCCGAACACCTTGCAAGGAGACCTGTATCATCATTGGGGAACTTGTTACATTGTTCCGGCAGTACAGTACCTTACAATTTTGGGTACGTACAGCATCCATGGGCGCTCCAGTACTAGCATGGGCACCCCAGTTGATGCTAAAATAACTAAAAATGACTGAAACAGACTGGGCATGGGGTGTAAAAGGTTGGGAATGAAGAAATAAAATAAGAGAAGATGACCAAAAGACGGGGGTTAATTAGTACTTTCTTCACTCAAGAACCTTTTAAATAGTATTAAGAAACCAAGATTAAATAATATCTAAAGTGTATGATTTTGTGACTACATTTACCACCACTTTATATTGGTGAGAGGAAATCTTAGTAACAGAAAATGGATAGATATGTGTACCTGATGTCCATGAAGATTGTTGTATAAAACACGCCAATGGACTAGATAAAGAGTGGAATGATAAAATTATGGTGGAGCATGGAAACTAAAGATTAAAATGTAAAAAAAAGTGATGAGAGTGAATGTACGTACCCAAAATTGTAAGGTATTGTACTGCGGAACGGTGTAATATGCCCCAATGATGATACAGGTCTCTTCGCAAGGTGTTCGGGATCCAGAGAAGCTTTACGGATATGCGTTAACATCCTGCATGCCCCGCTTAGCCCCCGCGTGCTTTGTTTTCCCTTTTTTTTCCTCTTTTCTTGGCTTTTTGGTCTTCAGTGACGAAACCACCGCCCTGAACAGGGCGGCGGTCCTGTAACCGCCGCCCTGAGCAGGGCGGCGGTCCTTTACGTGTTTTCCAGAACGTTCTTTTGACGGAACGCATGCAAAGTTCAACGCTTCACCAGCTTTTCTTGCCAACTTGAGCATGCATTTATGTTTTTGGTCCCCTGGAATAGTGTTTTTCCTTTGTTTATTGTTTAGGAGTTCAGTTTGGTTTTGATCTTTGGGTGTTTGAATTCCTATAAATGCATGGTTTGTGCACATGCAAATGGCCCCTCATTCTTGTTTCGAACTCACCACTTTCAGTAGTTCAGTCTTCTAGTTTGCTTAAGTTTGATAGTTTAAATCTTTTACATGTTTAGTTGCATTACTCAGCTGTTGGTAAGCCACAGATCCAGCTTGTGCAAACAGTATTATTGTTTCTGGAGTAGAATAGTTTAGGCAGCCATTAAAGTTACAGGTTTTGTTCTTCATACAGACTAGTTTCAGGTTCTGGACGCTTCTTGTTGCATGATTCGCAGTAGACCCCGCTAGGAATTACATAGGCCAAGCTCTGTACTCTTGCGCTATCCCTCTCCTATCCGCATTCTATTCTGTCTGCATTCTGAAGGCTGTCCATTGATCCAAATATCTATTCCTATTGATGCAAGCATTACACGCTTTTTTGGATTCACGTGAGCACAAAGAACGAAGAGATCATACTGAGGGGACAAGAACACACACACCGTCGGATTCGCCACTGTTATGCGAAATCCAGGTTCCATCTTTCAAAGTTTTAGTTAGAACTTATCAAATAAAGTAGTTAATCGCTTTATTTCAGTTATTTCCATTCTCGATATTGCCAGGGAAGTTGTGGGGATTGATAGTTTCTGAGAAACTATGATTCATTCCTCACTTCTAAGGTAGGATCGAGAATCTTGCAAATAGATTAGTTATTTCGTTGTTTAGAATAGATATACAAAATTGCACAGACAAATAGCTACACTTGGCTATTTTGTTTGTTTTACGTTATTAGTTTAGTTGTCAATTCTAAATATTTTAAATAGCTGCTTTCTTATAAATTGCCAGAAAATACAAAAAAATAAATTATATATGCTAGAAGTGTACTTAGATTTTACTTTATTATAGTTTGTTTCATTACTGCTTTTGCATGACAATTACGGGACCTAGGGAGCCCAGGGAATACATTTTCGAGCCAATTTTTCCCCAGCCCAATATCGTAGTGGCAGTAACTGACATTGACCAAAACCTTAGGATACAAGTCTTCCAAACAACAACAGACTTCCAGCAGATCAGGTCACAGTTGAGAGGGTTAAACGTAGAAGACGACCAAGCACACACATTTTGGTCAAATCAACCAAACTACAGGTTATCCTAGAAAACATCCGCATGACTGTAGAAGGATTTGAAAGAGAACAAATATTCGGGTGCGATCCTTTAGTTCCATAGCCAGACGCTGGAGACACCCTCGTAGATATAGATACCAGCTTAAAAATTCAAGTTGCTAGAACACCTGTGAGGTATTCTGAGAAAATCGCACAATTACTGATTCTAAACGTAGAGGCTGAGAAAGCTTACGACTACTGGATACTAGGGATTAGAACTTGATCTCACGTATGACCATAACAGGACCGCAACAACCAAGAGTCTACGGTTGTGATCCACAAATCCCACAGCCTAACGAATCCACAAGTCAGTTAGATATAGACACTGGCCTACGCACATTAGTATTTCAGTCTACTCCGATTCCACCTATCATCATTCAACAGTTGTCCCTACTAGACACAACAGCTAACAAAGCTAGAGAATTTTGGACTAGGCCAGAGAATCGTCCATAGAGTTGACTATATTCACCATATGACCCTATCAGGAGAAATACACGAAACCATCCCGGGTCATTTTCCACGCATCCCACAACCCATAGATCGAATCACGCCAGAGCTCGATATTGATTGGAGCCTTCGAGCAGTCATCCTCGCTGATCGATCTATCACACCAGTCCAAGTTAGAAGGGCCTTCTTTGCCTTAGATTCGCAAATACCATTAGTGCGTGTCGAAGACATTAGACTCCCTAACTAGTTTGTCTGCATATTCTACCCCCACCGGCTGTCTCGGCACGACCTCGAGAGGTCGGGTACGCGGAAGAGTCACTTGTTGATTCTCACGCTCGCCTGTTGCTTTTCCGACGTACAAAATTGGTGAACCCGACGTGAATCAAACAATTATTTCACCTTCTCTTTGAGAAGTTTTATCTTCTCTCTTTCACCTTCGCTCTTTCCCATTATTCTGCAGGTATTCATATACCCCCCGACTATGTCAAGATTCGACGCATATGGCAGACCCCTCCTGGGTCTTGAGGCATACTACGCCCAACAGAATAGGGAATCATCACCCTCGCTCTCAGTATGGGGTGACAACTATTCAACGAATCAGTTGTCAACGCAAACGCCAAGGACTAGATATAGTTCGTCCTTCCAAGCAGAGGGGTTGGAGCAACTCACTCAAACACAAACAGAGCCTTCAGGCTCAAACAATATGACATTGACTGGAGAATCTGCTTCATCTCCTCAGGTGCTACTTAGACCACATATTAGCAGACAATCAGATCCATACTCAGTTCTAGATGACGAGTACTCAATACGTTATCCTAGGAATGAACAACGCTCTCAAGGCATGTACCCACCTGTAGGAATTTTGCAAATACAGCCCGAGTTCTCTCCTCAAGAAAATACCTCTATGCCATCACGTATAGAAAATACTCTCAGAGAAACTTGGCAAGATAGCAATCAGTTCATGACAGGCTATCACATGCCTATACAACACCAGGGTATACAACAAACGCCACCAAGGCACGATATCGTGACTTCACCAAACGAAGTCATTTCAACTCTAATAGAAAAGGTTAGAGGATTAGAACTTTCCCAAGCAAGTCAAAATTCGAAATTCATACAAACAGGGAGTTCCAATCCTCCGCACCATCCTAGCCAAGTAGATCTCCTCACAGGAGTGGGCACGTTAGGTATGACTCCTCAGTATTCACAACAAGTGCCAACTAGACCCACTATCACTAGCACTGTTCCTCCTGGTCCGATACAAAGCAATCCATTCCTGGATAGTACCCCTTTGTACTTAAACATGTACTCCAAATCGCCACAAGGGGATATGTACTCATCCCCCGGCATGTTTACTCAAATGCAGGGATTGCCTTATGCCCCTGCCAACGCGTACGTTACGCCATATCAACAACCCGTTCCGCCACCGCCTCCTCAACAGGCACCATCAATGGTTGAGACGTATGCGATAGGGACTTATTCAGAATATTTAAAGGAGCCCTTAGATTTCGCCATAAGAAGCGTTATGCTTCCAAGGCCTCTTCCCGATTTGCCCAAATACAAAGGAGAAGGAGATCCGAATGCGCATATCAAAGCTTACGCTACAGCAATTCGAGAATTACTCCCATGGGATGGGGTTGTTGCTAAAATATTCCCCAAAATGCTGGAAGGCATTGCCCTTGATTGGTATTACAGAATACCCAAGGCTTCCATACATTCATTCAAACAACTCGTGTCTGAGTTCATCAAAGCCTTCGACATGAACAAACTATTAAGGACAGGAATCAGGGAGTTCTTGCACATCAAGCAAGAACATAACGAGTCTGTCGCCCATTTCATCCAAAGGTGGTGCACAGTCCTTTATTCCTCGGCAAGCGCTCCAAACATGGATCAGATGGAGCTATGCGATTTATTCCTTCATTCTCTCAGCAGAGAAGTGAAGGAAGAAGTCCAGAAGTTCCCATTAAGGACTTATGACGAAGTACTTGAGAGCGCTCTACGGATAGACCAGGCAGCAATAGATAGTGGCCGTAAGACGTATGGAGCAAATGGGAGGTTAATCACCTCCACTCAAAATACTACAACTACCACAAATGTCAATCAAGGACCCAAAATCCTTAACAAAAATCGTGGGGTAACAACAAATGGGGTAACTGACCAGCCCAAGAGGGTAAATGTCGTTAATACTCCGTCACAAACAAACAACCAAAGAAACAACAATTTTACCCCGACGGTCAATACGGTGGATTTTAATAATCCACAACAACAACAACGGAAAAATCCCATGCAAGGGCCAAGCCAAAACTCATTTGGTTACCAAAACCAAAGTCAAAACCAAAAACAACAATTCCAAAACTTTGGTCCTAATAGGCAATAGTTTGATCGGAATTTTAGGCCACAATACACACCAAACCAACAAAACGGGAATTATAATCCCAATTCTTATTGTGGTTTCCATAAAATTTGGGGTCATGACACTAGAACGTGTCGTGACTACAACAAATTCATGCAACGCTTGCCAAATGAACAAAAACAATTTTTTATGGATATGTTCTTAGCAGATCCTACGTCACCAACGGCAAGTACCTTCGCAGGGGCAGTTTCCCCTCAGAATACCCCTCTCAAGATCTTTAATGATCCAATCCCAAATCATGATAGCGATAGGTTGAAACCAACTGGAACAAACAAAGGCGCAATAACAGGAAACAACGATCACGAGGCCTCAACTTCGCTAAATCCGTTAGTCGCGCCATAACTAGGAAGTCAACCGCGACCTAAGGTAGTTGGATTAGTGGAGTTAGACTCCGAATTACCCGTTGAAGTAATTACGAGGACACGAGAGTATTTCTCTCAACCAATTCCAAGCCATCTGCCGGAAACAGATAACATCCATCCAACTGTAGCAAAACCTATGGGTGCTTACAATCTAATTAATGATCTAACAAAAACCTTCTCGCATATTTCATTCCTTGATTTACTAAAGAATTCCCCTGCTCACAGGGCTGCTCTTTTAGAGGCGTTAGGTTTGGGTCATTTAATTAGTATCACTCCACCACCAGAAGCACAAGTAAATCATATAGACTTTGATGTTTATCCTCCGGGACAGGCGGATAGGGATGTCGAATTCATATTCGAAATAAGTAAAATGCCTACAGATGCTGAGATCGCACGTCGAGGCGATCCAGCCCTACACTTGCAAGTACAGGTTTATAATAATTATGTAAAGCGGGCAATGGTTGACGATGGAGCTGCGGTTAACATAGTCCCTTTCTCTTTTCTCGAAAAATTGGGATATGGTGAAACAAACTGTTCCACTACTCGAAATACCTTGAGAGGCTACGATAGCCTTAAAGCCACATCGATAGGAACCATAATACTACCGGTCACTTTGGGACCTAAAACAATCCTGACTGAGTTTTATATTATAGATTGGGAAACTAACTATAATATGATCCTCGGCCGGCCGTGGATACATCGAATGAAGGCAATCCCTTCCACGCTATTTCAAGAAGTAAGATTCTTGCATCTGGGAAAGGTATTTGTAGCCAAAGGTGATCCAAAGCCATTTGACGTGCACCTAACTGATTTAAAGAAGAGACCAGGTGTACACTCAGAATTCGAACTTCCAACAAACCAACTTAATAAACCCACTGACTCAAAGTCAAAAGAAAAGTTGGTACCTACGACGGATCTTGAAACCATCAGCGTAGCCAAAACAACCCCAATTCCTGGCAGTAAAACTAAAGAAACTGTATCATTAGGGACTACTACAAAAATCGTTGAATTAATAGAACAAGATTTACCAATGTTCTTACCATTTGATTCGGTAGGTATAGGATATTCCTTAGGGGTTAGCTCTCTTCCAACAGAAGATCTTTGCATGGTCAAAGTAGAATGTGCAAACACAGTAGATACGCCTACATCTATGCTCCCGGCTAAATATTGGACTCTCCATTTCGATGGAGCTAAATGCCGCTATGGAGCGGGGGCAGGTATAATTCTTACCTCGCCCGAGGAAAAGGTCCTCCCATTCTCTTTCAAGTTAAATTTTGAATGCACAAACAACGGCGCTGAGTACTAAGCTCTCCTCCTTGGCCTTACCTTAGCCAAAAGAATTGGTATTGATAACATCAGAGTTTTAGGAGACTCGCAATTAGTAACAAACCAAGTTTCTGAAATATATGAAACTAAAGCCGAACACTTACAACTCTACAAAGACGTTGTGTTAGATTTAAGCAAAGCGTTTAATTTCATATCCATTGAAGCAATCCCACGAGAGAAAAATCTTCTCGCCGATTCAATAGCAACTTCGGCATCACGCTTCACTCCAAGCAATGAGCTAGAAGATACTCACTTCACAGTATCCATTCGTAACGAACCATTGATAAAAACAATGACAAATCCTCTTTCAAGCGGAAATGAATCTACCGTCCTAGACCATGTTGGAAATGATGCGGCTACTTTGGATTACTTAAATGCCTATGCAGCATTACATCGCCCCTGTCACACACTAGATTTATCTCTGATCCCGCATTCATCTTCCTACTTCGGAAATCCCGTAACGAATCTTCCCTCGCAAAGGGAACCTAGCATATACGCAATAGAAAATGGGGATGATATAGATCTACCTCCAGCACCACCTGAGTTCGAAGAGGGTAACGCCTCTTTAATCGAAGAAACAATCGATGTCAACATTGGGACAGAAAATGAACCAAGGATATTGAAACTAGGTTCTTCATTAACCCCAGAAGAAGTAGAAATACATACTCAGGTTCTCAAAGAACATCAGAAGGCATTTGCATTTAATTACAAAGAGATGACAGGAGTCGCACCCCACATTGCGGTGCACAACCTCGTCACTAGATCAGATGCAAAGCCAATTAAGTAAAAATCAAGACCTATGAAGCCCAAGGCAGCCCTTATGGTAAAAGAGGAGGTAATAAAACTCCTTCAGGTAGGATTCATCAAGCCAGTTGACTACTCCCAATGGGTATCAAACATCGTTCCCGTTCTCAAGAAGAATGGAAAGATACGCATCTGCATAGATTTCCGGGACATTAACAAAGCATGTCCTAAGGATGACTTCCCATTGCCATCTATCGATGTCATTGTTGATGCAACAGTTGGGTTTGAGCTCTTGTCTCTCATGGATGGATTCTCGAGATACAATCAAATCAGAATATCCGAGCAAGATCAAGCTAAAACCACCTTTATAACTCCTTGGGGAACCTATTGCTACGTTGTTATGCCATTCGGTCTCAAGAACGCCGGTGCCACGTACCAGCGGGCTATGACTTATATATTTCACGATTTAATTCATAAAATTGTGGAATCCTACGTAGATGACTTGTTGGCTAAAGCCAAGAAGCATTGTGACCATCCCGAAGTACTCCGTGTCATTCTTTCACGTTTAATAGAATACGGAGTTACACTAAATCCGGAAAAATGCGTCTTTGGTGTAACAGGAGGAAAGCTCCTAGGTTACATCATATCGTCACAAGGGATCGACGTTGATCCAACCAAAATTCGGGCTGTCCTCGAAATGGTCCCACCTTCGAGTGAATCTAGAATCAGATCATTTCTCGGGAAGCTGGGTGCAATCCGGAGATTCATCCCGGACTTAAGCTTCGCTATTCATCCAATCAATAATTTACTCAAGAAAGACTATAGCATTGATTGGACTGAAGACTGCAATGAAGCTTTCAACGCAGTTAAACGCTTCTTACTGTCACCACCTACGCTAATGCCACCTAAGCTAGATCGCCCGTTAATTCTATACTCACGAGCTACTGATGTTTCGTTAGCTTGCATGCTAGCCCAAGAAGACGATGACAAGAGAGAGCGTGTAATTTATTTCATTAGCCGAACATTGCTCGACTACGAAACATGCTATACACAAGCAGAACGAGAATGCCTTGCCATAGTTTTCGCAACCAAACACCTAAGACACTACATGCTAAATCAAGAGACAAGGGTCATGGTAAAAACTGACCACTTACGAACCTTCCTCACACAAGGGTCCCTGTCTAAAAAGGCAGGACGCTTTATAACCTTAATGGGAGAGTTCAAATTAACTTTTGTAAACCAAAAGTTAGTTAAAGGGAAAATCATCGCAGATTGGTTAGCTGATAACCCGCTAGATGGAGGCGACTTAGTAGACTTAGACTTTCCAGACGAATGCGTGTACTACGTCGAAACCCGACCTGCTATATCTGAGTGCCCTTGGTACGCTGATATCATTAGTTATATCATGGACCATAGGTACCCAGAAGGAGCTACACCTCAACAAAGAAGGCGGTTACGCATTATCGTAGCTAAATACGTCATTATAGAGCAGGTGCTCTATCGGAAAGCATTCGATGGAATGATCTTAAGGTGTGTTGACACAGAAGAGTCCAAGAAGATTCTCCATGAATCTCACAGCGGTATATGTGGAGGTCACTTCGGCGGCCACGCCACCACTCAAAAAATACATCGAATGGGCTATTTCTGGCCCACTCTAGAACATGACGCAATAGAGTTTGTACGCAGGTGTCATAAATGTCAGGAGTTCTCTCATGAGATCCACATGCCGGCATAAGCTTTGCAACGGATCGCTACTCCGTGGCCCTTTTCTACATGGGGCCTGGACTTGATAGGGAAGTTCTCTCCCTCGTCCACAGACGGCCACAATTTTATAATCACGGCCACTGAATATTTCACTAAATGGGTAGAGGCCATGCCTCTTACAACTGTACCTGGTTCTGTAATCGCTAAGTTCATTTTGAACCAAATCATTTGCAGGTACGGTATCCCGTAAATTATTATCTCAGATAATGGAACTTCTTTCAAGAATGAAGAAGTTCATGAGCTATGCAACAAATTTAAAATCAGCCATCATATGGCTTCCTTGTACTATCCCCAAGCCAATGGGCAGGCTGAAGCAACGAACAAAACACTGAAAGCCATTCTCCTTAAAACAGTGAAAGAAAACAAGCGGGATTGGAATTTGAAGTTATATCCGGCCTTGTGGGCCCATCGAACCTCAATAAGAACTCCAACAGGAGAAACTCCTTTCTCGTTGGTATTTGGGTCAGAAGCAGTTCTCCCACTCGAAGTTGAAATCCCCAGTCTCCGCATTTCGCTACAAGGGATTCTGGATGAGGACGCTTACAGAGAAGCACGTCTTTCTCAATTAGAAAGCCTGGATGAAGCTAGGTTAGATGTTGAACAACGACATAGAGTCTATGCCGACCGAATGTGCCGGCAGTATAACAAGAAAGTCTATGAACTTGACATATACGAAGGTGACCTAGTTCTGAGGTTAGACAGCCGGATCGACAAGAAGACCGGCGAAGGAAGGAAATTCCGGCCCAAATGGTTGGGCCCATACCGAGTCATGAAAGACTACGGGAATGGTGCTTATCTCTTATGCACGCTAGAAGGTGAGGAGTTTGGCGAAACAGTTAATTCCCTCCACCTCAAACGTTTCTACGCATAAGCAGCAAGCGCTGCCTATATAACTATCTACATCGCATTTTCATATAAATTAGGATCATTTTGTCCACTTGTTCTTACACAAATTGTGATCAAGGAATCTATTCTCAAAGCAATTTATTTCAAAACTCGTGATGTTTCTGGCATGAAGTTCTTTAATCATACCTCTCCATCTTCGATATCATCAATCAATTCAGAATCTTTTATCTAATAAAATTAGACATGACGAAGTCCTAACGGTAACCATACCAAGCTCTGCAAGTTTGTTCTCGCTTTGGTTTCTTCTTAGGATAGGTGTCTTGCCTATGGTTTGTTCTAGAAGCTTCATGGTGTCACATCTATCCCATATGCACATCTCTTTGGAAATAAGAATATACTGACATCTTACTCAAACAAACAAGTCAAGAAGTGATTAAACAGAAAATTTTATTTTTACACATTTCCTTGCCCCACCAACCTTCGGTGATGAGCTTGCGTCTCTTACTAGTGACGTAGGGTTGGGAAAGGATGGAAATGCCCTTACTCGCCTATGCCTTGCCCACGGTGATAAACCCATGCTTCTTATAGGTAGCATGGGGCAAAGTGTAGGGGGTCCTCTAGACAAAGTAAATGATAAAAGGTCATAAACAAACAATTCAAACTTTGAGTCAAAAACGAATGAATCAGACATTCAAAATTCCAAAAAGAGTTAAAAATCCTAAAAACCCAGATTTTGTCTACTATGTGGCCATCTACGGGTCTAAGTCTGGATAAACCGCAAGGTAAGTTACATCCAAAACTATGAAGTCATTCAGGTAGAGTAAGCTTGTAGTTTTCAATTTGGTTCCACCAAAGCTTCGTCTGTCTTTCATCACTATCACTTCACCATATTTCATAACTTGCGCCCTTCTTAGCTCTTGGTGATGAGCCCTCGCATCTTACTAAGTTGCGTGGAGTTAAGAGTGGGGCAAGTCAATATGTTCATCATATTGGTTGTTCTCATCACTTTGCCAAAACAAATCATGAGGTATCCAAATTGCTAAACAAAAGTTAAGATTCACGATCACAATATATCTACAATATCATGTATCAGCATCATGAAACACAAAAAGAAAGCAAACATTTGCATCATCTGTTTTCCATTGCATACATTCTAGAAAGCATATAAAACATACATCGTAGTATACACGAGAAAGCTGGAAACAGAAAGGGAAGACGCAAGTGACAAAGTTTTGATCCAAAATCGGCGCATATATATAAATAGTCAATATTTGTATACAATGCCATCATGCACTAGGTATGGTCAAAACGCTCAAAGAGCCCGTAATACACAAAAGAATCTATAATACAAAAAGTGCATAGGAGCCAAGTGGCCTCTCAACCCCTACGCGATCCCGCTGAAGGTGCGCGCCCTCGCCTAGGACTACGACTACGCTGGCGCTCTGAATGGACGGAAGGCTCAGGGTCTCGAGGGGCAGTCGTGGTCTCGCCATGAGAATGGCTCCTCATAAGGCGCTCGGCTGTCCTATAACCTGCCAACTCTGTACGGAGAGTCGACACCATCTTGGCCACATGCCAAATGGGAGCAAAGACGTCGGTATGCCTGCCGGCTGCTGAGGGCTCCCCGGCATCTACGGATAGCTCTGCACGGGTCTTATCCATAGGGATCATCAGAGAATCAGTACATACCCTACGGATTAGATCCCGCCACTCGTCAACAGTCTCTGCAAAACAAAGAAGAAAGATGAATTAGAAACTAGGCAAGAGGCTAAAATATACAAGATACAAATATAAGGAGGGATAGCAGTTAAAACAAGTCCTAAATCAAACTAACACTGAAAGGGAGAAAGGATAACTTACTCGGGTCACCGGGCCTCCAAGATGGGTCACTAGGGCCAGCACCCGCTGCAAATGCCACCGCCGACTGAGGAGCTGCTCCTGTAGTTGGGGCAACATGACGCCCCGCAACGGACTCATCATCTCCACCATGGCCCCGGGAGAGTGGCTCCTCGGAAACCAGAGTCTCTCTCTCTGCGCTCTGCTCTGCCCTCTCCGCCTGCATGATATCCTGAGTGTCATGCCACTCAGGATCACTCTCGTCCGTCTGCTCCTCCGACCCTCCCTCTGTGGACTCCTCAGAATCGAAGTCAATATCTATAGGGTCATCGCTACTATGAGCAGGACCCGCGGTAATCCGAAGTAAAGGTGCCCGAGGCGCACCAGCTCTCCCTCTGGCCCGAACTATCCCCCTGGCTGCAATAGGAATGCCAGGGGTAACCACTGTCCAACCACGGCCTCTAGGCCCCCCTCTAGCCTCCCGAACTGATCTGTAAACTGGTGCTACTGGAGGAAGCATGCCCACATATGGGAGGCCGAACTGCTGAGGAACCCTGCTGAAAGGATGTACCTCCACCCGTCCCACACGGTCAATAAGCTGCCCTGTGATGGAACAGGAGACCAATGTCATGGCCTCCTCTCCCCATACGCCGGCCATAAGCTGGTACGGTGTGGCCTCCATGTCTGCTATAGTGAGGGAGGCTACTGGCTAGTGAGGTGCTCTAAGCACCGACATATCTGACCATCTGGCCGCCCTCACAGCCCCAGGATCTGCCACCTCCACGCCTCTGCCATAAGGAATAAAATGCTCATACACCCAACTCATGACTAGAGTTGGGTGGCTCAACGACTGTCCCTATAAACGGACCACCCTATATAAGTCGTGATAGGTGGTCCCCAAAATGTCTTCCCCCCAGGCGTATATCCGGCCATGCCCCTCTATCTGTGCAATGATGGGGGCCCAACAGTATAACAAAGTGTCCCCTCCCTTGTCCCCGATCAGTCTCGAGGCAAGGATCTCCATGATGGCCTGTCGAAATACGGGGATGGGCAAAGAAGGAATGGATCTAACTCTCACTCCCTTCTTTGGTCCCGTGGAAATAGCTGCATCTCCCATATATGTCGCCCACTGTGCAATCTGTGCCCGTGAGCCTGCTGTCTCTAATGTAAGTCGCCTCCCGATGATCGGGACCCCCAGAATGTGGTAGACGTCCTCTAATGTAATGGTCCACTCACCACGGACCCCTGGCAATCGGAAAGTGTTCCGATCTGCATCCCAGTATGAGAATAAGTCACAGAGTATGTGACTAGACGGAGCAACGTGAGGCACATGTGATATCCGCAATATGCCGGCCCTCTGCAATGTGTCCTCCTCATCTGTTGAGAGGGCATCCAATACCCCGGGCAGCCAGTCACACTCTCTCTCCCGGATCCATCTAATATACTCCTCCTTCGCCTGCATACACCCAAAAACACACAAAACAGAGTAAGTTAGTATCTAAACGATATCAAGAGAGTCATAAAAACATACAAAAATGCTAAAAATACAAGTGTAAGTTTTCAAAAGAGGTCCTTTTGCATTCTGTGCAAAACCGCCGCCCTGGGCAGGGGGGTAGTTTTGTAACCGCCGCCTTGAAGGCGGCGGTCTCGTGACCGCCGCCCTGGCCAGGGCGGTGGTCGCGGTCCAAAAACCCGCGCGGGTTTTTAAACCCAAAAAGCCAAAAACTGGCAAAAAAACGACCATTTTAGCTAAAAATAAAGCCTACCCAGTAGGCAACCCCCTAGATGGACCTTTTAAACCTAACATTTTCAAAAATGACCCCCCCATTACAACAAATTTAGCATTTCAAAATTGAAGAGGGAAAAACACAAAATTGAAGAAAAACCAACCTGTGATCTCGCGGGGTGGCGTTCCGCACGTGGAGGTATGATCACTATCTCGCTGTGGACATTTTGACTCTACTCGCGTGAGAAACCGTTACCGTGGGCCCCAAAGCTCAAAATCTATCAAATCGAATCGCGCAAATGAATAGGAAAATGGGCCCACTTTTATATATATAGCGCTCTAATTCGTTTTAAATCCCCTTTTCACAGGTTCAGAGCGCCAACGGAGGTAAGTTTCTATCCTCGCACTAATGGTACGTCCTCTTCCCCTATTATTTTAGCGTTTATTTTCCAAGTTATTGTATCTATCTGCACTTGAGTTCTCCTTTCATTTTGCAGGTAACGGGAATTTCGGATGGCGTCATTTCGACACACGGACGTATAAGGTATAACTTCTAGCTTCCCATTTTGGGACGGCCATACTCGGACCCACCGTTTTATGCCTCTTCATGGCTAAAACGCTTCTCCGAGGGGGCAATATGTACGTACCCAAAATTGTAAGGTATTGTACTGCGGAACGGTGTAATATGCCCCAATGATGATACAGGTCTCTTCGTAAGGTGTTCGGGATCCAGAGAAGCTTTACGGATATGCGTTAACATCCCGCATGCCCCGCTTAGCCCCCGCGTGCTTTGTTTTCCCTTTTTTTCCTCTTTTCTTGGCTTTTTGGTCTTCAGTGACGAAAACGCCGCCCTAAAGGGCGGCGGTCTCGTAACCGCCGCCCTAAACAGGGCGGCGGTCCTGTAACCGCCGCCCTGAGCAGGGCGGCGGTCCTGTAACCGCCGCCCTGAGCAGGGCGGCGGTCCTTTACGCGTTTTCCATAACATTCTTTTGATAGAACGCATGCAAATTTCAACGCTTCACCAGCTTTTCTTGCCGACTTGAGCATGCATTTATGTTTTTGGTCCCCTGGAATAGTGTTTTTCCTTTGTTTATTGTTTAGGAGTTCAGTTTGGTTTTGATCTTTGGGTGTTTGAATTCCTATAAATGCATGGTTTGTGCACATGCAAATGGCCCCTCATTCTTGTTTCAAACTCACCACTTTCAGTAGTTCAGTCTTCTAGTTTGCTTAAGTTTGATAGTTTAAATTCTTTTACATGCTTGGTTGCATTACTCAGCTGTTGGTAAGCCACAGATCCAACTTGTGCAAACAATATTATTGTTTCTGGAGTAGAATAGTTTAGGCAGCCATTAAAGTTGCAGGTTTTGTTCTTCATACAGACTAGTTTCAGGTTCTGGACTCTTTTTGTTGCATGATTCGCAGTAGACCCCGCTAGGAATTGCATAGGCCAAGCTCTGTACTCTTGCGCTATCCCTCTCCTATCTGCATTCTATTCTGTCTGCATTCTGAAGGCTGTCCATTGATCCAAATATCTATTCCTGTTGATGCAAGCATTACACGCTTTTCTGGATTCACGTAAGCACAAAGAACGAAGAGATCATACTGAGGGGACAAGAACACACACACCGTCGGATTCGCCACTGTTCTGTGAAATCCAGGTTCCATCTTTCAAAGTTTTAGTTAGAACTTATCAAATAAAGTAGTTAATCACTTTATTTCAGTTATTTCCATTCTCGATATTACCAGGGAAGTTGTGGGGATTGATAGTTTCTGAGAAACTATGATTCATTCCTCACTTCTAAGGTAGGATCGAGAATCTTGCAAATAGATTAGTTATTTTGTTGTTTAGAATAGATATACAAAATTGCACAGACAAATAGCTACACTCGACTATTTTGTTTGTTTTACGTTATTAGTTTAGTTGTCAATTATAAATATTTTAAATAGTTGCTTTCTTATAAATTTCCAGAAAATACAAAAAAAGAAATTATATATGCTAGAAGTGTACTTAGATTTTACTTTATTATAGTTTGTTTCATTACTGCTTTTGCATGACAATTACGGGACCTAGGGAGCCCAGGGAATACATTTTCGAGCCAATTGTGCCCCAGCCCAATATTGTAGTGGCAATAACTGACATTGACCAAAACCTTAGGATACAAGTCTTCCAAACAACAACAGACTTCCAACAGGTCAGGTCACAATTGAGAGGGTTAAACATAGAAGACGACCAAGCACACACATTTTGGTCAAATCAGCCAAACTACAGGTTATCCTAGAAAACATCCGCATGACTGTAGAAGGATTTGAAAGAGAACAAATATTCGGGTGCGATCCTTTAGTTCCACAGCCAGACGCTGGAGACACCCTCGTAGATATAGATACCATCTTAAGAATTCAAGTTGGTAGAACACCTGTGAGGTATTTTTAGAAAATCACACAATTGCTGATTCTAAACGTAGAGGCTGAAAAAGCATACGATTACTAGATACTAGGGATTAGGACTTGATCTTACGTATGACAATAACAGGACCGTAACAACCAAGAATCTACGGTTGTGATCCACAAATCCCACAGCCTAACGAATCCATAAGTCAGAATTAGACATAGACACTGGCCTACGCACATTAGTATTTCAGTCTACTCCGATTCCACCTATCATCATTCAACAGTTGTCCCTACTAGACACAATAGCTAACGAAGCTAGAGAATTTTGGACTAGGCCAGAGAATCGTCCATAGAGTTGACTATATTCACCATATGACCCTATCAAGAGAAATACACGAAACCATCCCGGGTCATTTTCCATGCATCCCACAACCCATAGATCGAATCACGCCAGAGCTCGATATTGATTGGAGCCTTCGAGCAGTCATCCTCGCTAATCGATCTATCACACCAGTCCAAGTTAGAAGGGCCTTCTTTGCCTTAGATTCGCAAATACCATTAGTGCGTGTCGAAGACATTAAACTCCCTAACTAGTTTGTCTGCATATTCTACCCCCACCGGCTGTCTCGGCACGACCTCGGGAGGTCGGGTACGCGGAAGAGTCACTTGTTGATTCTCACGCTCACCTGTTGCTTTTCCGACGTACAGTGAACCTAGGGTGGAAACATGTGTGTAGTTGTTGATGTGTGTGGTGTACCTTCATGGTTAGTATGGTGTGTGCTTTCACAAAGTGTTGTTTTTGATGTTGTTATTGTTGTTGTTATTGCCCCCATTTGACTACTTGTTTCTCATATTGCCAGACCTGCAAGGAGAAAATTATCAAATAGTTAAATATATATTTATGTATATGTAAAAACTTGATGCAAAAGATGCATGTATATGAATGTAAAAAATCGTGTGAATGTAAAATACGCAAATGAAAAAGTGTAAATGGAACATGTGCACCTAATCCATGTCAAGAAAGAGATTGTAGAAGGATATCCTATACTGTCAGAGTTTTTTTGGTAATCTGACACCATAGGCTGAAGAAATATAGGGAGAAATTTTGTTGTATCCTCCAACCTTTAACCACTTCCTTGAATGTGTGTGAAGAGATCTCTCTACATCCTATTTTTTGGGTGATTCGATGCCACTGGCCAAAGTGGTGTAGGGAGGCACACCCATTGTAACCTCTGATCCTGTAACTACTTCCCAGAATGCTAAGGATGCCATGTCCTATAAAATCTGTTGTGTACGGGGTTCATAGACTATTCTAAACCCATTTGTTATATGTAACCCACAATGCCAAGGGAAGAAGGTGCACTAAATTAAACCAGTGTAAACACATTGTGTTACTATGTAAAACCCCAAATGATGCCCCCCTCTTTTGGGGGTGCTTGTGGCCCCAAAAGAGTACCAACCGCATGAACTATACCTTGGAAAAGTGCTTGGTAGAAACCAAGGCACGCACAAACCAAAGGATAGCCAAAGATAAGTGTTAGTACGAACAAGCATGCATATAGAAAATAATGTATAGGCTATGCAAACAGTGTAAAAGCTACCAAACAAAGCAGTAATGTAAACGCACAAGAAGACAAGTAAGCCACACAAAGTGGGTTGTAAACATGGGACATCACTCAAGATGTCACAAGACACACAAGGCCATCATGGCCGCAAACAAGTGTGCACACCAAACATAGGGCAAGGCCCGCAAATAATATTAAACAATAATAGACAAGTATGGAAGAAAATATCTTGCATAAAAAATTATGCACACGAAGCACCCATTATCATGTTAGGAAGATAAGTATTATATCAAAAACATATATAACAAAGTAATGTAAAGTGCTAAGTATGAAATGAAACAATAGCACTGAGAAGAGACAAATGTGGATGCCCTCAATGACTAGTGTAGGAAGGGTAGAAGGTGAGCATATGTGTTGTGTGTAAGAGACTTGTATCTGCAATCACAACTAGAAAAATATGTGAATGCGCATGTGTGGATGATATAGATAAATGACATACAAGTATCTAACTAGCATGTGTAATGAAGTGACCATGAATAAGAAAAAGTAAGCAAGAGCAAAAGCAACCATAATATACAGTATGTTGTGGATGGATGGAATGGAATGAAAAATGGAGTGATAGGAGCCATGTGCCCCCCAAGTGAATGGAAATGTATGCAATGAGGTTCATTTTTTCCCCCTCAGAAGTCAAGAATAAACCATAAATGAGAGTGCGTCATCGGGAAATGGGTGAATAGTGTGTGTTGTGTCTAATACGTTGTGATGAGTATGTATGCATAGTGATGATGATATATAACATATAGAAGATATGTGTGTGAACCTTATAGCCTAAGCTTATATCATGAAAAAAAGAATGTAGGAGTGATGATTTAGCCATAACGTGTATATCGCTACAAGATGAATTCTCGGGAGTGGTGATGTAGCCTAAAGCGTATACCACTACAAGATGAATAGTGTAAGTGACGATTTAGCCTATAACATGTGTCACTATCCTAGAAATGTCACATGATGAAAGGGTGAATGATAAACGTGTGATGAATAAAAGGTCTATTCGATTTGTAAACCCTCAACATTCGAGTATGGACCAAGGAACTAAAGTACATCATAGGGTAGTGAGTGCAACGTGTAGAAGACAAAGTAGTATATGTAATGATGAAAGATGACCATGTGAGGATTAGAAATTTATAAAATGCATTGTATAGAATACAACGAAAAAATGTAGAGATATACTGATAGTGTGAAATGTGTGTTATGTGATGTGTATGATGAATAATATGTAATGCTAGATGTAAGTGCGACACATGTATGATGAGGAGTAGTATGATGTATGAAGTGTATATGTGTACCTGTCAAAATGATGTAAACTAGCTATAGAATGTGTGATGTAAGATGCGTGATGTTTTGAATAGACACCGTGTGTAGTAATGATTTTGTAATGTGAGGGGTTCATGTGTAGTAATCCCTCAACATTCAAGTGTGAACCGAAGCAAAAGAGTGTGTCGTCAAGTAATGAAAACGCTAGAACTTATGTATGACTATACCTATGTGAGAAGATTGATGTATGATGATGCGTGACTGCTAAGAGTGTGATGTATTACTTTAGAAGTATGCTAGAATGAGGGGGGTGTGTTAAGTGTTATGTCCCCCAAGTGTATGATAAAGAAGATGACTGTGTCATTATCAAGGAGATCATCATTGTCATGATCAAAACCTACCAGGAAGCATCGAAAACCTGATAAGCTATAGAGTGAGGAGGGTCATATAGGGACCCATTGTAGCAAAGTTTATACACATTCATTGCATATTCTTCATCAGTAAAGGCGATTGGTGGAAAATCGTGAGCATGTCAATGATATATCTTTGGAACGTACACATGAGAAGAATCAACATGAATAAAAACATTGACAAAAGGCATAGGGAATGTAAGAAAAGTATGATGAGCATTGATTATACTGCCAATATCATCAAGCCAAGACTATCCAAGTGTGAGTGGAGAAGCACGAGGGGTACGTGTAATAAATACCTTCAAATGAAATTACACAAGCCATAAGCTACTGTAATGTGAAAATAGCCATGATAAAGATGTGGCAAATGGAGAGGAGGTTAGAATTCATTAAGCATCATGTCAAATCTAACCAAACTGTCATGTGTATAAATGGTGTCTGAACAAGTAGAATCAATAGGGATGTGTTGCCAAAAGGACTTGTTGATAAATAATGTGTATGTAAAAGGAGGTAGCAGAGCTGCAACCTATGGAGGAGAAGATGAAATAGCATCTACACTATTTACAACTCCCTAGTATAGTACCATAGAATTAGTAGTGGGAGGGGTCATGAACCTATATTCACCTAGACCATCGGCCACAAAGGTGTCTTGAAAATAAGACTCATCTATGCCAAGAGGAGTAAAATCGAGTTTTCCTAATGCTTCATCCATAAATTCGATAACGTCAACTTTTTCATTAGAATCCTCAGAACCATCACTATGAGCATCATCATGTTGTATCGCACTATCAAGGATGTTGGGAGGTGACACCATAGATGGAGTAATGGAGGGTGTCACAATGGGTGGGTAAGGGATATTAATAGGAGTTGATACCGTGGGTGAAATAATAGTTGTAGTGTGAGTAGAGATAGTTAGAGAATTTATGGTTGTTTTAGGAGATTGTGAAGCGCTAGATTGACTAATGTCATATGTTTCAAGGCTACTATATGGAATGTGTGGCAAAGTTGGTATGGGCATATAAGTAATGGGATATATGTGACAGTATTTGAATGGCTCTGGATCAGTGGTGATAGTATGTTTATAACCATCATGCAAGAACTTGACACATTGGTGAAGAGTAGATGGAACTACATGCATTGTCTGAATCCAAGGCCTACCTAACAAGATATTAAATTGAAAGGAGGCATCAATAACATAGAAATCGGTGAGAACAGTCTTACGCCCAACCTGAATATGTAATGAGATAGTCCCTAGGAATGAGCGAGTGGTAGAATCATAACTGTGAATGAGGTTATAATTATTAGAAATTAAATTATCGTTAATACCCAGTTGTTTTAAAAGAGAATGAGTGAATAAATTGATAGCTGATCCGTTATCAATAAGGACTCATTTAATGCAAGTAGTGCTAATAATGACAGTAATGAGCAAAGGATCACACAAATTGCTTTTAGCAAAAGGTGAAAGGTCCTCATTAGTGAAAGATATAACATGTGGAAAATTACGAAGAGACTGTATGGGATGTGAAAAGGCCACCGCAGAATGATTAGTTTCAATATGAATGGAACGAAGGGAAACTTCTAGAGTGCTACAAAAATCTGGTGCATTATGCAACAATTCATAAAGAGATATCTTAGCGAGTGTATTTTTAAGTTTATCAATAATGTCATAGCCCTTACAAGTAGTATGAGGAGGTGCCAAAGTAATGGGTGGAGGATTAAGACAAGCTCAAAAATGGATGGAAATAGCCATAGGAGGATTAAGACAAACACGACGAGTAATAATTACATTAATGGATGGATCAGCCTGAGGTGTGACAAAGCGAGGAGGATGTTGGGTATGCACACACATGAAATTAGTAATAGTAGTAACTATGCCTGAGACCATCGTGTAAAAGTATGATAATATGATTGAGCCATAACCTGATAGGGGGATGACATTGTCAAAAGGTAATGTTGAAATGGTCAGGTTCACCAAAGTGATTAACTAAAAGTGGGAATATGGGATAGTTAATATAACCTGGAACGACATGTAAATGTAATAAATAAGCGTGGAAAATGACCCAAACAGCTAATCTAATGAAAGTAAAAACCCTAATATGCAAGAGAAGTATGGAAAAGACTTAGCTGATTCAGAGGTAGATCTGAACTGTGTCGCAAAGTGAACATAATAATCTGACAGCACAAACGACTGTGCAGAGGTCCTGAAAAGGATGGATCTGGACTGATTCTTTGGACTAGAGCGCCATGAGAAGGACTGGGGCACCTATGGGCACTCTAGTCTGCAAAATGGGTGCCCTGGTCTATGCAAAAGATTTGAAACTGAGTTTCACAGGTCCGGTAGGTGGTTTGAAACCCTCACTATGTGTCACATTAACTTCGATGCCTTATTCTAGATATCGTTGATAATCCAAGATTAATAGGAGACCTGCAAAAGACCAAAAGAAGTATCAAAACCATAAAAAAAGAAGATTGTAAATGAATGGGTCAGATTGACCTCATCTGCCACAATAGTGGGCTTACTAACTGAGTGTTGCACTACATTTCAAACCCAAATGTAGTTCAGGTGAGTGTGTGCATAATGTGTCATAGGTGCTCTTATGTCAGTCGTACTTTGTGAAGTAGCAAGCAATAAACTATATGTAGAAAATTTAATAGAATTTATGCATGGAATAAAATAGAATCCCTCCCCCTATGCTTGTGTTATGTAGATGAACCAACCTTGTCATTGTGATGGAGCTAATGGGTGCAAATGATCTCCAAATGGATGTAACTCTAGATGGATGATAGTAGTGCCTAGTGCTTGGTCCCTCATTATGGTTTCATAAATTATATTTATATGGTTCTCTTGATCTAATTTCATAATTAACCCCGAAATGGAAAACCATAAAAAAGATAAGAAGTTGAAACGACTAGAAATAGCCAAAAAAATGGCAGGAAAGTTCAAAAAGGATCAAGGCACCCAAGGTGGGACCAGGCTACCCATGGGCACCCCAGTTGAGGCTAAAATAATGGAATATGACCGAAACAAATTGGGAATGGGGGTGCAAAAGGTCAGTAATGATGATATAAAATAAGAGAAGATGGCCAAAAGACAGGGTTTAATTAGTACTTTCTTCACTCAATAACCTTCTACATAGTAGTATGAAACTAGGATTAAATAATATCTAAAGTGCATGATTTTTTGACTACACACTGAAGCTCCTAGGGGCATCTACTTTTGCTAATTTATTACATTACATGTGTTATTGTTGCATCATTTACTACTTTTACTTACTAGCACATTACTTTTTGTTGATACATACATGTCTTGACATACTTTTTATCTTTCTAACATGCTAATGGGTACTTCACGTGTAGCATTTTCCTTTCAGGACTATTTACCACCATGGTTATTTGATACACTTTGCTTGCCATTACTTTCTACATGTATGTTAATTTTTGCGGGCTTTTCCCTATGTCTTGCTTACTTATGGCCACTTTGGCTCTGATTATCTTGTGACATTGTGAGTGATGTCCCATGTTTGAAACCCGCTTTTTGCAGTCCACTTTGTTTACGCACTTGCTTGATTACATTTTCTTCTAATCGCATGATTGCTTTTTTTTCTACTAACACATCTTACTTTGCATTTTATTTTCATGTTCCTTTGTTTCTACCGTGCACATCCCCTACCCCCTGGAAGTATCATCTTTATAATGGCATTAGATCCTCTCTTTTGGGCTGCACACTCCTACAGTTATCGCATGCACCCCAAACTAGGGGGGCATACATTGGGTGAACAAATCACCCCTATAACATCTCATAGCTCTAGTATAGATATGTATAGAACAAAAACAATAGAATAACATAGTCATAGAACGGCCCAGAATCTAACTTGGGTCCTCAGCACAACACATACATCAATACCCAGACTCAGAAAGTAGTGCCTGGGTGATTGTCCTCCCCTGGGTGCTAATGTTTTGGGAGCACATATAATCATTATGTCAGTACAACATAGTTCAAAAAAACCTTAAGATCATTTCTACATTTATAGGAATAATCCTCTAGCAACAAAATAGATTCTATCTCTTCCAATCAAAAAAATTAATACATTTGGAATTGATTCGAGACAGTAGGAACAAATTAGGGACGCACCATCTACAGTGGTGCTTATCAGGCATAGTCAGGGAAGGAGAGTAACACTATACCTCTCTCCCCAACACTTTCTATTTGGTGAGAGATCACCCCAAAATCACATTTGGTGTGAGATCGCACAAAAAGCTTACATTTGGTGTGAGATCTCCAAAAAACTCACTCTTGGTGTGGGATCGCCCAAAAATATCACTCTACACAGCATTTTAGGACAATTTTCTACCATTTTACACTCTTTTACATTAGGTGCACACTTTCTTTTTACACACTTTTATATACTTATGCACATTTTTCCCCGATTTATCAGATACAGGACTTTGACTACTCTTTCACTCTTCTTTTGCAAGTTCATCCTTAATACACAACAAGAAGTAACAACTACAAACACAACAACATGTACAATGCAACATGCATGCTTCACCCCTAGGGTGACTTTCCTTTCCTAGTCTCCACACTTCACTTTGCATCATTCCATGCTTGACTTGTCCACTCCGCATGTTATTTGTTGCACGCTCTACAGGTTCATGAGGTACACATCTCTTATCTACTTTATGTTATTGATTATTCACTCTGCAACATAAAGTGGGGGCAAATGTAGACACAAAATCACGCACTTGGGTACATTTATAGGTCCTAAAAACATACTAGGATTCATATGATTCCTAAGCAATAAAATTAGTAATTGACAACTATATTTAGCCTCTTTTCTTTGTTTCTTGTTTTCTTTTTGGTCTTCCACACCCTACAGCCTCGTTGGAATTTTACTGATCTTGTATCATTTGTTGTAATTTACCATTTAAACATCAATTACTCTATAGTATTTAGATTTAATTCAGATTAAATTAATTCTATAACATGTTTCCATTGTAGATAAGTCAAACATCATACATTTGAATGTGCACAAGTGGTGCAGAATGATGCAAGGAGAAATAATGCTAGCAACCATGTTGCACAACATGCAGATATGGAGAGTATTGCTTCAAATAGTTGGTGAAAGATTCATAGTGTAGAAAAACTCTTATGATGAAGAGAGTACTTTTGAAGCCAATGAAGGTCAAAAAATACTATCATAAAGGAAAAATCTATTCAAAACCATTTACAAGTTTGGAGGTAATTATTTCAATGGTATTATTGCTAGTGGTATCACTAATGGGCTCAATTCTATTGAGATAGTTGAAAATATTGGTCTAAAGAGGATTATGCATCATAATACATATAAAGAGTCTTGATTTTTGAAGGGACGTTATTTACTTGTAAATGAGGAGTGTAATATACATATAAATATTGGCATATATGAAGATGGAGTCATGTTTGATAAATTCCCCATGGATGTATGCCATGTATTTCTTAATTGAACTTGGAAAATTGGAAAAAGAGCATAATATGGTGGTTGCACAAATATATTCACCTTAGTGAAAGACAAAAAATTATACACTTAGAATCCTTTGAATGATATGAGTGTAGAGGTGGAAAAGAGTGTAACATTGTTAGTGGTTTCAAGGAAAGATATCCTAAATGAGATGATGATGAAGAATGAATGTTTTGTCTTAATTCCAAAGCTTATACAACAAGAAAGGGATGATATAATGACATACAAAAAAAAATTATGTGAAGTGAAGGATATGCTAGGTGATATTGCAAATATTATGTCATAGGAAATTTCAGATGGTTTGCCACCTATGTTCAATATCAACCATTAGATGTACTTTATTTTAGGCTCTATTTTACAAAACAAGGCCACATATAGGTGTAGTGCCCTAAATGATGAGCAATGAAACTTGGCAATAATAATTTGGAATTCATCCAATCTCATTCCCATTTATAAAATTAATTGACTTATTCCTTCATGCATATCACTTACTTTAGAACTCCATGGATGTTGGGTCACACTTGTTGCTAATACATTTATTATCAAAAACTTTATTGATTTATAAAAAACACATCCTTGGACTTTTGGCCAACTTTCTCCACTTTCAAATTAGGTCCTGAACCAAGCTAGGGAAAAATAGCTTGGTTGGGGAGGAAATGGCTGATGTTTTTAAACATCATCGATGTTTTTGTTCTAAACACTCATAAAGGATTTTTTTTTAAATGCACAAGTTACCCAGGTTGGCTTAGGTTCATTTGAGTAGGAAAACCTTTCACACTTGTAGTCAAATATAAAATCACAATCACTCTACACATTAGAAGGTATTGATCCTTCATGTATTTAGATTTCTAAGGGATCACAATAAAGAACCCAAGAGTAGGATTATCATTATAATATCACTCCTTAAAACATGCAAACAATATAATAATTTTGAATACAACTTACAAAAATTCCCTAGATCATTATTATATGCCCCAACTTACACCTAAGACCAATGCTAAGTTGTTGAAGGCCCTATTTGGGTTTTATTTTTCAAACACACTACTATTGGAAATCTTGCACACTTTCATCGGGTGGAATAACTACCTCATTATGAAGCCTCTTTGGAGTATTTCTATTTAGGAAACTTTCAACTCAGTGGGGTGTTGAGGAAGCTCAAACACTATTTACCAATCCTCTTTAGGTTCTTCAAGTGGAGAGAAATATATGGTTTGAAGAGGAAGGAACTTATTATTAGTTATACAAGTATGATCATAGACATTCATAACCCCGAGACAAATATTTTAGGTTCGTGAATTCAAAATAAAATCATAATAATAGAATTCAAAATCAGCTAAGGATGGAATAAATGTTAAGATGTTTTATCCTTACTCATGCAAACCTTCCCTGGAATCAATTTCACTCTTCCACATTTTACAAGAAGCTTAATGACACTTTACACAATCCATTTATACATTCACCTTCTGATCTAGAGGAAAATTTGGGACTTTGTGAGTTCCCTAAATCTCCCTAAACTAGGATAGTACAATAGAGTGTTGAGAAGATATTTCCGATTGTATAAGGAACATTAGCAAGATGTAGGATTGTAATGCTCAAGATATCCGGTGGTTGTAGTTTGGTTAATGTTCATGGACTTGAACAGGGTCGACTAGGACCAATCGACGCTGTGACACATTGCAGAAGTGAAAATTGGGGAAAAGTATAGTAATTTGGGCTTATGATGCTGGTCTTTGACATTCGATGTTCGGACAATGGGTGGGCATCTAATATTTGGTGGATGGAGGCCCTAGGCTAGGGTTCCACACATTTTTTTAGACAGAGGGGTGTATTTTTGCAATCGAATTACGATATATTGTCCTCAATCAAATAATTTTCCACATGTGGTAGGTCATCTAGACACCGCATGTCCTTCCAACACTTTACCTCATATCAGATTGCATCAAGCAACTTGAGAGTCACATTGCACTGAGTAGGGATGAGGTCAATATATAACTTGGGTGATCTAACTAGACAGCTCGGCAAGTTGTCACGTCGACCAACCATGCATAGTTCGGTCAATTAAACTCGACCCAAACATGGAGGAGGGATTAACTGCATGGTTGCCACAATGACTGGAAAGAAAAATCCACCATCCCACTTTAAATAAGCCAACATTGCAATCATTGGCCATGTGGAGGGAAAATAGAGTGTACAAGAATGGAAAAATCCACATTTGAATTTGGGTGAAACCAGCTCTATTTATAAACTTTCATGAACCAACCATTAACAAGACCCATGTGGGATATTAATCCACACAGTTGGTAAAGAAGGTTTGGTGGAGTGGTTGTAGAGATCCGAACCCCAAACCACCCACATTATAAAATTATCCTACACTACCGCTATGCCATTTGGGATCGACTATAAACTATAAATATGGCTCATTTGTGTTTATATTAGAACAAGTATGTGACATATGCTAGAGTTTTAATAAGGTAGTTTTGTATAAGGAAATTTTGGAGGAACTTAGGAGCATATTAGGTATTTAAATTAAACTAGAAATTTGTCCATAATTATTAGATGTTCCTCGTATATATATATATATATATATATCATATATATATATATATATATATATGATAATATATATATATTCCCATTTTGAAGATATTTTAATGATGTTTTATGTGGTAGAAGCCACCAAGATTATGGACTTCTAGATTCGGATGCCATAAGGAAAACATCATCGTTGAAAGGAAATTACTACGTGAGATTTGATCTTCAATGCACCGGACATTGTAAGCAAGGATATTATGACTCAGTTGGTCATGGAGGAGGTAATAATGTTCTTCTAAAGAACTAGTTCATATTTAGGACAAATCAAATGGTATCAGGTTATTGTTCTTTTTTAAGAGAAATTAATATTCAGAACAAATAAAATGTCATCATGTTCATTGTTGTCACATTCATAGCTTCAGTTGTAAATTTTTATTAGATTTAAAAATAATTTTTTTTTAATGAATTGGTTCAAAATTTGAACCTGGAGACGTAGGCATTTTTTTTATCCGAGCTCCATTATCAACTGCTTGCAGTGTGTGTCCATTTTTACATTGTAATTTTTATTGAGTTAATAATATGGTGGAATGAAATCATTAAATTAACAAACTGCCTATAGGGGTCTGAGGTCAGTGAATTTTTTTCTGTATTTTCAAATCAAGTTATTATTAGAGTTGGATGATTTAACAATTTGATTTCTTTAAATTATGTAGTTGGTTCAATTTATGATTGGATAGGTAGAGGTGCACTATGGGAAAGTTACCAAAATAGAAAAACTCGATGAGCTTGAGGCCTAGAACTCTGATTTAATCACAGGTTGGGTCATGAGATCTGATAATGGATACATCAGCGAGTCATCAGACTCTTACTCTCAAGGGGACCATCTAGTCCCAGATGATGAACAGGATCACCAAGGCTAGTACTAAGGTAGCTAGATCCCACACCAAGTTCAGTTATTGAGGCAGAATCTAGGTGGTAATAAAAATAGTCATCTATTATGATTGTATCCTTGAGAATTTTGTTGGGTGTAGTAAAATAAAACATACCCAAGATTTTAATTTTATAAAGACCCATTTTTGGGCATTATCTGTACTTTTGATACTTGTAAATGTAAGACCCCGTAAGAAAGGGGAAAATCATATACTAACCCTTAATGTTGTAAACTTTCAAAAAAATTCTTGTAATAAATTTTATAGGAACCATCTGTCAGACTATGTAGTGAAGATGATCATGTAAAGGAACTAACACCAGACTGGAGCCACTAAGAAATTGGTAAGCCAAGCTCCATTATTAAGTCTACATGGGAGAAAACCCATACATGATCTTTGATCTTTAGTATGTTAGACATATCTACAAGATCGTTAGTTATGGAGGAGGGTGGTAATCATTATTGAGTTCATTCTGAGACATCATCTTGGATCTTAAATCTGTGTAGAGGCTAATTGATGCCATGCAACAAATTGGTACCTAATCGTCATTGTCAACAGGAGACATAGCACCGTGTAGAGGCAGACACTATGCAACGGGTTGAAAGTCAAACATCGGGCATTCTCTGACCTTAACACCATGTAGAGGTAGATACCACATAATGGATTGGAGGTCAACAGGAAAGTGTCAAACCAGGGAGTTGTGATGGAACACCGAGCTTTCCAATACTAGTTTGGATTTAGAGAATCAACTAACACCAATATTCACTCTTCATAGAGGCTCGAGGGTCATGCAACAGAGTAGAAGATGATCATTGACAACACCAGATCAAATTAGCACTACATAGAGACTGGAGGGTCGTGCAACAGAGTGGAAGAAGATCATCGTAAACATCAGACACTTATGTCTGACTTAGCACCATTTAGAGTCATAGCCCATATAACGGAGCGGAGGTCAACATGAAAGTGTCGAATCAGGAATTTTTGTTGGAACACCGAGCTTTCCAAGACCATCTCAGATTCAGAGAATCAACTGGCACCAATCTTTACTCAGTGTAGAGGTTAGAGGGACATGCAACAAAGTTGAAGATGATTATCGACAACACTAAGCTCCAACTTAGTTTTGTGTAGAAGCATAGGCAGTGCAACAAAATTAAGGTCAATGGGAGGTGTCAATAATCATGGTGCAGTAGAAGGAAGTAATCCCAAGTACCACATGTCTTAGGATCGAGCCAACAACTGTCTGATTATGAAGTAGTAGTATGAAACCCTTGAGTCAATTGTAGAGACCACTTCTCGGCAACATTTGGTTTGGGGTTCAGACACGAATGAAATAAAGTTTTTTATGGACAAAAATCCTCCTCACTGGGGAGGCATGATCCAGAGAAAAATTTGGGAATTCATGAGTTCCCTAAATCTCCCTATACAGTGACAGTACGGTGGAACATTCAGAGAGATTTCCAATGGTATAAGGAATGTTGTAAATGGAGGTCATATGCTCAAGATACCGCTAGTCAAATATTATTCAAAGTTTAAACTTGACATGGTCAACCAGCCAATCAGGGAGTGACACGTGGTAAAAGTGAAGTTTGAGAAAAAATTGTAAAAATTTAGTTTTACAATATCATTCTTCGACACTCATGTTCAGACAAGTGGGCCCTGTTATTTGTTGGTTAGGGGCTCTTAGCCAGGGTCAAAACACTTTTTTTACGGAGGGATGTCTTTGTATCTAAATTCAAAATATCATCCCAATTGACAAATTTTCCATGTGGTGGGTCCTCAAGCCACAATGTGACCTACCACCACATTTCCACATATCACATTACATCGAGAAACTCAGGATTCATATTGGATTGAGTAGGGCGAGTTCAATATATAACTCGGGCGAGCTCTCTAGAGAGCTGTCATGTCTACCTCCCACATGGTTTGGGCCAACTTTCCCACACCTGGGCTTATCTATACAAAAAATAGTCATTTAAACAACCACCACCCACTTTAAATAGTCCAATGCAACTTTTGGCCATGTGGCAGCAAAAGGTAGATATTCATGGCCCAAGCCACATCCAATTTGGGTGGTGCAACAATTTTTGTCAGTTAGTAAAATGGACGAAGGAACATAAGAATAAGAATGGTATTTGCTAGGGAAAAATATTTGGACTCAACACTCCTAGAGTAACAGAGATGGATGAAAATACATGTTGACTGGCATCTCTCTTCAGAGCTAATAATTAGTTACAGAAGACAAGATTTTTATCAAATGTGATACCATTAACTAGACACAGTCTATGGTAATAGAGATAGAAAATGACTGACCTTTCCTTTTTTTCTTTTTTCTTTTTTATCTTCTAGTGGACCCCACTTTGTTAGTGAGTAGGCGAGCTAAAGGAAAAATACAACATGGTTCTAACAATATTTGTAAAGGTGTCATAGGATAGGAAGGGTAGGTAGTAAAGGAGACCACGATTTGTGGCCATATTAAGAGGGTTAGAGGGACATGAAAAATATAGAGACATATATATGGGCCCCCTTGCAACGGGTGTGTGGGATCTAGGGCACAAGACAACAAGATATGGAAACCTAATCATGGGACCATCGAGGTAAAATATCACAGAGACACATTTATCAACATATAATAAAATTTAAGACATGTTAGGAAATTCTCAAACCTATGCAATGTGTATAGACAAAAAATTGGTATTTGTGAATGCAAAACAATATAAAGGAGTCCTAAGGCATAGGCAAGCCAAAAAATGAGGAAAACTTATAAGAAAATTTTCACTTTGATTTTACCAACGATAACAAACAACAAAGGAAACTTTGTTTTCAAAGAACACTTGTTAGAAGGAAAACAATAAATGAAGAGGGATGGTGGAGAGGAGTCAAAACTGAGCAAATAAAAAAGGATTACCGCAAACAAGGATGAACAAGAGGTAGGAGTGCAAGATCATAAATATCGCTACAGTCCTACATCCACTTCATTATTTTGGTCTTCATAATTGTATGTAAATGAGCTCATGAATATGAAAGAGAGACTTGGAATTTTGAAAAATAAGAGGCTGCAAGAAGACATCGAGAGATAAGAATTTGTAGAATATAGATACAAGTTGGAAATATAAAATAAAGTTCTCAAAGAGCAAGTACTAAATCTTCAGAGCATCATGGAAAAAGGAAAACATGAGTTAATCATTCTAAAACAAGAACTAGGGCATTTAAAAACAATTGGAAATAAAACCCCGAAATGATAAAAGGGAATGAAATAATACAGATAAATGAAATTCAATCAGAAATTGAAAACATCGAAATGAAAGAAAAACAACTAAAGGATCGGATAGAAGAATCCAAATCTTGGTCACAAGTAGTAATTGGATCATCAATTAAACAAAATAAAATCGTAAAAAAACACATAAAACATAGATAAAAGAAGAAAGGGACAAGCAAGACTAAGCAAAAAAAATTTATTATCAAATTTTTGAAAGACTTCAGTGAAAAGGAAAGAACTGACATTCTGGAAAGGGAATTTTTTAAAGACAAGCTGAAGTGGACAGGTTATACACATCAATCCAACATGATTGGTAGGATAATAGAAGGAGGAAATGATTGTCATGTGCGAGTTGTCATGAGAAATGTAGAATACAAACATGCTATCGTAAAAAATTAGGGGACTTCTTAGAGGCACATGTGCATATCTAGATGAAGACTTCACAGTTTCCCAATAAGAAGATCATAAGAAGGAATGGGAGAAAGTGAAAGAGGCAAAAGAGGAAAGAAATTGGGCATGGTTGAGGAATGGGAAATCCCAAATCAATGATTGATTGTCAAGCAAGAAATAGGGATTCAGGCCCTCACAGGAATCCATGCACATAATAAATTGGAATTATAGGAGGTATCTATATGCACCCAAATTTGTACATGCTACATTATCAGAAAATGGTTAAAAAAAGGTCCCCAATGATGATTCATTTCTTTTCTAAAGTGTTTGAGCTCCCTAAATATCTTTGCAACTTACATTTGTAGCCTAGTTTATCCTACGTAGTCATTCCCTACTTTTCAACATCATCCCGCACCTTTCTGCCTTAGTTTTTGCCTTTAGTTACAAAACCACCATCCTGCCTGGGTAGCAATCTTGTAATTGCTGCCTTGTATAGGGCGATGGTCCTATGTGCTTTTTCTAAAATTCTTGACCCGTGAATTGATGTGTGATTGCTTCAGTTCAGTTCACTTTTAGAGCATGTTTCTCAATCATTTTAGCTTATTTCAATCTTGACTGACTTGTGGCAACTTCCTCTTCCACTTGTAATTTGTAATGGATTGTTTAACTACCCCTTCATGTGAAGATTTAGCACCCCTTGGCTACCAAGTGTGATAGTACACAACCTATCCAACCTTCTATAAAATCATTTCTTCTTCTGAAGCAAATGGTTGAAGATTATTTTTGTATCTTGCTTAGTTGAGCTATAACAATCTTGCTAGAAACTACATAGCCAAGCTTTTTTCTCTTGTGATATATTTCTTCTACCCACATTGCTACTGAACTACTATCAAGCTGCCATTTCTCTGGCACTTTCTCCTTTCTGCTTCAACTACATTCCCAACGTCCTGGACTCATGTGAACACAAGAGCTTGAAAAGACAAACTAAAGAATCACAAAATCACACCACAACTAGATTGCCACAACACTGCAAATACCAAGTTAAGGTTGTAATTCGGTTTCTTTCATTCTTAGTTTGAGAATCTTATTCATCACAGTAAAAAAGGCATTTCATTTTCATTGTTACAATCATTGAGTAGTTATAGTAGATCACTTCTTTCAACAAAATATTTCTTAGTATAGATATCCTTTCTTTCCTATCTGTGTAGATTTGTAAAGAGGTGATTATGGAAGAAAGCTTCTTTGATTAATTTAGAAATCAATCGAAATATCATTAAATTTTTAATATCCTCCATAAAAGCTTGCTTTAATTTTGTCAGGGAAGTTATAGGGGAAGAAAATCTTCTCTTAGAAGCTTTGATTTCTTCCTGTGCCTCTGAGGCAAAGCAAACGATTTAATTAGGGAGGATTTAATTGATTAGTATAAATTTAATTACACCATTACAGAAGTATATAACTACATTTGGTTATTTATCTGTATAGGATTTATTTGTTAGATTAGAAGCTTTTCATTTCTTCGTTTCTTCTAAATTCTAGAAAACAAGAAAAATATTTCCTTTTGTTAGATTAGTTGTTTTGTATTGTTTTATTTCAATTACATTCCAAAAACACAAAAACAAACATAGTGTAGAATTTTCTTATTTAGATTAGATTGTTATTTACCTTGATTAGATTAAAACATTTTGAATGCATATATTACCATGAACGAACCACAAAAATATCAAACATACGCTAGTGATCCATTGGTCCCACAATCAAACAAGCCTGAACTAATTACGGACATAAATACGGGACTCTGTATGCTTCTCCTCAGAACACCAGCATGATACAATGAGAAAATTAAAGAATTAAACATTTTTAACATCGCAGCTAACAAATCCTATGAGTACTGAACTACCCCTAGCAATAGAGTTTAAACATGTATGACCATACAAGGACCACAACCACCAAGATTTTACGGTTGTGATCCACAGGTTCCTCAACCGCAAGGGCTTGAAGACCAGTTAGACCTTGACACATGATTACACTCATTAGTCTTTAAGTCATCCCCACTTCCACCAAACATCATTAGATAGTTGAAAATTTTGAACGAATAAGTTCATCGAGCCCTCACGTTTTGGACCACTCCAACTAACCAACCATAAAGCTAGTGGAACCACACCTCTCTCTCACTTCATTCCATGACCTTGTCTAGAAATCGTTATGAGGAACCCATTGGTTTTTTACGTATCCCACAACCATTGGAAGGAATTATTTCCATGGAGCTCAATATTGATTGGATTCTTTCATGTGGCTATCCTTTCCAATCCATCCATTAGACCCATTCAGGTTAGTAGGGCCTTCTTTACCCTTGATGAGAAGATCTCAATATTGCATATCAAGGACATTGTTTTACCTTGATAACTTGTTCATCCTATTTCCACATGTATTTTCATCCACATACTACATATTCGTTATATTTCACTATCCATAGCCATCCACATCTTCCACATCAATTGTCCTGACACAACCTCGGGAGGTCGAGTGCAGTTAAAGGTTATGTGTCAATTTTCATCCATACAAATTGGTGAACCCGACATGAAGAGCTAGTCTCTTTTCATTTCCATTTCTTTCATCCATCTTCTCCCTCTCCCATTATTCTATGGGTATTCATATACCCCCTGAATATTTCAGGACAGGAACATGGCTAACCCATTTTGGGTCTTAAGGCATATTACTACCAAATGGGTAGGTGAAAACAGTTGCCCTCACTATCTGCGTGGGTGGACAACTACTCAACTAATCTTCCTTTGTCTCAAACTCCTCCTCCTCAAGGGACCAATAATGACTCCTTGGTTAGGATCGAGGATATTGATCAACTTAAACATGGACAACATCCTAAAATCTCAAACTCCAACAATATGACATTCACCGGAGAGTCAGACTCCTCTCTTCAAGTTTTGTTCAGACCACAAATTAGTATGTAATCTGATCAACTCCCATTACTGGATGAGGAATACTTAGCACGTTATGCCTAAAAAGAGGAACGCTTCAAAAATATGGACCAATATTTGGATAGGATGCAAGGATATGTTGATATCTTACTTCAGAATAACACCTCTACCCTTCCAACAATATAAAATGTTCCTAACAAGGAGTGGAAAAACAACAAACAATTCATAGCATGATATCACACTTCTTTGCAACCTAACAAGGTTCAATAACGTGTGCTAAACTAGAACACCATACCATCATTAGGCAAGGTCATTTTGACATTGGTGGATAGGGTTAGAGAATTAGAACTTTCTTAGGCTTCTCATGTCTCATCTTCTACTAGGCAAGGAAGGATTCTACATCATCTGCAAAACTTTGGCCAAGTGCCTACTGCACCTAATCCTTATGTGGTTTACATTAGTGTTCCTAGCCCCAAATATCTCCTCACAGGATCGAGCACTTTGGGTATGCCCCCTCACACCACGTATGAATACCCTCAACAAGCACCAGTCGAAAGTGCGTTCTCAAATGTTGTCCCAACTAGTAATGTAACATTCCCTGGTTTTTAACCTCCAACTCCATACCAGAGTAACGTTCCCCCGTACCTGCACTTGTATTCCAAATTTTCATAGGGGTACATGTACTCATTTCTTGGTTCATATGGTCAGCCACAAGGGATTCTTTATGCCTCTACAAACATCTATGTTGCACCATATCAACAACCTATTCCACCTTCACCTCCCCATCAGGGGTCATCGATTGTCAAGTCTTATGCAGTGGGGACGTACTCTGAATATCTTAAAGAGCCCCTCAACTTCACCATATGGAGTGTTATGCTTGTACTATCTCTACCAAATCTTCCTAAATTCAAAGGGGAGGGAGATCCAAATGCACATATCAAAGCGTATGCCATCGCCATTTGAGATTTTCTCCCATGGGATGTAGTCATTAAAAATATATTCCCTAAGACTCTTTAAGGAATCACTCTTGACTAGTATTATAAGATGCTTGAGACTTCAATACATTCCTTTAAACAACTCATGTATAAATTCATAAAATCTTTCAACATGAACAAGTTATCAAGAATAAGAATCAGAAAATTCCAACATATAAAACAAGAGCACAACAAGTCTGTTGCACATTTTATCTAAAGATGGCGGCAAGTCCTCTACTCTTTGGTAAGCTCTCCTAACATGGACTAGACAGATATTTGTGATCTATTCCTTCACTCTCTTAATTGGGAAATGAAGGAAGAAGTCCATAAATTCCACCTAAGCAGTTACAAAGAGGTGTTGGAAGGTGCTCTCCGCATTGATCAAACGACAATACACAATGGTAAAAAGACCTACACTTCAAAATAGACGTTGATCACTCCCAATCAGGGTAATTCAAGTTATCCCAACAATGTAAACAACAACCAAGGACCTAAGGTCCACAACAAAAACCGTGGTGTTACGACCAACGGTGTTACAAACCAAGCAAAGAAACCAAATGTTGTTAATGCCTCAAGCACAAATAATTTTAACAACACCACAAACCATAACAATCAGAGGAGTAACAACTTTGCACCTACGATCAATGCGGTAGATTTCAATCGTCCTCTACCCCAACAATAACAAGTTCAAGCTCAAGTCCCTAACTAGTACCCAAACAAGTATCAAAATCAAGGGCAATGGCCTCCGAACTTCAATTACAACAACCAACAGTTGAATAATAATCAGAACTTTGGACCGTGATAAAACACAAATCTAAGATCTCAAGATTATGATCCTGACCTGTATTATGGCTTCCATAGGGTCCGAGGGCATGATGCTAGAACATGCCATGATTGTAATAAATTCATTCATCATCTACCATAGGACCAAAGACAACTCTTTGTTGAGATGTTTTTAGTGAATCCTACGACGCCAACTCAAAATGCTAGCATGGGGCTTGTATCCCCTCGAAACACACCACTCAGGATCTTTAACAACCCTCCTCCAACATTTCCTAACAATGGTAAGTTGGACCCCAATGACACAAACAAGAGTATCCTGGTGGGAAAAAATGATCATGAAGCTTCGACTTCATCAAACCCATTGGTGGCACCTCCGTTAGATGGTCACCAACAAACTAAGATCGTGGGTCTACTAGAGTTAGAAACTGAACAACAACTAAATTCCGCTATGAGAACTTGAGACTACTCTTCGCAGCACATCCCTATTTACCCATCTATGTCAAATGATGTTCCAACACTTCCGAAACTAGTGGGGGCTTACAACTTGATCAATGATTTAACAAATAACTTTTCTCACATCTTCCTCTTGGATTTGTCAAAGAACTCCCCTACTCATAGAGTTGCTTTATTGGAAGCATTGGGTCATGGAAATTTGATCAATGTTACCCTTCCTCTGAAGGCACATACAAATCACATAAACTTCGATGTACATCCTCCTAGGTAACCCAAAAGAGATGCTATTTTTATATTCGACATCAGTAAGATGCCCACATATGCTAAGTTGGCACGTAGAGGTGATCTGGATTTGTACCTATAGATTTGGATTTACAACTACTATGTCAAGTATGTAATGATCAATGATGGGGAAATAGTCAACACTTTCCCCTTTTTATTTCTCCAGAAGTTAGGCTATGGAGAAACCAAATTCTCTTTAACATGAAACACACTGAGAGGGTATGATAGACCCAAGGAAACATCGATTGCAACCATAGTGCTAACAGTTACCCTAGGTCCCAAGATGGTTCTGACATAATTTTATATTATAGACCTAGAAACTAACTACAATATGATTCTTGGCCATCCTTAGATACATTGCATGAAGGTGATTCCTGCCATGTTGTTTCAAGAAGTCATATTTCGACATTTGGGGAAAGTATTCATTACACAGTGTGACCTCAAGCCCTTTGACATTCATCTAGTTAACCTAAAGAAGAAACCTAGGGTATATTCTGAGTTTGAGCTCCCCGTAAACCAATTGAACAAACCCACAAGTTCAACACTAGAGACAACTAATTCCCACAACAGAATTAGAAACTATCAGTTTGATCGAAGGGATTCCTATGGTCAAATATGAAACTGACATCATTGATATGGTATCAACAGAAACCACGACAAATATTATCGAGCTGTTGGAGAATGATTTGCCCATTCTTCTTCCATTCTATTCCATGGGCATATAACATGCTCTAAGACTCGAATCTTTTCCAGCCAATGAAGTTTGCATGGTTGAAGTCTCAGAAGCATGAGAAGAAGATACAAAAAGTGATCCAATATCAATCTTCCCAAACAACTGTTGCAATCTTAATTTTGACGGAGAAAAATGCCACTTTGGCATTGGGGCAGGTATGATCCTCACTTCTCTTGAGGGGAAGGTCGTGCATTTTTACTTAAAGCTATATTTTGAATGTACAAACAATTGTGCAAAATAAAAGGCTCTTCTTCTTGGTCTCATAGTAGTTGAAAGGATCAACGCTTGTAATATTAGAGTTTTGGGTGATTTTTAGCTAGTTGTTAATCAAATTTCAGAGGTATATGAGATTAGTGCGGAGCACTTACATCTCTATAAAATGGTTTTACTCAACTTGAGTGAAGGTTTTGAATTCATTTCAATCGAAGCCATCCCACATGAACAAAAACTTCTCACTGATTTGATAGCTACTTCTACTTCCCACTTTTGTTTGAGCAAAGAGTTAGAAGACAATGAATTCACAGTTTCGGTAATCGTTGAACCCTTAGTTCACAAAATGCCAACGAATCCAATTTTGGCATATGTTGAGGATAATAATGATCCTATTACCCTAGATTATGCATAAAATTATGAGGTTATCTTAGGGTACCTTAACACTTATACAGATTTACATCTCACGCATCATAAGAGAGGCTTTGCTCTCATTCCTCACTCTTCCTCCTATTTTGGAAATCACATGATGGACCCTTCCTCCCTGGAAGGCCTTGAGATTTGTGAGATATAAGAGGAAGGGGAGTTATAACTATCTCCGGTCACACCTAATTTTGAATAGGGTAATGCCTCTTTAATCGAAGGGACGATCGATATCAATATCGAGACAGAGGAGGACCCAAAAATTTTGAAGTTAGGTTCTTCACTGACTCCTAAAGAGGTGGAAATACACATGAAAATTCCTAAAGAACATTCAAAATCCTTCGTGTTTAGTTACAAAAAGATGACAATAATTTCCCTCATGTTGCAATCCACAACCTTATGACTAAATCTAATGTCAAGCCCATTAAACAAAAATCCAGAATTATGAAACCAAAGGTGGCGTTAATGGTTAAAGAGGAAGTTATGAAACTCCTACGAGTGGGTTCATCAAACTTGTTGATTACTGAATGTGGGTATCTAACATCATCCCTGTTCTTAAAAAGAACATGAAAATTCAAATTTGCATTGACTTTCGGGATATAAACAAAGCATGTCCTAAAGATGATTTCCCATTACCATCCATCAATGTTATCATTGATGCAACATCTGGTTATGAGTTGTTGTCACTTATGGATGGTTTTTTTGGGTGTAATCAAATTAGGATCTCAAAGGAAGATCAAACAAAGATGACCTTTATTACTCCTTTGGGAACTTATTGCTATGTAGTCATGTCGTTTAGTCTCAAGAACATTGGTGTCACTTACCAACAAGAAATTACTTACATATTCTATGATCTCATTCACAAGATTGTGGAATCCTATGTCGACAACCTTTTGGCTAAGGCCATAAAGTGTTGTGATCACCTTGAGGTGATTTGCATCATCCTCTCTTTTTTAATTGAATACAATGTTCTATTGAATCCAAAAAAGTGCGTGTTTGGTGTGACCAGAGGGAAATAATTGGGATACATCATCTATTCATGAGGGATCGATGTAGATCCAGCAAAAATTTAAGCAGTTCTAGAAATGATCCCACCATCAGACGAGTCGGGCATTAGGTCCTTTCTCGAAAATCTTGGTGCAATCCAAAGGTTTATTCCTAATTTAACCTTTACTATGCATCTGATAAACAATTTGTTAAAGAAGGATTGTTACAAAATTTAGATGGATGATTATAATGAGACATTTGAATTAGTTAAATGATTCCTTATGTCACCTCCCACACTCATGCCTCCCAAATCATATCGCCATCTCATTCTATATTCATGGGCTATAGACTTCTCATCAGCCTACATGCCAGCACAAAAAGATGATGACAAGTGTGAACGTGCAATTTACTTCATCATTTGTACATTACTAGACTATGAGATGCATTATATGCAGGCTGCAGAAAAAAAATGCCTCACTATAGTATTTGCAACAAAATGGTTAAGGCATTATATGCTTAACCAAGAAACATGGGTTATTCTTAAAACAAATTGTCTTTGGACATTCCTAACACAAGGTTTGTTGTCCAAGAAAGTTGGATGTGTCATAACCTTAATGGGAGAATTTGAGTTAACTTACGTCAACCAAAAGTTTGTCAAGGGAAAAATCATTTCTGATTGGTTGGTGGATAACCCATTGAATGGAGGAGAGTTAGTATACCTGAGTTTCCCCGACAAGTGTATATATTGCATAGAAGTCAAACCTCCTATTGCTGCATGTCTATGGTATTCGGATATTGTAAATTTTATTATGGACCACACATACCCTGAGGGAGAAAATTTGCAACAGGGAAGACAGCTACACGTCATAGCTGCCAAGTACGTAGTTATAGAACAAGTGCTTTATTGTAGAGATTTTGACAGAATGTTGTCAAGGCATGTCGATGAGGAAGAGTCTGAAAATATCCTCTATGGAGCCTAATGCGAGGTCTATGGAGGTCATTTTGGAGGACATGCAACCGCTAGAAAGATACACCAGATGGGCTATTTCTGGCCCACCCTAGAACACGACGATGTAGAGTATATACGCAAGTGCCATAAATGCTAGGAATTATCTCATGAGATTCACATTCCTGCCCAAGCTCTACAACTCGATTGCAACACCCTAGCCCTTTTCCACGTGGGGCTTAAATTTGATAGGGAAATTCTCTCCCTCATTGACAGATGGCCACAATTTCATAATTATGGCCACAAATTATTTCATAAAGTTGGTTGAGGCCATGCCTCTTACCACCGTACCAGGATCTATAATTGCAAAGTTCATTTTGAACCAGATCATCTATAGATATGGGGTCCCATAGGTCATTATCTCTGATAATGGCACGTCATTTAAAATGAAGAGGTGCATGAGTTGTGTGAAAAAATAAAGATAAATCATCACACCGCCTCTCTATACTACCCTGCAGGCCAATGGACAGGCTGAGGAAACTAATAAAATGTTAAAATCTATCCTCCTGAAAATTGTTAAGGAGAATAAGCATGATTGGCACTTAAAGCTATTTCTAGCCTTGTGGGCCTATAGAACATCAGTAAGAATTCCAATGGGGGAAACCCCATATTCCTTAGTATTCGGTTCAGAAGTGGTCTTGTCACTTGAAGTTGAGATACCCAGTCTACGATATCATTACAAGGAATCTTAGGAGAAGAAGGATATCATGAGGCAAAACTCGTTGAGCTAGAGACCCTCAATGAAGCTTGGTTTAGATCTAAGGCACACCATAGAGCCTATGCTGACTGGATGTTGCTGGTAGTACAATAAGAAGGTATATGAATATGACATAATTTTTGGAGATCTGGTATTGAGACTTGACAGCCAAATAGACAAGAAAAAAGGTGAAGGAAGGAAATTCAGGCCCAAGTGGTTGGGCCCATATTGAGTCATGGAGGACTATAAGAATGGGGCATATCACCTGTGTACTCTAGAGGGTGAATAATTTGGTGAATCCGTCAATTCACTTCACTTAAAACATTATTACGCGTGATCCATCTGCATTTCCACATGTACTATTGCATTTGTATTGCATTTCATCTATGCTAGATCATTTTTAAATTTGTAATCAAGGAACTTATCTTTCAAGAAACTTTCAAAAACTTCTGAAAATATTGGCAAAATATTCAATCACACTTCTTCAATTATTCACAATATTATCATCAACATTTCCAATCATTTCATCAATACAACAAGATAAGAAATAATTTTGACACTAATCCTACCAAGGTCTGCATACTTGGTTTTGCTCGTAGTTTTCTTCTAGCATATGTGTCTTTTCCCATAGTCTGTTCTAGAAGCTTCTTGGAGTCATATCTTTCCCAGAAAAACCTCTTTGGTAGCAAAATCATTCTAAACATTTTTACCTGGATTGCTTGTTCGCTATCTCATCCTTCGGTGTTGAGCCCTCATATCTTACTGGTTGTGTGGGGTTAAGGCTAGGGGAAAGCTCTCCCTCCCAAAAGCACAACTCAAAGTTAAAAATATAAAAATATATATATATATATATATTTCTTAAGTCAAAATCAATACAAAATTTTCATTTACACACTTCCTTGCCCCACCAACCTTTGGTGTTGAGCTCGCACCTCTTACTAGTGGCATGAGATTAGGAAAGGAGGGAAGTGCCCTTACTCACCTATGCCTTTTCCTTGGTGATGAGCCCATGCTTCCTACTGGTAGTATGGGACAAGGTGTAGGGGGTCTCTGCAAATAAATTAGTAAGTTAAAAGAAATATTCATTCAATAAAAAGAGTACTTTGAAATCATAAATCCCAAGAAGAATGAATTAGATGTGTATGTTCCAAAGAGTTAAAACCTTTAAACCGTATTTTGTCAATCAAGGGGCCATCTACGGGTCTAAGTCTAGATAAAATTGCAAGAAAATCACATTCTAGACTATGTAGTAAATTATATGTAGAGTTAGTTTGTAGGTTTCTAATTGGATTTCTGTCAAAATTTTGCCTTTCTCTCATCACTTTCCATTCAAAAAATCATACAAATCACATCCCTTCTAGATCTCGGTGTTGAGCCCTTGCATCTTACTAGTTGTGTGGGGTTAGAAGTGGAGTGGGTTCATTTTCTTATCATATTACATTCATCACATTTTGCCAACAAAACAAGAAGTACTAAATATTGCTTGAAAAAACCAAAGTTTCGACATTACATTTATTTGCATTATCATCATATAAAAAACAAAAAATAAATTCATTTTGTTAGCATATCATCATCCACTGCATGCATTCTGAAAATCATATAAAATCAGAAATTGTAAACATCTAAGAGTACACATGCAAAGTAAACCATAAATGAAGTCAACTCTGGTGTAAAGGATAACTGAACCAAAAAGAGATATTCTATATATATCATAATGAATCAAGTCTGTATACAATGTCATCACACTCTAGGTGTGGTCTAAATGCTCACAATGAGCACAAAAATCACAAAAAATCATATATGCCTCACAAAATGGCATTGAAGCAATAAAGGCTCAATGGCCTATCCCTCTCTCTGGGAACCCTGAGATGGTGCATGCAGATGCGGTTGGGACTCCTCTGATGGCTCATGTCATGAATGTGCTGAGTGATGAGAGTGACCATGAGATCGGCCACTAGTCACAGCCTAACTGCATGAGTGAGTGTTTCCTCTCCATCCTCTCTGTCATCTCGTATGCGGCGATCTTCTTGTCCTGAGCAAGTCAAGATCTTTGTGGCCTTCCAAAGAGGCACAAACACATATGTATGTCATCTAGCCTGCAATGGTTGTCCCACATCCTTTATCAGCTCCACATGGGTCTTCCCTAAAGGGATCAATAAAGTGTTAACACAGATCCTATGAATAAGATCTCGTCAGCCCTTAGTAGTGGCTGCAAAACAAATAGAACAACGACAAGTTAGAAAACATCCAAAAATAAAAAATAAGTACAATGTTTAACATATTAACATTTCTAGTTAACAAGGTCGAGAGAAGAGTATCTACATACTCAGATCTTCGGGCATCCAGGTGGGATCAGCTAGTGTAGTTAGTGGTGGTGGAGTTATTTTCAGCACCTGTTGGCCTCCCCCTCTCCTGAGGTGAGCTCATTGTCCCATCACAGACTACTCATCATTGCCTCCCTCATGAGGAAGTGGCTCCTCTAGAAACTAGAGTCTCCTTCTCCACCTCTTCCTCCTCTCTCTTTCCATAGAGATATCTCCTCTGTGGCCCTCCACTCTGTGTCACTGTCCCTCCTCATCATCATTTGCTCTAACCTCCTCACCCTCCTCACCACCTCCGCTCAGTCTCTATGTCTATGTCTGGCCTCCTCCTCCTCCTCCTCCCCGATTGTGAGCGGGTGCAGCCTCAATCTGGAGGAGAGCCCTGGGTGTTATCTGGGAGCTAAGTAACCTTCTCCATAGAGATAGGTACTCTTGGTATCACCAATGTCCATCCATGTATGCCCTTAGGGCCTTCTCGTGCCTCTCTAACACTCTGAGTAGACGGTAGGCATGGCAGGAAGAGTATCATCATAGGTAACCCAAACTGTTGGGGTACTCTATGGCAGGGTGGGCCTCCACCCTCATAGATCTGTCTACTAACTATGAAGTGGTAGCACATGGGATAGTCCCCTCCTGACCCCATAACCCAATCATGTCCTGGTAGGGCCTCGCCATAAAATCATTTATAGTCAATGTAGAAATCAGGTTGATGTGGCCCTCTAAGAACTAAACAAACATATCCATCTCGTGGCCTTGATGGCCCCCGGATCCTATATACCAACTCCCCTCTGATAGGGGATGATCCTCTCATACACCCAACTCATCACTAAAGTAGGGTGGCTTAGGGATTTCCCCTGGAGCCTGCACCACTTGGTACAAGTTCATGGTATGTAGTCCCCAAGAATATCCACACCCCAGGCAAAATATCCTCCATGTGCTGCTCAATCTGCATGATAATCGGAGCCCAACAGTACAAATAGCTTATCCCCATGCCCTTATCTCCTACTAACCGCAAAGCCAAAATACCAATAATGGCCTTACGTAATGGTGGGGATAGGTGCAGAGGTAACAGATAAAAGGCCTACATACCCTACTTGGTGACCCTCTGATGCCCCATCATCTCCCATATAGGAAGCCCACTGACTAGATCTGGTTGTGCTCCCTACACTCTCTAAGGTCAATCGTCTACCAGTCACATAGGTACTCCAAGAATCCTGTAAACATCCTCAAGAGTGATGGATCCACTCTCCCCTAACACTAGGAAACCGAAAAAGTGTTCCAATGCATCCCAATAAGACAACAGGTCACATAATATATGGTTGGCTCAGTGCAATGTGTGGCACCTCGTGAGATCCTCAATAAACCTAGCCCGGTGCAATAAATTTGTCTCACCTAACTCAACTGATCAAGAATACCTGGAAGCCAATCACACTCTCTCTCTCAGCTGGCACAGTGGATGTATAAATCCTTTCTGCATTCACCAAAACAAGAAAAAGAGCAAGTTAGTAACACATTTCAATAAACAAGCTCATCAAAAACAACATAAAACAACTTAAAATCCAAAAAAATAGTCTAACTTGGTCAAAATAGCTCTCTGTCCTCGACAATTACAAAACCGCCACCCTGTGCAGAGTGGCAACAATTTTGTAACCGTCTGCCTTGTGTAGGGTGGTGGTCCTTGTAACCTCCACCTTGCGCAGGGTGGCGACGATTGTGTCCAGAACTGACAAAGTCATCCCCTTTGACCCAAAAACTCAAAAATACACAAAAATTTGACCTTTTTATGTAAATAAAAGGACAGACCCATCTAGACTACCCCTAGGGAACATTTTAACACAAGAAATTTCAAAAATAACCCCCCTAGGCATATATTTCTCACAATTTTACATTTTAGGTTTCAAATAAACAAATGCAAAATACTAACCTTTGTCTTCATTTCTCGATCTCTCACTCACAGAGCCATGGTCACGTCGTTCACACTCATCGTTTTGACTATACTCTTGCTCAAAATGGTGATGGTTGGTCCAGAGCTCAAAAATCACAATGAGGATATGTGCAAATAAAATTGAAAATGATGGTTTTGGTTATATATATGCTTTGTTTTAACTTCTGTTTTGAGTGTATGTGCCTTACATACAGGGTTAGAGAGCTGGCGCAAGGTATACTTCTATCCCCATGCAGATGGTAAGTCCTCTTGTCATTTTGTTTAGTGTTTATTTGTCGATATCATATCTATTTGCACTTGATTCTTGCTTTCATTTTGTAGGTAGTGGGAGCTTGGATGGTGACATTTCAGCAACATGAGCATGTCAGGTATAGCTTCTAACTCCCCATTTCAGGAATGCCATACTCAGACTCTACATTTTATGCCTCTTCATGGCTAAAATGCTTCTCCAAGGGGGAAATATGTACGCACCCAAATTTGCATGTGCTACATTGTCAAAAAATGGTTACAAAAGGTCCCTAATGATGATTCAATGTCTTTTCTAAAGTGTTTGAGCTCCCTAAACCTCTTTACAACTTACATTTGTAGCCTAGTTTACCCTACTTAGCCATTCACTTTTAAGCTTCCCCACCTTTCTCCTTAGTTTTTTCCAGTTACAAAACTGCCACCTTACCTGGGTGGCGGATAACTACCACCTATGTGCAGTTTTTTCCAAAATTCTTTACCTAAGAATTATTCTTTACGTGTGATTACTTCACTTCAGTTCACTTTTAGAGCACATTTCTCAATCATTTTAGCTAATTTCAAGCTTGACTGACTTGTGGTCAATCTCCTCTTCCACTTGTAATTTGTAATTGATTGTTTAACTGCCCCTTCAATTGTTGATGTGGACACCCCATGGCTACCAAGTGTGATAGTGCACAGCCTAACCAACCTTCTATAAAACCATCGCTTCTTCTGAAGAAAATGGCTGAAGATTATTTGTGTATCTTGCTTAGTTGAGCTACAACAATCTTGCTAGAAACTGCATAGCCAAGCTCTGTTCTCTTGCATTATCTTTCTTCTACCCACATTGCTACCAGACTGCCATCAAGTTATCCATTTCTCCAACACTTTCTCCTTGTTTCTTCTACTGCATTCCCAACATCCTGGACTCATGTGAACACAAGAGATTGAAAAGACAAACTAAGGGGACACAAAAGCACACCACAACTGGATTGCCACAATATTGCAAATACCAGGTTGGGGTTGTAATTTGGTTTCTTTAATTTTTTGTTTGAGAATCTTATTCATATTATTCATTACAGTAGAAAAGGCATTTCATTTTCATTGTTACAATCATTGAATAGTTACAGTAGATCACTTCTTTCAACAAAATCTTTCTTAGGATAGATAGCCTTTCTTGTCTATCTCTGTAGATTTGCAAAGAGGTGATTCTAGAAGAAAGCTTCTCTAATTAATTTAGAAATCAATCAAAGCATCATTTAATTTAGAAGATCCTCCATAAATATTTCTTTACTTTTTTCAGGGAAGTTGCAGGGGAAGAAAATATTCTCTGAGAAGCTCTGATTTCTTCCCGTGCCTTTGAGGCAAAGCAAAGGATTTAATTAGGGAGGCTTTAATTGATTAGTATAGATTTAATTACACCATTGCACAGGTAAATAACTACATCTGGTTATTTATCTATATAGGATTTATTTGTTAGATTAGAAGCTATTTTCATTTCTTCGTTTCTTCTAAATTTCTAGAAAAGCACAAAAAAAAATTATCCTTTTGTTAGATTAGTTGCTTTGTATTGTTTTATTTCCATTATATTCCAAAAACACAAAAAAAACATAGTGTAGAATTTGCTTATTTAGATTAGACTGTTATTTACCTTTATTAGATTAAAACATTTTAAATGCATACATGACCATAAAACAAACCACAACAAGAGCAAACATATGCTAGTGATCCATTGGTCCCACAACCAAACGGGCCTGAACTAATTATAGACATAGATACGGGACTCAGTATGTTTGTCCTCATAACACCAACATGATACGCTGAGAAAATTGAACAATTAAACATTTTGAACATTGCGGCTGACAAAGCCTACGAATAATAGATTTCCCTTTGCAATAGAGTTTAAACGTGTATGACCATACAAGGACCACAACCACCAAGAGTTTACAGTTGTGATCCACGGGTTCCTCAACCGTAAGGGCCTAAAGACCAGTTAGACCTTGACACAGGATTAGGCTCATTAGTCTTTAGGTCATCCCCACTTCCACCAGACATCATTAGACAACTGAATGTTTTGAACGAAGAAGCTCATTGAGCCCTCACGTTTTAGACCGCTCCAACTAACCGACCATAGAGCTAGTGGAACCATGCCTCTCTCTCACTTATTCCATGACCTTGTCTGGAAATCGTTACGAGACACCCATTGGTTTTCCACGTATCCCACAACCATTGGAAATTATTTCTGCAGAGCTTGACATTGATTAGATTCTTTGTGTGGCTATTCTTTTTGACCCATCCATTAGACCAATTCAGGTTAGAAGGTCCTTCCTTGCCCTTGATGAGTAGGTCCCGATATTGCGCGTCGAGGACATTATTTTTCCTTGATAATTTGTTCATCCCATTTCCACAGATTTTTGTTCACATACTACATATTCATTATATTTCACTATTTATAGCCATCCACATCTTCCGCGTCAATTGTTCTGGCATGACCTCAGGAGGTTGAGTGCAGTTGAAGGTCATGTGTCAATTTTCATCCATATAGTATCTGTACAGAAGAGGACCCGGATTGAGGCCCATAGCAGAGGGGAAGGAAATTATTATTCTTGTGGAAACACATGAACACGAGGGCTGCAAAGTCCCAAAATTTGAAGGATACAATAAAATTTTTGTTTGGAACTAAGGAAACCACACATGTAAAGGTCATGGGGGATCATAGTGCTAATCAAGGAAATATGGCTTAAGACCATCAATGTTGAAAAGGAGAACAAAAATAAGTAACATATATGGCTGAAAATATCGGATAATGAGGCAACAATAAGATTGGTTGCTTGCTACTTTGTACCGAAAATTTAAAAGACTTATAAGAGAGGTAATTGAGACACTGAAGATCCATACGCTTTTCTAAAAAAAAGACATTTTGTGTTCAATACCTCAGGGGAAATAATTTTAATGGGTTACTTTAATGCAAGGACCGTAAACAATCAATCTCTCCAGTTGAGCAGTGAAGAATGTGGAGATGCCAATTCTTTATGGATTAATGAAGAAGAGGGTCAACTTTGGGAAATAATGTCTCAAGATGATAATGGAGGGGTGACATATTTTGGGGTTGAGCTTCTAGGCCTATGTAGATTATACGACATGCTTATTTTTAATGGCATAAGGGCTTGGCCCGGATCAGGAAGTATCACATGTAAAACATACAATGGTCAAAGTGCAGTGGACTATGTCATTTTCTCCCAAATATCTATTTCTCAGTTGCTTGAGTTCAAAATAGGGGATTGTCCTATTGAGATAAAATCAAATCATAAACCCCTCTTTATCAAGCTTGGTACCATTTCAAATCAGCACCCAAGAAAACAAGTTCACCATATGCAAAAGACAACTCAACTACAAAGAAAAATCATTGTAAATAAAAAAAATCAAGAAATCTTCGTTGTTGCCCTTGAGCAACAATTTTAGATGACAAGAAATGACCTAGAGTACAAGGAAATTGTACGCACCCAAAATTGCATGTGCTACATTGTCATAAAAACGGTTACAAAAGTCCCCAATGATGATTTGTGTCCTTTCAAAAGATGTTCGAGCTCCTAAACCCATTTGCAGTGTATATTTGTAGCCTAAACATCCTTACTTAGCTTTTCCATGATTTTTCCAGCTTCTCGCTTCATTCTGTGCATGTTTTGGCCTTTAGGGCCAGGACCGCCACCCGAGCAGGGCGATGGTCCTGAGCGATTTTTCCAGATTCCGTCATGTGTGTTTTTAACATACGACGATTCACTTAACTTCACTTTAAGGATACGTTTATGAACTGATTTGTCTAAAAATAGTTTTGATTGTTTGGTTCTCCTTCCCTCTTTTATTTTTGCATGTTCTTTAGTTAGTTAGAACTGCCTCTTATTGCTTTGTGCATGAAGGCACATCCCAGCCCCAATTCTTATATATTCTATGCTCGTGTTCAAGGGAAAGGCCTGATAATTTTTGTGTATCTTGCAAAGTATTGATGCCACAATCCTGCTAGGAATTACATGGCCAAGATTAGATCCCTTGTGTTATCTCTCTTCTACCTGCATTGCAACCAGACTACCTTCAAGCTACCATTGCTCAAGCATCTTCTTCTGTTGTTGTTCTTGCATTCCCAATTCCTTTGAATCATATGAATACACAAAGAAAGAAAGGAACAAACTGAGGGGATATACATAGATACAACCAGATTTGCCAAAACTCTTGTTTATCCAGGATGGAATTACTTGTTTGTTTGATTCATTTGCCAAATTTTCAATTTTGAATCATCAGTTTCAATTACATGTCAAATAGAGTAGTAAAACAGATCATTTCAATTGATTAGACAATTACAAGTAGATCAAATCATTAGAAAGTTTTCTCTTAGACATTACTAGGTAAGTTGTGGGGAACAATAGCTCTTCTAGGGTCATGATTTGTTCTTCACCTCTGAGGGAGGGTTTGAAGGGTTTTCATTAAATTAGGTTCTTTGTTTTAGATTTAGATTCACATATTCGCACAAGTAACCTGCTACATTTGATTGATTACTTGTCTTTAGTTTATTTATCAAATTAGAATGCATTGCTTAAAAACTAGAAAAGATAAAAAAACATTTACTTTTTTTAGATTAGTTTGCTTTCATTATTTTGCTCTGATATATTGTGAAAACACCAAAAACATAGATTATATTTCCTTTGATAGTTAGTTTGTTTAATCAAGATCATTTTAATTCATTTTGCATGACCATCAAAAACCCACAACAAGAAAAGACATATGGTTTTGATCCTTTGGTCCCACAACCCTACGGGCCAGAGTTAATAACAAACATTGATACAAGTTTATGTTTGACAGTCTTACGCACACCTATTACATTTTCTGATAAAATATAACAACTAAATACGCTAAACATCGTTGCTAATCAAGCATACGATTATTGGACTGGGTAGCGGTCCTGAGTGATTTTTCTAGATTCCGTCATGCATGTTTTTAACATGCGATGATTCACTTAACTTCACTTTTAGGATGCGTTTATGAACTGATTTTTCTAAAAATATTTTTGTTTCCTTGGTTCTCCTTCCCTCTTCTATTTTTTCATGTGCTTTAGTTAGTTGTAACTTCCTCTTCTTACCTTGTGCATGAAGGCACATCCCAACCCCAATTATTATATATTCCATGCTTGTGTTCAAGAAAAAGGCTTAAGAATTTTTGTGTATCTTGCATAGTATTGATGCCACAATCCTGCTAGGAATTGCATGGCCAAACTTAGATCCCTTGTGTTATCTCTCTTCTACCTGCATTGCAACCAGACTACCTTCACGCTATCATTGCTCAAACATCTTCTTCTGATGTTGTTCTTGCATTCCTAATTCCTTGGAATCATATGCACACACAAAGAAAGAAAGGAAAAAACTGAGGAGACATACACAGATACAACCGGATTTGCCAAAACTCTTGTTTATCCAGGTTGGAATTACTTGTTTGTTTGCTTTATTTGCCAAATTGTCAATGTTGAATCATTAGTTTCAATTGCATATCAAATAGAGTAGTAAAACCGATCATTTCAATTGATTAGACAATTAAAAGTAGATCAAATCATTAGAAAGTTTTCTCTTAGACATTATCAGGGAAGTTGTGGGGAACAATAGCTCTTATAGGGTCATGATTTGTTCTTCACCTCTGAGGGAGGGTTTGAAGGGTTTTGATTAAATTAGGTTATTTGCTTTAGATTTAGATTCACATATTCGCACAAGTAACCAGATACATCTGACTGATTACTTGTCTTTAGTTTGTTTATCAAATTAGAACGTATTGTTTAAAAACTAGAAAAGATCAAAAACATTTACTTTTGTTAGATTAGTTTGCTTTCATTGTTTTGCTCTGACATATTGTGAAAACACCAAAAACATGATTAGATTTCCTTTAATAGTGATTTTTTTAAATCAATATCATTTCAGTTCATTTTGCATGACCATCAACGACCCACAACAAGAAAAGACGTACGGTTGTGATCCTTTGGTCCCACAACCCAACGGGTCAGAGTTAGTAACAGACATTGTTACAAGTTTACATTTGACAGTCTTACGCACACCTGTTACATTCTCTGATAAATTGTAACAACTAAATATGCTAAACATCATCGCTAATCAAGCATACAATTATTGGACTGCGCAGCGGTCCTGAGCGATTTTTCTAGATTTTGTCATGTGTGTTTTTAACATGCGACGATTCACTTAACTTCACTTTTAGGATGCGTTTATGAACTGATTTGTCTAAAAATATTTTTGTTTTCTTGGTTCTCCTTCCCTCTTTTATTTTTGCATGTGCTTTAGTTATTTGGAACTGCCTCTTCTTGCCTTGTGCATGAAGGCACATCCCAACCCCAATTCTTATATATTCCATGCTTGTGTTCAAGCAAAATGCTTGAGAATTTTTGTGTATCTTGCATAGTATTGATGCCACAATCCTGCTAGGAATTTCATAGCCAAGTTTAGATCCCTTGTATTATCTCTCTTCTACCTGCATTGCAACCAGACTGCCTTCAAGCTACCATTGCTCAAGAATTTTCTTCTACTGTTGTTCTTGCATTCCCAATTCATTGGACTCATATGAACACACAAAGAGAGAAAGGAACAAATTGAGGGGACAAACACAGATACAACCGGATTTGCCAAAACTCTTGTTTATCCAGGTTGTAATTACTTGTTTTTTTGCTTCATTTGCCAAATTGTCAATTTTGAATCATTAGTTTCAATTGCATATCAAATAGAGTAGTAAAACAAATCATTGCAATTGATTAGAAAATTAAAAGTAGATCAAATCATTAGAAAATTTGCTCTTAGACATTATCAGGGAAGTTGTGGGGAACAATAGCTCTTCTAGGTTTATGATTTGTTCTTCACCTCTGAGGGAGGGTTTGAAGGGTTTTGATTAAATTAGGTTATTTGTTTTAGATTTAGATTCACATATTCACACAAGTAACCAGATACATTTGATTGATTACTTGTCCATAGTTTGTTTATCAAATTAGAACACATTGTTTAAAAACTAGAAAAGATCAAAAACATTTACTTTTGTTATATTAGTTTGTTTTCATTGTTTTGTTCTAATATATTGTGAAAATGCCAAAAATATAGATTAGATTTCCTTTGATAGTTATTTTTTTAATCAAGATCATTTCAGTTCATTTTGAATGACCATCAACGACCCAGAACAAGAAAAGACGTATGATTGTGATCCTTTGGTCCCACAACCCAACGGGCCGGAGTTAATAGCAGACATTGATACAAGTTTACGTTTGACAATCTTACGCACACATGCTACATTCTCTGAGAAAGTAGAACAACTAAATAAGCTAAACATCTTTGCTAATCAAGCATATGATTATTGGACTGGGCGACGGTCCTGAGTGATTTTTCCAGATTCTGTCATGCGTGTTTTTAACATGTGACAATTAACTTAAATTCACTTTTAGGATGCATTTATAAACTGATTTGTCTAAAAATAGTTTTGATTGCTTGGTTCTCCTTCCCTCTTCTATTTTTGCATGTGCTTTAGTTAGTTGGAACTATCCCTTCTTGCCTTGTGCATAAAGGCACATCCCAGCCCCAATTATTATATATTCCATGCTTGTGTTCAAGCAAAAGGCCTAAGAAATTTTTTGTATCTTGCATAGTATTGATGCCACAATCCTGCTAGAAATTGCATGGCCAAGCTTAGATCCCTTATGTTATCTCTCTTCTACCTGCATTGCAACCAGACTACCTTCAAGCTATCATTGCTCAAGTGTCTTCTTCTGTTGTTGTTCTTGCATTCCCAACTCCTTTGACTCATATGATCACACAAAGAAAGAAAGTAACAAACTGAGGGGATAGACACATATACAACTGGATTTTCCAAAAATATTGTTTATCCAGATTGAAATTACTTGTTTGTTTGCTTCATTTTCAAAATTGTCAATTTTGAATCATTAGTTTCAATTGCATATTAAATAGAGTAGTAAAACAAATCATTTCAATTGATTAGACAATTAAAGGTAGATCAAATCATTAGAAATTTTGCTCGTAAACCTTACCAAGGAAGTTGTTGGGAACAATAACTCTTCTAGGGTCATGATTTGTTCTTCACCTCTGAGGTAGGGTTTGAAGGTTTTTGATTAAATTAGGTTATTTGTTTTATATTTAGATTCACATATTCACACAAGTAACCAGCTACATCCGATTGATTACTTGTCTTTAGTTTTTTTATCAAATTAGAACGCATTGTTTAAAAACTAGAAAAGATGAAAAACATTTACTTTTGTTAGATTAGTTTGCTTTCATTGTTTTTCTCTGATATATTGTGAAAACACCAAAAACATAGACTATATTTCCTTTTATAGTTAGTGTGTTTTATCAAGATCATTTCAATTCATTATGCATGACCATCAACGAACCATAACAAGAAAAGACATATGGTTGTGATCCTTTGGTCCCACAACCCAACGGGCTGGAGTTGATAACAAACATTGACACAAGTTTACGTTTGACAGTCTTACGTACACCTACTACATTCTTTGAGAAAATAGAACAACTAAATAAGCTAAACATCCCCGCTAATCAAGCATACGATTATTGGACTGCTCCTAGCAACAGGGTTTGATTACGCACATGACCATAATAGGGCCACAACCTCCATGAGTTTTTGGTTGTGATCCTCAGATCCCGCAACCCAACGGGCCTGCTAATCAATTAGATATCGACACTGGTTTGTATGCTTCATTATTTAGGTCATTACCACTTCCACCTAATATCATTGTACAAATTTCATTATTGAATATAACAACCGATCAAGCTAAGACCTTCTGGACTAGACTAGAAAATCATCCATAGTTCATGTGGCTCCATTACGCCTATCATTCTTACTTCCATGACCTTGTCTGGAAATCTATACGAGGCGCCCGTAGGTCACTTTCTGCATGTTCAATAACCAGCGAATAGAATCTCGGTAAAGCTCGATATTGACTAGATTCTCGGAGCAGCTATCATATCATATCGATCAATCACACCACTTCAGGGTAGGAGAGCATTTTTTGCCTTAGATTCACAAATCTCGTTATTGTGTGTCGAAGATATAAGGTTGCCTCATTAGCTTATCCATCATCGTCACACATACACATCCATTTCTATTTGACACCAACTGTCTCGGCACGACCTCGAGAAGTCGGGTGGGAAGAAGGTCACATGTTGATTTTCTTTTATACAAAAACCAACGAGACAAGTGACTATGTATGCAATAATTTTTTGGTTCCTCTAATTCACAAAGCATTAAGTACGTGCAAAATATCTAAGCCTAGAAAGGGAGTTGCAGATACTTTTCCAACGAATTCGTGATATGATGAAGAATATAAGGTTGTCAAGAGAGATTTGAGGGAAAGTGAGAGGAGCAAAGAAAATAAAAATAAATATGTGAAATTAGTACAATATAAAAAAGAAAGCTATGTGAATATGAGGAGGAAAGAATTCATTTCTCTTGGAAAACACAATCCCAAAGGCTTTTGGAGGGAGCTGTGACAAGAAAAAAACATACAAAAATAGTATCACATATGCTCAATGGTTAGAATATGCGAAGATCCTCTATGAGCAGTCTCAACAGAAGGATATTCCTCCCATAATTAATACCTTGATTGAGCTTTTCTCGGTGGCAGACATCAAACAGGGCATAAATAATTTTTAAAGTGGGGTGTGGAGGTCCTCACTATGCACATCAGAAAAATATTCAATGATATCAACCAAAATGGCTTCCCTTTGGAGTGGACGAATAGTGTTGATATTAATCTATTTAAAAGTGGTGATATCAGTAATCCATCCAATTACAACAACATTATGGTCAATCCTCTCCTTGATAAAATTTTTGGGGGCATGATAAAATGTCAAATCAACATTTAGACCAAAAGAGAGGGTAAAAGAGCAAAAGGGCAAGTAGGCTTCCGACCTAGACATTCAACCATCAACCATTGCATCACTCTTAGGCTCTTGATTGAAAAGGTATGGGACACCCAAGGAGAGGAAGATTTTTGTTGCTCTTTTTATTTTTAAGAAAGATTTTCACACGGTACTGATAGACAGACTTTGGAACATGATGGAGGAACTTGGGATTCCATATGAGTTTAGAGCAGCAATGCATAGGCTTTATAAGTAGGTTAGAGCTAAAATCAGAACCAGAGAAGGTATGTCAGAATTTTTTGGTAGTGACATTGGTGTCAAGAAAGGTTATCCTCTCTCTCCCACTTTGTTTGGCTTATACATTAACAGGTTGGAAGAATGGATAAACAAAGCTGAGGGAGGGGGCATACAGTTGGCAAGTTATGTGGTGAAGTTACTCTTATATGTCGATGATCTTATTCTAATCTCTAAAACAAATCAAGGATTGAGGGATCATTTGAAAGCCTTAGAAATATTTTTCCAAGAATTCAAGATGTAAGTGAACATTAGCAAAATTAAAGTCGCGATTTTTTCTTTAAAAACAAAAGAGAAACAAATTAACTTTCTTTTTAAGGGGATCCCATTGGAAATTGTAACATAATACAAATAACATGGGATTGATTTCCACAACAAGCTTAGTTGGGAGACTTGTAGAGCTAAAAGGATTCATGGGGGTTGTAAAGCTTCTTACCTATTTCAAAATAGGTGTAGGATGGCTGAACTTTGGGACTGGAAAACTAAGAAAACCCTTTTTGGATTGTTGGTCATCCTAATGACCCTTTATGGTTGCAAAGTATGAAGGAGTAGCATGTCAAATTATGGGTGGAGACAATTAGAAAGAATCCAAAAAAATCTAATCACAAGCACTCTTAAAGTCAAATCAATAGTCCCTTATGAGATCCTATTAGCTAAAGATGGTACTTTCCCGATGGAAGCATCATCAATAACTCAGTTGCTAAGTTATATGAACAAGGTTGAAAGCATGGATAATCATCACTGGCCCAAAATGGTTGTGGAGGAAAAATTAGAGAGTAGAAAGTAAATTTGGATGAAGGAGAACAAAAAATGGATGAACAAATGGGGCATCAAGTTTTAGGAGTTTCCTAACAACAACATGGAAATAAAAATTGTGTTAGAAAAATTTAGGACTGCCATGTGGACGGAGCAGATTGGTCGAAAGAAAGCATAGTACATCAAATAATTTAACCCCACTTGGGAGCATGATGAAAAAATCTTATCTAGGGGCAGCTAACAAGGGTAAATCAAGGATTTTAGTGGCTCAACTGAGGACCAAATCGCATCATATTCAATGTAAAAGTAGTAGATGGACTATAGCCAAGGAGGATTGGGAAACGAAAACTTGTCGTTTTTGAAACAAAGGGGTGGTAGAGATGGAATGGCACTTCATCATGGAGTGTTCAACTTATGATGATATTTGTATCCAGTATGAAAATGAATTGAAGGTGGATAAATTAAATGATTTATTTTAAGAAACAAGACTTGAAAAGATCGCGGTTTTGTGCTCAAGATCCACAATAGAAGATCAGATATTGAAAAGAGTCTGAAATCATCTTAAAGTCTTAGTTTTTGGTCCCATATAATCTTTAGTATCATGTACGTCATTAAAATATTTCATTTCATTTCAAGCCTATTTAAGGCTTTAATAAATCCCCCACCCATTCAATGTGAGATTTTAATCCCCACGTAGTAATGCAAAGAGGTGAGTGTTTAGGGAGATTCGGACCCCCAACCACGTGTGTTCTAAAAATAGCCCTTATCCGTCACACCATAAAGGGTCACTTAAACTATAAAAGGTCTCCTTTTTCATTTGTATAAGCACAAGTTTGTGCCTGTGCTAGAGCCTTAATAAGGAAGTTTTGTACAAGGAAGTTTTGTACAAGGTAGTTTCTGAGGCACTTAGGAATAGATTGGGTCTTCAAAGTAAACTGAAAAGTTGTCCAGAATTCAGTGATGCTCCTTGCAAAAATATTATTTTCCCATCTTAGAGATTTTGTGGTGAAGTTTTATGTTACGTAAGTCACTACAATGCCTGAATTTCCATTTTGAAGCCATAGGGAAAACATCTCATTGGAGTAAAACTACAGGATATATGATCTTCTGCATTGAACATTGTAAGCCAAGATATTGTGTCTCGATGGTCATGGAGGAGGTTATTATTCTTCTAAAGACTAGTTCAAATTCATACGAATCACTTGGCATCAGGTTATTGTTCTTTTGAAGACCAGTTCGGATTCAGATGAATCAACTAGCATCATGTTCATTGTAACACATTCACAACTTCATTTGTAAGTTTGTATTAGATTTACAAATAGGAAGTTTTTAATGAATCGATTCAATATTTGAACTCGAAGATGTAGGTGTTTGTTTTAGCCTAAATCCGTTATCAACCGCGTGCAGTGTGTGTCCATTTTTACATTGAAATTTTTATTAAGTTGATAATTTGGTAGAATGAAATAAGTAAATCAACAAACTGCCTATAGGGTTCCAAGATCAGTGAAAAAATTTGGTTCTATTTTCGGATCACCTTCCTCTTCTCAACTTATAAATCTTGTGAAATGGTGCAATCATTCTAACCCTAACCTATATATTCAGTTATATTATTTCAATAGATTTTCTATATTTGGATTTGATCTAGACATGTTTATAAAATATCTATATTTACCATATATTTTTATTTTAGATCATCTTTACATATAGCATATATCTTAGTTAGATTAAAAGCTTAGTTTTGATATTACATTTTGGCCAGCCCACTTATTATTATTTTTTATAATCAATATAGGGCTTCGTACCTTGCTTATAGGGTATTGGATTTATGAATATGATTTATATTAACATAGCTCTATTGGGTTTTCTAAAAACACTAATTTACTTTTAGATCCTTCACATAACCAAAATGGACAATATTACCCCATCCTCCTCCAAAGAGTTGTTTAGTGATAGAGCTTGTATGAGTTAATGATATGAGAATCATAACAATACATAAAGGAAAATCATGCTCAAGTACGTCATTTGCTACATACTTTCCAAAAAATGAAATTTTTAATAACACTAAGATAGGAAAAACTCAAGGGGAACCATCAGGCAATACAAATCCAATTTCTACTAGATCCCCTTCCCCTTTAGGTGTTACTACTCAAATGTTTAATCAAGCCTTACCCTCACCTAACATTCCAATTATGGGGGCGTCAAACATGGTCCACAAAGCTACTATATATGGCCTCTACAACTAGATCTCGTCCATCCCATACGGCTCAAGATCCTATTCCTAATACCTATATCCAACAACTTCAATATGTGCAAGAAAAAATAGCTCTTTTTTTCTCAAAATCGATCATAAACCACTATGACTTATTAGGTGACTTAATGACCTACTATCCCTTGAGGTTATTACTTATCCATTACCACTTTGGTTTTATCCACAATAGTTCTGATTCTATGGTGGTAAGACTAATCCACAACAACACCATTCTACCTTCAATGTGTCTTATATAAACTATATACGTAACAATACCTTATAAAATATTTTTGCATAGCCTAAAATAATATGCACTAGATTGGTTCTATACGCTCCCCCCAAGTTTTGTAGGAAATTTCAAGCTATAGATGACATATTTCTTATTCATTTCTCAATCAATATTGGACGATGTATATCTTTTTCACAATCCACTTGAGTCAAACAAGAATCTCATGAAAAGGTTGCAAACTATGTACTGTAATATAAGACTTTTCTTTCTAAAGGGCCTAAATACATAAAGGAGAATGAATTATGAACTATTCACGACTAGTATTATTCCAAAGCTATAAGAAATATATATTTTCTTTAACTATTAATCCTTTTAGGACCTATGCCAAATATTCATAGTATATTATACTAAAGCTCCCATCAGCCAAAAACTTTACTTATGAGATCACACCTTCACCTAAAAAAAATGAATTCCAAGAATATACCTCACATAAAGGAAAGTCAACTAATAACAAAAAAATTGAAACTGTGAATGTGACACAGTAAACTCCTACATCAAGTCTTACAATAGCCATCCACAACGATATAACTATTTGACACAACCTCTTCACAATATTTTATTGAAAATCCTCAATTGTAATCTAATTCAACTCCTATCATTATTAACATGATAAAACAATGAGGACCAAATTGATGAAATGGTGTCTTATGACTATCACCAATGCAGTGGACATGCTACAAATAAATGTTTCATATTATGAAAAAAGATATAAGAAATCATTGATAACGAGACATATATCCATCCGCTAACAAAAATTTCTCTTAACCCGATGCTTGAATGAAGTTATTTACAAATTTAATACTAGATCATGTAGAAACCAACAAAAACAAACAAACATATATGGCTTATCATACATAAGCTCTTTCACCGACATATGTGGTTGATGCTCATCTATTTTATAGTATCATTGGTGTCACTTGAAGTATATCAATAATAACACCACCTATTACCTATTACCCTTTCTGGTTCATATATTCCTTCAAATGATGAGAAAACATATAGACTGATATTTATGTATGCATACATTGATTCATAGCCAATTCAAAGTGTTATGGTAGATAATGGATCTAGCCAAATATTTACACAATTGAGCTTTTGACATCTCTTGGTTTTGCTACACAAGACCTTGTGGGTGCGACATAAGGAGTTCAATGATTTAATGGACATAAGAAGATGACTACCTAGTTTCTTATAGTCCCTTAAGAGAAACATGGGTACCAATACGTTATTAAATCATCAAAATGATCTTGGATTTACAAGTGATATCTATTGTTCCATAGAAATCCACATTGCATATATGTTTAAAGTATGTAGATAATAAACATGGTTGTAACCATTCCTAGCTTAGCATACACGAGGACCCTATTTGGTTGATCTTGTTAAATTTTCTAATTGATACTCCATAGAAAATGTGTCTTACCGAGGCATGACCTAATTTGTGGAAAAACAAACACCATGCTTGAAATCAATTTTGTATACATATTCCATAACACTCTATTGCAACTTAAAGTATGATTAGATGATGCCAAACACATTGTGACTCTTAGATATCCGTGGAAACATCTGAGTGTTATCAAAGCCATGCACGATACACAATAGTTATGTAGTGACCATATGAGCACGCATCTTAAGGGAAATTGATGCATTTTTCATTTTCACCAATATCCTATGACTACTATGTATTCTTATGAATTGAACATATTTTCACATCACACCACTAAGGACAATAGTACATAAATATCAAATAATTGCACTAGATTTGGGAGGACATCACCCATTGATGAGCATGACTAATTTACATTATATGTTTTGTGGGATTATATCATTGACATGATTATTGGTTGTAATGTTAAGGCTATCCACATAAGATCTTGTAAACACAATCTCTTAGCATGACACTTGAATATTAGACATTTGTGGTCCCCTATTTATGCACTAGGTAGTTACTCAATTATTCAACACATGATTGTTGAAGGAACAATTGTTACCAAGGAAATTGCCTTGCTAATTTTCCACCATTTATAGCCTATTCCCTAATTGGTCATTAACATCAATTATACTTAATAACTATATGTTCTCATTATCCTATTCCATAAATACAAAAAATACAATCTTTTAAAAATATGAAACTAAGACCTACACATGACATGTTTGATCATTATATAGATTTAAGTCTTATGATCATTTAGTATTTATCATTCTATAATACCTTTAACATGTAGGTTTCATAGAAAAAATCGTGTAGTTATAACCCACTGATATTAAACACCTTATTAGTTCACATATCCTATCACCTTAGGGGCATGTATACACTAAGGGGGCATCTTAGAAACTAAGTCTACTTTGATCATATAGATATTAAAATACAAATTCTTATAGTCTTATATTCATAGGGATGTCTACCACATTTGGGGGATGCCCACGCTACTGTAATTTACATAATTAAACTTATGACAATCATATATTCATGCATGATTTTGTTATATATACAACACTAAGAGTGATTATCTTACACTACTTTACTCATTACTATACTTTTTATTTCGTGCTTTATCTAATGTTCACACTACATACTTCAAATAATTGATTAGACCATGCTTCATGCTTATATACATTTATCTCTTGATAATTATGTTGATTTACTACATAATTCTACAACAATTCACTACTATTGGCATTATGATCCTTTTTTCTACCTAACATTGTTTCTTACCATATTTATTTCTATAACTACTAAACTATCTATTCGATAATCATATGTATATTGTGATTTGACTAATTAGGGAACTTGTGTGTTACATTTGTAGACACTAGTTTTTGGTGTAACTCCTCTCCTTCACCTTGCATTCGCTCTCCCTTGTTACACTTACTCTCTCGAATCCATTTTCCCCCCAAATTAAACAAATCCCATTTCCCAAATAATGCATGTTCAATTAATTAATCTTATAACTTAATTGATCCCCTTTAGCATACTTAAATCTCATTATATGCTAAATAATCAATTATTCCAATTAGGTCATATCACCCCCATCTTATAATTAAATAATCCAAAAAACATACAAATCAAGAGAACCCCGCATGCTCCCCATTTAATTCAATCAAAATCAAAACAAATCCCCCACCTAAAAATCAATCTCCCAAAATGATTAATTCATGAACCTGTTAGCATATGGATTTGCACGCATGCAAATGACATGCAACAGTGTGGGAACGAAGTCCTTCCTCAATGAAGGTGAGGCTGCCTTTATTGAAAACCAAAACTGTATTTACATTTGTACATTCAAAATTTTATGTGGGGGGTGTTTTGAAACATCAATGGAAAGAAAAGTGAATGAAGGAGATAGAATGAAATGAAGGAAAGGAGTGGAATGGAATGAACTGAAATAACATGCAAGAGTTAGGTAAAAACAAAGCCTAATATTGCATGAAGAGGAAAGATGAATAACCAACACAAATAAAACAGAGTTTGAGTTAGTTAAACAAGAACGTGTAAAAGGGAACACACATGAGCAAGTAGATAAACAGAGCTTGATCACTGTGAACTTAGAACAACTGATTAATAATGTTGACAATAAGATCAAAGATAATATTTGCATGCAAGATTTAAACACCTAACATCTAATGAACATAAGAACACCAAATGTTACAAGAGACAATGAATGAGACACAAAGTTCTTATTCCATTAACTCCAAAATGTTTTTCACAAAATAACACAAAGTTTCTTCCTGAAACAAAGCTTGCACAAAATTATTCTCTTCTCCTCTCTCAAAGTCCACTTTACAAATGAGCCCCTCACTTCCTTTTATAACCCAAAAGTTGGTTACAAAGTAGTTAGGGTTTTACATGATCATTAAATAAGGCACTTAAGTGACCTTTGACTTTTTCTAACCAACTTTATTAAAGACAACCCAAAAATAGAAATTACTTAAAATATCCAATGTTCCCCAAATAACAACACATTTTAAAATATACAATAATAACTACTGCCTTATCCATTGAAACGGGGTCCGCCTATCTCAAACGTATGAGAAATGGACTCTCCCACTTCACTAGATACCAAGAAAATCAACTCCCTGCACCACCGGTGAATTTAGGATCCGCTGCTTTTGCCAGTTGGAAGGATCTAAACCTTTCCAAAGTTTCAAACATCTTTTCTTCTTCTTGAGGTTCACTTGGCTGAAGAATAGCCTCACAAAACACCTGCAATTCAAGAATTCTACTTGGCATATCATTTAAATTAACAATTTTAGACACAACATTCTCAAACAAGTTCTTCAATTTGATACACCGCTCCATGGAAACTGACGAGAAATTGTTGGCGGGAGTGTACATGTCCTTAAACAATCGTAAAAATTGTTCTTCCACCTGCTCCGATGAACACCTTTGATTATTCTCATTTACTAGGTTACAAGGAATCTTAGCCATGAACTCCTGGATCAAAGAGAGTGAAGTGAAAGCTTCATTGCACATGCTCTCATAATGGATCATAGAATCCTCAAGAAGTGTCTTTCTTGATTTGAGATGCAAACACCAAAGAAAACGTGTCCCTCGACATTCAAATTCGAGAATTCCTTCAATGGCTAAAAATGAAGATTCCATACTTGTCATCTCCTATAGACTGGGCAATATCTCATTCAAATTTGATATGTTAGAAACAAAAGTTTCCTTGAAAGAAAGAATTGGATCAAGATATGCACTGATATCTTCATGAAGCTGAATTGCGGCCTTGATTGTCTCCCTGGCCTAAAATGAGAATCTCCGAAAGCCAAGTTTTAGTGACATGGCCCAACGTGTTTATTTCCTTTAACAAATTGAGAGTTTCTTCATCAGGGGTAACCACTGCATCAGGTACTGGGAAAGTGGATGATATGGGATTTATCAGATGTTGAACATACTCCACCAATTGATTCTTTTCGGCCTTGAGCAGAGAGTTTTGAGACTTATATTTCTCAAGTATCTTTAGCACAATATCAATTGAATCTCTAGCCATCGCCATGTCACTTTCCAATGTAGATCTTCCCAAGTCTCAGTCTGGAAACTTCATAATCGGCATAGATGTCATAACATCGCGCTCCTTGTCAACTTGTGGGATGGTAAGATTTGCAAATCTGTTTCCATCATCATCCACCATTATTTGGGAAAGCACTTTAGGCTTCTTGGAAATGACATCATTCGAAAGTTTGAAAAGGGCATCAAAATCAATGTCAATTGCCTTGACAACTCTCTTCCTTTTCTTGATTTCGGAATCAACCCAAGAAGGAGTATCTTTCACTATTTCAGCATACAAGAATCCTAGAGCTTGAAGCAATATTCTCATTGTTTCCGACATCATGAGATCCTTACAAGAATCCTTTCAACAACCTCAATTTGAGGAGAAATAACCTCAATATCCACCTCCTGATCATTCGGGAGATTTTGGGAAATCTCTTCATGAATTGTAGCTGTTCCGAAGTATTTGATATTTAGAACTACTTGCACTTGAGTGGGTCTTGTGTTCGAAGGCATGGCTAAGGATCATTTGCTACCCAGCTTCTAAGTGCAATTAACGATGTGAGTAGAAGAATCTCTACTCGAGGTAGAAAATCCAGACACACGGTCTCTTTCCTTCTTCTAGGGGCTTTGGACCCTTAGATTCTCTCACCTCGTGACACGTCGCTCGGTGAAGTGGATTTTGGCAACCATTCCTTTCTTGCTTGTTGTGTATGATTGGATGGTACACGAAGGTTGATTGAGAAGAAACCTTGGTCGAATGGAGACCTCCTGAGTATAGGCAATTTTTGTGATCCCGAAACATGATCTTGAAATTGATTGAAATTTGGCAAGTTCCTTGTCATACCAAGATATGCTTCTTTCGAGAATTGGTTGATTCTTGGCATCAAGAGAAAATTCATCTCTCTTGGTCCAATCAATTCGATGGCAATGGTGTAAAGGCAACTGGCATCATATGAGGGATCAATGACGACATCCTCATCATCATTTATGAATGAATCTAGAGGGTTCCTGATGTGAAAGGCCTTGATCTGAGCAAGTTAGGCGAGAAAACTCCCGTCTTCTTATCTTATGTTCATCTGAACAGGAGTTGCCCAGAAATCCTCCATGGTAGGACTATGTTAGATACTTCGCTCCAAGGATCTTCTACATATATCCATTGATATCGAACTGGGCTCTCTTCACATATGGATGAATAGTGATGAGGGAAAACTCCTTTTCCATGAGTTGTGCACTGAATAGATTTGGACATTGATATTCTCCGATTTGGATTGGGAAATGAATTCCTGGACGGTGCTTGTCACTAAGAAGACAATGAACTTGGAATAATTGTCGCGCAAGCTCCATTAATGCCCACTTGTCACTGACATACTTAGGAAGCTTCCACGGGTAGTACCAGCAAAGCCACTCACGCGAATGTAGGAAAAAGATGAAAATTGAATAAACCATGTTCCCCATTGGGAAATGACATCTCATGGCCTCTTTGGAAAACCTTTCCTCAATATTCCGATTCAAGTTTCAAATCACACGGAAGGTGAATGCATCGTTAACTCTTCTAAAATGATGAGAACTATTTTTGAAACTTAGCTGCGGATAATAATGGAAGACACGTTATTTGATGACCCCATGACTCCCTCTCGTTTCAAGTCCCGAAAATAGCTTTCTTCGTGCCACTGCATAAGTCAGATATGATGTCATGTATAAACATCCAGTCATTTTCACTTCTATCAATTGCTTGTGAATGGTGTATCACTAATGATGGTGGCCCAATCCACAAACTCTCTTCTTGGCAAGGATGATACAGATAAACTGGTACATCCATGGGTGGAAAACCCTTGCAGAAGGTAAACCAAAAACTTGACTTAGGAGAGTGATCATGTCTCTAATTTCTTCCACGAACTCAACGCGGTACAATTCTTTGGGGACCTGTCAATCCGAGGTCTCTTGGTTACGAGCCAGTTTTTGTTGACCATTTTGCTCCATCTCAGGGGTTCTTCATCCCAGAACTCTTGCGCCGATTGGCGAGTGATATCCGCATTTTCGGGAAAGTCAGGTATGCCGAGCAACTCCTCAATGTGTTCAGGTGTGATTAAGAGGAAAGGCTCGCGATTGTCTTTGAAAATTCCTCGTCTCTCAGGGTCGTAATGCTCCGCACAAGCAATCACCAATTCCGGACACTGCACCGAGACAGGGAATGTTGCTGCTTGGGGTAGGCCACTGTGGTAAAGTCTATCTGAGAAAATAGTTTTGCCTTCAGTTTTCACTCGCTCGCAAAACTGTTGCACGCTGATGTGATCTAGATTCGTATCAGTGATGTTGTCATATGCTAACTTAATGGAGCTAGGAGGAATAATTCCTTGGAATTCATATTTCAGGGCAGATTTGTTAGATTTCTCCACTGGGTTCTTCAATCTTCCCGTAGATTTGGTTTTTTCGGCCATTATGAATTTAATGAATTTAACAGAAAAGTAACTTAGGCACGCCAGACGATGCAAACGGGGCCGGGTCTCAGTCTCCAACACCCCATCAATGCAAGAAAAATATTTTCCGTTATTATATTATTATTATTATTATCAAAAATAATAATAATAATTGTCTCGAATTACAAAATATTTTTTTCTTAATAAAACTGAGCAATCTTTGGATTACAATTTTCAATTTTATTTATTTAAAATAAATAAAATCACCCGGTTTTAATATATCAATACAAACAAATCGAGACTAAGCTCGGATTCTAATTCTAACAATAACAATTAAAATCTCCCGATTTTAATATTTTGCGTATTTCCTTTCGTTCTTCTTCCCTCAGCGTATGGAATTTACTGGATGCGTGAAGAAGAAAAAAATATTCTTTTGGCTGGGAAGGAATTTGAAAACAGTTTGCTACTTGTTTATATTGTTCTTGGCACGCGTGGCTCCTGCCCTTTCAAATCAATGTGTAAACAGCTGCCTCCTACAACCTCCACGTGGGCTGTTTTCTTTCTCCTGGCTTTAAGTAAATAATAAAATGAATTTGTTTTTAATGCTGTCCCTTTCTCCTCCCAGGCGTGTGGAGTAACCACTCAGAAAAACAAATGCCTTTCTTTTCCTGCCTTCCCACGTGGAATGTTTGAAATGTTTTGGAGTTTCCTCTTTGGCTGGTGCGTGGAAACAAGGAATTGTCTTCTTTATTTAAACTAAAACAAGTACTTCCTTTCCTTCTAGCTGTCCACTCCTCCTTTGCTGGCTGCGTGGAGCTTTTAATCAAAAAATAAAACAAGTGTCTGCCTTTAATAATTTTTTAAACTGTTCTTGCTTGGCAATGCGTGGAACATTTCTTCAAGCTGGTACGTGAAAACTATTCTTTTCATTGTTTTCCTGGGCATTCTTTATGCTGGGCGCCTTCGTGCAAAACTCATTGACCAATGTATGCGTGGAATCTTCTTGTCTTCAGCTGTCTTTTTCTCCTCCCAAGGCACTGAGTTTGTTATCTTCTTCCTTATGCTGGCTGCGTGTGGAGTGTGGACTGTGTGCTATTCCTTTCCACCTTCATGCGCTGTCCTCCTTCCATAGCTGCGTGGTCTTTCTTTGTTTCCTCTATAGATCTTCTTTGATGAATGCGTGAAGCTTGAAACCAAAACCAAAAACCTTCTTGTATTTCTTATTCACAATGGCATTCGGAGAATTGAGGGATGTAATAAAAATATTACATTTCCTAGAGAGAATAAGAAGTAATCCGAAGCATGACTTTTTCCAACGGGTTTGATGGAGGAAGTTACGGGGATTAACTCCACTTCCTCGCTTGTAGTGGTTTAAGTGTTAGGGAGAAATGGGGAAAGCAACTGGCAATTGCCAACGGGAATGGCAAAATGGGTTGGCAATCCCCGTCCAATTTCCCCATGTGGGAAATTGGAGAATTTTATGCCCGTTTGCCAATCCATGATTTGGCAATTGGTAGAGGAAAACCCCACATGCAGGAAAATTGAAAGAAATTGCCAGGAAAGTGGAAATCCAGGTTCGGGAACCTAGATTGGCTTCGCAGCGTAAGCTTAATTTTCCCCGGCAATTAAAAACTTGTCGAACAAAATTAATTAATATTTATTTAATTAAATACTCTAATATTATTTAAAAATTAATTTTATCAAACTAGAGTAATTAATTAATTAAATATTAATCAAGTAATTAAATATTAATTAATTAATATTTAACATAGTTTAAGACCTGGCGGGAGGAGCTCTTGCTCGAAAACAGACGAAACGAAGATCAAAACGATCACAAAAATGAGACGATCGCGATGAGTTCAATGAACCACGCAAAATAACACTTTGGAAAATTTTCAAATTTTTCATTTTTTTATAAATATTTTAAAACAATTTTGCGAAGTCAAAATTGGCTGATAACAGAACCCCACCCATGAATTTAATAATTCTAAATCCCAAATATATCAAAATCTGACATCAAATTCAAAAATTCAATAGTGGAAAGTGATCAACATGGGATTTACTATTACACCTAACAATTTCCAATCATGCCCCCACTCATATCATATCTTTTCTTGTTTTCAAATCGTGTCCCCAATCCACATCACGCATTTTCTTTTTTTAAAATCATGAGCCTCACAATCAAATGAACTCATAATCATGTCCCATTAAGTAGGGTTACTTTTGCAAACTTGGGTTACTCAATTTTAACCCATATTCAAGCTATAAATATGGCCCTCCCCTCCCTCTGGAATAATAATAATAATAATAAATAATAATACGGAAATTCTAAAAGAAGAAAATTATGAAGCTTGAAGTGGGAAAATTTTAGAAATTCTTGTCAAAATTTGAGAAAACAAGGAATAAGTTTTGAAGCCATGGCAAACCGTTGACACTGTAGCTAAGGATATTATCAATCTCTCCCACATGTTCTATTTCTCCACTCATTATACTGGGCATATTGTATTTCTCTACCTCTACATGCTATCTATTGTTCATTTTTTTTATTTCCATCAAGTTCTGACATAGGGGTTGACATCCTCCAAGGGGGTTCACAGCCTCTTGGAACCAGCATTGTCCGGGGGCAACCCCTGCATATCTTGATCTAATCATATATGTTCGAGTTTTTGCAAGGATTATCACACATCTCTTTTTGACGCCCGTAGATCCATATCCACATCCGAGGTACTGAGCCCTCCATCATTCGAAGTTGTTGGTAGCTTCCAATATCGACATTCACCCACACGAGAACAAAGTTTCTTGTACAACAACATACTTTTCCTACATTGAGATATTGTCTGATTTGATTGCTCTAGGTAGTTGTGTTATTGTATGCTTTAAATACTATGTGATCTTGATTGTTTTGACTGCTTTAGGAACTTGTTATTTACATACCTTGGTTACATTATGAAATTTTCTTATTTGACTACTCTAGGAACTTTTGTGATTATATACTTTGATTGCTATGGAATATTGTGTGTTGTGTTTTCTGTATACAATTGTATGATCTATGTTTTATTTTCTCTATACACATGTCTCATATATTTTGTGTTAATGTTATACACTTGTATGCTTTATTCTTTGTTTTCTCTATGCACTTGTATGCTCTATTAACTCATATATTATTATTGTATATGCATAATATTTCATTACTCATTTGCATTATGATTACTCATTGGGTACTTTTACCATCTCTTGATTCTTGGACACATTACTTACTATATATTTATATCAAAATGAATCTCCTATGTTATATTTATTATCTTGATCAAGTTATTGTTGTTAGATACACATTGGTTGTGACATACTTTGCTTGTGAAATCAATTTCTTAGACACACATTTATTATGATATATATTGTGTACGAAACATAAGACATATATAGTACACTTTTTTGAAACACATATATTATTTGACATACTTTCGTAGTACACATTACTTGATTACATTTTTTTACTCTAGGCCCTTTAGTGCTCAAATATCACCTCTTTGCAAATGAGTGAAGGAATGAGGATTATTCATTATGGTGATTATTATTTCACAAATTAGCATCCAATTTGAGGTAACAAATGAGAAGGATTTTAGGATTATTGAAACCCAGGGGAGATACCCTCAAAAACTTTAGAATAGAAAAATAATAGAATATTAATTAAATAAGTTGAATAGGCCTAACAAACAAGCTTAGCTACAACAATTTCCCACCCAATTCGTCATCACTGATAAGATAATCACAAGTTCATCACAATTAGGAAAAGGTAGCAGATATACAATTTTTAAAAATGAAAGATATCTAGAATTTGGATGCTCATTATTCAAAAACAAATAAAATTGACATGGAGAAGGTTACAGACCTAAATCCACAATTATAATAATAATTATCTCTAAATAATCTACAAGACTAAAAGGATATATCATTATGACACTAAGATTAAATGTAAGTATTGATAAAATTTTGGTCAAATGAACCTTCATTGGTTTCTTGAATCCATTAGGTATATAATTTCCATAATTTCAGTATATTATATACCAATAACAACCAAAGAGACACAACAATTTACATAATTTATAAAAAAATCCATCATAATTCAAACTCACAATGTTAATGTAGGATATTCATTTTCCTTGTATTTGTTTATTAACTTAGATCTTTCCTACGCTCATGTGATATGCTTGCTTAGGTGTACCAGTTGTGTTGAGTTAGCTTACTAGTTGTGTGGAGTCAACTCTACTTCCAATATCAGTTAGTGAGAGTTATTCATCATTGATCTAGGTGGTAGTTGCACTTTCCTCCTCTTATATATGTACATCAATTGCATCATTCTATGATATGAAACATTTGAGTTGATTTGGATCCATTTGCCTTGTGAGTTCTTGATCATATTGCATCTTATTGTAAGTTATTCCAATTTCCATAATTGATCGTGCATTTGTTTTTCATCAGATATCCTCCCGGAAACTCTAATATGGTATCAAATTGAGGTTACACATTCACCTCCTATATGTACATCTCTTGCATTATTATGTTTTAGTGTATTGAGTTGGAGCCATTTATGCATTATTGCAATTATCTCTCTTGTATTTTTCGTAATTTTTAGTATTGTATGCGTGCTTTATTTTTTCTTGGAAAAATTCATGTCTCGCATCATTCACATGTTCATTCTTCGAACGAGAAGGTTTGTGGCACTTCTCTAAGAAATGATGTATAAGATGCGATTTGTAATATGAAATCTGTTAAAGCTAGCCTAACATTGGATATCTAGTGAGAAATCTAATGCAAGTTAAGATCCAAGTGTGTTTGTCCTAATCTACTAAAAATTCTAAAATAAATCAAATAGTTAATCCTATTTTTGGTGTTTTTATGATTTATAGGTGTAATTTCTATAATTAAACTAATCGAGAACTTAAATAAGAAAGAATCTAATTCAACAGTAAATCTAGGGTCTAATCTTAGAGATGGGAAAATACTAGAGCATGGGTAGTTTCAAAATACTAAGCTACAAACATGAAATTGAGGATGCAATCTAATAAATACTCTTTTCATTTCTCTTTTCAATGGGTTTCTAATAAAACCTAAGTAAATATAATTAATCTAAGATATGTAAATAAACAATTCAATTCGAATCAAACCTCTTTCTGTAAGCAGAATGGAGTTGAATATAGATTTTCCTTGCTTATACCCCTAATAAACTAATCCAGTTGATTCTATTTGTTGCTAGTATGATGAAAGTGATGTAGTAGGAAGAGATCAAAATATATATTATTGTTGATGAGCAATAAACAATAGATTTGTGTCTATTAGAAGGGAGTCAGAAGACTGATCCAGGAACACTTGTATTCTTTTTATGGATAACAGTAGTAAAAAAGATCCTTGTAGGTGGTTTATAAGGGAAGAAATCTCCCTTGGGCTTAGCCTTGCTTTATTTGAATCAAAAAATAATAGTAGAATTAATGTTTTTTGGAAATAAATAAATAAATTTTTGGGGGATATGAATGAGTGCATGATTTTTGTTAATATTAAATCTTCTAAGAGATCCAATTCCTAACTCAAGATAAAAAAAATATGGTTGATGTTTGACCATAGGTGATGAAATCAAGTGAAAATGGGAAGTAGAAGTGAAATGGGGGTTAAAAATGATGCAAAATACATATAAGGCCTAAAATTAGGATAAAAATAATACATGTAACTAAGACGGAAATATAAATTTTCTTAGAGGTAGAATTATTGGTTCTAATGAGATATGGTGATGTAATCATTGTGGTAGGGGATGGAACCATTGGTAGATAAATTTGAACCACCGCAGATGAAAAAAAACCACTTTCAATAAAAACAGAGCTTCCATGCATGAAAATAAAATAGCCGCAACACGGGATGAGAACACCACAATGATTGTTTAACAACCACAACAATAGTGTGCTAAGTGAGAAAAGGGGTGGAAAATAGGTGAAAAACATGGAAATTATTCTAAAATGGTCTATAAGGGGTTGAAGAAGAGAAAAGGGATAAAATTAGTCAAGGGTTGATTGTGCAAGTGGTATGAGAATTTTGAAACCTCTTTTCATATTTTTGGAGATCCTCATAGTCATCAATTGGTAATTTTAAATATTGCACCCTAAAAAATGGGGTTTGTATAATCACTTAAATAAAACTTGGAGGACGTGGATTTCTTATTGGATATCTTCTTCATCTTATCTTTAAACTTTAGACACCTCTCATGTGAGTATCTTTGAGCTTCATCCAATTGGATAATTTTATTTATCCTATTACCATAAGGGTCATTTTATTCTTCATTCGGATCCTATAACATTTGAAAAGTGGGGAGCTCCAAATTTTCACGTAATGTGGCACTCATACCATAAACCAATTCAAAAGAACTTTAACCTTTCGATATATTTGTAGTGATCATATCTTCCCAAATGGAAAACCTTAACTTCTCTTCCCACTTCTTTTTTAACTCAAGTGTACTTCTCACAATTCAAATCAAATACTTATTACTGAACTCAACTTTTACATTCCTTTTTAGATAGTAATTTTAAGAATATGATAAATTGATTCCAAAATTTTCTCGCATTTCTAGTAGAGAAGCATATCTCGAATACATGACATTTTTGCTACCACTTTACTAGGTACACCAAATCAATTGATTATATTGTTTTTCATAAAATCAATCACTACCTTGTGAGTTGCATTTTTAGTTGGGAGAACATCCACCCATTTTTAAAAATAATGAATTGCAATAAGAATCTAGTTATTACCAAAACTAGTTTTTTCCACTAATTTCCCCAATGAATTTCATTCCTTACTAATGAAATGAAGCCTCAATAACTATTGAAACACGAGGTAGAACACTAGAATCATTCAATCTTCCTATAAAGTGTTGAAAAGGGTCACATTTCCTTATTTCCTTAGTAACATGTTTAAATAATAAAGGATATCAATAACAAAATATAATAACTTTGTGTGTAGTGACCTTTTCTATGTAAATGCCTCCACAAAATCTACTATTAAATTCTCTTATCAATTTCATATACTCATCTTCATTAACACATATCATAAGATTATTTCTAGATTTCTCCAAGATAATCCTGTTTAAGTTATCACATATCTATGAGGAGGAAGACTATAACATATGTACTATGTTTTATCAAATTTGAGAGGAAAAACTAGATTCTTCAAATACTATATGATGTTTAGGTACAAATTGATTTAACCTAAATGGTTGGTTCTGTAGGGGTAGTAACCAATGATAGCCCATCCTAATCAATTGTTTTCTAAGGCTAATTGCAACATGTTGTCATGCTAAATGTATAGCATGAAAAATTTAAAATTTTGGTCATGACAACCAAACCCCCACTTGAAATCCCCTTTCCCGGTCATTGTGAACCCTTCCTCAGATCATCCTTTCAATTCATACAACCCCTTTGAGTCTATGCCAACCTCATTCTAGTTGAGAAGAACATGTTAACATGGATTTCAAGCGTTTTGCATGTGCAATGATATTGATTCAAGTAACTTTCATGAACTTTCATGAAGCTACTTAACTATGAGGTGGAAAAGTACTATCAGAAGCACTAAATTGGCTATTTTTAGCCATATTACAACAAAATGACATCCTCTAGAAGTTAATCACAAGGGGTAAACCCACATGGATATTATTTATGAGAAAATTGAAGTGATCCATAGAAGTTTCAAGGAAAACTATGAATGCATATGGTGTCAAGATTTGTTCAAGCAAGACTGGGTCACTACAGGTGCTTGGAATGTGCGGTTCAACAAAGAAAGTGACATTGTTCTGAAGATACATCTAGTTCCAGGAGGAGTTAGGAGATAAAAAATAGTAAATGGAAATCTATTGGATTCCACTACATATTAGGTACATAAGTTTTGATACTAGACCTCACTACACTTCGTGGTAGTTTGGGTCACTGTTATTGCTCCTTTATGCCAAAAGAGTGACTAGGCCTAAAAATAAAAATGCAAGAAGAATCACAACTTGAAAATGGTGGGAATTGATGCATAAGGTGTTTTGGAGTCAAAATCATTTAAGTTTTGACTTTAGAACTCCAATTTTTTTCTCTCTTATATATAATTAGTTTGCTGAGAGCATTAATCATCTAGCTACTAATTAGCCATTATGTAGCAAGGATCAAGGACTACCTTAGACCATCTCAAGAGCACGTCATAAGGGGGAATTAATAATTTTCAAGTATCTTATTTTTGCATATGAGGGTTATAATTGGGGCACATTTTTATTTGTGTTGACGCACGAGGGAAGAGTATATGACAAAGGAGCTAGATTTACATACACCAATGCACATAGACTAGGATAACAACATGTAGATTGCAATGTAGTGTAGTGCTTGACTAGAATCAAATGAGGTTGACCACCGAAGTCAATATAACTCAAACACCTAATTTTTTTTGTATCTAATGTCCACTAAGTATCGTTGTATGAAGCCAAGGTTTTGTGAATATAGGTGCATATGTGAGCGTCACCAGACATTTAAATATACATACATGTTGTGCAGACAAAGGCAAAGTGACACAGGAAAAACTAGAAGTAAACCAACAATAGGGATGCAAATGCCACTTCTGTATATTAGTTCGGTTTGTATTTGATGGTTTGGTCCCAATACATGTTTGATAGTTTGGTTATGAAGCACACAAAGCTACAATGACATTTTGCAGCTTCTGAGACTTGTACATAGTTGAAATCAACCGACAAAACATCCAAATTGTCTTTTGAATAAGCTAAATGATCACTCTAACCCTCATTTCACTTCCATTTGCTTAATGGATATGCTTTACAGACCCTAATTTCTAAATATGTATATATTAAAAATGTATGATTTTGTTATTTAATTATTTATGTAACAATTAATCTTAAATTAAAATATACACCCATTATTAATTTTAGGGTTTAAACAATTTGAGAATTTTCTTCCCAAAAAAGACATGTCATAATGAATGAATGAAAGATTTTAATGACATCCATGGGACCAAATAGTTTATGGGACCAAAGCCGCAACCCTAAGATATTTTTAGACTACTTTCAATAGCATACCTCTTACAATGGATCTTGATCAGAAAACCAACAATATTTTTCAAGCTTGCCTCTTCAAATAACTAGCTTAGGTTGTCCACTTTTAGATTGCTTTCACACTAGATACATATATCATCACAAATTGTACATTCCATGATGAAATGTCATTCCATCTCCATCACCCCCTTGCTACAAAAAATACAAGTTCTCCTCTCCCAATCTTCCTTAGGAATAGTCCATCTACCAGTCTCACACTAAAGATGATTTGACGTAATGAGCTTTCTTTCAGCCAATCTACCATGTCCACATGGTAGTCCTAAATTTATTCATCACAATATATTTTATTTTCTCATTGGTGTTAGGACACTATTGTAAGTTGATGCCCCATTTTCTCATCCACTAGTCGTTTTGCTTCATCGAAGTTTTCTTCCTACGTCCTAATTTATTCTTTACAACTGTTTGGGGCCAGTAATGCTTATCCGTGCTTTCGATCTTTTTTCATATAACTTAGCATCTGAGTTATTGTCAATGCCTCCATAGGAAACATCCCTACTTTAGCCAGTAAAATCTCGTATGGGCCCGTTGTTTTGACTTTGAGGGTGTTTGTGATTAGTTGCTTTTGGATTCCTTCCAAATGCCTCCATTTGTGATTAGACATGCTACTTCCCCAAACCTCACAACCATATAGGGCAATCGACGTGACCAACAATCCAAAAAGGGTTTTCTTGGTTTTCCAATCCCATAGCCCATCTTTCCTGCACCTGTTTTAAAGTAAGTAAGACACTTTTCAACCTCCCTGTATCTTTTTTACTCCACATGTCTACCAACTAAATTTTTGAGAAAATCAATCCTAAGGTATTTGTATTCTTTCACTATTTTCAACAGGCTCCCTTCAAAAAGAAAGTTAACTTAAGTCTCTTTCCTTTTTACTGAAAAAATTATGACTTTGGTCTTGCTGATGTTCACTTGCATCTTGACTTTTTGGCAAAACAGTTCTAAGACTTTCAACTGTTCCATCAACCCATGAGTTGTTTTTGAAATTAGGATAAGATCGTCGACATATAAGGGTAATTTCACCATGTAGCCCAACTGGGTACCCCCATCAATTTTATTTTACCATTCTTCAAGTTTGTCAGTGTATAAACTAAACAAAGTGAGGGAAAGAGGGCAACTTTACTTCACACCAATGTCGTGACCAAAACATTCAGACATACCCTTTTTAGTTCTGATTTTAGCTTTGACTTGCTCATATAATCTATGCATTGTTGCTCTATACTCGTCCAAAATACCAAGTTCTTCCATCTTGTTCCAAAGTTTGTCTCTAGGCACTGTGTCAAAGGATTTTGTAAAATCCACAAAGCAACAGAAAGATTCCTCTCCTTGAGTGTCCCATATCTTTTCAATCAAGTGTTTATGGGTGATACAATGGTCAATGGTCGAGTGCCTAGGCCTAAAGGCTTCCTACCCTTTCGCTCTTTTACACTCTTTTAGCCCAACTGTTGATTCTGCGTTGGATCATGCTCTAAAATTTATTACCTAGAAGAGGATTTTATATAATAGTGTGGTGATTGGATGGATTATTGACATCGCCACTTTTATAGAGAGGAATAACGACACTAATCATTCCTTCCATAGGGAAGCCGCCCTGGGTGATGTCATTGAACATTCTTTTGATGTGTGGAGCAAGGGCCTCAACTCCTTATTTTCAAAATTTATCCTGCAACCCATCAATGTCTTCTGTTTTACCACTTGCAAAGTTCTTTATGCCATGTTTGATATCTTCTACCAATCAGAGCTCGACTAATGTGTTAATTATGGGAGGATTGTCCTTTTGTTGGGGTTGATCATAGAGGAGCCTCACATACTCTAACCAACAGGCATCCGTGATGTTATTCTCTGTGTTTTTTCTTTTGTTGTAACTCCTTCCAAAATCATTTGTGATTGTGCATTTTGAGGAAAATTGATTCTTTCCTTCTTGTGTTCACATAACTTTCTTTTTTAAATTGTACCAATTTCTCATGGTTATTCTTGAGTTCTTTGTTCATCCCACTTTTTTCAAGAATCTTTTGGCAACCTTACACCCTTTGTCATACCAAGGGTTCATCAGGAAAGTATTTGCCTCTCCCTTCCTAGGTTGAGATATTTTGCAAGCAATTAACGCCTTGTGAATTAAAGGGATCAACAAATTACTGGAAAGACAACCACTTGTCTCCTTGGTTACCTTGTTTCTTGTGTTATTCCTTATCACATGGAGGTGTTGTTCAAGGGCTGTGGTAAAGATTTCCTGATTTTTCTGGTTCAAGATGATTTTACCATGAGATTGAGTCTTCTTTTGCATGTGGTAGACCTATTTGCATTGTTTTTATTTGATAAAGTGCCAAGTTTGACGAGGAGATGTTTATAATCATATTTTAGCCCGATAGGGTAGTTCCCAATTTCAAGCTCCAACATCCTAGAGATAGATCCATGGGAGAAAATTACATAATCCACTACACTTTGACCATTGTATGTTTTGCAAGTAATACTTCCTGAGTTTCACAATGCTCTCATGCCATTACAAATAACCATGTTGTATAAGCTACATAATCCTAATAGATTTGCCCCAAAGTGTGTCACCCCTCCATTGCCATCTTGAGATCTTCTTTCCCAAAGCTGACCCTCTCTTTCTTCTAGCCATAATGGATTGTCATCCTCTCCTTCATCATTACCCAACTGGAGAGATTGATTGTTTGTTGTCCTCACATTGAAGTCACCCATCAAAACTATTTCTCCTGATGTGTTGAATATAGAAATGTCTTTTTTTAGTGAAGCATATGGGTCTTCATCACCTAATTTTCTCCTTTTGTAAGTCTTTGAGCTCTTTGGTGCAAAGTAGCACACAACCAATATGATTGTTACCTCATTATCACATATTTTCAGCCATATGTATTGCTTATTTGGATTCTCTTTTTCAACTTTCACAATTTTGTGCCATATTTCCTTGATTAGCACTGTGACTCCCCCATATCCTTTACTTGTTTCAGTCCCCTCATTCTCAACTAGGACTTTGCATACCTCATGCTCATGCATTTCCAACTCATAATGTGTATGACCTCTCGTGGGATCCTTATTCCCTATTTCTTGCTTGCCCGTTAATCATTGATTTGGGATTTTCCATTATTCAACCATTATCCACTTTCCCGCAACTCTTGCCTCTATCACTTTCTCCCATTCCTTCTTTCTCTCTTCTTGTTGAGTAAATGCCAAGTCATCGTCTAGGTATATGCGTGTGCCTCTAAGAAACCCCCTATTCTTTAGGACTGCATTCTTATCTTCTACATTTCTCATGACAACCCTCACATGTCGGTCCTTTCCTCCATCTATTCTCTTTCCAATCCTATTTGCCCGGTGAATACAACTTGTCCATTTCATCTCATCTTTAAGAAAATCCCTTGCCAAAATGTTGGTTCTCTCCTTTTCATCGAAGTCCTTCAAGCCTTTGATAAGAAGTTTACCGCTTTGTCTTATTTGTCTCTTTCTTCTTTTATTTGCATTTTAATATGTTTCTCGAATATCTACGTCTACTCATTTGATGATCCACTTACCACTTGTGACCAAGATTTGGCTTACTCTATCTGATCTCTTAGCTAGTTTTTTTATTTCCATGTCCTCAATTGCTGATTGAATCTCATTTACCTTTGTTGTGTCACTTTCTTTTACCATTTTTGGGTTTTCTATTCCAATTGTTTTCAGATGTTCTAATTCTTGTTTTAGAGTGATTAGATCTTGTTGCCCTCTTTCCATGTTGTTTTGTGGGTTTAGTACTTGCTCTTTTAGTATTTTGTTTCCCTTTCCAACTTGCAATTGGATTCTATAAATGTCTTCCTCTCGTTGTCTTCTTGTTGCCCCTTTGATTCTAAAGTTTCAATCCTCTACTTCATGTTTATGAGCTCATTTTCATATAACCCTGATGACCACAACAACGTTGTAGACGTGGGGCTATATAGATATTTAGTGTCGTGAGATACTTCCTATCTTTCATGCCTGTTTGCTGCGACCAGTTCTGTTTTGCTCATTTTTGACTTAAATTCACTTGGAAACGACAAGGCCATTTTCTTATTCCCTGTAGCCTCATCCTGTGATGTTTGATCTCCTTCCAATCGATGTTTTTTGATAGAAACTTTTACCTTGTTGTTCGTTGTTTTCGGTAAAATCATAAAGAAATTTTTCTTTTGAGTTTGTCTTAGCTTTTTGCCTTGCCTACGTCTTAGGATTCCCATATATTGTTTTGCATTCACAAAGACCATCTTTTTATTTGTGCCCACTGTGTTGGCCTGAGAGTTTCTTGCGTTGACTGATCCCCATGACCCAATCGAATTTTCTATATGTGGATTGAGATATGAAGCTGTAGGCCCATTCGAGAATTGGAGAGTGTGAATCTAGGGAGAGCTCAAACCCTCCCGATACAAAAACCTAATCAGTGGACCACTCAACTGTATTTGTCGACCATTTATGGTTTCAATGTTATTCCCTGCAAACCTCACAACCTCTAGGGTTTTTGGGAGTTTGCTTTTTTGTTGAAATGTGCATCTCTGATGTGGTAGAGCTTGAAAAACTCGATGCTAGGTTGCCTTTTAAACCCCCTTGTTTAGCAACCATGGTTTGTACCGAGAGAGACACTTTGTTTTTCCCGCATTTGTTTTGTTATAACCGGGCAATCCGTAATTTTTGTCAATATATTTCAAAACAATTTACTCTGACTTTTCTTTACAAGAAGAAAGAGAGTATAACAGGAATGATATGTTAATGATATATATGTCCCATAGGATGTCTTGGTAGCCTTGTCGACGTTAAAATAATCTCTCCTCCTCCTCCTATAACTTGGAACGTGGTTGGTTCCTGTGGGAGCTGGTTAAAAGATTTGGAGCATACCTGAAACCCACCAGTAAACAAAAAAGTCCTTTTTGGGTGTCCCCAAATATTTTCTTAAAGAGCCTCGGCTACTTCTGCATCTTTTTTAAATAGCAAATTAAAGAGCCATGGGCAGTCGAGGGTTAGGCGAAGTGAAAGTACAAGAAAATGAACATAATGGAATAGTGAAGATAGGAGATGTGCAACTCCCGGGAGATTGGTTTCTGATGCTTCAGAGGAGATTATGCTGCTTTGGGCATTTGGACAGCCCTGCACAGTTCGCCAGAACAATTTCGTAAAACAAACGTCCAACCACTTCAAACTTGATGCCTGTGGCCATAACCTCTGCATCCTGCAATCTCCATCCTCGATGGTGAGTATAAATCCTCTACATTGATTTTTTTCTTCATATGAATGATCTATATATACTTAATTCTGACATGATGAATTGAAAATAAACAAACAGAACACATCAGGTGTGACAGGAGGTGTTATGTGGGACAGTGGGGTTGTGCTGGGGAAGTTCTTGGAGCATGCTGTTGACTGCAATTTATTCAATTTGCGAGGGAAAAAGTGCGTGGAGCTCGGTTCAGGCTGTGGACTAGTTGGGTAGGTGGTATATCTTATTTACACACTGTTTATAATAAACAAAAGATGAAATGAATTTGAGTTCCTTCAGGCCAAAATGGTCCTATCAATCTCTTCGGATCTACGTGATGTCTTTTTCTCCGGCGGTTTATTTCTTTTTAATTTTCAATTTATTATTTTTCATTAACTCCCTCCTACAAGTATGAGTAGCCCTGTATCATGTATGATCAATAGAAGACACCTTTTAATATTAAAAAATGATCTGTATAGGCTATCAAGGTGTGTTTACCTATCCAGAAGATTGTTTATTTGAGTGTTTAATTGTCTTGATTTAAGATTTCATGGACTAAGTTTTGATTGCAAATATCTCTGTAATTGTGCCTAGTGATATTATATCGTTGGTATCATAAAAGGACACGAATGTCATATTCTGTGATTTTCTCTTCATTTTTGTGGGTACCGAATTTGGCTTGGGTTTAATGGGCTTTTTTTTTAGTTGTGTTGCAGCTCTTCTGGGTGGGCATGTTGTTTTAACAGACATGCCTGACCGATTGAGGCTGCTTGCGAAGAATGTGGAAGAGAATGTGAAGGAATTGGATGCACGAGGTTCGGCCTCTGTGAGGGAGCTGACATGGGGGGAGGACTTGGATTCTGACATATTGGAACCTCTTCCTGACTATGGTTTGTTATTTATTTGCTGTTCTTCTATTCAATTCTGTGTTTTATTATTTGGTGCTTTCAAGGATTCAAATTTAGCACAAAAACATGAACTTGGATGCCTGGGAGCTTCAGAAACTGGTTTAATCTCTCGACTTTTTGCTTCTCCTCTTTTCTCCTGCCGCAAGCCTCATAGATTGTCCATACTCTTCCGAGGGAAGTCTTTGACAAAACCCACCTACATAATGCTTAGGAGCAGGTTTTTATATTATGCTTTTTATGCAAGGTTTTTGGTGTCTTTGTCCATAATCAATTGCATAGCTGAATCGAACTTGGTAGATAGATCACCATGGTGGCATATGATGCGCAAGATGGCGAAGAAGAAGAACATATGGATGAGAAAGAAGATAGATTCTTGCGTGCTATCACAAGAATGGGTAGTAAGCCTAAGTTGGACACTCCAATTTATTGCGGGAGTTTGAATCATGAGGAACTCATTTATTAGATCTATAAGTGAGAGAAATACTTCGTGTATGAAGACATGGAAGATCCCAAGAAAGTCAAGTTTGCCTTCACTAAGTTCAAAGGTCACACGCTTTATGGTGGGAGCATGTATAGACCGAATGAGTGCATAGAGTTAAATATAGAATAAAAAATTGGGATAGATTGGTTATAAAGTTGAAGGCCAAATTCATGTCTTGGGGATTACCATTTGAATTTATATAAATTTTTGCAAAGATTACCATTGGAATTTATTTAAAAATTTGTAGTATGTGACAGGAGTTGAGTGTGGAAGATTACATTGAGGAATTTCTAGACTCCCTACCAAAGTAGGTCATGTTGAGGATGACACCTAAAATATCTCACGTTATGTGAATAGATTGTGCATATCCATTAAGCATGAATTCGTATTGATTTGAGTGCATTCCGTCGAAGAGGCCTATCAGATGTGTGTTGAAGGTAGATAGGAAAAGTTGTCTTGCACAACAAGGAGTAATGTGAGGTAAAAGAAGGTTCACGCGTGGTTATGGACAACGTAGTGGTAGAGGACACTCTATGCAAGAAGGTGATGCTAGTGCATCTCAGTGCACAATGATGGTGCACATAGAGGCATAGGAAACTCTATCGGAGGTAGAGGATCCTATGGATGGGGCTGTGGATAGATTCACCTTGACACATGTTTTAGGTGTGGAGAGAATGGTCATAGAGCATTTGAGTGCCTCACACACACATAATGCATTGTGGTAGAAGAACTGATGCTAGTGTGCATGTCCCACAAGCAAATGATGAGAGTATTGCATCAATTCATCATGGAGAAGAGTCGGAAACTGAAGAAGCTCTCTATGATAATGAATTTTGTTGAAGTCAATGGAGGAGAATAGTCCCACACAATGAAGAATTTGTTCAGAAACTCATGTAAGTTGGAGGAAAAGATTGTAAGGTAATTGTTAACAGTTGATAGTACCAATAACTTGTTTGCACAAGAGGTGGTAGAAAAATTGGTTCTTAAGAGCAATATGTGCATCCAAATCCCTACAATGTATCTTGATTGCTGAAGGGACATTAGATCTTGGTGAATGAGCAATGTCTAGCAAGTTTCTAGATTAACACATATTAGGATGAGGTGTTGTATGATGTAATGTTTATGGATGTTTGTCACATTTTGCTTGGTAGACCTTGACAATATGATAGGAAAGCGCATCATGATGGTCGCGCAAACACTACACATTGGTGAAGGATGGGAAAGAATACACTCTGATTCCTTTGAAGGAAAAGAGTGAAGAGGTGGACAAATGTTCACAGATCTTGATGATTTCGAGAAAATAATTCTTGAGAGAAGCATAGATAAGGAGAGCACTTGTTTTGTGTTCATAGCTGAAGCCTGCGCAAGTTGTGTACGCGGAAATGGGAAAGGAAGAGACACTTTTTGTGAAGTGAAGGATTTGTTGTGTGAATTTGTGGAGGTTATTTCAGAAGATTTACTAGATGGTTTACCACCCTTGAGGAGTATAAGTCATTACACAGACTTGATTCTACGCTTGAGTTTGCCAAACAAAGGCAGCATACATGATTGACACCAAAGGAGAACGTGGAAGTACAAAGGCAAGTTCAGGAGCAATTGGATAAAGGGTTGATTAGAGAGTCTCTAAACCCTGTGCACAGTACCAACAGTTCTAGCGCTAAAGAATAATGGAGAATGTGCATTGATAGAGCAATTGACAAGATCATGATTAAGTATCAGATTTCCATTGCCACGTGTGGATGACATGATGGATTGTCTCAATGGAGCACAATATTTACAAATATAAATTTGAAGAGTGGATATCACTCAAATCTGCATAAGGGAAAGAGATGAATGGAAGACTGCATTCAAAACACAATAAGGATTGTATGAGTGGTTGGTTATGCCATTTCAGATTGACGTAATGCACCAAACACATTTATATCACTCGTGAATAAGGTCCTAAAACCATTTTTGGGTAAGTTTTTCATAGTTTATCTTGATGACATGCCCTTGATATCTTTCACCACCGAAGCTAATACAACAAAGGAGACTCTACTGCACTTACGGAAAGTGTTGTATGCCATGGTTGTAAGATGAAAAGTTGCTAATATATAACTGAAGAAATGTAGTTTTATGACAGAAGAGCAGTTGTTATGTATCTTGGATTTTGTAATTTCCATTAAGATTTGAAGATGGATCAAGAAAAGTTGAAAGCTATATTGGATTGGCCGACACCTAGGAGTACTTTTGAAGTGTGAATTTTTCATGGATTGACGAGTTTCTACAAGAAATTCATTCAGAATTTTAGCGATACATGTGCCATCTATCATAGAGGTCATGCAAGGAGATGGAAAAGAATTTGCGTAATTTAAGAGAAAAGTGACTAAGCAGCAAGTGTTAGTGTTCTCGGATTTCTCAAAAAAAATCCAAGTCGATTGCAAAACAAGTGGCATTGCAATTGGCGCAATGTTAAGAGGGAAGACATATAGCATACTTCAGTGAGAAGCTAAATGATGCAAAGCGCAAATATTCAAATATATGATCAAGAGTTCTATGCACTTGTCCAAGCACTCAAGAAGTGCAGACATTATCTATTGTCTGAATAATTTTTTTGAATATAGATCATCAGGCACTACAGTTTATCAACAGTCAAGGAAAAGTGAATCAGAGACGCAAGAAGTGGGTAGCATTTCTAGAGTTACTCATTTGTGTTGAAGCACAAAAATGGCAAATCAAACAAAGTTGATGCATTGAGTAGGAGAGATATATTTTTTGACAGAAACGAAGGTGGACGCTATAGGATTTGATTATATGGAGGATTTATACAAAGATAATGAAGATTTCAGGGGCAGCATCGCGTGCATGTGCAGGACTAGTAAGCATAGAAAAAACACCTTGGTTAGATTATTTTGTGCAAGAAGGCCTCTTGTTTAAGGGTGAACAAGTATGCATCCCTAGAAAAGAGCACATTAGGTTAAGAGAAGAGCACATTAGGGGTCTAGCTGGTCATTTTGGTTCTGACAAGACTTATGCACAGCTGGATGAAAATTATTTTTGGCCTAAAATGAGTGTGAATGTTATCAAATTTGTGCAAGAGTGATGAATTGGTTAGAGTTACATACAACAAAATTTCTGTCATATTTTATTATGCAAACACCGTACAAATACATAAGCACTATTTCTCCGTAATATAAGGAGTCAAGTGCTACAAATAAGGAACCAACACTATTGTTATGTGAGTTGTTATAACTCACATAACAATACTTAAATGTACCATAATTATTAAAATACTCACCCATGTGAGTGATAACAACCATATTTCTAACATCTCCCCCCAGTATGAACACGGGAGACAATACCAGCTTCAATTAAGCAACATGTTGCTCCATAGCTTGCACATGGTCTCAATATCACCTTGACTGCATGGGACCTACATCATCCATGAATAGGGACCCATCGGCCTATTCTAGGGAATACATGAATAGGAACCCATCGACCAAATTCACATCAAATGAACTAGTCGTGATATCAAGAACACTTTCTTGCTTTAGTATTTACGATCTAGATCTCTGCATCATCATACCAACAAGAGAACTATAGAAACCATACTACACACAAATAGGGATTCTATCTTTTGTTCTTATTAATCACACATAAAACAAACCAAAAAGTGTCACTAAAGCAAAATGCGGCCTCAGAGGTAGTGATGAACTTGAGGACATTGATCGCCCTTCTGCCTCCGTTGCCTCCATCCTTCGATGTCTTGGCTTACTTACTCAATAAATGACACTTTGAAGCCCATTTGCAATTTTGAGGAGTAAACCCCCCGACAAGGTGAAAATACCCATTTCAAAACGGACGTTAGATTCCACCAAAAATGCGTCCAATTGAAATGCAGGCAAATTTTTTTTTGTTTTTATTTTCGATCTTTTGGACTTTGATGTAAAATGACTAGAATACTCACTAAGATTAGACGTAAATAAATGACCCAATAATACCTATAACACCAATAGAAGATACAAGGACTCGTTTTAACATTTTTAATGATACACAATGATGGCATGCTCTCTTAGACTGACCTAACACAAAACTATGTATCCTAATCAATACTAGGAATCTTAAAAGATGTATAAATAACAACTAATACACAACTATATAGCGCTTAAGCTATTTAAAACTTTTATTGGCTTCAAACAAAATTCCTCTTGCCAAGTATTGGTCGACTGGTGTTTTGAAAAAAAATGTGCATCTGCCAGGTAGAATACCATGTGCCATGCAAAAAGGTTTCAATGAAATGCAATGGTTCTGGATGCGTGGAGATGAGGGATTTGTGTTTGAAGTCTTATGCTCTCATATCGGACTATTGGAGCTTAATGGAGAGACCAAATTTGCAGATATGGGTTAAATGGCGCACAAGGATTGTCCAAGAAGACTGGAGAATGGCATGTTATTGTGGCAGAAAAACATATGAGCTGTAGAACTCAATACATAGAGATAAATGGGCTGAGTAGGTTGCTTGTGCATCTTCCTCGCTGAATTGGTCACCGGAAATTTATGCTTGTAATTTGTCACCAAATCGTTTGGAAGGAGCTCGCCATGGCTAATAATGGATCTAAGATCAAATTTGCCGAGGTTTGAAATTTCCAGAAGGATCAACCTCGGAGATTGCTCAGTGAGATCCAATAAAATGGAGGTGGGTGGAAATGCAGATTGGTGGCATGAGGAGATGTCTAGATGATGCAGATGAGGGTGGAATGAAAGATTATGCTAAATGATGTTGTGTAGGGGAGGAGGAAGGATGCCAGGAGTTTTGAAATGGCTTGACGCACATCAGATAACAATTTGTAATGTCCCCTTTCCTACGCCATAGGCCTAGGGGCCAACTCGAGTCCAGGCCTTGGTCATACCCAAGGGGCTATGGACGCTGGGAGCTATTGGGTATGAATATCTAGTCCATTTTATTATTATTCGTCATTGACATGTGCATAAGTGGTTGTGGAGGGGCTAGATGTTATGTTTTATCGTTGGAAGGGGCCACTTAACTCCTAGTGTTATAATTTTGCGTTAGGGGTCACCTTTTGGACCATGGCGACTTGAAAAGGAAAAAATAACTTTAAGTTACTATATTAATTTGGTCTCCCCTAGGGGAAAATGCGACTTGGGCTTTTTAGGGTTCCTTGGCATGGGAAAAGTTATATAAGGAGTGGAGGGGTGAAAAGATGATCATTCATGCATACATTTATTTTTCCTTTCATGTGCAACTGTTGTTTGCAAATATTCATCTTGTGGAGTAAGATCCCACAGGAACCCTAGCTTCGGTGGTGAGAGATCCACTCCTAGCTAGTAGGGCACTCTTCAGTGGTGAGAGATCCACCCTAGTTTGTCATTTTTGGAGCTGAAATCAGGGCTGTCCTTTAAAGATATTTCCAGAGGGTTTCAGTGAAGGGTTTTGGAGGATTTTGGGTATTTTGGAGGAGAGATTTCAGGGTTTTTCAGGGCAGATCTATGGCAACCTCTTTGGCAAAGTCTAGCATCAGTTTGAAGGCATTTGCAAGGGTTTCCAGCCATCTCCTAGGTGGGGCGACTTGTTTTGGAGATTGCAGACCTGTTTTGGAGGGTTTCCATTTCCTCAAATTCTGATTTGAAGGTTGGGATACCATCTCCTATATTTATAGATAATATTTCCAAGGTTTCATAATTTTTGCATCTATTTTTTGGAAGATATTAATTTTATAAGTTTTCAGCTGTTTAGGGCATGCTGTAATTTTCTGGCAGCATTCTGTTATTCAAAAAATTCCAAAAACAGTTCTATAATATCTGTTATTGTATTAACAAGCTCCATTTAAAATTTCAAGAGATTTGAGCAAGTATTTTCGGAGTTATCCGTTATTTTCTGTTCGCTGCCCTAGATTTAATTTTCTGCAAAAATCAGATTTCTGTTTGGCTGCAATTTGTCTGTATTTTGCATATTTTAAAGTGATATCCTATAAGGGATATTGCACAATTGGATGTATCAATTATGAATGAGATGTCCCGCATGGGCCACTATGTGGAAGAATTCATCAGACCAACTGTGTAAGAAATGATCCAAGTCTGATTTTGAACTCAAGCAGATCTCCATAAATAAAACCATCAGCTATCACACAAGTATTAGAAACAATAAACTTGATTGCAGACCAATGTAATATTTGTAAAATTTGAATGGTAATGCAACGTTCCTTCCAGAAAAGAACAATTCTGACCAGGATATCAATGATGGCAAGACAGTCACTCCCTTAGGAGATCTTCTATGGGACGATATATATTCAAGACTGCCTAAAACAACCTGAAGAGGCCGAGAGAAAAATCGAACCATACAATAATGAAATGCTGCTCAACAAATATGTCCAGACTATAAGTCTACATACAATAAATAAAAGACATACAATCTATACTCTCTTCTAATATAAACTACAGAGTCTAAATCATTACTTCAGGGCAATAGCATAATGGCAATGCCCTTTGACAGATTATCAAAAATTAATTCTCATGATCTGCCTCTTCTTGACCCGCTCTGATACCAAATGATGATTTGGTTAGAGTTACATGCAGCAAAACTTCTGTCATATTTTATTATACAAACACGGTACAAATAAATAGGCACCATATCTCTGTAATATAAGGAGTCAAGTGCAACAAATAAGGAACCAACACTATTGTTATGTGAGTTGTTATAACTCACATAACAATACTTAAATGTACCATAACAATAAAATACTCACCCATGTGAGTAATAGCAACCATATTTCTAACAAGTTTGTCAACTAGCGAAAAACAGAAGTCAAAATGTAGGATTGTATCAACCATTGCCTATTCTAGAGAAGCCATGGGAAGACATTATGATGGATTTTGTTTTAGGTTCTCCTAGAACACACCAGGGGTTTTGATTCCATTTTTGTAGTGGATAGATTTTCCAAGATGGCTCATTTTATAGCATGTAAGAAGACAAGTGATGCAACACACATTGCAAACTTTTTTTTAGGGAAATTGTGATGTTGCATGGTTTTTCATGCAGCATAGTTTCAAACAAAGATGTGAAATTTGTTGGACATTTCTATAGGACATTATGGAAGAAGTTGAAACCATAGTTATAATTTAATTCAGCGATACATTCGCACAAACATGGACAGATAGAGTTAATAAACAATAAGTTTGGGTAATCTTTTGAGATGTTTGATTGAAGAGAAGATAGGAACATGGGATACAATATTAGCACAAACAAAGTTTGCTTACAACAATTCAGTGAATAGAAGTACAGGAAGGACACCATTTTAGATTGTATATGGAAGTAGTACAAGAGGATACGTAGAATTGCGCAACATCAAGAATGATTAAGTTACGAGTGTAGGAAGCTGAAGATTGTACTGAAGTATATGCGAAGTGCACCAGAAAGTGCACAAGCAGTTGGAAAAGAGTACAATGCACGACACAAACACACACACAAACATGAAATAAAGGAGGAAGTTGAATTTCAGAAGGGGACCTGGTCTTAGAACATTTGAGGAAGGAAAGATTTCCAAGAGGTAGATATGATAAATTCAAATGGAAAAGATAAGACCGTGCAAGGTATTGAGAAAATTTGCAAACAATGCATATGAAATTGAATTGCCAGAAGGTATAGAATTTCAAATATTTTCAATGTGGCAGATTTGTATCCTTATTTTGAAGGACAAAGCAATGGAGAAAGCACAAGTGCAAATTCAAATTCAGTTGATTGGAGATAGCAAATGCTAGAGAAAGTGTGTGAGGAAGCAAAAAGAGTAATTGATACAAGGATTCAAGATGACACGCAATAGAGACTACAAGGAATATTTGGTTGAGTGGAAAAACAGAGCAATTGAAGGTGTGACATGGATCAGCACAGCTGAAGCAACTAATCATGGAATGCCCATAACAGAGCAAGAGTTCGTAGGAGCTCCTGAACATTTCTTAGCCAGGACGTATGATGCCGAGAGCATCTTGGGTCACAAGCAATTCCGCATCAACCCAAAAGAGTTACGAGTAAGCATAAGTAGGATTTTGCGTATTCGTGCTTGTTTTGTTTTGCAGCACCAATATGAGGATTCAATAGGTTTGTGTTATCTTCTAGAGTCCTAGAACAATTCTTTTAGAAGTTGGCACAAGCATTGGTTTAGTAGAGGAGCGCAACAAAAGTGTGTTACAGCAGTTTGCAAGCTGTGTGCAGAGAAGTAAGATGGTCAGAATGGCATTGTGGCATCTTCGTGCATTATGCATACAACTTTGAGAATGGCCTAAATAAGTACATGCTACTCTTTGATGCAAAGTGCACAACGACTTGATCATTCAGCACAAGACCAGGACACTTGAGACAGTTGGAAACTTTGTCACCCTTTGTCTTTTGTTCGCAGCAACACATACTGTCATGCTCCAAAGGCTCGTGTTACAGGTATCAGTGCGTGTTTTGATGGCATGCTTGTACTTGTGAAACAGCAAAATTCATTTGAGGTCAATTGAGTTTCCACACAGAGATTTATCTTGAAGCCTTATGCGTAGACTTGTTGCATGGAGATGGACAATGCGCATGAATGAGTGTTTGAATTCATTTGTTTGTGAGCATGAGCAATGTTACCAAAAGGGAGCCAACAAAGGATGAGCCGCCTAATCCATTATTGCGGTTGTCAAGCCGACTCAAGTTTCTTTGAGTTGTGTTATGCTTACAATGCATTATGAGAACATTTAGACCTTATCTTTGCATCTAATTTTTGAAATGCATTTGATATTTATGGCATGGGTCGAAAGATTCATTTAATGTCATACCAGTAAGAGGTAGCTTGAGATCAAAGTTGTAAGTAGGCAGTGCATGGTTCTATAAGAACTCACCTTTACACTTGAGTGAGTAGTCAGTTTGGAATAGTTCAAAAACTAGTGAAACCTTGGAGAGCTGAAAGCTTGGTATAGTCCTAGATTGTTGTAAATCGATCTAATTAGATCGAGTAGTGTTGTTGTATCTCCTCAGAGATTGTAAAGACTATTTGTTTGTGATCAGTCTCATGTTTTTGTAAGCCTTTGTTGCCTCTTGAAATCATATAAAGTGTTGTTTGCTTCTGTGTACATAAGTCTGTGAGTCAATCCCGGCCCCCTCCTGAACTATCCATCTCTATATGGGGGCCCCTATATCTAGATAGGCCGATGCCCTATCTAGATATGGGGTGCCCTATCTAGATATGGGGACTTGCCCCCCTTCCCATGGGGGTTGAGGCGTTTAGTTACTTTCACGTCCCTGGATAGGGCTGCGAGTCAGTCGAGAGTTGTGTCGATTTCAAACGCTGCATGATCTAAGGCTACTGCGTCATCTTGGCTGACAATCCTGATTGAAAAATATCATCTCTTTTGTTCTGACATCGGCAGTACTCCAACCTCCAAAGATAATATCTGCCACTTCTAGGCATCCATATGAAAGGCCTTCAAACTGTTCATTCTTATTTGAGTTGGCATAACGTAAATAGAGGAACAACGTAGTTCTGGTATTCCAGTTGGAATGGCTATCCTCCTCTCTCGAATAACTTTGCTCACTAATATCAATCTCTTTTTTATGATTGGGGATATACTCAAGTTGAAGACCACTGTACATGGATGAGCAAGGTAATACTGTAATAGTGAGAGGGCTCTTCCTCCATTTGTTGATCAGGCCACCAATTCTGACACAGACATCACAACTCATAGACAAATTGATACAATGACCTTTCACTCTTTCCAATCATACTTACAAACTGGTTTGGACATACTGTACCTCAAAGAATGTTACAGTGGCTTCAGCTTACCACATATTGAGTCAACAAAACTCCAATCAAGGGTAACAAGTGGAATCGTCTTTGAGGCAGCAAGAATTGGCCTAAAATTCAATCATTCCTCTGGCTTTTTCAACATAAGAAAATTCTTAATACAGCCAACCTTAAACACCGTGGCTTCATAAGTCCCTTCATTTGTCGAAATTGCATTCAAGCTTGTGAGAAAATTCAACACCTGTTTCTTCTATGTGCAAACTATGGAGCAAAGTTGATTCTTGGTTCTACCTAGGATGCAAGCAACTGTGAACAATGAATCAAGCATTCACAGGTATGCCAATGATTCGGCACCTGGTTCATTAGCACCACCAAGACATATTCTTTGGTATTTGTGATATGAAAGGAATTCTCGTGTTTTCAGTAATGAATCTCGCACCATTCTGACAAATTTTCATTGGATGAAGGCCAGTACCCACAGTACCGCTTTGTGCCATTTCCAAGCTAAATGAGCAGTTTGCAATCTTCCAGTATGGCTGATTTATGGGCTGCTAAACAATGGAACATTCCATTGATTCAGAAAGCGCCAAAAATTGGCAATAAATCGTGAACAGACAGCCAGCAATAAAAACTTTACAAAAATTACGTAAGTTTTTAGGGTGATTAATCGCCGATTTTTCGGTGAGGAATTTCATTATTACTCACTGAAAATTGGTGGCTAAATCGCCAAAATTGCCTGTGATATAAAACACCCAGAACAAAAAAGGGTCATTTTTCTGCAATTTTTCTCTCCGCAATATCTCTCTATGAATGGTGTGACTTCCTGCTAGGATTTCGACTTGTCATCGTTACACAGTCCTGAGCTAAGTCTGCTTGCTATTTTTGCTGGTCAAACTTTGAGGAGTCCAATACATACTTTTTTGCGTTTTCACTTTTCATTATTCAAATTCTAACTTTAAAGATCAAGCTTCATTTTCAAGCATTCAAGGAGTACAGCGGCACAGCCTACAAGAGTAACAGGTTACAAAACCACAAGTATTTAAATTTATTTTCATTATTCATGAATCATTATCTGTCTATGAAGTTGGCACATCTCAATTTGGTAATGCTTCTACTTAAGGCATTCTGTACATTCACTTCTCATGTCCTTTACTAATGTTTTAACAAAGTTTATTTTATAGATTATTTAACAAAGTTTATTTTATGAATTTAAAAGTTTTTTAAAGTAGCGATAAAGTTGTCAAGTAATGTCAATGAATTTCCAAGTCCCAAGATCCGAGTCAAAATTTTGGCCTGCCAATTAATTGCCGAGTACGAGTTTTGGAACTATGGAACATTCTCTTTCATCTCCACATGAAGTGGGTTACAGTTACTCCCACAATGCAATTGAATCCTCCACAATTGGGGATGGCATAAGCTGAATTTAGATGGAGTGGCCAAAAAGTAATCCGGGTAAAGCAGGCATTGGTGGCATAATTCAAGATGACCAAGGCAACTACTGTATAGCTTATGTCCACTATATCGCTTACAAATGAATAGTTTTATGGAGCTGCCAGCATGTTAGTATGGAATAAAACAGGCTCAAAGCTTCAATGTCACTAAATTTCATAGTTGAAGGGGATTCCCAAATCATCATTAGTATGATTTTTTGGGGCGGTTCAACCTCATAAAACACAACCGTGAGCATCTAACATTCCTCTCAACTGGAGAATTGCAACTGTCATCCAGCAAATGGTGCCACAAACAAAGGATTTTACTTGATTAATTTTTCAGTACAAGCCAATAATGTGCAATCAAGTAGCTGATTCATTGGCCAGTGCGCCTTTCTGCTCTGCTCACCTGGCTGGTACTTATATCTTCCATTCTCCGGAACCTCTACTGAACCACCTCCAACAAATGGCAGCCTTGGAGCACTTTACCGCAAGATTCCAATCTAAATGATTTACAATGTACTATCATCTCAATGAAGCTGCTGCTCCATACCTATGTACAAGGATTTTTGGAGACATTCTCATAGCTATGCATGATGATTTTGGAGACATCCTCAGGAATTTTGCAGATTAGTTCATCTCTCATCTGAGTATCCATTTTCATGTGAACAGAAATGCTAGTCACATGGTCATTCGTAATCAGACTGCTGTTGTGTTTTGTCATCATACTACCAATATTCCTCTCAGTCTTACATCATGCTATCTTTTTTCCTCATCCCATTTGTCTTTATCTGGGTTTTGTCATATCCCATGTTATCTTTTTTTCCTCATCCCATTTGTCTTTATCTTTTTTTCTTATCCTTGGGTGTGGTTTTACTTTATCCAAAACCTCTCCCCTGTCCTGACATTCCTCCCAGTATTGCTTTTCCCAGCTGTTATGATTTCCTAGATCCACACTACAGTTTTATGCCACCTGAAGATTATACACAACCGCCCTCAATCAGATCAGAATTATGCATAATATCAACTGTATAAAGCATTTTGAGTATCACCTGCAGATCACAGTATCTCTGACACAAATCATCCTTTTATTCAATGAAAATCTTGCACAGCTGGGCATATGAACTATTGGGCAGAGTGGAAGGAAGCAAGCTTCATGACTAGATTTGGAAATCAGACAGTACCATGGTTTGCTCCCTTTTTGTAATTAATTTCTCTTTGCCTGATCGTTTGTAATTAATCTATGTTCTGATTTAATATTATTTAACCTTTTGTCAAAAAAAAAGATGGTTAAGGGTGATAGCCCATCAATTCTAAACACAATTTTAAGTGGGACAGCAAAGTCTCAGACCAAGGTTAACTCTGTACTCTTGACTTGTGTAACAAAATTAGATGAACCTGCAACCTTTAAGGAGGCTATTCAAGGAAAGAATGGAGGAAAGCGACACAAGATGAATATAAGATCTTAATGAAAAATGATTCTTTTGGAGTCAACGAATTTTCCACCCAAAAAATAGGTAATAAGCTGCAAGTGGTGGACAAGACTAAGCATAAAGGTGATTGTAGAGTTGGTGAAGCACAGATGGTAGTAATATGTTAGGTTGTGGAGCCTATTTTTCATGTGTGAAAGTGTTGAAGACTGTACACTAAGAGTACTGTACACTTTTCATGTATCCTCGCCGGGGTTCGGGCCGGGGCCGGCAGCCCCCGGTAGCAGGGGTTTGGGGGGCGCAGCCCCCGAATTTTTTTTTTTTTAGGTGTAAAATTTTTTTGGCCTCGAAAAATGCACCCGACATATCTGCTTTTCTTATATGGGCGAGTTTTTTGACCCATAGGTTTATGGGACGGGTTTTGCCCATGGTTTTGATACCCACGGTTTTGTAAAACTGCTTAAGCAGTTGTCTATTTATATGGTCTTATGCATATGATAGAAGTACAAACAAATATATTGCAGATGTGTTTTGAATTCGGCTGTGAATTCTGTAGAGTTTGTTGAGCATAGCTCCAAACGGATCTGGGTATTGTATTGAGAGAGTGGTGGCTTGTAATAAAATCTGAGCAAGTGATTCTTGGTGGACGTAGCCCAAATTGGGTGAACCACGTTAAATACTCTCTTTGTGTTGTGTTATTTTATTCTGCAATTTTATTTGAGATCTGTAATAATTTCTGCATATTAGTTTCTACTGTTGCAATTCTGTGAGGGATTATTCCGCATATTTTATCCCTTATTTCCTAACAATTGGTATCAGAGCCTGGTTTGGTTTGCTGAAGTGTTGAATCGCAGGGAAAGTTTTTAGCTTGAGTGGGAGCTATGGCAGATGAAGGAAGATTTAGGGTTGATAAATTCAACGGGCATAATTTCAGTCTTTGGAAGATGCAGATGGAAGATTACCTTTATCAGAAGGATCTTTATACTCCGTTGTCTGAGAAGGTGAACAAACCCTCGAGTATGACAGATGCGGAATGGGATTTGTTAGATCGGAAGGCACTTGGAACGATCCGGTTGAGTCTTGCATCTTCGGTATTATTTAATGTTTCAAAGGAAAAGACTACAAAAGATCTAATGGATGCATTAGGGAAGTTGTATGAAAAACCCTCTGCCTCTAATAAGATATTTTTAATGAAAAAGTTGTTTAATATGAAGATGTCTGAGAATAGTTCAGTAGCAGATCATTTAAATGATTTCAATACGGTAGTGAATATGCTAGCTTCGGTTACAATAGAATTTGATGAAGAAGTTAGGGCTTTATTAATTCTGTGCTCTTTACCTGAGAGTTGGAATAGCCTGTAATGGTGGTAAGTAACTCGGTTCCAGCTAACTCGAAGTTGAAGTTTGAGGATGTTGTAGGGGTGATTCTAAGCGAGGAAATGCGAAGAAAAAGCTCTGGGGAATCTTCTACTTCAGGGAATGCTTTGACAGTGGAAACTAGAGGGAGACAAAAGAATAGAGGAAACCGTGGAAAATCAAAAGATCGGGCAAGGTCAAAATCCAAGAACAAGATTGTATGCTGGAATTGTGGAAAGCCTGGGCATGCAAAAGACTGCTAGGAGCTTCGGGATAAAAAGAAACAACAGGAAGAAAACAAGGAGGCAAATGTGGCAACGGGTAATATATGTCAGGATGCTTTGATTCTTTTTTTGCACAATATTACTGAATCTTGGGTTTTAGATTCAGGGGCTTCTTTCCATGCTTCTCCACATAGGCATTATTTTGTTGATTATGTTCAAGGAGATTTTGGGCATGTTTTTCTTGGTGATGATGAGCCTTGCAGCATAGTTGGAAAAGGTTCTGTTCAGGTTAAGATGCAGAATGGGAATACTTGGCTATTGAAGGATGTCAGACATGTGCCTACATTAAGACGAAATTTGATATCGGCAGGGCAGTTGGGAAGTGATGGTTGTACTGTGATATTTACAGCAGACTCTTGGAAGGTTACCAAGGGTGCTCTTGTGGTGGCAAGAGCTAAGAAGGTTGGAACCTTGTATTTAACCATTGATAGTACTAATGATTGTAATCTTGTGGCTTCAGATGCAGATACAACATTATGGCACTATAGGCTCGGTCATATGAGCCATAAGCGCTATGAACATCATAAAGAAGAATTTGCCTGGATATACAGAAACAAGTTTCGATTTCTGTGACAACTGCATATATGGGAAACAGAAGCGAGTAAGGTTTCTCAAGTTGGACCTACAAAGAAAGAGAGTAAGTTAGAGCTGGTGCATTTTGATGTGTGGGGGCCAGCTCAGGTATCATCTCTTGGGGGTTCAAGTTATTATGTTACTTTTATTGATGATGCAACAAGGAAAGTTTGGGTTTATTGTATTAGAAACAAATCTGATGTATTTGACACTTTTGTTAAATGGAAAGCCTTGGTAGAGAAATGAAACAGGTCTTAAGCTAAAATGTCTCAGGTCAGATAATGGAGGGGAGTATTGCAGCAATGAATTTGATGATTAAAGAATGGAATCCGCAGGCAAAAGACGGTTCTAGGAACTCCGCAGCAGAATGGGGTATCAGAAAGGATGAACAGAACAATAATGGAACGTGCTAGGAGCATGAGGTTACATGCAGGACTGCCTCTTTCTTTTTGGGCAGAAGCGGTGAGCACAGCTGTGTACTTGATAAACAGAGGACCCTCAAGTGCCTTGGATGGAGGCATACCTGAGGAGGCTTGGTATGGTAAGAAAGTTGATTATTCTTTTCTTAGAGTCTTTGGATGTGAGGTGTTTGTTCACATAGACAAGGATGATAGGACTAAGCTAGAGGCTAAATCAGAAAAATGTACTTTCATTGGTTATGGTGGTGATGACTTTGGATATAAATGTTGGAGTATTAAGGACAAGAAAATCATTCGATCTAGGGATGTGGTCTTTAATGAGAAAGTCATGTATAAGCAGCAGTTGCAGGAAAACAGGGAAGAATCCAAGAAAGAATATGCAGCGGTAGAGGATCTTCCAGATGGGAAAGTGACATATGAATTAGCTCAAGAACCCCCTCAACAGGAACCCCCAAACTCCTATATTGAGGAGGTCTTCTAGGGTAAGAAGAGAACCTGAACGTTTTTCTCCTTCTCTTTATTATTTATTACTCACTGATAGTGGAGAACCAGAGAGCTTTGATGAAGCAATGCAGGTAGATGCCAGGAAGAAATGGGAGCAAGCCATGGATGAGGAGCATCAGGCTCTCATGGAGAACCAGACATGGGATTTGGTAAAGCTACCCGAAGGAAAAAGAGCATTACAGAATAAGTGGGTGTTTAGAGTCAAAGAGGAAGGAGGCAAGAAAAGATACAAGGCCCGGTTGGTGGTCAATGGGTTTGCACAGAAAAAAGGTATAGATTTTGATGAGATTTTTTTCTCCTATAGTAAAAATGACTTCTATTAGAACTGTTCTTGGAATAGTGGCAGCTGAAGACTTGCACTTAGAACAGTTAGATGTAAAGACTGTATTTCTCCATGGCGATTTGGAGGAGGAGCTATATATGCAGTAGCCAGAAGGATATGAAGTCAAAGGTAAAGAGGAGATGGTGTGCAAACTGAAGAAGAACTTGTATGGCCTGAAACAAGCTCCACGTCAATGGTATAGAAATTTGATAGCTTCATGATGGAGCAAGGTTATATCAGATGTCATTCTGACCATTGTGTGTATACAAAGAAAGTTGAGGATGGAAGTTATATTATTCTGTGTTTGTATGTTGATGACATGCTGGTTGCAGGTAAAAACATGCAGGAAATAAAAGTACTCAAGAAGCAGCTAAGTGAATCATTTGCTATGAAAGATTTGGGTGCAGCCAAACAAATCCTTGGTATGAGGATATCTCAGGATAGAAGGAACGAAAGCTGACTTTATCTCAGAAGAGTACATTAAGAAGGTCTTGGAGAGGTTTAATATGCAGGATGCTAAACCGGTTGGGACTCCTTTGGCAGGCCATTTCAAGTTATCAAAGGAGCAGTGTCCCAAACAGAGCAGGAGAGAACCAAATGTCCAAGGTACCTTACTCATCAGCAGTTGGCAGTTTGATGTATGCCATGGTATGCACTAGGCCTGATATTGCCCATGCAGTGGGAGCTGTGAGTAGATTTACGAGTGATCCAGGTAAAGAGCATTGGCAAACAGTAAAGTGGATCCTTAGGTATTTGAGAGGGACCATGGGGACAGATGTGCTACAGTGAATCAAACACCACTTTACGTGGTTATGTAGATTCAGATATGGCTGGAGATGTAGACAGTAGGAGGAGCACGACAGGTTATATTTACACAGTAGGTGGGATAGCAGTGAGTTGGATTTCACGACTACAGAAGCTAGTGGCTTTGTCAACTACAGAGGCTGAGTATGTTGCTGCCAAAAGGTAGATATTTGCAGGGAATATGAGATGACAGGTTTGGGAGAATTAAATTACATGGTTGTTATTGACTTTTGGTAGATTGGAGGTAGCATCAGTATCTTGTAGTATAAGTATGCAAAGCATGTACTTCAAAAGCATGCATTGAATTTACCCATTTTATGTTCAGATTGTGAATTTTGAACAGAAAAGGAGTTATATCCAGTATATATTGGAGATATTGGGCTTCCCAAGTGGTGTCTAATGACCAATCCTCATCGTTCCCAGAGGAATGTTGAAAAGCCAAATGAAATTCCTTAAACACATTCAAATAATAAACTTTAAAATTTTTACCAGTGGGTGAGAACTTTCAGTCATAAAAGTGTCTAATTTCTACTCAAAGGTTTCAATAGCTTTCTATGACATTGAGGGTGGAGGTTCAGATGTCCAAGGCTTTGACTTAGATAAACCCCTAGTGTGCTTAGACGACTTACTGCTTGGACATCCACTGTATGGGCATGGACAACCAACAAAATATCCTCAAAAGCTGCTCTGTGAAATGATAGGTTTCTAGTTTCTCAAACATGCCGCCAAAATGAATGGGAGGAATATCCTATGACCCGAGAACAAATTCAGATTTGACACAAGGCTGCTAGTTGACCCCGAGCTGCAGTATTGTGTGCTCTAATGGCACAAAGAATGGGATAATCTTTGTTTACCCGTACACCACATAAAAATATAACATTCCTTAATTAATGTCTTTCTTATTATGGCATGTACAATAACAACTTATTTGATAGCATAACTTCTAACTCTACATCCATATGGCAAAGTTAGATCTGTGACCAAAGATACTTCTCATTTTTATCTAGGAGCGTGAGGTCCTACCTCCATTTGTCCAACTTGATATAAGTTAATTATAGAACCCTACTCTTTATAGCAAACTACTATGTACAACACTTTTTAATATGAAATCGTAATATTTGGTTTGTTGGTAGGCATAATACCTGTTAATAATTTATGAGCTGGAAAAGTTTTTGTCTGTCAAGGGAAAAACATAATCCCATTGAATTATTTTACTGGTAAAATGACGAAGATGACATCATTTATCTAGGTTCTGAGTACAATAAAGAAACTTTGTGACTAGTCTTGGAAGGCCTATAAGCTCACCCTAAACGTTTAATTAGATTGCAGATTCAGTCCATCTGATGGATATTATACTCTTCAATACTTTTGGAGACTATTGCATTAAACAGATTGACTGAACATAAATTTTACTTAAGGTCTTCCATAATATAAAAGGGAGTTGATATGAAAGACAGAACGGAGTAGCTTATTATAATAGAGTGTGAAAACTTCCAGTTTGAAAGTAAAATTTACAAGGCCATGCCTTAACTTTCCCACCAAGTGCCACTTCGGATCACTTAATATTGGTCACATGACCGATTGAATAATGCTGAGTGCTCTCTCTTCACACCCTACCTTAACATGAAAACATTTCAAATAACCATTAACCCCACTGAAGACAAAATGTAACATAGCAAAAACTTGGCCAATTTAGAGTTCAAAATTATTGGTCTTTAGTTTTCACCCTTTGGTCTTACTCCCAGATCTGGAACTTGTACCGGCTTTTGAAGCTCCATCAAACTGGATCAATCAGGCTGTCATCAACCCTATATGTACCATTGAGATGCGGTCCATTCCATTTAACTTGCCATTACCTTTGTGAAGGTTAGTGAGTCTGATCGTAAAATGATGTCTTTTACAAAAAATATGCTTTTATCTTTCTTCATTTTCCTACAATTCCAAGCTATATGACCTGACATTTTACAATAGTAACAAAGTTTGTTTTTTTATCTTTCCATTGTGTTCGAAGAGGAGGGTTTGCATCCAAACACTCCTCGTCAACAAAGAGTGCTGAAATCATAATTTTCAAACTCTGTGTTGATAGTGCAAGGTCTTCAACAAAATTGATTTGACAACCTCTTATTTCTGTAAATCTTACTTCTGCAAGTTGTTACATTAATGGCCTGTCATTTTGGCATCATTTTCCATTTTCAGTTCAAAACTGTGTTTGCTTTGGGTTAAATTTAGCACTCTACTTTTGCCCCAAACAATTTATTAATTCTTCTCGAATTTATCTAATCTAACAAATTTAACTCAGTGTCTACATTTCTATGTCCAATCTTCCACACTAATAGTCTATATACTACAATAGATTTATTTTTGCTTATCACATCCCATGCATTATTTTGTATTTAATGCAGATGAATTTTAAGTTTTCAGGTAATAAAATTAATAACAATGAGATTTTTAGTTGTTGCTTTAGCCTCCATTACTTCAGCATGGAATGTTGTTTTGGTTCTTAAGTTATACACTTGCATTCAAAATTATCTCAGAGCTTTTGCATTTATAACTTACTGCCTATGATTTCCTTAAGAAAAATCATCAATGAGGGTTTTCAAGCGTTGCTGTGTTATCTTCTGTTTTCCAATATTTAAGCATGTCTGGGATTTTACATAGAAATTGCTAGAAATACCTGTGAAATTGAACAGTATTTCCGCAAATGCCTTTGTTCTATGACATCTGCAAGTCTGGTCTAGAGGATGAAGCACAAATTGCAAGAGAACATCAATCACTGCACTGTAAATTTTGCAATCCATGAGTGGCTCCAAAGGGGAATTTACAAATTTTATGGTTTTGAAACAAACTTTTTCCTGAAAGCTTTGACCATTTTAAAGGGTTTAACTTTAAATTCGTCATTTCCCCTGAAAAATGCCTTCTGTCAACGATCTTTGCAAATGACTTTAAACAGGATCTCACAGCCTCTAAAAATGGTCATCGCTGGAACTGAGCGTGGCTTGTCTATTAAGTGTTTTGACTTTAATATTTACAATATTTTACAATTACTGCTCTTGAAACAAAAAACTATGAATTAGAAAATTGGGCAGATTCAAGTTCAACTGTTCGAAAAAACTTCAAAATTTGAAAATACGAACTAGGATTTTTTTAATCCACTATTCAAATAGCCGGACAGCACACCAAATTGTGGAACCCAATGTGTTGTAAATGGTAAGTGGAATTGATATGTACTAATACTTGCGAGTAGCAACCAGAGCGCATTGGCGTAAAGAGAACACAAACATAAATGAATGGAGAGACAAGAATAGTACTGATGATCTGTAAAAGATACGAGAAAAATAGAACTGTAATTCGAATTACTGCATACTTTTGTACAAGAATCTGTGAAAACAAATGGAAGGATTTATGTTACAACTCCAAAGATTGTAGGTCGACCCCTCTAGAACTAATATAATGCATATTTCTACAATTTCAGTTGAAAAAGACAGAGGAACTTTTAGGGAAGCCAAAATAGTCCTTTATTCTGTCTTCAAATTCTTGGCACCTCTGTTGGAATTTGGCACTATCTGTAGTGCTGGTGCTATCTGGCACGAACTCCTACATTGTCCCTGGGACCAACTCTTGGCTGACCACACTGCTAGTGAGTAGGCGGCAAGTCTGTCTGCTGTTGATGTTGACTTTAGAACTTTAGTTGCCACCTGAATCAGTTTTTAAAAAAAGTAATCAAGAAATAATGCTTCAAGTGTAAAATCTAATTTAAGGTGGGTATTCGGTGAAGGGTTCAGCCTTTTTTTAACTACAAATATTTTTTGATCTGTATTATTATACATTGCAAATTTCATCAGACTAGCTATAGGATTGGGCTAAAGGGGCTCAATCAGTTAAAAAAATACAAGGGTCAAAAAGAACTGTCTCAATTGTAGTTGGAATCTCATACTATCAATCATAAGCGCAACTTCCCATCTGAAGTTTTCATGTCAACGTCAAGTCAAGGACCATAGTAATTATGATGGTGCTATTGATTAAATTTAAACTTTCCATGCCACATATTTTGACATTTTAAATCCTACTTTTCAGTTCTTGGTTCAGATGTTGTTTACAACGAGGTGGTCGTTCATGATCTGCTCGCTACCTTACGGGTTCTTTGTGGAAGTCATACTATCATTTTCATTTCTGCAGAGCTTCGCAATGGTAAGTTTTATCCAACTATACCTACGATTATTTGTTTAGTGATTACATTCTGAATTCAAATCGAGTGTTGTAATGTTTTCATATGTTGTTTTCATCCATTTATTTTTGGTGGATAGATACTCTGTATAGTTTTAGGAAACGCCACCAAAGAGGCACTTCTGGACTGGGTGCAATTCATGAGGAACAACTTAGCAATCAATGCTATATATATCTGGGAAAATGCATATAATCAAAAAATAAAACATTATAAACTAAACTGAAAACATAAACATAATTTATCTGTATTCACCATACATTAAAGATACAAATTTTTAAACACCCTCTATTGCATGGCTAAAAAGCACCCTTTGGTGTTGCTAAAAAAATCAGCTATTTTTGTTAATTATTTTATGCCACTGGTGCTAAAAGTTTTCTTTTCTTGCTAGTTGCTCAAAAGTCGTATTTTTCATTGTTTGTGGTTTTTTGTTTTTTTAAGCTTTAGCCTTTTTTATTTTTATTGTTTCCTGTAAGTCTGGAAAAGTTTTTGCAAGTCAGAAATACTTTTCAGGCATTTTTGTGAAGTGGGTAAAGCCTGATATCCAAAATGGAAATTCTAGGGGCAATTCCTGAATGATTCCACAATAATGTAGTTCTGAAGCAAGAGCACATACTAGGAGGCAATTCCGATGGCCTTGTTTTCTAGAGATGGGCAGTAGGTAGTGGTACCAATTAGGTTCCTGTGGTTGGATAGTGTTCAATTTGATAATGTCACACTTAATTTCATTCCATATACATGCATTTATTATGATCCTCTACTACTGTGTACTCATCCCCTACTTTTGTACACCTTCAAATATTATAACGTATTAGATTATTATTTTTTTTGTGGGATTTTACCCATTTTAAGCCATCTCAAGATGACCTGCATGAGTAGTTATTACCCTAATGGAATTTTTCCTCATGTATTTTGGGTAATAATCATGATGGAAGAAGCTTTTGGAGCATTTAATACCTTATATGCCACCCTTGTCTCACAATTCTTACCCGTGAGGAATTAACCCAACTACAACCTTCAAATATTACAACGTATTAGATTATCAATTTTTTGTGGGATTTTACCCATTGTAAGCCATCTCAAGATGGCCTACATGAGTAGTTATTACCCTGATGGCATTTTTCCTCGTGTATTTTGGGTAATAATCATGATGGAAGAAGCTTTTGGAGCATTTAATGCCTTATATGCCACCCTTGTCTCACAATTCTTACCCGTGAGGGATTAACCCAACTATAGCCAAATCATGTATTTGTGTTGAGTAATTGAAGGCTTCCATGGTAAATTTAATTAGATTATTAATTTTTGTGGGATGTTTCCTGCATGTGTTTCAGTTATTTCAAGATGACCTTCATGAGTAATCGTTACCCTAATGACCTTTTTCATCATTTTTTGGTAATAATGATGGAAGATATGTTAGAAAACTTTCCATATCAAACGTTAGTGGATCATTCATTATTTGATTCTTTACAATCATGCATAGAAGTCAAAAGTTGCTATGATTGTTAATATTGATTCCATACCGGCATACTATATATTTGGGCTTAATTTTGCTTGATTGACCACCATTCTTTTTGCACATGGCCTTCTTGTTTGCCTGGTTTATAACCATAGACTTATATCTTTGAAAAGTTTCCTTATTATGAACTCTAGCACCATTCATTATTATGTTCTTCATAATCACCCATAAAAGTTAACAGTTGTATGAATGCTAACATTGATTTGCATACTAGCATATTAAATGTTTGTGCATTCTTTTGCTTGATTGACCACCTTCCTGTTTGCATGTTTGATCTTCTTGTTTTCCTAGTTGATCAAGGATGGACATCCCTTGACATTCATTGTTCTTTTCCCTTTAGGATATTGAAGTATTATTTCAAAATTCCAATTAACTCCATTGTGAGAATGTGGGCCAAGATCGAGCACTAATAAAATACGAATGCAGAGAGAGTAATGTTGCGAGAGAGAGGAACCAAACATGATCCAAAAGATAACTTGTATATTGAATGCATTAAGAATAACTTTACAAGAGGTGCATTTATAGGGATTGGAGAAGTGTAATGCTACGCCCTTAACCCTAGGTCATATATCGAGATATGTATAGCCGACCTGTGGCTAACATAATCTCTTATCATGTCATATAATATTTATTTGTGCTTTCATATGCTGAGTGGGTCGGCCTTAGGGCTTTGCATAGTATAGTAGGGTATATATAGGAGTTAGAGAGTAGGATATTATCATCATATTGAGCACTTGAGTCTTATTGTATGGTTTGGAGGTCACCCCCCTCGAAGTGTTTAAGTCATTCTACTTGCATATTGTGATCATTTCTCTATATTTTGGTGTTCTTCGGTGTTATATTACTGTTGATATTCAGGTCTATCTAATTAATTTTGTATGCAAGGACAACTGAAAGCAGCGAAGAAATAAGCAATGAAAAACAAATGCAAACCTTACTTCGAGTTCTCTTGCAACCTCGGATGAGATAGCTGAAGTGTGGAATGGAGTACCACACTTGTTGGATCTCTTTGGATGATTTGGTTGTGGATGCTCCAAGTTTGGTTCCAAATGGAAGAAGGATGCTACGAGCAATGGATGATCAAATGGACAACCTTTCGGTATGCAAATTCTAATGGCAATTTAGTAGAGTATTGTTGCAAATGCTTAAAGCTTCCAAGGGATGAATTGTGAAGGATTGAGCCTCATATTTATAGTTGAAGGAGAGGCCATGGATTGTGGATCAAGGTTTGAATGAGTTGCAGAGTAAATGAATGCATTTTCCTGAATTAACAAGTTGATTTGGTTTGTGCAGTTGGATGGTTTGAATATTCATTTAAGGGGCAATGAATATTTAGTTGGCTTTTGATTTTATTCGAGAAGGTGGTTGTACGTGAATATTTTGCTTCCACCTTTGTAGGGTTCTAGAACTTGAGTGGAGTGAGCTAGTTCAACTTGAGTGAGTTGGATGGTGAAGTGGAGATGAGTGGATGAATTAGCTATATATTTATTTAAATAGCTAATTAAATTAGCCAAGGGGTGTGAATGTATGCTTTAAGCATGATAGAATTAATTAAATTAATTCTAAAGGGATGTGGGTGAATTCTAATGGAATGTGAGAGGGTAACGGTCTAGAATGCATTCTAGAACTGATTTGGCACATTGTGCAGGTAATAGGGATGATTAGAAATAGGTATGTATTTTTAGGGTGTCTACATTTACCCCTCTTTAAAGTGTTATTACAAAGTAATAACATTTTAAAGATAGTAGACACATGTAGATCAATGAGCGGATGATAGGGAAATGTGGTGGGCCTACTTGATTTGTCCTGGTGAAACATTTAGATGCCCCAATGAGTATGGATTATGTTAAGGGATTGCCCCCTCAAGCGGATGGGTGACGCAACAAAGCGGTGGACAACCACTTGATAGGAGGAAGGAAAAGGCAGATGATTCAAGAGGGAGTAGAAGAATGATGGGATGGATTTTGCTGCGTAGCATGAGATTCCATCCAGATAGTGAAAGTTAGAGCAACCTTATTTTGCTGTTGCACAATAGAGTTGTCACCATGATTATTAAAGAATCGTGATGTTTAACCCATTATGTGCGTAAACAAACACACACACAGCAAACAAAAAGAGAAAAAGTGAAACAAACCCAATATACATAGTAGATGTATGCACCAAGGCTATAAATGAACCAAGATGATAACAAAATACTTGTAATTGGTCTAAAGAAAAACAAAAGATAAGAAAGTAAAGCAAACCCAATATACACAGTAAAAGTATGCACCATGGCTATAAATGAACCAAGATGATAACAAAATACTTGTAATTGGTCAAGAAATAATGGCAACAATGCAACACAACTGTAAATAAAGACAATTAACTATGCCCCTAATGTGTTCCATGGTGATGATTAGGCAAGATTTGGATGCCCCCAAGCAAGGATTCATGCAAGGGGATTGGATCAGACTGAAAGAGTGGGGTCAAGTGACACTCTTTGTTGGATCTTGCATTGAAGAGTAATATGAGATTGAATGGGTCATTGCCCCCAAGCAAGGATGCATGCAAGGGAGAAAATGAGAGCCGAGATTACCCCAAGCAAGGATACATGCGAGGGATACGATTGATTTGACTTGCCCCCAAGCAAGGATACAGGTGAGGGGTAAGATGATTTATGTTTGATAGTTGTAGGATAGTTGGAATAATCACTAAGATAGGAGTTAAAAGTTTGATTTTGTTGAGTTGTGTTGATTTTTGTGGGATTTTTGATGTTTTTGTAAATTTTTAGGATTTTGTGATTATTTGAATGTTTTTGGATTTTGATTATTTGATTTTTGAATGAGATTTTGTGATTTTTGAATGTTTGTAGATTTTGTTGATTTTTTAAAATGTTTTTGGATTTTTTTGATCTAATGTAATAACCAGTGAGATGTAATGAAGTGATTTGGGACCCACCCAAGCATACACAAGCACGTAAAGGCTTATGAAGACCAAGGGATGGATGTGAGTGAAAATGGATAGGATAAAAGATGGTACATGCGTCCTAAATACAAGGAACAAACGACAGAAACCGGTTTGGGATGAAACGGTAAGATGGACAGGATGGAGGAACCATATAAGTGAATGTGCTAAAATTCCCCTAGCACAAGAGGTATGTATGTATGGCTCAAGAATAAAATCTCTTCAAATGAACCACATTCATGGGTTCTTTAAGCTCTTCGCCATCTTGAGTGGATAACTTGTATGCGCCGGATCTCGAATTTTGCAGTGATAAGGTAAGGACCCAACCAATTTGGTTCAATTTTTCCTTTCTTGTCTCTATCTTTGGTTGTATTTTTTTGATTTTATTTTAGAACAAGGTCGCCGATCTCGAACTGTCGTGGTTTGATCTTCTTGTTGTAGCTGTGACGAAGCCGATTCTGATACACTTTGAGATGGTCCAAAGCATTGAGCCATTTTTCATCTAAGAGATCAAGCTCAACAAGGTGAGCCTGTCGATAGTCATCTTCGTTGATCAGATGTTGAAGGGATACACTGGAGTGATGGGAGCTCGACCTCTATAGGTAATACAACTTCAGAGCCGTATACAAGTGAGAATGGAGTGGTTCCTGTGGGGTACTGAAGGATGTACGATAGGCCCAGAGGGCAGGATATACTTGGGTATGCCAATTGCGACCATGCTTATCAACATTTTTTTCCATGATGGATTTTAATGTCTTGTTGGAAGCTTCAACTTGGCCATTACATTGGGGATAGTAAGGGGTAGACCAGTGAAGGTGGATGTTGAAGCATTTGGCTAAGGCTTTAACAGTTTTATTTTTGAATGACTTACCATTATCTGTAACAAGAGAGGATGGAATGCTGAAGTGACAAATAAGGTGATTGAATATGAATTTGGAAATATTACTACCAATGACATAGGTGAGAGGCATTGCCTCTACCCACTTGGTAAAATACTCTGTGGCAGTAATAATGAACTTATGGCCATCAGATGAGGTGGGGTTGATTTTTCCTATAAGATCGAGCCCCCATCGGGAGAAAGGCCAAGGTGTAGTGATTGGTTGTAAGGCTTGAGAAGGTGCGTGAATGATATTTCCATGTGTTTGGCAAGCTACACACTTCTTAACAAATTTGCATGCATCAGACTCCATGGTAGGCCAATAGTAACTGATGTGTAAGATCTTCTTTGCTAACACCATGCCGCTTGTATGTGCTCCGCAAATACCAACATGTACCTCTTCTAAGGTTTGGAGCACTTTGTCTTGGTTGAGACATCTTAATAGAGTCCCATCATAGCCTCTTCGATAAAGGGTATCTGGCAAGTATGGTATAACACGAAACACGTTGTGCTAAGGCTCGTTTATTTTGAGAGTTCATGTTTTCGGGATAAGTGTGGTCATGGATGAAAGTGTAAATGTCATGATACCAAGGATTGTCAGGACCAACTATCTCACAGACCATGGTTGACTTAGGAAAATCGTAGGCCGGAACTAGAAGATGTTCAACGAGAAACTCAGATATGTGATTGATGGGAGTTGAACTCAAGAAGAGATCCGATAGTCGCCATAGCATCTGCTGATTTGTTTTGAAGGCGAGGAACTTGTTCAAATGTGATCAACTGAAAGTAACCTCTAAGGCTATCCACCATGAGTTTGTAAGGAATGAGCTTGTCATCTTTGACTTGGTATTCACTTGTGACTTGTTTGATAATGAGAAGGGAATCACCAAATATTGCTAACTCTTTGAGATTCCATGAGATTGCCAATTTCAATCCAGCTATGAGGGCTTCATATTCTGCAATATTGTTTGTGCAGGGGAAGGCCAAGCGGAAAGATTTTGGAATAACATTACCATCTGGTGTGATAAGTAAAATACCAGCTCTTGATCCATGGACATTACAAGATTCATCAAAATATAGGGTCCATGAAGGCCACTATATCAACATACAAAAGTTCATCATATGGAAATTCGAAATGAAGTGGTTCTGATCCTGGTAGAGGTGCTGCAGTGAGCTGATCTGCAAGAGCTTGTCCTTTGATTGCTTTTTGACTAACAAACTCGATATCAAACTCACTAAGTAGAACGACCCAACTTGACATTCTGCCTGTGAGAATGGGTCTAGAGAGTAGATATTTGAGAGGATCTACTTTTGCAATGAGTTTGGTTGTGTGATTGAGCAAATAGTGTCGTAGTTTGTGAAATGTGAAAGCTACTGCTAAACACACTTTCTCAACTTGTGAATATTAAGATCATGATCAATAAGTGTTCTACTAAGATAGTAGATTGCTTGCTCTTGCCTTTGATCGTTATGCTGAGCCAACAATGCCTCTATTGCATAATCTGTGATTTATGGCTTTCATGACTTATTTTCAGCTTACATGCAAGCTAGGGTTGAATGATGTTCTCATACTTTGGGTAGAAGGCTTTATTGAGGGAGAGCACATAGATAGGGGCGATGGAAGGAGTCGACATCACGACCATTGTGGGTGGTCACTGTTCCACTTGATAGCTATGGGATTTAGTTGTCTTGGTATAATGGTATTTGGGCATATGAGCTTTTGTTGGCAAGAGCTATTTCATTTGACAGGTACGGGATCCAGGTTATTGGAGCGTCCTAGTTTGCAATTGCTTGGGGGCAAGCAATTTTGGGAAGGGAGGACAGTAATGTCCTATTTTTCAAACTAGCACCAATTGAAGACTTTTTTCCATTTCTCTTCCCATGGCTAAGAAGGAATTGCACAAGGAAGGTCCTTGGGTTTCGTTTTCATTTTCTGTCATTGTCATTCATGTTTTTCTTTGGTGTTTTACTCCCTAAGGCAGGTCGACTGGGTTATAATGCTCCCAACATGAAATTAAAAGATAAAGTAAGCTCATTAAGAGGTCGGCAAGGTTGGAGAGTTTCCAACATGGAAATAGAAGATAAAACAAGCTTAAGAGGTCGGTCTACACTCTTATGACTCTTGGCGCCAACCAAAGGGTATAAGAGGAGTCGCACGGTCTCATTTGCACATCAATTTTGGCATATATACTTTATCTATTTGGACTCTAGGGCTGATTGTTCTATTTCCAACTCCACTAAGGCCAAAAATCCATATTATGGTATCCAAGGAGGGTGACAACCTTCCTTGTGGCATTTGGAGAACGAAAACTCTCCAAATTGGGTGGTGTGAAGGAAAATACTGAAGATTCTTTTGCTGGTTTATATCTAGGGCATCAAGGAGAAGACCTATCAAGAGCTTTTGCATGGTTTGGAGTCTCTCTCCTAGGGAGCGACCAGGGTTGGAGTCATTTTAAGTGCCTTCTAGGGCACACAACTCATTTATTATTTGATACTTAGACTTGACATAATTTATAAGGCTGAAATCGTTCATATTTGGTCATTGTTGGGGTTTGGAAACCTCCATTTTGATTATTTCTCTTAGCTATACTTCTACTGTTGATAAATTAATTGCCAGCTGTATTTGAGATTGGTTTTCATGGTGAAAATTGTTCTTAAGTATTCCTAAAAGGTTTATAAATATTGTGGATGAGTTTTAGGATGATATTTGGGTGAAATCTTGTTGTTTATAAGTTGCTGTTCCAAAATGAGACTGCTGTACCATACTCATCTAATTTTCAGTTTGCTGGTCCAAAATCAGATCGGGCTTTGTGCTATTTCCTTGTTTTTCATTTTCAGCCCTAGAAAGGGATATTACATATTTTTACTTGAAAACCGACATATTGAAATTGCAAATCGAGATTCAAGGTATATGTTTGAGAGATGTAGTGAGCTCTCACCTTCCTAACAATCGTCCCTATAAAACTCTCCTATATTCAAGTCCACGACCTGCTCATAGCCCCTTCTTATCTCTGCCAACTCCCATCTTTCATGCTTACAATAGGTTTAGGGAGCAAACTCTCAGTTCTATTCTTTCTATTCCAATGCATAACACAAACAAAATTAGGGTAAGCTTCTCCACCTCAAAACTTTCACCCAAATTTAGGATAGAGTAGAAATCTACCTGGTTTCAAACTTCCTCCCCGCACGGGCCTTATTTGCATGGTAATATAAATCAAAGAAAAGGCTATCAAGAGCTTCATGTTTCCAAAAAAAGAAAAAAGAAAGTCAAAGTGTTAATAACCTCAATAAGTAATAAGTGGCTAAACAATCATAATAATAATAATTATTCGTGACAATTAAAAAAAGTGGAGTTGTTTTAAGATTATTATTATCAAGGATCCATTGCCACCCCTTTGCCTTTTAAAAATAAGTTAGACTTAGGCATCTTGGCTATTATATTTGACTGCCTTGTGAGAGACTTTAACTAATAAGCCATCTTAAATAGTAGAGTCTATATCAACAATTTTCAAAAGACCCTGTAATGTCCCTTTTTGGGGACTCCTAGGAAACTATGCAAAGCTGAAGATAAACAACACTTTTCAGATTTTTAGTGGGCTGTTAGTGACTGAAATAAATATGCAAAAACCCTTAACTGCTGCCAGCCAACATCCTTTTAGGGCAGCGACCTGTTTTGGGGTTTCAAACGCACTTTTGTGCCTTCAAAACCCTTCAAATCGAGCTCCACTTAAGCCTCTAAAATTATTGTATATCACCAACAATCATATCATGCAAGAAAATTGATTTTTAGTGCCCTAGATATTGGAGATATGAATTTCTATAAACCCCTGTCTGTAGAGTTACTTTAAAAATTTATAACTTTACTTAGGAAACTACAAAATTCATGAAACTCAAGATCTTGGCCTTAGAAAATATGGAAAACAAGATAGTGAATTCAGATTTGCCAATTTATCTTCACACATACCACATAATCACTCCCTAAGTGGGTCGCTCCACTCAAAAAGGGAAGATAACCAACAAATTCAAAGAAATACCAACAAAGAATGATAAATATATTACTCCTTGAATGCCTCTTTGCAAAATACAATCGTGGGAGAGGGTTTTCATCCTCACCACCCTTGACGAGGGTTTTCGTCCTCCACACAAGCCCTCAATCAAGGGGTTTCGTCCTTGAGAGAGATAGTAAAAGGGGCTACACTAGCCAACCTTCACCAAGATATAAAATTCATAAAATCAACATATCAAATCTAATGCCAACAACCTCTATTTATAAGAAGAGGGTGGCACCAAGTCTTGAGGGCTCTCAAATGAGGCCGACCACAATTAGACTTGCTTTATTATTATTTTTTTTTACTTTTTGGAGCCTACATGCTCACCAATATCTTTTTATTTTTAATTTATTGTTGGGCGCTAGGCTCACCAACAAATACAATGCCAATTAAAGAAATAAACACAAAATTAAGCACATGATGACATTGTTGGCTTCCTCTAGCTTGTTCCCTTGGACCCATGAGGAAGAAAAATGGGTCAAGGTCTTCAAACAAAATTATCTCGAAAAAGGGACATGACAGTCCTCCCCTCTCGAAATTGCTTGTCCCCAAGCAATTGCAAGTACCCCGGATCCCAAATAAATCTTAGCTGCTCCTTTGTACCTGCACAAGAAACAAACTTATTCAAGAAAAAATGATCTTCTGTCCATCCTCCCTCATGCCTTGTAGGCATGATGATCAACTTCCTCTCATGCCTATCAAACCTCCTGTCCTCTCCTAGTTTGGCTAATATGCATCCATACTATCAATGACACAATTGTAACTCATCAATTTCCCTTTAGGAAGGGAATATATGATGACTGAAATAAAATATAGGAGAGCTGGTAAAGAAAAATCAGTCATGCATCTTTTGACTTTCTCTCCATACGTTCCCATGATGTTGCTTGCCAAACTTGAGTTTGCAAACTTAGCCATGAATCGCCTTTCCTGGACTGCTGGTAAGGGGTAGAGTTCAATTCCCCTTTGCTTAACCTTGTCAACTTTCACCATCATGATCAACAACTTAAATTCTCCCTTTATAAATTTATTTGGAGGTTGAATTTGTGCATGCCCAGCTGTAATTATGTTCTTCCCATGAGCTGATATATGAAAAGGAGAACAATAATGAAATTCCCCTTGCTTTGCTACCATGAATTCCTCCAAAAACTGAATCCATTGCATCCCACAAACAACTGTAACTTCAACTGGCTTAATTTCAAGGAAAACATTACATACCTTGCACCTTCCTATGAGATTTGACAACTGTACTATATTCTTTTTGTAAGGCATGAAATTATTATTGACATTGGTGACCTTGAAGTCTCCAAAGTTAATCATGCTCGGCCCATGCTTAACTGTAAGTTCTCCTATGATGAATTTATGAGTGGTGCCATTAACTAAGCATTGCTACTCCATGGTCAAATAAGAAACCAATTACCTTGGAAAAGTTGGTATGTATGAGTGTTAAACCAAGATGCAAAGGTGTGGGTCACTCCCGACTCAAGGTTGAGATTACCAATCATATTGATCATACAATCAGACCTTTCCTTTTTGAAGCCCACAATGGTACCAACCCCACATATGCTAAAACAATTTTGGCATTGTACCCGAGCATCCATGCACCTTTTGCTACACCATTCATTTCTTACCTTCTCTTCACTTGGTGCAAGCTGATCATGAGGATAAAAACATACAGTATCATGGAGTGGAGCAATGCAACATAGACATCATACCTGACTGATTGTGCATGGTGAAGACCGAACTGTATTGGCATGCTGGTAGGCAATGAAATTGAAGTCTTTTTGGACCATGAGCTGCCCCTAACCTTCTTACAACTCAAAATTTCTGAGTTAGAATCAGCACTCCAAAAATATATCAAATGCACCTTACCTCCATGGACTTGCTCTTCCCTAGTGTCATCCTTGAGGGTTTCTTGCAAACCTGATTGGTCTTGTGGATTGTGGAGGTGAAAACATGGCAGCGTCATAGGAAAGAGTACATAGTTATCATTCCTTCCCAGCTGTTATGATATCCATAATTTTGACATGGTACAATGATAGGCAATAAATCTGAGTTGTCTCTAGGTCCAGGGCTGCTTACCTTCACTTTATCGTTTAGCTTCTTCAAGCTAGTAATGGTACTCATGCACTGGACTTTATTATGGCTGAATATGTTGGTAATTCTCCCATGTTTGACTGCTGTTGATAACAGTCCAGCAACCTCATCAATTGTTATCCTTGGTCCTTCGTGGAGAAATTCTTCCAATCTTCTTGACCTCATAAGACTTGTTGAGATGCCATCAACACAACCATCATTGTGACCCCAAATTCTTCCCTCAAACACATGTATATCAGATGGATTACAAACCAAACGGAAAGAGGAAGTAGTTACCTTTGCACACATACTGTGGGCCTTGGGAAGAGGGCTACCTCTTATCAATCTAATTTCAGTCCTTGTGCATAAAGCGATCTTTGTCTTGATGCATGCATAACTCGGAGGTTTCCTGAAAGGGTGTAAGTACCCCTTACTACTCAATGTGCTCTCCATTCTGCCCACATTTGTGTCAAACTGTTTATGATGATTAGCCCCATGTAATGACGAACTAGGGAACAATAAATCTGAGATATGTTTGTTCCTTGGATTGTCATCAAGATATTCATTTCCTTTTGCCTTTGCTCCTTCCACAATTGGTGCTTTCCCCTTTTGCACTACCTCCATACCTTGTTCATATGTGTTTGGAATGTCTTCGTAGCTCTTACCGAGGTCTAATCCATCATCATTTTGCTCTTTATTGACTGCTGTTATAAACAGACCAACAAGCTTACTGTCATCATGTCTATTTGGGAAATGGGTTCCAACCATCCCTTTCTCTTCACTTCTTGCTCATCACCCTTCCTTTCAACCCTGAATTCATCACATGCTAAAATATCATTAGTATTAACCAAACAATGATCATTAATTACCTCATAATGTTGACTTTCTGGAACAACAATGGGTGTTTTGCCATGGCCTTAGATATCTTGACCACCGAATCTTCTTTCTCAATGACTCCATCTCCTATTGTCATATGAGAATTGCTTGGGCTATCTCCACTTCATCCTCTTGTTCCTCAAGCTTGCCCTCATCCTTTTGCTCATGCTCCCAAGTTCCCTTAGTATTTTTCCACATGCAACTATTAGAATTCAAGGGAATATTATTAACAATCAAAAGTTCTTTACCTTCCATTTTTCTTGGTTCTTGCTTAGCAATTTCTCTATCCTCTTGTGCTTTCATAGGGCTGTAAGGAAAATCAGTCAAGGGATCACCTTTGACAATGGCGGTGGGTGCTTCTAGGGCTCCCAAAGGCTGATCCATCACCCTAAGCAGCTGCTGCGATGGTTCTTCCTCCTTAGCATGGTGGATATCTTCCTCTTTTGTCACCTCGGAAGGGTTGCTATAAAAGGAAGTTGTATCTTCGATCTTCATCATGACTTCTCCACCTTGTAGCTGATCCGCCACATGCTCTTCGACTTGCTTCTTCACAATGGAGGGTTTTCTTCCCTCTATGGTTGAGACCTTTCTGCCATAGTCCTTTGATGAGGTTTGGGCATTATGCCTTGTGCCAATTCCCACTCTATGATTTTCTATTTCCATGAAATCCTCAAAGGAAAGGGCATCACATGCATCTTTTCCGGAAGAGCTTGATATTCTTTTGTCAATTGTCAATCCTTGAAACCCTTTTCTCCTTGAGCGAACCACCACCCTGCATATTTTGGATGGCTAGGGTAAGCCTATCCAGTGCATCTGCTATCCTTCCTTGTGACTTGTTCTCCATGCTTCACAGGCTGGGAGGATGATGCTCTGATACCACTGTAATGTCCCTTTTTGGGGACTCTAGGAAACTATGCAAAGCTGAAGATAAACAACACTTTTTAGAGATTTTAGTGCTAGGCTATTAGATGACTGATGTAACTTAAAAATAGATTATAAAAACCCTTATGGCTGCTGCCAGCAAAACACCCTTCTAGGGCAGCGACCTATTTTTGGGGTTTCAAACCCACTTTTGTGCCTTCAAAACCATTCAAATCAGCTCCACTTAAGTCTTTAAAATTATTATATATCACCAACAATCATATCATGCAAGAAAACTGATTTTTAGTGCCCTAGAATTGGAGATATGAATTTTTATAAACCCTTGTCTGCAGAGTTACTTTAAAAATTCATAACTTTACTTAGGAAGCTCCAAAATTCATGAAACTTGAAGATCTTGGCTCTTAGAAAATATGGAGAATCCAAGATAACACATTCAAATTAACCAATTTACCACCAACACATACCACTTTTTCCTCCCAGGTGGGTCGCTCCACTCAAAAAGGGAAGATAACCAGCAAACTCAAAGAAATACCAGTCAAAGAATGATAAATATATTACTCCTTGAAAGCCTGCTTTGCAAAATACAATCGTGGGAGAGGGTTTTCGTCCTCACCACCCTTGTGAGAGGGTTTTCGTCCTCCACACAACTCCCTCAATCAAGGGGTTTCGTCCTTGAGAGAGATAGTAAAAGGGGCTACACTAGCCAACCTTCACCAAGATATAAAATTCATAAAATCAGCATATCCCAAACTAATGCCAACAACCTCTATTTATAATAAGAGGGTGGTGCCAAGTCTTGGGGCTCTCAAATGAGGCCAACCACAATTAGACTTGCTTTATTATTATTTTCTTTTTACTTTTTGGAGCCTACATGCTCACCAATATCTTTTTATTTTTTAATTTATTGTTGGGCGCTAGGCTCACCAACAAATACAATACCAATTAAAGAAATAAACACAAAATTAAGCACATGATGACATTGTTGGCTTCCTCTAGCTTGTTCCCTTGGACCCATGAGGAAGAAAAATGGGTCAAGGTCTTCAAATGGAATTATCTCGAAAAAGGGACATCACGCCAACCTATGTAGTCTAGGTAGCAAACGTCACTACTTGTTCTTCGTGAAATATCCCTTTTAAGGGCTGAAACTGAAAATTAGGAAATTAGCACAAATCCCAAAGGCATCAAATCAGATTGTTAAATCAGCAGACTGAAAATAAACCCATATTTTGGACAGCAATCAGATTTTAGGAACAACAATATGAAAAACTCACAATTTCACCAAAATATCATTCAACAATGCATCCACACTTTTTATAAACCTTTTAGAGATATTTTAGAACTGTTTTCAACCCCAAAAATATACTAATGCTCAACTGAAAAATTAAATAAAACCAGCAGAAGTTCAACTCCAAAATAATTATGCAAGGAGGATTTAAATACCCCAAACTTAACAACAAATAGTAGATTCCGACTTTATAAAATATGAGGAAGACAAATATGAACTCAAATAAGATTGCCGTGCCCTAGATGGCACCAAACCCTTCAGCAATGCAAGTCGCTCCACAATGCATATAAAAATCTGATTATGTTTTCTTTCCTCTCAAATCTGAAATATGTTTTCAAGCCAACAAGGAAGGAGGGTTTCCGTCCTCCAACTAACCACTAGAAGGGTTTCCATCCTTCTAGGAAGATGTCACACACTTGGATTTTCGCCCAAGAGTGGAAGAACAATGAGCTACCAACCCACAAGTCCAAATAGAGAAAATGCGCCAATGTATGATGATGCAAATGAACTCTCCAACCTGCCTTTATATCCTCTTTTTGGCGCCAAAGGCCCCAAAAGAATAAGACCGATCCATACAGTGTCCTTTTTAATATTTATTTGGCTTCACTAAAGCTCCAAACCCAACTGTCCTGCTAAAAGCAAAAACAAACTGAAAAAGAAACATTAAAATTAAAAAATAAATGCAAAAGGAAGCTCAGTTCCTTTTCCCAACTATTCTACTTCGTTGCCATGGAAAAGGGGATGGCAAGAAGTCCAAACTCAGGTCCTTAAATGGGAAAAAGGGACATTACACTCTGGCTGTTGTGATGGAACAACATAATTATTTAATAAGACAAAAAGCATGAAATACGGTAGGGGGTACTTATACCAATAGATAAAGCTATACTGTAGTACAACACAAGTAACTACCTCTACCCATACCTGTGAGGGTGTGTGTTGGTTATCTTTTACCTTTATTTGTTTTTGGTTGTCCACACTCTATCTGCTGCCTCCTCCCCTATGACCTCCCCTATGATGCCCGCCCTCTTCGTTTCCATCGTTTCAGTGAGGGTGAAGAACTTGTTTTTGCATCTGCCTCATTTTACCAAGTTGTTAGTTAGTCAGTTATGCTTAACAAACAAATAACCAAAGCACATAAATAATCATGATCTCTTAATTGTTGCTATTGCAAATTATCACCATATCATTTCACTTTTGATGGCACAATTTAACCAACTACAGTGCTTATTTTAATATCTTACATAGAGCAATACGGGATGTGACATGTTGTTTCTAATACTTCTTTGCTAACAGGCTAGGCTTTTTTTAGTTGAAAAATCATGTGAATATACAAAGTTTTTTAGTTCTTAGCAAAATAACATACTGTTTCTCTTTGGCAAATAAAGTAAGAGAATGAGGGAAAGGATGCCCTGCTAACTTTAATATACCTCAGTTTTTGATTGTCAATGAAGAAACCTGCCGGTGATTAAAATTTTAGGTTTGCGTTTGATAAGTTTTGGCTTTCTTTGTTTTACCCTTTTGGGTTTTAGTTTGTATTAAGAAAATATTAGATAAACTCCGAGAGATCATTTGTTAGAATTTTTTTGTCTAATCTGAATCTGGTCAGACCTTAGTTATTATTGATGGGAGTGGGACCCAACTATTCAACTCACAATTAAGTTCTTAGAGAAAGGGCCAATTAATTTTTAGATCAAGAAAAGGAATTGAAAAGAAGTCTGTTTCAAGCTCCACAAGGCTAGCTGAGTTTTTTAAATAGATTCTTTCAATGGAATGAAACAAAGAATAGATAGTAAGCTGGAAACCCAACACAACTTTTGAAGTATATGAGGTGACAAACGCTAGAAGGGCCCATGCACTAAATTATAGATTGTAGATGATTACATGGATTTACAACTGTATTTCTAGTTCTTCAAAAGAAAATATAGGCTAAATGAATTTTGTTTCTTTGAAGATCCCAATGAAAACCTCACAAAAGATTTCCAAAATCAACAAATCTTCCAAGATAGTTTTCAAAATATTTTCACGTCAGTGGGCATTGACTATTTGTGAAGGTCATCCATGTTTCTTCTCAAATAGATTCTTCCCCAAAAGGAAGAAAGTTATGAGAGGCTATAACTTGATGGAGCATAACGAAACTACGAAAAACATACAAGATGCAAGGTCTCTAGGTCTAGATGTTCTTATGCTAGAATTCTATGAGATGTGGCAGGTGGTTGGGATAGCTTTTCAAAAATGCATTAGGAATCTACCAAAAGTAGATATATGGGCTAGTTACCGATGGAGGAGGATTTGGTACTTTAATTGACTCCAGGTATAACGGATGAACTCTGTGCAATAGGCCAAATACACCCCAAACTTAGGTCCTCTTGAAGCACATTTGGTCATACTATGAAGTCCTAACTCTTCTCCATCCTTGCCGCAGAACTGTGATAGTGTTAGCCCTATTGTGTTTAGGTGTACAACAACATTTCTAAAAAATAATAAAATGGAGAATCTGAATACACAAAAGGATAGCGATTACATTTCTTGTAATGCCACAAGTATCTCTTCATCTTCCACTCTTGTTCAATAATATATACTACCCAATCTGTGGATAATAGGCATTGTAATGTAGTGTAAGCATCTTACAAACAACATCTGACATCCCTGATCTTTGCACAAAACTTTGCAGATTACAATTCTAGCATGGTGTCTTATCGCTCTTATGTTCTTTGTTGTCTCTAAGCAAGCACTTTGATTGTCTATGTAGCCTTATTTGTTTCGGCCACAACCCATTTGAACTCGTTCAAGTGTGTTGTCCCTAGGTCTCGACCTGGGCTTAAGATGGGTGGTATTAGAGCAAATACACTTCGGATCATATCCTCGTGGTATTGAAGTTTCTCACTTGAATCTTTTCCAGCATTTTGTATCCCCACTCACATGAGATCTAAGTATAGGAAGCTTGGGTTTTGAAATTTGCAATCCTTTGTCTTGCCTTCCTTTACGATCTTAGCAGATGGTAGATGGAACTATATTAGGGACATTGGCTTTAGAAATGTTTCAGAATTGATAGAAGATCTCCGTTGCAGGAAACACCTACCTAAGAAGAATTCATGTGACTGAAGGTGTAATTTATGCAATAATGGCAAGATCTTCAAGGGCTCTTACACAAGTCAAGGATCATATTTTGAATGAACGGGTAAAGGGTGTTGATATTTGTTCAAATACCAGAAATCCGAAGGTAAGGGCCAAATTTGACAAAGAGCATATTGATGTTCAAAGTTGAAAGAGCAAAGAAGCAATATTGGTAGAAATACTTGCTTGGCTGCCGGTACTGAAGCAAGGATTATCCTTGAAGCAAGGAAGAGGACGACGCAACAGGTTGAAGAAGAGCTATTAAAACCTCCAGCTAAAAGTAAATATAGCAGATTGGTGATAGTGCTCGATAATCAAGGGAGAGAAGAAGCCGAGACAAGAGTGGAAAGGGTCATCTATGTTTGCGGTATCCCTTTTAATGTGGTGCGGTCCCCCTATTGGCAGGATTTGGTAAGGGAATTTAACACAACCCTTCAAGGTTTCAAGGGCTCAAACTATGAAAAAATCAAAACAGTTTTGCTCAAGAAAGAGAGGCAGTTAGAGGCTGGGAGTTATTCTGATTTTACTGCCGTTCTGATTGCTTTACGTACTAATCTGTAATCTTACTTGTAAATACCGCTGTCCAGTTCTTTATTCTTTTGTACAGCTCTTGTTGTAAATATTGTTTTATGTTAATATATGAAGCATCTATTCAAAAAACAAAAGAGACAGAGAGGCAGATTCTAGAGGATGTTTTAAGACCGATTCATAGCTCATGGAGTAGCTTGGGGGTTTTCATTATTTCAGATGGATAGATGATACAAGGTGTAGGCCAGTGATAAATGTTGTTGCGTCATCACAAAAGGAGCAATGTTCTTGAGAGCAGAAGATTGTTTTGGTGAGGTAAAAGATAGTAAGTTCTTTTCTGAAATTTTAATTGCTGCTATTGAGCAAGTAGGCTCAGAAAATGTGGTGCAAGTTATCATGGATAATGCACTTGTTTGCAAATCCATGGACTTGATTGTTGAGGGTAGATATAATCACATGTTTAAATGTTTTGGAGTCCTTGCATTGTCCGTGATTTAAATCTGATTTTAGAAGAGATTGAGGCTAAAACTGCATGGATTAAGGAGGTTGCAGGGAAGACTAGGGAGATCGTAAAATTCATCACCAACCACCACTAGTCTCAGGCAATATATTGAGAATACACCAAATTGGAGTTGCTCAACGTTTCTGAGACAAAATATGCCTCAAACTTCATCATGTTGCACCACTTTGTTGAGGTCAAATCTGCATTGATGAATATGATGCTTTTGTGACTTGGGCTGAGTGGAGACAGGGAGATTTAGAGAGGGAAAGTATGGTTCGTATGGTGTTGATTGATGTGGATTGGTGGAGCAAGATAGATTTCTTTCTCAAGTTCACGTTACCTGTAGTTTAGCTTTTTTGAGAGGTGGACATAGACAAACCTTTCTTAGGAGAGATTTATGATGGCATAGATACCATGGCTGAAAAAACAGTGAATATTATTAAACAGGAGGCTCTCACTCTTTGTTTTGTTGATTCTGGTTTTCTAGAGCATGTGAGGTCCATCATTATTGTGAGGTGGAATGCTTTTAACACTCTATTGCACACCTTAGTACATGCTCTGAATCCAAAATTTTATGATGAAATTTTCGCTCAAAGCAACGGGAAGAGGAAGGCCCTGCATAAGAACAAGGAGGTGGCCAAGGGAGTGAAGAAAACCTTCCAAAGATTGTTTCCAGCTTCTATAAAAACTGAAGTGGGGGAAAAATTTGCTTGTTTTGCTGCTAGATTGGACGATTTTTCAGACATCATCATCTTTGGATGAGAGGAGGACCATGTATCTGGTTAAATGGTGGACTTGTCATGGGGCAAATGGTGTATATTTGCAAAACCTTGCCAGTGATATTCTCTCACAAGTGGCAAGCTCTTCATCAGCGGAAACGAATTGGAGCACCTATGGTTTCATTCATTCTATGAAGCACAACATGTTGGGATCGCAGAAGGATGAGGATCTTGGCTGCGTGCATTCTTGAACCTATGCCTTGTGTCTCATAGGGTTGAAGAATATACAAGTGGGCCTTATAAAGACTGGGATGTGGATCCAGAAGCCGAAATTTGGAACTCACTCTTGTTGCTCTTGATATTGGTGGTGATGCAAGTGGAAGTGGAACTGCCTCTTGTTCCAATCCATGCCCCAGTTCTGTTGACCAGGCATCTTCTTCTATTTTTGTTGATGATGATGAAGATGAGATGGATATCTAATTGTATGTCTTTAGCTCATGTTTTATTTCAGCACATATAGCTGTAATGTCCCCAATTCTGAGCGGTTGGCCTAACGGCCCTATTTTGGTCTTAGCCCTAGTCATTCCCAAGGGACTAACAACTTTGGAGGTTATTGGGGATGGTTGTCTGATTTCCAATTATGTTTTTGTTATATTTTGGGAGTTGGGAGGGTCTAATGGGCCCTTTATGTTCTATTTTGTTGTTGGGATCACTTAAGTGGACACTTTTGGCATTGAATGTTATGTTTCTTCGTTGGGGCCACTTAAAGTCCCTTTTTTGGCGACTTGAGGGGATATGTATTGCATTAAATGTTATATTTCTTCGTTGGGGCCACTTAAAGTCCCTTTTTGGCGACTTAAGGGGATATGTATTGCATTAAATGTTATATTTCTTCGTTGGGGCTCATAAAAAGCTATATAAGGAGATGGAGGGTGTAGTTGGAAATCACTCATGCATACACTTATATTTCTTTCATGTGCAACTGTTGTTTGCAACTTTTTAGCTTGTGGAGTAAGATCCCACGGGAACCCTAGCTTCGGTGGTGAGAGATCCATTCCTAGCTAGCAGGGCATTCTTCGGTAGTGAGAGATCTACCCTAGCTTGTCATTTGAAGCTGATTTCAGGGCTGTTTTACAGAGGTATTTTCAGGGTTTTCAGAGATAGGGTTTTGAAGGTTTTGGTGAGTTTGGGTGGAGATTTTCAGTTGGTTTTTGGATCAGACCTACGACAGCAATAAAGGAAGGGTTTGGCATCATCTACAGAACTTTTCGCAAGGGTTTTGGTCATCTACCAAGGAGGGCGACTTGTTTGGGAGATTGCAGCCCTAATTTTTAGGGTTTCCAGTTGGCCGTTTTCAGATCTGAAGGTTGGAAAGTCATCTACTATATTTATATATGTTATTTCCCAAGTTTCATATTTTTTGCACTTGTGATCGAAAAGATATAAATTTTAGAAGTTTGGAGCTGAATTGATGCCCTAAATGTGTTGGGCGACCTACTTTTAGGGCAAAATTAGGGTTTCGTGTTTTCTGTGCGAAAACTAATTTTGGAATATTATTCTTCATATTTTTGTGGCCCAAGATCCAAAATTTCAGCTCATTTGGACTTCTTTAGCAAAAGATATTACTTTTAGAAGTTTTCGGCTATTTTAGGCACGCTTTAAATTTCTGGCAGCGTTATATTGACTGAAAAATTCCAAAAATATTTCCCTTGTGTTCTTTATATTATTATCTAGTTCTCTTTAAAATTTCAAGTAATTTGAGCGGATATTTTGGGAGTTATTCATATTTTACTGTTCGCTGCCCTAGCTGTAATTTTCTGCATAAAATCAGATTTAGTATTTGTTGCAAATTTTTGTATTTTGTCAATTTTTTGTAAGATCCCAACAAGGGATATTTCAGTGGTATCAGAGCTGTTGTTTCTCCAGCCTGTTGGGGTTGAAAGATGGGAGACAGAGACAGAGACAGTGAAGAGTTGGGAGTAGATTTGATGAAACGACTATTCACCAATATGGTGAAGCAACAGGAGACTACCAACCTCTATTTGAGCCAGCTCACTGAGAGGTTAGCACAGGGTAGGATCGAGGCTCATGCGGAGAAAGGAGAAGCTAGCAATATGGGACAACATGGTAATAGAGGTGAGAGTGGACATTCGGGACAAGGGTCCCCTCATGCTTCTACCAGGCCCTTGGGACTCCACAAGCCTTCTTTCTTGAAGGATCCAGAAATTTCGCAGACACGATAGCCTGCAGACGTTGTGGATGAGGAATCTTGTTGGGAGAAGTACCTAACATTGAGCGAGGGTTTCCGGGACAACATGCCATTTCAGGAGTATTGTAAAATGAAGATTGGCAGCAGGCCCAGGAGAGATTACCAGATACCGATACCTGAGTTTCAGAGGAGATTGAGACAAATCTCTATTCCACACTTTGATGGCTCTAAGAAGTGTACCGCGCAGTCTTGGATTCAGAAGTGAAGACTTACTTCGACTTGAATCCCATGCATGAAGAGGATGCTATTAAGTTTGTTATCCTACACCTCGAGGGAGATGCTCATGACTGGTGGCATCATGGATTGATCACACAGGGGCACATGCATATCACTACTTATGCAAATTTTACACAGAGGTTGATGAGCAGGTTCGACAGGAGGGACCTGGATAGGCACTTCAAGGAATTGACTCACTTGAGGTAGACAGGTTCTCTAGATCAGTACATTGCAGATTTTCAGAGGTTATCAGTTATGGTATCTGATGTTTCAGAGATGAGGTTGACTTCACTCTACATGGCAGGGTTGACTGATGCCTTAGCAGGGTTTGTGAAGGCATTTGAGCCTTCTTCTTTGCATGAGGCTATTAGGAGATCTCGAGACTTGGAGTTATCCACTCCAAAGTCGAGGGTTCCACCTCGTGTTCAGGAAAGAGAACCTCCATCTGGATCAGACGAACTTCAGCAGAGGGAACCTCCACCGAGGTAGGAGGTGGCTAAGAAGCCATTCATTTCCCGTGAGGACAGAGATGAGTTGAGGCGAAAGAAATTATGTTTCGATTGCCGCACACCTTGGGTTCCAAGACATGATTGCAGAGGTAGAGGGAAGGCCCAATTCATTGAGGTCTTCGAGGAGAGTGAGGATGACAAAGGTGAGGAGTTGGAGACTCACGAGATGGATGATGGGAATGGAGTTGCGATGGATAGTGCTGATGCGGAGCAGAAGGAGACTTTCCCTCGGGAGATTATAGCCACATTGTCTAGTACTTCGATGTACAAGGCATTTAGGATTAGGGGAGTTATGCAGGGCCAGCGAGTTATGGTACTCATTGACAGTGGGGCTACCCACAACTTTATTGATGCATCATTGGTGGAGAGACAAGGTTTACAAACGAAGGACTTTGAGGGCTTCAACATTGTTGTAGCCAATGGGGAGTATATGAGATGCACACGGAGAGTTCCACAATTGAGCATCACCATGGGTAACTACACAGTTACCGATGATTTCCACGTTGTTGGTATGGGAGTGACCCACATGGTGTTGGGAGTGCAGTGGCTTCACTCTCTTGGTGAGTTTCGGACTAACTTCCAGACGATGGAGCTGAAGTTTAAGTCCGAAGGCAGGAATGCAAGTTTGAGGGGATTATCGGCAGGGGCACCTAGGGTGGTTGTAGTTGAGGGGATGGAGAGGACTTTCCAGCATAATGAGGGGTTTTATTATTGCGGATCGATGTGGAGTATGATGGCTGCGGGTGTGACCAATAGTGTTGCACATAAGGCAATTACAGAGATCGGGATTACAGGTTTAGATCATTTGAGTTTATCATTATGTTGGTTGTCTGAGGTTTCGGTAGACTGGAGATCTCATTTGCTTGTTGAGTACTCCAAGAACAGACACACTTGTGAGATTCTGGATGGTCGCATACAGGATGACAACTACAGATTGGAGGATGAGTTGATTTTCTATCAGGACAGATTGTACCTCGTGTCGGATTCATGGTTGAGGATGGAGATACTGCGACATGTGCATTATTCTTCCATGTCTGGACACTTGAGATTTGATGAGACCTTCAACTTCATATGGGAAAGGGTCAGATGGCATGGGTTGAGGGAGGATATCCTCAACTTTGTGCAGGGATGTGTAGTTTGTCATGGTGACAAATCGGAGTATGCATGTTCCTTATTTCTGGAGTTGATAGGGGATAACAATCCTATATGTTTTACTGCTTATGAGGATGACGAGCATGTGCTAGCTAGCCGAGGGATGGAGTCGACAGGAGATGTCGTGAGTGATCACATGATGACAGTTTTGCAGTGGCAGGGATTGGACAGATTGACAGTTTCAGTGTGGGTACCAGTAGAGAATCGATGTGGGCATTATTCTACTTCAGGGACAACATTGTTATCTACACTGCATGGAGAGCATGATGACTATATGTGGTGTTTTGGTCACTTCGGATCACACCGATCTTCGGTTGACTGCAGGGTGAGATGGAGGCACTTACTTTGTGGTATTCAGTTTCTACAGCACAGGAGGATAATGCTTGGGGTCAAGCATTTTTCGGGAGGGGAGGATTGTAATGTCCCCAATTTCGAGCAGTTGGCCTAACGGCCCTATTTTGGTCTTAGCCCTGGTCATTCCCAAGGGACTAATGACTTTGGAGGTTATTGGGGATGGTTGTCTGATTTCCTACTATGTTTTTGTTATATTTTGGGCGTTGGGAGGGTCTAATGGGCCCTTTGTGTTCTATTTTGTCGTTGGGATCACTTAAGTGGATACTTTTGGCATTTAATGTTATGTTTCTTCGTTGGGGCCACTTAAAGTCCCTTTTTGGCGACTTGAGGGGATATGTATTGCATTAAATGTTATATTTCTTCATTGGGGCTCATAAAAAGCTATATAAGGAGATGGAGGGTGTAGTGGGAGAACACTCATGCATACACTTATATTTCTTTCATGTGCAACTGCTGTTTGCAACATTTTAGCTTGTGGAGTAAGATCCCACGGGAACCCTAGCTTCGGTGGTGAGAGATCCATCCCTAGCTAGCAGGGCATTCTTCAGTAGTGAGAGATCTACCCTAGCTTGTCATTTGAAGCTGATTTCAGGGCTGTTTTACAGAGGTATTTTCAGGGTTTTCAGAGATAGGGTTTTGAAGGTTTTGGTGAGTTTGGGTGGAGATTTTCAGCTGGTTTTCGGATCAGACCTACGGCAGCAATAAAGGAAGGGTTTGACATCATCTACAGAACTTTTCGCAAGGGTTTTGGTCATCTACCAAGGAGGGCGACTTGTTTGGGAGATTGCAGCCCTAATTTTTAGGGTTTCCAGTTGGCCGTTTTTAGATCTGAAGGTTGGAAAGTCATCTACTATATTTATATATGTTATTTCCCATGTTTCATATTTTTTGCACTTGTGATCGGAAAGATATGAATTTTAGAAGTTTGGAGCTGAATTGATGCCCTAAATGTGTTGGGCGACCTACTTTTAGGGCAAAATTAGGGTTTCGTGTTTGCTGTGCGAAAACTAATTTTGGAATATTATTCTTCATATTTTTGTGGCCCAAGATCCAAAATTTCAGCTCATTTGGACTTCTTTAGTGAAAAATATTACTTTTAGAAGTTTTCGGCTATTTTAGGCACGCTGTAAATTTCTGGCAGCGTTATATTGACTGAAAAATTCCAAAAATATTTCCCTTGTGTTCTTTATATTATTATCTAGTTCTCTTTAAAATTTTAAGTGATTTGAGCGGATATTTTGGGAGTTATTCATATTTTACTGTTCGCTGCCCTAGCTGTAATTTTCTGCATAAAATCAGAAAAAAATCAGATTTAGTATTTGCTGCAAATTTCTGTATTTTGTCAATTTTTTGTAAGATCCCGACAAGGGATATTTCAATAGCCTCTTATATAAAGGCCGATTTTAAATATATAGCCTCAACTATAAAGGCTAATTTTGGATTTTGCATCATGTAATCATCTATGGGAGTTAATATAGACATGGGTTTCCTTTTAAAATGTCATTTATGTGGATCATATTTTCTTGAAAGATAATGTGTTATTTATAATAAATATTATATATATTTTGTATTTTTTTATATGCCATGTTGCCCCTGATGTAGCTTTTTTTTGGTGGACGGGGGTCATATTTCCAGGCATTCTCGTTTCAAGAACTAGTACACTTTTCCACATTTCATGCAACTTAGAAGATGCTTTGCAGTGACATAGGAACAATCTGGAACTGTACTATGCACAGGAAAAAGTTGGGATCATTGATCACTTTGCACAACATCTTCAGTAATTACAATCCTCTCTCGCAAACCCATTTACTTCAACACATTGGCCATTTCATGGTCAAATGCTAGATAAGGTACAAGTAAATTTGGATGTCTCCATATTTGAAGGGAAAATCAATACAGATGCACTAGATAGTTGTCTTAATTTCATTTGTGCTTCTGCATTACTGAAGAGGATGACTTGACATCTTTAGTTACCTGGAATGGTTTTGTGGAAGCCTTGAAAGGAACCTATTACCTCATTGAAAACTATGGCGGCCAATATATCAAGTTCTACCAAATTGCCAAGGTTGTGACGAATATGTTCAAGAATGAATTAACATTTTCCACACTTTGGTTTCTAGGTTGAATGCCCAAGAAAAAGAGAAGAATTTAATCTTGAAGTATAGGTCAGGGTTGAGACTATTCATCTAGAGTGACATGGATTTCCTCCACATCTTTGCCAAAGCCTGTAAATTTTCCTACGAGTTTGAGGCAAGAGCTAAGAAAAAGTTTAAGAAAGAAGACATTTTTTTAGATAGGTAAATTGAGGGTTCTATAGGGATCCTCACCCGAAGTTAAACAACAAAATGATTTTGCATAAAGCAAAGAGCCTCAATCTGAGGTGGCATATGGCAGCAGATAAAACCTGTATAACAGTAACAACTAAAAGAGCCTCTAGAACAGAACGGGGAACAAAATTAACACAAGATGGCTAACCAAATCAACAATCCAAGGGAACCCATGCCCTAGGACAAAACAACAAAAGAACACATGATACCACACAACTTGGGTGAGACAAGTCTCGAGATCGAGCCAGGCAAACAACTTGCAATGTCCCTTTCCGGGCTCTAACTGAAAACAAAGGGAAATTGCACAAACCCCAATAGATAGTAAACTGAAAATTATGACAGCAAGGTACATCAGTCTGATTTTTTATAACAGCAGTAAAGAAAATGTAATATTTCTTCAAAAATGCATCATTCACACCATCCAAAGCTTGTAGGGCAACTTAGAAATATTTTAGAACAATTATCAACAAAAAAATAAGCCTTCAAACCCCAGCTGGAATTTATTTAATTAAAGAAAATAACAGTAAACACCCTTACAAAAGTGGCTGGAAATAAAAGGACTCCAAGCCCAAAAATGATGTCCAAATGTAGATTCCAGTTGCTAATAATATGAGAAACACAATGATGGCTGAGTTGGATGTTGCTATGTCCTAAAAACCATCAAATGCCACCTTAAGGCAAGTCGCCATTGTAGGAGAGCGCCTAAAAATCTCTGCAGAACCCTAGTAGCCCTCCTTCGACAAAACCCTAGATGAAAATCTGCAAAATTAATCTTCTTGAAGCTCCTTGGAAACCCCGGGATGGAGAATCTTCAATGGATTGAAGAGTTTTCGTTATTCAATCAAACAAGGAAGGTTTTTCATCCTCACTTGTTGGCTACACAAGAGGGTTTTCGTCCTCAAGTGGAAGTAGTTGAGCAATCAACCCAAAACCCATGCAAAGTTATTATTAGACAAGATGATGATGCACAAATGAGCCAAGCGACCCCTTCTTATACCTTGATGTGACACCAAAATCCACCAAGAGCCAAAAAAGGATTGACCTTTTTGGAAAGGTAAGTTTACTTTTTTCTCCCTTTTTTGCCTACAAAAGGAATGAGTATTTACAAATACCTTTATAGTAATAATAATAATATTAAGTTGACCAGAATGGAGAATTAACTGGGTCCAACTTAAAATATTATTAATTATTTCTAAGTTAGAAAAGGGGACATTACACAGCGAAAAAAGTAATGAAACAGTTGTAATGAACCTTTTGTGCTCGATTTTGAGGAATTTAGATTTTCCCCAAAACCTTAATGGAACATTGTTGGAAATGATGACTGCACATGTAGAAAACCTGATTTTGATGACAACAATTTGATTTTATGCAAAAATTAGGGCAACGACCTATTTTAGGTCCACAAAACCCTAAGTGGCCTAGGTTAAATTCAAATTTTAGTATCTCCCACACACAAATCTTCATAAATACATCAACATGAAACCCTTGATGAAATTATACAAATAAATGCTTCAACAATAAAATATAGACTGTTGGGATTAATTAATTGCTAAAAATCAATTGAAACTTCAACAATCCACATCTTCAAAAATACTTGGAGATAAAATGCAAATGATAGCTCAAAATGACCACAAAAATGACAGCTATCAAACAAAATTAGAATCAGATTTTTTCAACCACAAAACCCCCTTGAAATGCTTTCAAAATCTCTAAATGGGTTGCCCGAGCTGTAAATGAATGTGGCAGCCCCAAAAGAGCGCGCCCTAACTGGAATTTGTGCCCCAACACAAATGAAAACCCATGTCGTTCTATAATTCTGAATTTTAAGCTCACTTGTGACTCCCGGATGAAGTCATCAACGCAACAAATGAGGGTTTTCGTCCCCAAGTGTTGTGACTATTGAGGGTTTTTGCCCCAAATAGGATCCAATGAGGGTTTTTGTTCTCAAAGGCTGAAAATGAGAGCTCAATGCTCCAATTTCCCAAGAGAAGTATCAAATTCACCAGATGATCTTTTCAACCAGTGATTTGACGAGTCTCTGCTTCCTCATACACGATCCCCTATCTCCTGTTGTCCCCGCACCAGAAATTTGGTGTAACATAGGTTCAAAGTCTACAAATGAAAATTTGAAACTAAATATTTGCTAGAAATTATATTCAACAAAATATTTTCAAATCGTGCACGAGGATATTTTAGACTATAAATCTAAATGCAAACTAAGCTAAAATACTTTTTTTTTTGGATTTTCAAGGGTTTTAGTTGAATGCAAGACGGTTATCTTATGTTGCACTTCGTTGTCTAGTGACAACTTCTCCTCTGCTGTCATTGCATATTGATAGACCTCTTCCACAGATCACGCCTAGACCATCCTTAGTTCATCTTCGATCAAGAGACAAAACCACCCATTCAAATACCATGTGATTTTCTCTACATCATCCTCCACATAACTTGCACAAATAATGAGTCTATACGATTCTTTAGTGTATTCCTTCACACTATTCCCTTTGTCGTAGATTCTACAACCTTTTGAGTAAATTAAGTGGATAATTTGTGGGCAAGAACTTGGCCTTCAGTTTTGTCACTAGCCTTTCCTAGGTTTTGATCTTCGATTTGTCTCTTCACACTCTCTTTGTCTTATGCATGCTCCCACCAAAGAGACGCATGATCCTTCAATTTGGTGCAAGCGAACTTGAATCTATTGGGATCTTCTATATCTTCATACTCAAAATACTTGTTAAGCTTGATTATCCAATTAATGAGCTCTTCTGGTTCGAAACTTTTGGAATAATTTGGGCTATCTAGTCTAGGCTTACTCCCCATTCTCCCAATAACCTGTATGAGCCTTTCCTCCAACCCTTCAGCTTATGCATCCTCTCCTTCCCCTGCAACTTACGCCCTTGGCTCTGTGGGTTATGGCTCGTTGTCAATGGCATCATCCACCATGACACCTTTGCACTACAATCTCCATGGCCTCCAAACAACCTTGCATTGTTCTCATCAACTTGGCCATGTCATCAAGCCTCGCGCCTCCTTTTTCTTGACCTCTCTCGACATTTCGTCTCTAGTTCGCCGTTAGTGCTCCCTTAAAAGTAAGAGATCCTTCTGTAGTTCATCGTTATTACTCCCTCAATAGTAAGAGACTGACAACCTTCACACCTACTGAACAAATACTTCGATGGAAGATGCTTGCAATTATTTTCTACTTGCACTCGCAAATGTGGAAAACCGCTAATGTTTGTTGTGTGTCCTTACACCTACCCAATAATTGCTTGTTGGAAGATGTCCGTAACGATTTTCTATCCAACTCACAAATGTGGAAAACCGCAATACCTATTGTGTTTCACTTTGCAAGGAAAGAAAACCTTGCTTTGATACCAAATGATACAGATGTGGTAAGGGAGCCCAATTAAGAGCAACCTTCAACCACACAACCCTTACAGTCACACACGGAATATAATATAGTAACACAAAAACACAACTTTATTATTGATTCAAAACAAGACTACATAATCATAGAGTAATCATCAACAATACAACCTCAACAATCTCTGAAGAGATACATACAATCACACTCGGGACGTCTCCTTGGAGAAACTGTGCCATTACTTAAAAAGTCTTATAACCCACAATTTTAAAATATATCACCTATCACTGGCTCTACTATACTTTGACGTTTATGGGTTTATTTATATAGGCATGCAAACCACCCAAAGGCATCATCGAGTTTAACAATACACTACCCATTAAGACAATCAAGGCCCAATGTATCCATACAAAGTAAGTCGTCTACTCAACAACAATATTTCATAGATGATGTTGACAGACTATTGCGGTCTTCAAAGACCTGTGCAGTATCATGAAATGCCTCTTTCCCACTATTTATAAGCTCTAATTTTTTTGTGAATACTTTTTCCAATATTGGGTATCAATAACATAATAAGTAGTGACATACACGATTAATATTCTAAACCCTACTAATAACACCAAGACCCTACATATTTCTTTGTTTCAATAAGCTGGAAATACAATACAATTGAAATATTTTATTGTAATGAGCTGAATACTCATTACTAATGAGAAGACAACTGGGCATTGAAATAACACACACCGAAATACCTGCTTATGTGTTATGTAGAGTATAACCCAAGTTTACTGTGGACATACAACGAAAAACACTCATTACAGATATGCGCTGAACATCTGATCATAAATACTGTAAGATCCCTAGATGGATCTTTCTTATACTAAACTGATTTTAATCAATCAAAAACAGCAAATACAGTTTTCTGTGTATTTTATGTCAAGCTCCTAGTGCAGATATGAAAGATGCGACTAGGGTTGAAGAGAGAAAATGGTATAAATCATGGCAAATAAAATTACTTCTGATATCTAATGACTGTTCAGATATTAGGGGACAGATTTATATAAAAACTGAACTTAATACAGTCCCAAAATAACCCAGAAAATCAGTTTTGAGGCCTGTTATTATTCAGCTTGAAAATCTTCAAAATACACTTCAGAAATGATAAAAAAGTACAGCGATCAGATTACAGAATGATGGCAATTATTTGACAAATATTTTCAGATGAAAATACCTCTGAATTCGCTGCCAGACTGTTTACAAGGGACTGATCCAACTGCTGGTTGCAAAATCACTGGAAAATACTTTCAAATCCCTTTCCACACATGGCTGAACTGAACCTGGAAGTCTGATGAAGAACACTAGGAATTTCTGAGTGAAATCCCCTCTCAATCTCCTGGGGTTTTCGTCCGCAAGAGATAGATTCACAAGGGTTTTCGTCCTTGGAATTTCTGGTAAAAGCTCAGAGCTCTTAGCAATGCAATAGATGATAATAAAAATCTGGATGCCCTCTCTACAAGTCGACTTGTTTATTTAAAGGGAGATCAGCCAACCACCACCCCCAAATCAGCCAATAAAAATTGTTTCATTCTCCTATGCGGTGCACATTTTCCTTTTGGGGCTGATTGGCACATTTTCCAAAAATTGACTCCCTAAGGTAAGTCGCACTTTCTCTTTTCTAATACAATTATTTTTAATTGTATTTTTGACATTTTAATTCATCATTATACTTTATTATTTATTATATGTGCTTTTTCATGATATTATTATTTTTTTGAAACAATAGCACAATATAATAAAATAATAAAGATAAGTCACCCTAAAACTTCCCTTTGGCCGTCGGGTAGACATAAAGGGCCAAAGGTCTTTAATTTGGAAAAGGGGACATTACAGTCCTCCCTTCCCGAGATTGCTTGCCCCCAAGCAATCATAAACTGCAACTCTGCATTCTACCCGTTCCAGGATCCCAGACCAGCCGAAGCTTTTTTAAGAGCTTCATATGCACTATACAATGCTGCTCAAACACTGCGGAAAAAAACTTATGTAACTTATCATTAGTGAAACTAGCGTCCTCATGTATGCTTCGAACTTGCCGCACTCTTCATCACCTCCTTGCTGGTCCGTGCTGATATGCAATGAAAAATCTGCATAGATGTCCTCACGAGATGATTCCGGTTCCCAAACTATCATAGACTTCGCTGCCATTTGATGGGACAGCGTGTACTTGAGTGCTCTCAATGTGACTTGTTTCCCTTTGTGTTGGAAACTCAACTCCATAGCTTCCACATCTTGGGTGACTCTTCCCAACGAATGAAGCCATTGCATGCCAAGCACAACATTGTTATCTTTCAAATCCATGACATAGAAATCATCACAAAGTGTATACTCACCAAATAAAATGCTGACTTGGTTAACCTTCTTCTTGCATGGAAGAGTGAGACCTCCTGCTATAGTCACATCAAAGCCTTCAAAGTTATCATAATGTAAACCTTTTTGGTCTACCAAACCTGCATCCAGGAAGTTATGTGTAGATCCACTATCTAGTAGTGCTATGATCCTACACCCGAACATTGTGCCTTCAAACATGAATGGATTATACTTGGGTGCTCCTGAAAGATAGGTGAGTCTACCTTCATTTGTAATACCTGGTGTTGGCTGCCCTTGTTCATCCTCAGACTCTTCATCCTCAACATTTATGAGATGGATTTTGCCTTTCCCAAGACACCTATGCCCCAGCTCCCACGGATCATTGCAATGAAAGCATAAATTTTTCCCTCGAAGCTCACTCTTTGAAATAGTCTCCCTCTCGGGTGTAAACTCAACCTTCGAAGAAGTGGGCTGCTCTTGCTGTTCTGATTTTTCCTCCTTGATGTTCTTCCTTTGGGGCTGCACTGGAGTAGTGTCTAAGTCCAAGGCTGTCCGAATGGCCTCATGCAAAGTAGTAGGCTTAAGAGCCTTGACCAATCCTCTCAGCCTGTCATGAAGTCCTTCGATGAACAACATCACCACTCGCCTCTCAGGCATCTCTGGCACCATCACTGCTATACGCTGAAATTCGTTGATGTATGCATCAACGTGTCCACTCTGTCGAAGTTGTGCCCAAGTCCCCTATAGTAAAGCTCTATATCCTTGCGATCAAATCTCGCAATCAACTTCTCACTAAACTCCTTGTATGATTGCAGAAGATCATGCCTCTGAGTGATAAGCCCATGGTGCCACCAATCATACGCTACTCCCTCAAGGTGCAACGTGGCAAATTGGATAGCCTCCTGCTCCTGCATAGGCTTGAGAGTGAGATATGTGTCGAGCTTATGAATCCATGCTCTGGCACTAATCTTTCCACTACCATCAAATGTGGAAAGGGTCACCTTGTTGGTGGCCTGCTTCAACTCCCTGTTCTGTTGTTCTCTAGGCCTCCGTACCTGTCTAGCTCTCAAGTTTTCCCTCCTTTGAGCACAATACTGATGAAGGGGAAAGGCAGTCCGAACCTCCTGTGATAGGGCTCTCCACTCATCATGCGCTGCCATCACAGTATCTTGAAAGGCTGTCTTCAAATGGCTCCTCAACTAATGGTGTCTCCTCCCTCTGCAGGAATCTAGGCTGCATAGGTCGCTCTGCAGTCCTCGTGGGTCTCCTTTCTTCTGTATATCTCCTATCACGTGGAGGGGAACCTCTCACGCTACCCACTTCAGTAGGTACCCTGCTGTGCCTTCTGTGGCAGCTGGCTATAGATGCAGATCTTTCCCTTCTATCATGCCGGTTTCTTGCCCTATCCATAGTCAAATTCTCCATCAGCTACCTCATGGTCTGAATCATTTCCTGATGGGAATCGATCATTCCGCTAAAAAGGGCATCCGAATCAGGCCGCTCACGTCGTGGAGGAGTGTGTGCTCTATCCATGATACCTTCAATATTCAGACGTGCCTGACTCCTTGTATAATATCGGTGTGGCCCAACTTCTGTAGGCTGCATAAACAGATACAAAACAAACCCTCCAGGTGGGAGGATTGATGCTCTGATACCACTGTAAGATCCCTAGATGGATCTTTCTTATACTAAACTGATTTTAATCAATCAAAAACAGCAAATACAGTTTTCTGTGTATTTTATGTCAAGCTCCTAGTGCAGATCTAAAAAATGCGACTAGGGTTGAAGAGAGAAAACGGTATAAATCATGCCAAATAAAATTACTTCTGATATCTAATGACTGTTCAGATATTAGGGGACAGATTTATATAAAAACTGAACTTAATACAGTCCCAAAATAACCCAGAAAATCAGTTCTGAGGCCTGTTATTATTCAGCTTGAAAATCTTCAAAATACACTTTAGAAATGATAAAAAAGTACAGCGATCAGATTACAGAATGATGGCAATTATTTGACAAATATTTTCAGATGAAAATGCCTCTGAATTCGCTGCCAGACTGTTTACAAGGGACTGATCCAACTGCTGGTTGCAAAATCACTGGAAAATACCTTCAAATCCCTTTCCACACATGGTTGAACTGAACCTGGAAGTCTGATGAAGAACACTAGGAATTTCTGAGTGAAATCCCCTCTCAATCTCCTGGGGTTTTCGTCCGCAAGAGATAGATCCACAAGGGTTTTCGTCCTTGGAATTTCTGGTAAAAGCTCAGAGCTCTTAGCAATGCAATAGATGATAATAAAAATCTGGATGCCCTCTCTACAAGTCGACTTGTTTATTTAAAGGGAGATCAGCCAACCACCACCCCCAAATCAGCCAATAAAAATTGTTTCATTCTCCTATGCTGGGCGCATTTTCCTTTTGGGGCTGATTGGCACATTTTCCAAAAATTGACTCCCTAAGGTAAGTCGCACTTTCTCTTTTCTAATACAATTATTTTTAATTGTATTTTTGACATTTTAATTCATCATTATACTTTATTATTTATTATATGTGCTTTTTCATGATATTATTATTATTTTGAAACAATAGCACAATATAATAAAATAATAAAGATAAGTCACCCTAAAACTTCCCTTTGGCCGTCGAGTAGACATAAAGGGCCAAAGGTCTTTGATTTGGAAAAGGGGACATTACAAATACAACTGATGATATGCTACATAAGTATTGTTTTAGTGTTACAAATGACTATAACAAACTAAAAAATGGAATAAATTTCAATCTTCGACACAAATATGATCCATGGATGGAATCACCACAACTAGAATTAGAGGGTTTCCTTCCTCCAATCCTGCACATCAAAGAGTTTTCGTAATTGGGTGAAAATATGAACACAAACACTCAAGCTTCGGAATAGGGTTTGGTTTCAAGGAGTAATGAATAATGATTCCTTTTGAGCCCATCTCCTCTTATAATAATCTCTTTTGATCCAACCCTAAAAGCATTTGAAACACTGTAATAAAATATTACTTTTGGCCCGGTTTATGATAATAACACGTAAGTGTCCTTTTACCATGTTATAAAAATTGAAGTGACTTAGGACCTCTTAAGATATTATTATTAAAGCATTTCCCTAGTTTTATCCCTTAGCCTACGGGAAAAGGAATAGGCTACGGGTCCTCTGATTAGATTAATTCGGAACAGTGGACATGACATATCACTAAGAGTATATGACTCTCGAAGACTTGCACAACCTACCATAAACTTGCATGGCCCATCATAAGATTGTGTGGGTGTTGTAGGCTTGCACGTTGTGGTCCAACACCATAAAATCAAAAACAAGTACAAAGCTCAACAATCTACTCTAATTGTGTTTGATTGATATAAGATTTCCTATGAACCTGGATGCCCTTGCATCACAACTTCTCCACATCACAAACATGTTCTTGTGAAATCTCTACCACTTCCAATTCCTCTTCCTCGAAAAGATCTACCTCCACCTCTCTACATGCGACTCTGTTCATGTGAGGAACTCATTTCACTCTCTTGCATGTGATTTGGGTTGTCATTGCGCAACGCTCCACCTCTGAGTGGGAACTATCTCTTCCCTCGCGCATTGCTTTGTTTTCTTTGGGACAACTTTTCCTCTACCCTCAATGCATATTTATTTTATTCTTTAACAAACCTTAGTCTAACCATGCCAAACTCATCTTGAGTGGAAATACACAATCCATTAACATACCTTGAGACCTTCTCTACACCACCTTCCGTGTGACTAGCACAAATCATTAGTTGATAAAACTCCATCGTGCCGTCTATAACACACACCTCATATTGTCTCAGGTTCTATAATTTCTGAAACAAGTTCAATTGGTAATCTGTAAACAAGAACTTTGCCTTCAACTTGGAAATCCTTTCCATTCATTGATATTCTCTTTTCCTTTTCTTTCTCTATCATTTTGAACATGATCCCACCATATCTATGAATGCCTCTTTAACTTTGTACAAGAAAAACAAACCTTCTTCAGGTCCTCTATTGATGCATAGTTAATTTTTTTTCTTTAATTCAGTAATCTAATCAAATTAGATCCTCATGATAGACTTTTTGAATAGTTTGGGACATCCCTACACAATCTCCCTCCAATTCCTCAAATAACTCATAAATACATGTCTTTGAGCTCTTCTTCCAACTCTACATCTCTTACCTCCAATGCTTCATCATCATTGGAGTCTCCATCATGACCTACTCGTCTTCTTCAAGTCATTTCCATAGCTTAAAGCCTATCATTAGATCTTCTAGCTTAGCCACTCTAGGTGGTCTAATTCTGCTTCTCCTTATAGGAATGCCTTTGCGCTATCTCAATTTCCTCACGAACAACAATAACAAAATATAACAACCTACACCACCTATCCAACAACTCAAACACTAGAAGATGCCACAACTACTTTCTACCCACAACCCTTGACTATGGAAAGCAACCAAATGAAAACCACTCACCTATAGGATGTAAAATTTGGCTTTGATATTAAACCAATGCACTCACCATTAGGGGTCTCAACAAAGAGACACCTTAGACCACACAATGCACAATACATTCCCATCTTGTTAATAGTTTTATGATAGACTCCATGACATCTGCTAAGGGACATAATTCATAGGAATCTAGCCCAACTAAGATTGCAATAGACAAGATTTCAATTGAACTAGGCTTGAATCCCAATCAAATGAGCTTTTAACACAATTCACCCAAGCTTCTCAGATTTCATTTCTACAGGGGGTTTGTTTACTTCTCAATTATCTTTTGGCTCCCTTGATCACTCCAGTATATTCCTCGATATTCAAGATACTTGACACGTTCATTGCTCCCTCTATTTATAGAATTCAGCGAGAGAAATAGATTTTTTTTTTTCAAATAAAGATGCCTTTGCGAAGTGTCCTTAACTCGCCTAGATCACCATTGATTCAATCCATCCGATTATTAGGGAATCACTCATCGGAGTTTTTGTCGAATCAACATATACTAGGTCGCTCAGTCATCCGATTAGTGAATAAAATGGATCAAAATCCATGCATTCAGTAACAACTGGTTTGATGTTGATAGGTGCACAGGAATATAGGATCCACAGAGTGCGTAAGTTCAAAAAGGTCCGGGTGCAGTTTGTGCATGGTTCCTTATGCAAAAGCTCCCAAAGAAAACTCATAGGTTGCATAAAACTTCAAACTCTTCATGCCAAGTCGTCCTTATTCCAAGTAATGCAATGTACAAAATTGTGCAATGTCACAAAAAGCTACACAAGATTGCACAAGCTTTTATTCTTCTAACTGTTTTTGGTGATGCAAGATTGCAAGTGAACCCAGATGCTCCTGTGATTCATATACGAAGACTAGATGTCTATTATTATCATGCAAATAATAGTAGGAATCAAATGTAAAATATAACAAAAGATTTAGTGGATATCGCTGAGTGGTAAAGATGGAGTGTTAGCATGGTGATGATTCGTTCAATCTCACTATGGGAATTGTTGAGCATGGTCCAAATAAATGCATAGAAGTGTATAATTTAGTATATAAACGAATTCTTTCATGCAAAGGATGATGTCTCTTGAAAATATTGATCAATGTGGTATGCTTTTTTTTTATTGTATTTTTGTTGGGCAATTTCAGCAAAGATACAATCAATCCATTGAAAAATGAAACCTTGCTTTGTATTGTGGCAAATCTTCATACAAAATGACAACTATTATGTTACCAAATACCTCTTAAGAGTTCATTAGGGGTTAGCTCAATAATAAGCTATAATCCCATGGTCACACTTTTCAGTTGCACACTTTTTGAGTATTTAGGATTATATGTAAATTTAACAAGGAAAGTACATTGTCCATTATTAAGGAAATATACAAAAATAGTTATAAGGGAAATGCTATTTTACCCTTCATGTTAAATATCGTTTAACATAATTAATTTTATCGTTTAACGTAATTAATTTTAAATATATAATCATGCTTTCATTTGGTGTAAATAAATTGACGAAGTCCATAAATGACCCACAATATTTTGTGAGTCGTGTGTTCCTTGACGGTTGTAAGATGCATGCAAATTTTAATTCTCTTAAAAACATAAAATGACAATTTAGATCAGACTATTATATTTGTGCAATTTTTAATTGTAATAAATTTATGAAGTACAAATGTGAAATTTAATTTGAGATTTCAACTCAATTTTATTTAAGATTTTGATTTTAAAATATAGAAACTTGACTTTATTACCTTATTTAAATTTTTGTATATCACACAAACATTTATGACATGGAAAATTGGTTTTGTGTGCAATGAATTTGGCGAGAGCTTAATAATAACAAGTGTACACACCCACATGCACACGGGCGAACACGCACACACATGCACGCGTGCACATGCGCACACACATGCATGCGTGCACATGCGCACACACATGCACCCGCGCGTGCACATACACACACATAGATGCACACGCACACATGTACGCGCGCACACACACGCATGCGCGCGCACACACACTCACACACACACAAATTATTTTATGAGCTAACTAAACCTTGACAAATTCGTGTTTTGAAGGCTTTCAAATTTAGAAAGACAAATCATACACACTATATATAACAAAATTAAATAAAATTTCCAACATTAACTTGTATATTTGGTGTAAATTAGCTAATGAGATGATATAAGAAAATATCCCTATTGATGAATACTTTGTTAATGATATGCTTTGGATTAAGCTAAACATCAAATGCAAATGTAAAAAGTATGTCGATAGTTTCGATAAGAGTCATAAGATGTTAATATTTTAAACATCTTTGTGTTGTTTCTTCCATATTCATCTAACGTTAAACCCAATTACTGTTAAATTTGTTGAGTAAGGTTCATTGCAATCTTATTGACAATTGACGACTATTTCAAAGTTCTATTTTAATACAATTTCCTTATACGACCGTGTATGCTGAAATAAATAAACTATAGAATAACTAAGTTTATATTTGAAGTATTCCTTTCTTAATACATTCTTTTATAATTTGATATGGCATTTTTCATCTTTGGTATATTATTTTAATATTGTATTGTATGACAGATGTCGTACTTGAATACTTTTTGGAATTCGCATTGAAAGATTTCATTGTTGGGTGCGTTGACCAAGGGATTTGGCACCCAAACTATCAAAGTCGTCGTGTTGTTATCTTTATTTTGACAAAGAAGTTGTAGGGAATTGCTAAACATTTTATTTATTGATTTCAATAAATTATGTAGGTTAGAGTGTATGAAATTTCAGAAACTGCAAAATTTCAGTAGTGGACAACTTAATGAAAAGATTCGACTTTATTCATTTGTTATAAGAATTTATTTGTTTATAGAAATTTGATGTCAATATTTTCTTCCGATTAACAACTAAGGGATTTTTCATTTCAATCTTACACACTAATGTAAGTATTTTAGATATGGGAAGTCAAATGTATATACATGATGCAATTTGAGTAAAACAAAGTTCCTTTGACAATCAACATAAATGCTTGAACTGCCTTTGCTTTCATTAAAAATAAAAGTATAAACAATATCCTTATATGAAGTTGCCTACAATAATAAGATAAGTGGGTACACAATTATAGCAAGGGCATATGAAAGTTGCCTACAACATTTAGAGTGGTGATGGTTTGAATGGCAAACTAGATTTTAAATGGCACATATTTCTAGTTATGTTCCTAAATATGACAAGTTGAGGGCTTGCATAGTTCGATTTTGTGAAGTTCTCCTCTTTTCTATTTTGAGTACTTCCATTGATTTTTTGAGAAACAAGAAGAATGATATAATGTGTATTTGACTTTGTTATATTACAATAGATGTGATCTTCATGGGTTGCATGCCATTAATCCACCTTAATTGTGTTTTAAAGTTTCTCTTTATTCATCTTGTTATAGTAGAAATGCATTGCATCTCGTCACTTCAAAGGTACATTTTGGTAACATGATTCCAATTAAATGCACAACTTCAGGGGGCTATTTTGTAAACAAAGTTTTCAAAACTCCTCTTGCACCTAAACTAGTATGCAACATTTCATTGCACTAGCAAGTACCTCTCCTCATAGGTTTTGTGCCCTGCCATGTTACTCTAGCTACAATAGAGATATTTTTTCCTTGATGTTGAGATGGAGGTGGAGCTCTATGATCTTTGTGTCCTTTTTGTCGTTCCAAGGTTGGGCTATTGCATAGGAGTTGTGGTTAGCAGGACTGTCATACCTCATGACAACATCCTTTTGTGTAACACATTCACTTTAACCGGAAAAGAAACGAGGGTCATCAAAACCGAAGGTGTATTTTCGATGACAGAAGTTGACATTAAGAACAATCACCTCACAAGCCTTGGCTAAGACAAGGTCTTGTCGCTTTAATGGTTTACAAGAGGAAAAACCCGTGATGGGGGTGATATCATCAATCAAGGTCCTATTGACAACTTAGTTTGATGCGAACGATCTTTGGAACCAAGTGCATGCTAGTCAAATGTTATAAATCCGAGAGCGGGTTTATTTTAAATGATACCACAATCTGTGGCTTATCACCTCATGATGGGTGTTATGATCCATCATACGATCATAAGCACCATTTCCAAAAGGGTCTTGAGGCCCCGTAAGGTCATGCTTATACAACAAGAAATGCATTGATGAATAATAGTGTGTTCTACCCAAATTTGAATGGTATAGTGTTTTGAAGTTTTTCATAATGGAAGATGGTGAAGGAAATACTAAAGGTTTCCAAGTTATTTATGGGTTATATGAATATTTGTAATACACTTGCATTTCATTTAAATGTGTTTTTTGTTCTAAGCATGCTATTAACTAGTTTATGTTATGTTATCATATGAGTGGGAGAAGGATAAAATTTCTCCTATTTATACACTTATTTGCTTTGAATGAGACATTCTTTTGCTTTCTTTAAAGTAATATTGACATAATGTTTTAGTTTTTATAGATAACATATTAATATAATAAATAAGATGATGATCCCATTTTGAGGACTTCTAATACTCTCTACCAAGTATTTTTGATAGGTCGAGCGGCTATAGATAGTCCTAAGCATACGTGTATAATGTATTTAATAGTTTTTTTTGTCTTTGCTATTCGGGGTATTCTTAACCTTATATTGACCAATGATCTTTGAATTTAAATACTTAAATGGAAGAAATGTATTTATCTTTCATTTATCCTTATTTTCCTTCCATTCAATTTCTTATATTTTATTTCAGCTTCTTATATCATTTTATTCACTTGTGTTTAAAATGAATGGAAATGAATAGTTGTATCAGACTGTGTGAGGATTTTGGCTCAACTAATGTACTATGTAGTTGCAAGAATTGAGAAATGTACTAGGAAGATGCAATATGAATGTAAATCACATTCACTCAACACATGAACTCAATCAATAATATAATCAACTATATTCACCCATTGTTCATGAAAAGCTCACAAAAGAGGTGTACATATGGGAGAGTGAATGTGTAACTCCTATGATACACTAATCTAATAATGAGAGTTAAGAAACTCCTATGACATATGACACCTAGATATGACACATGCCACTCAAGTATGACATATGACACATAAGCAAGCTTACACACGAGAGTAGGGATACTTCGTGTGTGTAGGAAAAATTCTAAGTATATAAAAAAATACAAGGAAAATAATATCCTACATCAACCTCCTTCTCAATCGTAGCTTAGGTGGGTCTTGATAACAAGGCCGGATGATGTACCCAAGTACAAAACAACTCTCACAACGTAGAGAAAATGAGAAAATCTATAAGAAAAAAACTCCCCCCTCCAAAAGAGAGAAAAGAGAGGTATATATAATCTCCCTCATAGAAGAGAGAAAAAAGAGAAGAGGTATATAAGCCCCCATAAAAGAGCGTCGATGACGTGGTCTTTGGCCTAAAGATTGAAGAAGGTCCATCTGGATTGAACAATGTTTCTGCCCTTAAGAAGAACATAAGATGTGTATTAAAAATCTGCCCACTCCACTAGGAAACAAAAGATAGTAGTACGAATAACTTTGTAGTGGGTCCACAATTAAAATGTGGTATAGGTCTGGCAAGAGTGCACAAAAACTGATGGTAATGCAACTAAAGTAGATTTGTTCAAGGATGGATATGGATCATTTGTTGAAAGAATGTCCATATGAAGTGAAGGCCTAATAATCCTCATAACTATAGAACGAGGATCCACAAGTAGAGGTGGATCAATGATGATCACCAAAATGGTAGAAGTGATTGATATCCCTATAAGGGCACTTCCATCAATGGAGACATAGAAATCCTCCGAAGTATAGATGTGTGATGGCTCTGCAAATGAAAGAGCATCTCCCTATATTGCAACAAAAGTAAAGTCTGCAAACAAAGATATGAGGTTTGACAAAAACTCATCCCAAAAGGGTTGTTCGACAAAGAGAAGAACAATGTATGACATGAATGTATCATCAACACAATAAGCATGAGTGGAAGATGCTTCACACAATGATTGTAGATTTGAGGCAAATGCAATAAAAGCAAGTGGAACACTATGGAATTGTGAACACGTCTTCCTGGTGTCTGATGGATCTCCGATGGTGAGAGTGTCAAGAGGAGATTCAACATTCTCTAAAAGATGATAAGGATAGAGAGGAGATGTATCCTCATCAAGACTTGTGTCATCAGAATTAGAAGAACAATCCTCATCATCATGAATATGAAGAGGCAACTATACGTCAATATAACTACCATCAAATGAAATGGGGGTGGAAATTGCAATCTCTGAAGAGTCTCCAAATAAGGTCTGAAGAATGCTCTAAATAGTCCTAGGACACTCCGTGTGCACCACACGATGGTGGAGAGGCTTGCAAATATACATCAAGCAACCAACAACCATGTCACATGAGTTGAGCCAATCATCAAGTTGATTTGGGTCACTAGGGGTAGGTACTTGTCCATACAAAAATGGATAAACCTCATCTTGAATGAGAAAATGCTCCATGCTAAAATGCCACAGTACATAATAACCCTACTAAGCAGAAATGACAGAGGATGTGATGTGGACTGGGTCCTTCGAAGAAAAAGTTTTTAAAGCACATCTTCTATCATGCATCCGCCAATGAGAGCAATCTGTGCAAGAGTCACAAGCGAAAAATGCACCCTTAAATGGATGTCAAACTTAGTCGAATATGTGTCTGTGAAATGCAAAAAGAGATTAGTGGTAGGAGTGCGATAAGTGGCACAAAAACACACTCAAGGGTGCGAGACGTTGGACTCAGCCAAAAATGCATCTGTATGTGATTACAACCCCTTGAATTTTTGCATTTTAACCCCATTTAACATTTTATAATTTCACCGCTATTACAAAATGGATAGATCCAACAGACTAAGCACGAAAAATCACACACTTTTAGAAAAACTGATAATAAAAAAGAAGTTGCCTATCAAAAGTTACAACCATTTTGGCTTTCCACTATTGACCTATTTAATGTATTTACACGTACAAAATTTTAAATGCACTATTGGGTAGTTTTAGCAAAAGAATTACATCAAGGATGAGGTTACCACTTATATGCAACTCAAGACATTTAGCCAACTCACCTATAAGTCCACCTTGCACTCACGAGATCACAAACTCATTTAACCTAACATTAAAAAACATAAGCTATCCAAATTTTAATTTGAAATTGCATTTTAATGTATAGGCAAGAGTTCTTTGTTTGAACGAGTTGGTTAAGGAGCTCACAGAGTTGAGTTGGTTGTGTGGATGGTCGAGACAAGCTATCTAGTTGGCATTGAGGAGGCCTTCACATTGGATCCTTGGGGTTGAAAGGGTTTTCAACTTAATCACTATCACGAAATCCTTGGAATTTAATTTCCTTTGGTTGCGCTATAGAGTCCAAAAACATAGGAACTGTGATCAAGTTTTATACCACCACGAAGCCTTTGTTGCTGCCGCACAGAGAAAAACCAGAGGGTAGCTAAGCCAAGCACTTCTATCCGAATTGTGCAATGTGAGTTGGATCAAACATAAATCTTGAGCTATCACTGGAAAGCCTTTGAGAAAGTTTTAAAGCTTGGGAAAATTAGGCTCAAAGCCCATACACCAGTGGCTAGCGTTGATTTAGTTAGATGATCCTTTAGAGGCAAACCAATGTAGATCCAACGTAACAAGCACAAAATAAGAGTAGAGCAGAGCCGACATGTGCTAAACAAGTGATATCTGTACGAAACCACAAACAATGAGCTCCACCTAAACAAGAACCAGGTCCAAACACCCTTAAAAATGCCCCCCTAAGATTTTATTTTAAACACTTGTAAACCCTCAATAATGAAATTAATTAACAAACTTTGCACACAACCTCTATAATGATTAATAAAAACCGAGATTTCAAAATAAAACTTCCAATACATATACTAGACAAGCGATACCAGACATGCTCTAATACCATATCGGAGTGTGCGAGGATTGTGGCTTACCGAATGCACTATGTAGTTGTAAGAATCGAGAAATTTACTAGGAAGATGCAATATGAATGTAAATCATATTATGGCTAACTGAATGCACTATGAAGTTACAAGAATTGATAAATCTAATATGAAGATGCAATATGGATGTAAATCACAATCATTCAATCAATAAACTAATCAACTGTATTCACTCACTAACCACGAAAAGCTTACAAAAGAGGTGTACATATATGAGAGTGAATGTGTAACTTCTGCTAGAATAGTGGACAACACTCCATAAATAGGAATGTGAGTTACAATCCTAGAATAGTTAATCAAATGATCAACCAACCAAATCTAACTCATATGACATGTTAATCTAATAATGAAAGTTAAGAAACTCCTATGACATATGACACCTAGATATGACACATACCACTCAAATATAACATATGTCATCTAAGCAAGCTTACACATGAGAGTAGGGATACTCCAGGTGTGTAGGAAACATTCCATGTATACAAACAAATACAAGGAAAATAATATTCTACACTAACAAGTTGAAGGGTTCATGTTTTTATGATGGCTACTTTATTAGATGAGATGTAAAAGATGACATGAGTAAGCATTGGTAGTTTCTATACCAATTTATTTCTATAGGAAAATTTGCATATATAAAGTTACCAAACTGTAGACACTTTATTGTCATGCTAAATGTCTAGCATGCAAAATTGAAAAGTTTGGCCACGACAACTAAGCTCACACTTGAAAATTCCCTCTCTCGGTCACTATGAACCCTTCATCTGGATAGCCCGTCCTCAGTTTCACCCTCATGATGGCTTAGAGGAACATGCTATCAATATTTTTAAGTGTGTTTAGTGTGCAGGGACACATGCATAAGGTGATTGAAGAAGTCATTGAGATAGAAGGAAGAATAACTTTCTTCGGAGGCCTAGAAAGGGCCATTTTTAGCCATTTTGAAACTGGTAAACACCCTTTGAAAGTGTACAGGGAAGATTCAAATTGGCCGAGGGTGGTGTTAGAGAACAATGAAGTCATCTAAGGCAGTTTAGGGAAATTTTGTGAAAGAATTTGAAGTCAGGAACAACTTGTGCAAGATCGGGTCATTTTGGGCACATGGAATGAAGGTTTCAATGGTGAAAGCCAACTTGTTTGAATGATTCTGGGAGTTCCAGAAGGAGTCGAGAGGAAAAAAAAAAATCGACGGAAAGATCTTGGAACCCTCTACATGATGGACACATCACTTTTTTTTCTAGGACTTAAAAATATTTTGTGAGAATCCAGGATATAGTTGCTTCCCCTTCAAGTCAAGAATGAAATATGTCATTAAAATTCAATAGAAGGAAGAATTGGCTCATGATAATAGTGGGAATGAACTCAACAAGTTTTTTGGAGTCAAAATAAAATAAGGTTTGGCCCCAAAACATCCTTCTATGCTCCTGGGGCGGAAATAACACTCCCGGTGTTCTCAAATGCACTCGACAGGTGACATCAACACTTCAAAACTCCTTTGTTGCACTTTTTCATTCTTGGTGTCCCCTTGGATTGTCCTTAAGGTGCAAAGGGGACAAGGGGGATGCCAAAGTGTGACCCCATCGTTGTCGAGGTTTCGTCACTTGAGAACATGACTTTGGGTTTTAGGGTGAGAAAATGAGAGATTTAGGTTGCTTGGCCCACTTTTCATGATCAAAAATCCCTTAGGTCACACTTTTTCATCCTCTCTATACCCTTGGATTGTCCCCAATGTGCAAAGGGGACAAGAGAGACATAAAAGTATAACCCCCTTCATGGTAACGTTCTCACATCTCACCCCTCACTACTTTTGCACCTAGGTTGCACAAACTTGCATTCTACATTGTCCCCCCTTTCATGAGCTTGAACCCATGTTGCAATTTTTCACTCATGTTGTCCCCATTATCGCTAAGGTGAAAAGGGGACACAAAAGTGCGACTCCCTTCCTTTCATGTAGCCCTTGGTTGCCTGAAAACTCAATTTGTTGCCCCCGATGCTCATTCCTAGTCCCTGAATCTCATCCACAAGAAACTAGAAGTTGCCACTTGTCACCATCTGGTGTGAGTCATAATTTTGTGTCCCTTGTGTTCCCTTTGTCCCTCATGCATATATGCAACTTCACTTCAATCATATCCCAACCTTGGTTAAGCTATCAGGTCAAATGAGTGAGTTAAAACTTACAAGAAAATTGTCAAACTCTCTTCACCTTAAAACTTAGTCATTTTCAAACTTTCAAATGGTGTGTTATTCCCTCCAAAACTTCCATTGTTGTACATTTATGTTGCTAGTTTGTTCCAGATATCCTTGCCCCAAAACTGAAGAATGCTCCTATCTCTCAAACGGTGTACTCAATTTCCACAAAAATTTGCTAGTGCACTCCTTCCAAAAATGCCTTCAAGTTGACTATAAGAGCACTTACATGGATGCTCTGTAAAATTTACAACAAGAAATTTTTAGACCCCAGAGGTTGCTTTTTTTTTTAGATCTACAAAGGTCCAACAAATGAAAAGCCTCAAAAACTGGAGTGGAAGGTCTTGAAATAAAACCTAAAAATTTGAAACCAATTTTGTTGCAATCTTACATCTAGAAGACATTCGTCCAAAAATAGTAATTTTGCAAGGCATTATGTGTCCAAATATAGTAATTTTTTGAAAATGGTGAATTCTCAGCACTTGTGCACTCCAAACAAGCAAAAACTATCAAAAGGTGAAAATTGTGAAAACTTACTAAAAATGACCATCCTAGTTAGGACCTGTTATAAATAGTAAGTCTTGCAATCATGCTCAAATCAATTGTATAACCTCACACTCCATCTCTCTCATTATTTTTTTCCAGAGTTACAAGGTTGAGAAGTTTTCTCTTGGTTTAAACAAGAGAGAAATCTCTCTCAAGATCCCAAAGCATCAGTCTCGAGGTGAATTTTGTATGACCCTTTGATGTAAGAATCTAGATGATTCAACTCATCCTAATTGTCATAAAAATGAATCATTCTGGCAGTTGTCACATAGGTGAATTGTGAGGTTCAAAGGAGTCATCATGTTCAAAGTGATGTGGAACATGAAAGGAAATTAATATAAAACATGGTCTGTAAAAGTGATCCCTAATTCTCAAACATCTCCTCAAAATATGGCATGATAATGTGTTCAATGAGTATGTTGTTGAATTTTAGGGTTTCTCCTTTCCTTGTTTGTAGAAGAAGACATTTTCATTAAGGAACATGTGAACAAGAAAGTACTTGGGTCTCCTGAGGATGATTTCATACAAGGAGATATTTTTGTCACTAAGGTGAATTTCGAAGCTCCTTGAAGTCATGAGGAGTAAGGTGATGATCATCATGTTCCAACTCCGACCTTATGTCCAAATATCTTTCCAAGAGAAGGGATAACATGTGAATCACATCATGTCAAGGAATAAGTTAGGATGAACTAGTCAGGCTACCGAGGTACCCAGGACTGTCATGTTTGCAGGATCAAGAATTCCTCGCAGGTCCACGTAGTGCAATGTATCACATTAGTGTTTCTAAACATTCATTCAATGCCCTGGAATGTCCTCCCACAACTCACAAAAGAAGGAGATTTTAACCGTAATGTTTCTGTCCAATATGAGGTTAGAGGCACATAGTTTCATTAAGAGAGAAATCGTTCTACATGGAGGAGAAGGCCTATTTCTATTAGGAGAAAATGAGAAAAAGTTTCCTTGGGTATCGTAAGTATGTTTCCATTAAAAAAGAAGACATCTCTGTCACTAAGGTGAATCTTGAAGCCAAGAAGGATAGGGGATGATCTCCATGTCTTAATTCCAAATTTGTTTGCAAGAACGAGAAATCATTTCAATTTCACATAGTGTAAGTTCATCTAGTAGTATTTTTGAACACTCATTCGATGCCTTAGAGTGTGCCCGCATCTCACAAGAGAAAGCATTTGCAATCACCATGGTGGTAAGAGGACAAGAATTTCATTCAAGGAGAAATCCTTCCATCTAAACGAGAAGGCATTTTTAACTGAGTAATAGACAAACAATAACATGTTTGAGCATCTTGAGGTTGATTGCATTCAAGAGGACACGAATTTTGAGGCCGAGAGGAGTAAGGTAGTGATCTCCATGTTTTAATTCCTATCTTGTGATAAAATAAGATCATCATGTTCCCATCTTAGTGCAATCTCATAATAGTGTTTTTGAACACTTACTTAATACCCCAAACCGTGTCCATCTCACAGAAGAAAAATTTGCAATCTCAATATTTCAACTCAACAGGTGGTCAAGGGAAAGGAACTTCATTCAAAGTTCATAAAGATCCACTTCTTCGTCGACAGAGACGTCGTCTTCATCAGATCGATCAACCTCCTCTCTCCTCTCTCTCCCTCTCTCTTCTCTCTCAATATTCCAATTCTTCATTAAGAATGTACTTTTTCACTATTTTGTCTTATTCACTTAAGTGACCTTTAATTTGACATTGTAAGAGTTATTTTTCATTAATAAGAAAAAGGCTCACTTTTATTCCCTAGGAATATGAAAGGTCACAAGTGATTAAGAAAGGTGAAAAGTCATGTGGGGGAGAGATGAAGAGACATTTTATAAGCTATAAATTGGAATGACTTCTCCATTCCAAAAGGTTGGTAGTTGTTAATTATTGTAAGTTGTTGGATTTCACTACTACTACAAGAAATAAAAGCTACATTTCCTCTATCTTCTTTGTCTATGTTCCTATATCCTCTCTACTCTCCAAATTTGCAAGCATTGTGATCTTGAACAACTAAGAAGGAACTTTGTGTCCTTGATTAATGGATACATAGAACTTTGTGGACCTCTGGTTTATTACTCTTACTTTTGATTACATGGTTGAATTCTTATAATTGAATGTGGACCTATTTTGGCTAATGTACATGTGAATTCTATAAGTCTACTCACAACGTTAACCCTCTCTCCCTATTTCTCCTACTCCTCTTTACCTCCCTTCACAAAAAATTCCTCCCTTGTACACTGTACAAACACTTTGCCATAGATTTAGTTGAGTATTCCTATGTGATCCCTAGACTAACAACCACCTCACAATTTTAGTTAGTTTACATTTATAATGGGAGCCTCCCTGTACTCAAGGAGGGACTTATACCCGTGACTATTTGTGAAAACCAATAATCTGCACTGCGAAAAATTATTTCACTAAATTCCAATAGTTTATGGTGACTCCATTGGGGAATATCTGCCCATTTGCACACTATAAAGATATCTAAAAGCTAAAAATATATAAAGACGACTCTATCAAGGAATGAATCCATGTCACCTTCATTTCCCGCATCTCCATAATGACAAAGTTTCAAGATTGGTGTTCAACACCTATAAGAGATAGTAACAATGAAGAAGAAGATGACCATCAAGATATCCAAATTTTTGTTTAGCCATCATTCTGAACCAACTCTTATAAAAGTATGGATTCTGAAATAGTGAAGAGGTCTCCTGCTTCAACTAAAAATATGCAACCGACAAAAGAAAAGGTCTGTAACATTCCTACACAAGTTATGGAAAGGATATCTAGACTGGATTAAATTTATGCATCTAAATATCTTATTATCAAATCCTTGGGGCTTTAATTCAAATGGAGTGTTGCTAGAGGAAATTTTTAAAATGGGGATTGTACCGGCCGATGATCGAGAATCCAAGCTCATGATGAGAAGAATGTAAAAATGATATGAAATGTTGTATGGACAACACGAGGATGAATCTCTGGATGAAGTGAGCAAAGAGGAATATCCTGAAGGTAATATTGTGAATTTTGCACAACTGGCTGAAAAAATCAAAAACCTTGTCTTTTGTTTCTCTTCATTTGGATGATTTTCTTGCTTATGGCGGCGAAGAAATGACAAAATTGAAAACAGAATATGTGCAAATAATTTTGAGAGTTGCAAAAGGAAGTTCTGACCCTTAAACCAATCATAAAATTTTGAACTATGCTATGGCTATGTAAGAAAAGTATGAGGAGCTCGAAGCATTGCATAGTGAGGAGGAGATCCATATTTTGGAAGTAGATTCTGTTTAATCTCCATACTTTGAAGTGTTTATTCTAGGAATATTCTTCAGTACTTCTCATCACTATCCTCTTCTTGATCCAATGAATTTAAACTCAACACCTCGGTAGGTGATAAAGAAAGCATAGAAGTTGAGTCTCCATCCGTAGCTGCGCTTTGGATTGAAGCAAAATCCCTTAGAGAAGAAATGTGCACGAGAGATGAGAATTATTGTCTCATAATTAATTATCCAATGTTTGCTAAGAATTCCACCGACTGCGAAGACATTCAAGAGATGAATCCTCCTTCTCCACCACAGGTTCTTCAAGAGGATGATTTTGAGGTAATTATTGATGATTTCCTTTCTAATTTTGGCTCTTCATTTGATGCACAAATGACCAATAATGAAATAGAGTAAATAGAAGAGTTCAATTTCCTTCTTGAAACAATTTTGGATGAGAAAATTAAACATGTTCTCTTGAATGAGTTGGATTCCCTGTTATCACCAAGAGAGTATGATAGCAACCACAACTGTGAGTATGGAGTCTTCTCTTTTCCATGTGAAGAAGAGGACTCTTTAGGAGATGTTCATGATGGAATTATTGACAACTTTTGCCCCCAGGAAAAACTGGTCAAGACGAACCTACATCGGGCTAGAATGAGAAAAAATGGGTAAAATTATGTTGAGCCTAAAATTTCCCCATGCTCAGCCCCTTTCTAGCTCCTGAATTTAGATCGAAAAAATTCCAAAGATGGGTCCCTAGGGGAAAAACTTTCATTCTAGGCCTCAAAGGGCCACCGAGCCAAAAAGAGAGCTCGATGAGCTACTTGGCAAGTAGCTCGGTGAGCTGGGAGGTTGTATTGTGAGGGGTGAGCCACATTGGGACATGAGGCGGGTGATTCTCATCTGCAGTTTCAACTCGGCCATAGGGATAGTGTTTGGGTTGAGCCCACTTGTTGAGAGAAGGGTTGGGTAAACTGAGTAAATCATAAGCTCAAAGGAAATGAATCGAAATGGGTTTCAATCCCAAAAACAAAGGGTCAGATGTATTAGTGGGCCGACTTGGCCATAGGAGCTCAGGCATGGAATGTTTTCAGTGAGTTATGGAGTCTACAGGCCAATTGGTGGGTGAAGTAAGAGGGCTCAAAAGTGGAGGAAAACAACTCGGTCTTAACTGAGTCAAAGGAAGCGAGTCAGATTCGCGAACGATGAAGACCAAGGTCCTTGAGCTCGGCTAAAGAAAATGCATCACGAGAGGTGATGCCACAGGTACAAGAACTCAACGTCGATAGATGGAGGAAGCTCGGGTTCTAACTGAGCAAGTCAATAAGAAGGGAGCTTGGAGTCGCGGTAGGTTTGTTGGAGTGGCAAAGTTAGTTCAAAGATGACCTCGCTCAATTTCAGGATTTGAGTGATAGGTAGCATTTCTTCGGGGTTAAAGCAGTGAGAAGCCTGAAGTGTTGGGCTCGCGAGTTCTGTAAAGGTCAGATCCCGAAGTTCAAAAATTTCAGACTTCATGGGTGGATGCGTTTGTAGATAGGACATGGCGAGTCGTTTAGGTTTTGAGAGCCAATAACTTTAGGGTTGGAGGAGTGTAAAGATCGAAAAGGTGGGTGAGCCAACTCCAAAACATTAAAACACGAAGGCCCGAAAACCATGCAATCCCCGCCTAAAGAAGAGAGCGTTCAAAAAAGGCCCGCTGAGTTGCAACACATTGGAGATCAAGCCACATTGGTGGTGAGTCAAACGAGTAGGTGGAACATTGTATTAGGTGCTGAGTTGAAGCCAATTCGGGGGTTGGCATTGGAAAGTGAGCTTGGTGGTTGGAGGAAGAAGCTCGATGGAAGAGCCAAGATCAAAACATAACCCGAATTTCAAATCCTCATATCTCTCAAATTTTAACCAAATTTAGAAAATTTGTACTTAATGGAAAGGTAATTCAGTGTAGATTTCAATGATGAAGGCCAAATACAAAAACCAGGTGGGTAGGTGAGGTCCTAAGCCATGAAGCAACCAGGACTAAAATGATGACATCTTGCCCCCTACTTCACCAAATTTTGAAAAATTACAGTCAATGGAAAAGCAATTACTGGGATCCTCAGTATGCAACATCAAAATTTAGATTTTGGGGATTCTGGACCTCTGAAAATGACAAGAAATGCATTGGCAAGTAATGGTGGTAGGTGGAAGTAGAGGTCATCATAAAGCCTACAGGGGCTAGGAGTTACACCCAGGAGAAAAAGCAAGCTAGTTTCTTCAAGCATAAGGCAACACCATTAATAAAGATAGATTTTGCAGATCCTCCACACTCATTGTAGGGATTAACCAATGAGTTTTGAAGGATTTTGGGGAAAATTCGGGATTATGTTCTCTCTCTCATCCTTCGAAAATCTTCTACTATAAATTGTAAAGAGGGGGTCAGTTGTAAAGGTTGGATTTTTGACCTTTGCCCCTCCCTTCTCTTCTTCTTTCTGTAAGAAAATTTGTGGAGCTCAAGCCTCCCTTTGAAATTGTAATGCAAAATTGATGCCTTTTGGCCTCCTTATGATGCACTAGTATCAACTATTTGAGCAATAAAATAGACACGTGGTTGATTATCTACCCTCTTTTGTGTTTGTTGTCTCTATTCTAATCTCTCATTATATTCAGATTAATTGTGCATATTCAATTGTTATTGCAAATATCAATGGATTGTGTTTATTTGGTAAATTGAATTTTGACATTGTTTTGATTTGTGGTGTTCAATCACCCTCTTCAACCTTGTTCATTTTCATTTCCATGCAAGGTAGATTATCCAACATTCCTTATTGGTGCATCTCCTCTAGTAGATTAAGTTTTACTTTTCTTGCAATCCTTCTCCCCTGTCTCCTTGGAAAAATTAGAATAGGATTTAGAATAGTTTCTCTACATTGGGTGAGTGGTGATAGATTTAGGAATAGGAAGTCGACCTTTCTCCGGAGAGCTTTCCCAATTGCAAAGTCCACACTTTGGGAAAAGCTCCATGTTATGCAATGACACTGACTGTCTCAAACTTTGAATTGAAAACAATCATGGGTGCCGTGATTATGCACCAATAGTTTTGGCATGCCCGGTGGGACCAGAAGTCATTCCATGGGCCTTTAAGGAATTTTCAATAAGTTTGGATTTCATGCTTAGCATATTTTCAATTTCAGACCTTTCACCTCCAGGGAAGAGTTCCGAAATCAAATTTCAAGGGGTTTTCATGCTCAAAATAAGTTCAAATTTCACTCCAGTTTATAGATCGGGGCTAAAATTCAAAAGGGTATTTTTAGATTTTTGAAATTTTGAATTTTGAAATTTTGGAGTTTTTTCCATTTCGGGATTTCAGGTTTCAGGAGTCTTTCAATTTCAGACCTTTTGAAATTTGGACTTTGAAAGTTTTGCTTTCGGATTTCAGGGTTTCTCTCATTTCGGAGTTTCAGAGGTTTTCGAGAAGATTCTCTTTTGGGATTTCGGGGGATTTCTGGGGTTTCCAAGCCCTTCAAATTTGTTTGGATTTTGTTTCACGTGTGGTCTTGATTAAACCCTAGCCTTTTAAGGCTTTGGGATATCTCCTGCATCCAATTTGTAGTAACATTTTGCCCAAGTACATGAGAAGACTTCAGGTTGAATCAGAAGACAATTTGTTACCTGCAACTATCTCCAGGTAAATATATGAAGAAGACCACCAAATTACCAAGTAACTGCCTTCAAAGTTAAGTGGACACATTTTTCTGAAAAATAAAAACTTCAACTTGTACGAGTTTTTCAAGTTACACTCAAAATTGGAAGGTGTGTGAATCTTGAGTCTAAACCCTAGCCTTTTAAGGCTCAATTTCCTAACACATAATGATTGACTCGTGCCGCCCACCAAGGGTATTTTTAGAATAACTAGGAGCATCTAGTGGTGTAGATTTTTTTAACGAGTACAGGTTTTTTCCCAAGTACATGAGAAGAGTTATAGAAACTAGGTCTGATCCAAACAAAAATACTAGAAAGAGGCATAGTTAGAAAATAAATTATTTATATTACCTACAACTCTATCTCAGGATCAAGAGGATAGAGGAGATTTTCCTGAAAGAAGAGGGTTTGGGATCCAAAGATCACCATCTCCACCTAATAGTTTTGATATATTGTCTACACCTCATCTCCGAAATAAAATGTAGACCCTTAATTCATAACACATACACGTTATCCATACTAGGGTTCTAAGGCCAATCATAATGGCACACCCGTCCACCTCAATCTGGTAACCACCAGTCCACAGGCCAATTAGAATGGCACATCAACAACCACCTAATCCCTTTGTCAACTTCACGAGTAGTAGTCCACTTTCCCTAAATGCTCAAAATCCTAATTCCAGTTGCAGCACTAAAAAAATCCCCTTCTTCATGGGATAAAACCATACAACTCCTATTGACCACATCCAGGACATTGCCAATGTCTGTGCAATTCACGAAATCAATGAAATGGATGTCGCAGTCAAGCTATTGGCCTCCTCTTTCAAGGGTAAGGCTTTGCAATGGTTTAGGAGCTTGACAGCAGGGTCTATTCAAAATTGGAATCAGTTGTGTTTAGCCCTTTGCAATCAATTCTGAGAGAGGGAAAAAAATATGTCTTTATTAGAACAATTGACAACAATCAAGCGAGCTCTAAATGAAAAATGGCAGATTTTAATTTCCATTTCCAATGGACATGGGACAAGATTCCAATAGCCGTCATACTAACTACCGAGGGAGCATTCCTCTACTTCTTGAAGGCTATAAATTTAGACATAGCTATGATGGCCCAATCGATGGGAGGAACATACGCTATTAGGAGCCTATGACATAACTATCAGGGTAGAAAAAGGTTTGATCCAAGTAGGCAAGCTTGCACCAAGGCCACTGATGCCTCTCTATCCAGAATTGGGAACTCCTACAACTAGTCAAACGCCTGAGTTGAATCCCATTCCAGCTCCTAGAAATCAAAGCAAAAAGTGAAGCTTCAACTTCTTCAAACATTTCCAAGGAGCTTCAGGAGGTCATAAAACAACTACATAACCTAGGAAATGAGCTAGTGACCATCAAGAGACAACAAGCTCAAAGTTCTAGGCCTTATCAAATTCAAGCTCAACCTAATAGGCCTCCTTTTTAATCAAACAAGCCATTAGCTCAAGCTGCAAATCAGAATAAGAACCAAGGACAACCTCAAGCTGCCAGGCCATTCTGACCATATGATCCAAATGTAGCCTCGACGTCAAGATCCTTGGTTCCAACTCAAAACAACATTGCTCAAGAATATGAATGGTGTTACCCCTATAATCTACCTCATAACCAATCTACATGTTTCAATGGTGCACTGAATCAAGCCTTGATGGTGTAACTATTGGTGTCCTAAGAGCCAACTCAAGAGGAAGATCAACAACATACAACTCAACAAGAGGCACCTCTAACTGAAACTACATTGGTAAATTGACAGGTGGAAGATTTTGTGGAATCAATCAACCTCCTTTCCAGGGTGTAGTAATAATATGAGATCAAAGAAAAGGAACATAGAGGAAGGAAAATCATCTAACCTGATTGTTTCTCAACCCACTCTCACCCCACAAGGAGTTAGCAAACTAAGTGCAGCTCTGAATGTGCAAAGTCAGCCTAAAGCACCTACCAAAATAGTTCAAGTACCACTCATGTGCAGGAAAAGGTTGTGCTCAAGTAAGGGGCAATAAAAATATAATCCATCCCCTTTCAACATCATTGACTATTTTGAAGAAAACACATGTGAAAATTTCCATGTGGGAGTCACTAAGAAATCCCAGGACAAAGAGATTTGTTGCAAGTTGCAATGGCCAACTGGTCCGCTTCAAAAGAGGCACCTAGGGACCAAGAAAAGGTTCTTACCAATATTGTGCAACAAGAAGGGGGTCAACATGGAAAGAATTTGAAGCCTCCACCGTTTTATGTGTCACTGATCATTGGAGACAAGCTCATACACAATTGTATGATTAATTCTAGGCAGTAAGTAGTTCGGTAATGCCAAAGCAGATAATTGATTAGTTGGCTATCAAGTATGAACCAATGTTGAGAGGAGTGGTGCAACACGATGGGACAATGGTTGGAACAATTGGAGTCATCAAGGGGTTAAGTTTAATGATGCATGCATGTCCTAACGCCACTGTTTTGTAGGATGTTTCTGTGATTAATTTACAACAACTCTTCGCATTCTGTCTATCAAGAGACTTCACGACCAAAATTGGTGGATACCTATATGCAGATTGGTCACATATGATTTTCAAAATGATATATGGAGCTAAGGAAACAATCAAATTAGAACCGATAGAAAAATTTCACATTGAACCCCATGTCCCAAGTCCTGATAAATGCAAATTGCTCAATCTTTGATCAGGAGGATTTCCCAGGCACTCTAGAAGAAGGTACTAAAATAAGTAGCATCCTAGATTTGAAACTGGATGAGTGGGCAATAAAAAGGCAACACGTTTGATCCATACAAGGAGATGGAAGAAGCTGAATTAGGGGTATATTGTGTACATGAAGAAAATTCACCCATCCTCGGCCTTAGCAAGCCAAAGGACAAGGATGAAAACGAAGTTTGGCAGCTATTTTTTGATGGTTCGAGAAGCAGACAAGGTGCTAGAGGAGGTGAAATGTTGGTCCCACCAAAAATGTCAAGTACTATTCAGATTTCAAATTTCCATTTGCATGTTCAAATAACACAACGTGGAGTATGAAGCTTTGATCCATGGGCTTCATTGGGCCAGGAAAAGAGGTAAAAAGAACTTGTAGGTGTTCGGGAGATAGCGAGTTAATTGTCAATCAAGTCAGAGGACAACACGCTGTAAAGAATGATCTTCTGAAGAGATACAAAAGTAGGGTATGAGACCTAATTGAGGACTTTGAAGCATTTAACATCGAATCCATACCTAGAAAGAGAAATGAAGCTGTAGATAGGCTTGCAGCAATCAGGGCAACATTTGATGTGGTGGATAGTATCAAAAGGAATAAAACATAGCCCCATATCCATGTGATTGTAAGGCCAACAATTCCAGATAATAACACAAGTTGGCACGTGTTCGAGGAAAGATCAACAAATCATTAATTTCTTGCAAGAAGAGGTGAAATTCTCAGCTAGGAACTAAGAGAGACTAGAGCAACAATATGGTGATCAAGTAGTACAGCTACAGAAAAACAAGCTTCCTAAGGGATTGCTAATGTTGGAATCTATATTCAATCCTAATGAGAAATTTTGCAAAGAGAAAGCCAAGATACATGTCAAAGGAGAGGACTCAGAACCTATTTCAGTTGGTAAAAGAAAAACACTCCAAATTGGCAAAGTGGTCACTAAGCAAGAGAGATATGAGTTCATATAACTTCGCCATGAGTTTAGAGATGTTTTCACTTGGAGTTACAAATATTTGATAGGTTTCATACCTATTTCATACTCTCCCTTGGGTCACACTTTTTCCCTCTCACTCCACTAGTTCAAATTTGAACTCAAACTTCACTTTTATACCCTTCTCAACTCACAAACATAAAAATAATTCAGTCCTTCATAAATATCTCAACCAATACGTATTAAAAAATTCCCAATAAATTCATAAAAAAACATTCATAATGGACCCGTGTAGGTCGGCCATGCTCAAATATACCAAACAAGCTCAAAAGCCCATCACCTGGTTGAGCAAAAACCATAAAAATTATAACCATGATTAGTAAAGCTCCATAATTGCTCACACATGTCAAATATGATACAAAAACATCATCCATGTCTATTAATTGAATTTCACCAATCAAATTTATCATAACACAACCAAGAAGATTCATATCCTTCTCAAAAACATTGTTTCCAGGAACCAATCATCACCTATGGACTTCAATCACACACTAGAACACCTAAAATATGTCATGTAACCAATCATTGGAATCCCCTTGACATGTATATCACATCCATGCCTTATAGAGATCATAAAAAATCTATATGTACAAATCACTCCAACTTTCCTCTTCACCAAATTGAACTGCCTAGAAAGCATTTTTACAAACTCAACTGGTTTTCACCCTTGTTGTCACTTTCAAGACCTCAAAATTACGTCACTAGGAATAAAATTCATCCCTCTTCACTCTCAAGCTTATATCAATCATCAATTAATCCATCTCATGCCTCTTCTACCTTCATTTCCTAGCTAGATAAATTCTGTCCTGAAAAACCAATTAATCTTCTTCACAAATTGAGTTGGTTGACCTATCAAACCTCATCATCATGAGAAAAACCATGTACCACTAGAAATCCATTTGAATCATATTTCCATAACATCTTACATTTCCTTCCAACTCCAAGTGGAAGGCCTTCAACCAGGTCCATATTTGAAATAACTCCAGAATTGTCCCAAAACTACCTATAGACCAGTCTTCATGAATAGGGCACACTTTTCCCACTAGAAGATCAAACATGATCTGAAACCATTATGGAAATCAAGTATAGCTCCCATGCTAAAAAACAATGTCGATTTAATTTAAAACTTCTTTGGATAATTTTGTCCCAAACTGAACTTTTTCATAAACTTACCTGTTTGAGTGAGGTCCACTCATCACCACTTTCTCTATCTTACCTTATGGAAACCTGGAGGATTCCTATACAACATAAAATCATCATACTAGCACAATAAATTAATTCTAGGAACATACCAATAAAGTTTCATCCATCGCTCTCAACCTAGGATTTCAAACTCATAATAAGCAGTTTCACTTCCTGACATTTGTTCATAAAAGTTTGGGCCTTGTTTGACCTAATTACAACTTTGAGATCTTCTTAACTCCATGCCCCAACATCCCTGAAAGGATCATCTTCCCATACAAACTATGCACTTTCCAATCATGAGCGTTTCAATCATTTCGAGCTGGAAAAAGCATTGTTAAGTTCCCTATTTTGGTCAAAGATCAATATCTTGCAACATATTCATCATGGAAACTTGAAGTTTTGCACATAACATCATAAAAAGCTCTTATAAATTATCCAATCATCACTTTGCCACAAATATCTTTGCATATTCACCACCACTAGGATTTGCGTGACTAGACCTTGGGGTTTTGCATGTTTTAGGTCATAACACTCTGAACTAATGCTGAAACCAAGCATGAAACATTTGAAAAATACCCCTGCATGATGTAAAAAGCATAACATACTGTTGTTGCAGACTCACAACACCCCTGGATGCAGATCATGCTTCTAGGTTGATGTTCAGGCATCCAGTGTGATTGCACAACATGGAATCCTTTCTCCAAGTGTGGGACTTGTAAAGATGAGAAAGGATTCTCCAGAGAAGGCTGGTTCCTATTCCTCTGTTCAGATGCACCAATAAAATGCAGAGGTTTTACTACAACCTAATCTAATTTTCCAAGGAGATAGGGTAGAGAATGCATAAAAATAAAACCTAAACTACGGAGGTGATGCACCGAGGAATGTTGGACACCCGTTTTGCAAAATTAAACACAGACCACATAAATGCAATACAACACCATGCACGGGTGACCAAACTGCAATAAGAGATCAAAAATGACAGCAATGAATACATGAGAGGGTTTAGAATCAATCACAGACATATATATATATATATATATATATATTGCTAAAGGATCGATACAGTACATTGCAGTGGCTAAGAGGCAAAAAACGACATTACAATCCATATGGGAGGCTTGAAAGCTCCACAAATTCTCTTGTGAGCAGAAGAGAAGGAAGAGTGCAAAACAGAAAATGTCCCCCTGTTAAAGGAGCTCCTCTTTACAATATATACTAAGAATGAGAGAAGAAAGAGAGAGGAAAGGTCGAATCTACCACAACCACCTCTAGATACATTTAAAATCATCTCATTATGGTAGAAGTGGCGGCTTTTGGAAAAACAGCGAGCTGTCTAACAGGAGCGGCGAGCTATCTGCTGCATTAAAGTTGGTTGTTGAAGCATTACTTCTGCCTATCACCACGTGTCAGAGACGTTTTCTTAATTTTCTCCCTCCAAAAAGCACCAAAATGCAAGATTGATCCCAGAATCATCTAGAGAATTTCAACATCTTTCCGTTGATATCAAGAACGTGCAAATCCGAGCTCTGGATCGAAAGATATGATGATCTGAAGATTTAGGGCACAAAACAGGTGAAAACAGATTTTTAAATTTCTTTTCCCACGCTCTGCCATTTGGACGACACGTGGCGGGTTCTGATTCGCTGGGCAATTCCCTCTCTCCATCTTTTCACGGGTTTTTTCTTGTGGGCCCCTTAAACTTGGACATGTGGCACTATTTCATTGGTTTGGATCAGTGCTCGAAAACTCGCCCCTTTGACTTTTTGGACCTTTTATCCTTGACGACACGTGTCATGCTGTGATTCATCCACGGGCCTGCCGGATTTTCGCGTCCACTGCGTCTTTTTGTCCTGGATGTCCCAGTGCTGTCTGGGACAAATTCTTCTGGTTTGCCCGAAATGGGCTTCCATGTCCCCTTTCTGCCAGTGACACGTGGCGTTATTTGATTGGCTTTCGGCTCCTTCGGCTATCCGCTTCCCGCGCGTCCCTTTGTCTCACTTGTCCCTTTGCTTCGCGGGCCGCCTGGAGGCGTTTTGGCCAAACCGCGCCTTGGTGTCCCGCATGTCCCAAATATTTCTAGGGACAAGGACTTAGCTGATTTTCACAATTTTTTTCTGGCCCAGGCTTATTTTCTGCAACTTCTCGCATTCTCTCAGAGCTCGTTCTTTTTCATCCTGGGACTTGGGAATCCTGATGTATGTTATCAATTCAACCCTGGGGGGGGTGAAATTGGATAACAATTTGGTGACTCAGCGGGGTCATCGGCCTGCTAGATGAAAAGACCAGTGGCCTTTTAGCGATCCATTGGGCATGGAGTCATAAGCAATGACCTGAAATGAGCCTGATACTGCAACTCCTTCTACGAGAGCACGTTGAACTGTAAAAACTCGATCTAGGAGCAACAAAACCTGCGCCAAAGCACTTAGGGAAACTGAAACCTAACTACAACAAGACAATGTGCATACGCACTTAGAGGAATTGAAATCTAGACTAATATTTACAAGGGTGAACCTTTTATTTTCAGTAGCAATGTTTGAGATAGATTCCATTTACTGGAATCTGCAGTTCTTCACCGTCCAATGAGGCCAATTGGAAAGCATTGCTGCTCTTGCACTTTGTGACCATGTATGGGCCACTCCAAATAGCATCAAATTTTGAATTCCTTCCCAGTTTTGCTCTGTCCGCATTCCATTTCAACACTAGATCTCCAACTTGAAAAGATCTATCCTTGGCCTTTCTATCGAAGGTTTTCTTGATCAAAGCTTGATCCTTTACCATTGCTTGGGATGCCTGATTTCTGATCTCTTGCAGCTCCATCAACTCTGCATATCTCACCTCCATGGGCTCAAATTCAAGTAACTCCAGCTGCTTCATGAGTTCCAATGTTGGTAACTCAAGTGACATGGGCAAGATTGCCTCTCTTCCATAGACAATCCTGAATGGAGAGTTACCTGTGGATCTTTTGGGAGTGATCCTATCAGCCCATAAGGCTGATTTCAGCTTGGTGTGCCAAGACTTCTGATTCTCATCAAGAGTTCTCCTAATGATCCTTAACAAGTTCTTGTTTGTAGACTCGGCCTGACCATTACCCTGAGGGTAATAGTTCGATGAAGTGCTCAGGTAAATACTGTTCTTGACGGCCCACTCAGTCACCTTAGATCCAACGAATGCCAATGCATTATCAGAGATTATTGTGGCAGGTACACCAAATCTGGTTGTTATTCCCTCATAAAAGTCTAGGATGCTAGACTCATTTGCCTCTTTGAGTGCTACTGCTTCTGTCCATTTGGTGAAGTAGTCGGTGGCTGTCAAAATCCATTTATGCCCTTCGCTTGAATTGGGGTTAATGACTCCAATGAAGTCCAAACCCCATTGCATGAATGGCTGGTCAACTGAGATTGGATGCAATGGAAGGGCAGAAAAATTCTCTTTTCCTGTGAAGAATGCACAATTCTTACACCTCTTGATCCATGCATAGCAATCATTGAAGATTTTAGGCCAATAATAACCAGCCTTCATGATTTTTAGAGCTGTCACTCTTGGTGCAAAATGGCCACCAGCTGGTCCACCATGAAACTCTTCCAACACCCCTTGAATCTGATCTGTGCTAATGCATCTCAGCAGCACTCCATTCATGTCTTTCTTGAACAAAACTCCATCAACAATGGCATACGGAACAGCCTGTAACCTGAAGGGGGCACTGGCATGTACCTAGGAAGTGCATAATATCTTGGGTCCAACAAGGAGTGGGGGAAGCATCGTCTTCTTCTTGATTGCCACTTGGCTTATGATTGTCCTGGACTGTCAAAACAACCTCTTCTTCGTTGCATACTTCCTTTTGCTTCCCCAAAACCAGTTGCTCACACAGTCCTTTCCCTCTTACCAGCTTGGTGATCTTGATATCAATGCCATACTCCATGACACGGGTGATCCAACCTACCCTTTTCTCATTCAAATCCTTGTTGAGGAGGAAGTCTTTAACTCCAGCATGTGAGACCAGCAATTGGACCTTGTTGTTTGAGACTAAATGCTTGAATTTCTTCAAGCTTCTGATTACTGCAAGTACATGCTTTTCAATAAAAGAGTACCTCACCTCGCAGTTGTTTAGGCTTTGGCTGAAAAAGGCAATTGGCTGCTCATCATTATCTTTGTTCTGCTGTACCAGAATGGCAGAGATAGTGTCATCACCTCCAAATGCATAGAGGATGAAATCCTTGGAGAAGTCTGGGTTAATGAGAGTTGGTACTTGAGAGATAGCTTCTTTGATTTCCTCAAAACTCTCCTTGCCTTCTGCTGTCCACTTAAAAGCCATGCTCTTCTTTAACATTTTGGTGATGGGCTTGACAAGGGCTGCAAAATCTGGGATAAACCTGCGGACAAAATTGATCCTTCCCAAGAAGCTTTGAAGAGCCTTCTTGTGACTTGGCAATGGCAGTGCTCTTATGGCTTCAACTCTCTCTGGGTCAATTGCCAGTCCCTCTTTCGAGACAATATGGCCAAGGAGCTTTCCTTCATGTGTAAGAAAGATGCACTTCTTGGGGTTCAAAGACACTCCAAACTTTCTACACCTCTGAAACACTTGCCTGAGGTGAAAGAGATGGTCTGCTGCATTCTTGGAGAATACAATGATGTCATCAAGGTATATCAGCACTATCTTGTTGATCAAGCCCTTGAACGCCATGTCCATTGCCCTTTGAAAGGTAGCACCAGCGTTTGACAGCCCAAATGGCATCTTCTTGTAAACATACGTGCCCCATTTAGTTGTGAAGGCTGTCTTGAATTGGTCCTCTTCTTTTACCATCACCTGATTATACCCTGAGTAGCCATCTAGGAGAGAGAATCTCTCTGAACCGGATACTACTTGCAATATTTGCTCTATGGAAGGGAGTGGATAATGATCCTTGAGAGATGCCCTATTGAGGTCGCGGAAGTCCACACACAACCTGATTTCTCCGCTCTTCTTCCTGACCGGAACCAAGTTAGCAACCCAGCTTGAGTGCTTGATTGGGAATATAATGCTTGCCTTTATTAGCTTATTTAGCTCTTTCTTCATCAGAGGCTCAATGTGAGGGTTGACTGGTCTCTGCTTCTGCCTGATGGGCTTAACATCTGGATCCAATTCTATGGTATGTTGTGCCAAATTTGGATTGAATCCTCTCAAGTCTTCATAGCTCCAAGCGAAGACATCTGGAAATTCTTGGCAAAGCTGAACAAAATCAGATTTCTCTTGTGAGGTACTTACTTTGCCAATCTGTAATGTTTTGCCTTCTTCCACTAAAATAGGCTCTGAATCCTCACCCTTTACTTGAATGTTTGCCTTCTCCTTCCGGAACTGATCATTCAGGTTGAAGATTGACTCCAAGGTTATGAGGCCTTTTGGTAATTTGTTAGTTCTCAACTGCACCACTTGGTCACCATACTGCTGATGCAACTTGTCTTGATTCTTGGTAGAGAACTCAACTTCTTCTTGTAGGAAATTGACGATTTGCTGGTCATTCTCAAACACTTGCCAATTGACATTGTTATCCGGCACTGAAGGCCTCACAATCACGTGGATGTTTGGCTGTACCTTGTCTTGTTGAATGCTTTTCATAATGTCAAAGGCTGCCCCTACTGCTGCAAGCCTGTCAGCAGCTTGATTCTCTTTCCTATGAATGGATTCGATGCCAAAACCTTCAAAATATTCCATGAGGTCCCACACCCTGTTCTTGTAGCACCTGAGTAGATCATTCTTGGCAGCATGCCGTCCCTTGACCTGATTTACAATCAATTCACTGTCCCCAAAGACTTGCAGATTCTTTATTTTTCTCTTGATTTCCCAATGCATCCCTTGCACCAAGGCTTCATATTCAGCAGTGTTATTGGAGCATGCAAATTGAAATCTAAAAGATGAATAGTACTTTATTCCTTGGGGTGAAACAAGCATGGCTCCACCTCCTGCACCTTGCCTACTCCTTGATCCGTCAAAAAACAGCTGCCATACCTCGTTGTCATCATTATGGCTTGGCTTAGTGATGCTAGGAACAGGTTGATTTTCTTCGTGTATACAATAGATTCCTAGCTCAAATTCTTCTACTTCTTGATAGGGATCAAAAGCATGTATCTTGTTTGCCCATTCATCAAGAGTTAGGTCTGGGATACTTCCAACCTTGGTGTCAGCCTCATCAGTACTAGGGTGATCTTCTTGATCAAATGCTGAGCAATTGGCATTAATCTGACTTGGGGCATAAGGCTCAATATGGAAGTTTGCAATGGGTTCAGATCTGATTGTGGCCTTAGTTCCATACCTTGTTCTAAACAGCATGTGAGACCAATCAGTAGACAAATACCCTCCAATCTTGGCTGTGAAGTCCCTTGACAAGCAAAGGGAAAAGAGTGGTGGAAGGTCTATGATTGATACATCTTGTAAGACAACAACATTTGGACATGCATGCAAGGTAAGACTCAAGTTTTTAATCACTCCAACTGTTGCTATTGCTGTCCCATCCAATTGCACTACTCCTTTAGATATTACTTCATATTCGAGACCCAGCTGATCAGCTATTTTCTTGGGCATCACGGAGCTACTTGCCTCGGAATCAATCATGCAATTGTGTACTAGTTTATCCCCAATGATTAATGAAACATAGAAAGGAGGGGGCTTCAACATTTTACCTTGTTGTCCTCCATGACTTCCTTCAGGCTGGGCAACATTTGTAAGCACTTTGTCTTGCATCTGAACCCACTGATTCGAAGTTGTCCAATCCTTCATGGCAGCTTGCAGCAGATCTCTTTGGCCTGGGATAGATAGGGATTCCCACATTGATATGTTGACGTTTGTCTTCTTCATCTGATCAATGATACTGAATGGTGATGAAGAATCTCTCTACTGTCCTTTGGTTTGCACGTTTACTCCCTACACGTGGGCAGCAACAACCGGCATTTGAGTGGGCCTTGGGGCTATTCTTGGCTGCCCTTGTGTATTTGAAACTGGACTTTGCTTGCCAATCATTTGTGGAGCCGTGGAAGGTTGTGGATTGGCTGGGGCTAATGGCTGTTCTTCACCCAGATTCCTCCTTTTTGACCTTGTGTTGGCTGCAACACCTTGAGAAACTGCCTGATTCATGCCACAGAAATCTTCTGCTTGCCAGTTCACCAATGTAGTGTCATTTGGGGCTGATTGCTGTTGGAATGTTTCTGGTTGTTGGTTGTTTCCTTGACTACCCTCGCCCTCCACACCGGTAGTTGTCACCATTAGTGCTTGATTGAGAGCACCATTGAAGCACATGGATTGGTTGTGAGGCTCGTTGCATGGAAAGCACCAATCATATTCCTGAGCAATGTTGTTCTGTGTTGGCACTAATGCCTTAGAGGAAGATATGGCATTTGGATTATAGGGCTGGAATGGTCTATTGGTAGGAGGCCTTACTTGGCTTTGATTTTGATTCATATTTGCAGTTGGATTAGGTGGTCTTTGTGGTTGGTATGGCTGCCTATTAGGCTGAGCTTGAGGTTGATAAGAAGGTCTGAAACCTTGGGCTTGCTGCCTCTTAATAGTAATCAGCTCATTTCCCAAATTTTGCAACTGTTTCATGACCTCTTGGAGTTCATTTGAAGCACTTGGAGATGAAGTGGAAGCTTCATTCGAACTCTGATTTCTAGGAGTGGGAGCAGGAGCCAAAGTGGGTGCTTGACTAGTGCTTGGATTTTCTAAGTTTGGATACAAGGGCATAGGAGGCCTAGGAGCCAGTTTACCAGCTTGAATAAGACAGTTTTCGGCTCTAATGGCAATGCTATAAGCCATAGGGATTGTTGTGCCTCCCATGGACTGAATTAACATAGAAATATTAGAATTCGAAGCTTTAAGGTAATATAGAAAAGCACCTCCTGCTGTTGGCCTAACTGCCACTGGAATCCTATCCCAAGACCTTTGAAATCTGAAGTTGAAGTCATTCAGCTGCTCGTTGGGGGCTCTCTTGATAGTTGTCAATTGCTCCAAAACAGACAAGTTGTCTCCCTTCTCTCCAAATTGCTCGTGAAGTGCAATGCATAGCTGATTCCAGTTTGTAATAGAACCAGCCCCAGGCTCCTAAACCATTGCAATGCTTTACCCTTGAATGACGATGCCAGTAATTTGACAGCCACTTGCATTTCATCGATTTCATGGTTTGCACAAAGGTTAGCAATATCTTTAACATGATCACCTGGAGTAGTCTGATTTTCTCCAGTGAAGTAGGGAATGTTCTTCAAGGCTGCAATAGGAACTGGATGTTGTGCATTGAGAGCAAGTGGGCTACTGCCTGTGAAGTTGACGTAGGGGTTGTTCTGAGCCATTCTGATTGGTCTTAAAACCCTTGTATATTGAAAGAAAGGCCTGTCAGGTGGAGGAGTTGAGAGAGTTCTGTTTGGTGGAGATGGAGACCTTTGAATCCTTCTTCCTCTTTGCCTTCTTCTCAGAGATAACTGCAGGTATTCAAACATCACTTCTTCTTCTCCGACTCTTGACCTTGTGGTGATTCTTCTCATGAGTTTTCAGGCCTGCACTGTTGAAACCAGTTGATTCTTCCCCTTGGAGTCACTAGATATGCAAATAATAGCTCTTATAAGCAAGAAAACTGCAGTAGATGCATATCAACTTTGCTGCAATAAAAATGAGACCTCTAGGGTCCCACCGGTCGTGCCAAAACTGTTGTTGCAGACTCACAGCACCCCTGGATGTAGATCAAGCTTCTAAGTTGATGTTCAGGCATCCAGTGTGATTGCACAACATGGAATCCTTTCTCCAAGTGTGAGAATTGTAAAGATGAGAAAGGATTCTCCAGAGAAGGCTGGTTCCTATTCCTCTGTTCAGATGCACCAATAAAATGCAGAGGTTTTACTACAACCTAATCTAATTTGCCAAGGAGATAGGGTAGAGAATGCATAAAATTAAAACCTAAACTACGGAGGTGATGCACTGAGGAATGTTGGACACCCATTTTGGAAAATTAAACACAGACCACATAAATGCAATACAACACCATGCACAGGTGACCAAACTGCAATAAGAGATCAAAAATGACAGCAATGAATACACGAGAGGGTTTAGAATCAATCACAGACATATATATATATATATATATTGCTCAAGGATCGATACAGTATATTGCAGTGGCCAAGAGGCAAAAAATGGCAGTACAATCCATATGGGAGGCTTGAAAGCTCCACAAATTTTCTTGCGAGCAGAAGAGAAGGAAGAGTGCAAGACAGAAAATGTCCCCCTGTTAAAGGAGCTCCTCTTTACAATATATACTAAGAATGAGAGAAGAAAGAGAGAGGAAATTCGAATCTACCACAACCACCTCTAGATACATTTAAAATCATCTCATTATGGTAGAAGCGGCGGCTTTTGGCAAAATGGCGAGCTGTCTAACAGGAGCGGCGAGCTGTCTGCTGCATTAAAGTTGGTTGTTGAAGCATTACTTCTGCCTATCACCACGCGTCAGAGATGTTTTCTTAATTTTCTCCCTCTAAAAAGCACCAAAATGCAAGATTGATCCCATAATCATGTAGAGAATTTCAACAACTTTCCGTTGATATCAAGAACATGCAAATCCAAGCTCTGGATCGAAAGATATGACGATCTGAAGATTTAGGGCACAAAACAGGTGAAAACGGATTTTTAAATTTCTTTTCCCGCGCTCTGCCATCTAGACGACACGTGGCGGGTTCTGATTTGTTGGGCAATTCCCTCTCTCCACCTTTTCACGGGTATTTCTTGTGGGCCCCTTAAACTTGGACACGTGGCACTATTTCATTGGTTTGGATCAGTGCTCGAAAACTTGCCCCTTTGACTTTTTGGACCTTTTTCCTTGACGACACGTGTCATGTTGTGATTCGTCCACGGGCCTGCCAGATTTTCGCGTCCACTGCGTCTTTTTGTCCTGGATGTCCCAGTGCTGTCTGGGACAAATTCTTCTGGTTTGCCCGAAATGGGCTTCCATGTCCCCTTTCTGCCAGTGACACGTGGCGTTATTTGATTGGCTTTCGGCTCCTTCGGCTATCCGCTTCCCGCGCGTCCCTTTGTCTCACTTGTCCCTTTGCTTCGCGGGCCGCCTGGAGGCGTTTTGGCCAAACCGCGCCTTGGTGTCCCGCATGTCCCAAATATTTCTAGGACAAGGACTTAGCTGATTTTCACAATTTTTTCTGGCCCAGGCTTATTTTCTGCAACTTCTCGCATTCTCTCAGAGCTCGTTCTTTTTCATCCTGGGACTTGGGAATCCTGATGTATGTTATCAATTCAACCCTGGGGGGGTGAAATTGGATAACACATACCTCCATGAATGTCCTTAATAGCTCAAAAATACATGCAAATGATTATCATGCTCCAATAGACTTCCAAACACTAGGATTAGACCTAGTTTGCACCAAGACCAAGTAAACTAACACCATGGCACAACTTCCAGGATATCCAAAATAACCTAACACATCTGAGACAAAATGTCTCAAACCTCTACATACTTTCATGTGCTCATATGATTCTACACCTCATTCTCATGTACCATTTGGCCTTCAAGCATTTATATTAGGTCTAGATGAACATCTACAAATCATGCTCAAAACCTATACCTACACTCCTCCACTACACTCTACATATGCTTGACCTTCACCACATGTCATAATCAATTTATAAAAAAATCTAAAGCATTCAATCTAGACTCCGAAGCAACCAGGTCCTATTCTAAAGAAAATAGTTCATACTCCGAAGAAAGTATTTCATACTTCGAAGAAAATAGTTCATACTCCTAAACAAGTAGAACATACTTTAGACTAACTTTGAAGCATTCAAAAAACTCTAAAGAATTATTTATTTCACCTTGTAAAACACTCATACACCTCTGAAACACCATACTAACATGATAGACCTAATGATAACCTCTACTCAACTCAAACTGTGATAATGCCTACTAGACCATCCTTCATAACACTATAACAACTCACTAGACTTGGACACTACTGATACCAAACTTCACGTGTTTAACCTTTGACTAACACCTCATGGAGACTCACACAATACAATATGACACCCTTTTCCATTAATGGAATTGACATCAATGACAACACTAAGACACAATGGCCAACATGTTGTCTGGAAGAAAAAGGGGCCAATTTTTTTAAGATGAAAGGATAATTGAATTTTTAAACCCCTCCCATTGTCATTTACATGGTCTTGGGAGTCAAAATCATATAATACTTAATGAGAAAAGACAATCTAGAGCTCTGGAAATCGTTTCGTCAAATTATCTCTTGTCAAGCTACTTGTACTTAGTCATTTTTATAAGTGATACATGTCACCTTTTGATGAGAGAAATTGTTTGTGTCCCTCTTGTGCCTTTCCCAAGGGGATAGAGGGGAAAAATAATTCTTCCCACCCCAACCATTCAATTTTTTTCTTCACATGCCCTAGCTCAGCCCGACAAGGGGGCTTATCTAGCTTAACTTACCTCTCCCATCTCGTATACTGTGAGTGACACTTAACATCATCTCCTTAGGGCACATTTTATTTGTCCCTATTCCAAAGGTGATAGAGGGGAAACACATTTTTTTTCCCTCTCTATCCCCTCTTCATGTTCTTCATGTGACCAAAATCTAGCTCTCAGGTGCTAGGGTACATTCTCCTCCATCTCTCCATCCTTGCACCACAAAGCGACACTTGTCCTCATCCGGTGAGGGAACATTTTCTTGTCCCTCCTGTACCCATTCCTAATGGGATATGGATGGGACATAATAATTCACCCCATAATCAACCATTGCAAACTGCTAATTTCATGTTATGTGTTGCTACCTCATCCATGAGTGAAAAACAATTGCCAAGTGAGCTAGAAACTCAAAATAACTTGTTTTAACTTCATTTATTCTCCCATATTCGACCCATGCTGCCATTTTTGATGTTATAAAACCTCAAAATACCTATAAACACAACAAACTTACTGCTAAAAAATCATTCTGTACCAGCAATGACTGCTAAAATGAAGCTTTTTCCATGATTCTTCATTCAAGAAACTGATTGCATTAAGTTTTAAATTGGTTTTTCTCCTCTCAAGATTCCCTATGATAACTGAATCTTCAATCCTCCATTAATTTCAGCCATCACACAGTAGTAGGCATGAAACCATCCATCCCAAAATTTTCCTTTTCGATTTACAAGAATTCTAGTGGGCGGAACACGATGAAAATTGGAGCACAGGATCATAGTGCAGAGCCAAATCCAAAAATGGTGTTTCTATTACAAACTAATGCCAGAATATCTAGTTATTAAAAATATCAAGTTTTTATTTCTTCCCCATGCTAAAAATGGTAACCCTCCGAAAATTTCAAGCTCTGATCACTCATCATATCCTGAAACAGTGCAAAATGGAAAACAAGGATAAACAATCATTTTTCCCAAAATAGCAGGTCCCGAAAAATAAACTTACTAAAATATAATATTGCTAAAATAGTAAAGAATCATTAATTGAGTTGATTTTATTGTTCCATGGGCTTCAGAAGATCAAATTTGAGCAAATCAGGTAAAATATCCCAAAATAACAGCTCCTGGTCCCAACCTGCTAAAATAGTAATTTTCAATTTTCAGTACAAAAAGTTACAGTTGGCTCCATCTTCACTCATCTCACTGATTTTTTTCCATCCTCACATATTTTTAAGGTTTCCTCATATCTCAAACAAGATAATTCAATCCTTCACAAGGATCCTAAAGCATTGTTCTAGTAACAATTGTGTTCGGCGAGCAAGGCGGAGCATAACAAGGTGTACCGGGTGAAAGTCAGGGATATTGTACAGTTGGAAAGAACTTGAAATGATTTCAAAATCCCCATTGAAATAAAAATATCATAAGATGACGTCATAATAGTCATAAGTGAATTGGGAACTCATCAAAAGCATTTGAGCATGAAGGAATGCAAGCATCCCAGGTCTGAGCTCATTTTTGTACTCTGAAGTAGCAAAGGCTAATGAGGTGATCTTCATGTGTGGAATCATGAATGCAAGGACAAAATGAATCATCCCACTTCCATTTTATGTAATAGAATTCTAAAAACATCGATCAAATGCCTAGTAGCATGGTCAATCTATCAAAGGAGGTCATCTAGCTCATTGGGTAAGTTGGAAACATCGTTTCCCGAATCCATTGTCCCCTCTCTGAAAAGAAAAATAGTTAAGATAGTAAAATCATCTAAGTATTAAAGTCACTTTGTGTGAGGAATCAAGACCTAATCATTCACTTCATAAGCATCCAATAGTTTCTTCCACAAGGGCGGAGCTTTCCCTAGATGAACAAGAAGTGATCCTGCATCACTCTCCTCAAGCTACTCCAACGACCAACATCATGTCAACTCCTGAAGATCCATTCCCATCGATTTAAGAAGTGCTTGAAACTGAGATAAGGATAACGCAGAAAGATTCCATGCCCAACCTTGGATCCATCAAAAAAACCTTGATATATAGGTGGAGTAAGAAGGCCAAGACAACTTCCCGCTTCTTTAGTGGTATTTTAGGAAATGAGTATGTAGAATTTGTTAGGCCTAAGAATGTAAATCCTGTTAATGAAATGAATCCATCGGAATACAAATTGATCTACATCTCATTGGGTCAATCTTCACATGAATGCAACTCTCATTTATTCAAAGAACCGTCTTCCCACCTTCTCACTTGAAACGAAGAATACATAGCAAACAATTAAGTAATTGGAGGAACATGTGAAAAATCTTTGTGCTTACATTCAACCTTTCTTAAATCCCGATACGACATCTTCTCTTCCTTTAGAATAAATTCCTTTTATCATTATCTTTGATCCCAAGGTTATTAAGAAAGCACAAAGTTATACGACACAAGGGAAGGATATCAAGAGATGAATTGAGAGGATCACTGAGAAAGGTAAGAAATTGTTTGTCTGAGGTAATCTCTCTAATCAAGTATATTCTTTTCACTTTGACACAAGTAAAGAAAACAATGGAAAATATTGTAAAAGATAAGATCCACTAGGATGATGTTCTCCCACTTGTGTCCAATATGAGCTCCCTCGACTCTCACACTCTCATGAGCAAGAATGTGTTCACAGTAGCCACTGATAACTTTTCTCCAATTTGGTTCTGCATCATCGATGAAAGATATGGTATGATAAATGATGTCATATATGAACTTGAATTTGGTGCACAAGAGGCTTGTGATATTTTGACTAAAGTCTGTAACTGTGTTTAGAGATTGGGATTTCCTCCACTCAATGAGAATTCATCATCAAAATAACTCAGTACTTCCATCCAGGAGTTGGTCAAGAAAAAGGCTGGTGAATCTCCCTCTTTTAATGAAGATCTTTAGAGTCCTTGGCCAACATCAGAGACTCCATTTCTGAAATTTAAAAGTATCACAAAGAATGGATAAACCAATGAAAGAATATCAGTGACATTCCCTAGGCATTGATCAAAGTTTTGAGCTACATTTTCATTCCATAAGAAGATAAGGTGGTACTTGTGGTGGCTCATTTTAGTAAAGAATTCAAAGGAAAAGAGATCATTCTAAATAATCTCCCTAAAGGATCATAAATCAGAAATTTCTTCATTAACAAAATATCGGTCAATTCCTTCCCTTTCTCTCTCCCCCCCCCTCTCTCTCTCTCCATATTCTTATATTCAATTGAGAATGTACTTTTTTCTATTTCATCCTATTCACTTAAGTGACCATTATCTAAAAATTGTAAGAGTCCTTTTTCTAATGATAAGGAAAAGACTCACTTCCTAGGAATCTGAAAGGTCACAAGTGATGCAGATAGGTGAAGATTCACGTGGGGGTAGATGAAAGGGTAGATTGTAATACTATAAATTGGAATGGCTTCTCCATTCCAATGGGTTAGCAATTTTTTTGATTGAACGTATGTTGTTGAGAGTTCCACTTCTATATCAAGCAATGATAGTTGCAATTATTCTATTTATTTTTTTCATGTTTATCTACTCTCTCTTTCTAAATTTGCATATATGATAATATTGTAAGACCAAGAAAGGTTTCTGCACCTTTGATGAACGAATCAAAGGAATTCTGTGTCTATCATTTTTGTTTGTCTTATCATAGGTTTCATTGTTTATGGTCTTCTATTTTGATGTGGACTTACTCTGGTTGATGTATGTGAATTTCACTAGAGTCTACTCACATCACTAACCCTCTGTTTCCTAATTTCTCGTACCTTTATCCCTCATCACTGAAAATTCCTCCCTTGTAACTCGTACAAGAACTTTTACACATGTTTAGTGAAGTTTTCCTATGTGGTCCTTGACCTATTTTGCCACCCCATAGAATTAGGATAGTTTAGATTCAATAATGGAAGCCTCTGCGTACAAAAGAAGGAGGGGCTTAACCCCATACTATTAGTGAAAACCCAATCATTTTCCACACCAAAAATTATTTCACCAACTGTTCTAAAATGAATATGCCTTACACCATGAAGGCCTTGTCAGACTAGATCTCATCAAGGATAACATTAGGTACAACTTATAAACAATACTTAATAACATATTATTTTATTGATGTAAGGAAAGTGATTATAGATTCAGGCATATCACCATTACACTTCAATTATAGTCTAAAATAAGAATATGAAAGAATTATTCTATGAATCTTAATCCTATTCATATCCTAAGCTTGGATAATTTCTAAGATTATTTTGAACCACACTTGGATCAACTCACAAGGATAAACACTTGATTCTTCAATTTGTAATTTCACTTCCTTCTAATTCTCTAGGGTTCTAGGTGTTTTTTTTTCATGTTCGTAATTCCCTTTTACTCATAAAAATAATGAAATCTTCAAAAATATATATTTTTAATAATATTTCCTATATTTCCTCTCAAATACATCAATAAATCCTAGATTTTATCATCTATTGAATTAATCTCAATAAAATTATTTTGTTGGTCCTTGGCCAAAATGGATAGATCAAGGACGATGAGTCACCTCTGTTAACTATCTCAATGGTGATCAAGAGATTCTCTTAGTCATGGATATCCTAAATAAATCAAATGGAAGTGGTCCCATATGAATTCAATTCTATGCAGTTTCACTTGTGTCTCACGGTATTGAAAAGCTTGCAAAACTTCAAATAGTATTTTGTGGCTTCTATAGTTGCACACAACTTTGAAATAGGATTTTGTGGCTTCCATAGTGTTCCAAATATTTGAGCATGCTCTCATATATTCCATAGTATTATGCAGTTAGGATAGATTTTTTTGGCATCACATAGTGTTATGTAGTATTTATAGTATTGCATGACATTTTTCAGTGGTACATGAAATTTTTAGTGGTGCATGACATTTTTAGTGTTGCATGTCATTTGTAGTGTTGCATAACTTAGGTAGACTTCCATGGATTTTACAAAATGACTAAATTAAAGTTTATCTATGTCAATTTCTTAGGATTTGAATGGAATTGTGAAAATATTTATTGCATAAATATAAGTTGTTTAATTTATGCATTATTTTTTTATATATGCTTATGCTTCTACATCATACACGTTAGGTAAAAAGAAACTTGAGCCCCTATTAAAGAAATGTTTTGAAGATGTGGAATTAAATGACCGAGCATTGTGATATATACTTCTATAAGATAAGACATATATTTGACTTCATGAACTCTCCATTTTAGCATATAGTCTTTATCTTCCTCCCTAAATGTCATTTTTTGACACATTCTTCCAAATAATTTAATGTTGCATGTTTCTACCCAAGTAGTTAGTGTCTTTTCATCACCAATCCGACACTATGATAATTCACCATCGGGAATTCCTCGTGCTATGATTATTTACTAATGCACAACCTTTAGTTTGGTGGATGTAATTTGGAAATACAACAATAAACATAACATAAGAATACCATAGACTATGATACGAAGGAATGATGAAAAATTTGAAAATATAGGTGTAAATTATAATATCAACATGAAATTGTTACAATCTCACCCATGAGGTACTCCAAGTGTTATTGACTTCACTTGCCTTCTAACAATAACTATGGTAGAAACTTTACAATGGATTCTTTAACACACCTTCTAAATGATGGCTTCCTTTACACACTTACTCATACAATATTTCTCACTACTCTCTATGCTAAATGAGGGGGGGATGGCCTATTTATTTATAGGAATTCAGGCTTATCCACACTATAGGAAATCTCTTCCGGCCAATCATATCCCATGCCTAAACTCTTGCCTTTACACGTAGGCTTATCTTCTAAGATAGGATAAACCTTATCATCTCACATGGGTTCCACCTTTTTAGACTTTTCCACAAATAAAATACACAAAATATTTATGACATCACTCTTTGTCTTTATTAAAAATATAATATTTCTAATTCCTAATCATGTAGACCCTACTTCTCTACTTATTCCAACTTTGACATTTTAACATTACCAGACCACTTACGACAAATATTTACTTTTTACAACATTCCTATTGTACTTTGACTATTATCGTACTCTACATTATTGGCGGCACCGTACTGATGGCGCCGTTATCTTCTATTAGACGCCACTACTAATTATACTTAACAACATCCTATTCCTAATACATACATTAATAAAATAGAAATTACGGAGGAAAATTTTAATGTCGACATTTTCTCCCTTCCTAACTTTTACTCCGTCCTCGGAGTAGACTCTTATGGACATTTTGAAGCTGGTGCCTAGAAAATCTTTAACTTGTCATGGTTGAATCATTTCGTAATGGGAGTACCATCCAATTCCTCCAGTTGATATGTACCATTTTCATGCTTAGCTACTATTTTGTAGGGCCCCATCCATTTGGGAAGAAATTTTCTCTGCATTCTTTTTTTGTATCTGGAATCATATACTAGAACCAAGTCATTCACAGGAAATGGAGACCAACAAATCTTTTAATCAAAGTATTCCTTCTACTTCATTTTCTTCTTATAGCTTGTATCCTTCGCTATTTCCCTCATTTCCTCTAGCAAATGAAGATGTACCAACCTTTCTGTTACTAAATCACTTTCATCCATCCTTTCATTTTTCATAACTCTCACAGTGGGAATATCAAACTCAATAGGAAGAACTGGATCAATGCCATAAGCCAATTGAAATGGGGAGTATTCTATTGCTGACTTTGATGTTGCCCTATATGCCCACAATGCTGCATGAATCCTTTTATCCCACTTATGTATCTGCAAGGCTGCATCTTTTGCTAGAATTTGACACAACACAAAATTTATTCGTTCCACCTGTCCATTTGTGCTTGGCTTGTATGTTGTTGCCTTCTTGTGCTTAATAGAAAACTTATTGACTAGGGCTTCTACCACCTCATTAATGAAGTGGTTTCCTTGATCTGTTACAATTTCTAATGGACAACCAAATCCTGTGACAATACGTTCATATATGAGCCTTGCCACTTCATCCATGGAAGCTGTTTTCAATGGCTTAGCTTCAACCCACTTGGTAAATAATTTGTGGCAACTACAATATACTTATTTTGGCGTGTGGTAGTTGGAAGTGTACCTACAATATCTATTCCCCACTTTTCAAAGGGACCAAGTGGAAGAATAGGGCATAATGGAGCTGATGAAGTCTTACAGTTACCATGTGTTTGACAAATATTACATGTCTTACAATAATTATAACAATCTCTAAAAGGAGTGGGCCAGTGATAACTTGCATCCAAGATCATTCTTGTTGTAAGTTGTCTAGAGAAGTGTCCTCCACATGTACCATTGTGGAATTCTTCTATCAGCTCCTTCCCTTGATCACATCCAACTGCTCTCTTATACTATCTATCAGGTCTTATTCGAAATAATACTCCATGCAGAATAGAATATGACGCTTGGCTTGAGTAATATTCCTCTTAGTCTTTGCATTGGCACCATCAAGAAACTTGAATTCATTCAGATAATTCTAAATATCTATGTATTCACTAGGGATTGTGTCAAGGGATAACAATGCTGCATCTGAGAAATCATCATCATCACAAGATGAACCTAAACCATCATAGGCTCGAGAGAGTGCATCTGCATTGACATGCTTCTTTCCTGGCCTATCTATAATATCAAATTTAAATTCTTGTAGCAAAATTATCCATCTTGCTATCCTCCCTGATGGGTTAGACTTATTTATAATATATTTTAGAACCTGATGATCTGTTACAATTATATATCTCTGCCCTAGCAAGTAATTTCTAAACTTCTTTACAACAAATGATAGCTAGAGCCTCTTTTTCAGTTACAGTATAATTTACCTCAGCACTGCTCATTTGTCTGCTCCCAAAGTAAATTGGATGATCATTCCCATTTTCATCTTTTTGGCTCAGAGTACTTCCTAGTGCTGCATCTGAGGCATCAACATACACAATGAATGGCTTGCTCCAATCTGGATTCTTTAAAACAGGTGAAGACACTAGGGCTTTCTTCAGTTGTTCAAAAGCTTCATGCGCTTTATTTCTTCTTTTCATAGGAAATGTTAACTCTTTGATTTTTGAAATTTTATCAGGATCAGTACCAATATCATCTCTAGATACAACATGCCCTAACAAAATGCCTTTAGAACATCCAAAGACACACTTTGTAGGGTTTAGTGAAGCTTGTGCTTCATCTAACCTTTGAAATGTTGTCTCCATTTGGTGCAGGTGGTCCATCTTGCTCCCATAGATACAAAAATCATCCAGAAATACTTTGATGAAGTTCCCAATGTAGGGTTCAAACATCCTATTCATCAAACGCTAGAACGTTGCCGGAGTATTACACAACCAAAAAGGTATAACTCTATAAGCAAACATTCCCTAAGGAGTCTTCAACTGATCTTTCTCTGCTATACGAACTTGGTTGTATCCACTATATCCATCAGCGAAACTATATCACTCCTAGCCAACTACTTCGTCCAAGATTTGATCTAAGAATGGAAGAGGGTAATGATCCTTTTTTGTTACCTTGTTGAGTTTCCTATAATCAACACAAATGCGTAGTTTTCCATTCTTTTTTATTGAGATCAAAATGGGACACTCATTTTGAATTCTCCACAGCAAATATGAATCCTGCATCAAGTAACTTATCTATTTCTTCTTTTATAGTCTTAGAAAAATTAGGATTCATTCTATATGACATTTGCTTTATGGGCTTAGCACCATCTACTAGCTCAATAGAATGTTCTACCCAACTTACTTGATGGAGTTCCTTGTAATCAAAAGTGAATATGTGTATGCACCTTCGAAAGAGCTGGAGGTAGGATTCCTTCTCACTCTCCATCACAACATCACCAATATTTATTTGTTGGAGATGATCATCAATTTCTTCTTCAGATACTTTTATGGGGTCATGAGTCGGTGCGACTAGAAGGATATCCATGACTGAAACATAAACCTCACTTTCTTCATTTTCGGTGTCCACTTCACTGGTACTAGAGTAATCGGAGGATGTCCAATCATCAATTTCATCACTTGAATCCATAGGTTCTGCGTTATGATGCCGAGGGATCAGGTTTATCTTCACCCTCTCTCTACCACTTCCAAGTGTCATGAAGCCTTCATTCCAGTAGTTTCTTTGATGAACTCTCCTTAGCCATGGTCTTCCCAACAACATTAGGTACGTAATAGTACCATTTTTCATCACCTGAAATTCTACCACACATACAACATCCATAACAGATATTGCCACATTTGAAACTACACCTTCTGGTTTAGTTTTTCCCTTATTTAATGATCTTAACATAAGTGTTGAGGGGCGATCAATTTTTAGACCCAACATATTCATTACAGACTCGGTCATTACATTAACTGCAACACCTCCATCAAATAAGACATCATGAATTGAAATACCATTACATAATACCTCAGCTTGTAGAGCGTAGGGATTTGCCTCTACCTCCAAAACAGGGACCTCAACCTCCTTCCTTCGTCGAGCATTGAGTCCACTTCGCAACTCCCACTTCTTCTCAGAAGACATAACCAAGATTTGACCATATGTGATATTTGCAGGCCTTTTGGACAGATCTTCTAAGATGGAGTATGGTCCTTGTCCCTGTGAAATCAGAAAATCTTGCACACCCAACGTTCTTCTCCTATGTTTATTACTAGTTTTTCCTTTCATCTTCTTAGGATCATTTCCATCTTGGTTATCTTTTTCTTTTTTTCTTTTTGTTACAAACACATCTACTTCATTATTTATGCTCTTATCTACTACATCAAAAGAATTCACAGGTTCTTTTCCTTTATCATTATCTCTTGTACCAGATGTAGAAATTATATTTGGACAATTATACTTATAATGACCCTTTTTATAACAACCATAACATACAACTTCAGAAATATTTCTTTTCAGACCTCTATCTCCTCCCTGAGAACTAAATTCCTTACCTTGAAGAAGATTAATAGTTAACTGGTCCATCTTCTTGAGCAGATCTTCATACTCAGTATATGTACTAGGAGAAAGATTTGTGGTCACCGAGAGTGGTTGTGGATTCTGGACCAAAGGTGCTGGTGTAGGCTCTACTTTAGCAACAATTTCTTTGGGATCCTCTTCCATGCTTTCTTCTTGCCTTCTTGCAATCTTCTTTACTTGTTCAATGGTAGCTGGGCGGTCATACTTCACTTGTTGTCTGATCTCTGGCTTCATCCCAAAAATGAAGTGCTTACAGAGGAGATTATCCATGCCATTCATCAACCCATCCGCTAATCCTTCCTTCCGGATCTGGACATTGAGCTTCCTCCTTAGCTCTAGAACACGAGCATGATAATCCCTTATCTTCTCCTTCTCTCCTTGGGATAGCTTTGTGATATCGATCATGAGATCTGCATATTTTTGTTCACCAAATTCTTCAAGAAAACTTTCAGTTAATAAATCCCATGAGTTTTTCACATTATCACCTAGTGTTTCAAACCACTTAAGGGCTGAACCATCTAAAAAGGTAGGAAAAAAATCAGTTCATTGTTCCCTTCTTATAAGGCCATTACAAATACAAAATCGTTTAAACTCTTGAATGAAAGAGGAAGCATCTTCATTAGATTGAGCTGAAAAAATAGGAATCTTCTCCATTTTCAAAAATAACCACAGTAAAATACCAACTCACAAGTACAATCAACAAGACTTATGTGGACAAATAATTAGAATCACTATAATAGAAAGTGACTTTAGACCTTTCTACAGTAAAATAGAAATGACCATGGTAAACTATCGTAAAACTTGACTTACTACGGTAAAAAATGACTTTACTGCGGTAAACACTATTCATGGTAAAAAGTGAAGTTAATATGGTAAATACTATTCACGGTAAAAAGTGACTTTACTGGGGTAAATACTATTCATGGTAAAAAGTGACTTTACCATGGTAACCACTATACACAGTAAAAACAAGGTTACCCTCCAAATGTTTTTTGACTAAGTGGGAATATCTCTCCAGAAAATCCACCAATGAGAAATGGTCCCAGCAACGGAACCAAAATGTCATCACCAATCCTGCACTATGATAATTCACCACCGGGAACTCCTCGTGCTATGATTATTTACTAATGCACAACCTTTAGTTTGGTGGATATAATATGGAAACACAATAACAAACATAACACAAGAATACCATAGACTATGATACGAAGGAATGATGAAAAATCTTAAAATATATGTGTAAATTATAATATCAACATGAAATTTTTATAATTTTACCCATGAGGTACTTCAAGTGTTACTGACTTCACTTGTCTTCCAACAATAACTATGGTAGAAACTTCACAATGGATTATTTAACACACCTTTTAAATGATGGCTTCCTTTACACATTTACTCATACAATATTTCTCATTACTTCTCTCTATACTAAATGAGGGGGGGTGGCCTCTTTATTTATAGGAATTCAGGCTTATCCACCCTATCTCTAAGATAGGATAGGAAATATCTTCCAGCCAATCATATTCCATGCCTAAACTCTTGCCTTTACATGTAGGCTTATCTTCTAAGATAAGATAAACCTTATCATCTCACATGGGTTCCACCTTTTTATACTTTTCCACAAATAAAATACACAATATTTATGACATCACTCTTTGTCCTTATTATAAATATAATATTTCTAATTCCTAATCATGTAGACCCTACTTCTCTACTTATCCCAACTTTGACATTTTAACATTACTGGACCACTTACGATAAATATTTACTTTTTACAACATTCCTATTGTACTTTGACTGTTACTGTACTCTACATTATTGGTGGCACCATACTGGCGATTCCATTATCTTCTATTGGATGCCACTACTAATTATACTTAACAACATCTTATACTTTGACTGTTACTGTACTCTACATTATTGGCGGCACCGTACTGACGATGCCATTATCTTCTATTGGATGCCACTACTAATTATACTTAACAACATCCTATTCCTAATATATACATTTATAAAATAGAAATTACAGAGGAAAATTTTAATGTCGATAGTCTCCTATATAATGTTTTGTGGATATATTTTGCACTCATCTTCCCCTCATAATATTAGATATAATTATTTAAAGATAGGAAGGATCTCTATTTCTTAGAAAAGGTCCAATGCATATTCATTCTCCAATTTTTTTTTTGGACTCTACATGTTCCAATATTCTTCCACTTTATTTTATCATGTCTTCCTCACAGGAACCTCTCTTTACATAGGTGTGTAAGAACTAAACATCCAACCTTATACTCGTAAGTGTCTCCTCTATATATCCATCCATTACTTGTATTGTGTATTTATCTTCTCCATTTATTCGTGTACATTATCATGTATTTCCTTCAAGTATTGTGAAAATTCCTTTTCTTCCACACTTTTTACCTCTTCTCGTGACAACTCCCACAACTTCGTAATTCCTATAATAACTACTCATAGACAATATAGAATGGTGAATTATTAGATATCTTGTTGACAAATTTGTTATACAAGAACTTCTACATATGAACTAAATCTCACATTCATGCCTTCTCTACTACCATTCATCACACAAAAATTACTAAGGTCCTTGTTCACAAATTATTATTTTCCATACATTTGAGAGTTATATACACAACTAAATATAAACATCATGTTGAGTTTATTCTATAATATGTGCCAAAATTATCCCATAAACTTGGCATTTCTATCACATATAGGTGTACAACAACAACCATGCAGTCTCACAACTTCCATTAACAATAAGTTAGCAATATGTGTAACTTTATGCAAGATATTCTAAGAACATGCAATTCAAAGAATGAAACTCAGACTTAAAATTGCCATTCCTAATTGAATTCATTAAAATATATGCTAATACATAAATATAGACTATCTACAAAGAACCGAAAAACATTAAGCGTTTGTAAAACAATAAGCTCAAACCTCTTCCATGTATATTTTGATTTTGTCTCAAACTAAAGAAAAAAGTGGTGATTAAAGAGGGGATCTTGGTGAATTAATATGTCTCTTGAACATAGTCATAGCCATTTTTGGATCCCCTCTTTCCACTTCAACCAAGAAAGGGTTTTCTCACTTTTTTCCTTAAACACTTTTACAACAACTTTAGGTGTGTTTTACAAAGGGTGCACTAGGTTGATTTTATAGCTTTCCTCTTTGAAAAATTTGAAAGTTGTAGGGAATGTGGGATAATAGATATGTTGGATTAAAAGTGATAAGGAAATATTAAGAAAAAAATAATCAATATTAATACTCCATGGAAAATAGAGGGATGAAAAGAGGGCTCAATTAATCCAATGAGGATTAGTTAATATGTATATCTTAGCTTGTAAAACTTATTTGGAGGATTTTAAGAGGAAAATTACTAGATTTTAGAGACGTTTGAGAATGGGATTTAATTAATGAGATATCACTACTTAAATAAAAAAGGTGAGAAAATCTAACTAGTTAATAATGGGTCATTAATTAATTAAAAATGAGATTTTAATTAATGAAACAATGTTAATTAACATCCAAGAGGAGAAAATTAGTTAATCAATGAAGGGTGGTTAATTAATTAGAGATGACAGAAATCAATGTCATTTGTGTAATTTACGGTTAAAAGTGCCTAAAAAAATTTAGGTGCTTGTAGTTTCCCCTCTTTGAGGTAGTGTTGTGCAAGCAATGCTATTTCAAAGAATGTAAAAAAATTATAATTTGGAGAAAAAAATTAGTGGGATATAGGATGCCCCCTTGACTGACTATTAAGTGATAGAAGAAGGCGATCGAAACTCAAAAACATGAGAAAATTTATCGTGGATAAGAAAATATTTATTGTGGCAGAAAAAAGGCCATCGTGGTGGTTGAGAATGTCATGAAAAGGGATACATATAAGTGGGAGAGTAATAATAAGTCATTTTTACCAAAATGAATTGTAGAAAATTAGCTCTAAGTGATCATAGTGAGAAGAAATGGCTATTTCCAAATTCACACGCCGAGAAGAGTTGGTCCGAGAGTACAAAAGGGCCCTGAGGCATGGCCATGTAGTAGGTGGTATCATTAATTTTTAGTTAATTTTTGGAAAAAAATTCAATATTAAGTGCATTTGTTTTCCCAAAATGGGTGGCGAAAGAATTCATCAAAATTGGATTTTGTCAATTTGGTGAATTTGTAGAAAAATTGATAAATTCACCTTAGGCATAACAATTTATCATAGCTATATTTATGTTAAAGGTGTTACATGGGGTAGTGAAATTACCATATTGGTGAATTCACTACAACATGTACTAAACTTGTAATAGTGAACTCGATAAATGACGTAAAGAACTTGCCAAAATGGTGAAATTACTACATGACGTAGCAAACTCACCTAAAAGGAAAAATAACTATACCATGTAGTGAACTTATCTGGAGTGGCATGGTCACTACACCTTATGGAAAATTTTACGAGGTAGGAAAATTGTTTAAGTTATTTTTTAAAATGCAAAAAAGTGGCTAAATCTGGAATTTTCTATTATAGTTATAAGTGAGGATGATTGTGCCACAATTCTCTCACAGCTCTCTAGAGTGATGTGAAGGATTTGGGATTTGATTCCACATGATTGGGAAATACTTAATGGCATAGTATTTCTTTACATTACATTGATTCCTACAATACGTGCGGATAGGCCATTACTAATAGCATTGGCTAAGAGTTGGTATTCAGAAACTAGTACCTTTAAGTTCCTGGTAGGGGATATTATCGTGACCTTAGAGGATGTTCATAAAATTTTGAGATTGATGATCATAGGGGACCCTATCTACTATGATACTATAGATGTAATAGGTAAAATGGTTTGAGCTACTAACTGCAATGATTTTTCCCTACACAGGACAAGGGTTATATTGATAGAGGTATATAGTAGGGACACGATTGGGGATATTCCACTAGTATTTATGAGACTAGTTAGCAACATCATACTGCATGAAAAGTCCATCCAATACATACAAGTTGGTATCTTAGGATCGATAGTAGATATGGTAGAGCACCACATGTGGTTTGTGTGGGGACCACATATCCTTGTACAATTATACAAAGATTTACACCTTATGGTCTATAAAGGCATCCAGAGAATTGGCCACATGAAACTAATGCAAATATAGGACTGGGAGAATATATCCATTGGGCACCCAGTTGGACCATTTGATCCTTTGGAGGAAGATGACCCATGATTTTTATGGGTCAGATTAGGTTGCAATACACATGTTATAAAAAATTAACGCATATATAGATGAACATTACGAGATCGTAACAACAAATATTACATAGAGGTTATATTTAGTGATGAGGACATGTATGAAGACATTTACAAAGTTGGAATATGTAGTCACCCAAAGAGGGTATTGTGACATTTTGGAAATTAGCAAGGAGTTCCCACAATACCACACATGTTTGCTCACATTGCAAATTAGTGGCCTACAATGGATGTGGCCATTGTAATAGAAAATCAAGCCATGGTGGTAGTTACCATATGGGCCATGAGGATGGGAATCACACATATAGGGATGGCACCCAAGTATGTGGTATGGTACAAGTGATTTAGGCATGTATAACTATCTATCCCATAAAAGAGACTTGTTAGTGTCACAAAGGAAACAATTTTGGTGTGGAGGAGGAGACATCAATATATGCAAAAGGTAACAACACAACCTAAAGTATTGATTATCATGCAAGGGATGGGAGAGATAAAGATGGAGGACCTAGATATGATGGAGGAGATGGAGGACCTAGACCAGATGAAAGAGATAAGATAGGGGAAATGGTATCATCCCCATTACATAGTAAAGTGAGTGGGTCAATAGGAACCAACATAGGAGGAGAAAAATAAATACCATCAGGAACTACATTGGCCTCGTAGTGAATGGTTTAGGTCCTATCTACTTAGATATATTCAAAGGAGTTTGAATTAATAGAATTAAATACCAAATGTATTAATGTAGAGGGAGATTTTGAGATAGATAGAATCATGCCATAGGTGGCATGGGTGACTTTTGAGTTATCTAGATGAACAAGGGATGTGATGGTGAAGGACAATGAGATCACATACCTAACCACAAAATGAGAAACTACTTATACTTAGTGATGAAACCTCCAAAGTGAGAGATATTCACTACATAAAGAGTATGATATATTGTGAGGTGAGTGAGACATGGACATCGTAAAGTGGGATACTACCTAGAAATATATTCAAAAATTGAGGAGATAGTGAGATACGACTCCTTCCACACTTGGTACTCATGGGATCGGGTAGCTAGTGATAATTTTCATGAGAATTTAGGGTGAGGATACTTACTATAGGACTTTTTATGAGATAAGAATGTTTGCAAATTAGTGTGCACTAAGATATTCATATAGGTATGTAGCAAGCCAATATAAAAGGATTGATGACCAGATCGTACCAAGCCATGAACTCAGATGCCAATCAAACACCACGATCAATAATATGAAAGAAATTTTCCATAATAACTTTACATAAACCTTTGCAAATAAATGAGCAACAATATCATATATTATTATGGAACTCACTGAAATACAATGAGGATGGGACTTGCTTATATAGGAAAGGAATAACAATCTAAGAACCAATCAAGGTCGTAGATCAAGCCATAAATCAAGGAAAGAACTAGTCATCAAAGAACTAGTCAAGACCATAGATTTAGGAAAGAACTAGACATCAAGGATCTAGTCAATATCATAGATCAAGGAAATAACTAGTCAATACCATAGATCAAAGAAATAACTATACCTAACAACTAGATAATATCCCCCTAATATCTAAATAAATAAAAAGAAACATCCACACACATAAGTGGGTGAGGATAAGTACAATAAAGGTAAATAAAGTACCTAGGTGAATATGAGCTAAGGTAAATACCTAATCTAACACCCCCCTTCAAGTGAATCTAGATGCCAAAATAGAAGTGGCATGTCCACAGTATGAGTCCCGAAAACTAGGCTTGATGAGGTATTCATGTACAATATATCCATGAAGAGTTTTCAAACCAAAATAAGGAAAGAGAAAGAAGAAGGAAGATTTTCTCACAAACACCCCCCAAGAACAAATTCTGAAACCCCAAGCATTCCATGCAACTAAAAGTAGCGAGGTGATCCAAAAGGCTTCGTAAAGATGTCTGCAACCTGTTGCTAAGTTGGAATGTACTCCAAGCAAATAAGTCCATGTTGAATGTGCTGATGAATGAAAAGTATGTGTATCTCAATATGCTTGGTCCTTAGTGCTCAAAAGGGTTTCCATAAATGTGAATTACACTCTGGTTGTCACACCAAATTATATTAAGAGAATCCTGTGGGAATCCAAAATTTGTCAATAACTGTTGAAGCCAAAGAATATGCTAACTCGCTGTAACTATTGCCCTATACTCTGCCTCTGAAGATGAAAGTGTAATAGCTTGTTACTTTTTACACACCCAAGTAACTGGAGAAGAAACAAGAAAAAAATTATAGCCAGAAGTGGAATGCTTGTCATTAATAGAACCTTCCCAATCTGAATCTGTATATCCAACCAACTGAGTAGAAACCCTAGTGTAGTGTAGGCCAAAGTGGGAAGTGCCTTGTAAATAACGTAAAATCCTTTTAGCAGCTTGTCAGTGACTACTATGAGGATATGTGTAAACCAAGATACAAGCCCTACTGTAAATGAAATATAAGGGTGAGTATGGGTCAAGTACATGATACTTCCAACCAACTACCTATACAAAGTAGGATCACAAAGTGGAGTGGTACATGTGGAATTAAGAGTAACCCCAAACTAAAAAGGAGATGGACTTGGCTTGCAATCAACCATATTAAAGCATCGAAGAAGATCATGGGTGTACTTTGCTGACTCAAATGAATCCTTGAATTTGTCTGAGAAATATGCAATCCAAGGAAATAATGCAATAACCCAAGATCTGTCATGTAAAACTATGTAGAAAGAGCCCTCTGAACAGTGTGAATGTGGGAAGAAGAGCTATCAGTAAGTAACAAATCATCAACATACAAGACAAGTATCAAAATATCCTCACCAAAATGTTGGAGATACACTATATGATCAGAGTGGAAATAAACAAAACTAGTAGATAGAAGAAAATAATCCATCTTCTCATACCAAGCCTGAGGGGCTTGTTTAAGACCATAGAGAGACCTTCAAAGCCTACAAACAAGAGAAGAATCCTGAACAAATCCAACAGGTTGCTCCATGTATATTTCCTTTTGTAAATCTCCATGTAAGAAGGCACTCTTCACATCCATCTGGTATACGTTCCACCCCTGTGATGCAATAATAATAAGTACAAGGTGTAAAGAATCCATCTTGGAAATGGGTGCGAAAGTCTCATAGTAATCAATACCTTCAACTTGTGAACAACCCTTTACAACAAGACGAGCCTTATACTTTTCAATGGATCCATCAGCGGCGTATTTGGTTCGGAATACCCACTTACACCTAACCATATTTCTTCCTTTAGGAAGAGATACCAAATCCTAAGTATGATTCTTCATCAAATAAGAATAATCAACTGCCATCACATCATCCCACTCTTGTATCTGATGAGCATGTGAAAAGACTGTGTATCCTTAAAAATTGTCTGACATAAAATTCCAGAACCTGTAGAATGTGTGTGATGATGCCTATTGGGTGGAAGATCCTGTATGAAAGGTGTTGCCTCAAAAACTGTAGTACGAGCCCACTTAAGGCATAGTGACAACATCAGTGGGAATAGGATCCTCAACGACATCTATAACCTCCTCATTAACCTCCTCAAAGAAAGAATCCTCAAGATGAGATGATGAAGGAGACATGGGAGAAGATGAGGAATCATGAGTGAAGTGCTTATCAAACTGAACATGTTTTCAAAAAATAATGTCATAAGTATCAGGATCTAAAAGTCTATAAGCTCTCATGTCCTCACAATACCCTATAAATATCAAGGGTTTTCTCTTCTTATCTAAGGCTTTACTTTTATTCTTTAGCACAAAGGCCCAAGAATGGATCCCAAATACTTGAAAAATTGAGACATTTGGCTTAGTGTTAGACCAAAATTCCTCTGGATTCAAATTCTCAAGTGCTCTGTGTGGTGTGTGATTCTAAATGCAGCTAACACAATTAACTGCTTTTGCCCAGTAGATAGGAGGTAAATCTATAGAATGCATCATACAGTTAGCCATTTACTTCAAAATTATATTCTTATGTTTTGTTAAGCCATTCTATTGTGGAGTATGAGGAACAAAATGTTGGTGAATAATGCCTTGAGTTGCTAAAAATTCAAAAAAATTCATTACTAAAGTACTCCCCCATTATCAGTACAAAGGTTCTTTATGCAACTAGAAGATTGTTTCTCGACCAAAACCTTGAAGACTTTGAAGTGTGAAAAAACATCACTTTTGTACTTTTGAAAATAAACCCAAGTACGCCTTGAGAAATTATCAATAAAGGTTAGTGCATACTTAGCTCCATTGAAAGATGGGGTAGGAAAAACCATCAAGTCACTATGCACAAGCTCAAGTGGTGAAGAAGATTTCTTTGAAAAATTCTTAGGAAATGGATGTAGGTCTTGTTTCCCTAATGTACAACCATGCAAAACTCCCTCAATACAAGAAATTCTAGGAAGACCATCAACCATACCATGACTGCTCAACTCTTTCAAATATTCGTAGTTGAGATGTACAAATATTTCATGCCAAAGCTTACTCTCTGAATCTGCATGAGAAACCAATCCTGTCCCTATAGAGGAAGTTTCATCAAAACCCTCAAAGTGATATATTCTACAACTATGATCAACAATACCCTGAGCAACAAGTGAATAAGGCTCCAACAAATTTCGTACTTCTACCTCATGTGGTGTAAAAGTCACAATTTTCCCTTGACCAGAATTACATATTTGATAGACAAAGAAAATTTGTAGTGATGTTAGGAACATATAGTGCATCTTGGATACTACCACTATCAAGTTTTATATCACCTTTTCCTTTAACAGAAACAAAGGAAGAATCTCCAACCTAAATTTTGGAAGTAGAACTCAAACCTAGAGAAACAAAAGACTCCTTGGAAGAAGTCATGTGATGAGAAACACCAGAATCTATAACCCAACTGTCTGCAAGTGGTGAATGAGATCTCCCAACGACATTAAGTTCCTTTTCATGATGATTAGAAGGAGGTGGAGTGGAGATATAAATTTTGTGTTTCTTGACTGCATTCTATAAGGCTTACATTCGCTTATAACACCTATTGTTCTTCATGACCAACACCCCCACAAAAAGAGCATGAAAGACTAGACTTATTCTTGGATTTAGAAGAATCCTTGGGTTTAGAGTTGTTTTCTTTGGGTTTAGGAGCACTTTGAGATGGAGAAGGGGTGGATTTGGTTTTACTTTTTGGTTTTCCCTTGCCATTAGGATTAGATGCAACTAATGCCTTTTGAGAGGTGGAAGACTCAAGGTGAGATAATTTGGATTCTTCCCTAGTAAGTCTTTCAAAAAATGTTTCTAAGTCAGACATTTTTAATGTGTCATCTAAGGCATCCATGCTAGAGAAAAAGGTAGTAGCAAAAATATGGAATGGTCCTCTAAACTTATATAGAATTAAGTAAACACACTCTTCATCTTTCTTATCTCTTCCACTCCTCTTCAATTGTGTCAAAAAATGATTGAACTTGGTAAGATAGTCTATAATTGTTGGAAAATCTTCAGGTTTAAGAGAGGTGATCTCAATTTCAAGTTGCATGGCTCTTATATGATCCACCTTACCAAATAAATCTTCCAATTTATCCCATATTTTGAAAGGAGAGTCACATTTTTCCAAATGAAACAAAATACTGTCACTTACATAAGTTCCTATCAAACCCATACACTCATCAAATTTACACGGGTACTGAAATTTCTCATATTCTCTAGTTAACACTGGTTTTTCTGAAGAATTTAAAGCCCATAATTCTTTTAACTTAATTATTATTTCCATTCTTGGTTTCCATGTGTGGTAATTATGTGTTGTTAATGGATCAACAGGATTTTATGCATAAGTAGACTCCATTCTAAAAAAATCACCAAAAGAAATGCAAGAACCAAGCAATGCAACAAGCCCCCCAGATTTTGGCACTTTATAATGAGTGTGTGTTACAATATGACACTTTATAATTATAGCGTGATTCTCAAAATAAATATTTCCAATGGAAAGAGCACAAAAAAAAAAATCACTTTTTCAAAAAATGACACTTAAATCCGAGTTCCCAATCAAAAGATACAAACTTTACAAGTTTATGCTCTGTTATTTATTTTAGTTGCCACTAAAACAAAATAAAATGCTCTCGTCTTCACCACAAAAACAAAATGAAAGGGGGTTGTAGTTAAGCACCTACTAGTAGGAATCACAAAATTAATCCCTCAAAACACCATACAATATTGTTTCACTTGATTCTTAGATGTTTCTTTGAAGTATTGACGAAATAGATAGGATAACAGGCGTAGGAGGAATATCTGTTTTAATGTTGGTTGATGGGTTGTTGCACGCGTATGACTTCTGAATCCACAGCTGAATGTGAGAGTGGTGTCACTCAGATTTCACCCTGAAATCTGCGACTACCCTATTCGAAATTTTTTTGTACTTTTAAAATAATGGGTCGTTTTATGTTTTTATTTCCTGAAAGTTCTTATATTGCGTCAAGATAATCCCAAAGAGCCATATTAGCCTTTTTTCACCAAATACCCAGATGCCCAAAATTGTTTTATTCTGTCGTCGGGATTTGTCTGCGGGAAATTTGTATTTAATTATTTGGAGCCCCGTATGAGGCTATTTATGCTCTGTTTTAACTCTATTATGAGCAAATATGTTATTATTCCTATGTGCCAGAAGGGTTTTAACTTGTATTAAGTTTTGGGCTTTATTTATAACTTTTGGCAATTTTTCGTGTTTTTGTGGTATCCCGTTTCGTTTTCTGTGAAATTTCTCTGGAACAATTCCTTTGTCGGGTAAGCCCGATTTTTGGCCTGGAGCAGCTGGAAAACATATACGCACATTATGCCCGGAGGAAGTCGCCATCGGAGGTCTGGATCACTGGGAAAAAGTGAAGTCGTGCACAGAAAAGCCCCTGCGGGGATGGGCGCATTTTTGGAAAACAAAGGATTTAAGCTGCAAGGGGAAAAATATAAGCCGCAGGTAGGGTGGGAATTTTATACCTGCCTAGCAGGGTACTTTTTCGCATGTTATAAAAGTCACTTAAGTTGCAGTGGGAAAGTTAGAGGCCGCAGGTAGACAAGAATTTATTACCTGCCTTGCAGGGTGAAAATTCCCATGATAAAATAAAAGGAAAGTGACTTAAGTGAAATCATGGGATTTTAGTGCCTGCCTTGCAGGGTAAATAATCTCATTGTCAAAGTCAAATCACTTAAGTGGATCACGAGATTTTAGTGCCTGCCTTGCAGGGTAAAGAATCCCATTGTGAAAAAATTCTTAAAAATAGAATTACATGTGCAAAAAAGTGCGCCCCTTTGGTGAGAGAATGACAACCTTAAATTGATTATTTTAATTAATCTATTCTCTCAAAAAGTGCGCCCAAGCTTGGAGGAAGTCAACAAGTCAAAGATAAAATAAAAGAAAGGATTTAAAAGTATTAAAATTAATTTATTTAATGGCTGCCCTCTTCCTGTCAAAAAGTGCGCCCCATTTGGGTATTATTTAATGTTTTTAAGGCATTAAAACATTAAATTAATTTCTATTTTCAGTGGCTATGGTCAAAACACACTGTGAAGCTTAAGTGAAGTGATGTGTGAAGGATTAAATTGGATTAATTTAATTTATTAGATGGCTGTCTTTAAACATGTTATTTTTAAAAGAGAAAAGAATGGTTTTTAATTAATTAATTGCCGTTAATTGTTAGGGCAATTATTAATTATAGAATTGTGAAGGTTATATAAGCATGGACAGCCATATGGGTGAATTATTCAAATCACAGGTAAAGAATTGCAGCCAAGTGGAAAAGTGCGCCCCCATTAGAGGAAGGATTTTGCTCAGACAAGGTGACAACAAGGCTAAAAGCTTCCAGATTTGGCGCATGCTTTAGAGGAGGTTGATCTTTGTCTGCATAATTGTTTGCACATGTGTTATAGGAGCTCAGGTGTTGATCGAAAGGATTCATGCTCTCTTTATGTGTAAATTAAACACCATTTTTTGGGGCTGCAGGCTTGAAAAGTGCAAATTTTTACAATTTAAATTCACTATTCATGCTCCGGTGGCCATTTTTGTCTGAATAAATTACAGGAATTCATTACAGGTGCTTTACAAAAGAAAAAAGAGTTTTTATCAATGTCCAACACATTGCAAATATCCTCCAAATCTGAAGAATTGTCCAGACCTGCACCAGTATTGAAGAAATCTGGCCAAGTGAGAAGAAAAATAATTATTCAGACGAAGATAGAAAAAGCTATGGCAAAAAGAGATGAAAAAGAAAGCACGATGGAGTCATGCATTGCTTCCAAACTTGCAGACATAGGAGACACAGATCTAGGCCCGGAACCTCTTTCTGATTTGATTGACAGATCCAGAGTGGGAAAGACTTCACTTATGCGTGTGGTTAAAAGCAGTGGAATTATCCGAGCAGCAGCTTTTCCATGTACAACCCAGTTGCCTGAGTTCTTGATGGAGTGTGCTAGATCTTATCACCCTTCATCCATATCAGTGTGTGATGCTGCAGGAAAGACAATAATTCGTTTAGATGCAGAGTTCATCAATTATTGTTTGAAGATTCTAGTGCGAAAGGTGGTGACTTCTATTAGCATTCAGGATGCTGACAGTAGATGGGAGAAGCATAGAGATGATTGCATTAGCATCATGAATAGCCGATACATGAAGAAGCCTAGATCTCCTTCAAAGTTCCCGAGAACTCTTCCACGGTCCAATTTGGTGCAGGAGGTAGATGATGTCGTCAAATTGCTATGCAGGATGAATGGCGAAGCGAATGCTTACACTTTCCGTACATGGATGTATGCTTTCATTAGGACTATTGAAATCAACAAGGTTGATTCTATAATCAATTGGTTGGAAATTATTAGCAACAACATCGGTGAGCAACTCCGGAACGTGAAGCGTATTTTCAGCTTCAAGATGACTTCATACTTGGTGTATGCTGCAGCTTCACAAGGCATCTTTTCCAAGTTGGATAGATGTGGTGTTCTTTCCAAGGACCCCATTTTCAAGTGCTACCGACAACTTACTGCACCTACAGGCGAGAAAGACTTCAAAGTGATCAATGATGACTTCTTCTACGATTTCATCTGCAGGATAGACAAAGACTTGAAGGCCAACAGGGTAATCAAGGAAGCGTGGGAAGCTGTGTCCAAGATTGGAAGTCTATTCATTCAATTTACAGATTTCACATACCTCAGGGTTACGGGATTTTCTGGAGAACCAACAAATATGACTAGGTATCCGAATGATAAATTGATCACCATGGAGCTGAGCAGGAAACTTGTGGAGTTACATGACCTTCAGTCAAAGCGGCACAATTCTACGGGCTTCTTCCCAATCACTGTGGGATATTACAGCTGCATTAGCATTCACAGAGCTCGAGGGATGGAAGCGCAAATGTTATCCGAGTATGAGAAAGAGTTCTTCCCTACATGGCTGAACTTTGATCCATTTGGAGTAGCCAGGAAGACAATCTCCCAGCAGTACACACATGTGCCTTCATTAGAAGATTTCTGGATGAAGTGCAAAAGTGAGTACGAGGTTAGAAAGAAAGATCTCAGCAGGCTATTAGCAAAGCAAGTGTTCAACTTTGGACTAGCGCGGATACCTGTGGATCTTAAAGATGATAGGAATGTGGTACTTGACACTTACCATCAAATGGGAGGAGATAAAGCCATACTGCAGAATAACATAGGAGGTTGCAACACAGTTGAAGAAAGGTTGAGAGCTGTGTTGGTGAATACTTCAAACTGGTTGCTGACGAAGGGATATTGCCTTGATGAAGCATTGATGAATCAAGTCACGGGAAACTTCGGTGTAGGAGATTCCCTCAAGCGAAAGCACGGAGGAGAAAGTAGTAGGAAAGTCGAGAAGTTGAAAGTGCATAGAAGATCTCAATCCAAGGAGAGGATCACTTCTATGACCATGACTTTAACTCCGGTTTCTCCAGTACCCAATGCTTCACCAACTATTGCACCCGCAGCAGTAGGATGCTTCCATGCCTCCACTGAATCCAGCGACATTCATCTTCTCCCCTCAACCACTTCGTTCAGCGCCTGTTCCAGAGGATACATTGAAGCTGTAGATGGCAGAATTTGAAAGGGCTTTGTCCTTGGATGACTCAGAAGATGGCAGCCATAAAACTGTGGCACTTTCGGACAGAGAGGATGTAGAGGGGGAGATGGTAGTGCACTCAGCGACTTCTCACTCTCCGAGAAGTAATTTATCGGAATGGTTAGCTTTGCAGTTTGTTCCAGAAGCGAGAATGGAGATGAACTTAAAGGAGCACGACTTGCAGCTACTCCAGGATCTGAGCAGAAGGGACAGAAGGCCTAAAGTTGCTAAAGCAACTTCTAGGTTGATCATCGAGGATTCGGGAGAGAAGTTTGCTGAGATATCAATTCCGGCAGAAGGAAAGATAGAAGAAGAGCTCGCGGCAAAAGATGTAACAATGACCAAAGTACCACTCGGTCAAGCCACCACTGAAGGATTGAAGCAGGACACACAGACATTGATAGATGATTTATTCGTTAGGCTTGACAGTGAGAAGGCGGAGAAAAAAGAGCTGCAGAAGCAAGTATCTCAATTATGTGAGATCATAGCTAAGGTTGCTAAACCTTCCATTCAGCCCATTTCAGAACAGGTGAGTGATCATCTTATGCAGGAAATGGAAGATGCAAGTAATCAAGTAAAGGCTATTGACGAATGGAAGGATTTGATTATTCATCAAGCTTCTATACAACTTGGGGAAGTGCCAACCCACCTAAAGGTTATGAACGATGTAGCAAATCAACTAAAGCAACTGATGACAAACATAGAAGGCATAAATACAGTTGCAGAGAGTAACCTGAGTATTTTGGCCGAGATCAACAAGCTGCCGGGAGATGTATTAATTGCGGAGTAGATTGTACCGGATGGATCAGTTGAGAAGGGGAAGCAGTTAGAATTTGCAGTATCTTTCTGTTTGGAAATCTACAGAGTTTTGCTGAAAAGTATGTAGGCACTTGAAAGTAGGACGTCATCCTTACCCAACAGTATCATTTCTTTCACAGAAGAGGATGTGGTCGGAGGCGTTACTTCTTACGTGCAGATTGTTTCTAACGAGGTGCCTAATTCCCTAGAAGGGTCTCTCCTGATGGTACAAAAGAGAATTGATAAAGCTACCAAACCTTTCATGATGAATTCTATCAGTAGATTGGTGGCACTGTAGGCAGACATTGCGAGGTTTGGGCCGAGCTTGGAAGATGTGGAAGCGTGCATCAAAGTGTTGAATGAAGGGTTGCTGCAATTCAAGACAGAGAAAGAAGCAGTGGCTAAAACAGATGGAAGAATGCTAAATTATATGTTCGACAAGTATATCAGATATCAGAACAAGAAGATGTAGACATTACAGCTGGCATGACTTCTTCTATTCTTTCTTCTTCTATTTTCTATGTTCCCGGATGAAATTGTAAAACTTCTAAGTTATTGGTTTTACAACCATTACTTGAAGTCATGTGGAACCATTTTATTAGTTAAGTGATACATGTGTCACTTAAGAAGATGTTAGTTGAGGATGATTGCCAAATGTTATCTTTACTTGTTGTTCATGCTTTAGTTCAGTTTGAGTTTTCCATTTGTACTTTCCCTCCTACATTCTATAAGTAGGAGAAGAACCTCCAGGTTAATGATCGATCATAATTTGTAAGCAACAATATTGTGTTCTAGACTTTGTGCTGAACCCCTGAGAGCAACTTGGAGCAAAGGAATACAAAGGAGCAGGTTTCTAGAGAACTTTGTGTCACGGTGTACTTTGTTTCTTGCTTTTAATCTTAGATCTCTTAGTAAACTTTGTGTTATTATAGATCTAGATCTAGAGCTTCCTTTGTTTTATAATTCTGTGTTCATATCTATTGAGTTTCTTCTATGTGCATGCAATTAGCTCTACTATCTACTAATTGGGATGCACATCTTCCCCATTTCTTCTATGTATTTCCTTTACTTCCTTCTTCTATAATTTTCCTTTCTTAAACAACGGCTTACTTGCTGCAGAACTTCTTAGTTATGGTTCATGAACTAAGTGGTTAAAGTAAAACCCCTGATAGGTAATAACACATTTTTATTGAAAAATCTGATACGGGAGCCTCACCGGTTAAATGAGGGAGATTTATCTCATGACTGCCTAGGTTTGATGCTATGCAGAAAATCTAGCCAACAGAGAGCATCCTTTTGGCTAGGAGGAACTACCTGTAATGGAAAGAAAGACCACAAAAAAGAATTAAACAATATGTGTAGTGAACTGCCTAGTGTGTTTTAGATCTGGGAAGTATGATACTTCCTAGACGGTTGTCAGTCCACTGTTTAAAACAATTTAATGTAGGTAATAAAATAAATCCTATTGTAATTTGAAATGATTTAGGTATATCACATGAAACACAATAAGAAATATCTGATCTAACAAGCTAGGTTAGAATAGGATCCAAAGGGAAAATAACTGGTTCTGGATCTCTGCAGGTCTGAAAAAAGTCTCAGGTAGGTCATAGGTGATTAAAGGGATGTAAAATTAGGTGGATAGATCCATGTTCTGGGTTGTATGAGCACATATAGTAACTGATGCCGGTTAAGGGTGACCGACGGCGGTTAGGCATAACCGGTGCTGGTTACTATGAAGTTCTCGGGATGCCATAGAATGGGTTTGGGGTCTCCTTTGTGATTGCATAAAGGATTTTGGTTGGTCGGGATGAGGTATTGGGTGATTTGGGAGGGATTTGGTGAGGTTTTAATGGGTATATGGAGGGGGAATGTTGAAGGAGGTCAATGGGTGGCTAGGTAAACAATAGGTGATAATATAATGACAAAATAAAGTGAACCAGAGAAGTAGAATGTTTTACTTACTTGGATTATGGTCCTAGATGCCTGTGAGTGAGGGATGGGGGTGCTGGTCAGAGGCTAAAGGCTGCAGGTGATCACCAATCATAGGAGAGCTTCTACATGGGCTGCATGTGCATTCGTCTTTCCTTGGTTAGATCAGATCATTGCTGGGGTGGCTGTGCAGGAGAAAATACTTGATCTCCTTCCTTGCATGTGTGTTCTCGCTGGAATTCGATCTCAAAAGATGCAATATCTCTTAGGAAGATCTCAATGTTTTCCAACTTTTTCCAATCTTTGCCAACCTTGAAAATAAGATTGTTTGGGGGGTTAAAAGGGTAACCGATGGCGGTTCCGGCCTAACCAACAACGATTAGGGCTAACCGGCATCGGTCAAGGTGGTATTTCCTAGGTTTACTAAACTAGGGAGATCCTCTTAATTTTCTCAGATCTCATGTCATTAACCCACGGATTAAACTGGAAGCTTCTTGTAAGCATGTGGGAATGTGGTTAGAGAGAATGTAGGCATTGATTTTTAGGGTTTCGGTAAGTCTTAGTTAGTTATGACAACTTACTTGGAATATGTCTTAGGGTGAGTTGGCTTGATGAAGTGTCTAGGTGAAGTGTATGTGTGGATATTATTTAAACTGAGATATTTAAATAATAAATATGGTGAGGATAATGAATTAATTTAATTAAATTAATATTAGTGAGGTGAAGGGGGCCATGGCTAGGTGAATGTGATGAATGGTGCTTATTTGTCGAGGGACCAAAGGGGAGTGTGACCTAATTTTAGCATCTACATTTTGCCCCTTTTTATGCATAGCTTGTATTAGTAAGCGACGCTAACAAAAAATAAGATGCAGTTGCCCCATGTGTGGGTGAAGGTGATCCCCCTCAAACCAGGAATTGACAAGGCAATTGGCATAATTGGTGAGTGGTTTGATAAAAGGTAAATGTGATGAAAAGAAAGGTGGGTAACGGGGGAAAGAGGAGCAAGGTCTACTCGGGTAAGCTAGGTAATGGGTCAGAGTCAAAGGTAGTAACAGTCAAAAGCACGCACACGTATAAACTACAACACACTACTAGGTTGAAGAGCAGTCAAACTCTACATCGTCTAAGGTCGATATGTTTATCCAAATGAGGTTGAAGTGATTCCGGTATCCAAGGTATATGATATGGTCAGGAAACACGACGTAGGTTAGGTGCAGGAATGTTTTAGTATGTTTCGGTACACCAAAGGTAGGGTCATGATAAACAGTCACGGCAATAGGCTAGGTAAGGTCATTAGGTCAACAACACAGGTAACAATGCCGCAAGGTATAGCGAACACATGAGGTCAAAGGTCACGAGTGATGGTCCAGGTCCAAATATCTAGGTCGCAACATGGGTAAGGCCATAGTAGGGGTAAAATAACGAGTCCCCAAAGGAGGACAAAGGGAGGTAGTAAATGATGAGGTCGAGAATGTGAGGGAAATGGTTTGGGTAAAGGTGGGGTGGTGTAAATGATCAGGGTGAAGGTTGGGTTGGGATAAAGAAATGCTAGGTGTAATAAATGTATGTTGTGATAAGGATTTAAAATATGAAGTAACTTGTTGTTTGTTTGGTTTAATTTCCAATCTAGGATAAAAAAGGGAAACTAAGTGAGGTGTGAGGAACATGGAAGATGAATTGTTTAGGGTAGAGAATGACCGAGCTAACCTCCAAGGGCCCCATGCCCTAAGAGTGCTGCCTATATAGTCCCAACGAAAGGGGACCTCAGGCCGATGTAGTTCTCCCATGAGCTAGGGAAGAATATGATGAGGTATGAAAATGAGTTAGTAGGTTTTAAGCATGGTGTGGGTTTTAGATCTGTTAGGTGTGGATGGATTATAGGTAAAGTGATGTAGGTGATGTTGATTGTGGCAAAAGAAGAAGATTACCCCAAAAGTAAGCGTTGAGGACCAAGTCTTGTATAATGTAATCAAAACGTAAACAAAGACGGTGTAAAAGATAAGAGGGGGCAAGAAAGCCACCTGATTGGGTAGGATCATACCGAGTAGATCATGCCTTGGAGGAGGTGATGAACATAAGACCCTAAAGACATTGCATGATTGATTGTTCTACAGTGAAAAGTAGTCACATGATCACCAAATGTCTAAGTTCCAAGAAGTCCCTTGAGGCAATAGGAAATGGGAGTGGGAATGGTAAGAAGGGTGAAAGGTAGTTAATTGTTATATGGTGTAGTTAATTGTTAAATGGTGTGAGGTAGCATGCTCTTTGGGCAAGAGATCCGAGGTCACAATGGGTAAGTCCATGACTAAAAAGGTTTGTTGTTTTGACTTATAGTTGAGATAGACTGATCGACGCCGGAAGTCTATATGGGATGAAGAAAATTTAACTCCTTGAAGTCTTCGTGAAGCTGATCGATGTGGGAAGCTTCGGTTGCTCTCATTTTTATTTTTTATTTTTGTTTTTTTTGTTTTAAGGTTTACATAGCTATCCTTCGAGGGAGTAGTATATTTGTAGCAGCAATTGTTGAGAGGAAGATGTCATTTTGAGAGAGTCATCTTTTGAGTGGAAGTTTGACTCAAGGAGTTATATCCCATGTGAGGGATTTGAAGTCATGGACAAAACCAAAGTGGAAGATAGGACTCTTGTTCAAAAGGCAAGGTGGAATGACCATGGGATCTCATCTAAAGGTAGACGAAAAGTATCCATGAGAATCATGTTATGTGTAGCACCATGGTACACATGTTCAAGAGAAGATAACAAGTGATAGGTACTCACATGATTCTTGTTTAATCATAAGTGAGGTGTATGAAGTGAATAACACTCAAGGGATGAGCATGGAAAGAGAAAATAGGTGAGGGAGGACTACAAATCAACAATAGAATGGTCAAAGATGCAAGACGTTAAGGGGCTCAAGTTTGGGTTTACCATCGAGTGAAGATAAACGATAAGCACCTGATCCATAGGAATGAGTCACGATGTATGGTCCAAGCCAATTAGGAGAAAATTTTCCCCGTTTACTTTTTTCTGCTTTGATTACATGTTGATTTTCTTTCAAGACGAGATCACAAATTTGGAAGGTTTGTTCATGGACACATTTTTCATAGGAAGGTTTGATACATTTTTCATAGGAAGGTGATCTAGAGCATTAAGACGGAATTTTTCTAATAACTCTAGCTATGTTAAATGGTCCTGATGAAAGTCATCATCATTGAGCATGTCATAAAGAGAAATGCAGAGTGAGGAAATTTGGAATTTGAGAGGTAGGACTACCTCTGTACCGTAAACCAGAGAAAATGGTGTGGCTGCAGTGGAAGTGCGAATACTAGTGAGGTATGCCCATAGGGCAAAAGGAGTGTGTGTATGCCAATCCTTCCCAGTATTGTCAACCACTTTCATAAGAATTTTGTTTAAGGTTTTGTTAGTGGATTTGGCTTGGCCATTTTTTTGTAGGTAATAAGGTGATGAGAAACTAAGCTAGATGCCGAAGGCATCACAATTTTTTTTCAATGTTTTGTTTTTGAATTTTTTTCCATTTTTAGTGATGAGGCGATGAGGAACACCAAAGTGACAAATGATGTGGTGGTTAATGAACTCACATATTTTCTTAGATTTCATGGAAATGAGTCACATGGATTCCACCCATTTTTTATAGTATTCGGTAGTAGTGTTGATCCATTGATGGTGTTGGGAAGAATGGGGATTGATTTCTTTGACAAGATCCAAACCCCATTGAGAGAAGGGCCAAAGGTCACGGGTGACCTGTAAGGCATGACTAGGTGTATGATGAAGATTGGAATGTTGCTGGAATTTTATACAACATTTGACATAGTCACAAAAATCATGGTTAAGGGTCGGCCAGTAATAGCCCAGGTGAAGAATACGCTTTGCAACATCAAGGCTACTGAAGTGACCTCCACATATGCCATCATGAACTTCCTTAATGGTATAAGGAATTTCAGAACTTGTGAGGCATTGTAAGAGAATACCATCAAATCCATTCTTATAGAGGAGGCCCCCTAGAATGATGTAACGAGAGACCTTTTTAAGGAAGGTGCGTTGTCAGTTATGGGTGAGATCAAGAGGTAAGATGGAGAGAGAAAGGTAGTTGGAGTATTGTTTATACCAAAGGTCACTTAGGTTAGGGGTAGCGGTTCTGATGGAGTAAACATCATGAGGAAGATAAGAAGGTGATTGGAGTCATTGTACGGTGACAAAGATTTTAGAATTGGCAGGCGAAGCGGGTATTTGGAAGCTAAGCAGGCCATGGTATCTACAAATTTGTTAGTTGAACGTGGGATGGTTTAAATGGTGTAACAGTCAAAGGATTTCAAAAGTATGTCTACATGATGTTTATACTTTTGAAGTATCTCGTTATGACATTGGTACATACCATTGACAAATGGTTTACGACCAATTGAGAATCACCAAAGATGTTGATTGATTTGACATCTAGGGCGTAGGCGGCTCAAAGTCCTAGTATGAGCACTTCATATTCGGAAATCATTGTTGGTACATTCAAAATCTAATTTGAAAGGACAAAGGCATGGGTTCACCCTCAAGAGGATTGAGGATAATACCAGCCCCACCCTCATGCTGACACTTAGAACCATTGAAGAAAAGTGTCATTTGGTAAGGGGGTTTGTCCAGGGAAAGGGTAGCAATCGACTCATCTGAAAAGTCAAAATTAGAGGGTTGATCCTTGGAAATAGGGTGTGTCAGCCAATTAGTCAGTGATATCTTGGCCCTTGATGGAATTTTGAAGAATGAATTCGAGGTCAAGATCATCTAAAATTATAAGCCATTGTGTGGCACGTTGATTTTGATAAGGTTTGGCGTACATGAAGTGTAAGGGGTCAGTGTTGGTCAAAAAATAGGTTTTTTGGTTGAGTAGGTACTGACAGAGTTTGGTGGCAACAAAAACTAAGGATAAGAAAAGTTTTTCAGGATGGGTGTATCGGGTTTCATAGTCCAAAAGAGTACGGCTTATGTAATAAACCACCTACTCCCTATGTTGTTCATCGCGATGAGCGAGCATGGCTCCCAAGGAATGATTAGTAGCTGAGATGTATAGGTAAAAAGATTGATCGTATTTAGGTGGGATGAGTATGGGTGGTTACAGAAGGTATTATTTTAGAGCCTCAAAATATTTATGGCAATCATCATCCCATTTGCCAGGAGACATCCTTCTGCCATGATGCAGATGATGAAATGCAACCTGGCAGGTCGATCTGGGATAGATTGTGAAATGAAACAGCAAACAGACTATAATTTACCTCTGTCAGGCTATTCTAGTTGTTGAAGGTTAGTAGGCAGAGGCATTTCAAGAATGGCCTTGACATTAGCTGTTTTGCTCCTCCCTTCTATACCTAATCAGAGGGAAATGATAAATCCTAGGAGCTTTCCTGAGAGAACTATGAACTGTAATGCACTTCTTAGGCTGAAGGTGGACGTAATATTTAATAAGATATTGTCAAAGATGGTTTTGAGGATAGTTAGGTGTCTGTGGAGCGACATTTAACCCTTCGGCCAAGAGATCATCCACGTAATCTTTCCTATTTTTTCACTGTGCATTTCTTAGTTTTACATGCAAATGGTACTGTGACGAAATAGATAAGTGTTCTAAAGGTGGTAAGAGTGAATCACCTCTATTTTTGGGATGGTTGAAGATTGTATGCACTTCGTATCTGAATCCTAAATCAAAGTAGATTGTGAGAAAACCTCTCCTTTTGGATAGGAGGAACTACCTGTATAGAGGAATAAAAATAAGACCTTCTCAAAGAGAGTTAAATGATATATGCAATGGATTACCTAGCATGTTCTAGATCCTGGAGAAGTGCGATACTTCCTATGATGGCTATCAGTCCACTGGATTTAAAACAATTCAATTCTGAAATAAAATGAAAAATTGTCATCCACTGGGGTTTAATATGATTTAGGCATCTCATACAAATGCAATAGGCTAGATATAGTTTATCAGGCTAGGCTAGAAGGAGATCTAGAGGTCAATTAGGTTGGTTATAGGTGAATCTGAGCTAACAGGCTAGGTTAGATACAGATCTAAAGGTCAAATAGGTGTTTCAGGTAGGTGTAGGCCAGGAATAATGAGGTCAGGTTGAATGATTGAGTCACAAACAGGTTGTTGTTTTAGTAGATATTAGGGAAAATAGATGGAAGCTAAGCATGGTTCTATAAAACCGATGACGGTCTTATCATAACCGGCGACGGTTAGAGAGTAACTGATGATGGTCTGGTCAGGGATTGGTAAAATCACATAGTCTAAGTTTTGGGAGTTTTGGGGCAAAAGTGGAGATGGTGGAAGGTAGGGATTGATCACAGAGGGGGTGTAAATATGTTGCAAAGTTCTGTGATTACTGAAGAGGTTAGATAGATAATTGTACATCAAGGTATTAAGATGATTGGGTACCTAGAAAGTGGCTTTAAAATTGGAGAGAGGGAATGGATGAAGGGTGAAGGATTAAGTTCCTTTATCCAAAAACTATTACAGGATGTTGATAAGCAGATGAAATAGGTTGGAGGAGGATACTTACTTTTTTTTGAGGTACGGGTCTGAATAATGATGAAGAGGTTGTTTTTTTGGAGAATGCTGGGTAGAAAATCTGACTCACTATTGTTCCAATGTATTTGGTTTCCTTTATTGATCTCCAATCAGTCTTCGTTCTGCTGATGCGTCTGTAGAGATCAAATTCACGATGAAGAAGTTTCAAATCAATGATGAATTAGCCAACAATCATACAACCAACCCCTATTACAAAGTTGTAAATGGGTCTAAATAGGCCATTTGGTCCATCCCAATATAACCGGCGTTGGTTTAGGTGAACTCGCGCCAGTTTAGGGTAAGAAAACCAACATCGGTTTGGGTGAGATGTCTCAGTTTATTCAAAAGTTGCCTAGGAGAGTTATTCCGCCATTTGATAAGGGTCTCTTATTTTTCATCGGAGAAAAAAACCGACCTTAGGAGGCTTTTAATGTGAGGTGAGGAGAATGGGTAAAAAATGTTATATTTTATTTAGGATATTGGTTTAGGGTTTAGGTTAATGGGTCAAATGATAGTGGGGTGGTTAGGTGAGGTGTAGGATCCTTTTGAATAAAGGAAATTGTATTAATTGATAGGTAATTATGAGGGTAGTGAATTAATTTAATGTAACTAATTAAATTAATATGTGTGTGGGTAAAAGGCTTTTAACTTAATTAAAATAATTAAATTAATATGTATGGAAAGATAAATGGCCTTAATTTAATTAAAGTAATTAAATTAAAATGTGTGGGGTGTAGGAGGTAGGTGGTAAGGTGTTGAGGATGAGGAAATGATTATAGGGTTGTGGTAGGGGACCAAGGTGATTACGACATGATTTGGCTAAGGTGTCTACGCTTCTAGGGTATGCGATGCATGATTTCATGAAAGATGTAATTCATAGCCTGTTGATATGTGGAACCAGCATTTTTAAGGCCAAAAGGCATGACTCGATAGCAAAAGGTCCCCAAAGGGGTGATGAATGAGGTATTTTATTGATCCTCTGGGGCAAGTAGGATTTTCTTATAACCTGAGAAGCCATCTATGAGTGATAGCATCTCATGGCCAGCGGTAAGGTCAACCAGTTGGTCAATACCGAGTAAGGGAAAGTCATCTTTTGGGAATGCTAGGTTGAGGTCAAGGAAGTATGTGTAAATGCAGATTCCCCCTATCGCTTTAGTGACAGGAACAATGTTAGAAATCCAATGAGGATAATCAATGGGTAAGATGAAGAAAATGGAAAGAAGGCATTGAAGTTCCTCTTTAACGAGAAGGGAAATGCGATGGTGCATTTTCCTTAGCTTTTGTTTAATGGGTTTGGCATCGGGAATGGTTACGATATTGTGGAACACTATGGTGGGGTCAATACTGGGCATGTCTACGTAAGACCAAGAAAAATCATGGTTATGATCCTTGAGAAAATAAGTGATGGCTTCTTGTTCAACAGCATCTAAAGATTGTCTGATCTTTAGGATGTGTGGGTCATCCTGAGTATGAATGTTGATCTCGATAGTGGATTCATTCAACGTGGTTTGTGTCTTAGAAGGTAATGACCAATGAATATATGAGTCCTCTGCACCAAGGGAGGTGAGCATAGATTCATCATCCTGACATTAAACGATGTTAATTGAAGGTGTATCGTCATCGATCATTTTGGGATATAGGAAGGGAAGAGTGGAAGGGGCCTCGACCTCATGTTGATAAGTCAGAGGCCCCAAGGAAATGGTGCTTATGATTTTTTTTTTTTAGGAGGGATAGATTCAGTATCCATCAACTCTTTTGGTGAGGGTGGTGATGAAGGTGGAGCGGGTGAAGAAGGTGGAGAAGAGCTAGTGTCCTTAATGAGTTCAATGCAGGCTTGTTTGGTAGGTGGTTCAGGAAATCCGATACCACTATGGTCATTATGTTTGTGGGTGGTACATGGAATAATGGTATGGTGACCTTGCTTGTAAAATCCAAAACCAAAACCCTTCCATGCACATTGGTGCAGGAAGGTGTGTGCAAAATGGTGATTGGTAAGTGATTGGAAGTCAGGGGAAAAGAGGCGAGTTTGTGGTAGTGGTTAGGGTGTGTAAGTGGTAGTATTAAGTTCCCCATAGGTGAGACTAGTACAGAGATGAGGAGGACCATAAAGGAGGGGTTCTTTAATGCGGTGATTGTAGCAAGGGTGTTGGTGAAGGATTCCATACTCTTTTGGAGTAAGGAATGTGTTGACACTATATAGGCGGTACTCCCTCAGAGTGACGCATTGAAAAAAACCTTCTAAGGGATCAGTGGTTTGTATGTAGGTGGCTGGAATGGATGAAGTTTCAGAGGTCGATGCAGAGGTGGAGTTAACAGATTCTGAAGCTGATGGGTTAGCCGTGGAGGTTATAGCAGTGGTAGGAATGGATGAGGTATGTGTGATAGAAGTAGCGACTGTACTAGTAAGTGGAAGTGTAGGTGAAAAAGTAACGGTTGTGGAGGTAGTCAGCTTTTTAATAGGTATAAGCACATCATTGGGTCGGTAAAGCATGTTACATGTTTTAAAAGGTGATGGGTCAGCTAGAATGGTATAGGTGTGTCCTTCATGTTCAAACTTTACAAAACGATGCAAAGTGGAAGGAACACAACCCATGACATGAATCCAGGGTCTGCTAAGCAACAGGTTATATTGGAATTCCGCTTCCAAAAAGTAAAACAATTCTGGAACAGTGTGGGGGACCATGCAAATGTGGAGGATGATGGTGCCTAGTGTAGGGGTGATAGCATCATTAAATGAATGCAACATGACTGGATGTTTATGCATGCAATTGTCAGGTATGTGCATTTGTGCAAATGCATGGGATGAAATGATGTTAATGATAGCACCCCCATCAATCATCACAGGTTGTACCCATATGTCATAGATGTGGACAAAGATGAAGAGGGCTGGGTTCCGATCATTGTTTTGGTGTGGGATGATCTCTTCCTATGAGAATCTAAGGGAGGCCACTTGGTGAATAGGATGGGGTGAAGATGAAGGTGGTAATTTGGTGAGAGAGGCTACATGATGGGGTGTGATAATGGAGGCTATGGGTGTAGGGTCATTGGGTAAAACCTCAATAGATTGAAGAACCTCCATGAGAGCTTGATGATGGGATTTTGAGGTTTGGATGAGGTCATATAGGGAAATTTTGAGGGGAGACTTGTGTAATTGTTTGAGCATGGTGCAATGTGTGATGCCATTAGAAATGGGGTACGTGGGGCCATGGATAGTGATTTTAGGTATGGGTGCAGATGGTATGTTGGGTATAGGATTGGTTAGTGGGTCAGCTATGTAGATCAAGACTTTTTGTGCTTGTTACCTATCTAAGTTAATGCACCAAACTAAACACAAAAACCCTAAAAAAATCAAATAAATTCGATACCTAATTAATGGGACAAGATTCAAAGACGTAGATGGAGAGTAATCCTGACAGAATTAAGATGGGTGCACATGAGAAATCTTACGGAGTAGATCTAAGAAACTTGTGATGCATGAATACTTGACAGAAAAAGATGACGTTAGAAGATATAAGGGTGAACTTCCTGAAAAGTGGGTCCGGTTAGTGATTAGCTTCCTCGGTGGATGTCAGTTCACATTTTTAATTAAGAATAAGGGCATACATGATAAAATATGTAAGCAAATGTTTAGATTTTCTGATTTTAAGTTACAGACAGAATGTAAAAACATCAACCAAAACTTAAAGAAAGTAAGAAAATGTAAAAACAAAGATGAAATTGCGTCACCTAGATTATGTACCTTTCTATAGATTAGTTGGCGTTGATGTATTGGAATGACACCGATTTGGAAAAATCGGCGTCAATTGATGCTGGGTCATCATCGACCGAGAAGAAATCAAAGATATCTTGAATGGTGATTGATGATGATCGGATTATGGAGACCTTCTGGAGCTGCAGAGATGTGAAAAAAATTCCACCTTGGTTGGAGGGAGAAATGGAGTCACCCAGAGGTTGAAGAACCTAAGTATATCGATATTATGCGGGCAGAATAATGGTGCACCTCTCCAGGATTGATCTGGACAGAATTCACTTTCTCTCAATTGATAGTTTCAAGATTCACTCAAGTTTTTCACTACTTCTCGAGTCTCTAACATCTAAAAAGAACTGAGTTTAGGTCGTGCATTTATAGACGACATCTACCAAGGTAAAATCGGTGCCATTCCAAAAAAATGGCGTCGATCCAGAAACAGTCAGCACCGATCAGGGAACAAACTACCAAAGTGGTGAAAAAGGATGAGTTGTGAGGATAAGAATATTATCCCTCTAACTCAACTACAGGAAAAATCCTACTACATGGTTCCAGGAGAGGAGAAATAGGTGGGATGGATGGATAATAATAGCACGCGCATTTGGGAAGTGATATGGGGTGAATAAGTAGAAGTGGAATAAATGTAGAAGATAGAATTACATGGTTAATGTTTAATTCTCCATGGGTGAAATATAATGGGGTGGAACAAACTTAGGATAGGAATTTTAATTATATATTTAATTAATACCCTAAGAGAGAATTAGTGATACAAAAGTTCACCGGGTTACCTGAGAATAGAACAGGTAAGCGAACATGGGGGACATTAAATTGAGTAACCAATTTTATGTGTCTACAAGTTTCATTTTCTTTACCCCTATCCTTCTAAACATGTGTAGTGACATGAATCATGTTGATCTAAGGGGAGTTGTAAAATAGAGAAGGTGTAGGGTGAGTGGTATAATGACATGATGGGAAAAAACCTACCGGAGGATAAAAACCCCGTGAGGTGAGTTGAGCGCAATGACATTTAGGTGGTGGCGTAGCAAGTTCTCTGATGTGAACCATGTTAATTTCAAATCTTGGGGGTGGCTTTAGGAGCTGTGAGGGTGGAGTTTGTGGTTGTTGAGTGGGTAGTGTGGGAATGGGTGTTGGTGAAGTAGGATCCTCATCGAGAAGCTCGTCATTGTCAAAGTTGGCTTTTGGGGGACACAACTGGATCAGGACAATTTTCAAGGCCTTGTAGTTTTCCACATCGTGCCCTGGCACACGATGGTAGGTGTAAATTTTAGTATCATCAAACCCTTTTGGCTTGGTTTTGAGGGGGTCATAAGGCCTGAGTGGGGGTAATGTGATGACATAAGTCTCAAGGAGGTTGGTTAAATTTTTTTCATAAGACCCTACTAGTGGATCGCAACGGGAAGTGAACGTGGGCTTGGGTGTAGGTGTAGTTGATTATTGAGGAATGGTATTTGGAAGAGGAGGAGTGGGTTGATCTATGGGTTTGGGTGCTGGCGTGGTTTCGGGTGTCAGTCATGCTTATGTAGGTAGGGGTATAGTAGGTGAACAAGTAGGAGGTTGTGTGGTTGTTTTGAATACCTTATTGTGGAGTAGTGGAATTTTGTTTCTAGATTACACCTTCTTGGGTAAATGAGATATGGGTATATGAGGTCTATAAGGAAAAGTAGATCAGGGAAGAGGGTGAGTTACCTACAGGGATAAAAGGAGGTGTTGTGAAGGTAGATGACGCGGGTCATGCTTGGGGTGTGAGAGACAATGAGTAAAGTGTAGTGGGTAGTGAAGCAATAATTGAGGGTATTTGAGGTATGGGTTGTAAAGATGCTACAGGTGTGGGTGTAAGTCATGTTGGGCATCTGGGTGGGTTAGAGGTTTTTGAGGAAGGAATGGGTTGTTGTGTTTTTGGTTTATTAGTGGGTGGATGTTTCTTGACCATGTGGGGAAGCTGAGATCCTAAGACAGACGGGACAGGTGAAGGTGTGATTGGTGCAACTAGGGTATGATTTCTATGGGTGTGGTGCTTTTGTTTGGGTGTCAGGGTAGGTGTGGTGTTGTCTTTGGAACATGTAGCTATACCTAGTTTGATAGGTGGATGAGTAAGGTTTAGTCAAGGATGATGTCATAGGTGTGGGTTTGGGTTTAGCTATAGATTGGGCTATGGGTAAGGATGTGGTTGTGAGATATGATAGGTGTCATGGAAATAGTTGTGATAGAGGTGGTTGTGTTTGGTTTGATTGGTCAAAATATTTTTTGGGTAAATAGTGGAGGTATCAACAAGTAACCTCTACACCTGTGTTGAGACAGGAAGCAAAAGGCATCCCCATACTAAGAATCAATCCACATAATCTAAGTGAATGGAAAAACATGAGAAAGACACATTTGTAGGTGGATTTGATGAATACCTAATGGTAATTCCCGTAAAATGTGTCTTAGAGACGGGAAATTGATTAGCTTCAGCTTCTGTGGGTAAGAGAGCTGAAAGCAGGTTTGAAGGATTTTGGGTAGTGGATGGAGAATGCTCACCAAGAGGAAAATGTATCTCAATTGGGTCTATGATAGGTGGAGGAGATGATGGGATCTCCTCTGCAGGTGGAGTAACGGATAGGTTCTCCTCTGTGGGTGGAAGAGGTAATGGGTGATCCTCTATGGGTGGAGGAGGTACTGTGCGTAAAATTTCTCTAAGTGGAGAAGCCATGGGTGAGATGGTCTTGATGTTAGCAGAAGACTCCTCCGTAAGTGATGAAGGAGATGAAAGATGTTCCTCTATGGGTGAAGGAATATGGGAGGTTGGTTCTGATGCAAGAGAAGGACTTCGGGCTAGGATTTCCTCTATGGAAGGAATGTGAGGTAATTGGGAGGTGATGGGTACGTCATTAAAGATAGCGTGAACCTCGCAGGTATGGGTATCATGAGTTGAGGTCTGATCAGAAAAAGGGGTGTGGTTGGGAAATGGTTTCTTGAAAATGTGTAGGTTTTGGTTGGCGGGTGCATTAGGATTATCCATGGTTAACTCGCCTTTCTTAAGCATTTTTTGGACACTATTTTTGAAAGTGATGCAGTTGCTGTCACTATGACCCTTTACTCGATGATAGTTACAGATATTATGTTCTTTATACCATGTGGGCATGGGGTGAGAAGGGTCAAAACCAGTGTGTGGTTTTATGGGTGGAAGAGTGATGGCTCCAGCTTTGATAAGCTTTTCTAATATAGAAGAGTAAGGTTCCACAATTGGAGTGTGTTTCTGTTGCTCTCGTCTGAATTAAAAAGTTTAGATGGGTGAGAGATTAGATTGGGGGTAGCCTGATTTGATGGATGAGCTGGGCCAGCCTTGAGTACCACTACATTAGTGGTGCCTTTAGATTTTGAATAATTGTTTTTTGGTTTAGAAGAAGAAGAGGTATCATTCAACTTGAATTCCGAATTCTTATTGCGTAATTGGATTTTCTTCTCTTCAATGGACCAAATCTCTAACTTTCATGCCATAGTGAATGCTTCATCGAATGTTTGGAAGGTTTGGACCTGTAAGGTTGGTGAGATCTATCTAGCACAATCCCATGTGAAGAGCTCTATGAGTTCTATTTGTGGTAGTTTGAAGGTGAGATGGTTGATCAAGCTACGCCTGCAAGCAACAAAATATGTGATAGATTTGTCCTCATATTGACGCGTGGAGTGTAGGTCGGTCATGGTAACCTTCTTGATGATATTGATAGAGAAATGATCCAAGAAGGCTTGGGCTACCTGATTGAATGAGAATATGGAGTGTCTAGGTAACCCACTATACCAATCCAATGTAGGTCCAATCAAATACATATGAAAGGTTCTCAAGATCAGGGCATCATCGTGAGTAATTAGATAACACCCATGCTTGAATGACTGCAAATGCTGCTACGGGTCTTCTTTGTTATTGAAATGATTGAATTTAGGCATTTCCCAATACATGGGGTATGGGCGGATAGGAATGGATGGGTGGATGGGCTCATTACAAATCTCATCGTAGGTGAGAGTGTTGTGGGAGCTAGAAACCAATGCCTCTAATGTCTGCATCTTGTCCAACATCAATTTGATTAGGTTGTTAGTAGGTTGCGATGATTGGGTGCCTCCTATAGCATGAGAGGGTTGGTTTTGGGTATATAATGGGGGTGGTACTCTAGTGTATGGTGCTGCCATGTAGGTTGATTCGGAAGAAGGCAGTGAAATAGGGGGTACGTATTCTGAGTGAATAATGGAGGAAATGGGAGGCTATTGATAGTATGTATATGGAGGTGGAAAGGTCGTGATAACCCTAGTGGTAATGGGATTTAACGATTGTGGAATGGAAAGGACCGCGTTCTGAAAAGGGGTAGGGGTCACCGACACTAAAGGTGGTAGTGTAGCTACGGGTATGTACAAGACATTAGGGGAAGATGAGGTTACATTTTGGATAGTTGTCGAGGGTATGGTGGATGTGGTGGGTGTAACGGAGGTGGGAGATGTGGCAGTCATAGCGGGTATAGGACTTAAATGTGAAACAATTGGGGGTAAGGTAGATACGAGCAGCACAGAGCTAGATGGAGCTGATGCAGGAGTGGGAGCGAGAGTCAGGGGGATAGATATGGGCATGCCGTATATCAACTGACCCGAGGCATTTCGAGTGGATGAATGGGAAAGGTAAAACTACAAGGTGGCAGGATTTTGGTCAAGGAGTCGTGCAAACTCCTCATCTTCGGTAGCGATAGTGATAGGTTGGATGGGATCCATGGCAGGTGATAAAATGGAAGGTGGTGAAGGACTAGGTGGGAGTGGTTGACAACTAGCATGAAACACAAGTGCACTTTCTTGTCTTCAGGTTAGCACCACATGAACCAGTACTGATTAGGTATGGATGCTTCTCTGTAAATGACACAGAAAACAATAGGAACAAGTGAATCTGATGGTAAAAATGGGATTAGGTACCAAATGGTGGTTGAAAAGTGAAATAGGATAACCGATTCTAGTTAAGGAAAAATGATGTCGGTCAGGGGTAACTGCTGTCGGTCATTGTAGAAAATGGTCAGTGAGTGAAAAACTAGGAAGAAGGTCAAATCTGATAGGTATGCCAAATCTGATGGTGTTTTACAATGTCAATGGGAATAATAGAAGTGATAGGGACTGTGAAAAGTGGAAGAAAATGAATAAAATGTCCTTTTGGGTAGGTTAACAAAAGGACCTGGAACCAATGTCGGTTGGGTATAACCGATGATGGTCAGAGGTAACCGACGATGGTTACTATGAAATTGAAACAATGATGAAAGAAAAGTGGTTATGAATTAAAAATTTGATGTAGAATCAAACCCAAAATTATGAGAATGTTGATGATATGGCCTAAAGCACACTCAGGTGAAGCTAGAAATACACTAGCTATGATGAGGAGCGTGTAAGGATGAAAAAGAAAAATGAAGAACGTGATCTCTCACCTCAAAATGCAAGCCAAGCAGAAACACTAAGAAAAATATGATCCTAGGAGTGCCTTTTCTATTATGTTTGTTTAGCTTATGTTATTTAAGGACTGACACGTGAATTGTGAAATAGATTTTTTTGGTGAGGATGGCTTCCTATGAAGAAGGAGATCTAAAAGGTGAGGTTTCAGGTATGTTATGGTGGGGGCGGGCTTCACTCTAAAGTATGACTCGACAGAGTAGCGAGCTGGGGAGTACCTGCCAATCCTCATGGTCAGTGCGATCACCTGACAGGAATTCTTCCAGGAAAGATGTTGTTTAAGAATATGTATTTGTTTTGAATTTGTGAAATTTAGCAATAATCAAAGAGAGAGAGAGAGAGAGAGACATAGATTTTCTTTCTATGATTCATTTGTCAACCATCAGCTGGTCATGACTTCTAGCGTATAGGTTGCACTCAATTAATGTGAGCTAATGTGATAAATCAGAATACAATGCACTTATTTTTAAGCCCAAATCAAAGTGTGAAGTTGGATGACACAAAAATATGAAGAGTAAGAGAGATGCTCTTTCACTACAATGTAGAAAACATGAAGAAATGGTTCTTTTTAATTACACCAAAAGAAAAGTTTCCTTTAGAGAAAAGAGAAAGAAAAGGTGGGTTACCAAGGAAGAAAATTAATGGGTATGCTTTTCAGAAGGGAAACAAACACACAAATTTTACTAGGAATGAATGAAATGCAAGGAACCCTGGATGGGTCCCGTTGGGCATGCCAAAATGTTTCACCTGATTAGACTAGATAGTTTCTTTGAAGTATTGATTAAACAAATAGGGTAACGGGTGTAGGAGGAATACCTATTTTAATGTTGATTAATGGGTTGTTGTGCGTGTATGACTTCTGAATCCACAGCTGATTGTGAGAGCTTCCTTTTGGCTAGGAGGAACTATCTGTAATACAAAGCAAGACCTCCAGAGAAAGTTAAATAATATATGCAGTGAACTACCTAGCGTGTGCTAGATTCAGGAAGTGTGATATTTCCTAGATGGCTGTTCAGTTCACTGTTTTAAAAAATTTAATGCGGTAAATAAGGAAAATCCTATTATAATTCGAAATGATTTAGTTATCTCACTTAAAACACAATAAGAAATAGATCTAATATAGCACAGGCTAGGTTAGAAAAGGATCTGAAGGTCAAGTAACTGGTTCTGGGTCTTTGCAGGTCTGACAGAGGTCTCAGGTAGATCACATGGGTGAATGAGGGTGAGAGGGAATTAGGTGGGTAGGTCATTGTTCTGAGTTTTATGGTTGAATAAAGAGACCAATGTTGGTTAAGGGTGACTAAAAATGGTTAGGTGTAACTCGATGCCAGTTACTTTGGAAAACTGAGAAAGCCACAGAACGAGATTTAGGTCTCCTTTGTGATTGCAAAAAGGAGTTTGGTTGGTCAGGATGAGGTATTGGGTGATTTGGGTATGGGATTTGGCAAGGTTTTAATGGGTGTATGGAGGGGTGAGTGTTGGAGGAGGTAAATGGGTGGTTAGGTAAATAATATATGATAATATAATGATGAAATGGAATAAAACAGAGAAGTATAACATTATACTTACTTGGATCTTGGTACTGGATGCCTATGAGTGAGGGATGGAGGTGCTGGTGAGAGGTTTGAAGGCTAAAGGTGGTCACAAATTGAAGAAAATATTTTACATGGGTTGCATGTACATTTCTCTTTTCTTGGTTAGATTAGATCATCACTAGGATGGCTGTGCAGGAAAAGATGCTTGATCTCCTTCCTTGCATGCATGTTCTCTTTGGAATTCATCCCAGAAGATGCGATATCTCTCTGAAATGTGCTAATGTTCACCAAATTTTGCTAATCTTTTTCTAACCTTCTACCAACCTTGAGAATAAGGTTGTTTTGGGGTTAAAAGGGTAACCGATGGCATGGTTTTGGCTTAACCGGCGACGGTTAGGGTAACCGGCATCAGTCAAGGTGGGATTTCCTAGGTTTACTAAACTAGGGAGATCCTCTTGATTTCCTTGGATCTCATGTTGTTAACCCATGCGGATTAGACTGGAAGCTTCTTTTAAGCATGCAGGGAATGTGGTTAGAGGGAATGTAGGCATTGATTTTTAGGGTTTGGGTAAGTCTCAGTTAGTTATGGAAACTTACTAAGAGTAGGTCTTAGGTTGAGTTAGCTTGGTGAGGTGTCTAGGTGAAGTGTATGTGTGGATATTATTTAAATTAAGATATTTAAATAATAATTATAGTGAGGATAATGAATTAATTTAATTTAAATAATTAAATTAATATTATAGTGGGGTGAAGGGGGCCATTGCTAGGTGAATGTGATGAAGGGTGTTTATTTATCGAGGGACCAAAGGGGAGTGTGACCCAATTTTTGTGTCTACATTGGCTTTGAATGCATGACCTAGCTTGCATAATTCTATTCTGGGAAACGTTTACTCTGTATGTTGACGCTTTTTTCATGGACAAAATAACCCAAAAATCGACTGCCTCCAGAAATGGTCGAGTTTACAATCGATCTTAGGGTTTTTCCACCTTATGAATCCAATGGAAGGATATGTTTTACATAAAAATGCATGCAACAACAAAATATGAACAAATCCTGAATATATAAATATACATAAAAAGAACTCAGATGCTAATCAAACACCACAATTAATAAGATGAAAGCAATTAACCAGAATAACTTTACATAAACCTTTGAAAATAAATGAGCAGCAATATCATATATTATTATGGAACTCAATGAAATACAATGAGAATGAGCCTTGTTTATATAGGCAAGGAATAACAATCTAAGAACCATTCAAGGTCGTAGATCAAACCATCAATCAAGGAAAGAACTAGTCATCAAAGAACTAGTCAAGACCATAGATTAAAGAAATAACTAGACATCAAGGATCTAGTCAATACCATAGATAAAGGAAATAACTAGTCAATACAACTAGATAATATCCCCCTAATATCTAAATAAATAAAAAGAAATATCCACACACATAAGTGGGTGAGGATAAATACAATAAAGGTAAATAAAGTACCTAGGTGAACATGTGCTAAGGTAAATACCTAATTTAAAACAATCAAGGATGCCATCATAGTTGATGAGGTCTAGAGAATCGTTGGGGAAACCATCATCGATGACTCCACTAGGGATAAAAGCACATTAAACCGTGGGATCACAACCTTGATCGGTGGTGTATCCATTGTGAGATGTATAGGGTTGCCCATAAGTAAGTACTCTTAACATTCCCTTATTATCTCATATTCACATAAATAATTAACTCAACGTAGAGTAGGATATTTTGATGTACCTTTTTGAGATGTATATTACATAGTGTTGGATGCCAATTATAAAAATTGATTGTTCATTATTTATGTGTGTTTATATATGATGTAGTTTTGGTTCATGATTATTTGAATTTAATACCATGTTAAAATGGAATCTTATATAAATTTGTATTTTATTATATGATGATATATAGATAGATATATGGTTAGATGTATGAGTATAATAGATAATTATATGTGATAATGGGTTAAACAATGTATCTATGTGTTATTATTGATCTCATTTATGTTTTTCATTTGATTAACATATTTTGCTACAAAAGATGTGTTTTTTGTTACTTAACCAATTTTATTTATTGTTGACACTGAACTACCCTACCTCAACATAGTAGAATAAATGGTTATGTTAGCTAGATGATATGTTAGTTAAAAATGGGTAAAATATTAGATGTATGATGACATGGGATGCTTATAGATGATGAGTATGGATTAGAATTTGCATTTTATCTTACACACTAATACGATTTGAGATAACATTTATTCCATATTGACATACAACAACATTTACTATGATATGAATAACCATAATGCCAATGTTTGTAAGATGCCAGTGGACTAACTTAAATAAAATTATAATGTAATGCAAGTAATCAAATACAAAAGGAATAAAACAAATTTGATGAAATACACTCAAACAAACAATGTTTTTGAATGCATACCATATGATTTTTATCCTATGTTAATACCCAAATGTTGTCATTTTATGTAAAGGGTTATGATATTTCCTTGAGTAAGGATTCATGCAAGGGTAATGGATTTGGGATGCATGATTCCCATGATAAGTTAATGTGTACCATAATTGTGCCATGAGAAATGATATATGTCGATGTGAATCTGGTAGCAAGGTACGAACTTTGGTGAAATAATTTTTCATGTTACAAATTATTGGTTTCCATAAACAGTCATAGGGAAATTAAGCCCCTCCTTATCCTGGATGCCACTGGAGGCACTCCCATTATTGATACTTTTAATGTGAGAGGAAACCACCTAAATCTATTAGAGAGAGTGGAAAATTTCAGCAGTGATATCATCTTAGTTTTGTAGCTTCCTTTTTCCCTTTGTTTTATCCATATCTTAATAGAACTCTTTAGTCATGAATACTTGTTAATGAGATTGATCCAAATATGGTAAAGGCACTTTTAGATGAAATTGCACTGGCTTTACTTATGATGAAGTAAATTACTATTTCAAGTTCTTCAGAATTATGTCTTGATATGATACACACTAAACTTCCATAAATTGGAAAAGTTCTTGTATCAGGTATAAGGGAGGGAATTCGCGAAGGGTAAGAGAGGTAAAGGGGAGTGAGGAAGGTCTACCACAATAAATGAAGGAGAGAGGGCTAGGATAATAATGTGTACCATAATTATGCCATGAGAAATACTTATGTTGGTGAAATAATTCACAAATACATAAATAACCAGGGCTAAGCCCCTCCTTGTTATGGATGGGGAGGCTCCCATTATTGAATGTAAACCACCTAAATCTATGTGGGTGGCCGATAGGCCAAGGATCACATAGGAATATTAAATTATAAGTTCTTAACACGATAATGATAAATAAGGAGAGAGGGTTAGCCATTAGTCACATTAAAATAATAACACGATAATAGCCATAAAGAAGAGACAATAAGTTCTGCATATATATCAATCAAGGACACAAAGTTTCTTCCTAGTTGTACAAGATCACAATGTTTACAAAATTGGAAAGTAGAGAGATAGTATAAGAACATAAGAAAAGAAATATAAGAAATTCATATCCTAATTCTTGTTGTAGTAGTGATACAAATATCAAAAAAATACAAGCCATTCTAATTTATAGCATACAAAAATGTCTGTTCATCTACCCCACACAACCTTTCACATTACCCCATCACTTGTGACCTTTCATATTCTTAGGAGACATGAGTGAGTCTTTTTATTATTAGTGAAAAAGGACTCTTACAATGTTACTATTGAGGGTTAGTTAAGTGAATAGGAAAAAATAGAAAAAAAATATTGGAAGCACAAGAGACTGGGAGAGGGGGCAAATCAGTCTATTAAATCTTTAAACCATTTCCATTCATCATTCTTTACCAATAAGATAACCATTTAATCATACAACAACCATATGTGTGTTTATTTAAGCATTTAATCAACCATACACAAGAATAAGGGTAAGAGAACACACAAGAACACCAAATATATGTGGGAAACCCTCAAGGGGAAGAAAAACCACTAAAACTTTGTTGATATTACTCACAAAAAATAAATTTAGTGAAGCACCAGATTCACAAGGAGCACTAACCCCTAGTTTAGTAGAGCACCAACCCTACAAGGAGCAATAACTCGTAATTTAGTGAAGCACCAAATTCAAAAGGAGGATACAACCCCCTAGGATGACCAAGAACCAACTCAGCCGCCTGTAGATGTTTATGTCTATTTTTTTCTGCCACAACTGATGGAGATCACATATTCAACTCACAAACCCTAGCTCATACCCTAGGTCTTCAAACTTGTTATTTATTCTTCTTTCTCAACTTATCTTGGTTATAAAATCTCTCTCTCATGTATTCCATCAGTATTAAACCTGTCATGATATTCCTCAGCCTTCAAATAATCCACACATACTTGCAAATCACTCTCCTCTAGGTCACACTTCTTCCCTCCAAGAGCACTCTCTCTCAACTAGTTCTAAAATGACTCAAAAAATTTCTTTTATATGCTTCTCTTGATTTAAAACCAAAATAGGTCAGTCTCTCATGAATAATTCAACCCATACATATTAAAATCATCCCAAAACAATCATCACAATAGTCACATATGACCCATGTAGGTCGGCCTAGCCAGAAACCACTTTTCATGCACCAACAATCCTCAAAACCCTACCATTGGAATGCCAAATATCTCCTAACACCAAAAATATTTTTAGTCATGAAATAAAATTCACCACACATGTTTAAATTAACATTTAAACATCATACATGGTCGTAATTATCATTAACCAATAATTTTTTTTTACTGGGCCCAATTGCTCATTGCCTTCACCAAACACCTATTTCCATCACCATGTTTTCACCTTTTGGGTTCAAGATCATAAAAGAATACCCCAAATATGGCATGTGATAACTCAATGGAACTGGAAGGAATTTCAAAGAATTCCTAAACAAGTTAGATCCCATGTAACATCCAATGATTCAAACCAAAACAACATTTTTATTCACAAAAACAATCTTCCCAAAAAGTAGTTTCCAAAAATCAACTGGTTAACACCCTTCATGACACTTTAAAGAACCCAAAATGGATTAATTGGAGGATAAAATCATCCCTATTCACATTACAGGTGATATCAAACATCACCCAATCCATCTCATGCTCCAAAAAAATAATTCTTTTAGCAAATACAATTATGTCCTGGATAGCCAAACATATTCTTCTCTACAAAATGACCTGGAAACAATATAAAAAATAATCATCATGAATAAAACCTTATATCAATGGAAATATACATGAATTATATTTCCAATTTTTTTTTAATAATCTCCTAATTCATATAGATCTTGAAATATCCATTTTATCGAAGACTGCTTTTTACTGCCTCAAAATTGCCCTTTGACTAGTCAACCTAAATGAAGCATTCTTGACCATTTCTCAGCATGAACATGACATAAAAAATATTTTTACTTCAATAAAAAATCACATACATCACACAATAGAAATTTAGTTTATACCTCATTTGGAAAATTTCTCCTCAAACTGTAACTCTTCAAAAACTTGCATTTTCATGTGGGGCCCACATACTGTCACAAGCACTACCATGCCTTTATGAAAAATTTGAGGAGTCATCTATATCATACAATCATAAATTTTGAGGAAACAATCAAAACTAGAATGGTACAAGCACTTTTTTGCAAGCTGCTCCTAGCTAGGGTTTCAAACCAGTTTATCTTCTTAATGATCATTCATAAAAATTTTATGATCAAACCACCTCATTATTTCTATAAAAGATTCATAATTTACCTAATAATATATTCCAAAGATATAAGGTCCTCATGCAAATCACATAGTTCACAACGAGCATAAGAAGGTCAACATTTTCTCTAAAAAACACTACAACCTACCCTGTTTCACCAAAACTTGCATATCTTCAAAAATCGTCTTCAGAATGACCTTAAATTTGGTATGAAGTACCATGACAACCTTATATAAATGTCCATACTCACCATGTATTCCATATAGCTTTGAAATATCTAGACACAATGACTTACCTATGTTTACTTGCCTGTTTCTTATTGTTTGCATCCCAAGGACCTCAAATATGCATCTAACCTCTGAATTATATCCTAAAAATCACCATAAACCTCAGGTACACTATAAATATGATATTACCATTCTTCAACAAGAATCAACAACTCCATTTCCCATACCTCCTTATCATTGTTCATGCTCTAGGGCTAGAAACAAGCATGAAATGACTTGACTCAACACTAAATAGACCATGCGAATCTCATGCAAACCCATAGAAACTCATGAGAGACATGTATGACCATGTATGGCATAGATTCAACAAGCATTGAATGACTTGACTCAACACTGAATAGACCATGCTGACACTTAAAAACCTCCAACCAACTATATATATATCAAACAATGACTTAGCTCACTCAACCATGCACAAGGACACCACTGAACTCACCAAGACTTGACACTACCAATCAACCTTCATGTTTGACCATTGAAAGACACCACATGGAGACACCTATCACACCATGACACCATTTTACATCAATGGGTATTGACATCAATGACAACAAAACCACACAATGTCAAAAAAATCCCCCTTTTTCATTGATGGCAACCATCATTCAGAAACATTGATGGAAACCATATGAAAAAAAAAAACCTAAATGACCTCAAATCCATGTTTCTAATGCTTCTCTCCCCATTTTCCATTTATGAGAATGACTCTTCTACATGAAAAAATGACAAATCACAATGAAAAAAATGAAAAACATGACTTACTTGACCAAAAAGATCCCCCCAGGATTGAATTATTCCTTCTTTGACTCCTTTAACAACATATGAAGATCTTCTAGACCTAAAATAGCCCCCCCTGAGCATGACACTCCTCCTCTTAGGCTTAATTATTCTCAACATCACCATTTAGGTCTTATACAAAATAAAAAAACCACAATTTTCCCTCTAATGCTTTCATTCCACTTTTAGGACCTCTGTCCCTAAACAACCTTCTTAGTGCAACTTAGACAATATTAGCACAAATCTAGTATCCCAATCTAAACTTATTTAGCACTTTCAAACCTCCCCCTGGACTTGTACAACCTATATCTCACTCCAAGCACAAAAATCAATGCTCTTACCTTGATATCAAGTCTTTGAAAGAGATCAACAAAAATATCTCAGTCCTAAAGTAGTCATTCAATCTTTACAACCTTATATCATATAGTATAAACAAATAACAAGTGATCTAGACCCTTAATCCTCCTGATGCAATGTAAAAAATGACTCCTCTGACTTGATTGTCTTACCTGAGATCTATAGGTCACTTTTTACCCTATACCTTGCTATTGTGCACTCTTGAAAGCTTAACTATCTCCCTTACAAGCCTGTACCTTCACATTTTTGCTAGCCTTAGTGTTAACATGATAGAGTTTTTACAGAGATACAATAATAATACTGTGAAATCTTGTATCATGCACTATAAATCATACCTTATAAACCAAGTACTCTTTTTTAGCATCATTTATGCACTCCTCCTTAGTCTTCTTTGAAGATCTCTATACATGTAGCTCACACTTATGCTGCATAGCTATGATATTTTCTTATGAATTGAAGATTTCTTTACACAACCTCTTATTTGAGGTGGATTTACAAGCCTTGTAGAACATCAACCCAGATTCAACCTATACCAAGCATCTTAGAGGCCCATCTTAATCATTAACACAATGCAGTAAACTTGGTTTGATGATACTCAGAACATGACCACTATATTCTATGCATGCTCAGGAATTGTATTGCAAACCTCATTCAACCACCGTTAAAATTTCATAGTCTTGTAGCATAACTATTGAACATCTCATGCAACATTCATGATGAGTGATCACACATGTAGCCATTATACATACTTTTCCTTGAATCTTCTTTCCCTATAGGTGCACCTCTTCATATAGTGGATTTGACCATTTGAAAACATATTCACACATTACCTCAACCTATAACATTTCATTAAGACCTATATAGTTTGTTTCTCTGCGTCAAATAAGTTTCATAATCCTTGTTCATAGTCATAGATCACAATTTCGTGTTGTGAATCATTAAGGGGTCAAAGTCAGAAAGCATTAGCAATACTCAGTCAACACTTTACCTTAGATATTTTTTTATACAAATTTACAGATCATTATGAGTTTTAACCTTCTTCAGTCTAGAAAAACCTTCATACAAGCTCAAATTTTTCCATTTAGGTTCAAAACACCACATATAGGCTTCAATATCCCTGAACTGCATTGCACATCCTTGACTCATGGTTTAAATCATTTTACATAGATCCTACTGTTATTGACATCATTCTCATACCTTATACCTCTAAAGATAAACTTCAATACTTGAGATTTATTTGCTTTGAAAGTTTTCAAGCCTTTACACAAATCAACCAGACCTTCAATTAAAAAATAAAGCTTTTCATACCTTGGAAACTTCTATTCTCCTTCTAAATACCTTATCCACTATACATAAGGCACATTAACAATAAAAATATTTGATACATACCCGTAGGTCACCCTTAAATGGCCTAAATGGATGAGTCATTTGATTATTACACTATTACCTTTTGGAGTAAAACCCTCTCCCATAGGCCTGATGACAATTTTAAGTCAATCTTGATCACAACAGAGAGGTAGAGCACTTACTTACTTGGCCTTAGAATCCTTGATAATATTGACATACTTAACACAGCATTCAAACCATACCTTTGAACAAGCACATGACTTTGAGATAGAGACACACACTTTGAGCATGATAATTGAAATTTGACAACTTTAGAAGACCATTTCACCTTGGAGTACTTAAATCACATGATCCATATACATCTAGGTCATAACCCAACTTCTAGCCATTGAAAAATATCCTAAAGAGCTTTTGACAGTAACAAATTTGAATCATTGTCTTAAGGGACTTCTTATTTAGTTCCAAAAACTTATGTCTTGATTACCCCTTGAAACATACTTCTAAATCCATTCCAATCTTGAATAAAGACAATACATACACTTTTTGAGTTCATGATGACTTGTAGTATCCTTGAAACATGAAAACATGGATCATTAAACACACATTGTCTTGTAGATAAAAGTTTCTAGAGGGCCTTCATGGCTTCATACAACTTATAGAGTTCATTTCACCTTTACACGGTTCACATCCCACTTGTGTTCCACACTAATGTAGATATTTTGTGCCTACTCAATTACTTACAGTTTGAGCCACATATTTACATCATACTTCTATCCAACTTCACCTCTCCACATACTTATACACCTAGGAGAACATTATAAATCTTGAACAAACACATTCAATTTTTGATTACATGCTTCATCATCATCTTGTTATGACATTCACACACAAATATATTTTCAACTGATGCATTAGGTCTCCTATAACATGATTTTGATACATCACACAATGACCTCTTGACATTTGAGCTCTTGAGGATCTCCATCTTAATTTATCTAAGTATCATGTACACATGCTTGAAGGTCTTTTTATTAGTCAACAAGAATTTCCTCTTCCATATTTGATATACAACATGATTCCTTGATGGAGTGAAGCATCCAAACAATCTTTGTAAACCCTCACTTGAGGGTTTAGGTCCTTATTTATGACACACATGATCATATTTTGGTACTATTCAGAGCTTAAATTTTAGCTTTCAAACTTCTTCTTTGAATGAAGCATCTTCATAACGCTTTCAACATGTTCCTTGCAAGTTTATACCCTTCTTATAGTCATTGTACCTCCACCACAATCATACACTACATTGTGGAGATGAAGCTTTCAATCCTTTTCATTTAAAGCCTTCTTTTATCAACACAGAATGAAAACACCTTTAATAAACCTTAGATTTCATACTTGAACTTTTCATTCTTCAAGAACCATCACTTATGGTTTTTTCCTTCAAAGATATTCATTCTTTAGACTTCTACAAAACCTTGTCACGAATTAGAACCATGACTGAATACATTACACTTTTATATGCATTTGAACAACATCACTCAGCTGTTACAGACTACTTGGAACACATAAGACTCATGCACAAGTTTTGAGCCAACTTAAGACACCATGATTTCATAGCAAATACCTTAGTACCCTACATACTTGAGAATAAAACTCTAGATCCCTTTTACCAATAGGAGATTAACACTTTGAACAATGACACACTTGTCCTAGAACCTTGAGGCATAAATCATCTCCATTGTAGCCTCATAAGAAAACGGTTTCATGAAATTATTTTTTTCATTTTCTCAGAAAAACCTTTTACAACTGCACAGATTCTTCTCAAGACATGATGATGACAAATACCTAACAAATTTGTATGATAATAAAAAATTACAGAGTATTCACACACCTTTTAATTTGAAGCACTAATCAAGATCACACACTTACAAACTTATTAAATCAAGGTCATCATGATTGAACTCAAAGTTTTGATTCTCTATGAAACTATCAAACTCAGACTACATACCTCTTTGTGACAAGAATTCATACTTTATGACATGATGGAGACAAGGACATTAACAACCTTCCACAAGAAAACATGCACAAGACTCATATACATAGATACCTACACCTCTTAAGACTTCAAGACACATGAATGGATTATATAACATACCTTATTACACTTGAGGTGTTCCCCACACCTAACTTCTTCAACTTGTCATGAACAAGAGAATGGATGGATTTTAGGCACAAATGGTCTTCTTCAAAAAGATAAAACATGTGTCATTGATTTGAATTGAACCCTTCCTTAATGTCATAATAATCTCCCTTGACAAACCTCACTAGATTAGACTGAGAATCGGTTTTCTTGACCTTACTTTCTTGACCAGTCTTGAAAAATTCTGATTTTTTAGCATTCCTCTTAACTTGAATTTCATGATTAGGTCCCTTGACTATCATGAATGTACCTTTTGGATCAGACCTCTTGATAAACCTCCCCTTTCTTGAACAAAATCTTGATATATGACCTAATTTTTGGCAATTAAATAGAACAACATCCCTCTTTCTTCTTGGCTCAAATACATTGAGATTTCATCCACAATCCTTTATCTTATAACCGTACTCACAACATGAAAAACATTCACCTTTGAAGAGAGCTACATCATTATTAGGAGACCTACTTTTGCATTTTCTAGCTCTATGACCAAAATCATGACACACAAAGAAATATCCATGAAATGATCAACCATACCTCATAGCATTAGGCTGGCTAGAGGGGGAACTTCTTGAATAAGCCTTCTTAGTCACCTTCTCAACTGATTTGGTACTTGGATAAGCTTCATCATCATGATTTCCTTCAAACCCTAGGCCTGTTTTGTCATATGTGGCCTTTTGACCTTCTAGAACTCCATCAAGAGCTTTGGAGCTCTTCTCAAGCCTCTCATACATCCTTAACCTACTAGATGTTTTCTCCAAATCCTATTATAGGGATTTAAATTTGTCTTCATACCTGAAATAAGAGTCTTATTTCTCCTTTAGGGATTTGGTTAAACTTTTAACTTGAGATTCCAAAGCAAGAATTGCTTGACTATACTTATCTTCCATGTCCTTGATCTGATTTTGATAGGAATAAATTGTTGACTCATGCACTTCAATATTCATCCTCAATGCTGCTACAAGATTTGAATACTTACCCAATGATTGTGTTTCAAAGGATATCCTTAATGTTTCTAAACTTGCTTCACAAGGACCTTCTTTGATACCAATTATTGGAAGAACAAGAGATTGAGAGGGAGGTGAATCAATTTATTAAATATTTAAACCATTTCCATTCAACATTATTTACCAATAAAATAACCATTCAATCATACAACAACCATATGTGTGTTTACTTAAGCATTGAATCGACCATACACAAGAACACGAGTAAGAGAGTACACAAGAACACCAAATATATGTGGGAAAACCTCAAGGGGAAGAAAACCCATTGAAAATTTGTTGATATTACTCACAAATAAGAAATTTAGTGAAGCGCCAACTTCACAAGGAGCACCAAACCCTATTTTAGTAGATCACTAACACTACAAGGAACACCAACCCCTAGTTTAGTAGAGAACCAACCCTACAAGGAGCACCAACCCCTAGTTTAATAGAGAACCAACCCCATAAGGAGCACCAACCCCTAATTTAGTAAAGAACCAAATCCATAAGGAGGAGAAAACCCCATAGAATGAAAAAGCACAAACTCAACCACATGTAGATGTTTGATCTCTGATTTTTCTACTGCCACCACTGATGGAGATCACATATTCAACTCACAAACCCTAGCTCATACCCTAGGTTTTCAAACTTGCTCTTTCTTAGTTTTTCTCAACTTCTCTTGGCTCTAAAATATTGCTCTCATGTCTTCAATAAGTATTAAACCTGTCATGATATTAATCAGTCTTCAAATCATCCACACATACCTGCAAATCACTCTCCTCTAGGTCACACTTCTTCCCTCCAAGAGTACTCTCTTTCAATTAGTTTAAAAATGACTCAAAACTTTGCTTTTGTATGCTTCTCTTGATTTAAAACCAAAGAGGTCAGTCCCTCATGAATAATTTGACCCATAAATTTTTTAAAAATCCCAAAAAAATCATCACAACAGTCGCATTTGACCCATGTAGGTTGGCCTAGCCAAAAACCACTTTGCATGCACCAGCAAGCCTCAAAACCCTACCATTGGAATGCCAAAAATATACTAACACCAAAAATATTTTTATTCATGCACTAAAATTCACCACACATGTTTAAATTAACAGTTAAACATCATACATGTTCACAATCATCATGAACTAATCAAATTATTTTGGTTAATGGGCATAGTGGCTCATTTCCTTCACCAAACACCTATTTCCAGTAGCTTGTCTTCGCCTTTTAGCTTCAAGATAATAAATGAGCACCTCAACATGGCATGTTGTCATTTGATGTAAATTTAAGAAATTTTACAACACTCCTAAACAAGTTAGATCCCATAAAACATCCACTGGTTCAAACCACAACAGTATTTTCCTTCACCAAAACAAGCTTCCCAAAATATAGTTTACAAAAATAAATTGGTTAGCACCCTTCCTGACACTTTTAAGAACCCAAACTAGATTCATTGGATGTAAATTTAATTCCTATTCACATTACAGGTGATATAAAACATCACCTAATCCATCTCATGCTCCAAAAAACTTAATATTTCAGCAAATATAGTTTTGTCCTAGATAGCCAAAAATATTCATCCACAAAATGATCTAGAAACCATACAAAAAATCAGCATCATGAATAAAAAATTATATAAATGGAAATATATATGAATTATATTTCCAAAAAAATTTAATCACCTCCTAACTCCTCCTTTAGCTCCTGTAATATCCATTTTACTAAAGACTACTTTGTACTGCCTCAAAACTACCCTTTGACCAGCCAACCTAACGGAATCATTATTGACCATTTCTCAGGATGACCATGACCTAAAACCTCTTTGGACATCATGAAAAACTCTATAACACAATGTAAATTTAGTTCATACCTCATTTGGTGACTTTCTCCTCAAACTGTAACTCTTCATAAACTTGTGTTTTTAGGTGGGGCCCACAACTGTCACGAGCACTACCATACATTTATAGAAATATGGAGGAGTAATCTATATTTTCCAATCATAAAATTTGAGGAAAAAATAAAAAATGGGTTGGTACAAGCACTTTTCTGCAAGCTGCCCCTAGCTAGGGTTTAGCTAGGGTTTCAAATCACTTTATCTTCTTAATGATCATCCATAAAAAATTGATGATAAAACCACCTCATTATTTATGTGAAAGATGCATAAGTGACCTAAGAAGATATTCCAAATATCTCAGGTCCCCATACAAAGCACACAGTTCACAACGAGCATCAGAAGGTCAACATTTGCTCTAAAAACACACTGTAACATACCGAGTTTCACCAAAACTTGCATATCTTCAAAAATATTCTTCAGAACGACCTAAAATTTGGCATGAAGCACCATGAAAACTTATATAATTTTCCATACTCACTTTCTAGTCCAGATAGCTCTCAAACTCTCCAGGAATACCGACTTACCTATGTTTACCTTCCTGTTTCACACTGTTTGCATCCTAAGGACCTCAAATATGCATCTAACCTCTGAATTATGTCTTAAAAATCACCATACACCTTAGGTAAACTATCAATATTATTATACAATTATTCAACAAGAATATTTATCTCAATTTCTCATACCTACTTACCATTATGCATGCTCTAGGGCTAGAAACAAGCCTGGAATGACCCGACTCAACAACACTAAATAGACCATGCTGACTTGATACAAACCCATAGAAACTCATGATACACATGTATGACCATGTATTACATCATAACAACCTCCAACCAACTTTAGAGAGATCAAAAAATGACTTAGATCACTCAACCATGCACAAGGACAACATTGAACTCATCAAGACTTGACACTACCAATCAACCTTCATGTTTGACCACTGAAAGACACCACATGGAGACACCTATCACACCATGACACCCTTTCCCATCAATGGGTATTGACATCAATGAAAAAAAAAACCACACAATGGCTAACAAAAAGTATATTTTTAATGATAAATTAAAATGTGGAGAGAGAAGAAGGAATAGAGAGATAAGGGTTGACTGGTCAGATGAAGATGAAGATTTGTTGATGAAGAACTATCCATTCATGATCTCTAAGGGAGAGTTTCTAGAATGAGCTCCAATATTTTTAGTAAATGCTTCATGAGTGAGAATATCGACCTATGACCACCATTTGAACTGAAACAATGAGATTGTATATGCTTCCTCCTACTATGAGATGCAAGAGCAGTCCAAAGTGTTGAATAAGTGTTTAGAAACAATGTTGCTAGGAATTGCAAAGTGAACTTAGGATGATTGTTGGAATCACCCATGATGATCTTATCATGTCATGATTCTTATGAATATTTCCTTAATGACCTGAATTTTGATGTAATAGCACCCGCATAGGCTTCATGGTGTTCTTGATTTCACTTGTTTCCTATGTGATCATATGTGGAGTTAGAACACCCAAATTACTCATCTAATGTGATGTAGAGACAACCTAAGACATTCAATTAGTGTTGAAGAACATTGTTATGATATTTTCAATGTGGTGGAAACATGATGGTTTCTATAGAAGGAGTTAGGACATAAATATCACTTTCTCATTTCTCTAGACGTTCACAATTCACTTCTGTGATCAATATCCAACTCTATGATGCTCAAACTTTTTGGTGCTTATTATTCTCTTACCACGATGAGTCTTCATCATGCAGGAAAAAGGATTAACCATGATTGAAATTTTGGGCATGTGGCCACCTGTTGGGATGAAATGAGGTGATGGCAATATCCTTCCTTCTTGAGGCACGATCATACTACAAGGTTTTAGGTGAGTGTTTAAGAACACTATTATGCAAATGGCATCAAGTGAAACCGAGATAGTTTTTCATTCTTGCATATATGGTTATTTATATGATGATCACCCATTTACCTTTCTTGAATCAAAAGTAATTCTTGAATGAAATCATACTTGGGGATGTTTACGTACCTTCTTTCTCATATTCCTCCCAGGGGAAAAGATGATTTCTTAATCCTTCACATATGATGGCTTTGAGTACCCTGTTAACTTGATTACCTCACTTTTACTTTCCTCTCAGAGACATGATGAAAAATTCAGGATATGATGACCCTCATCTTGTTCCATGAGTTTCCCATTTCACCATTGGATATGATGACATCCTTTTTCACTTCATAGTTCATTTCATTGACCAATATCTCACCTGCATGGAAAACATGCCTACAACATCTAATAACCCTTTTGATAAATTTTCTCCTCATGGAAAAAGAACTTGAAGATGAATTATAGTCCATATTGTACTGTGATCATCACCAAACACTGATTAAGTGTTTAGAAACATTCTCATGAGGTATGCATTGCTTGGAGACCTGATATGATTGTTAGCATTTCTCATGGTGATCTTTTCTCGTCGTTCCCACTTCTTGCATCAATTTTTGCTTTGTAGATCACTTCAAAAATGATACTTTGAGATCTTATGGGGGATTTACCTTCTTGTTTGGACCACAAAACAACATCCTGACCTTGTGATAGCAAAAAGCAACAAGATGAGTGAAATAGAGCTACCAACAACTTTCTACACTGAAAATTGAAAATTTCTATTTTTAGCATGTGGTGTCAGAAACTACTATTTTTGGAAATTTTTGAAATTTTACATAATCCTCTTTTTATGAAGCTCCTAATCCATTTAGGCTATTTCCACTAATGAGGATTTTCTATCTCTATAAAGTTTCTATTTTTAGACATCTGATTTTTCCCAACCTGCTATTTTTTAGAAATTTACCCAATTGAACCTTTTTTGGTCTCTTAGTATTCCAGGATGTTTTGAATGTTGAGAGTTTGATACTTTGGGAAACTTGATATTTTTAAAGTCTCACTATTTAGATCATATGTTATTTTTATCAAGTGGACTTACCATTGTCGAATTGTAATGAAACCACCATCATTGTGTTTTGTTTTGCACCGGGATATCTTGCTCCAAATTTCATTGTTTTTCATCCACTGAAACTCTTGGAAATGAAAAAATCAATTTTTAGGGTTTGGAATATCAGCTTACTACTATGAAAAATTTAGGTCATTGATGGATATGTGTATGCAATATTCTCTAAGGTGTTTTTGGGAAGAATTTTTTGGAAAATTTTCACCTTGATCGAATTCACGATTTGGAAGATATGAACAAATATTTATTCTGATGTTATAGTTGTTTGAGGAAATTTGGGAAGCACCTTTGGTTAAAAAATTAAGTTTTTTGAAGGTGTGAAAATAGAAACAATGGAGGAATGGAGACCTTTGTAGAGAAAATAAGCATTGAAAAAGTGTTCTATTTCACTTTTATTTCACCCTACTAACTCTGGTTGGGATTTGGGTTAAAAATGAGTTGATGTGAGGTTAAAATGAGGTTTTAATGTTGAAATTGGGACACAAAGGACATTGGAGTAGGATGGAGAGAAGTGGCATCACAAAGCAAGTGAGGATGAGATGGAGAGGCTGGGAAAACCACTTACGGAGCCGGGAGAGGTCATATAGAAGTCCAGGGACTTGAGCATGAGCATGGGTGAATTTTATTGTCTCTATTATACCCCTAGAAAATGGAGACGTAAAATTTCACCCATAGTGAAGGATGGATGCAAGTGGAAGCAAGGGGGATAGTGTGGATGAGGGAAGGGGGCTTACGAATAGACTTGTGGATCACAAAGAGGTCACATGGAAGTTTGGTGGCTAAGTTTGAGAATGGGGCACAATTTCTTGTCCCATATGTAGCCTTAGGGACATGGGGAACATCAAAGACAAAAAATTTCATCCATGGTAAGGGAGTTAGGGTGCACTTGTGTTCCTCATGCCCCCTTGTCTTAGGGGACAAATGAGGAACACGAGACACTTGAGACACCATGTGCTCCAAAGTGCACCTATAGGAGGAGGATGCAGTTGAATTTTTTGTACCTCATGTACCCCATGTCTGAAAGGGGAAAATAGGGATAGGAGGAGGTTTAAAGTGTGCCTTTCCATTAATGGAAATCCTAAATTTACTCTAGATAACTAAAACGAGTATGAAAACTTACTTCTTTCACATCGGAGGCTTAGAATGATGTTTTGGGGTCAAATATTATATTTATTTGACTCTAAAACACATTATAAGATTAATTAAACAACTCTCAGACCTTGAATATACCTGAAACTCAAAAAAATGGCCCATTGTTTTGGAATTGTAAGGGGTAGTTGCATTGTTTGGACTGTCTCCAAAAACCTTCATACCTTTGATAAAATTGGATGTTCCCACCATGAAGATTATAGTCAATTATTTACCCTTAACAACTTTACTAACCCCAACCACATCGGCCTATCACTCAGCGGGCACTGGGTGCTCACTCGAGGCACACACGGGCACCGAGCCCCTCCTTTATGTGAGCTTTGTGACAAGGTTCCATCATTAATTGAGGATGATTTATAGAAGCAGGAGTACATTCACTTATTTAAAGAGGTAGAAAATGCAACTAGCATATCTATCATTAGTGCATCAAAAAATCTAAATAACATTGTAAGAAGCATAATACACTAGATCTGAGCCATGATAAGTCAGATGACATGAGGTTTTACACCCTTAAGAAAAATATACAGAATGAACCCAAAGATATATTGATTTCACATAGTTCAGGTAGCCACATTATAGTCAAAAGGATCATCTCAGACCATTTACAATAAATAACATGGACTTAACTCTCGCAGATCATTCCCCATATGAGACCCTATCTATACCTTTCCCATTTTAACTCTTATTATAGATCCTACAACCATATAGATGTTTATGGAATCCCTCTTAACCCTTATCACTAAGTTCTTTAAACCCTAACACTACTCTAGAATATTTTTACTCTACTTCTTATTCTCTGTGTTCCCTCTTCTATCTTCTCCTTTATTATCCTCTCTGTATCTCTCTCCCCCATGTCTCTCTCCTGAGCATCTCTCTTTAAAGGATCAACACCCATCGCCATGCCTTCTCTCCTGGATAGATTGCATGCTAAGTGTCGATGTGGGCCTCCATTGGTGAATTCTTACCCCTTTGTAAACCCTCCACTCTCTGCAATGATGTCTTCTAGGAATATTCCCTGTGTGGAATATCCTTTTCTTGACCTCCATGGTTCCAAGTTGGCATCTTATCCACTCATCACGCCTAGTCGGGTCCTCACATTTTTCCTCAAGTGTCTTCAGAATGCCAAATATGGTTAAGTCCTTTGAACCCATGTTATTCCTTCTGCACGTGCACCCTAGTTTCACCTAAACCCTTCTTGAACCCCTTTGTCCCGCGAACTTTCCCCTGAGCACCCTTCTTCTTACTGGTCCTAATGTGCGTGCAACCTTTTGTACTTAGCCAATATTTTAGGGCCCAATATCACCCCACACTAAGCGTGTTCTCTGTCCTCAAAAACATCCTGCTTCTTCAAAGAATAAAGAATAGTGGGACTGGGACAAATTGAATGAAGAATGAAAGAATGAAATAATCTTCTACAGCTTGTAGGAGCAAGTGGGAACTCTTTCTTTACTGTTACTTCAATATTTTCCTAGGTATCCACCTCACCTCTACACTTGCTGAAGTAGGTCACCCACTAAAGCAGCTCATCTAATCAAAACTCAATACGCCTCTCTTAGTATTCAGTGTGTTTACAATTCCTTCTAGCTACTTACTAAGATTGTCTAGTACACGTCCATTCTATGTGAGTGACCTGGGGATATAACTCCTTAAGTTGATTATTAATCAAACCCCATAAGTTCTTGATTGCTTCCATAACTTCTTATCAACTTTGGGTAGGAGTCTATCCCGCTACACCGCTCTTTTTCCTTTGTTATTTTATTGAAACTCCTTCATATCTGCCTCATGCGCAACAACTAACATGCTTGTCTACCCTGTCTATATTAATGCAAAATTGTCATAAATAGCCTCATCCCTTTGCGTGCCATGGTATTCACAAGTGGAAAGAATATCAGAATACTGAGTAACTATCTCCCCGATCTAAAGTCTTCTATTCCTCCTTCTAGCACACCAATGTATCTTCTACTGATTCCAATGTGAGCGATCACCTCTGGATGGTGAGGATGCGGGTCAAGTCTTCCAAGCATTGCATGGTCAAATCCTATTTTTTTGCTCAGGTAGGGCCTAGGTATGAGTGCTTCAAGAGTATGACATCTAAAATCAGCCTCAATATTCTTATGGATCTCTCGCACCTTTGCCTTTTCCTCCCTTAATTCGTGCACCTTAATTGTGCACTAATCAACTCCTCTGCTTTAAATACTTATCATTTTTAATGATCTCTTCATTTTTATTTTCAAGATATCTTCTTCCAGGGCCCTTACTCTGTCATTCCTCCTGAAGAGCCTCATCCTCAACCTCCATCGACACTTTTTTGAGTGTGTTACAAACTTTCTCATCTGATAGTTGATGAGCATTCACCAGAGGGTTTACTCCTTTGGTATATGGTATCTTCATCAGTGCCTCACGGTTGACCTCGAATTCAAGCTCATCAACGTGGGACTCAAAATCCCAAGACATTAAATCTTCCTTGTGCGTGGGTATGCACCATATTCATCGAAATAAGACCATGCAAGGAGTTGGTTTGAAGGAACGATACTTTGGAAACATGCGTGCATGCAGTACCTTATTTGGATCATTGATGTAGGTCATCCCTTGTTCTTACACCGCTACTGCCATACCTTTTCCTCCTATGTGCACTACTATTTGGGAAGATTACCACCAGCTTGGGATCTCCGCCCATGCTTCCATACTCCTTTTCTATGCTCTCACTTCCCTCCATCTCCTTGAGAAATTCTTCAACATTGCACTCCACCTCTTGATCCACCAAGTATCCTTTATGATGCCTGATACCTCCCTTTCTGTCAGACATCCTCTATCTTCTCCTTGGTCAATCTTGGAGTCCTTTGATCCTTCATGTTGACCTCCTCACTTCCCCCTTTTCCGTGAGCTGCCTCCTTCATCCTCATCCTTCTCTTAATTTCCCTCCTCCTTCTGACTCATGTACATCATACACAAGGATGGTCCTTAGCCTCACCATGCTCTTCATCATCCCTTGTCACCTTTTACGACCTCCATGCTCTTTATTTCTTTCTAAGTCCACCTTTTGTGTTACCATTTGTTTCTTCCTAATTGGTGATTTCAGTATATGCAGACTCTTCTTTTTCTTCCTCTTTAGGTGACTCCTCTCTTTCTAGTGACTCTTTATTTTTCAGGGGGCTTCTCTTGCTCTATTTCACCTCTTCCTTAGGTGTCTTCTCTTTCTCTTCTGTGGGGGACTTCTTCCTCCATGCATAGGTGATTGGCCTTGCATCTGACTCTTGTGTGCCTACAAATTGCATTGTCTGTGTGCTTGGTGCCTTTTTCTCAAGGGCCTCCTCTCTCTCCCTTTTCCTTGGTGCGTCCTTATTTCTTATGGTGGGGTCTTCTAGGATAGAGACATCATTTTCAACATAAGCGCCCTTCTCATACTTAAGCCTTATGCGTAGGTATACCCTTGTTGTGGTCCTCCCACCAATAGGTAATGTTACTTGATTTACCATATGTACATTATGAGAGACATACTTCTCCACATAGGTGTTATTTCTTTGGATATATCAAAGTCCTATGCATAACTCATGGTAATCTTGGTCTACCATGCTGAGGTCAAACCTTAGTTTCTTTTCCTGTTTGAATCTATTGAATCTTGGCCTGGAAGTATTGTGTTGTGAAGGAGAATGGAAATTTACACCAAGGACCCTTGGCACCATCTGCTATAGTAAACTTAACAATGAAAAAATGTTGGTACATGGCGAATTCAGCTTCACCTTGTAGTAAAACACGTAACTGCTCAGGTATCCTCCACTCTGTGTCGAATGTGTCACACATCCATTTATACCATTTTTCTTAGAGTGCCTTGTGGGTGGCTGTCATGGTGTCACAAGTGTACTTCTCAAATATTTTGACAGGGGAGGGGTTCTCATCTGGGTACTCCCACACAAATTTATCTAGCCCATCAGGCACTCTAATCTCTGAAAAAGATAATGGTAAGGAGGACGTTACCAAACATGATATTTTCTCCATCACATGCACGGTACTAATGATTTCCTCTACTATGAATGCCAAGAGGTTATAGATGGTCCCCTACTGAGATCTGCCTGAAAATTTTCAACCAAGGCCTTGTTGATCTTGCCTCCATCTCTCCTGTCCATTTAGTTTTGTGACCAAACACATGGCCATCCTCATTACAGGGTTAGAAATCATAGAGATGTTGAAGTATCATGACCCCTTCTTATAGTCATAAGCTTCAACAAGTCTTCTTGATGGCCTCCTTATCATCTAAGTCATCATCAAAATGATTCTCCCTTTGCAGGTAAGACCAGTAAATTTAGAAATTAGTTGGGGATTTATTTACATCCTACCTCATGCAAAAGTAGAAATGATCTTCATGTATGCGCAACATTAACCACTGGTACAGTCTGCTCATAGGCTTTCCAAAATAGGGTAACTCATAGAGTTGCAATAACCCGACCTTCTCCATCTTCACCTTTATCTCATCATCATAGATAGGAATTCCATCTGGTGTTCTTTTTTCTATAGGGAAAAACTAGTTCCAATGCCATCTCATTCTCTATGGTGCTCTATTTGATGGTTCTAGTCACTCACGACCATATTTCTCACGTGAGACACCCATTATTTTCTAAGACAATACGTCATCTGGGTATTACATCTCCATGTACCATTCCTCATTGAAGGTGGTGGAAAATAGCTTGTTTCCCTTTTCCCTTTCCCTTCTGTGGTGAAATGAGTTATTTCTTTCCTTGGTGCCATTTCTCTGTGGAGTCACTAAAAGTTCTTTCTTCCTTCTAATTCTAGCTCTGCTCAATTCTAATAGCTTTACCCTTTCATGAAAAATCCCTTCAATCATATGCCCTAGCTGTGGAACCCTAACCTAGAAAAATCTTCCTTACACAAGATGATGTATTCACTTGTGAGATTCAAAAACTTCTATGACCCTCTTCCTCACGCCTCATGTACTCTTTTCCACTCTGGTTTGCTAATCAAACTAGTTATGCACTCAGATCTTCACAACCCTTTTTTTCATGCAACTTCTCTTCAAGGATGCCCTAGTTCCCAAGAACTCTTCGATATCACAAATGAAAGGTAAACAATAATGTACCCCGACCTTATACTTATAGTTTTTTTTTCCTTTTTCTACAATAAATGCCATGTCACCTACCAATGTACCTTTGCAATAAAGGCATGGCTTTTTATTCTAAAGCCAACCTTTAGTGCTTTTACCCCCACACCCAATCCTACATAAGAAAAACCTCTACAACCTTTTGGCATGCAGAAACCCTTACTGACCAAAGATCCTTACGCGTGCGCTTGCAGCTCCGAAGGAACTTCTTCTTGTCCTTTCCCTGATTTCTAACATCACCTACCTCATGTTGTTCCTACACTTCTCACCCTTGTACATGGTTTTTGTAAAGTCCTTCCTGACACTAAAAAGTCCTTATGTTCACCTTTTCTACACATGCACTCTTCCAAACTACGTGCTTTTTATCCTTCAAACCGGGCCATTCGAAACACAACTTCCACTACTATCTTCTGGTACCTTGTCACATCACTCCAACCCACACAAAAATCGATGCGTGGTCCTCTGCGCATATAAAATTTTTGAAAATAAAAAGTGGCTACCAGTGCACAATGTGCACACAACACAAAAGAGAAAGGGAACAAGAAACGAGAAGGGGAAACACAAATAAAATGAAATGCATTAAGGGAAATACTAGGCTAAATGGAAATACTACCTTATTTACAAAGCACAAGGAAGACTTATTTATAGTAGGACTTCTGCCTACTCCCATTGAAATGGCCTGGTAACTATGTTCCATCCAACACTTGTAACTAGAAAGTGCCTATGGATCAAGTATATAGGATATAATATATGGGCCCATCTAATGGATTTTGAATTTCCCAAGGTGTTGTAAAAAATTTGAATCATATAATAAAACCATCTACTCAATGTTAAACATTTTTGTTCTTGATGTGTCTATCATGCCATACCTTCTTCCTGGATTTTTCTATCTTCCAAATCTAGGGAGAAATGGACCACCTCTAATCTAACTTCATCAAGTTATTGATCATATATTTAAGTGTTTGCTCATTATATAATCCTCTTTTGTATGTGCTATATGTATTGATGGTAACATGAATTCAATAGGTAATACTGCTTCCACTCCAAACACAAGTTGAAAAAGGTGTGGCTTTGTTCAGTCTTTTATAAGTACTTCAGTATGACCATAACACAACAAAAACTTTATCATCCCAATCCTTTCTTGCCACATCACAAATTTTGGCCAGTGTGTGACTCAGTATTTTTTAAATGCCTCAGTGGTTCCATTAACATGGGGGTGATAAGGGGTAGTCTTGTGGTGGGATACAATGAATTATGCCAACAAGATTCTAGTTGTCTTATTCAAGAAATGAGTACCCCTATCACTTGTTAAACTCAGTGGGCATCCATATCTACTGATTATATTTTCTCACAAGAACCTATCTATTGTTGTCATTGTGCAATCCTTTGTAGATGTCGATTTTTCCCACCTCGTAAGATAATTTGTGCATGTAATGATATAGTGCGAGCCAACCCTTCACGCGATGGGTGAAATCAGTCCTAAAAAATCAATTGCCCATTTCTCAAATGGTTCTATACTAGCTATCGGTCTCAAGGACATCTCATCTCTTCTTCCTAGTTTTCCAAGGCGCTGGAAATGGTCATAGGCCTTGCAAAACTCAATACAGTCATTGTAGATGCTTTCCCACCAAAGCCCTGCTAGGAGTATCTTGCGAGCAGTTACATTCCTTGCATAGTGCCCTCCTGTAATTCCACCATGTGCTTCCTCCATGATTGCAACACGTTCATGCTCTAATACACACCGATGCAAAACCTAATCGCGACCTAGCTTGTATAAGTCTCCACCAATTAACATGTAGGGCGCGACACGTATTTCTAACTACTTTCTTTCCAAAGTCCTTATTCCTTTCGGTGCCACACCCGTTTTGAGAAACACAACTATATCTTCCAAGTTATAGGGCATGTGCCACAATCTAAACAATTACACATCTAACATAATATCCTCAATGCTATGCGCGTCATCCCCCGAGTAATTCCTTGATAAGTGGTTAGGTCCCAAATTACTCTTACCAGGTTTCAAAACTACCATAAACTCAAATTCTTGGAACAACAAGACCCATTGACATATGATCCCTCGTAAAACAGGTTTGTTTACCAAGTAATTCAATGCCATATGGTCCATGTAAAAAATAAAGGGTATTGCCAACATATACTGCCTAAATTTGTGAAACGTGTAGATCATGGACAATACTTCATGCTCAGTAGTAGTATAGTTCTTCTCTGCTGGTGTTAACTTCCTCCTAGAAAAACACAAGGGGTGGTCAACAAATCCTTCTCTAGGTTGTGATAAAAATACCCCAATCGCCATTCCAAAAGCATCAACATGCACATGGAATGACTTGTCCTAAGAAGGAAAGCGTAATATGGGTGTAATGATAAGCTTATCCTTCAATGTATCAAATGCCATATGTTGCGCCTCTCCCCAATGGAATGTACATCCGTGCTTCAACAATTCCTCTAGTGGCATGAAAATTTTGGAATACCCCTTAATAAATTTCCAGTAATACCCCATATGTCCAAGGAATCCACACACTACGATTTTTCTAGTAGGCTCCCCCAATCCCATAATAACGACAACTTTGGCAGGGTCCACTAGCAAAACTTCCTTACATATGATATGCCCCAAAAAGGTTCTAAATGGAGTAGCGAAGAGACATTTCTTGATGTTGAGGGATATGCACAACTATTGGAAACTCTCGAACATCAACTGCAAATTGTCACAATGATCCCTCACTAATCCATATACCATATGTTGTTGTAGGCTCACAGCACCCCTGGATGCAAATCAGGCTTCTAGGTTGATGTTCAGGCATCCAGTGTGATTGCACAACATGGAATATTTTCTCCAAGCGTGGGACTTGTAAATATGAGAAAAGATTCTCCAGATAAGGCTGGTTCCTATTTCTCTATTCAGATGCACACAAAAAATGCAGAGGGTTTGCTAAAACCTAATCTAACTTGCCAAGGAGACAGGGTAAGGAAATGCATAGAATAAAACCTAAACTACAAAGGTGATGCATCGAGGAATGTTAGACACTTGTTTTGCAAATTTAACACAGACCACATAGATGCAATACAAACACCATGCACAGGTAACCAAACTGTAATAAGAGATCAAAATGACAGCAATGAATACATGAGAGGGTCGAGAGTATATCACAACACATATATTATTGCTCACGAGTCGATACAGTACATTGCAGTGGCCAAGAGGCAAAAAAGACTGGCATTACAACCCATATGGGAGGTTTGAAAGCTCCACAAATTCTCTGGCAAGCGAGGGAATAAGGGAGGATGCAAAACAAAAATGTTCGACCCCTTAAAGGAGCTCCTCTTTACAATATATATCCAGAAATGAGAGAGGGAAGAGAAATGAAATCCAAAATCTGCCCCAGCCACTTCTTGGTAGCATTTAAAATCATCTCATTATGATAGAAGCGACGGATCCTAGCAAAATGGCGGGTTGTATAACAGGAGCGGCGAGCTGTCTGCTGCATTAAAGTTGGTTGTTAAAGCATTACTTCTGTCTATCACCACACGTCAGAGACGTTTTCTTAATTTTCTCCCTCCAAACTACACCAAAATATGAGATTGATCCCAGAATCATGTAGAGAATTTCAACAGCTTTCCGTTGATATAAAGAACATGTAAATTTGAGCTCTGGATCGAAAGATACGAAGGTCTAAAGATTTAGGGCACAAAACAGGCAAGAACAGGGTTTAAAATCTTTTCCCGCGCTCTGCCATCTGGACGACACGTGGCAGGCCCTGATTCGTTGAGTAATTCTCTCTCTCCACCTTTCCATGGGCTTTCCTTTGAAATTTCCTTGTGGGCCCTTAAACTTGGACACGTGGCACTGTTTCATTGGTTCGAATCAGTGCTCGAAAACTCGCCCCTTTGACTTTTTGGACCTTTTTCCTTGGCGACACGTGTCATGCTGTGATTTGTCCATGGGCCTGCTAGATTTTCACGTCCACCGCGTCTTTTTGTCCCAGATGTCCCAGTGCTTCGCGGGATAGAATCCTCCGATCCGCCCGAAATGGGCTTCCTCGTCCCTTTTCTGCCGGTGACACGTGGCGTGAACTGATTGGCTTTTGGCCCCTTAGGCTATCCACGTCCCGCGTGTCCCTTTGTCCCACTTGTCCTTGTGCTGAAGTTTCCTGTTTCAGCTGAACTGGCTGGTTCGCGTCCTTTGCGTCCATCTGTCCCAAATGTCCTAGTGGTGTCTGGGACAAATTCTTCCGGTTCGCCCGATTCGGCTGGTTCGCGTCCTCCGCGCACTCTTGTCCCGCTTTATCCCGGTAAAGGACTTGGACCAATTTTCTTTCTTTCGGCCGATTCGGGCATTTTGCATCCATTTGTCCCAGATGTCCCTTTTCTGTTTGGGCCGCCTGGAGGCTTTTCGGCCGATCTACGCCTTACACGTATAATTGTTCCAACTGTCCCAAAGGTGGCCTTGAGCAGGACTTAGCCAATTTTACGATTTTCTCCTGAATCAATCTACTTGCTTGGAACTAAAAAAACTCTGATGCACGTTATCAAATTAACTCTGGGGGTGAAATTTGGATAACAATTTGGTGACTTTTTGGGGTCACCTACCTGCTAGGTAGAAGATCAGTGGCCTTTTAGCGATCCATTGGGCATGGAGTCATAGGCAATAACCTAAAACCAACCTGATATCTGATCCCGAGCCCGATACCGTAACTCCTTCTCTGAGAGCACGCTGTACTGTAGAAAACCAACCTAGGAGCAACAAAACCTGTGCCAAAGCACTTAGGGAAATTGAAACCTAACTACAACAAGACAATGTGCATACGCACTTAGAGGAATTTAAATATAGGCTAATATTTACAAGGGTGAACCTTTTATTTTCAGTAGCAATGTTTGAGATAGATTCCATTTATTGGAATTTACAGTTCTTCATCGTCCAATGAGGCCAATTGGAAAGCATTTCTGCTCTTGCACTTCGTGACCATGTATGGGCCACTCCAAATGGCATCAAATTTTGAATGTCTTCCCGGTTTTGCTCTGTCCACATCCCATTTCAACACTAGATCTCCAACTTGAAAAGATCTATCTTTGGCCTTCCTATCAAAGGTCTTCTTGATCAAAGCTTGATCCTTTTCCATTGTTTGGGATGCCTGATTTCTGATCTCTTGCAGCTCCATCAACTCTGCATACCTCACCTCCATGGGCTCAAATTCAAGTAACTCTAGCTACTTCATGAGTTCCAATGTTGGCAACTCAAGTGACATGGGCAAGATTGCCTCTCTTCCATAGACAAGCCTGAATGGAGAGTTACCTGTGGATCTTTTGGGAGTGATCCTATCAACCCATAAGGCTGATTTCAGCTTGGTATGCCAAGACCTCTGATTCTCATCAAGAGTTATCCTAATGATCCTCAACAAGTTCTTGTTTGTAGACTCGGCCTGGCCATTACCCTGAGGGTAATAGTTCGATGAAGTGCTTAGGTAAATACCATTCTTGACAGCCCACTCAGTCACCTTAGATCCAATGAATGCTAATGCATTGTCAGAGATTATTGTAGCAGGTACACCAAATCTGGTTGTTATTCCCTCATAAAAGTCTAGGATGCTAGACTCATTTGCCTCTTTGAGTGCTACTGCTTTTGTCCATTTGGTGAAGTAGTCTGTGGCTGTCAAAATCCATTTATGCCCTTGGCTTGAATTGGGATTAATGACTCCAATGAAGTCCAAACCCCATTGCATGAATGGCTGGTCAACTGAGATTGGATGCAATGGAAGGGCAGCAAACTTCTCTTTTACTGTGAAGAATGCACAATTATTACACTTCTTGATCCATGCATAGCAATCTCTGAAGATTTTAGGCCAATAATGACCAGCCTTCATAATTTTTAGAGTTGTCACTCTTGGCACAAAATGGCCACCAGCTGGTCCACCATGAAACTCTTCCAATACCCTTTGAATCTGACCTGTGCTGATGCATCTCAGCAGCACTCCATTTACATCTTTCTTGAACAAAACTCCATCAACAATGGCATACGGGACAGCCTGTAATCTGAAGTGTCTCCTTTGGGTCTTGTTCATCTCTGAGGGGCATTGGCCTATACCAAGGAAGTGCATAATACCTTGGGTCCAGTAAGGAATGGGGGAAGCATTGTCTTCTTCATGATTGCCACTTGGCTCATGGTTGTCATGGACTGTCAAAATAGCCTCTTCTTCGTTGCATACTTCCTTTTGCTTCCCTAAAACTAGCTGCTCACACAGTCCTTTCCCTCTTACCATCTTGGTGATCTTGATCTCAATGACATACTCCATGACACGGGTGATCCAACCTACCCTTTTCTCATTCAAATCCTTGTTGAGGAGGAAGTCCTTAACTCCAGCATGTGAGACCAGCAACTGGACCTTGTTGTTTGAGACTAAATGCTTGAATTTCTTCAAGCTTCTGATTACTGCAAGTACATGCTTTTCAATAAAAGAGTACCTCACCTCGCAGTCATCTAGGCTCTGGCTAAAAAAGGCAATCAGCTGCTCATCATTATCTTTGTTCTGCTGTACCAGAATGGTAGAAATAGTGTCATCACCTCCAAATGCATAGAGGATGAAATCCTTGGAGAAGTCTGGGTTGATGAGAGTTGGTGCCTGAGAGATAGCTTCTTTGATTGCTTCGAAGCTCTCCTTGCCTTCTGTTGTCCACTTAAAAGCCATGCTCTTCTTTAACATTTTGGTGATGGGCTTAACAAGGGCTGCAAAATCTGGGATACACCTGCGGACAAAATTGATCCTTCCCAAGAAGCTTTGAAGAGCTTTCTTGTGACTTGGCAGTGGTAGTGCTCTTATGGCTTCAACCCTCTCTGGATCAATTGCCAGTCCCTCTTTGGAGACAATATGGCCTAAAAGTTTTCCTTCATGTGCAAGAAAGATGCACTTCTTGGGGTTCAAAGATACTCCAAACTTTCTACATCTCTGAAACACTTGCCTGAGGTGAAAGAGATGGTCTGTTGCATTTTTGGAGAATACAGTGATGTCATCAAGGTATATCAACACTATCTTGTTGATCAAGCCTTTGAATGCCATGTCCATTTCCCTTTGAAAGGTAGCACTAGCGTTGGACAGCCCAAATGGCATCTTCTTGTAAGCATAAGTTCCCCATTTGGTGGTGAAAGCTGTCTTGAACTAGTCATCTTCTTTCACCATCACCTGATTATACCTTGAGTAACCATCTAGGAGAGAGAATCTCTCTGAACCGGATACTACTTGCAATATTTTTTCCATTGAAGGAAGTGGGTAATGGTCTTTGAGAGATGCCCTATTGAGGTCTCGGAAGTCCACACACAACCTGATTTCTCCGCTCTTCTTCCTGACTGGAACCAAGTTAGCAACCCAGCTTGTGTGCTTGATTGGGAATATAATGCTTGCCTCTATTAGCTTATTTAGCTCTTTCTTCATTAGAGGCTCAATGTGAGGGTTAAGAGGTCTCTGCTTCTACCTGATGGGCTTAGCATCTGGATCCAACTCTATGGTATGTTGTGCCAAATTCGGGTTGAATCCTCTCAAGTCTTCATAGCTCCAAGCGAAGACATCTAGAAATTCTTGGCAAAGCTGTATGAAATCTGATTTCTCCTGCTCAGTGGCCACTTTACCAATTTGAAGTGTTTTTCCTTCCCCAACCGGAATTGGCTCTGAATCTTCTCTCTTGACCTGTATGTTAGCTTTTTCCTTACGGAACTGGTCGTTAGGGTTGAAGATAGACTTCAATGTTACTAAGCCTTTGGGAAGCTTGTTTGTCCACAGCTACACTACTTGATCCCCATACTGCTGCTCTAATCTGTCCTGATTTCTAGCTAAGAATTCAGCCTCTTCCTGTAGAAAATTGGTGATCTGTTGATCGTTCTCAAACACCTGCCAGCTTGTGTTATTATCTGGAACTGCTGGCCTCACAATCACATGGATATGTGGCTGTGTTTTTTCCCTTTTGATGTTGTCAACCACATCAAACATTGCTCCAACTACCACGAGCCTATCCGCGGCTTCATTTTTCTTCCTAGGTATGGACACAATGTTGAAAGCTTTGAAATCCTCAATGAGGTCCCATACCCTATTCTTGTAGCTGCTCAGCAAGTCGTTCTTCGTAGCATGTTGTCCTCTAACTTGGTTGACGATTAGCTCGCTATCCCCGAACACCTGCAAGTTATTTATCCCTTTTTTCCTAGCCCAATGAAGTCCATGAATCAAGGCCTCATATTCAGCTGTGTTGTTTGAACAAGAAAATTGGAAACAAAAAGCTAAATAATATTTGATGCCTTGAGGCGAAATAAGCATGGCTCCACCTCCTACACCTTGCCTACTCCTTGATCCGTCAAAAAACAGCTGCCATACCTCATTGTCATCATTATGGCTTGGCTTGGTGATGCTAGGAATAGGTTGATTTTCTTCATGTATACAATAGAATCCCAGCTCAGATTCTTCTACTTCTTGATAGGGATCAAAAGCATGTATCTTGTTTTCCCATTCATCAAGAGCATGTATCTTGGTGTCAGCCTCATCAATACTAGGGTGATCTTCTTGATCAAATGTGGAGCAATTGGCATTAACCTGACTTGGAGTGTAAGGCTCAATATGGAAGTTTGCAATAGGTTCAGACCTAATTGTAGCCTTAGTTCAATACCTTGTTCTAAACAACATGTGAGACCAATCAACAGACAAATACCCCCCAATCTTGGTTGTGAAGTCCCTTGACAAGCAAAGGGCAAAGAGTGGTGGAAGGTCTATGATTGATATATCTTGTAAGACAACAACATTTGGACATGCATGCAAGGTAAGAATCAAGTTTTTAATCACTCCAACTGTTGCTATTGCTGTCCCATCCAATTGCACTACCCCTTTAGATATTACTTCATATTGGAGACCCAACTGATCAGCTATTTACTTGGGCATCACTGAGCTACTTGCCCCGAAATCAATCATGCAATTGTGTACTAGTTTATCCCCAATTATTAATGAAACATAGAAAGGAGGGGGCTTCGACATTTTACCTTGTTGTGCTCCATGACTTCCTTCAAGCTGGGCAGCATTTGTAAGCACTTTGTCTTGCATCTGAACCCGCTGATTCAAAGTTGACCAGTCCTTCATGGCAGCTTGCAGTAGATCTCTTTGGCTTGGGATGGATAGGGATTCCCACATTGATATATTCACATTCATCTTCTTCATTTGATCAATGATGCTAAAGGGGAATGAATTTTCCTTTTGTTTTCCCTTGGTTTGCACATTCACCCCTTGCACGTGGGCAGCAACAGCTGGCATTTGAGTTGGCCTAGGGGTAAGGAAATGCATAGAATAAAACCTAAACTACAAAGGTGATGCATCGAGGAATGTTAGACACTCGTTTTGAAAATTTAACACAAACAACATAGATGCAATACAAACACCATGCACAGGTAACCAAACTGCAATAAGAGATCAAAATGACAACAATGAATACATGAGAGGGTCGAGAGTCAATCACAACACATATATTATTGCTCACGAGTCGATATAGTACATTGCAGTGGCCAAGAGGAAAAAAAGACTGGCATTACAACCCATATGGGAGGTTTGAAAGCTCCACAAATTCTCTGGCAAGTGAGGGAATAAGGGAGGATGCAAAAAAAAAAAATGTCCGACCCCTTAAAGGATCTCCTCTTTACAATATATATCCAGAAATGAGAGAGGGAAGAGAGAGGAAATCCAGAATCTACCCCAACCACTTCTTGGTAGCATTTAAAATCATCTCATTATGATAGAAGCGGCGGATCCTAGCAAAATAGCGGGCTGCCTAACAGGAGCGGCGAGTTGTCTGCTACATTAAAGTTGGTTGTTGAAGCATTACTTCTGTCTATCACCACGCGTCAGAGACGTTTTCTTAATTTTCTCCCTCCAAACTACACCAAAATACAAGATTGATCCTAGAATCATGTAGAGAATTTCAACAGCTTTCCGTTGATATAAATAACGTGCAAATCTGAGCTCTGGATCGAAAGATACGAAGGTCTGAAGATTTAGGGCACAAAACAGGCAAGAACAGGTTTTAAAATCTTTTCCCGCGCTCTGCCATCTAGACGACACGTGGCAGGCCTTGATTTGCTGAGTAATTCTCTCTCTCCACCTTTCTGCGGGCTTTCCTTTGAAATTTCCTTGTGGGCCCTTAAACTTGGACATGTGGCACTGTTTCATTGGTTCGGATCAGTGCTCGAAAACTCACCCTTTGACTTTTTGGACCTTTTTCCTTGGTGACACGTGTCATGCTGTGATTTGTCCACGGGCCTGCCAGATTTTCGCATCCACCGCGTCTTTTTGTCCCGGATGTCCCAGTGCTTTGTGGGATAGAATCCTCCGATCCGCCCGAAATGGGCTTCCTCGTCCCTTTTCTGCCGGTGACACATGGCGTGATCTGATTGGCTTTCGGCCCCTTCGGCTATCCGCGTCCCGTGCGTCCCTTTGTCCCACTTGTCCTTGTGCTGAAGTTTCCTGTTTCGGCCGAACCGGCTGGTTCGTGTCCTTTGCGTCCATGTGTCCCAAATGTCCCAGTGCTGTCTGGGACAAATTCTTCCGGTTCGCCCGATTCAGCCGGTTCGCGTCCTCCGCGCACTCTTGTCCCGCTTTATCCTGATAAAGGACTTGGACCAATTTTATTTCTTTTGGCTGATTCGGGCATTTCGCGTCCATTTGTCCCAGATGTCCCTTTTTTGTTTGGGCCACCTGGAGGCTTTTCGGCCGATCCGCGCCTTACGCGTATAATTGTTCCAACTATCCCAAAGGTGGCCTTGAGCAGGACTTAGTCAATTTTACGATTTTCTCCTGAATCAATCTACTTGCTTGGAACTAAAAAACTTTGATGCACGTTATCAAATTAACTCTAGGGGTGAAATTTGGATAACACCATCTAATCATCAAGGTAGGCCTGAAGGAATTTATGGATAAAATCATGAAATGCCTGCACTACAATGCGCGAAAACATAACAGGCACGTTGTTAAGTCCAAAAGACATGACCATGTAGGTAAAAATTCCCCATTTAGTGGTGAAAGTTGTCTTTTATTGGTGCTTCTTTGCAATTCTAACTTGATGATACCCTGAGAATCTATTCGTGAAGGAATAGATCTCGCGTGCTATTACTTCCTCTAAGATTTCTTCACTGAAAGGGGTGGGAAAGGGATCAATGACACATACCACATTCAAATGTATGTAATCAACACAGATCCTTATCCTCTAATCCTTTTTAATGTTAATAACCATGTGGCTTATCCATTTTGATTCCTTCATAGCCTTAATGATACCTGATGCGATCATAATTTCTATCTCTTCCTTTACTCAGATGTGCATATATGGATTCATTCTGAAATGTCTCTTCCAAATCATTCATGTTCCTTCCTTTAGCTTGATCCACATCTCTCCTAAAGAGTGGTGAACTCCCTTAATTTCATGGTACTCATGCGGAGATAAATCCTGAAACTCGTGCAATAGATCAATGATCTTTAAAACCTCCTTTGGTTCTATTTTTGAGCTAATAGTCCCCAATAGTGGCCTCCTTTGGTTCTGTTTTTGAGCCAATAGTCCCCAATAGTGGCCTCCTTTGGTTTTGTTTTTGGGCCAATGTTAACCTTCTTTGTCCTGACCGGTTCATGGTAGGCACGTGCTTTCTCATCAATATTATCTGTTACTTTGCGCGTACCCATAGTATGGTTAGCATTCAAGTTCTCCATTTCTTCACCATTGATCATGTAGACCAATTTTCCTTTCTCTCTCTCCATACATGTGTGCTCAAGATGCATCTCCTCTTATTCTTCCTCATCAAAATGCGCTTCTAAACTAGGTTCACCAAATAATTCCAGTATTCTATCCTCCGCCATGGTACTATCTCCCATTGTTAGGTGCTTAACAACCTACGACGGCTCATCCACCGATGGATTGGTGCTCCGATATTGAAAAGCTTGAAGGAGGTTAGCTATCAACTCCTGCCAATTTTTTATTCGACGGTGCATCTATGAGTGAATGTACCATGCGTGTGCATAGCCTTGTAAAGTGGAGTAAAACTTATGCACCCATAAAGAAGGTGGCAAGGCTTCCTCACCTTCCATTCGGGCCTTCTCACATGCTTGGACGTGAAACAAGGTGGGCTCCTTCCCATGATAATCTTATATGATAGTAGGTGCATTGCTCTGGGAAAACCTTACAGAGAATGTGATTCTCACTTCTTGTCAATCTAGAAGGCTATTGTGATGTGTCACCCACCAACATGCTATGGTTCCGAGCAAGGTATAATTGAGCATCCCCCTCCTCTTGACCTCACTTCTCCTCTGGGTCTCCATTTCTTGTAGGAAAACATCAAGGTTGGATCCTTTAGAATAACTTGGTAGCTTCTTTCCTCCTAGGCACTTGTTTGAGCGCACCTTTGCTACCCTTGTCATCGAGCCTCGTAACTACCTTCTAACCAACTCATATGTCTTGTACGCCTAATTATCACATGCCACGCTAGTTTTATCACTTATAGATTGAGCTTATTTCATCTTAATAACACCATCCTTAGTTGGTTGTACAACTTCAGGGTCCCAGATAGTGCACATGTAAATTCTATCTAGGTCCTCTTCTCCTAAAGGCTCAATATAGGGTGTTGACTTCCCATCGATCAAGGGGATGATTACCTATTATTCCTTGTTCTCAAAGCTTATGTACCCTTTATTGAAATACATGTCAACATTGTTCTTATAGCACCAGGGGTGCCCAAGTAACGTTGAAAAGTTGTTAGCCTCAGTAAACACTAAGACTTCGAAGTCCCGAGTGAATTTCACCCCTTGGATAGTGATAACAATATCCTTTAAAACACCAATGGGCATCGCCTTTATCTTGTTGGCCATATACAACACATTTGAAGTTGGATGTAATGGGTGCCTTCCCATTTGATTCTAGGCATATAGGGTGAGAATATTGAATTCCACACCCATGTCAATTAGAATTTTGCTTAGGAGTCATCCATCAAAAACTACATTTAGGTTAATCTCCTTATCGTAGTTGATTGTATGGGGGGGAGGTTTGAATGCAAAACCTACCTCTCACACTCTGCTCCAGTGCTTGGTATCTTATCCCTCAACCATTCTCCCAATAAAGTAATGATATTTTCTTTCCTCAATATTTTGCATACCTCCTTGACATCGTCTAGATCCTTTTGTGGAGCGTCAATGCTCTTCTTCTGCTCCAACTTTCAAGATTGCTCCTTCAGACATTGAATTTCCCCTTGAAGATTCTTGATTACATCCATGGTCTCTTGATAGACGTCCTTCTGATGGGTAGGGTTTGGAAACTTCCCATACACCACCTCTTCCCTCATAATCAACGATCTCTACCTTGGTATCTCCCTGGCGCACACATCCTCAACTCACATCATCACCAGTACATGTTCTAACTCTGCCTCACGTGCCACTCTTGGCATCCACTACGAGTTTGATTTCTTAAAGCTTACCATCTTAGTGCCTTTATCTTTCCAGTGTTGCAGGTTCATATGTTCAAGTAGATCTGGGCATTCCTCATAGTTGTGCTTCTTTCCACACCAAGAGCATTGTAGTAGGTCAAGACATTCGTGCTTATATTTCTACGTAGATCCACAGTTGTTACAAGTTCCACATGGGAAATCACTTCTTCCTCCTTCGAGGTTGTCATGACCACAAAATCCTCCTCATAAACTATTCCACATGCCCCTCCATCTACACACCCTTCATAGTGATGACCATCATCCTTGGAATTGTTTGCGAGGCTGGTTTGGCACACACCAATGTCCATGGCATCATGTATCTGGTCAATAAATATACAATCCTTGGTGTCATGAGTAGTAGAGGTGCAAATATTACAATAACAAGACACATTCTTACAGATCCCATGATGCATTAGTGGACACCTACTTGCTTCATGATCTCCGTGGAAAATCTCACAGTCCATTATCATGGTGCGTACCAATCTCCGAGGAAAAATTTCCATTGTATGCCCCTCTACCTCACAATCTGTGCACCATAGGCCACTGGGAATCTCACGTGTTGAGTTTGTAGTTATCTTCTCCAGCTGCTTTGTCATTACATCAATATGAGCTTCAAGAAAATGGCTAACATCAATATTCATGCTTCCAACAACCTCAGCATGTAGGGAGGCCTCTAAGGCGTCCCGTGGGTTCGTGAAGGTCTTGTGTGAAAGCGCCTCCTAAAATGTGTTATCAACCCTCCAAAAAACCAACGAGCATGTTAAGAAGGATGGATATCATAAGACAGTTTTGATAAGATATTTTTAAAATGTGCGTCATATTCCCACACACTTTTTGACATAGCTTTTTGATTCTCCTTTAGCACACTAATGCTCTTCTGTTCAAACTCGGGGATATGAAAATCAGATCAGAAGGCATTCTGCACCATGGTGTAATCTACCATTGTCTAGCGGGGGTCATATTTTTGGTACCAACTATCTGCGCATCCCTGTAACATTGTTACAAACTAACTTACTTTCCATTCTAGAGTAGTGATCCCCTTTGTGTGCCATAACTACTCACACTTGTGTACATGCTCTGCAACATCCTCAACACCTTTGTATTCTGGTAAGTGCAAAGACATTTTGAAAAATACTTGTTGAGGTGGTTAAGGCCCTTGTTCACTTGATCCAGAACCTTGATTTCCTCTGGTGTTACCTCTACTACCAGATCCACTAGATCCACCAGTGGTTGTCCCTCTTAATCCACCAGATCCACTAGGTCCACCAGGTCCACTAGTTCCTATTCCACCAGATCCACCTCCCATGGCTAGCAAGTGTCCTGAAGTGGTCATGCCTTGTGTCCCCACTATCACGCTGAATTACACGCCAATAGTCTGTGATATTGCACCACTACCAAATGTGTGTCTTGCGCCACTTCCAGGCGTGATATCCAAGGTTTGTGTACTCAAACTTTTCCTAAATGTCATTCTAAACAATATACCTCCAAACATAGGAAATGATTGTGCAGCCATAGATGTGCCGAATGAAAAGTTATACCTCCTAGGTGTTGATCGATCACTTCCACCAATACCAACTAAGTTAGCAATAATTATCTCTGGATTTGGAAAACTAAGCGCCATGGGTTAGTCACTAGGTAGATTTAGATGCGCGCCGATGGCTATCCTTTCTCCAAGTGACGAGCTCTCATCAAAAGCTGAAGGGATCTCTCTTCCCCGCTTGCCAAGATTGAGTAACATAGACTGCTCAGGCTCCACATCCTCTGCATGAACCTCAATTCCTTCCTGCAATGTATGCCTCCATAAATCCATCGCTCATGCAACTTCGTGTTGTCTAACTCCCTCTCACGAGCTTCATTATACTTGAGTTGTCTCTCTTCCCTCTCCTTTTCAACCGCAAATTCTGCCATCTTTCTCCACCCTAGCTTCTTTTCCTAGCAATCAGAAGAAGCTTAGCTAGCCATGGGAAATGCTTCCAAACTCAGTGTGATGATCAAGATCTTGATAGATAAAGGGATAACACACAAGAATGATCCTCTTGGTTCCCTCAAGAACTCAAACTCAACAATCTTTGGACAAGAATACATGGAAATCATGTACTCCAAGGTGTAACTTGTCAACACTCTACTCCACCAATGATCAAAAACACGTGTCCAAGTTAGATCAACTCATCCAGCCACTGATACTCATCTTGGGTCCATACACGAGGTCTATAGTACCAGCTCGATCTAGATGCATACGCTGAAATCCACTCATACAACTCTATTGGAAAACAACAAAAAAAGGTCTCATACAACTCATGATAAAATGCTCTTCTACCCATTTACGTGCATCAAACTCAGGTCCAGTACTAAATCTCTAAGTGAACTCATCCTATGTGCTTTTAAGCCATACTTCAACACTCTCCAAGGTCAAGCGATCTATCATCATGCACCATTCCCCCAACAACTTCAAAAAGAGGTCCCAACAACGGAACCAATATATAGTCATTTATTTACTCTTAACAACTTTACTAACCCGAAGCGCATCGGCCTATCACCCAGTGGGAACTGGGTGCTCACTTGAGGCACGCATAGACGACAAGCCCCTCCTTTACGTGATATTTATGAGAAGGTTCCGCCATTAATGGAGGATTATTTATAGAAACAGGAGTACATTCACTTATTTAAAGAGGTAGAAAATGCAACTAGCATAAATAACATTAGTGCATGACAAAAGCTAAAGAACATTGCAAGAAACATAATAAACTAGATTTGATCCATGATAAGTCAGATGAAATGATATTTTACACCGTTAAGAAAAATAAACAGAATGAACCCAAAGGTATATTGAATTAACATAGTTCAGGTAGCCACATTACAATCAAAAGGGTCATCTCAGACAATATATAATAAATAACATGGACTTAACTCCCGCATATCCTTCCCCATATGAGACCCTATTTATACCTTTCCCATTTTAACCCTTATTATAGATCCTAGTGCCATACAGATGTTTATGGCATCCCTATAAACCCTTAGCACTAATTTCTCTAAACCCTAACACTACTACAATATATTGTTTCTCTACTTCTTATTCTCTGTGTTCCCTCCTCTATCCTCTCCTCTATTATCCTCTCTGTATCTCTCTCCCGAGCATCTCTCTTTATAGGATCAACACCCACTACCATGCCTTCTCTCTTGGACATATCATGTGCAAAGTGTCAATGTATTCCTCCATTGGTGAATGCTTATCCCTTTGCAAACCCTCCACTCTCTGTAATGATGTCTTTTAGGAATATTCCCTTCATGGAATATCCATTTCTCGACCTCTAAGGTTCCAGGTTAGAAATTCAAAAAAATTAGAGCTTATTGATGGAGTTTTAACTATGATAGTTTGTTTTTCATGCACTATAACAAGTAATATGTAGGCCTTTTGATGGTTATTTAATTTTTATGGACTTTGTGTAAGGCACTATTTTTTCGATTTTTGGATTTGAAAATATTTAGAAAATAATTTGACTATAATGTTTTGTATTTTTGGTGATATATTTATGTTTTTTAGGTTTCTATATATTCAAATTATTTTGTATTTTCTAAATATTTGAATGTTTTTGTATTTTCTAGATCTTGGAATGTTTTTTTTATTTTCTAGATATTACTTGAATTTTTTTTTCTAGATATTTGAATGTTATGTATAAAAAATTGTCATCCAAAATTCACCCCCTCAGGGTAAATTTTGATAACATGCATCAGATCTTGGGGGCCAGGAAAAATCATGAAAATAGGCTAAGTCCTAAGTCCAAGCAGTTGGGACAGTTGGGACGTTGGGGCGCGAACCGGCCGAAAAGCCGCCAGGCAATCCGTTTCGGGAGGGCGGGAGAAATTTGTCCCAGGCAGTCCAGGATAGTTGGGAAAAAAGTATGCTGAGGACGCGAACCGACCGGTTCGGCCGAAACAGAGGATTTTCATCCGGGACAGTTGGGACAAAAGTATGCGGAGGACGCGAACCGGCCGGTTCGGCCGAAACAGAGGACTTTCGTCTGGGACATCTGGGCCAAAAGTACGCGGAAGATGTGAAAGGCCAGAAAAGCCAAGAGCGAATGGAATCTTGCCACATGTCTTCACCTCAAATAGGAACAGGGAAGCCCGAATCAGGCAGTTCGGAGATTTTTTTCCCAGACAGTTTGGGACATTCGGGCCAAAAGTACGCGTGGGACGCGGAGAGCCGAAAGAGCCATCGACAAATCAGAACGTGCCACGTGTCTTCATGGATCAGAGCGGCGGAGGAGAGGGTGATATTTTTACTTAATATTTTGCTGAGTTTCTGTTATCCCGTAAAATTGATAAGGGCAATTTTACCGATAACCATACGGAAAATTTTGTTTCTTTCCCTCGTTAGGGATCACTCGCATTCGAAACGTTGTAAAATCCCTTCCCGGGAAATATAGTTTTCGAACTTAGTCTTTTTGAGCCTTTTTTGGCTGGGCGCATGAAATATCCTTGTAACACTAGCTTTTGATGCACCCACTTAAAAGACTTTGGCGCATGGTTTTCAATGTCAACACAACTTTTCATGCGCCAAAGAATGTTTAACCTTCCCTGCGTGCGCCATAGGCGCATGCGCTTGTGTTCGTACAACTTTTGTTGCGCCACCTTATGGTGCGCCAAAGGGCGCACATAATCCCGTGTCGACAATATATTTGGTGCGCCAAGGGCGCGCTTTACCTCATGTTGGCAGATGCTTTGATGCGCCAAAGGGCGCATCCCTTCCCATGTCGACAACAAATCTCATGCGCCTTTGAAAAAGTGGTTGGCGCATTGATGACTAGTTTTTCTATATATATATATGGTTTGCGTGCCCAACATGTCATTTTCACTTCTTGTTACAAAGCACGTGATCATTCTAGAACTTTTCAGTCTCTGCTCCGTCATTTTCATCGCCCTGTGGACCCCGCTCTCCAAACTTTTGCTATATATCCAAGGTGAGAGGTGTTATTTCTCTCTTCTCCGTTTTGTGCTTTCAGTTCCTTGAGTGTTCTTGGTTTGTGTTCTTGCTGGCTTGGGTGGCCGGTTTATATAAATGAGATTGGCCTAGCCTCCTCCAGCTAGCTGTCTGCCCCCCATGCTGTCCTATCTCATCTTTCTTCATATCTGTTGGAGAAGGTCCCTTCCCTCCCTCTTTCCAGATTTGCATGGTTATAAGAGTGTTGGTTTTGAAAAGCTTGGTTTGCCCACTGATCTTTTTATGAAACCTTATATGTCCAAGCAACCTTTGAAATGGAGGAAAGAAAGCCCCTTTAAGAGTTTGAGCTATGAGTTTTAGTTCTCCTTGGCACGTCTGGTGTGCCTTGTTACACTAAAAATACTCGCGCCCCCTTTGGCGCATTTGACCCGACCTGTAACATGATCTAAACCCGCGCCAATGGCGCACCCATTTGTCATGCTGCATCTAGAACTCATGCGCCCACAAGGCGCGCCCTTCTCTGCATGCTACAAGTGTTGATCCCATTAAGCCCCCCTTAAAAGCCTTTGGCGCATCCATTTATCGATGTTACAACAACCGTTTCCATGTTGCCAAAGGGGCCAACCAGCTTCCATGCAACACAAGTCTTATTCCGCGCCAGTATAAAGCTATAAAGGCGCGGGCGCACCCCCGATTGCAGTAGTCATGATGTTTTGTAAACCCTTTTGGCGCACGAAAAATCCATGTTACACGATCCATCCATGCGCCAAAGGGCACACCGAATCCCAAAGTAACACACAATTTTCATGCGCCCTTGCTATAAAATGCAATCTGCTACATCCATGCGCCATGCGCCTTTGGCGCCAGTATAAATTCTGCAATAGCTCTTTTTCTGTGCGCCTTATCCATTTAGCCCTGTAAGCATGCAATTTTCATGCCACCCTGCGCCCTAAGCCTTAAAATCTCTAACTCTTTCTTCTGCTAGCATTCCAATGAAAGATCAAATGACTAATTCAACCTTTTGTGGATTGGGTCTCACTTCTATCTCCATGCAGATCAGCAACTGAGTTCGAAAGAACACATGTATACGTCAAGCAAGAAATCCACCATATCAAAAGGAAAGGCGAAGCTGACAGAGGAAGAGATGAAATATAAATATCAGAGGGTCAGGATGCCCGAATCATAGGCTGAGTGTAGTATGGATGTCAAAGACTCAGAATTGGGTCACATTGACATGGAGGAATTCTGGGTTAGGACTTAGAAAGTTACAAGAATTCCATGGATGGACAAGTTAATAGGCAGTGCCCTGCACTTCACTGGAGGAATCCCCATCAGCGCTGTCAACAACGAATTCATGATGGTGATTGCATAATGTTACAACAAAGACGCAAGATGTGTCGAAAATAGCAAGGGTAAGGGTAGTCATAAACCTCACCTGCCTGTCATTTTTGAAATAATTCTCGGCATCCCTCACCACCGGAACTTCGTGGCTATTAGCCAAGAAGAATGCATCAAGGCCTGGGAAGACAACGAAGACCAGTGCATGCAGTTGATGAATGAGGTCTACCTGAAAGAACAAGAAGGTGGTGACCCAGTGGCCACAGACTCATCCACCGAAGTGATTTCTCAGAGGAGCTCAGCGATACTATCACCTTCCTGAGCAGAGTCTTCGGGCTTTCTAGATGCCCATTATTTCCATAAATGGATGCTGCGGTACTTGGAGATAATGAATAAAAATTTACCCGAGTAGCGCTTTTGTTGGGGTGAAATAATAAGCAACACCATCTCTGAGTAGCTACAACGGTTCACCACAATAGGAGTGTTCCATATGAATTCCTATGTAGTCTACGCTGCAGCGTCGGCAGAGGGATTATCCGGGGCTGAATCGAAGTGGAGTATGGCCTCAGGCCAAGATATTTGATTACTACCCAGAGCTGAGGCTGGAGAATAACATCCAACATTTCACCAAAAGTTAACGATGCATTCTTCTATCATGTCATCTGCCTACTGAGGCCGAAACATGACTCATAGCCGGACGACCAAAAACATAGTGGCAGTCACTGTGGAGAAATGGGGGGCCCTGTTCACACCAATTTCCCACATGTTCACCTATCTGAGGGCTGCCAACTTTTTGGGAGAGCCAACCAGGCTACCAAGGTATGCTGGGCCTAAGCTGATTCTACTAGAACTGTCAAGGCAGCTGGTCACATACCATGAGAAGTGCCTCAAGAGAAATAAGGGTGGAACTCCTTTCCCCCTCAAAGTGGGCCGATACACATGCTCCACCCACCATAAAGCAAAGGAAATGTTCACAGAGCTGGAGCTACTCAACTTGAAGCATGACTTCCCAGCCAGGCCTACCTTCAACCCAAGAAGCTACCTGCCAAAAGCGAAGCTCGATCCGATCCATGTCCCTCAAATTGAGGATATTTACATTGACGTTCATCCATGAGGTGGAACTTAGAAGAAAGGATCACTCTCGCGTAGCATTGGCGGAAATCATCCAATACAGAGTGGCCATTGTCCCCGAAGGCTTCCAGACTACGGAAGATGAAGTAGATACGGTGTATAATGACACAGATGGGGACAATTGACCCTTCCAGGCCATTGACAGGAAGCAAGGCTCCTCAAACAATTGAGGAGAGGGTTAAAGAGACTATGCGGAGAATAGAGCATTGGTGCCGCATAAACGGACTAATCTACCTAGGGGTAGATTTCACAACTTCCTCGTTGGGCAATGCCCCTCCAAGGTCCAAAAAGTAGTTAGAAAGGCAAATTTGCAGAAGGTGAAACTAGCACCATTCAGGAAGAAACCCCTGAAAGTCCTCCTTCCCTCAGAGCCAGAATAGGTTATAACTCTGGATTCACCGGAGAAAGAATTGCAGCAGAGGATAGTCCTATACGCCCATCCACTTTGGATGTCGGCGTCGCTACAACTTCAGAGGTCCCTTCTATCCCTTCTTCTTCTCTTCCTTCCCCTCCTCGAGTGACTCAGACGACCACCCCCTTTGGTCGTGTCCTCTGCCCCTTCTTCTACCCTTTCCCCTGCTTCTTCATCTATCTTCTCCTCCCTCACTGATCTTGTCCTTCCTCTATTTCTTCCCTCATCTCTGAGCTCCCTTCCCTTCCTATGTCTTCTGTAGCTGCGGTTTCCCTTCCTCTCGTGGGCACTTCTTCGGCTATTCTTCTCAATGCCACCTGCCACGTGTCTCCACGTTTTTCCCCTCCTCTACCGTTAGCTGCCTCCCTCTTCTGTCTCTGGTCCTTCTTTTATAGGACCAGCTTGGATCTCTCAGCAGCTGATCCAACAAAAGAGGAAAGTCCCCATCGCTCTGATGGACTTTTCGGTCATTCCAGCTAAAGGGGCAAAGAAACAGAAGCCGGTTACACGTTTCTCGAAGAGTCACTGCAGGTGAGAGAGATCATGGAAATTACGTACCCCGACCCCCTCAAAGATAAAGAAGGATCTATCTCCGACAGATTTCACCGTGACCCAAGTCAGAATGGGGACATCCTCTGAAAGTCTCCAGGGGGAAGCTCTTTCCGCAGTTGATGCACTCTGTAAAAAGCTTCAGGAAACAAAAGAGGAGAAAAGGCTACTGAAGGAGCAGAACAAATACCTACTTTAAGCCTTACAGAAGATGGGAAGTGAACCTCCCACAACTGCCATCGAGGACTCCTGAGCTGCTCAGTCAGGAGAAGATCAATGAGTATTCAAAGATCGGCGAGCAAGGTATGGCTGTCTTCTGCTTGGAGGAGCCAAATCCTCAAGGATAGTGAAAGAGTAATCGCTGAGTATACCAGTTTATACCTAAACATCGAAAAGGCGAATAAGGAACTCCAAGCATTAGTGAGTCTGATATCAGAAGAGTTAGAGCATGCTAGACTCCAACACGAGACCTTCCAGCAAATGTTTGACTGTTCAGTCGAAGATCTGGTCAAGTTCGGAGTATTCGGCCATCCAAGGGCCCTCAACAAAACTATGTCCACTCTGGACTATCGGATAGATCAGCTAGAATTCGTTATGGAAAAGATAGACAAGGTAAAGGAAGAGGCCCTGGACGCAATGCATCAAATGGAGCGAAGTTGTCTCTCGCCATGACTCCAGGGTTGCTCACATCCTTCCCTTACCTTGAGATCAGCCGATGACACTATTCGGATCTTCAAGGAGATAGCTTCTCAAGGGACAGGGCCAGAGATCACGTTCGACACTGAATCTATCAACAACCTACTGTCCTGTAGGGACTTCATCGGGTTCCTTATCGAGGAGGGGAAAGATTATTCCAAACTCCCAAAAAAGCTCATAGAGCGAACGGGAGACTTGCGAAGCAATCAGTGAACGGCACAAGGATCCATCACAAGATCAATTTGGGCCGATGATTAGCAAGTTTTTGGAATACCGTGCTTAGTTCCACATATCATCTTGTGAGCAGTATCAGAAACAGGCAACCCCTTTTCGGCCACAGGATGATGATGATGAGTAGCTTCTTCTTCTTCTTCTTCTTCTCTCTCTCTATTCTCTGACTTTCTTTTTGAAATGTCTAAAATGTGTTGATACAAATGATGACATCATCCATGTTGCATCATGGGATGATGTCATCCACCAAGTTGTCAAAAGTCAACATGATTTTTAGATATTTTGTAAATATATTTGTAAATAAGTGGTTAGCTCCTTTTTTTGCCTTTCCTCTCTCCTCATCTTCTATAAATACTGGGAATACTTGTTGTATTCAGTGTGAACATTTTTTAGATAGAAAATAGAAGTGAGGAGAGAAAGACTTTGAGCTTTCTTGTAACAGAAGAGAACAATAATACAATTATTTAGACTTTGTCCTCAATAACTATGTTATACATTAGATCTTTCTTACGTTAGATCTATATGTGTTTAATTTGTTGGATTCATATCTACTTTTCTGTCAATTGCTAATCAGTATTGCTTTGTTTATTTATGCAAGTAGGTTTGGCTTTGTTTACTACCAAACTAAAAACATAAATCTTCTGACCTTTCTCCTTTGGAATTCATTTCTTTTCTCCCTTCGGATCTGTTCTTTCTCTTCTCCCTCTTTCATTCCTTTCTTTTCACAGCCTGAAACACTCTACTGGGATGAGATCCCAACCCTCGAAGGCAGAATCTGTGAGACTTGCATAGGTTCCTGCTAGTAGAAATAGCAATAAACCAGTTTCGCTTTGCTGATCTCAAAGAGGGGGCTAAGCCCTGCACACTGTTGCGCTATGTCTATCCATAGATCTGTCCACAGCGACAGATTTTTGGACCAAGACAGCCATGGGGATGCGTGGGACGACGAAAGGGCGACACTGGCTGAAGGTAAAAACAAAGATTGACTAACTGCTGTGCAGATAAGGCTGGGACATCTAGGCCGTGAGGACGCGAAGGACGCGAACCACCTGATCGGCTGGCACACGTGGAACTTTCATCTGAGGATAGTTGGGACAGAAGTATGTGGTGAAACACGGAAAGCCCAGAATAATCCGACTAGCCAATGAAAGCCTGCCACGTGTCACTTCGCCTGATAAAAGCGAAATAATGTGCATTGGTCCATGTCGGGAGGATCGGATGAATCATAGGCACTCAAATAGTCCTTGGGACATCCGAGCCAGAAGTAGGATGGCGGACGCAGGGAGCCAAAGAAATGCCATCGACGAATCGAAACATGCCACGTGTCTTCATGGATCGGAGTGGCGGAGAAAAGAGTGAGTTTTTTACTTAATGTTTTGCCGAGTGAACCAAAGGTGAAGTTTGGAGTGTTGGCCCGAGCCAATAAAAAGAGGACGCGTGTCCTAAGGAGAAGGGGAGTGAAGGAGCTCGAGGAGGACTTGGAGATTTGGAAAAACTTGTTCAGCCAAAAACTAAAAAGCAAAGGTCTTCCTCGGAACCCCTGTCAATTTAATCAGATGCATGCCGACTTAGTCCCAGGTGATGGGGCGCGGGGGAAAATGGCAAGATTTTCCAAAGAGTTAAAATGGTCAAAATTTCAAGGAGAAGCCCGTGAAAAGGTGGAGGAGAGAGAATACCTCAGGGAACCAGCACCTGACACGTGGCATCCGACCGACGAAGCACAAAAATTTTTCAAAAAAATTTGCAAAATGCACATAGGTCAAAATTTAAATTTTTATTGCCCAACATCCGTTTTGCCGTAAAAACTATCAGACCTCCAGATCTCTAAATCCAGAGCTCAAAATTGACACCTTCTTCAAATCATTGAGAAAAGCTTATGACACATTATCTTTATGAATTTCATGGGAAAATTGATGATACATTTCTAGTGTATTAGTTTGACAGAAGTTATGATAGCATTCCCTAACGGCTCTGGTACGTGTCCATCTGTCAGTTGATTGCTCCCTCTTAGCTTGACTCAAATTTAATGCATGATGGGTCACATCTCTTTTTATTTTAAGATTATTGTGTGTTACTAAATAAATAAATTGGGGCCCTTATATATTTTATAAGGTCCCCTAATGCCGTTTCAATTGCCATTTACAGTCCATGAGGAATGGAGCTATTAAAGTGATATGTTGCTAGCTCATTCATCTCCTCTCATTGGCTTTTCCACATGCAATGTAAAAGCCAGATTCTCCTCATTTCTTGAAAATTCTCAACATTTTATAAAAAAATGCAATAATGTGCTTCATCTAATCATGTTTTTCAGCTTGATGATTCTTGGTTAGATTTTTGGCCCCTTTTTGTAGTTTAGTTTACAGGTGTTCATTTTTAACTCTGCTCTGAGGTGTGTATACTTGATATTAGTAGTGATCACTTCAAAGACATTAATAATGCAAGCTTATGAGAGATTAGCTATGTCAGTATTTTGCTAAGCCATAAATGAGATAGTGGATTTAGGTGTAAGTGTATCATTTGGGTTAGAAGTGTATATCAATTATCATTATTGTGAATGTGTTATGTTGCAATATTTGGTGTTGATGTCTAGATGTGTAATCACCAAAGCACTTGATTATCACCAATCCTTTTAGTGCATCACCATCTCTAGTTTCATTTTCACTTTCAACAAACTTGTCTAATCCTTGTCTCCTTGCATTTTAGAGTTGTAATTAGGTTCTGATACCCCTAAGAAAATATCGGTGCAAATATACTTTCTTGATTATCTGAGGAGTTGTGGGGAATTGAAGTATTTATGTAGATTGAAGTAATTCTTGTGCTCATTTTGACAAGTCCGACTCATGGAGAGAGGTTTCCATGTTGTGCAATCACATTGGATGCCTAAGACATTCATTTAGAACCTTGATTCCCAATGGACAGGGGTGCACCTGAAGTTGCACTAATAGTTTTGGCAACACCCTTTTTACCCTACAGGTCTCATTTTTATCTGCAGCCCCCTTGATGTGACCTTTGCTTTAATCCTGTATAATTGCTTGAGGGGCCTCTATGATATATGCATATCTGGCGACTTCATTAAATTATAGAATCAACTGGTTTAAGCAGTGCTGGCCTGAAAACTCATTATAATTAATTAACTTTCAAGGTCATGAATTATGCAGAATACTATAATAGCTGTTTTATATACATGTAATTATCTCCAAGATATACTTTAGGCAACCCAATGAAATAGGATTCACTTAGGTCTCCAACTCCACCAAATAGATACTCTATAGAAAGATCCTGGGACCTGTGTAGACACTAACATTTACAGTCAACACGGGTTTTATTACCAATCATGATTGTGCACAAAATTATACCCCTACTTGAGTTTACAGGCACCTTGCCCACTAGACCTTAGTGCACAACATCCAATTCCTAGTGCAGCCTTGAAGAACATTCTGTACTTCACTTGAGAAAATTTGATCTACTTCTGGTGATTATTTTTCTCTTATTTTTTACCTTTGTGTCACGTCACATGAGGCCTCTATGATATTTAAGTGGCTTTTGATTTTCTTCACATCTTCAGTGTCAAGTATAAAACCATTGCATTAGGGTCAGAGCCTTGTAGCTGGTTCTATCGGTCAAATTGGAATCAACTATCTATAGCACTTCATTAGACCCTTTGGAGAAAAGGGAGACTTAACTTGTCTGATTTATGGAGTCAGCTGACATTATTATTATTTTATGAGAGCTTTTATATGTTTAGGTCAACCGATTCCCACCACTTAAGGTTTGAAAAGACTAAATGGGAGATGAACTCCAGTGGCAGTATAGGCCAAGGTATAATATAGGTGCTTTTCTCATACTATCTCAATAGCTCTAAATTCTGATCTACCATATAATGAACTAAGGATCCATGGGAGGAATAATTGTTGCATATTGCTTATAGCATAGCCATAAGAGGCTGAATAATTGTAATTTATTTCATCAAAATGCAGGGGTTAGAACTTGCCCCTAGAATTATCTTAGCCCACTTTTTGTGTGGAAATATAGAGAGCCCAAACACTAGTACAAGGGACCTAGTTTGGCATGCATAACAATCCCAATCACTAGTAGAACTACATGGAGTTTGAAATGTAGCTGCAACACTTGGTGAATCATCCATACGGGGTGCCCCAAAAAAGCTTCAGGCCGGATCAAGAATTTACATTTATTGTTTCATCTAATGGATGATTGAGCTGTGTTACTGTCAAGAGGTAGTTAGGCCAAGGTTATTAGACCTTCTTAGGTACCCCATGCTGTGCCTAATATGGCAGTTTGATACCAACCACTGAAGTCCATTCTAATCTAGTTGGAAATAAGAGTGACACAGAGGCCTCCTGACATTGAGATCATTACAGCCCTACCAATTTTATACATGTCCAAAATCATACAAATAAGGCATTGATGCCAACACAAAACAACATTGCCCACCAGTATGATTGGTGGTTTCAACCCAATAGATCCAACCATGCAACAAAATATTTCTCCATGTTCTTCAGACTTTGTTCTTATTCTAGATCACCCATCGACATTAATGATGACAACTACTGGTGTGGAGGGTGAGGGAAGCTCAAGTGAAACATTTTACAACAAGATCCACATTCCAATTGCTTACATCAGCTTCCTTAGAGTGATTTCTATGTTTTTATGTATATATATGGCTTATCTAAAACATCATTTAACACATGAATCTAGCAGTTTAGTCAATGTATTATCAACCATCACATTGATTAATTTCAATTAGGAGTTGATTAATTTTGGTGAAGAAAATCTTTGATAGAATCCTTAACCTAATCTAGGATCTTCCATAAACTTCCACATAGTGGTTAGGCAAACAAAATCCGGTTGTATTTTCACAAGGGCAGCCTAATGAACAACCCCTAAGGCACAACTCAAGTACTAGTTGGTTTGTGTGCACATTTTTGCGTATGTGTGATCATGGATGTTTTTTAAGGCTTTGCACAGGCATAATGGTTGTTATCCCTTCATAACCATATCAGTACCACTTGATGAGGATGACAGAAGACAAATGTTACTCCATATCAATGTGGGACACTCCCTATCTATCTCAGGCCAATGAGATTTGTCTTTAATGTTGCCATTTAGGACTGGCCAACTTCTTATCAACATAGTTCAGATGCAAGACAAAGTCCTCCTACATTTCCGCTACATCACCAGCCTATAGGGATACTCCTGGAAGCCAACAATTTCTAGATGTTGAATCTCAATCCCTTCTCACCTATTCATTGACTCATTAGAAGATCAGCTAGTGGATAGTCTATCAGGTTAGAGTATGTGACCAGTAGCTTGGAAATATCCTAAACCAATAGGTAGATCAACTAGAGCACCAATGTTATAGATGGCCTAGATATCTATTGATGATGTTAGTGTTTCTAGATGGGACAACAATAGCAGATGAGTTTTACTGATCTATCTACATGAGTCTTACCTTGCATGCATGTCCCTTATGTTTTTGTTAATGAATAGAAGATGTAATCGGTACCATAGACCTTCCACAACTATGATGATGCCCTATGCATGTCATGTTTCTTCACAGCCAATGAATTATATGAAAATAATCTGCTGATTGGTTACTCTTTCTCTTCAGAATGTAAAAATGGAACTAAGGCTACAATTAGGTTGCATCCTTAGTTGCAAACTTGCACATTGAGCCTTACACTCCAAGTTTCATTAATGCCTATTGCTTCAGCATTTGAATGTAAAAGAATGATGTTTCAAGTTATTGCATAAAGCATAGCACACTAAGGATGCAAGCATCAAGGTTCTAAATGATGTCTTAGGCATCCAGTGTGATTGCACAGCATGGAAACCTGCTCTCCAAGTGTGGGATCCTTACCAAGAACTGAGAGAGGAATCTCTAGATTAAGAGGTCTATGGCATACACGAAGAAACTCAGCTCTGATTCCTAGCATCTACCATTTAGCACAAACTACAGAGGTGACAGATGAGGTAATCCTAGCTCTAAATTGCAAGGAGACAGGGAGTAGACAAGGTGCAAAAAATTGAAACTAACTAAAGATGGTGATGCACCAAAAGGAATGGTGAAGTATTTTTGTCATGCAAATAGACACAAACCAAAGATTACATGCATAAAATATACACAGGCTGAATAAGATATAATTTAGGATCTGCAAGGGATGCATTGGCAAATCAAGAAGAAAACAAAGAACTTGAAACTCATTGGGGACAAAGCTTGCATTGATTATAAATCAATGTCAAGGGGACACCATGCTACCATTACATGATCTACTCAGAGAGGTACAAGAACAGGCTGTTACAACTCATGGAAGATTTTAGAGGTCTGATTCTTGGCATCAAATCACATTACTAGAGGTGAAGAGAATCAAGTCTGCTAACAGGCTTGCAGCAGTAGGGGCAGACTTTGACATTCTGGAAAGCATTCAACAAGACAAGGTACAGCCAAACATCCACGTGATTGTGAGGCCTTCAGCACCGGATAACAATGTCAGTTGGAAAGTGTTTGAGAATGACCAGTAAATCATCCATTTCTTGTAAGAAGAAGCTGAGTTCTCAGCCAAGAATCAATAAAAATTTTAACAGCAGTATGGTGACCAGGTAGTACAGCTAAGAACCAACAAGCTACCCAAGGGACTTATCACCTTGGAGTCCATTTTTAATCCCAATGACCAGTTTAGAAAGGAGAAAGCAAACATTCAGGTCAAGAGAGAGGATTCATTATCCATCTTGGTAGAAGAGAACAAACCATTGCAAATTGGAAGAATGACAACTGAACAAGAAAAGTATGAGTTCATACAGCTGTGTTAAGAGTTCTCTGACGTGTTTGCTTGGAGCTATGAAGACTTGAAAGGTTTCAATCCCAACTTAGCTCAACATACCATTGAATTGGATCAAAGTACTAAGCCTATTAGGTAGAAACAAAGACCAGTCAATCCACACATGGAGCCTCTCATGAGGAAGGAATTGGACAAGCTGATTGAATCAAGGATCATATTCCTAATCAAGCATTCTAGTTGGGTTGCCAACTTAGTTCCAGTTAGAAAGAAGAGTGGAGAGATCAGACTGTGTGTTGAATTCAGAGACTTGAATAGAGCCTCTCTCAAGGACCATTACCCACTCCCTTCCATGGAGCAAATATTGCAGGTTGTAGCTGGTTCAGAAAGATTCTCATTGCTTGATGGCTACTCAGGCTACAATCAGATTATGGTGAAGGAGGAAGACCAGTTCAAGATAGCCTTCACAACCAAATGGGGAACTTTTGCATACAAGAAAACACCATTTGGGCTATCCAACGCTGGTGCTACCTTCCAAAGGGCAATGGACATGGCATTCAAAGGTTTGATTAACAATGTGGTGCTGATCTACCTTGATGATATCACTATTTTTTCCAAAAATGCAGCAGACCACCTCTCTCATTTGAGGCAAGTCTTCACAAGGTGCAGGAGATTTGGAGTGTCTTTGAATCCTAAGAAGTGCATCTTTCTTACACATGAAGGAAAGCTTCTTGGCCATATTGTCTCCAAGGAAGGATTAGCAATTGATCCAGAGAGGGTTGAAGCCATAAGAGCACTACCATTGCCAAGCCACAAGAAAGCCCTTCAGAGTTTCTTGGGAAGGATAAAATTTGTTCAGAGGTTTGTCCCAAATTTTACAGCCCTTATCGAGCCTTTCACCAAAATTTTGAAGAAGAGCATAGCTTTCAAGTGGACAGCAAAAGGCAAGCAGAGTTTTGAAGCAATCAAAGAAGCCATCTCCTCAAGCACCAACTGTCATCAACCCGAACTTCTCTAAGGATTTCATCCTCTATGCATTTGTAGGTAATGACACTATTTCTGCCATTTTAGTACAACAGAACAAGGGATAATGATGAGCAGCCAATTTCCTTCTTCAGCCAGATCCTAGATGACTATGAGGTGAGGTACTCTTTTATTGAGAAGCATGTACTTGCAATAATCAGAAGCTTGAAGAAAGTCAAGCATTTAGTCTCAAACAACAAGGTCCAGTTGCTGGTCTCACATGCTGGAGTCAAGGACATCCTCCTCAAAAAGGATTTGAATGAGAAAATGGCAGGTTGGGTCACCCATGTCATGGAGTATGACATTGAGATCAAGATCACCAAGCTGGTAACAGGGAAAGGATTGTGTGAACAACTAGTTTTGGGGAAGCAAAAAGAAGTATGCAGTGAAGAAGAGGTTGTTTTGACAGTCTAGGACAACCATAATTCCAAGTGGCAATCAAGAAGAAGACAATGCTACCCCCACTCCTTGCTGGACCCAAGGCATTATACACTTCCTAGGTATAGGCCTATGCCCTCCAGAGATGAACAAGACCCAAAGGAGGCACTTTAGATTGCAGGCTGTTCCGTATGCCATTGTTGATGGAATTTTGTTCAAGAAAGATGTGAATGGAGTGTTGCTAAGATGCATTAGCACAAATCAGATTCAAAGGGTGTTGGAAGAGTTCCATGGTGGACTAGCTGTTGGTCATTTTGCACCAAGAGTGACAGCTCTAAAAATCATGAAGGCTGGTTATTATTGGCCTAAAATCTTCAGTGATTGCTATGCATGGATCAAGAGCTGTAAGAATTGTGCATTCTTCACAGGGAAAGAGAGACTTGCTGCCCTTCCATTGCATCCAATCTCAGTTGACCAGCCATTCATGCAATGGGGTTTGGACTTCATTAGATTCATTAATCCCAATTCAAGCCAAGGGCACAAATGGATTTTGACAGCCACAAACTACTTCACCAAATGGACAGAAGCAGTAGCACTCAAAGAGGCAAATGAGTCTAGCATCTTAGACTTTTATGAAGGAATAACGACTAGATTCGATGTACCTGCTACAATAATCTCTGATAATGCATTGGCATTCATTGGATCCAGGGTGACTGAGTGGGCTGTCAAGAACGGTATTTACCTAAGCACTTCATTGAACTATTACCCTCAGGGCAATGGTTAGGCCGAGTCTACAAACAAGAACTTGTTGAGGATCATTAGGAGGACTCTTGATGAGAACCAGAGGTCTTGGCATACCAAACTGAAATCAGCCTTATGGGCTGATAGGATAACTCCCAAGAGATCCACAGGTAACTCTCCATTTAAGCTTGTCTATGGAAGAGAAGCAATCTTGCCCATGTCACTTGAGTTGCCAGCATTGGAACTCATGAAGTAGCTGGAGTTGCTAGAGTTTGAGCCCATGGAGGTGAGATATGCAGAGTTGATGGAGCTGTAGGAGGTCAGAAATCAGGCATCCCAAGCAATGGAAAAGAATCAAGATTTGATCAAAAAGATCTTTGATAGGAAGGCCAAGGATAGATCTTTTCAGGTTGGAGATCTAGTGTTGAAATGTGATGTGGATAGAGCAAAACCGGGAAGGCATTCAAAATTTGATGCCATTTGGAGTGGCCCATACATGGTCACGAAGTGCAAGAACAACAATGATTTCTAATTGGCCTCATTAGATGGTGAAGAACTGCAGATTCCAGTCAATGGAATCTATCTCAAGCGTTGCTTCTAGAGGGAAATTTACCACCTTGTAAATATTAGATTAGATTTTCATTCCTCCAAGTGCTTGTGCACATTTGTTTGCTGTAGGTTAGTTTCATCTTCCCTAAGTGCTTGTTATCCAAATTCACCCCCAAGGTTGAATTGATAACATACATCAGAATTCTCAAGTCCCAGGCAAATTTATTGATCCAGCACAAAAAAATCATGTTTCCAGGGTCCCCTCATATTTATCCTAACTCTCCTGTCCAGGTTGAAAAGAGCAAGTTCTGAGAAAAGGTGAAAAAGCTGCAAAAACAAGCTTGGGCCAGAAAGAATTGTGAAAATTGGCTAAGTCCTAGTCCTCGCAACAGTAGGGACGTGAGGGACATCGAGACGCGGATCGGCCGAAAAGCCTCCAGGCGGCCCGCGAAGCAAAGGGACATCTGGGACAGAAGGACGCGCAGGGCGCGAGAAGCCGATCGGGCCGAAGGAGGAAGCAAAATTGACTAATTGCTGAGTGAAACAGTTTGGGACATTCGGGCAAGAAGTACGCAGCAGACGCGAACCGGCCGAACTAGGTGAATCAGAAGAATTTGTCCCAGACAGTCTGGGAGCAAGTGGGACAAAGGTACGCGAAGGACGCGAACCGGCTGGTTCGGCCGGAACGGGGAACTTTCACACTGGGACATCTAGGCCGTGAGTGCGCGGAGGATGCGAACCGGTCCGGTTCACCGAAGCAGAGAAATTTCGTACTGGGACAGTTGGGACAAAGGGACGCGTGGGACGCGGATAGCCGAAAAAGCCGAGAGCCAATCAGATTGCGCCACGTGTCATCGGCAGATAAGGGACAAGGAAGCCCATTTCGGGCGGATCAGAGGATTCTGTCCCAAACAGCACTGGGACATCCGGGACAAAAAGACGCGAAGGGCGCACGAAAAGCCGGCAGACCTGCGGACCAATCAAATCGCGACACGTGTCACAAGGGAGAAAGGGTCCAAAAGTCAAAGGGCGAGGTTTCAAGCACTGACCCGAGCCAATCAAAAGAGGACACGTGTCCAATGAAATCAGGAAAACCCAGTGGGATAGAGAGGAGAGAGAATTACATATCCAATCAGCGCGTGCCACGTGTCATCCAGGTGGCAGAGCGCGGGGAAAAATTTCAAAACGCATTTTCGCCTGTTTTGTGCCCTAAATCTTCAGATCGACATATCTTTCGATCCAGAGCTCGGATTTCACACGTTATTTATATCAACGGAAAGCTTATGAAATTCTCTACATGATTTCGGGGTTAATCTTGAGTTTTGGTGCATTCTGGAGAGATAAAATTGAGAAACAGCTCTGATGCGTGTTCATGGCCAGAAGTGACATTTCAGCGACCAGATTTAATGCAGAATGGGTCGCATTCTCCTGTAATCCGGTCAAAATGATAGGGTATGGGTTTGTAAGGTCCCCCATGCCGTTTTAATGCACCTGCAGTCAAGAAGGGATGGGCTCTCATGTTTTTGTACGTTTTCTGTCCCCTGGGCTCGACCCATGCAATGTAAAAGCCAGATTTGGCTCATTTCTGAAGGGGGGGGAACATTTTTTGACATAGCAACTTCTTCTTTCAGCTCCAGCAAGTGACTGAAGCAAGGATCAGACCTCTCCAAAGATTGTAACAATTTTCTTTTACCTCTCTGAGGGTGTAATGCGTGTTTTTGACACTAAAAAGATAATGCAAGCTCTGTGAATGGGTTTCAGTCCTCTGTTTGTATTATTTGCTTCATTTCAGATCCTAAATTATACCTTATCAGTCTGTGTATGTTTTATGTTGTGAACTTTGGTCTGTGTTTATTTGCATGACAAATATGTTTCACCACTCCTTTTGGTGCATCACCATCCTTAGTTAGTTTCAATTTTTGCACTTCTACCCCTGTCTCCTTGCAAGTTAGAGTAGGATTAGGATCTAAACCTCTGTAGTTTTGCAAAATATAGATCTAAATCAGAGGAGTTTGAGGAACCAACCTCTAATCTGGAGATTCCTCTCTCAGTTTTACAAGTCCCCACACTTGGAGAGAGGTTTCCATGTTGTGCAATCACACTGGATGCTAGAGTGATCAACCTAGAAGCCTGATCTGCATCCAGGGGTGCTGTGAGTCTGCAACAACAGTTTTGGCACGCCCTGTGGGACAAGAGGTCTCATTTTTATCGCAGGAGGGTTGATGTGCATCTGCTGCATTTTTCTTTCTTAAAAAAAGCTATTATTTGCATATCTGGCGACTCCAAGGGGAAGAATCAACTGGTTCCAAGCTCAGACCTGAAAACTCATGAGAAGAATCACCACAAGGTCAAGAGTTGGAGAAGAAGAAGTGTTGTTTGAATACCTGCAGTTATCTCCAAGAAGAAGGCAAAGAGGAAGAAGGATTCAAAGGTCTCCATCTCCACCAAACAGAACTCTCTCAACTCCTCCACCTGACAGGCCTTTCATTCAGTATACAAGGGTTTTAAGACCGATTAGAATGGCTCAGAACAACCCCTACGTCAACTTCACAGGCAGCAGCCCACTTGCTCTCAATGCACAACATCCAGTTCCTATTGCAGCCTTGAAGAACATTCCCTACTTCACCGGAGAAAATCAGACTACTCCAGGTGATCATGTTAAAGATATTGCTAACCTTTGTGCAATCCATGAAATCAATGAAATGCAAGTGGCTGTCAAGTTATTGGCATCTTCCTTCAAGGGTAAAGCATTGCAATGGTTTAGGAGCCTTGGAGCTGGTTCTATCACAAACTGGAATCAGCTGTGTATTGCACTTCACGAGTAATTTGGAGAGAAGGGAGACAACTTGTCTCTTTTGGAACAACTGACAACTATCAAGAGAGCCCCCAACGAGCAGCCTGACTGACTTCAACTTCAGATTTCAAAGGTCTTGGGATAGGATTCCAGTGGCAGTCAGGCCAACAACAGAAGGTGCTTTTCTATATTACCTTAAAGCTTTGAATTCTGATATTTCTATGTTAATTCAATCTATGGGAGGCACAACCTTACCTGCTGCTTATAGTATTAGCCATTAGAGCCGAAAACTGTCTTATTCAAGCTGGTAAACTGGCTCCTAGGCCTCCCATGCCCTTGTATCCAAACTTAGAAAATCCAAGCACTAGTCAAGCACCCACTTTGGCTCCTGTTCCCACTCCTAGAAATCAAATTTCAAGTGAAACTTCTACTTCATCCTCTAGTGCTTCAAATGAACTCCAAGAGGTCATGAAACAGTTACAAAATTTGGGAAATGAGCTGGTTACTATCAAAAGACAGCAAGCTCAAAGTGCTAGACCGTATCAGCCTCAAGCACAGTACCAGGCTAGGCCCCCATACCAACAAAATAGGTCACCAAATCAGGCTGCAAATCAAAATCAAAGCCAAGTAAGGCCTCCCACTAATAGGCCATTTCAGCCCTATAACCCCAATATTGTATCTGCTTCTAAAGCATTAGTGCCAGTCCAAAATAACATGGCCCAAGAATATGATTGGTGTTTCCCGTGTAGTCAGCCACACAACCAATCAATGTGCTTTAACGGTGCATTAAATCAAGCCCTGATGGTGCAAACCGTCAGTGGGTTGCAAGAGTCCAGCCACGAAGGAGATCAGCAGCAAGAAGCACCTCAGCAAGGAACATCTCCGAATGAAACTACTCTTGTCAATTGGCAGGCTGAAGATTTCTGTGGTATGAATCAAATACCCTCCCAAAGTGTTGCAGCCAACACAAGGTCAAAAAGGAGAAATTTGGGTGAAGAACAGCCATTGGCCCCAAGTAGTTCACAGCCTTCTGTCACTCCGCAAGGTGTTGGCAAACAAAATGCAGTTCCAAACATGCAAGGAGCACCCAAACCAGCTCCTAAACCAACTCAGATGCCAGTTGTTGCTGCCCATGTGCAAGGAATGAATGCACAAGCTAGGGGACAACAGAGGGATGCTTCATCCCCATTCAACATCATTGATCAGATGAAGAAGACAAATGTAAACATATCAATGTGGGAATCACTATCCATCCCAGGACAAAGAGATTTGCTACAAGCTGCCATGAAGGACTGGTCAACTTCGAACCAACAGGTTCAGATGCAAGACAAAGTGCTTACAAACGCTGCCCAGCTTGAAGGAAATCATGGAGGACAACAAGGTAAAATGTTGAAGCCCCCCTCCATTTTATGTTTCATTGATCATAGGAGATAAGTTGGTACATAATTGCATGATTGACTCTGGGGCAAGTAGTTCAGTAATGCCCAAGCAAATAGCTGATCAACTAGGGCTTCAATATGAAGTCATCTCCAAGGGTGTAGTGCAATTAGATGGGGACAGCAGTGACAACGGTTGGAGTAATCAAAGGTTTGAGCCTCACACTGCACGCATGTCCCAACGTAATAGTGTTACAAGATGTGTCAGTCATAGACCTGCCACCACTCTTTGCATTGTGCTTGTCAAGAGACTTCACTGCTAAAATTGGAGGCTATCTTTCGGCGGATTGGTCACACATGTTGTTCAGAACAAGGTATGGAACCAAGGCCACAATCAGGTCTGAACCTATTGCGAACTTTCACATTGAGCCTTACACTACCAGCCAAATCAATACCAACTATTCAGCGTTTGATCAAGAAGATTATCCAAGCACTGATGAAGCTGACACCAAGGTTGGAAGCATCCCAGATTTGACTCTTGATGAATGGGCAAGCAAGGTGCATGCTTTTGATCCCTACCAAGAAGTAGAAGAATCTGAACTAGGAGTCTATTGCATACATGAAGAAAACCAGCCTATTCCTAGCATCACCAAACCAAACCATAAGGATGACAATGAAGTATGGAAATTATTTTTCGATGGATCAAGGAGTAGGCAAGGTGCAGGAGGAGGAGCTATGCTTGTTTCACCTCAAGGCATCAAATATTATTCAGCTTTTCGTTTCCAGTTTTCTTGTTCAAACAACACAGCTGAATATGAGGCCTTGATTCATGGACTTCATTGGGCTAGGAAAAAGGGGCATAAATAACTTGCAGGTGTTCAGGGATAGCGAGCTGATCATCAATCAAGTCAGGGGACAACATGCTACAAAGAATGACCTGCTGAAGAACTACAAGAATAGGGTATGGGACCTCATTGAGGATTTTGAAGCTTTCAACATCGTGTCCATACCCAGGAAGAAAAAATGAAGCCGTGGATAGGCTCGCAGCAGTTGGAGCAACGTTTGATGTGGTTGACAACATCAAAAGGGAAAAAACACAGCCACATATCCATGTGATTGTGAGGCCAGCAGTTCCAGATAATAACATAAGCTGGCAGGTGTTTGAGAACGATCAACAGATTGTCAATTTTTTACAAGAAGAGGCTGAATTCTCAGCTAGGAATCAGGACAGACTAGAGCAGCAGTATGGGGATCAAGTAGTGCAGCTGCAGAAAAACAAGCTTCCCAAGGGTTTAATAACGTTGGAGTCTATCTTCAACCCTAACGACCAGTTCCGTAAGGAAAAGGCTAACATACAGGTCAAGAGAGAAGATTCAGAGCCAATTCCGGTTGGGGAAGGCAAAACACTTCAAATTGGCAAAGTAAGTACCACTCACAAGAGAAATCTGATTTTGTTCAGCTTTGTCAAGAGTTCCCAGATATCTTTGCTTGGACTTACAAAGATCTAAGAGGTTTCAACCCAAAGCTGGCACAACATACTATTGAGCTGGATCCGGAATCCAAGCCTATTAGGCAGAAACATAAGACCTGTTAACCCTCACATTGAGCCTCTAATGAAGAAAGAGCTAAATAAGCTAATAGAGGCAAGCATTATATTCCCGATCAAGCACTCAAGCTGGGTTGCTAACTTGGTGCCCAGTGAGAAAAAGAAAAGGAGAAATCAGACTGTGTGTTGACTTCAGAGACTTGAACAGAGCCTCCCTCAAGGACCATTACCCACTCCCTTCCATGGAGCAGATATTGCAAGTTGTAGCTGGTTCAGAAAGGTTCTCACTACTTGATGGATACTCAGGCTATAATCAGATAATGGTGAAGGAAGAAGATCAATTCAAGACAGGATTTCACCACCAAATGGGGCACCTATGCCTACAAGAAGATGCCATTTGGCCTAATCAAATGCCGGAGCAACATTTCAGCGAGCTATGGATATGGCATTCAAAGGCTTAATCAACAATATAGTGCTGGTATACCTAGATGATATCACTGCCTTCTCAAAGAATGCAACAGACCATCTCTTTCACCTCAGACGAGTGTTTTAGAGGTGTAGAAGGTTCGGAGTGTCGTTGAATCCCAAAGAAGTGCATATTCCTGGCTCATGAGGGAAAACCTCTAGGCCATATTGTCTCAAAAGAAGGGACTAATAATTGATCCTAGAGAGAGTTGAAGCCATAAGAGCACTACCATTGCCACAGTCACAAGAAATCTCTTCAAAGCTTCTTGGGAAGGATCAATTTTGTCCGCAGGTTTATGACCAGATTTTGCCAGCCCTTGTCAAGCCCATCTACCAATGATGTTAAAGAAGAGTCATGGCTTTTAAGTGGACAGCAGAAGGCAAGGAGAGTTTTGAAGGCAATCAAAGCAAGTAATATCTCTTAAGCACCAACTCTCATCAACCTAGACTTCTCCAAGGATTTCATCCTCTATGCATTTGGAGGATGATGACACTATTTCTGCCATTCTTAGTACAACAGAACAAAGATAATGATGAGTAGCAGCCCATTGCTTTCTTCAGCTAGAGCCTTAGATGACTGTACGAGGTGAGGTACTCTTTTATTGAAAAACATGTATTTGCAGTAATCAGAAGCTTGAAGAAATTCAAGACATTTAGTCTCAAAAAACAAGGTCCAGTTGCTGGTCTCACATGTTGGGGTTAAGGACTTCCTCCTTAACAAGGATCTGAATGAGAAAAGGGCAAGTTGGATCACTCGTGTCATGGAGTATGACATTGAGATCAAGATCACCAAGCTGGTAAAAGGGAAAGGACTGTGTGAGCAGCTGGTTTTGGGGAAGCAAAAGGAAGTATGCAACGAAGAAGAGGTTGTTTTGACAGTCCAGGATAGCCATGAGCCAAGTGGAAAACAAGAAGAAGACAATGCTTGCCCCCACTCCTTGCTGGACCCAAGGTATTATGCACTTCCTAAGCATAGGCCTATGCCCTCCGGAGATGAAAAAGACCCAAAGGAGACACTTCAGGTTGCAGGCTGTCCCGTATGCCATTGTTGATGGAGTTTTGTTCAAGAAAGATGTGAATGGAGTGCTGCTGAGATGCATTAGTACAAGTCAGATTCAAAGGGTTTTGGAAAAGTTTCATGGTGGACCAGCTGGTGGCCATTTTGCACAAAGAGTGACAGCTCTAAAAATCATGAAGGCTAGTTATTATTGGCCTAAAATCTTCAGTGATTGCTATGCATGGATCAAGAGGTGTAAGAATTGTGCATTCTTCACAGGAAAAGAGAGACTTGCTGCCCTTCCATTGCATCCAATCTCAGTTGACCAGCCATTCATGCAATGGGGTTTGGACTTCATTGGAGTCATTAATCCCAATTCAAGCCAAGGGCACAAATGGATTTTGACAGTCACAGACTACTTCACCAAATAGATAGAAGCAGTAGCACTCAAAGAGGCGAATGAGTCTAACATCTTAGACATTTATGAGGGGATAACAACTAGATTTGGTGTACCTGCCACAATAATCTCTGATAATGCATTGGCATTCATTGGATCTAAGGTGACTAAGTGGGCTGTCAAGAATGGTATTTACCTAAGCACTTCATCGAACTATTACCCTCAGGGTAATGGCCAGGCCGAGTCTACAAACAAGAACTTATTGAGGATCATTAGGAGGACTCTTGATGAGAATCAGAGGTCTTGGCATACCAAGCTGATATCAGCCTTATGGGCTGATAGGATCACTCCCAAAAGATCCACAGGTAACTCTCCATTTAGGAGTCTATAAACAAGAACTTGTTGAGGATCATTAGGAGGACTCTTGATGAGAATCAGAGGTCTTGGCATACCAAGCTGAAATCATCCTTATGGGCTGATAGGATAACTCCCAAAAGATCCACAGGTAACTCTCCATTCAGGCTTGTCTATGGAAGAGAGGCAATCTTGCCCATGTCACTTGAGTTTCCAATGTTGGAACTCATGAAGTAGCTGGAGTTGCTAGAGTTTGAGCCCATGGAGGTGAGGTATGCAGAGTTGATGGAGCTGCAAGAGATCAAAAATCAGGCATCCCAAGCAATGGAAAAGGATCAAGCTTTGATCAAGAAGACCTTTGATAGGAAGACCAAAGATAGATCTTTTCAAGTTGGAGATCTAGTGTTGAAATGGGATGTGGATAGAGCAAAACCGGGAAGACATTCAAAATTTGATGCCATTTGGAGTGGCCCATACGTGGTCACAAAGTGCAAAAACAGCAATGCTTTCTAATTGGCCTCATTGGATGGTGAAGAACTGCAGATTCCAGTCAACGGAATCTATCTCAAGTGTTGCTTCTAGAGGGAAGTTCACTACCTCTATAAATATTAGATTAGATTTTCTTTCCTCCAAGTGCTTGTGCACATTGTTTTGCTATAGGTTAGTTTTATTTTCCCTAAGTGCTTTGGCACAGCTTGTTGTCCATGGAGATGTTTAGCAATCCTTGCTTTCATCAGGTAACATTCCATCTTCCTCCTTGCACATTTTAAGTCAATTAGGGTCCTAAACAGAATATTTGATGACTCCATGCCCAATGGAATGCTTCAAGAAACTGGTATCTTCTACCTAGCAGGCAGGTATCCCTGCTGAGTCACCAAATTGTTATCCAAATTCAACCCTAGGGTTGAATTGATAACATACATCATAATTCTCAAGTCCCAGGAAAATTGATTGATCCAGGGAAAAAAATCATGTTTCCAGGGTCCCCTCGTATTTATCCTAACTCTCCTATCCAGGTTGTAAAGAGCAATTTTTGAGAAAAGGTGAAAAAGCTGCAAAAAACAAGCTTGGGCCAGAAAGAATTGTGAAAATTGGCTAAGTCCTAGTCCTCACAACAGTAGGGACGTGAGGGACATCAAGACGCGGATCGACCAAAAAGCCTCCAGGCGGCCTGTGCAAAGCAAAGGGACATCTGGGCCAGAAGGTACGCGCAGGGACGTGTGAAGCCGATCCGACCGAATCAGGCCGCAAAATTGACTAACTGCTGAGCGAAATAGTTTGGGACATTCGGGCCAGAGGTACGCAGTGGACGCGAACCGGTCGAACCGGGCGAATCGGAAGAATTTGTCCCAGACAGTCCGAGAGCAAGTGGGACAAAGGTACGCGAAGGACGCGAACCGGCCGGTTCGGCCGGAATAGGAAACTTTCGCACTAGGACATCTGGGCTGTGAGTAGCGCGAAGGACGCGAACCGGCCGATTCACCCGAAACAGAGAAATTTCGTACTGGGACAGTTGGGACAAAGGGACGCGTGGGACGCGGATAGCCGAAAAAGTTGAGAGCCAATTAGATTGCGCCACGTGTCACCGGCAGATAAGGGACAAGGAAGCCCATTTCAGGCGGATCAAAGGATTATGTCCCAAACAGCACTGGGACATCCGAGACAAAATGACGCGAAGGGCGCGAAAAGCCAGCAGACCCGCGGACCAATCAAATCGTGGCACGTGTCACAAGGGAGAAAGTCCAAAAGTCAAAGGGCGAGGTTTCAAGCACTAACCCGAGCCAATCAAAAGAGGACATGTGTCCAATGAAACAGGAAAACCCGCGGGATATAGAAGGAGAGAGAATTACATATCCAATCAGCGCGTGCCACGTGTCATCCAGGTGGCAAAGCGCAGGAAAATTTTCAAAACGCATTTTCACCTGTTTTGTGCCCTAAATCTTCAGATCGACATATCTTTCGATCCAAAGCTCAGATTTACACATTCTTTATATCATCGGAAAGCTTGTGAAATTATCTACATGATTTTGGAGTTAATATTGAGTTTTGGTGCAGTTTGGAGAGAGAAAATTGAGAAACGGCTCTGACGCGTGTTCATGGCCAGAAGTGACATTCCAGCAACTAGATTTAATGCAGAATGGGTCGCATTCTCCTGTTAATCCGGTCAAAATGATAGGGTATGGGTTTGTAAGGTCCCCCATGCCGTTTTAATGCACTTGCAGTCAAGAAGGGATGGGATCTCATGTTTTTGTACGTTTTTTGTCCCCTAGGCTCGACCCATGCAATGTAAAAGCCAGAGTTGGCTCATTTATGAAGGGGGGAACATTTTTGGGCATAGCAGACTTCTTCTTTCACCTCCAGCAAGTGATTGATGCAAGGATCATACCTCTCCAAAGATTGTAACAGTTTTCTTTTACCTCTCTCAGGGTGTAATGCATGTTTTTGGATACTAAAATCATAATGCATGCTTTGTGAATGAGTTTCAATCCTCTGTTTGTATTATTTGTTTCATTTCAGATCCTAAATTATACCTTATCAGTCTGTGTATGTTTTATGTTGTGGACTTTGATCTATGTCTATTTGCATGACAAATATGTTTCACCACTCCTTTTGGTGCATCACCATCGTTAGTTAGTTTCAATTTTTACACTTCTACCCCTGTCTCCTTGCAAGTTAGAGTAGGATTAGGATCTAAACCTCTATAGTTTTGAAAAATATAGATCTAAATCAAAGGAGTTTGAGGAACCAGCCTCTAATCTAGAGATTCCTCTCTCAGTTTCACAAGTCCCCACACATGGAGAGAGGATTCCATGTTTTGCAATCACACTGGATGCTAGAGTGATCAACCTAGAAGCTTGATCTGCACCCAGGGGTGCTGTGAGTCTACAACAACAGTGCTTTGGCACAGCTTGCTGTCCATGGAGATGTTTTGCAGTCCTCACTCCCATTAGGTGATATTCCATCTTCCTCCTTGCAATGTTCTAGTCAGTTAGGGTATTAAAAAGAGAATCAAGTGACTCCATGCCCAATGGATTGCTTCAAGCTACTGGTCTTTTCATCTAGCAGGAAGATGACCCCGCTGGGTCACCAAATTGTTATCCAAAATTCACCCCCTCAGGTTAAATTTGGATAACATGCATCAGATCTTGGGGGCCAGGAAAAATCATGAAAATCGGCTAAGTCCTAAGTCCAGGCAGTTGGGACAGTTGGGACGTTGGGGCGCGAACCGGCCGAAAAGCCGCCAGGTAGTCCGTTTCGGGTGGGCCAGAGAAATTTGTCCCAGGCAGTCCGGGACAGTTGGGACAAAAGTACGCGGAGGACGCGAAAGGCCGGAAAAGTCGAGAGTGAATGGAATCTTGCCACGTGTCTTCGCCTCAAACAAGAACAGGGAAGCCCGAATCGAGCAGTTCGGAGATTTTTGTCCCAGACAGTTTGGGACATCCGGGCCAAAAGTACGCGTGGGACGTGGGGAGCCGAAAGAGCCGCCGACGAATCAGAATGTTCCACGTGTCTTCATGGATCAGAGTGGTAGAGGAGAGGGTGAGATTTTTACTTAATATTTTACCGAGTTTTCAAAGGTGAAGTTTGGAGGATTGGCCCGAGCCAATAGAAACAGGACACGTGTCCTATGGGGCAGGGGAGTGCGGAGCTCAGGGAGGACTTAGAGAATTCGGCAAAAGTTTTGGCCAAAAACTAAAAGGTAAAAGATGCCCCTGCACCCCTGTCAATGAACCAGCACCTGACATGTAGCATCTGACAGGCGGAGTGCGGAAATTTTTCAAAAAAAATTCCAAAATGCAAAAAGGTCAAAATGTAAATTTTTTTTGCCCGACATCCGTTTTTTGGGCCGTTTTGCCCTAAAACTTCAGACCTTCATATCTTTTGATGCAGAGCTCGGATTTGCATGTTCTTTATATCATTGGAAAGCTTATGAAATTATCTATAGGATTCCATGGTCGATATTGAATTTTGGTTTAGTTTCAAGAGATAAAATTCAAAAGCGGATCTGCCACGCGTCCATGGCCAGAAATGACATTTCAGTGACCAAATTCAATACAGAATGGGTCGCATTCTCCTCCAATTTGGTCAAAAATGACAGGGTATGGGTTTGTAAGGTCCTCCATGCTGATTTAATGCATTTGAAGTCAATGAGGAATGGGTTCCCCTGTTTTGTACATTTTCTCTCTCCTGGGCTCGACCCATGCAATGAAAAAGCCAGATTTGGCTCATTTCTTAGGGGGAACACTTTTTGGCATAGCAAACTTCTTCTTTCACCTCCAGCAAGTGATTGTTGCAGGAATCAGACCTCTTCAAAGATTGTAACAGGTTTTCTACCTCTCTGAGGTTGTAATGCAGTGGTTTTGACATTGGAAATGATAATGCAAGCTTTGTGAATGGGTTTCAGTCCTTTGTTTGTATTATTTGCTTAATTTTAGATCCTAAATTATATCTTATTAGCCTGTGTATGTTCTATGTTGCAATCTTTGGTTTGTGTCTATTTACATGGCAAAAATGTTTCACCACTCCTTTGGTGCATCACCATCTTTAGTTTAGTTTCATCTTTGCATTTTTATCCCTGTCTCCTGGCAATCTAGGGTAGAATTAGGATTAGAACCTCTGTAGTTGTGCAAAATAAAGATATAAATCAGAGGAGTTTGACGAACCAGCCTCTAATTTGGAGATTCATCTCTCAGTTTCACAAGTCCCACACTTGGAGAGAGGTTTCCATGTTGTGCAATCACACTGGATGCTCTAGAATCAATTTAGAAACCTGATTTGCATCCAGGGGTGCTGCTGATTTGCAACAATAGAAACCATGTGGAAATATACACCCAATGAGAGGAAATAATATAAAAAGGAAAATATTCCCACAAAACTACATAAGATGTGGAAAAGCCATATCAAGGCCATAGTACCAAAAATGCCATGACTACATACTTGACAGATAGAAAAACTAGGATGGAGTGGGCGTGACCCAAATTATAAGGTTCACGTGAAGAATTAGATGTACGCATGACACCAAAAACTAGATTTTGCCATGGTACATTCCCAAGGCACCATAATTGTGTGGTTTTCATGAGTGGATGAAATTATTTATCTTTTCTTTATTTTTTGTACATATTGATTATTTTGAATGTTTTGAAGTTTATGGGCATCTGTACCTGAGCCTATGTATAGAACTAAGGTGAATGAGGTTCATAGGATCCTTGAGCTCCATACCATTAGGGGGAGTGATATTTTAGGATCTTGAACCAAATTTAGTTACCACGATGTATGGGCCCAACCAGTTATACTCAAAATTTCCTTTATTTTTTGGTGTTCTTATGATTCTTCTTGAGAAGAACATCAATGACTTGGAGCTCATGAGGGATGATGCATTTGTTTTAGTTTTTGAGAATTCAATTTTGATACACTTTAAGTAATTCAAGTTTGGTGATCTAGGACAACTCTGTAGTCTTACTCATTATCCATATAGTCCTTCAAAGAGATGCACAATGAGGGAAGATAAATCTCTAGGGGGATAATTACCTCTTCTCTAAAGATAATGTAGTAATGTGTCACTCAAGTAGAAGTGTGGATGGAAGCACAGTAATCCCACAAAGAAGGATGGATTTGGAGGTGTCAATTTCTACCTATTTTACTAAAAAAAATCTCCAGAATTCAAATAAAAATGTTGTTAGTGGCTTTGGCTTGTCCATTACCTTGAGCATAATATGTGTGCACCACTTTCGGTAGATTTTGAAGCATTGATAGAGGGGATTTAATTTTTGTTTTAAAAATATTTACCATTTTTAGAAACAATAGTGAATGGGATTCCATCATAGAATATTATGTGGTTCAAAATGAACATGCCGATTTGGACACCAATTATATAGGTGAGGGGTACAACCTCCACTCATTGGGTGAAGTACTGGGTTGTGGTGATAATATTCTTTTGGAAATTTGATCATGTTGGTGTGACCTTCCTTATGAGATCAAACCCCTATTTTTAAAATGATCATGGAGTAACAATAGGTTTTAAGTATTGTGATGGTGCATGAATGAATTTGTCATGATTTTGATAAATGAAACATTTTCAAACATATTGTAAATAATCTATTTTCATAGTGGGTCAATAGTAACTGACTTGTAGACGTTTCTTAGTAAGGACTACCGCTAGTATGAGCTCTACATATGGTTTCATGTACTTATTTGATAGCTTGGATAAACTCTTCTAAATAAATACACCATGAAAATACCCCATCGTAGCCTCAACAATAGAGAGTTTCCCTAATCAGGGTATAACGGGTTATGCATTGGATAAGGGATTTATTTTAGGAATGGTCTATGTCGGATGAAAAAGTGTCATCATGTGCGTAATTGTATATTTCTTCATACCAAGGGGAGAAGGGACCAAAAAATTCACATACCAAACAAGACTTTGACATATCATAAGATGGAATTGTTAAAGGTTCAATTAGAAATTGGTATTCACTATTTTCTTGAGGAAAGTTTAACAGGGAATTGATTATAGCCATATCATCTACAAATTTGTATTGTAAGTGTGGGATCTACTAGAAAATAATGTGGAAAAATTATTCTTTGAGACTATCCACCATACATTTATAAGGTATAAGATTATTGTTGTATAATGTATTTTTCATTAACTTTCTTTATGATGAATTGAGGATCACTGATGACATTAACTTTGTGGATATTCTATTTAATGGTAATTTTGAGACCAATAATGAGGGCCTCATATTTTACTATATTATTAGTACAATGAAAGTCAATTTTTAAGGCCCACGGGATATGATCACTTGTGGGGGTGATGAGGATAATGCATGCACCAAAGCCATGAAAAGTGAGCTACCCATCAAAGTAGATTCTCCATGTATAGATTTTTCGACAACCATAATAGTTGTATCAGTTAAATCCAAATTCAAAGATTATGTGTTCGGGAAAGGTTCCTCTTCTAGTTTATTTGAAACCACCTTCCCCTTAACAAATTTTTGATTGACATATTATATGTCTAATTCAATGAGTAAGATAATAAAATTTCCCATCCTCACAATAAGAGTAGGTTTGGATAAGAGACATAGAAGGGGGTCAAATTTAGAGATGAACATGGTTTTTTTTTCAATATATAATTTCGAAGATTTTGGAATGTAAAGATGATGACTAAAAAATATTTTTCAATTTTGAGGTAATTAATCTTATAGGAAATTACAGTACATATGAGGTAATAGATAACTCTCTTTTGGAATTTTGATCATCTTGGGCTAAGAGAGTGTTGAGGGAGAATTGAGTAGCATAAATGTATAGTAGAAAGGGTTCTCCTAAAAAGGAGGGACTAAAATAGGTGTCTTGGATAAATATTTATTTATTTGGTTAAAGGTTTTCTAGAATTCCAAACCCCATTGGAAAGTGACATCATTTTTGATGAGGTCGATGAAAGGATGACATTTATCAGTAATGGAAATGAATATGTAGATGGCTTGTATTTTTCCTTGAAAGATACTGAGTTGTTTGAGGTTATTGGAGAAGGAATTTCCATAATAGTTGTAACCTTATAAATATATACTTCAATTTATCTTATATGAGACAATAAACCCCAATAGCTTGCTCTATGTAACATTGAATACACATTTCTTAAGATATAGTGTAACTTTGTATTCTTTGATCCTTTCAAATATGTGACATAAAATGTTCGGATATTACTCTTTAGTTTAATATTTACCCAAGATGTCATCCACATGGTCCTTCACAATGTCACACAATATTTCGTGGAATATAAATTTCATGGATAAAATTCATATGTGGCTCCCGCATTTTTAAAGAAAAAACGCATGACCTGATAGTAGAAGATACCCTAGGGCGTGATGAAATAAGTTTTATATTGATCCTCCTCAGCAATTTAGATCTTATTATATCCTAAAAATCTATCCATGAGAGATAACATCTCACGCCCTGCCATCGAATCTACAATCATATCAAGGTTTAGGAGAGCAAAGTCATCTTTAGGATATGGTTTGTTTATATCCCTGAAATTTTTGTGGATTGTAATTTCTATAGGTTTCTTGTTAACATGGACTATGTTAGATATCCATTCAGAATAGTTGATAGATTTGATAAACCATATTGTTAAAATATTCTCAAGATCCTCTTTAAATAGGAGGGCCACTTGTGGATGTATTTTATAGAGCTTATATTTGACGGGTTTCGCTGATTCATGGACAATCAAATTGAGGAAAAAAAAATAATGATCTAGGTGTGGCATATCCATATAACACCTGAAAACATTTTAAAAAGGATTGCAATTTTTTTTTCAATCTTGGGGAATAATTGAAGCCCAAGTTTGCCAATTTTAATCTATTCATTTATATCAATATTCATGCCAATAGTCTCTTCAACCATTAGTTTAGAGCCATCATCCATTGCATAGGGTTGGGAGGGAGGTTGATTTCTTCTTTTAGTGACAAATCAATGATATTTTTACCCACATAATGGTCACTTTTATTTTCATTTTTCTCTTTTTGATATTTTTTTGTCTGCAAATTCCTCAAAGAGGTTTTCATTGTGGGACTTGGGCTTTTTTTATTTTTCATTGGTTATTTAATTTTTTAGATTTTTTATAACCATAAAATCAACCTCCTCCCCGAATTATAGACACATATAGATGTTAATAAAAAATCCCTTTTATGATCGTCGGATGGGATGTCATCCTCCATACCCGTGAAAGGAATAAAGCGGTATGTTATCTTCTTGGTCCCAGTAAATGGGGGAAGGATAAATAAGATCAAGTTTAATATAGGACAGGGTAATAATGAACACGACTATGTCTAAGAAGAGGTTCGTAGAGGCAAGATATTCATATATATTATATAATAAGACCTTCGTTTAGTGTCATAATCAACAGAGTCTTCTTCACACATAAAAGAGGTAGCATTAAATTTTTTAGGTCGAGCACCTTAAGGTTTAATGCCAATGCCATGTCAATCCATATTTTAAATCACCAAGATAGGTTCATTAACTCCTTGTTCATTCTTTCCATAGTCATAACCATGGTAATCCATAGTTTACATCATCTTGTTGGGGATGAAATATTGTGGGGATTGATAGCAAGACGTAAATTTATTGTCAAGTGACTGTGAAGTTCTATCCATATGTTCATCTTCTAAGAGACCATCTTATACAAAATTTCCAAACGTAAAATAAAACATGATTGTCTCCTTGGAATGAATTTAGACCTGCCACGATTTTTAGGTGATATGAATATTGTGAATAAGGAGTTCCTATAGACTTGATCATATTCCTCGAATTCGGTACTTATATTTTAGATTAAGACTGTAAGGGAGGAGAAGAGGATTTAGCATTGGATACACTATTTGTTTTCAAATGTGTGGGTAGGATGTCAAAATATATGTGATAGGTGGAATACTTTGAATATGGCTCAAAATATATCTCAATAATAATGAAAACATAATCCTTGTGATAGTGGCTGACCAATGTTCTACAATGTGTAAAAGGTTGTGGGTCATCCAAGATTGTGAGATCTTGTCATTGATAGTGTAACTTGATGCATTAGTGTAAGGTGGAAGGAACAACTTGCATGGTGTGGATCCATTGGCAGCTGAGGCGAATATTGTATAGGATCTCAAAATCAATAACATATAACTATGTTTCTTGCATGATAGGCACAACTTCCAATGGTAAATTGATTGTTCCTATTGATTTCCAATTGGAATTTTTATAGCTCTTGATAGTAATGAAATTTGGTTCAAGATTAGTGTCATTGTTCCAGGAAAAACATAACAAGCTTTAGAGTGTTGATGTTTAGACCAGATCCATTGTCCACAAGCATTCCCTTAATTTTCTTCAAGGTAATGATAACCTCAATGTACAAAAATAAGTTATGAATGTAATTTTATTTTGGAATCTCATTTTGGATCAAAAAAATACACTCATATATGGAATTATTTACACTACCAAGTCTTGGAAGTGGGAGGGTCAATGTTTGTAGGAAATCTTGACTCTCAAAGGATCTTATAGAGGATTTATTTATGAACAATGGATATTTTGAGAATGTCCAAGATAGATATATTGGTAGTTATTTTCTTAAGTTTATATAAGAGATTGTAATGACCATCCAAAGGAGTGGACAAAGGAGGTCTTAGAACTATCTTGCAGGTGTATTGCATTATAATGGAACACTTCTAAGATTTTATTTTGATGATTTCTATATGATTGGTGATAGGATGAATATATATAATTAAATAATTAAAAGGATAAGATGCTTTAACTTGATATAATTGTAAAAAGTAAAAACATTTAAATATTTTCCAAAATGCAAAAATCAAGACATGTTTCTCTAGCATACATTGTTACACTTTACATTATACATGTTGTTTATCCTTCTTGTTTGATAGATAACATATTTTATCTTTACAAATATGTGTTCACGAGATATATTAAACATGATGCAAGACATACAGATTGATACATGATTATGGAATCTATTGTGGTTCCTTACATACTTTTTCTAGAGGCACCCCTCCGCATAAACGAGGTGCTTACATGCATAGTGTATTTGTTATCTTTTGAATTAACAAGACTAACCTATGTGTCTTGTGCGGTGTTTCCAATTTTTGCTTCATATGCTCCTATATATCACTAGTTATGTCATTTCATCACATTATGATACTCTCGTTTTCTATACATGATTTCTAGTTGTGTGTGGAGTTACTTATTTTCTACTATGATTATGGTTTAAGGGACTTATTATTCTTACGATGTCGTGGGTATCCCATGTTTGTGGCAACATGCATGTCTTGTGTGACATTGCATCTCTTTTTTGTAATCCCAAGGGCCTTGATTTTCTTGCAACACCGTGGGTGTCCCATGTTTGCATGTGTTAAGCCTTTTGTGTGACATTGCAATGTTATCTTTTCACTTACATATGCATTAATATTGTTGATTATTACTAGTTCTCTTTTTTATATTATTACTAATATTATCAGTGTTTCTATTGTTTCTCTTATTGTGTACCATGGTCTCCACCATGTGCATCCTCTATGTAACCTGTACATGTCCTTCTTGGTGGCCAACACATTATCCCTACACATGTTTTCTATGTAGATTATCAAACTTATCAGACATTGTTACACATCTATTATTTTGAGATACACACTCAAACTCTTTATCACATGCACCTCATAAGAGGGGGCATTCATCCAAGTATATTCTACACATATAATATAAACAGATAGAATTTTGGGCTTAGACATAGGTAGGAATAGGAACAAATCACTCAGAAACAACATCAAGAACATAAATTCAAAAAGAAAACACAAGGTCAAAAATGTACAGAATGGTCAAGACCCTACATATTTTCCTATCCCATTTCTACGGTCTTACCTTCAAAGCAGTTAGAATATTTATCCCAACAGTTTCATATTTTCACCTACAGACACATGTTTTGGCACAACTTAAAAATCACATGACTCAGTTCAAATAAGTTTCAAGGGGTATGAAATGTTTCATTCCTTCTTCTCCATAGAAATTAGTTTTAGTTTAAAGGATATTGGGGGCATGGGTATCCTTTATCTAGCTACATTTCAACACACTTCACTTCTATTCATTATATACTCAATTATGCGACACCTAGGGAGAGTATGGGGTAAATTCATTCTCTTTTATATTGTATGTCCTAATTTACAATATTGGTCCTAGATATGTCTGCACTGGTGTGGTCCATGGGGTCATGGAAGGTATAAAAGTGGCTAAGTTCTTTGTAAGTAGTCATTCCTCTCCTCTTACACCTAAAGGGGAAGATATCAAAGTTATTGAATGGCTTTGATACACAGTCTTCTTCCTTCACGGGGTGTTTTGGCTCCTCATTCTTCTTCCCTTTCTTGGGCATTCATGTGTTGGGTTTCATATACCCAATAATTCGGCATCTCCTTGGCACAATTGGGGATTGATCATCCCCAATCATTTGAAAAATTTCAATAATCCAAAAATCTAAGTACAAATAAATAATAGGAAATTCTTCCCTCAGTAAGATAAACAAGTGTATTCCTTCCACATTTTGCAACTCTTTATTTCACTATTTATGGTTTTAAATTTCATCTACATTACATATTTTCATTTGAGTTAATGTTCAATTCTTTATCATGGGAATTGACTAGAGTCTATGTTTTAGGTTTCATCATAGAGTGTGTCAACACAATTATGGTAGAATCTTGGAAAAAAAAACATTAAGTGAAGATAAAGTGTATCTACACACTTAGGTATTGTTAGTGCAAAATCACAGCACCCCTGGGTATTGATCAGATTTCTAGGTTGATCACTAATATCCAGTGTGATTGCATAACATTGAATCCTTTCTCCAAGTGTGGGACTTGAAGAGTGAGAAAGGAATCTCCAGAGAGAGGCTGGTTCCTATTCCTCTGTTCAGGTGCATACGAAATATGCAGAGGGTTTTCCTCAAAATCTAATCTAATTTGCCAAGGAGACAAGGTAAGAAGATGCATAAAATAAATCTAAGCTAATAGAGGTGATGCACCAAGGAATGAAGAACATATGCTTTGCCAAATTTAACACAGATCATGTAGATGTAACACAACATCATGCACAGATAGCAAAAATGCAATGAAAGATCAAGAATGACAGTAATAGATATGTAAGAGGGTTTAGAACTAACCACAGACACATATATATATTGCTCAAGGATAGATTCAATACATTGCAATGGCCAAAAGGCAAAAAACGGTGTTACAGTCTATATGGGAGGTTTAAAAACTCCACAAATCTTCTTATGAACAGGAGAGAAGGGAGGGTGCAAAGCGGAAATGTTCCCCCTTAGAAAGAAACCCCTCCTTACAATTTATAGGAAGAATGGGAGAGCAAAGAGAGAGGAATTCGAAATCTGCCCCAACCACCTCTAGGTTGCATTTAATTCGTCCATCATGGCAGAAGTGGCGGGTTCTGGCAAAGCGGAGGTTTGTCTAACAGAAGTGGCGGGTTGTTTGCTGCATTAAAGTGGTTGTTGAAGCATTACCTCTGCTTGTTATTTCGCGCCAGAGGCGTTTCTCAATTTTCATCCTCTAAACTGAACCAAAATGCAAGATTGACCTTGGAAACGTGTAGAGAATCTCATAAGCTTTCTGTTGATATCAAGAACGTGCAAATCCGAGCTTTGGATCGAAAGATATGTCGATCTGAAGATTTAGGGCACGGAACAGGCGAAAAACGGATTTTGAAATATTTTCCCGCGCACTGCCACTTGGATGCCACGTGGCATGCTCTGATTGGTTGCGTGATTCTCTCTGCTCTACCTTTCGGCGGGCTGTCTTTTGAATTTTCCTTGTGGGCCCTAGCTGGGACACGTGGCACTATCCCATTGGTTCGGATCGGTGCTCGAAAACTCACCCATTGACTTTTTGACTTTTCTCTTGTGAGGACACGCGGCAGCTTCTGATTGGTCCTCGGCTGATTCGGCTCCTATGCGTACTTCGCCTCCATTTGTCCCGGATGTCCCATTTGATTTTGGACCCTCTGGACTCATTTCGGCCGGTTCGGGCATTTCGCGTCCATTTGTCCCAGACGTCCCATTTGATTTTGGACCCTCTGGACTCATTTCGGCCGGTTCGGGCAGTTCGGGCACTTTTGGCCAGCTTGTCCCACTTTCCTTCGGACTGACTTGACTCTTTTCGGCCGGTCCGGCCGGTTCGCGCCTTTTTAGCCCGATTGTCCCACAGGTCTCTCTCAGCAGTTGGCCAATTTTTTCCTCTCGGTCGAACCGACATTTCGCGTCCACCGCGTACTTTTGTCCCAGATGTCCCTGTTGCTTTGCAGGCTGTTTGTGCTTACTTCGGCCGAGCCGGCCGGTTGGGGCCTTTTTGTCCCAAATGTCCCGACTGCCCCTAGGGCTAGGACTTAGTCATTTTTATGATTTTTTCCTGGATCAACCTACTTTCCTTCTGCAACCTTTTTTCGCATTTTCTCAGAGCTTGCTCTTTTCCTCTCAGACAGGGGACTTAGAAAATATTTGAGGGGACTCTAGCAACATGATTTTTGGCCCCGAATCAATCAATCTGCCTGGGACTTGAATACTCTGATGCATGTTATCGAAATTTACCCTGGGGGGGTGAAATTTTGACAACAGGTATCTTTTTATTTAAGCATGTAATTTCATTTCATACTTAATGGGGGAAAATATAGACACTCAAATTTGGTAATTCTACTCTTTGACACTTCTAGTCTTGATATTGCTCTCTTGTTCAAACAAGTACACATTACCCATTCTCATCTAGTATATATATAGGTCTCGTATCTATATTGTTTGGTCATACACACTCATCTATCAATAGTTTACGAGAATTGAATGCATTAAAATTGTTTATAAACTCCACTTGTCATCTTCCAAACTTCACATTTCATATTTCTCCTCCATGGTAAAAAATGCACACTAGGGTTAGTTTGTGCCATATGTTTTTGACCTTATTGTAAGGTTTTGACCTTTCTCACTTTGATCTCGAACCTTTAGTTAGACATTATTCTTTCAGTCACTTACTCCTACTCAACAAGCCTTTGTAACTTAAATCACCTTTGGAAGTATATATAAACAAGTGAAACTCACATCACATAAAACCTAAGCACTCTTATGGAATCATATTGAAAAATATAGCAAAAAAGGAACTTAAATCTCCCTACACTCCAAAAATACCGTTGCACATTCATTAGGTCAGCACCATCTACAAGTATGAAGCTTCTAACTAGGTCTAGGAGATTGTTTACCACATTTTCAAGCACTCAAAGTCACTCCCTCAAGTGGATTTACAAGAGATAAACTCAAGTTGATATTTTTTAAAGAAAGGATGTCAAATATGATTGCACTACAACTAGATATCAAATGTTGGGTGGAAAATGATGTGTAATTTAATGCCTCTTTAGAGTAGTGCCAACATTGGCAGTGTGCGTGGGTTCCCACAACCAAACTAATGTTTTTTATGCATGACTTCTCATCCATGGTTAGGGTTTAAAAGATTGAGTAGAGCATTTAGAGACCCTCACATTGTGATCGACAGCGACCGACATATAACGACGAAGAGATTCAGAAAAGTGAAAAAACCAGAAAGTTACAGGTCACAGTTATGAGTAGATTCAATACCATACAAGGAGGTCAATAACATATCGATGTGTCTACCCCTACTGTATGGTCCTACCCAAGATCATTTTCAAGTCATAATTCTGGTTTTGAAACATTCTTAGGTACGATTCTCCTTGTTCCATCATTCATATCACCTAGATTAGTTCAGAATCATCTTTAATCAATTAACTGCACTCAATCCCTTATGTTTGTGAACTTGTATTGTATTGTGTAAATTTGTTGCAAGTAATAATGCATTGTTATGATATTAAATGATTAATGTTAGAAGTTAATTAGTCAGAATAGCCCCTTGTAGATTTTATTTCATTCCTTTTTGGTTACAAGCCTAAGATCCTCAATCCTAAATATAAAAAGGGTGAAAACACTACCAATATTACCTTTTTGTGTCCCAATATATTGGTTTACAGATTAGAATCATGTGGTGAGTTACACAGTTAATAGGTCAAGATATGGCATGTGTTGTAATAAAAGAGTAGATTAGTATAGCATGAGTGAGAACTAATGATATGCATGATCATATTTATATTGATGGATGCCTCTATGCATTTACTAACATTGTTGGTTTCATCACTAGTACCCATGGATGTTTGCATATTGTATCTCCCAATTGTCAATTTAAAGAGTGTAGAAATGAAAAATAAGATGAAATGAAAGGGTCAATTTTACCTCTTTATGTCATGGTGGAAGAAATTAGAAATATCAAAGTTGGTGAAGAGCTTTTATGTAACTATGGTTTTAAAGAAAAAGAAACATCAATGAGATTGAGGGGGAAAATGTTGATCATGATGATTTATGTGTGTATATATTTGTTTTTTGATACCCAATTTTTTTCATAATTGAGTTCCTTGTAGTGTTTTGAAAAAATATAATTGTATATTTTTTATGTTATGCAAAAATGTTGTTTCTTTAATACTATATGATTTTGTAAAATTGAAGAATTTGATGATATTTTGTGTAATTTTTTATATATAAATTTGATGAATGAAATGATTTTTATAGAAAATTGAAACAAAATGTGTTATGAGACATCATTATCTTTACATTTTGATGAGGATCCTCTGGCATCCCATGCACCACCCTCATCGTCACCTTTAGAGTCCACAATTACCTTTAGCGTCACGTCCACTATCACCGCATGTTGTACCACAACAAGCTTATAGAAAATCTTCTATAATAACAAATGAAAATGTTCAACCATCCATCATTATTCCTTCAAGATATTATTTTGTAGATTTTTCATTTATACCTTATACACTACCTATATATATTCCAAATTCCTTAAAGAAATTTACCCCTAGACCAAGATAATCATGGTATGAATTTTTTAAATAAATTAAGGAATACCACCATATTCACCTCAGTGAAATGAATGTCCTCATAATATTCTTCTATAAAATAAAGGATAAAGGTCTTATATATTCACCATGTTAGTTGTTACATGTGGGTTGTAATATGCCAATGTTTTTACTACCGTGACTATAAATATATAGATGTCTTTTTTTTGTAATATGAATATAGGTATGGTGTGTTTGCTTTAACAAGTTGAGTAGTTTTTGTCATGCCCCAAAATTTTCACACCCAAATACAACAGTAAAAATTCTGAGATAATTTGCTTGTCTTTCATTTACTTGTTATATGAGGCCTCTAGGGCTCACTTAGAATGGCTCAACATCACATGAGGTGTTTGTACAAACAAGAACCCACATATATAATAGGTTACCACAAGATGTACACAATTTCCAAAATTTCTCAAGGGAATGAGCACTAGATATGATCATTTCAATTTATTTGACATAAAAAGTTGGAAATTCTATCGTTTTGTATTACTCAAGTGCCAATACAATTTAATTCATTCTTTTCATTAATTCTCTGGCTAGTTCCATATCAAGTATTACATAATGATGATTATGCTTTAGGACTTTATCATCCCATTCAGCCAAAATGTCCGGTGTAAATAACAACCCAGGTTACAATTTCCTTTACAAAATAAAACGATGTTATTAACCTCAATCAAAACAAAGGGTGAGGTACAATCATAATTAACACATACATATTCTCATTAACTCACATCCATTACTAGCATCTTCATATACTTAGAGATAGGGGCTCATTTTTCTTCTTAATTCCTTACTCGTGTCACACATCTTTTAGTTTTTTTATTACAAGGTTCGTGTCTCATCCATACCTTCTTAAAATGATAGGAGTGTTCACCATGTTGGTGAGACATATAGTTAATTATTAGTTTTATTATAACCCAAAAAAGCTTCATCTCTTTCTTTAGTAACCAAGATAGATCTTATCATGATGAGTTGTGGTACCACCTGAAATATTATTCATTTTCCTATTAAATTTTCTTAAATAGTCCTTTGCAATAAGCACATACAAGTGATTCAAAAGATAATGTCAACCTTCTAGGTTATAATTCCTCATTTCATTTAAATATGAAACCTAAGAATAAGCATTTAAACCAAACTAATAATAGAATGATTTCATTATATACCCACAAGGAGACCAATTCATATGGTGGTTGTTTGCAAGCCAATCTAAGGTCTTGTTTTCTTACCAAATTAAGTACCTAGAATCATATTCACAAGGTAACCATTATCCTAGGATCTTAGAATAACACAATACAATTTTTTATTTTTTGTAAACAAGACACTCTTTATACCAAGATATTTTCCTTTTGAAGTGTTAAGAATGATATCCCTTTTTTATTTTCATACTTCTTCATTTTATGCACAAAATAAAATCAAACTAAGATTATACTTGTTTCATGAGTATGAGAAAACTGCTCCATAGGGTTTTGTACTTGTTTATTATTTTTCTATTAATCCCTTATGAAAGAGTGATTATTCTCTCATCATGTTGCTAGGCATGAACACACATATATAATATGTTCTTCTAAACCCTTGCAGACATGTTACTTCAACATAAATTGATGTTACAAAATACTCCATAAGAGTTTACATCCTTCATCTTTCACTCAACGTGTATATGACACAATCATAGTATGATATTTTATGAGTCTAATCTGTATTTTACATCTTCTTTTATAAATCATTTATTTCCTTATGTAAAAGTAGACATCATGACATTTTGCATATTCACCATTCCTGTATGAAAGAGGCCCTATTATTCCTTTAACATCTACCTTTACACGCATGCGAGACCTATTACAAGGCTTTAAAGGAAACACTAGAGAAGTTATATTCCATGAGGGCACCTAAAGAATAAAAGTAGGTCCATTACCACCCTGATATGTACCATACAAGAAACTATTCTTACCCTGGTTCTTGGGTGAGGCTAAGTTTACTTATTTAAATCCAAATGGCATGAAAACCCATGAAATAAGCACTATACTTTTGTCCAATTTCCATTGTTAATTATCTTATTTATTAATTAAGTTAACTTTTTTCTACAAGGTTTTTCCTACACTCATTAAGTGTCGCCCCTATTGATGTTGAGAAATTTAGTTTAAAATGCAAATAGATACAATCCAAGTAGTATTCCCATATATAATGCTTAAAACATAAGGGTTCGAGAAAACAATGGTTCTCAACACAGTAATTTATATATTGCATTCTCTATAATTCACTTTCATTTAATATTTGCATTAAAAATAAATGTCATCTCATCAATAATAACATATCTCGCTTTTAATCCTTCTTGTACAGTACAACCAATGCAGGGTCAGTCCTAGGATTGGTATGGAAAACCCTTACACTCAAGCATAAACCAATGCATCCATCATTTCAAGAAATACAAAACAAAAGAGTAGAGAAAGATAGATACAAGGAGAGAGAGAGGGGGGGGGGGGAAGACTAGGAGACATTTTCTTTTCTATTCACAATATCATAATCGTTTACATTTCATATCCATTTTCATTTCAAATCCATCTACATTTTCAATCCATTGACATTTTCAAGACCAACCACAATTTCATAGTTATTTCTAGAGAGAGAGAAAGAAGAGGGAGGAGAGAGAAAACATTATAAATTTTGAAATCCATTCATAGCGAGTAATTTATTAAATCATACTCTAAAAAATATTGTGACAATATTAAAAGATTTCATGAGTAGTTACAAGTCAAACGGGATCCTCAGAAGGATATTCTAGCTAAAGTTGCAAGTTTGCGAAAAATTGACCAAAATAGATAAAGTGATTATAATTTGGGTCCTGAAAATACTAATTTTAAGTTAAAGAATTTTTTTTTTTAATTCTTACTTACTCCCATATATACGAAGAACTCATCAGATTTTATGGAAGTCAATTACGACGAACAGGGCTCAAGTTATAAAGGCGACTCCAGGGCCGACTATTGTAAACATGTTAAATACTCTTGCTATATAATGACCAGTGGGCCCTAAAACCCACTTGTAAAACTAAATTCCAAAAGAATTTTCATGGAACTGAGATTTGGTTTCAATTCTCCTATTGGATTTCTAGAGGTAGGTTGGGTGGTTTTCAGTTTTTCCCAATTGAAGTAATAACCGTAAGCCAAAACCGGTCGTGTTTTCTTAAAACGGGAACATCACCACAAGTGACTGAAATGCTAAAAGGGATTCAAAACTCATCTCGTTAAGGAATCAAAATGAGTTCATTATATTTTTTAAAGGCCTTCATGGTGTTCTGGGTTGGCATGGATCCTGTTAAAGGTTTCGGTTATTGGTAATAATTTAGCATGGCGTTCCATGTGCATTGTTTCTGAGGTCAAATTTCAATGTTTTGAAGAGTTTCTGGGTAGGGTAAGGTGGTATCGTTCATTCCATTTGCCTTTTATACTATTCAGAATATTGAAATCCAAAAGTAAGAAACGATAAAGTGTATAATTTTAGTGCAAGAGAAAAGGAGATCCATACTTGTTTGTGCATATTTCATAATCATTGCATTTGATAAGACCACATTTCTTTTCATACATTTTGTCATATAGTTCACGTGTCTATTGTATCCTCCCACAAATCAGAAACAAAATCCACACATCACCATAGGCTTAATGGCATCTTAATGATAAATTTTAGGGCATCCTCAAGATAACCAACATGTAAAGAAAAGTCACATGCACACATGTCTTCTTGGCACTTAAAACTACAACATCTGACCAATCTCCGTTTTCTTATTATGCTTTGATGGATGACCAATCGTTGTTTCAAAGCTCATATTTTAACACAGGTTGGAGGTATGTGGCTAGTCCTACTACTCTTTACCACCCAACAAGCACAACCACACAAATGTCATAGTTTAATCCCAACACCAAGTGAACACATCCACGCAGAGACCATATGTTTAAAAGGCATCTTAATGATTGAGTTTAGAGCCTCCTTGAGATAACAACACAGCCATATATGGTTATCTAACTTACACAACATACACAGTTGTCCCTTTCATTTTCTTGAAAGTTTCTAAAGCCGTTTCAACATATCCATATTGTGTGCAGCGTGTAATCATTGTTGCCCATGAGAAATCATCTTTTTGAGGCGTTCTATCAAATAGTTCATGTGCCTTGCTTACACTTCCACATTTTGATTATGCGTCTACCAAGGTGCTTACAACTACAAAAATATACTAAAATGTTTTTCCCATATGATATGTTTTAATGGATGACCATACCCGATTCCAAAGCTCCCATTGAAGCACAAGCTAGAAGGATGCTGGCAAAGGCGTGGGGTTTGGCTTTACATCTACCGAAGGTGTTTTCTTGAAATTTTCTCTACTCCCTCTCCATGGCACCGCTACCCCAAACCTTACAAGCCCAACACAATAAAAAACCCTATCTCGCCCCTCCTCTCCAAAGGGCATTTCAATATTTTGTTATACTTTATTTTATTTTAAAAGACATGTATTTTATTTTTGTTTTTTTTGTTTTAAAACTTACATGATCAAGCTAACCCAATATCAGAGTGACACAAGGAGCGAGACACAAGAGTCTCCTCTGATAAATAAATAAAAAATCGGTCACAATAACTATACTAAACCTCAATGCCTCACAAGCATAAATGATCAAGCAAAGATGGAAAAAAGGGGGCACTAAATTTCCCTCCCCTTATAAGAGAATCGTCTTCGATGTGACTAGAGCCAAGGTTGGCTAAAGGGATAAGAAAGAAAACGAAGGTCAACAATGAAAATGTAATTAATGGAAAATGACCCAGTCACTTAAATGCGACCACAAGGAAATCAAACACTTTAAAAAAAAAACTTTCTCTATTTATTTAATTTTTTGTGAAGATTGGTAGTTCTCTTTGTCATGGTTAATTTATCCTTCCTTAGTTACTCATGTCCAGTACTTTCTCATAAACACACTCATAATACAATGGCTTTCTCAATAGTACATAACTCCTCCTCATTACTTCCATTATTTAACAAGTAAATTTTACTACTTTTTCATGGTTTTCAACAATGTAAGACAACACGAGATCATCCAAAACCTATAGCTATAGCATATATCATCTCACATTACCCAACTTTAATACATTTTCATGATTATATCACATCACAAGACCTCAATCCCAACCATGGGAAGGAAAATAACGGTCCACTCCATAAAGTACCCAAAAAACACATGTCTACGACATTGGTGATAAACACAATATGTGCCTAACATAATAGCAAGGCACCTCATCAATACATATGTAATAGGTTTTCACATGACTCAAATCATGATTGAATGCACTCAAATTCCAAGATAAGATCAAGGTATCACATATAATAAAAAAATAACATCAAGCCTCAAATATCACGGTACCTGGCAAAAAGGATTCACATGAGTGATTCACCAATCAATATATGCACCACATTATGGCATATCAACATCAATAAATCCCAAATTGGATCCACGATCCAAGTAATATCAACTAATGTCTCCAAAAATGCCAAGTATGAACCACTACCTCCCATCATCATGAACACAAAATCCATATTCATCCACAAAATTAACCAAATACCATAAATCAACAAGTTTTCATTTCTTAAGTACATAATTTGATGGGGTCTCCAGGGTTAGAAGGGGGATTTCAAGGTTTTTTTGTAACATAATGGCTACTAATGTGATGTTTTAGATAAACTGCTAAGTTCCAAGTTAGCTCATCCACTAGTTTTCATGTTTTCAACTGGTTGAAGGGTTGGAGGTGATAGTTTAATTTGTACATGTGGCGATACATAGAGGTGTGAAAAGGCATGCACGAGAACTAAAATGCAAAGAGGATGATATATGGTTATTTCATTTGCTTTATCATAAACAAAATATTTTCAACATACAGGATTGATTAGTGGCTTTCAAGAATAGGAGGTTATTTTTATCTTGCAAGACGTAGTAAGAATGATTGGATACAAGCATTTCCATTAAGGATTGTTATACATAAAGTCATTTTCATACCTTTTCCCATGAAGGGTATGGTCTAGTAGGGTAAGTGCATGGAAATGGGGGGCCAAAAGGAGGTAAAAAAGGGACACCTTTTTCCTGAAATCAGCGAAACCTGAACTTCATCGAATAATTTGACACGCCTATGCTAAAAAATTGACAAATTGATAAGAATCAGTACCGTAGAGATCAAAATCTAGTTTCTAAACTACTATTTTTTTTAAATGGTTGAGATTAAGAGGGTCAAATGTGTTGTACACACAAAGTATGTCTACTTTTGTCTAAAAAATATGAGAACCTATTGTGTGTGTGCGGACCCCCACCCCCCCACCCGCACCATTTTTTGATTTCTATAAAGTTTTTTTCAAATCCCTTCAGTTAAAAAGTTAGCTAAGACCATGTATGAGGTCCCACTAATTTTTCATAAATTTTGGATGAATATATAATTTTTTATTAATTTTCAAAGTGCACATATCCCGAAAATGAAATATTTCTATGTACACACCCCCATAACTTTAAAAAAAAAAATTGTATTTTATTTATTTTTAGTGTGGGTAGAATGGAGTTTAGAAAAAAACCACTTTTTCAAAAAAAAAAAATGGATGAAAAAATCATAAATTGTGCACCAAAACGTATGCATAGGTTTTTGAAAGAGAACAAGGCACTAATAAAAGAAATTATGGATGAAAGCCTTAAACTAATCAGATTTTAGAAAGAATTATATCTTCATCAAGGTAAAACTGAGCTTGACATTGTAGTAGAATTTATTTTTGAATATTATGTTTTAATGCATGAGATATTGTGGTACAAACGTGAAAATTTGATGTTTTTTTGGTTAAACATGGTTTTAATACGTAGAACACAATCCAAATCTCTTGTTTGGAAATCCAAGGAAAATCCAAGCCTTTGGATTGAGAATTTCAAACCTAAAAAAGGTGAAACGTGAGCTCATTATAGCATGCTTGCATTATAACGTGCTTTATGTGGTATATCTGTTTGTGGCATGCTTCTATTTACAAAAATATATGTGTTTGTTGCATGCTTTTATTTATAATAATAAAAGAAATATATATACATTAAATTTATTTCAGTAAATATAAGAGGTTAGCTTCACACTGCACCTTATGGAATTAGTCTCACAGATCCATCTGTCACAATTTAGAAGATAGTTTTTCACATTCTAATATGGTCAGTACATATGTATTTTTCAGGATTTCAGCATTCCGTCTGGAAGATAACTTCCTCCTGAGGCCTAAAAAGACCATTCTGAGCTAATCAAACACCCTCTAGGATAGTTCAAGAAATATATTAAGCATATGGAGGTGATGTCAGAGAATCTTGGAAGTGTTGGAGCTAATTTAGGTAGATTTAGGAATATTGTTTAGGGCTTAGGGTTTAAGGTTTAGGGCTCAGGGTTTCGGGTTTAGGGTTTAGTGCTCATGGTTTAGGGTTTAGGGTTTAGGGCTTAGGGTTTAGGGCTCGGTGTTTAGGGTTTAGGGTTTGGGGTTTAGGGCTCAAGGCGCAGGGTTTAGGGCTTAGGGTTTATGGTTGAGGGTTTAGGATTTAAAGTTAAGGGTTTAGGGTTTACAGTTTACAGTTTAGGGCTTAGGGTTTAGGGCTTAGGGTTTAGTGTTTAGGGCTCATGGTTTAGGATTTAGGGCTCCGGGTTTAAGGTTTAGGGTTTAGGGTTTAGGGTTTAGGGCACATGATTTAGGTTTTAGGGTTTAAGGCTCATGGTTTAGGATTTAGGATTTAGGGTTTAGGGGTTATGGTTTATGGCTCAGGGTTTAGAGCTCGGGGTTTAAGGCTTGACGAGCTTATGGTCTAAGTTTTAGGGTTTAGGGTTTATGGTTTGACATGGTAAAAATAGCGTTTAGTATTTAGGTTTTAGGTTTTTTGGGTTGGGGTTTAGGGTTCAATGTGGTAAAAAACAAGGTTTAGTATTTAGAGTTTAGGTTTTGGGGTTCAGGGTTTAGGATTTAGGGTTCAGGGATTACGACTTAGAGCTTAGGTGTATAGCTAAGAACAAAAAAGGGGTAATCAATTACCTAGTAAATATTTCTTGTTTAGTTATGAATGGGAGTGAGTTGGCCTATGGCTTAGTGACCCTAAATTCTAAACTTTGAACCCTAACAATTGAGCCTTGATCCCTAGACCCTAAACCCTAAAATTTGAGCCTGAAGTCCAGTACTTGTGTAAGTTGGAAATTTTAGAGGATTTCTGAGGTTTAATTTTATTTTCTGATATGCATTACTCCCATTTTGAAATTTTTTCTCTAGATGCGACGAAATTCTCGATTCAGACATTCAATGATTCATGAATGTCCAATCCTTCCACAGACCCTAGTAGTCCTCGATCCTTGGATATAAGGAGACACCATTACTGATACAAACAAGGAATTTTAAAGGAAGAAGAGGTTCTTATGAATATGAACACGTATCAAAGTGAATCATGTATGTTAATATGAGCATGTGGCTATTTTTTATAGCTTCCAATGGGTCGTCCAGGCTTGCATAATATCATACATGGAAATATGAGAAATGTGAAATTTGTTTCAAAGTGTGAAGAAATTGACATTCAAGAGCGCAAGTATATGTGGGGGAAAAAGAGGTTTGGAAGAGATGTGTAATATGCATTACAAGGCACATGGTAGATTCCATATCCATTTAGTTACTTGTCCCACCCCTTATAAACAAGGTAGTTGTACAAGTAGACTCAATTGATAGTTGTACAATCAGACTCAAGGTAGATGCCATTTTTTTGCATATTTGAGTCTATAGAGCTTGTTGCATATTTGAGCCTATAGAGAATTATTGAAATTGGTACAAAGATTTTCAAGGAGGGAAATGCCAGATATCCAAGAAAAATTTGGTACATCCCTTTTCTAAGCAACCCCTTCCCTGCGAGAAGCTTGTACAAAAAAATGTTACCCAATACAACTATCTTATTTTTACCATCACATGGGAACTATTTCACTCACTGTAATGTTTTGTGTCTTACCTAGTCTTATTAGTATTGATAGAGAATATTCAACTGAAAAGGGTTCATTTTCTTCATAGGCATAACATTCAAAGAGAGTCATCACAATTTTATGTCTTTCATCTGCTAATATTTTGAAGGAGGGAAATGCCAAATATCCAAGATTAATCCAGTACAAAGAAATCTTACCCAATACAACTATCTCCTTTTTTTTCTATAGCTTGTGAAATATTTGGAGCTCCAAGAGTATTATAAATTGAGAATAACAAGTCCAATAGTATTTTTGGGTCTAACGAATTAGGATACCACTTCAAATTTAATCGTTTTTAACACTCTTTTGAATAATTCTTTCATTTTTATAGTTTGGACTCCAATGTTGAACATATATGTGACAACGACCATATATATCATGAGAAATGTGAAGTTTTTGGAGTATGCATAATCCTTACCAAGTTAGTGAGACAAACCAAGCACCCCTAACCCCTGAGCCCTAAAACCTAAATCATAAACCCTAAACCTTGAACCCTAAAACCTGAACCTTAAACCCTAGTCTCTAAACCTTAAACCCTAAACATTGAGCCCTTAACCCTAAACCCTAAACCTAAACCTTAAAACACAGGCTCTAAACCCTAAACCGTAAACTGTAAACCCTAAACATTGATCCCTTAACCCTAAACCATGAACACTAAACACTAAACACTAAACCCTAAACCATAAACCCTAAACACTAAACCCCAAATCCTAAACCATTAATCTGAAACCTTGAACATTGATCCCTAAGTTCCCTAAGCCATAAACCTTAAACCCTCAACCCTCAACCCTTAACCCTAAACACTCAACCCTTAACTGTGTAGCATTACCAACAAAGGAGTTCAAACTGGTATTATTTTTGGATGAGGGTCAACTCTCGAGGATCATATTCATATTCAGTGTATCACCGTCAAAGAGGGAAACTCCCCTATCAAATTGGTTATTCAGTATGATGTGGAAGATGAGAAAAGCAAATGAAAGTTAGAGAATTAGATTTCATGGGTAATTAGTACTAAAGTATTAACAAGACTAATATGGCTTCTGACTACTCTGTTAGTAGGGCATGACAATATTAGGACCATATTTCCTAGTCTTGTGCCTAGAACCATCTATGAGTCTACTTGTACAAAATAAGCATAACAACATGGGAATGGCTAAGAACACATAGGGGTTATCAATCAGCCTAGTAAATATTCCTTCCTTAGTAATGAATGGGAGTTCTGAATGGGAGTTAGTTGGCCTAAGGCTTAGTGACCTTCTATTCATTGATAATTCCTTCTATGATAAACCCATGGATGCTTTCAAAAGGGCCTTCAAAAAGATAGGGGTAGTCATCAATCCTAGTGAAAGGAGTGACGTGATTTCCAAAAAACTTGAAATGCATACATATTTAGAGGTCATAACACAAATTTACAAATATCTCTATCATTATAAATGGAAGCCAAGTAACGATGTCTCCCTATATCCAAAGATCGAGGACTGCTGGGGTCTGTGGCAGGAGTGGAAATTCAGGAATCATCGAGTTTCTGAATCAAAATGTCGTTGCATCTGGAGAAACATTCTCAAACATTGGATTAATGCATCATGGAAAATAAAATTGAACCTTACAATTCCTCTCAAATTTCCAATCTAGGTCCTGGTCTAGGTCATGTTTTTGGTCGTGGTCATTGAATATGGAAGTTTCAGGAAAGGAATCCACACTTGAAGAATTATTCCCATTTAGATTATTGGCAATGCCAATGGCAGTGGCAATGCCCATGGAATTCAATTGGTGGAAGGTGGGGTTGTGCCCTTGTTGGTTTTTTCTCATGGCATCATAGGTGGCCTTTCTGGTATTATCGAAGAGAACTCCCCATGCTTGTGTGATAAGTTTAAAAGCTCCCTCAACTCTTGGGAACTTATTTTTATCAGGATGCAATAACAAGGCTAATTTTAGAGGGTATTAACAGAAAAAATTAAACAAATTTGATTGGAATTAATTTTGAAATGCATTCCTTCGCTTCGAGCTTATCTATATAAATGCAATTCGGCTTTCCAAGTTCTCCATATTTTCCAAATTTGGGTCGAATTGACATTTTGGACCTCTAAAATGTGAAGAAAATGGTGTGTTCATTTCCTCCAACCTTTCTTGAAGTGAATTTAAACGAAATGAAATTTGGAATTTGGAGGTGGCATGTCGTAGACATTGATTGTCCAGCCACATATTTACTTATTGATGATTAATTGTTATTAGTTGGATTTATTTGCCATTATTATGATAAGTACATTTTTGAGATTTCCAAATCATTGTCATGTTTATTCATGAGAATATAATTATTATTGTGGCAAGATGGATGCAACTCCTTAAAGCCTCCCATAATTATGAATACCTCTCCTACAGAACCTCATACAAGTGGATATATGCTAACTAAATATGCCATACCTCCTTGAGATTGAGAAGGGTGTTTAGGGATGATTTTAGCTTGCATGAAGAGTTTGCAAAGTAGACAAACCAAGAAGTGACCAGTGAACCTTGCTCTTGTGTAATGTAAAGGAAATTTTGGTAAAGGCAAGTGAGAGGAGTCTTTGGATGAATTTTAAGCAACTAGATGAGTGAAATAGGTGGGTTTTGTTGTCTAAGAACATGATGGAATGATAATACTATCTCAGAGGAGAGGAATAGATTCAAAGGTGCCTAGATTTGAAGCATCTTAGTTGAGGAAACAAACCCAATTGAACTAGTCAGGGTAGACTTGGCCAAAACATAACACTAGAGGAAATTCTTAGGATATGGATAACACTTAGAGAATGAAGGAAGGCCTTGAGGAAGACCTCATGATTTTTATAATTGAACCCAGTGTCCCTCATGATTTTTTAAATCCTTCACAAACCTCATGATGACCATTCCCTTGATTATTTGAATTAATAAAAACATATATATGTGTTTTGATTTATTATGTGTTATAAGGAATTGCAATGAGTCCCATATATTCAAGCAATTGTTATTACCTTTGGGAGTTGTGTGATTTATAAAATATAGTTTTGACACATCTAAAACTCCTACAAATGTCAATAACCAATCAAGAAGACCCCAAAACCTAAACAATGCCCATATTCTTTTTACAAAAGAAATGTCGATTGTATAATTTAAACCCTAAAATCTTGAAGGATGAATGTCGAAATGCTGAAAAATACTTATGTATTCACCATATTAGAATCTGAAAAAATATCTTCTAAACTGTGACAGATGGAGTTGTGAGACTAGTTCCATAACGTGCAAAGTGACCCTAACATCTTATATTTATTAAAATAAATTTAAAGTATAAGAAATAATAAAATATAAATAACAATAAAAGAAAAACTTATGCTATAATGCGCTCGTGTTTTAGGCTTGGTAAAAACCAAACCAAATAATTCATAGTGTGCTCGCTCTTTAACAAAATGCGCTTGCGTTTTGATAAAAACCAGATTTGTGTCCACTTTTTGGCCCCCCCATCTTTGTGCATAGGCTTAGTGTGAGGTTTTTTTCAAAAAATACACCATGTTTCATAATACAAATACGTAAGAATGTCATATGATAAGATGTCACAAACTAGGGATAATTTAGATTTATAAACAATGCAAACATAGTCTCAAAGCATGAATAAGATAATCCCACACATTCCCTTTTCCCTCCAACAAAAATGAAATTTACTTTTCTCCCTACCAAAGTGAAATAATAAACAAATGTCATATTTTTAACAAATGCAAACATAATATCAAGATATGAATATGATACTTCCGCACAACTCCTTTTCCCTCCAATAAGATAAAGTATATAGCAAATAATAGTATGTTACCTTATTTCTCCATCCAATGAGGTAGGGTCACCCTATGGCCCTAGGCACATAGAACCTTGTCACCTTCACCCAAGTGGCATAGTAACCTATACCTCTAAATCTAAACAACCCTTGACCCCCTTGGGACGTACCCCCATACAATGAAGTGAGTGCATAGGTCCTACCACTCCATGGTGAACCCACGACCTCATTCCAACACATCACAACATTAGAGCCAACATGCCCAACAGTTTCAATCGCCAAATGGCATCAAATCCAAAGCCTTGAGCTAAGATAGAAAACTTTTAAACTCCAAGCTCGTACTCGACTCAAGGTTATGGGCACCTAGTTCATGCCTTCTCTCTTCACACTTAGACTCGAGGCTACCCACATGGCCAAATAGTGTAGGGAAACATTAATAACACACAATTCACTAAAACTGGTAGTCACAACAACCAATATGAATAGATATATACAACACTCATGCAAAAAAATGGATAGTACGACACAACAAAAATTTACTCATCAAATTTTAGGATTCTCACTCTATTTTCCTCACGAGAGTAACATTACACATTTACAAGGTAGTACATGACACTGCAAATACTCTCATGAGTGTTGCTATAACTAGTTTTAAAAATACTCAAATCTACATCGTGTGCCAATGATCCATCACATTATAGGTTTTCAAACATTACAACATGTTTTCCAATCACCACAAACACTCTGTCATTAACTAACCACAATCAACAAATCAACACACAATGCACATCACATATTATATTATTGATTTCGTAATTAAGTTTTATATTCTTCTCAAAGTTTCGAGAGTATGAACCTCGTTATGATACCATATGTCAAGCCCAAAAATTTTAACACCCAAATACAACAATAAAAATACCGAGATAAATTTTTGTGTCTTTCATTTACTTGTTATACGACACCGCAAGGGCTCACTTAGAATGACTCAACATCACATGAGGTGTTTGTACGAACATGAACACAAATATACAACAGGTTAACATGAGATGTACACAATTTCCAATCTTTCTCAAGGGAATGAACACTAGGCATGATCATTTCAATTTATTTTCCATAAAAGTCAGAAATGCTATCTTTTTATATTACTAAAGTGATAATACAATTTAATTCATTATTTTCATTCATTCTCTAGCTAGTTTCATATCAAGTCTTACATAATGATGATTATGATTTGGGCCTTTAACAAAGGTTATCACATTCAACCAACATATTTGGTGTCAATAATAACATAGGTTATAATTTCCATTAAAAAGGAAACAATGTTAGTAACCTCAATAAAAACATTTAAAGGGTGAAGTGCAATCATAATTAACACATATACATATCCTCATTAACTCACAACCATTACTGGCATCTTCATATGCATAGAGATGTGTGCTCAGTTTTCTTCTTGATTCATTACTCATGTTACACATCTTTTAGTTTTTTGTTACAAGGTTCGTCTATCATTCATACCTTTTTAAAATGATAGGAATGTTCACCATGTCGACAAGACATATAGTTAATTATTAATTTTATTATAGCTTGAAAAAGCTTCATCCCTTTCTTTAGTAACCAAGATAGATATGATGAGTTGTGGTACCACCCCACATATTATTCATTTGTTTATTAAATTTTCTTAAATAGTCCTTTTCAATTTGCACATACAAGTGATCCAAAAGGTAATGTCAAGCTTCTAGATTATAATTCCTCGTTTCATTTAAATCTAAAACCTAAGAGTAAGAATTTAACTAGGACTATTGATAGAATGATTTCATATTATACCCAAAAGGGGACCAAGTCCACTGGTGGTTGTTTGGAATCCAATCTAAGGTCTTGTTTGCTTAAAAAATTAAGTACCTAAACTCATAATCACAAGGTAAATGTTATCCTAGGATATTATAATAACACAATATGATTTTTGTAAAACAAGATAGTCTTTATACCAAGAGCTTTCCCTTTTGAAATGCTAAGAATGAATTCCCTTTTGTATTTTCATAATTCCTCATTTTATGGACAAACTAAAATTAAACTAGGATTATAATCTTTTCATGACTATGAGCAAACTTCTCCATAGGGTTTTGTACCCGTTTATTGTTTTTCTATTAATCCGTTATGAGATAGAGAGAGAGAGATGACCATTATCTCATCCTGCTTCTAGGCATGAACACACACATACAATTTGTTCTTATAAACCCCTAGATACATGTTACTTCAACATAATTTGATGTGAGTTGATGTTACAAAATACTCCAGGAGCGTTTACATCCTTCATCTTTCACTCAACGTGTATATGACACATTCATAGTATGAGATTTTATGAGCGTAATATGAATTTTACATCTTTTATAAATCATTTTTTCCTTACGCAAAAGTAGACATCATGAAATTTTGCATATTCACCATTCATGTATGAAAGATGTCATATTATTCCTTTAACAACTACAACATCTCCACTTACGTGTATGCAAAGCCTATTACAATTCTTTAAAGGAAACACTAGAGAAGTTATATTCCATTATGGTACCCAAAGAATAAAAGCCATCTATTACCACCCTTATATGTACCATACGAGCAACTATCCTTAGCCTAGTTCTTGGGTTAGGCTAACTTTACTTATTTAAATCCAAATGGCATGATAAACCACGAAATAAGCACTATACTTTTCTACATGGTTGGTCCTACACTCATTAGGTGTCACCCCTACTGATTTTGAAAAAGTTAGTTTAAAACACAAATAGATATAAGCCAAATAGTACTTAAAACATAGGGGTTTAAGAAAATTGTGGTTCTCAACACACTAATATATATATATATATATATATATATATATATATATTGCATTCTCTCTAATTCACTTTCATTTAATATTCGCATTCAAAATAAATGTACAACATTTAAATACTAGCTCATCAATAATAACATATCATGCTTTTAATCCTTCTTATCAAGAGTACCTATAACCAATGCAGGGTCAATCCTAGGATTGGTATGGAAAACCCTTACACTCAAGCATAAACCAATGCATCCATCATTTCAATAAATCCCAAAAAAGAGTAGAGAGAGATAGAGATAGGGAGAGAGAGAGGGGGGGGGGGAGGGGGCAACATTTCCACACACATTCACACTTCCACATTCATTTGCACTTTACTTTTTTATTATAAAGAGAGAGTAAAGAAGAGAGAGAAAAACTAGGAGAATTTTTCTTCTCTATTCACAATATCATAACCATTTACATTTCGTATCCATTTTCCTTCCAAATCCATCTACATTTTCAATCCATTAACATTTTCAAGACCAACCAAAATTTCATAGTTATATTCTAGAGAGAGAAGAGGGAGAGAGAAAAAATCATAAATTTTGAAATCCATTAATACAAAGTAATTGATTAAATCACACTCTACATAGTATTGTGACAATATTAAAAGGTTTCACGAGTAGTTGCAAGTCGAACTAGAGTCTCATAAGGATTTTATAGCTAAAGTTGTAAGTTTGCAGAAATTGACCAAAATGGATATAGTGCTTATAATTTGGGTCCCAAAAACACTCATTTTAAATTAAAACACAATTTTTTTTCGATTCTTACTTATTCCCATACATATAGAGAACTCATAGGTTTCAACGGAATTCGATTATGATGAGCAAGGCTAAGTTATAATGGCGACTCCAGTGTCGATTATTCTAAACATGTCAAACACTCTTGTTGCATAACAACTAGTGGGCCCCAAAACCCACTTGCAAAACTAACTTCTTAACGTTCTACATGTAGATGGGGGTGGTTTTTCAGTTTATCCCAATCAAAGTGGCAACCGTAAGCCAAAACCGATCGTGTTTTCTTAAACGAGAACGTCACCACAAGTGACTGAAATGCTAAAAGGGTTTTCAAAACTCATCTCGTAAAGGCATAAAATTGAGTTTTTCAGCTTGTTTAAGGGCCTTCATGGTGTCATGGGTTGACAAAGATCATGTTAGATGATCAGTTTTCGGTGATAGTTTGGTCTGAAGTTCCATGCACGCAGTTTCGAGGTCAAATTTCCATGTTTTGAAGAGTTTTTCGGGCAGGTTGAGGTGGCATCGTTCATTCCAGCTACATTTTCTACTATTCAAAATATTGAAAGCTAAAAATAGGAAACGATAAATTGCATAATTTTAGTGCAAGAAGAATGGAGATCCATGTAACTATTTGTACATATTTTGTCATAATTGCATTCGGTGAGACCACATTTCTTTTAGCCATTTTTTCAAATAGTTCACATGTCTATTGTATGCTCCCACAACCCATCAACAAAATCCACAAAATCACCACAGGTCTAACGACATCTTAATGATGAAGTTTAGGGTGCCCTCAAGATAACCAGAACAACAAGAAAGGTCAACGTGCACACACGTCTTCCTTGCACTTAAAACTATAGCATCTAACCAATGTTTGTTTGTTATTATGCTTTGATGGATGGATAATCATTGTTTCAAGGCTCCTATTTTAACACAGGTTGGAGGTATGCGGCCAATCATACTGCTCTTTACCACCCAATAAGCACAACCACACAACCTCCACAGTTTAATCCCAGCACCAACCGAACACATCCACGCAGACATCACTGGTTTAAAAGGCATCTTAATGATTAAGTTTAGAGCCTCCTTAAGATAACAGCACTACCATATAGGGTTATCCAACTTACACAACATACATAGCTGTCCATAAAATTTTCTTAAAAGTTTCTAAATCCATTTCAATAAATCCATACTGTGTGTATCTTGCAATCATTGTTGCCCATGAGAAATCATCTCTTTGAGGCGTTCTATCAAACAGTTCATGTACCTTTCCTAGACTTCCACTTTTTGCATACTTGTCTACTAGGGCACTTGCAACTACAAAAAATTGCTAAACGTTTTTCTAATATGCTTTTAACGGATGACCATACTCGATTCCAAAGCCCCCATTGAAGCACAGGCTAGAAGGATGTTGGAAAAGGCATAGAGTTTGGATTCACACCTGCCAAAGGCATTTGCTTGAAATTTTCTCTACTCCTCCATGGAGTCACTGCCCCAAACCTGCTAAGCCCAACACAATAACAAACCATAGTTCACCCCTCCTCTCCAAAACGTTTTTCAATATTTAATTATGCTTTATTTTATTTTAAAAGACGTATTTTATATGTGTTTCTATTATTTTTTATTTTTATTTTTATTTTTCCTTTTTTTTAAACTTATGTGATCACGCTAACCCGATACTAGAGTGACACTAGGAGTGAGACATGAAATCCTCCTATGAGATAAGCCACAAAATTTCAGCCATAACTACACTAAACCGCAATGTTTCGCACATGTGAATGGCCAAGAGAAGACAAAAAAAGGGGGCAACTACAGTTTGCCATAAGATCATGATGGTTGCATAATTATAAGGGTCTCATAAATGCATTAGTTCTAGTATTGTTTGTGTTGATTGTTTCGACTATCCTTCATTGGTTAGTTTATTGTGTAAATTGTGTATATGGAAGGTGTTGAGAATCTTGCTTCATACTTGATATAATTTAATGTGTGTGTGTGTGTGCGTGCATGCGTGCATGTGTGCATACGTGCATGTGTGTGTGCATGCGTGCGTGTTTTAGTTATTGAGTTGATTTATACTTCAATGAGAATTGAACATTTGGATATGGCCATCTTGTTATAAGACTTGTTTTGCTTTCATTATGTGGGGGAAAGCATGTGATTGTATTCCTTTAAATATTGTGATATATCTATACAATTTTAATTTTAAGTTAGTTTGGTTTGAATTTTTTTGTCCCTAATACTATTTGGCACTTTTCTAGTTCAAATTTCTAATCAACGGTGTTTATCAATAAAAAATATTTATGAAAGTTCTTATTGGTCAAACATGTTTATTGTTGAAAGTGTTATATTGCTAAAAAGTGTAGTTGCAACATTTTGAGGATCTAACTAAAAATGAAGCTTTGTTATGAATACTTGTAACCTCACAAGTATGTTATCTTGTAGTGGATACCCCTAGCAACAAAAAATGTAGTAAGTTTAAGATGGTGCAAAAAAAACCAAAATAAAGTTTAAACAAAATTAGAGACACGAAGTTGAATAGTGCCTATCTATATCTATATATGGTCGCATCTTTCACGACCCCCCCTCTCTCTATATGAGGGTATAGGGGCGGAGGAGGAGGGTCTATCTATATATATGGCTTGGCCTCCTAGAGTATAGGGGAGTAGAGATCTAGGTGCCATATATAGATATAAAGACCCCCCAGATAGATAGCTAGATGGATAAGATAGTTCAGGGGGGGGGCACCCAGATTTGATCTCCCATAGAAGATAGAGAGCCGAGATATAATATAATATAATATAATATATACTGACATCCAATAATGACTTGATATTTCAAAACATAAAAAAATATTTGTGTACCACTCACACCATTATGTTTGTATTTTTAATTTTTTTTTGCATATTCTATTATCGTTGTAGTCCATATATATTGTTTTATAATATATATTATTGCGTAAAAAATTCAAAAATATGCAAGCTAAATAATGTGCCCATGATGTTCATCATACCTTTGGATTTGGGTTTCAAAAGCAGGTGTAAAAAAATTGATGGCCATATTTTCTACAAAATAAATGCACATTAAGCTCCCCCAAGCCCCTCTATTCAACAAGAGGTGCATTTTTTATTTTATTTTGAAGATTAGAGTGTTAGAAAAGACATAAGAGGGTCTAAGAGAATTCAAAATCTTTGCATTCATTGTGAGCAAGTGTATACCTACTTTCTTAAGCCCTTAAGACTTCACCTAGGGGCTTAAGTACACAAGGGATAAATTCCCAATTTTACAAGAGATGTTGTTGAGTTCAATCCATCTTATTATGGTTTTGATAACAGTTCATCCTAATCCATATCCATGTTCCATTGAAAATATCTAAAAATTGACCTCCCCAAATTCCACATAGCCTAGCTAGGGGCACACTTCTACATATTTTGAGTGCTAAAAATAACTAGGAAGACTATGCATATCCAATGATCAAATAATTTTCTAGAGGGAGATGTATTTTGATTCATGCCAAAAAAAATTTGTAAATTATTGTGTTAGAGATTTGTCCTTCTCTCACAAAGAGTGAATACCAAAAGGACACAATGGTTCAAAGCACAAAAAAAAAAACTCCAATATAAAAAATGGTAAAGAAAAAAACAACCAATACAAATCCCAATACATGTAAAACAAAACCTCCATAGATAACACACATCAAGCAAGGAGGTCCTAGGAATACACAACTTGTGAAGAAGAAACAAAGAAGCTTGAAGGTGTTCTCATGGAGGATGAACTTTTGCCTTCCATCAACCAAATATTTAAGGCTCTTATTGTATTCAAATTATTACACTAAAATTTCATATAATGAATTTATATTATAAGATGGAAATGACATAACTTTTGAGTGCATGCTTCAACCTCTATCCAAAATCATGCCCGCATTGTCCAACTCATATACTATCATGCTAAAATCTCAAAAATACATGACGTGACTGATGCACCTACATCTGTCTCTCTCTCTCTCACTCACACATGCGCACACACACACATGTTAATATTATTTATTAATGTTGATTTAAACCTATTCACAAACATTAATTCTTGTGATAATTAAGGTTTATTGTTTCAAAAATTAAAATGTTGGGAGTGGCACAAATGTGACACAAATTTGTGCCATAATTTTTCCATGCCCACCTTGATCCAGGAGGATCCTTTCTCTAAATCTAGCTTATGGTTTGCACAAGTCATGAAACTACTTGCATACAGTAGATCTCATCAAGAGCTTTCTGACACCTTTTGAATGGGAAAAAATGGACATCGTATGCAAAAGATACATCCCACTGAAATTTCTCTCCAACTAGCAAAAATAAAACAAGCTACATAGAAATGAGGGTGGCATGATGTGAGTGTGACAAATGGATGAATATGGTGATGACAAGTGGACAATTTTCTCATGTAAAATTTTGGTTTTAGCCTCTGGTCTTTGACAATTGATGTGGGGCCCACATGATGTGTCGGTTAGGGGCCCAACAATCGGAGGGGTCCACTCTTTTTTGAGAGGGGGCCTCTTCCGCCTTTCTTCACATTACATTGTATGGGTTTTTCCTTATAAACCCTATGGAAGACTAATTTTTACAAAATGTGGAACTATGTTCCCAAATTTATCAAATATCAGTTAGCCAACTCAGAGAGTTGGAGGACGAGCTATAGGAGACATCACCAACTTAGCAATCTTAGTCACATTATTAACCATGAGCCATAATCAACGTACTAAACTCTTTGCAATAATTGAGTTGCATTCCACCTCACCGTGGCGAACTCAACATCAACCAACTCCCATGCAACAACCACTGATGAACTCATTGTGGACACATCTCAAAAAATGGGTGAGCTCAACACTAATCCCAATGGGAAATGAAACCAAAACAGATCTAGGATGTGGCCATAGCCACAAAACATCAACACTGGCTAAGGATTATTAAAGCCTTAAAACCAAACTCACCATTCACACAATGCAAGATAACATATCCCTTAAGAAATGCATTCCAATGATCCAAAAGTGTTGAGTATAGAGTTAAATTACTCATGTTTTAACATGCAAATAGAACTTGATGGAAGTTGACAGTAACCGACAACGGTTAGAGTGTGACCGGCATCGATCGGGGCAAGTTGGAACCGGCATCGGTTACCTGTACGACGAGTTTTTAATTAACTCTTGGGATTTATTTCTATTTTGAGCATTGGAATAGATTTAATGAATGTAATTACATGACTAAGTGCCTTAAAGTCTTAAATGACTATTTAAAGCATAAAGCTAGGGTTTATAATGAGAGGATTGATCATAATTACAAGATAATTATGTGAGAGAGTATTCTTGGAAAAAGATGCAAAAGCTTGAAGGAAGAAATTACTGAACATCTAAGAAGTGTAGAAGATTGTAAATCTTCATTGTATATCTTGTCAAAGCTTTGGATAATAGATTGACTTGTTTCTTGGTGGACATAGCCTACACTGGGTGAACCACGTTAAATCTGGTGTTGATTTATGTCTCTTGTTTTGTATAATTCTTTTAGTAGAATATCCGCTTTTATATGCATATATGCTTAGATATGATATATTGTCTGTACAACCGGTGTGCTAAACCCAACAACTGGTATCATAACTTTGTTTGAGGGTTTTTTGTGTGTTAACAGATTTACTCACAGAGGATTTTCTTATTGAGTGGGAGCTACAACAATGACAGAAGATAATAAATACAAGGTAGAGAAGTTTGACGGCTGAAATTATCAATTATGGAAGATGTAGATTGATGATTATCTGTATCAGAGAGATTTGTACTTACCGTTGGATGAGAAGGCTAGACCTACAAAGATGACTGATGAAGAATGGAAGATTCTTGACAGAAATGCTTTGGGATCTATAAGATTGAGCCTGACAGCATCCGTGGCTTCCAATATTGCAGAAGCAGCTTCTACGGTAGACTTAATGAAATCTTTTACTAATTTATATGAAAAACCTAGTGCTTCAAATAAAGTTTATTTGATGAAGAAACTTTTTAGTTCTAAGATGCATGAAGGTGAATCTGCCTCTAGTCATTTGAATGATTTCTGATCTATTGTAAATCAGCTAAAATTAGTTTCAATACCGTTTGATAATGAAGTAAAAGCACTTTTATTCTTATGTTCTTTGCCTGATAGTTGGGACAACTTGGTAATGGATGTTAGTAATACAACATCTGTAATAATATTTTGAAGTTTGATGATGTGGTTAGTATAATCTTGAATGAAGAAATTCATAGGAAAAGTACAGAGGAAACATCATCTGAAAATGCTTTGAATGTAGAAAGCAGGGGTAGGCAGAAGGAGAGATCTAAGAGTAAGAGTAATGGGAAATCAAAGTCAAGGGATAATAGATCTAAATCCAAAAGTAAGGGAATTACTTGTTGGAAATGTGGAAAGAAAAGACATGCAAAGAAAGATTGTTGGTCAAAAAATAAAGAGAACCAACAACCAGACAAAGGTAAAGAGGCAAATATTGTTACATCAGAGGTAATGCAAGATGCTCTTATTCTTTCTTTAAATAGTAAAATTGAATCATGGGTTTTAGATTCAGGAGATTCTTTCCATGCAACCCCTAATAAGGGTTATTTCAGAAATTATGTCCAGGGTAATTTTGGGCATGTCTATTTGGGTGATGATGAACCTTGCAGTATTACTAGTAAAGGGGAAGTTCATCTAAAATTGCATAATGGAAATACATGGGTATTGAAAGATGTGAGGCATGTGCCAAGCCTTAGGAGGAATCTTATTTCTGCAGGGCAACTAGGTGAATCTAGTTGCATGGTTACTTTTACAGGAGACTCTTGGAAAGTCACCAAGGGTGCTTTTGTTGTGGCAAGAGGTAAGAAGGTAGGAACATTATATTTACCTACCTGTATTACTGATTCATTTTCTACATTATCTACTTCAGATTCATATGCATGCATGTGGCATAATCGGTTGGGTCATATGAGTCAAAAAGGAATGCAGATCTTAAAGGCTAAGGGTAAGTTATCAACTTTGAAAGATTTAGATCTTGATTTTTGTGAGCATTGTATCTTTGGAAAGTAAAAGAGAGTGAGATTTCTCAAAGTTGGGGCAACTAAGAAGGAGTGGAAATTGGAGCTTATACACTCAGATGTGTGGGGACCAGCTCAGGTAGATTCTCATGGTGGATCCCAGTATTATGTTACTTTCATTGACGATGCTACAAGAAAGGTATGGATTTATTGTATTAAACATAAATATGATGTTTTTTAAACTTTTAAAAGATGGAAATCCCTTGTTGAGAATGAATCAAATTCTAAGTTAAAGTGCCTTAGATCTGACAATGGTGGTGAATACTTTAGCAAGGCTTTCAATGATTATTGTTCAGTAAATGGAATACGTAGAGAAAGAACAGTTCCAAGAGCACCACAGAAGAATGGTGTTGCAGAGAGAATGAACAAGACAATCATGGAACATGCTAGAAGTATGAGGATACATTTTGGATTGCCCTTGTAGTTTTGGGTAGAAGAAGTTGATACATCGGTTTATTTGATTAACCATGGCCCTTTAAGTTCACTACATGGAGGAATACCAGAGGAAGCATGGACCGAAAAATAGGTAGATCTTTCTTTTCTTAAATTTTTTGGTTCAGAAGCTTTTGTGCATGTTGATAGAGAAAATAGAAAAAAACCGGATGCAAAATCCAATAGGTGCACTTTCATTGGTTATGGATCTGGTGATTTCGGTTTTCGTTTTTGGGATTTAGAGAATTCTAAAATTGTTAGGAGTCGTGATGTTGAATGGAGTGAAAAGAGAATGTACAGGGATCAAGTTTTGGTACCCAAAGATAAGAAAATTGAGAAGTTTATTGATGAAAATGAACTCTCGGGTTTTAAAGAAATGCCTTCAGAAATACACAGTAATCGTGGTCGGTTAGGCCCTGACCGGCATCAGTCAGATGAACTGCTGATGGTTACAGAGGATCAGAACCGGCATCGGTTAACCGAACCGACGTCAGTTAGAGGTGACCGACATCAGTCACTATCAGAAGTTGATAATGTCCAAGAGGTCCAGATTGAGCCTCCGGTACCATAAACTCTTGTGAGAAGGTCACAAAGGGTAAGTAAACTTCCATAAAGATTTTCACCTTCTCTATTTTATCTATTATTGACTGATAGTGGTGAACCAGAAAGCTTTGAAAAAGTAATGCAGGATAAAACTCACGTTCAGTGGGAGCATGGCATAGATGAGGAGATGAAATCTTTAGAATAGAACCAGACTTGAGATTTGGTTAAATTGCCAGCAGGAAAGAGAACATTGCAAAACAAGTGGGTTTACAGAATTAAGGAAGAAGAGGGTGGATAGAAAAGGTACAAGGCAAGGCTTGTAGTAAAGGGATTTACACAAAAGGTAGGTATCGACTTTGGTGAAATATTTTCTCTTGTTGTTAAAATGACTTTTATTCGTACTGTATTGAGTTTAGTTGCAGTAGAAGATTTGCATTTAGAGCAACTAGATGTGAAGACGGCTTTCCTTCATGGTGATTTAGATGAAGAGATTTATATGCAGCAGTCGCTTAGGTATGAAGTCAAGGGTAAGGAGAAATTAGTGTGCAAGTTGAAAAAGAGCCTATATGGGCTCAAGCAAGCTCCAAGGCAAAGGTACATGAGGTTTGATAGTTTTATGCATGAGCATGGTTACTTGAGATGTGAATATGACCATTGTGTTTATTTCAAGAAGCTTGAAAATGGGAGCTATATTATTTTGTTACTGTATGAGGATGATATGCTTATTGCAGGATTTAGTATGTAGGACATTGGTGAGCTTAAGAGAAAGCTAGCTCACACGTTTGCAATGAAGGATTTGGGAGCTGCAAAAAGAATCCTTGGCATGCAAATACATAGAGACAAGAAAAACAAGAAATTGTATTTGTCTCAAGAGGATTATATCTATAAGGTGTTAGAAAGGTTCAATATGCAGAATGCAAAACCTGTTAGCACACCTATGGTTGGACACTTCAAATTGAGTAAAGATCAGTGTCCTTCATCACAAGAGGACGTCAAATACATGACACGAGTTCCATATGCTTTAGCAGTTTGAAGTATCATGTATGTTATGGTTTGTACAAGACCAAACATTGCATAGGTAGTGGGATTTGTGAGTATATATATGGCTAATCCATGTAAAGAGTATTGGAAAGCAGTCCAATGGATACTCAAGTATTTGAAAGGGACATCTAGCATGCAGTTATGCTATGGAGGTTCGGATATTTCATTACGTGGCTATGTTGATTCGGATATGGCTAGAGATCTGGATGGTAGGAGGAGCACTACTGGATATATTTTCATAGTAGGTGGAACGACAGTTAGCTGGATTTCAAGATTGCAGAAGGTTGTGGCTTTGTCTACTACAGAGACAGAGTATGTTATAACTACAGAGGCTAGCAAGGAGATGATATGGATGAGTAGGTTCATGGAGGAGTTGGGAAAGGAGCGGGATGATTGCAAACTGTTCAGTGACTGTCAGAGTGTAATTCATTTGGCAAAGAACTCAGTGTTTCATTCTAGAATGAAACACATTCAGTTGAGGTATCACTTCATACGACAGGTATTGGAGGATGGACAGTTGAATCTGGAAAAGATTCATACAAGCAAGAACCTTGCGGATATGCTAATGAAGCCATTAGCAAAGGAGAAGTTGGAGCTACACTCCACTTCTGTTGGTCTTCGAGTTTGAGGCTCGAGGAGGAAGAAACAAAGCTAAGGATGATACAAGAATGGAACTGTACAGGTATAGTGTGCAGTAATTAATCTACAAGTGGGAGATTGTTGAGTATGGAGCTAAATTACTCATGTTTTAGCATGCAAATAGAACTTATTAGAAGTTGACAATAACCAAAATCGGTTAGAGTGTGACCGGCATCAGTCAGGGCAAGTTGGAACCGGTGACGGTTGGGTAGAACCAACATCGGTTACCTGTGCGACGAGTTTTTAATTAACTCTCAGGATTTATTTCTATTTTGAGCATTGTAATAGATTTAATGAATGCAATTGCATGGCTAAGTTCCCTAAAACCTTAAACGACTATTTAAAGCATAAAGCTAGGGTTTAGAATGAGAGGATTGATCATAATTACAATATAATTATGTGAGAGAGTATTCTTGGAAAAAGATGCAAAAGCTTGAAGGAAGAAAGTATTGAACATCTGAGAAGTGTAGAAGATTGTAAATCTTCATTATATATCTTGTCAAAGCTTTGGATAATAGATTGGCTTGTTTCTTGGTGGACGTAGCCCACACTGGGTTAACCACGTTAAATCTGGTGTTGATTTATGTCTCTTGTTTTGTATAATTCTTCTGGTAGAATATTCGGTTTTATATGCATGTATGTTTAGATCTGATATATTGTATGTACAACCGGTGTGCTAACCCCAACAAAAAGGACAACATGGAATGTGGGGATCAAACCCATGACCCCACATCTCCCACTTTGAAGCCTCTACCAATAGGCCACGCGAGCCTTTGCCAAATATAGCAATGAAGATGGTCTTTAATATTTGGTTATGGGATAAACAAAGTTCAAACTAATGTGATATAAGGGGATTTGAACCCATAACCCACTTGTAAAAGGATGTGAGCCCAACCACCAAACCATGGACCATTAAAAATTATAAAAGGGTTAAATTTATATTTGAAGTGTGAACTATGTAATTTCCAACCCCTATTGGATAGCCATAGAACAATTTTGGAGAGTTTTTGTTATGGGAGTGTTATTGGAGATTTGATCAAAGCCTCCGAGAGACTAAGAAAAGACTAATTATGTAGGCCATAGAGTTATTTAAGGTAATTAATTAATGTACAAAGTGTTTTTGCATCATAAGTGATCAATTCATGAGCTTATCTGGACCCGAAGATATAGCCCGTTTTGGGTGAACTTCGTTAACACTAGGTTTTCATTATCTACTGTATTTTTCTCTCATTTGCTCATTGTTTTGTCAGATTTTTGTTCTATTTTGAAGCCAATTTTAATAATTTTTAGTAATTACAGGAAATTAAGAACAAGTTTTTAAGTATCTGAAAACAATTAAACTGAATAAGTGAGTCACTTAACTACGTTTTTTGGATCAAACCTCTAACTTAGAAAAAATATGAAGTAGGATACCAAAAGGCTCTCCCACTTTATTTCACTTAATTTTAACAACAACGAGAGGAAAAAAGAAAGTGAAAATGGAGGGGAGAGGAAACTATAGTGGAAGAAAAACAAAGGATAACAAAAAGGGAGAGGAAATAGTCAAAAAAATAGAAAAATGAAGAAAAGAAAAGAACAAAGACAACACTTATGAAAATAGAGGAAAACAGGAAACCAACAGAGACAGTAAGTAAAACTAAAACCTTCAAGGCAAGAAAGCCCTCTATTGGAAAAAGAGGAGTATGTGACAAATCTTGGAATACATGTACGCAAATTTTCATTTAAATTTGATTAATAATGTATGTGAATCCTAGGAAGTAAAATACAAATCTCAGGAGAAATTGTGTAAACCCTTGAATATATTTGAAAGGAAATTATTTAAACATTAAATAAATTCTAAAAAACCCTAGGATAAATTATGTAAACCATAGGGAATATTGTTTAAACCTTAGTATAAATTTTGTAAACCCTAGGGTAAATTGTGTAAACCAAAAGGTAGATTGTGCAAACCTAGCAACCCATAATATTTGTTATAATTCTAGAAGTGGGGAAAAGGAAGCATAATTCATGGAAATTATGACATCCCTAAGTCATTCTTCAAACTAACTACAATGAAATCACAATCACATTACAAGGGAATCATCACATCCAATAATATTTAATGATTTTGAATAAATTAACTCTTTATAGAAAAATTTATGTCATAGGGTTCTTTGAATTTCATTAAAAAAATTGAATTTCGCTTTACTCTCGTCGAACATGAACTTGGACTTTATCCATTGTTTTTGCATGGAAAGTTTATGACAGGATTTTGCATTATTTTACAAATGTGTGTATATAAACATAACAACTCAAAGTAGTGGACAAAAAGCTCTCTCCACTCTATTCCTCAGACATATTTATGCATTTTTTTCAAAAAAATGATAGATTTTTTTAACTTAAAGATGTTTTTTTCTCAAACTTTATCCTCGTTGAACATAAATGCGAACTCAAACCTTGTGATTTTGTGACTTAGGAGATGAGAGAGAAAAAAGAGGAAATTCATGTTTGTACCCATTAATTCCATAGTTACTATGCTGCATTTTCATTGTAATGATAGTAGAGAGAAATTTGTAAAAACAAGGGATTTCATGTGGACCGACATGAGGATAATGCTCACACGGTAACGATGTATTAAGAAAATGAAAACAAAACATAAATAGAAAAGTTCCCCTCAAATTAATTGTTATGCTAATATATAATTACAATTCTTCACTTTTATAATGTTATGTTTATTGTATAATTGAATGGATGTCAATTATTTTGCAATAAAAGTATCATAACATTTAACTATGCCTAATATATGAAAAAAAAGTTAAAGCAGATGTAGTAAAGTAATTTTAAAATGAGAACAAATAGTTGATATAAAAGGTTTGAGGTGTATCTTGAATGTCATTTAATATGGTGAAAAAAAAAATGTGAAGTCTATCTTGGATAATTAGGAAGCCAAAAAGAAGGAACATACATACTTATAATTCCCAATTCTATTGGGCATCACCTTAGTAAAAGGGCCATTTTTAGTGTATTTAGAGGAATTCATAGGCATTTGGATGGGATTTAATTATTAGATTCTAAATCCATAAAAGAGAAGAGGGGAATACAAACAAACAAAAGTACTCATTCCACAACCAATCCTCCATTATCTTAGCAAGAGGGCCATTTTCATCATGACATCAATCCTATTGGTATAAGGATCATGATCTATTGGGCTTATTGGGTTATACGGTAATTTCCTGTCGTGATTTCTAAAGAAGATAAGTAATTACACTCTATAGTATACTCAAATACACGTTTTTCTTTAAAAATGTGTACATATTCCTCACTAGACAAATTACATTTTTTATTTATAAATAATTTATTTTATTTTTAAAATTGGTTACACTATATACCTATCAACCACTAACAAACACCTTTAGGGAGGTGATGTTGCTAAGATATAATAAAAATTAATTTTTGGATAACCTAAACCATTACAATGGTTTGTAAGAGATGTAAATTACTACTTGATTGGAGGTTATTATCATCTCTTTGATAAGGAATGCGGGATATCATGTAATAATTATCCTTACTATGAAAATGCAACATAGTAACGATAGAATTAATGTGTCCCACCCTGGATTTCTTATTTTTTTTCTCATACTGTTACAAGGTTACACATAGGCTTCTAAAAGTCCTAGGTAAAAAGGTGAGGTGTTAAGGAAGAAGTTAGAGTGTTAAGATTGGCAATACACCTAATTATTACTTAAACAACTAGGAACGTCAACCAGTTATTGAATAGGGTATAAAATTGAATCTAATTATGTACAACATCATTTCTATGTTATTTTCCTAGTACTCTAATGATTTGTGAACTCATAGTTTTTTTTCTAGCAAATCCGTTTTTGTTTTTGTTCCAGCAAATTTTGTACATATCTTGAAATCATTGCATTCTATAATTTTATCTTTAATATTTGCAAGGACACTATCTATTCAGAAATATATTTGATGCATCGACATGTGGTAATGTAATGTCCCTTTTTCTCCAAATTCAAAGGCAAATTGGATTTCTGGGAATTTCTTCTACATGGTCGAATTAAAGAAGATAAAGGAGAGAGCATAAATATGTCTATTAATATTTTTTAATATGTTTTGGTGTAATGGACTCAATTATATGGTTCGGCCGTGTATTAAGGCAAAATAAATAAATATAAGGGGTCGGTCAAGGCATAATGAAGGGACATAATGAATGGACATGTCTTTTCATGTTTTGGCGCCAAGACCTACAAGAATAAATAGGGGTGTTATGCATCATTTGTGGATGTGAACTATCATTTGTAAAAACTGATTTTGAGATTGTTCTCTCATTATTCCACTACTTGGGACAAAAACCCCATGTGAGGTCCATATGAAGGATGAAAACCCTTCATATTGACTTTAAACTACTTGTACTTAAACTCTATTATCAGATTTGAAGACATTATCGAGCATTTTCAGATTAATCTCATTAATTCCAAGAAGTGTGACTTGCTCTAGTGTTATTTGTGAATTATTAGATGATATTATCGCCATATAGAATTAATATTCCAAGTCGACTTGCATTTTAAAGATAAAATTTGCATTTACACAGATTCCTATGCATATTTATTAGTCAAATCACATTATTTAAGGCTGCAACAATTTCTAGTTGATAATCATTACCAACAGTGTCTATTTAGCACAAATCAAATTGATTTGGGCATAATAGTTATCAAAATTGATGAATAATCATTCCATAGTGTTAGTTAATAATTGTAGAAGATTTTGGGCACATTTCACAGAGATTTGACCCACTGTAATAAAATTACAGCCTGCTGCAATTTTCCAATCTGATTGTAATTTCCCACAGTGATACTTTTGCATAATCCTATTCAATTTGGCTCTAATTATTTTCAAATCAATAAAGAAATCATTGTTAAGTGTTCTATGATAATTGGGGATGAGTTTAGGAACACTTTTTGAAGAAAACTAAGTCGATACCATAAATAATTAGTTTACTACAATTAATTCTTAGAATTCTGAATATTTTGATAAAACCCTCAAAAGGATTATTACATGTAACTCTAAAGATCGTGGTTCAAGACAGTATGACATGGACGAGGATTTAGATGAAGCCCATGTATCACCTCGACGTCCTTCAACCTCTATGCACCCTCCACAAAGGTATAAGTTCATAGTATATTTTGTAATTGGATAATATTTTTTCACATTTACAAATTATAATTATACATCTTCATAATGACAAGTATACTACTTATAGATACCTAAAAGAGTTGTCTAATGAAGACTACCACATTTTTATGAGTGGACATCCCTCAACCTTAAAGGACTCGACACAAATGTATATATTTATAATTGATTTTTAATTATAAAATTATTTAATATCACTAAACAATTATAATATCACTTGTGTATCACATGTCTACTTCCCATATAGACTGACGGGAGGATGAAGATGGTGCAATGCACACGTGTCATTCATCTGCTCTTAGGGTATCCCCTATACTGAGGTATAAATTTACATTTTATTTTTTAATGTAATTTTTTTTCTTGTAATTGAATAATTATAATACGACTTGATTATGACAAGTCTATATTCGATACCAACTGTAGACACAAAATAATGCACTTTAGGCATTATTTAGTCCCGGTCTCATGCTACTATTTAGAAGTTTTTTGAGTCAAGAAATTACTAATTAACCGCTGTCTTTTGGCCATATTACTTTGTTTTATTTCATCATTCCTAACCTCTTACACCTAGTATGCCCAGTAAATTTTTTTCATTTCAAATTATTTTAGCTTTGACTGGGGCGCCCAGGCTAGTGTTGGGCACCCCAATTCTTTTTGAACTTTCCCACCACTTTTTGGGCACTTTCTATCCATTTCAGCTTCTTTATCTTTTTGGTGATCATAAATTTCAGAGTTAATTGATGAAATTAGATGAAGAGAACCTTATAAATATAAAGTTATGAGACCATAATGAGGGACCAAGCACTAGTCACTACTATCATCCACCCAGGGTTGCATTCATCTAAGTCATTTGGAGGTCATTTGTATATATTTAGCTCCATCACAAATAGGATAAGGCTGGGTTCATCTACATCACACAAGACATAGGGGAGGGTATTCCATTCTATTCTATGCACATGATTCTACTACATTTTGTACATCATAGTTATTGTTTGTTACTTCACAAATTTTGACCGGCACAAGAGCACTTAGGGAACATGATGCACACTACACACACATCATGCACACACACACCATGACTACATTTGGGTTTGAAATGTAGTGCAACGCTTAGTTAGTAAGTACCCCTGTTATGGCATCTGAGGTCAGTCTGAGCAATTCATTTTTAATTCTTGTATTTCTAGGGTTTTGATACTTATTGTGGTTTCTTACAGGTATTTATATCATCTTAGATTATCATCGACACATGGCGCAGTAGTACATCAAATTTAATGATGACAAATAATGAGGGTTTCAAACCACCTACCGAACATTGTAAAACTTAGTTCTAGACATTTTTTATAGACTAGGGTGCCTATTTTGCAAACCACAGCACCCCACATGCACCCCAGTCTCTTTCTAAACGCTCCAGTCTAGCTAGAATCATCTTAGATCCATCCTTATTTGGGGCCTCTACACTAGTCGTTCCATGTTTCCAAATTGTTTCTCCAGTCACTGCTGCGCAACACAGTTCTAGTAAGCTTCATCAAATCAATCTAAGTTCACTTCTATACTTCTCTTTCATTACTCTAGGGTTTCTAGCATTTCCATTTATCATTAGTTGCTTGGGTCATTTTCCATACTTTTTTATTGCGTTCATTTATCTGCATTTACATGTCATTATAGATTAGATTAACTACACATTATTTCATAATTTATAGTTAATCATTTTGGTGAACCCGGCATGTTCAGACACTTCATTTTGACAATGCTCATCTCCTTATCAAGTTATGGATCAATCTTCTTATCCTAACTTTGCACCAACTAAGCTCTCCAGACATAGTTACTACTACTTATGATTTCATGCGTGCATGCATACCCAACATCCTCCTCATGTTTTGTCACACCTAGGGCTGATCCATCCATCAATGTAGTTACTACTCTATCATACTCCTCCTAATCCATCCTACAGCTCCACCCACGTCTATTCCTCCACTCATTACTCTGGCAGCTCCTCCCACTGACATCTAAGGGATATGACATCATTGTACAACTTAAAAGTACACCCACTAAGATCTCTCTTTATGACTTGTTGCGTAATACACCAAATTATCATAACATGCTAGAAGATTCCCTTTGTGCCATTCATATTGAAAGTGATAATTTTATGGTGGCCTTTTACACATCTCATACAATCTCTTTTTCATTTACCACATGCTATATATTTCACTGATGAGGACTTTATAATCTTTTTCTAAAAGCAATATGTGTGCTCCTTTTCTCATTATTGTCATTATTAGTCCCTACTTACATTAAACGATTCCTCATTGATAATGTACCATCTATCAATTTATGCTGCTCATTCTCATTTAGAGTAACTGGGCATTAATGATAACGTACTTTTCGAAGAATTCCACCCTCATTTGCGGTTATGATTCTACCACTCGCTCATTCCTAGAGACTATCTCATTACATATTCGTGTTGGTCCTAAGACTGTTCTCACTTAAGTTCTATATTATCAATGCGTCTCCTTTGAGTTTAATATCTTGTTAGGTAGGCCTTGGATTTACGTAATGCACATGGTTCCATCTACTCTTCACCAATGTTTCAATTTCGTGCATGATGGTTATGAACATATCTCTCAATGTTGATTCAGATCCATTCAAATACTATTGTCACATGGATCCTATTACTTCTATGATCGATACTAAATTTACAATGTATTCCATATAGCAGCCTCGACACATATTACATTGGTCATTCTATCACTTTAGCAATCTTCTACTACCACTATAAATTATCCAGTTATCTCTAATCACACTATAGAATATTATTTCACCTATGATATCACCTCCTATTAATGTCCCTTCTCCACCCATGTCACGATACCCTCTATCACTCCATCTATGGTGCCACCTACCAACTTACTTGATAGTGCTGATATAACACGATGATGTCTCACACCGATGACTCTGAGGGATTCTGATAAAAAATTTGACACTATTTAACTTATAGATGAAGAATTGATGACATCTCGATTTTACTCCTCCTGGTGTAGACGACTCTTATTTTCAAGAAACATTTGTGGCTTATGGCCCAAGTGAATATAGGTTCAAGTACCCTTCCCTCTACTAATGCTATGGTGTTATACCAAGGGTATGTAAATAATTTTGATACTATTTCATCTTCTCCTCCATGAATTGCAGCTCCGTTGCATCCTTTTACATGCACACTATTTATCAATAATTCCTTTTGGAAACACATCCCTATCGATTCTACTTGTTTAGACACTATTTGTACACATGACAATTTGGTTAGATCTGGCATGACGCTTAATGACATCTTACCACCTTTTCATTCACCACATCTTTATCATGGCTATTTTCACATTACAGCAGTTTATGGCTTGCGTGTCTTTCATTTGACAATCTTTGTTGTACATACCCCTCGTGAATCTCCACTTACACGTGTGCAGTCCTGGCTTGACTATATTGGCGGTACAGTATATGCTCATTACTCTTTGCTCACATTTCCTATGCCTTTTGGTAAAATATATATTCATAATGATTCCTCTCTCACTTATGCTCCAAATATCTCTCGTTGGCATGCTCACAGTTGTCCACTGATTTCCTTTACTGATGAATAATATGCAATGAATGTGTACACACTCCACCGCAATGGGTCCCTGTATGACCATCCTCACTCTATAGCTTATTAGGTTTTTGATGTTGCTCCAGTAGGTTTTGATCACGACAATGATGATCTCCTTGATACTGAAACATAGTCATCCTCTTTATCATACACTAGGGGGGAATAAAATTTAACACACCCCCATCCATTCTAGCATCCTTCCATAGTACTACACCACACTCTTATCCTTTACGTATCTATCACCTTTACATTCTCGTACATTAATTTCCTAGCATACACATACTCATCTATACTTTTGCATCATCATTACCCGACGACACACTCTTGTGCTTCGGTTCACACTTGACTATTGAGGCTTTACTACACATGAACCCCACACACTGCACTATAGACACCACACATTACATTTCATCATACGTCTCACATCATACATAATGCATTTAGTCTACATCTATGTGTCTATACATTATACACATTGTACACATCATACATTACATCTTGTATTACATCTTCTACATTTTACACATCCCACTTATCACATGGTCGTCACTTATCATCACGCATATTGGATTGTCTTCTACACACTGCACTCTCTACCCTATGACGCACTTTAGTTCCTCGGTCCATACTCGCCTGCCAAGGGTTTAAAAATCAAATGGACCTTATCACACTCACACGTGTCTCATTTCGACCTTCCATCATGCGACATTCCTAGGTTAGTGACACACATTATAGGCTAAATGTCCACTTACTCTACCATCTTGTAGTGGTATATGCTTTAGGCTAGATCACCACTCTTTTTTATTCATCTTGTAGTGGTATACGCTTTAGGCTACATGAGCACTCCCTTTTATTCATCTAGTAGTGGTATACGCTTTAGGCTACATCACCACTCCCTTTTATTCATCTTGTAGTGGTATACGATTTAGGCTACATCACCACTCCCTTTTATTCATCTAGTAGTGACATACGCTTTATGCTACATCATCACTCCTACATTAATCTTGTCATGATATACGCTTCGGCTATAAGTTTCATGCACATCTCTTATATATGTCGCATATCATCATCACTACACATACATACTCATCATAGCGCGTTAGACACAACACACAATATTTGAACATTTCCTAATGATGCACTCTCATTTACTTTTCATTCTTGACTGCTGAGGGGGAAAACCAAATGAACCTCATTACATACACTTCCATTTAATTGGGGGGCACGTGGATCCTGTCACTCCATTTTACATTGCATTCCATCCATCCACAACATATTGTATATTATGGTTGCTCTTACTCTTGCTTACTTTTGCTTGTTCATGGTCGCTTTATTACACATGCTAGTTAGATTTACTTGTATTTCATTTATTTATACCATGCACACATTCGTGCTCACATATTTTTCAAGTTGTGATGGCATATACATGTCTCTTACATGTAGCACAGATGTTTACCTTCTACCCTTCCTACATTACTCGCTGGGGGCATCCACATTCGTCTCTCATAGGTGTTATTGTTTCATTTTGACTTAGCACTTTACATTCCTTGGTTATACATGCTTTTGACATACTAGTTATCTTTCTAACATGCTAATAGGTGCTTTATGTGCAACATTTGTTATACAGGGATATTTTCTTCCATACTTGTTTGATACATTGCTTGTCTATTATTTTCTCTTATTTGCGGGCCTTGCCCTATGTTTGGTGTGCACACTTGTTTGTTTTTATGTGGCCATTATGGCCTTGTGTGTCTTGCGACATCGTGAGTGATGTCCCATGTTTGCAACCTACTTTTTCTGGCTTACTCTATCTTCTTACGTGTTTACATGTCTACTTTGCTTGGTAGCTTATACATTATTTGTGTAGCTTACACATTGTTTTCTATTACATGCTTGTTCATATTAACACTTGTCTTTGGCTAGCCTCTTCTTTGTGCGCACCTTTGTTTCTACCAAGCGCATTCCCTTCCCTATGCAGGGTAGAGTTACAAAGTTCATGCGGTTGGTCCTCTTTTGGGGCTGCATTTACAATGTCCCCAATGGGAATATTTTATGAAAAATTGGAATTCCCCAAAAACCTGAATTTAAAAATTTAAAACAGCAGCAAGAAGTCACTTATTTCAACTTGGCAAACTCCTAACAATCGTTTCAAACTTCACAATACGTTGCAAAAGTGGAAAATAACCTAAATAGTTCACAACTTGCGATTGGATCAGGGTTTTTGAGGGCCTCAAAATCAATCGATTTCTGGTCCTCATCAAATCTGAAACACAAGTTATAATTGGCTCAATAAACCCTAGAGTGGGAGTTTCATGGCCCAACTCAATAAACCCAATACGAAGGGTTTAATGGCTTGTTAAATACTTCAAATAAATTGTATAAAAATGGATGGACAACAACAACAAAAAATAGACTGAGATCCATTTCAAATATCACCAAAAATAATTCTGAAAATTATTTAAAAACCCTCGTATGTAACATAACTTCAAAAATTCATATCTTTTGTTAGAGAAGTCCAAATGAGCTGAAACTTTGGATCTTGGGCCACAAAAATATGAAGAATAATATTCCAAAATTATTTTTGACACAACAAACACAAAACCCTATTTTTTCCCTAAAAAGTAGGTCGCCCAACACATTTAGGGCATCAAATCAGCTCCAAAAATTATGAAATTAATTTATTTTGATTCCCGAAAAATTCACTACAATAAGCTCCAATAGATTTCAGGCCTAGAATGTCATGTATTCAACAAGAATCAACTACAAAATCTATGTAAGCACAATGGAATTTCCTACCAATAGAAATTCCTCTCAAACTCTTGGGGTTTTTTCGTCCACAAGAGGGAAATACTAAGAGATTTCGTCCCTTAGATATTTTTAATGCAAAAGCTACAAGCTTAAGACACAATTCATAAAATTATCAATTGAATATGCAATGTCTTCCCCTCAAGTCGACTTCTCCTTATAAAGGAAGAAGAGTCCCAAAACAACCTCTACAATATCCAATTAGCTTCACAATGGATTTTTCATTATGCAAGCATTTAATAATTTTCCCATATTGAATGCTTTTCCCAACAACTTTTTCTCTCCTAATGCAAGTCGCATTTTTCTAGGGGAAATACATTAGTAAAATGGGCATTTATCCATTTTCTAACCATTTTCCCATCCCCCTTTAAGGCAAGTCACACTTTTCACCTAGGATGGATAACAATTTATACTAAGTTCTTTATCATGTCTTTTCCTTTTTTAGATTTTATTTAATTATTAAGTTCATATAAATTATTATAATTATTTCTATATATATATTTTCTTTATTTTTTAATGGCACTTTATAATAAATTAAATACAACTTAAGTCACCCTTATATTTTTCATTTGGCCGTTGGGTTGACAAAATAGGCCAAAGGTCTTCGAATCGGGAAGATGGTCCTCCCTTCCCAATTATATTCTGTGATTAATGATGCATATTTTGCAATATTTTAAAAAATATTTTATATAATTTTTCTACGCATCAATAGACCAGCCATGTTGAACTGTGGGCAATTAAGCCTGGCAAATGTGCCTATTAAGCCGAGATAGCATCCTGTAGCACCATATACCGATATCTGTTACTAGAATCATATACACAAGGTTAGCATAATTTTGGTATTCAAGTAGTCTTATCCACCTGAGTATGCAACCATCTAATTCAATGTTTTTCTCACGAGGATAAGAAAGTGGCATTGATATCACTGTTATGTGCAATAAATAACTTGACATTATCTCACTGTTGAATCGTCGATACCTTCCAAGAGAGCCATTAATACTGCTCCCAACATTCTTATTGTCTGGTCAAGATAAAATGCTCCACATTGTTATCTCAGTTCAAAAAGCAATACATTGTTAATATGTACTCTTCTTGCTAGTTGATTCAACTACAAGACTGCTGATTTGAAACAAAATACCAAGCAGGACTGCAATTTAAAATTGAATGTACTCTGAATAGTTAAGATAGATTTGGACTCCTGCTATTGCCAAATATCAGTGAAAGCTTTTGAAGTTATGTTGCAAACAAGGTTTTTAAATCCATTGCCAGAAATATTCATGTGGTACGGTGTTTGAAATGGATAGCAACTCTATTCTCCATTTGCTCTGGAATTCTTATGTCCATCTGATGTTCTGTACAATGCATGTTGAACAATTTAACAGAGGCGTGGGAACTGGGCATCATACATAGATCTATTGACTGTTGGGTCATGTAAACCTGAACAATCATGACCTTGCTTTTTTATAGTGGCATTTCAATTTTATATTCAATTCATAATTTGTTGTATGCAGTAGTCTACATGTAGGACCAATCATTGATTCAGTTCAAGGCTTCTGTAAGTGATATCTTCATCCTCTTCCCAATCGAAGATTCACTTTAGCCTATTGTTGTGCACACACACTCCTGTATATTTATGAAAGATAACATAAAGATGTGACTTAAGTTACTAATATTATGAATTATAAAGTGTAAAATAAAAATAAAATCTTGGGTTACATTATATGCACTTCTGCTAATGTATTAGGGTAACTTAAAGATTCAGTAATTTGATAATTCTTTGATCTGCAAAGTAATTCCTTTTTTTGCCGTAAATGGTATCTACCCTAGAAAAATGTGACTTGCACTAGGAAGGAAAATATGGGAAAATATTAAATGAATGCATAGGAAAAATCATTATAAGATGATTGGATATTGTAGAGGTTGTTTTGGGTCTCTTCTTCCTTTATAAGGAGAAGTCGACTTGAGGGGAAGGCATTGTATATTCACTTGATAATTTTATGAATTGTTTCTTAAGCTTGTATCTTTTGCATAAAAATATCTAAGAATAAAAATCCTTGGTATTTCCCTCTTGTGGATGAAAACCGCCAAGAGTTTGAGAGGAATTTCTATTCAGAAAATTCTATTGTGCTTACACATATTTTGTAGTTGATTCTTGTTCAACACATGAAATTCCAGGTCTGGAATCTATTGTTGCTTATTGTATTGAATTTTGGGAATTGAAATAAAATAAATTTCATAATTTTTGGAGCTGATTAGATGCCTTAAATGTGTTGGGTGACCTATATTTTAGGGGAAAATTAGGTGTTTTTTGTTTGTTGTGCGAAAACTAATTTTGGAATGTTATTCTTCATATATTTTTGGCCCAAGATCCAAAGTTTCAGCTCATTCAGACTTCTCTAGTAAAAGATATGAATTTTTGAAGTTATGCTGCAGACAGGGTTTTTAAATAATTTCTAGAATTATTTTTAGCGATATTTGAAATGGATCTCAGTCTATTTATTGTTGTTGGTGTCCATCTATTTTTATGAAATTTATTTGAAGTATTTAACATCCATTAAACCCTTCATATTGAGTTTATTGAGCTGGGCCATTAAACCCTCACTCTAGGGTTTATTGAGCCAATTCTAAGTTGTGTTTAGATCTGATTAGGACCATAAATCGATTGAGTTTAAGGCCCTCAAAAACCCTGATCCAATTGTAAGTTGGGACTATTCAGGTTCTTTTCCAATTTTACAAAGTATTGTGGAGTTTGAAGTGATTGTTGGGAGTTTGCTAAGTGGAAACAAGTAACTTCTTGTTGTTGTTCTAAATTTTTAAATTGAGGTTTTTGGGGGATTCCAATTTTGCATAAAATATTTCCATTGCGGAAATTACAGTGGTACCATAGCGATGATTCTCCTAGGTTGTGTATGAAAGAAGAAAACAATCAGATTTGAAGGTAAGAAAGAAAAATGAAGTGGACTCAAGTCCCTTTTTCGATGGTACTAATAAACTTTCTGTGAGATCATGGTTGCTAGAATTGAAGGTCTACTTGCTATCAAACCCTATGTGTGTGGATGATGCCCTCAAATTCATCCCTTATCATTTCGAAGGGATAGTAAAGGATTAGTCGTATCATTTGATAAATACCCAAGGGGAAGAATATGGCTTCTTCTTTGATGAATTCAGCCAAAGGTTCATGGAGAGGTTCGATGTACCGAAGGACAAATCAAATCTAGAGCCAAGGGAAGAAGAAGAGTCTAGAAAGAAATGTATGATCTCCATTGAACAAAATAATTTCCGTAGTGAAACTTTTCTTGTTAGAGTAACTATTCCCTGGAAGGAGGAACGGGTGAACACCGATTTTTCCTGCAAATGCTACTCTTTCTTATATACATAATCTGTTTAAAGAGTAGAATGTAAATAATTAATAATATATATTATGCTTTTCCAAGCATTTACACAAATCTTCATTTATGGCTAGTCTAGATGTCACAAATGCATTTAATAACAAAACTTGCATAAGATGCATACAATACGATGATAATCTCTAGAGATAATGCAGCTTGAATATCATTCTTTGTGATTTTTATAACCGATATTTTCAGGCTGTACAAAGGTCATGAAACAATGAAGTCAAAAGCATCTGATTGTCTTTATGCTAGTTATTTCAATCTTTAGATAAGTGGACGAAATCTTAAACGTGTGGCTCTAAGGTTTTTGTTTGCTTTTAAATATGTGTTGAACCTATTTTAGTTCTAGCTTGTAGCTTCTTTTTGATCCCTCGCTCTATTTCTACTGGTTGTTAATTTGTCTCCCATTGACCTATTTGGTCATCGGTAGACAAACTTTTTTTTCCTCTAGATCCTTTTAGAGAAATGTATCTGGTGGTAGGATCTATCTTACTTAATAGATATACTGTGCCAGGCTTGCTGTATTACTTCAACATGTTGTTATTCGCATTGTGCGTGACACTATGGACAAAACATGATGGACACACTTCTTTGATGGAAAACCATACTAGGAAGGGAAGACCGTAGATATCCCCATGCTAATTGAATACCTTTGGCCTACTTGGTCAAAGTAACTCAACAACTCAAATGTAAAACACTCATGTAAGATTGACTTCAAGCACTCTATTAATTTATTATAAGTTGTTGCTTAAGAAAGTGACATATATGTGGTCTGGGTATTCAATGATAATAGCCATCTTATTGAACTTACATAACTAAAATAGAATATACACACGACAGATACATGACAAAACACTTAGTATAAATTGTATTTATTTAACAGAAGTGCGAATTGCAACTTAGGACAATAAACACAAGTGGTTATAAAATATAATTAGCTCATGGGACATATGTATTTCCACTACAAAGATGTGAATTGCCATTACGAGGGAAAAAGTTGTTGGGAAAATCATTTAATATGGGAAAATATTAAATGAATGCATAGAGAAAATCATTGTAAGTTGATTGGATATTGTAGAGGTTGTAAACTGATTGGATATCTGTAATATCCCCTTCCCAATCGAAGACCCTTAGCATATTTTGTCTACCTGAAGGCTAAGGGAAGAAAATAAGGGTGTGACTTAAGTTATAATATTTTATTATAAAGTGCAAAAAAAATTTTAAAAAACATTATATGCACTTATAATAATTTATTAGTAACTTAAAATTAAATAAGAAAAAAAAAGGCAAAAACCTATGCGCCAAAGTTATCCACTCTCGAAAAATGTGACTTGCACTAAGAATGAAAGTGGGTGGAAAAAATATGAAATGAAGGGACAAATTTGATTGGGTGTTGAAGGAGGTTAGTTGGGCCATATTCTCTATATAAGCAAGTCGACTTGCTTAGAAGAGACATAACTTGTTTATTATCAAATTTCATATTTGTGTGTAAAAATTTTGGCTTGCATTTTCTCTTTGAGGACGAAAACCCTCCTAAAGTCCAGAGAAGGACGAAAACCCTTCCTCTAGTTTGTGAGGATTATCTACACAAGGGATTCCATTGAGCATCATTAAGTTTGCCATCATTTTCAGTATCTTTTCAGTAGTTGAAGGAATAAAGGATGCATATTTTTGTCAAGGGTTTGGAAGAAGAGTTTGTTATATTTCCCACTCTTTTCTATATGTTTTTGCTACAACTTCCAGCCTAAAACCTTATGGCGAATTGGTGTTTTGGTTGTTTAGGGTACTTGTGGTGATCATTTGTATGAATGGGTAGCATCATTGCATTCTCCCTATTTTTCTGAGTTTGTGCATAGCTTATTTGTGTGAATTGGAGCATGTTTGAGTGAGTTATAAATTTTTGAAGTTGTCATAATTTTCTGCAGAATGGGAATTCAAAATAAATTAATTGCATCCTTCTTGTGCATCAAATTTATATTTTTCTTCATATTTTGGCTTTATAAAATTGAAGGATCAGATTGGAGTGGAAATATCAAAGTTTAAGCGCTGGTTGTTGTGAATTTCCTTTCATACCCTAGTCGCATTTCCCATTTTAATTCAGATTTGCATGATACTTTATTGGTATTTTTTGTACAAGTTGCATTTAATGGTTGGTGTTTGTCTAAAATCCATTTAGGGAAAAATATGTCCATTTGGGGACATTACATTATTCTCCTATCAGTGACGTCGCATGCGCCCCCAAAGAGGGGGGCACCATTTGGGGTTTTTACATTCTACATAGTGCTTCTACATTGGTTCAATTTAGTGCACTTTCCACCCTTGGCAATGTGGGTTACATACAACGAGTGGGTTCAAACCAGCCTACGAACCCCATACACAACATATTTTATATAACACGTTGTGCTTAGCATTCTGGGAAGCAACTACAGGCTAAGAGGTTACAGTGGGTGTGCCTCCCTACACTACTTCGGCCAGTGGTGTAGGATCACCCAAGAAACTAGGACGTACAAAGATCTCTTCACACACATTCAAGGAAGCGATTACATGAAGGAGAATAATGCATCTTTCTCCCTACACTTCTTCGGTTAGGGTGTAGTGAGATCGCCCAAAAAATTCGTAGTACAAGATATCCTTCTGCACTCTCTTCCTCGATGTGGATTAGGTGCACATGTTCTATTTACATTTTTCATTTGCGTATTTTACATTTACATACTTTTACATGTGTCTTTTGCATTTCATTTTTACACATACATACATATTTGACTACTTGATCATTTTCTCCTTGCAGGTTTGTCCATATGAGAAACAAGCAGTCAAATGGGGGCAACAACAGCAACAACAATGATGTCAACAACAACACTTCATGGCAGCACACACCATACTAATGATGCAGATACATCACACACATCAACAACTACACACACATTTCCGCCGTAGGTTCACTCTCATCATTTTTTTGTGTGTTTTTTCATCTATAGTTTCCATGCTCCATCATCTTTTTATCATTCCACATTTTTTCTAGTCATTTGACGCATTTTCTATCCTTTTCACTCTTCATGGATCACTAGGTACACATCTCTACCTAGTTTATGTTACTGAGACTTCCGTTACACACATTTACATAAACTTTTGACAAGATGTTTTCAAAATATCATGCACTTTAGACTATTATTTCACTCTTCTGGTTTCATACGTGCTATCCTTAATAACGTTTTTGAGTGAAGAAAGCCCTACATCAAGAAAAATAATAGGTACAACTTATGGTATAACACAATACACCTTTCTCAACCCCTAGGGTCACTTCCTCTATGTCTTAGCTTCAAGTGCTATCATTTTGTATCACTTCACGCTTTCACTGGGTCTCCTTAGGCTACGTTACCCCGGATCATCACATGAGCTACCATGGCACCATTAGGGGTACCACGATCCTTATTGAACTTTCCTACCACTTTTTATGCTCTATCGAGTTGTTTCAGATCAAAAAAATAAATTGGTGGGCAGCCATGTTAGACACAAAATCACAACCTTGGGTACATTTCTAGAGAACCCTAAAAACATACTTGCATTCATGCGATTCCATAAGTGAGGGACCAAGCATTAGTCACTATTGTCATCCACCTAGAGCTGCATCCATTTGGAAATCATTTGCATCCATTAGCATAATCACATTGGTCAAGGTTGGTTCATCTGGTCTTTCACACCTTACAGCCTAGGTGATATTTCACTTGCTTATCTTTTATGACTCATGGACATCAACGCCCAACCCACATGTCAGTGTTTACACCTAGTTATTACTCAGCTACTTCACAGAGTGTGACTCGTACAAGAGCCCTCTAGATGCCCCTGATGCACACTCTTTCTACTTTACTCGAACTACTTTTTGGGATTCTTTTATCTTTTGCAACATCTTAGTTTTCTTACTGTTGTGGTAGCCTTCCAGTTTTCAATCTGATAAAATTCAACCAAGGGAATCATATAAATATAAAGCTATGTAACCAAAAATAAAGGTTTCTTACAACTCTAAACATCTATTATGCATCAACCTATGAGGGTTGCAGACCACCTGTCGAACCTATTAATAGCATTAGTTTTGACATCCTATCTAGCAATCATATTAGGGCACCAAGGGACTACAGTTTATGCAGTGCACTTCATAGGAAGGGGAATTTCATTTTTCTAGGCACACACAGTCTATTTAGAGTGGTACATCTACCCAGATCTGTCCACTATCAAGTGCACCTTTGCACAAGGGCTTCTTACTTCCAGATGATTCTATCACACATGCATAAGAGACTACATGGAGTATGAGATGTAGTGCTAATGCAACTGATCTTCAAGTTCACTCAGTCGGTAGTACTCTCGGGGTCAGTTCAACTCCCTATATTATAGTTTCTTGGGTCATTTTCCAAAGTCATTTGACTGTAGTTTGATGGTTGTATAGGTCATTTACATGTCGTTCGCAGGTTACAAGTGAATTACACGATCATAGTCCCAAAATTTAGGTAACTAACATCGACTGACAAGAGACCACCTGGGCGTAGTCATAAGAAAAATCAAGTTCCAAGATCCTGCGCAATCACAGGTGTCTAGAAGGATACTTTAGTGCATTAGGCAGCCCTAACCCAGTTCAGACGCCCTAGTCCACAGATAAGTCTGACATTTATTTTCAGAATTTATTGTGCACAGTTTCGACAATCTGTCTTTCATGTTCCATCAGTTTTCTAGTCCAGATCAATTCTAGGAATAACACAAAGGTCAAACGGTGAGAGTCATTTACTCTCTCAAAAAGTCTCTCTCTCTCTACTCTCTTGCAGTTAGAGTTGATATATTTCATTAGCTTATTGCTTGTGTTGCCCCCTCAATATTCAACAAGCATTGATTGAACCTCTCATCATAGTTTACAGTCAGTTACTAAATGTCGAATATTAGGGTTTATACAAAATTCACCTCTTTGTTAAATCAGGACATGATAGTAATAATGAATATTCTAGGGAAAGTATTTTAGATATGTATATAATCAATTGAGCTACATAGTCAAAATATTTTATCTCAATGAAGGCCCACTTCAATTAAAATAATCAAGTTCATTTGTCAAGGTAATCAAAACCTCCTCCACTCATTGAATTGCTCATCCCATATCAAAATTTTACAATTATGCTTGTATGATCTTAGTTAATAATGTTCTATGTTGACAGAACACAAAATAATTGATTCATTCATATTGTCATCTAGAGTGGTTACAAATCATGCTTGAGAGACAAATTAGGCTAGTTGGTATCAATATCACTAATTTCGTGCACGAAAGGCCTAAACTATAACACATTTTTTCTTATCAAAATTTGTATCGATCAAAAGCATAGTAAAAATATCTTCTAATAAGAGATTATAAGGATTTTAAAGCCCTTATCACTTGCGTAACTTACATCGTTTCCACAAATAGTTATTTAATTAATTTTATGTTGAGCTTATAATTCTGATGGTCAAATGGCTATTAACCTTCCTTGTCTTAAGCCTATAGGTTGACAATCATTTGGACGTTAACATTTAACATAGTTAGAAAAGGAGACGTTATCAACCTCTCAAAACAGAGAAATATGTTTGGTTTTGTTTGGCTTAGTTTGGTTTGTACTACAAGCACCTAGTAAAGGACTCCAAATAAAACCTACAGGTTATTTATATGAACCATGCCATACTAATATATGTTGACATTTACATTGTAAAGAGGACCATCCTTAGAGGTTTTCACTCTTGGTTGATGAAACATAAAATCTATAATTCCATATCAAATGATATTTGGTTGTCATTTACATGTTGTACAAGACAAATATGGTCCATGAACTCAGAAAGCAATGGTACATTATGTAATATGGTGATTCATCACATATAGCATATACTCCCTGTTGCATTTATTTATTCAAGTATGATTCAATAACGTGCTTGAGGGGGATGAATCCATACTCCAACCAGGTTTCTTGGTGACTCAATTATGATATTTGAGGACAAAACCAAGAATATGTCACCCATAAATAAATACAGTTCTACTATACGGGATATTTCACAAATTTTTATTATTGAGATTTGCAATTAGTTAGACAAATTTATATAATACAATTCATAAAATCCTATTTTTCATTTTAGCCATATCCAGTTGTATTCACAAGAAGGGTGTTATAATGAAGCACAAAATTAAGTGTGTGCGGCAATATAAGTGTTAAGATTTCAACACAAAATCCTTCCATCAGTGGTCATGAGATAGTCAATATGTATTGGCTAAGAAATGTACTAGAAGAAATAGCTGTACATGCAAACAATGAATTAAAATTGTATTACACTGTTAGATACCTTCATTCCTCGAATTCTTGTCATGGATAACAAAATGGGTGGTTTAAGAGCTTCACTGAGAAGGATTTTTGATGATGAGGTTTTACCAACCATGGAGTTCACAATGAAGAGCATGATGAGGATGACAGGGATCGATAGGGAAGGAACCATTGTGAGGATTGGGTTAAACAGGATGAGACCTTACATTGGGATACTTCAGATGTATTTTTACATACCTATTTATTTCTTCCAACTAGAGAAGGGACTTGCTTAAAATACTCACCTTATCAGAATTAGACCATCATCTATTGGCAATGTAAAATAAACTTCCCAATTTATCCAAATCGAATATTAATTCCCATGTGATTAGAAAGTTAATATTTTGTAGTACAACAATCTGAGATGTAGAATTTAACAGTGTCAATATTGAAAAGGATAATTAATAGGTTTAAATCAAACATGTGAGTTGGATCCAACCAAAGAAGGTGACTATGCTTTGATGAGGTAGAAAAGATTGATTTTTTTCAATATTATGATTTTTAATAGGGTACAGAATTTTGGGAGTGAAGGACTGGAGACCATGTTAAACTCTTCACGTGAAGTCGAAGAAGGATTACACTTACAAACCAAAATGTCAATTATTTTCAAGGGTAAAGACATAAGCAAGCATTGTTCCTTGCAATGTGCATGCATATGAGAGCTCAAGATTCAAAAAATGGAGTAGAATGGAATTGCTTGGCTTATCATAGATCAAAAGAGGTGGTGTATATATAGGGGATTGAATGTGTAACTCCCATGTAAGAGAAGATTCATCCATAATGGAGAAGAGGAGTTACTTTCCCAAATGGGAATGTAACTCCTATGACACACTTACACATATGAAAGATTCTGTAAGAGAATATGTCATAACTAGTGATGACACCTAGATCCATGTCCACCTAAGTGAGATGACTCACCCAGTGAGGTGGAATAACACTAAATAAGTGAATAAAAATACCACCTACACCAACATCCCACCTTCATCGTAACTTAGGATGAGGTATGAAAGTCACAAAATGAGAAATGGGTCCTGGCACAATGCCTGATGAGGTACCCACGTACAACAAAACTCTCAAAAAGTGGAGTAAAAGAGAAAACCCAATGAGAAAAACATCCCCCAAAAGAGAGACAAGTCCATTCTCTAATCTAAGAAGGATGCCAAAGATGGGTCCCGGCCATAGACAAGCCTGATAAAGGTACCCATGTACAAACAGGAAAATCTCTCGGAAAGAAGAAGAAGAGAGAAGAAGAGGGAGATGAGAGGGATGCAGAAGATGCCATGGACAGATCTGAACTCTGTAACTCTAAGAAGTCTCCAAGAAGAATGTCGATGATGAGATCCTTTGCCTCTAGACTAAAGAAGAGCCATCCACACCAAACTATGTGCCTACCCTTAGGAAGGACAGAAATGACGTGTTGGAAGTCATCCCACTCTGTGAAGGAAACTGAAGGTAGCAACACGAAGAAATCTGAGTCTGGTCCACAAAAGTGTGACATAGGTCTAGCAAGGTGAGCACCAAGGAACCGAAGGTAATGTCACGAGTGTAGAACTGTCAGAGTGATGAAGGGGAACACCTATAGAATGGATGTCCAACTGATATGAAGGCAATAAAACATCCCCCACAATAGAAAATGAGATCCACAAAGCAAGGGTGGATCAATGAAGGTCTCCAAAAAAGTGGAAGTGGTAAGAGTCCTAGAAGGGGCACTCCCAAAAACGGAGATGATGAACTCCTCTAAAATACCTGTAGATGGATGAGGAACCTGTAGTACATCACAAGTGTACTCTATGAAAAGATGACTAAGGTCAGGCAGATACTCATCCCAATGAGGGGGCTCAACAAATAGAAGAGCGATGTCAGATAGGTATGAGTCATCCAATGAAGGTAGAGGAGTGAAAGGGGCCTCAAACACTAAAGGTGGAAAAGAGGTGGGTGTGATGACTATATGAGACTGTATAGGAGACTTCTCAATATTTGATGAGATATGGGATGTTTCAACACTCTCTGGAATAGTGAGAGAAGGAGGAGAAGAGTCCTCTATAGTACTCTTGACATCAGAACTGGGTGCACAATCCTTGTCATCAGAAGTAGAACCAAGTGAGTCTGTGTCAGTGGAACTGTCATCACATGAAGAAGAAGAGGAGACAACTGGATCAACAGATAACAACAATGGAGGAAGTATGTGAAGGGTCTCCATAGAGGGACTGAAGAATGCTCCAGACACGGTGGGGTGGATCTGAGTCTTCCATGTGAAACTAGAGAGATCTAGAGACATGCATCATCATGTGACCAAAAACATGGTCGCAAGTATTCGAGAAAGTCCTTAAGATAACGATGATCAGTGGGTGCAGGAACTGCCCAAGTAAGAAGAGTGAAAGACCCTCGTGAGTGAAGTAATGTTCCATGGAAGCACGCCAAGATTGAATAGTTTCTCTCCCTAGTAAGAAGTGGTGGAGGCTATAAGGTGATCCTACAATGCTCAATTATGGAAAGAGCACCCTCCATGATGTGGAATCAAAAGTGCAAGGTGCACAAATGCAAGACGTCGAACTTCACCGATAATGTGTCTGCATGTAATACAAGGCCCAAGAGTACTAGTGACCTCCCTAGAATGTGGCACTTTATAAAGTAGTTCGAGTTTACAAAATTGACAATTTCATCACAGTAATGTGTAAAAAATCATGCAAACTTTGACTAAAGAAGTGCTCAAAACCGAGCAGCGAGTCAAAAGTTATAGCAAAAATATAATTCCCACAACTGATGGAAAATGCCAATAAGCTTTGCAAACTGATTAAAAAAGTGCCTAAAATGGGTGCAAAGGGTGTCATGTGGGTACTCGTTTGAAATGGCATCAAATTTTAGGTAGGGTTTTGTTTTGCTTTCGAGGGGGGATTAGCCTCCTGCCAACCCCGGACCTCTCCCTCTGGTCTTTGACACTGCAAATGAAGGACATTAATTACAAGAAAAATAGGTCCTTAAAAATATTACAATGCCAAAAGTGAATGTTTTTAACCTTAAAACATTAAAAAGGGATTGTTTTAACCACCCAAAGAATTCTAAAAGGGATGGGCCTATTTGAGGTGTGAAGCCATGGATGCTAGCTGTATTGAGCTTGACCAAGCTAGGGTTCTGACCAAGATGGCAAGAGAATGGGAAGCTATGCAAAGGTTTAGCATCCGAGGGGTGAAATTTTGAAAAGTTGGTAGACTGACGTCCGAGTTGCTGTAGAAATGAGTTATAAGTGAAGACATGGATAGCCACGTGCCGTTAGAAGCCTACATGGTCAAACACACGTGTGCAGGATGCTAACCGTTCACTGCAGAATGTCAATGTAGGTAGAGTTATAATCATTATCAAAAACTGAGATGTAATTGAAATGGGCTTTAAGTTATACCTCGTTGCAAGAGGGTTGGGTTGGTAGAATGCCTGAGTCAAAAATGTGGAGACGAGGTTGCAAGGAGCTGAGAGCTAGCTGAGCAAAAGGGAAGGCTCATGAAAATATCCCACCACAGAGAATGTAAGCATTAAATGGGGCATAGATTACTCACAGCTGAGCACAGTCCAAGATGTAAATGTAGGTTGAGCTCGAAGAGATTACCAGTAAGCTTGCAGTCTTAGAGTCCACCAGGTTTGTCCAAACTAGGATCCTATCACACCAGATTCTGAGCTAGAGGAATGCACAGGCAAAAAGATAGGATTTAACACGTTCCACTAAAGGAAAATACCTGATGCACATAAGGCTAGTATAGAATGCATGTAATGGTAGAGCACAGAGAGCATATCCAGTTTTAAACCAATGGTGCTGATGTGCTGTAACAATGCAACAAAGCCATAATAGCCAAACCGGTGAACTAATGTTGGCTAGTAAAAACGCGTTTCAGGAAAGTTGGAAGCCAAGATCTGGTTTGAGGTAGATTCAATAACAAAGGGAGTATGTAGGAACCAAATGTGAGATATTATTAGAGCCAACACCGAGTGTTAGGGATGAGAAGGTAGGAGCTAAATATGATTCAGCCAGATGCCCAATGGAGCAATGCACGCGTCCACATGTCCATAAGGCAAAAACCAGTGCAAGAGATGAACACACCAAACCACTGTGTCAAACAAAGAAGTATCTTGAAGTGATTTGTGTAAGGTCGAGTTATTCCTTCAGCAGCCTTCAACCTTTGAACCAAAACTCAAAATTCACCTTTTTGAACCTGATCACACGTAAAACCAGCAAGAAACACACAAAACAAACTACCAAAAATAACCAAAGAATCTTGAAATATGCAAGTAAAGCACAAGTAAAAGAGAGAGCTTGCACAAGCAACTACACGGTGGAGCAAAAATGGTGAGCAATGCAATTCCAGTCCCCTCAGCTCTGATACCATAAAGGAATGAAGGACGAAGACCTGGAAGGAATTCACATGCATCGAATAGTTTTACTTCACCAAAGTGTAGGAGTTGCAAGATTAAAGAAAGCAAGCTTTGTAAAGCAATGTGCATGCATATGAGAGCTCAAGATTCAAAAATGGAGTAGAATGGAATTGGCTTGGCTTATCATAGATCAAAAGAGGTGGTGTACATATAGGGGAGTGAATGTGTAACTCCCATGTAAGAGAAGATTCCTCCATAATGGAGAAGAGGAGTTACTTTCCCAAATGGGAATGTAACTCCTATGACACACTTACACATATGAAAGATTTTGTAAGAGAATCTGTCATAACTAAGATGACACCTAGATCCATGTCCACCTAAGTGAGATGACTCATCTGATGAGGTGGAATAACACTAAATAAGTGAATGAAAAATACCACCTACACCAACAAGTGAAACCAATAGCAAACAAACAACAATAAAACTTGCTTACAAAAAAGAGCGGCACAACAGAACAAAGACACAACATAGAACCCAACAAACATTAATTCATAGTTTTTAAAACCTCCTTCCATTTGGTAGCCAACTCGATGATTGAGTTCTTCAATTTTTCATAAGGAGAGTCACCCTCATCCCTCTTATGTTTCTTGCCTTTATCATTTGCCTCCTCTCTCTTTATATTAACTATCTGCTTTAATGCCTTCAAGTGTTCAATTGTATTCTTAATATTAAGAGTAAGCTGTAATATGCTTAACTTTGGATTTCAGGATCTCATTCTCCTTCTCCATCTGAGAAAATTGTTTCTCCATCCTATTAACCTTTCCCCACCAAACTATTAGCCATGTCATCATTGTTTTTAACCACATTCCAGTCTTTTAGAAAAATATTCAACATGTTTTTGTTAAGTTCAATATCATGCTTCATCTACTTAAAGTTCCCAATACCAATCATATAATTGGCATGTACTATCTCCTTAACATCATGATAGCCTTCCACGTTCACCTCATTATCCCTTTCACAAGTCTCATGACCCTTCAGATCCAGCATGATTTCCACCTCGTTCAGAGGCACCATATTATCAGTCGGGGATGTATTATTGGAATGAGTCTCCAAGGATGTCAAATCCTTCATATCAATCTCATGTCGCTCCTCAGAATAAGAGGAAACCTTCACTTTAGAAGAAGAAGCAACCTTCTCGCTAATAAAACCCCTATATTTTATCAAACTTTGTTATGTCAATTTTCTCACCTTGACTAACATAAGGATTAACCCCTAGTGTATAGGGACCACCAAGTTATCCTTCTTAACTCTTGCAACAAACTTTGAGGGTGAAAAAAACTAAACATACGGGAAATAGTACTAAGTTTCATGCTGAAAAAAGATCAATATTGAAAATTGCTAGGAATACACGACCTTATATCAACCTTCCGATGTGATAAATTTCATGGTATGCTGAGGAATAACATCAAATAGATTTTGTAATGACTCCCTCAAAAACACAACAAAATGTGGCTCAATTCTTTACTTATCCCTTAAACATTTATCGATTTCCATAGTTTTACTGGTATTGGGCTTAAAAATATGACGCCCTATATTTGACAACCCAGTGACCATAGAAATAAAATCAACCGACATAGTGAGTGACACCCTCGGATACTTATCTTCCCATTGTTCCATGAAACAAAAAAAATTGCAGACAAAGAAGGGTCATGCTTAGAGAAATTATGGAAATTTTTGTAATATCCCTTTTAGGGATAAAACTAAAAATTAAGGAAATTAGTTCAAACCCCAATACAAGAAAATCTGATTTTTATGACAAAAATTAATAGAGGACCAAAAAACACTCTCAAACCTTAGCGATTAGGAGAGAGAGAAAGAGAGAGAAATCCACCATAGAAACACTCAAAAATTATGAGAAGTTATTCCTTGGATTTCCCTTGATTTTAGAAGCCAAAAAAAGTGATCAAATCATCAAACTCAGAATTCTATAATTTATTATGGCCTTGTAAATTCAATAACTCTTAGAAAACAAGGAATCTCCATACATATGAATACTCAAAATGATCATAAAAATACCAACAATCAAATTAGACCAATACTATAATTTTTCAACCATAGAAATCCTCCCAAAATTGATCCTGACATCTCTAAATGAGTAGATAAACTTGCCTAATGCCAATAAAAAATCTGAATATTATGTATTCTTCTCAAATATGCAATAATCTTCACTCTCAATCAATGTTGAAGGATTTTTGTCCTTCGAAAAAACCACTAGAATGGTTTTCATCCTTCTAGCAAGTTGCCACACAAGAGGGTTTTTTATCCTCAAGTGGAAGAACATGGAGCAACAAGCTCACAATACCTGAATAGGAAAATGCGCCAAAATCTAGATGATCCAAATGATCCCTCTAATATTCTTTTATAACCTCTTTTTGCAGCCAAGGCTTGGAATAACAATGTCAACCTCTTAGAGTATTCTTTTATTCTTTAATTGGTTTTTAAAGTGCATAAATCCCAGCCAACCTGCTAAAGGAAAACAAATGCTAAAAAGAAACATTAAAAATTAGAAAAACAAATGTAAATGAAAGCTCAATGCTCTTCTCCAACTCTACTTTTTTCCCATTGAGAAGGAATGACAAATAATCCATTTTTTGATCCTCAAGTGGGGAAAAAGGGACATTATAGTTATCCCTTCCCAAAATTGCTTGTCCCCAAGCAATTGCAAGCTCTCACCTTAAAATCCAATGTATCCAAGTAGAAGAACATTTTGTAATACTTCAAAAAACGAGCTATCATGCTTATCAAATAAGAGAGTTGATGTAAAAACAATATTTTGCAATGGATGCCCAAATCTTCCTTGAATTCCCAAGGCTTCCCATGAAGACCAACTATCGTCATACCCAAATTTGTCAAGAAGTATGAAAAGTAATCGTGAATTTGACAAGAAAATTCAATTCCCAGCTTGGCACATGCATCAATAATGTTCCTCAAAGTGCAAGAGAGTTCTTTAACCATGAAAATGAAAGCAATTGAGTAATATAAGCAGTTGTAGTAATTGATGACATCAACCTTGGTGGCTGCAAATGAGCACATGGTAGCTTTGAACTAGCTCCTTCCAACCTTAGAAAAAGGTAGAATACTCCCCTCTCTTTTCTTCGTGAGATTTTGAGGTCCTTGGGCATGAATTCTAAAGTTATGAGCCATAGGAAACATGCAATAGCTCGAGGTGCAAAGAGGCTATCCCAAAAACTCATAAATACATGCCATTTTTTTTCTCATTTCACAACAATCAGCCATCATGCCCAATTGAAAATTCATCATGTAATGGTGCCACAAATTAGATATACCTAAACCATTACCTTGTTCTAGGAGAGCATTTTTGTGCCTAAAAGGGAATGCTTGGAACACCAAAAAAAAAATTCAAGACTGTGTACTTACCACTGTCCATAACCCCTACAATTTGTCTAACTCATGACTGAAAATGTACATCCTATCATCCAATGAAGTGACTACAACTGAACATTCATCACGAGTGATTGGAATAGTCTTGAAAAACTGAAAAATGCCATCTCTAATGGCTGCCATGAACATGCTTATTCTACCCTCCATGCATAGTGGAATATTTTCCCAAATTTCTCCAATAATTTGTTGGGTCTTTGGAACCCAAACCATGACCCCAAGCAATAAAACATTATGCATTTGTGGCACTTCTATATCTTGCAAATGGGATATCATGTGATACTCTGAAATGCACACCATACTATTTTCCATTCTCCCACATTAATCAACTTTAACACACAAATGAAGAAGCAACAAACAAGTGTATCTCAAATTTGATGAATCAAAAAAATTACCTTGTTGTAGAAGACCCTTTGATTGCCCCAAGTGGAGTGTTTGGAACACCAAAACTTGATTTACAGGATGCATACCAACTACTGTACCTAACCACTTCAAATTTCTCCATCTATGTCTGAAAATATGCATATCACTCCCAATTGAAGTGACCATAGCTAAAAGTACTTCAATGGTGACCCATAATGCCTTGAAAAACTGAAAATTATCTTTCATTATGGATGTCTTCTTGTGCCAATTAGCAAGTGTGATGAAATTATATCTGAAAATGATGTTCTCTGTACTTATGTTACAAACCATATCCATTTGTCTATCATGCCTCTCATATTGATCCAAAAATTGACATGGTGTAAGCAATGAATTTGAAATACTTTCATACCTCAACCAGATCTCAAAATGTTCATCTTTCTTTGTCACAACAACATCACTCAAACATGACATTTGATGCTTAATAACAATTTTCCAGTCGTGATATAAGTATGGTAGCGATATAAAATGAAATAAAATGTCATCATAACTTGAGTTGTTCCCCACATGTCTACCTTCCCATGCTAGATGAGAAGTGATCGAAACATCCTCCATTTTCCCAATCTAGTGACTTATAATTTTTGAGTTGAAATCAACCTTCTTCTTCTCATCAAATTTAACAAGTGAAGCCTTTTCCAGTTGGGCTTCAACCACATCTTGATGGTGTTTACATAGGGCAACTTCGTAGCTCTTACCGTGCTCATGGACAACATAAATTTGTCTCTTATTGCCTATTGTTTTGAACAGTCAATAAGCTTAATGTCATCATTTTTCATTGGCAAATAGTTTCAACCAGCCTTTCCTCTTCCCCAACATGCTCAACACCCCTTGCTTCATTTCTGGATTCATCACATGTCAAAACATTTTTAGTATTAACCACAAAATGAGCAATATTTATTTTATGAAGTTGATTTTTTCGGAATGGGTGCAAGTGTCATGGCCTTAGATCTCTTGACCACCAATTCTTCTTCCTTAATGACTTCCCCTCTTATTGTCCTATGAGAATTGCTTGAGCTATTCACTTCACCTTCTTGATCCTCAAGCTTTCATTCATCCTTCTGCTCATGCTCCCAAGTTCCCTTAGTACATTTCAACATGCAACCATTAGAATTCAAGGAAAAAATATTGACAATTAAAATTTCTTTACCTTCCCTTCCTCTCGGTTCTTGCTTGGCCATTTCTTCCTCTGCTTGTGCTCCCTTAGGGCTGTAAGAAAAACCAATGAATGGTTCACCTTTGGCCATGGTGGTGGGTGCTTCTAGGGCTTCTCCCTTTTAATAACCAGCTATTGTAATAATTCTTCCTCTCTCTTCTCTTAGGGAATTAGGTATTTCCATTCTTGCATGGAGAACTTGGGGTTTTGGTCCCCTCTTTAACAAACTTTGTTCTTTCTTTATGTTGCTTGTGTGGCATGTGATGTCTAGGCTTGGGCCTAGGTCTTCCTTGATTCACTCCAATGAATTTAGCGAGTGAAATATTCTCATGAATCTCCCTTGGTAAGGCCATATACTCCTCATAACTTGCATCAATGTTTCATCCACCCATGGGCCTTGTTTCTTCCTCCATAATAACATCTTCTCGAGGAAGGAAAATGGGGCTTTGTAACCGATCCTCAGGTCAATCCCATTGGTTGTCGTGTACCATTAGCCTTAGTCGAGTTACCATCACCACTTTGAACCCTAGGTTCAATGATATTTTTTTGTGTCTACAAGTCTGTCTTGGCCGGAAATTAATTTATCAACTTTATCTTCTTCAGAGTCATGATCATCCATGCTACCTTCCTCCCTTGGTTGGTCCTCCTTTCTCATTCTTTGGTAATAGATGAAACCCTTGTTTCCTTCTTCCATTAAACCCTTGGCCTTTGAAGATCCAAACTTTGAGCCACTGTAATATCCCTTTTGGGGATAAAATTGAAAATTAAGGAAATTAGTTCAAACCCCAACACAAGCAAATCTGATTTTTATGACATCAATTAATAGAGGACCAAAAAACATTCTCAAACCCTAGTGACTAGGAGAGAGAGAAATCCAATGTAGAAACACTCAAAAATTATGAGAAGTTAATCCTTGGATTTCCCTTGATTTTAGAAGTCAAAAAATGTGATCAAATCATCAAACTATGGAATTTATTATGGCACAAAAATAGTTGAAACTTGTAAATTCAATAACTCTTAGAAAACAAGGAATATCCACACATGAATATTCAAAATGATCATAAAAATACTAGCAATCAAATGAGACCAATATCATAATTTTCCAGCCATGGAAATCCTCTCAAAATTGATCCTAAAATCTATAAATGAGTAGGTAAAGCTTCCCAATGCCGAAAAAAATATGAATATTAAGTATTGTCCTCAAATATGCAATAATATTCACTCTCAATCAATGTTGAAGGGTTTTTTGTCCTTCAACAAAGCCACTAGAAGGGTTTTTGTCCTTTTAGGAAGCCACACAAGAGGGTTTTCGTCCTCAAGTGGAAGAACATGAAGCAACAAGCTCACAATGCCCAAATAGGAAAATGCGCCAAAATCTAGATGATCCAAATGAGCCCTCTAATCTTCTTTTATAACCTCCTTTTGCTTGGAATAGCAAGGCCGACCTCTTAAAGTATTCTTCTATTCTTTAATTGGCTTTTCAAGTGCATAAATCCCAACAGACCTGCTAAAAGAAAACACGTGATAAAAATACACATTAAAAATTAGAAAAACAAATGCAAATGAAATCCCAATGCTCTTCTCCAATTCCTCTATTTCTTTTCCATGGAGAAGGAATCGCAAGAAGTCCCAATTTCTGATCCTCAAGTGGGGAAAAGGGACATTACAATTTTTCACCATACCTCTCTCCACAAAGCAATCCCAAGCCTCATTTATGCCTTCAATAGATGATGACTTAATTCGCAAAAATATCACCTCCCATGATAAGGAAAAGGAACTTCAACTCCCAATGTAGTAATGCCCGAGACGAATTCGCAAATCATCCTTTAAATCATCGTCCCTCAAAATAAAATGAGTGTTATTACCTATTAATAAAGTCACCTCAAGCATTATGTGCCAAACAAACTCATTACTTCTACCCGCCTTTTACAATCACCCTCTTATGATGCAAATTGCTAACATGGTAATCATGTAAGGTTAAACACCTCACTTTAATCCAAACCTTCCAAACAAAACCCATACATAATGACCATATTATATAGGCTTCTCATTTTTAGTAATAATATTTAAAATATCTTTCCATCTTTTGATCTCAGTGACAATATAATGTAAATAATATTTTAGTATATAGATGTTTAGTTATTGTAAATAAGTAAAAAATATATAATAAAATTATTCTTAGTTATACCACTTGTAATTAAGATTAATTATATTCATGTTTTTCTAAATTTATCAAATGCTTTTTGTGTCTCAGTTGCACCACTCCACAATGTTAATGTTGTACGTCTTGCATCATCACTAGGTGGCACAAAGTAGAGGGCATATTTAGCATAAATATGGTGGCTAAAGTGATGCTAATTTGACCGTAACTAAAAATGTCTAGTCACTCTCATTTGCGTCATTTTGCACAATGAAATTCGATGTGATTTTATGCAAGACACATGATGAAAAATACCCAAAAAAGTTTGATTTCCAACACAAAAATGAGCCAAAAATGGCACTATTTTCACATTGTGTAGTAGTACAATGACACTCCCATGCCTCTCGTAAAGTTTATAATACATCTTATAAGTACCAAAATAAAATATATGAAGGAAATATTATCAAAATTTGGGACTCTTGGAGTCAAACAATGCCAGTTAGAGTACGCCAATGATTTCCTATGCCTTTAAGAGACCAAACACAATACTGCTGAGAGCTCACCACCATTTGCTCAAGCCTCAATTTTTTTTCCCGCTAAGTTCCTATCCAAATTCTATTTTTTTGTCCAAATTATTCCTATCCAAATACAAAGTTATTGATCAAAATCTAGAAAATATTTCATTCGAGTTTTATCCCTAATGAGATCAAGTTTTTTTCCTGAATCAAGATAAAATTTTGTTCACTTCCTTAGCTAAAAAGTGAGCTTTCACCACAATGGCAGGGTACTAAGTCCCCAATATTGGGAAGTTCTTATATGTTATCCCTAATTAAGACCTACAATTCCATAAGAGTTGGGGCATATACACATCAAGACATCCTACCTCCATCAACAATATTCAATAAGGCCAGTTTCTCTATATTATTTAAGGGCCCTCTCTCATTTAACAGTTGTTATGTGGCATCTCCACCTCATCACACTTTCCAAAGAAACACAACGAAGTGACAACATCGTTCATCTAACACTAAGTGGTAAATCATTCCTTTGCTCTTTCAGATATCAAAAGTTCAAAATATTCCGAATTCAAGTTTAATCCAGATGATTTTATCAAATGTTAACCCACTTGCATTTTATGTGTTTTGAAGTATGCATGTGGGAGGTACACATCATTTATAGATCATCAGTCTTCTATGTGTGCTACACATATATGCATTCCTTTTATCCCTCTAAACTAGTATTTTATTTTTATTTCAAATACTAGATTAACAGGTGTCAATATGTAGTACCCTAAATTTGGTACAAGGCACTTGGTAATGTCAATAAATACATTTTTATACACCATCACCAACAACACTTAATGGATTCATTTTTATACAATTTCCACCTTCTTATTAGTTTCAAATTGGTTAAGCCAACCCTATTTTTCCACTCTCCATCTTCAAAATCACTTGGAGTATATTTAGGAACTCCCTAAATACCTATATATACATCTCTTCATTCTTTATTTCCAAGTTTGCATCTCTTAGGGCATTATCGTAACCCTTTCAATAACCTCTTTGAAAATATCATTGCTAATACCATCCATGTTTCACAATAGTGTCTTCTACTCTCATAATGGTTATTTAAAAAACAAATGAGTAGCTTCATAGGTTGGCTTAGGAGTGATTTTTAGGTCGGAATTTGGGCAAGAAATCAAGGAAAGGACTCGTATATAAGTAAATACCCTAAAATCTCTAAATAATAAGAATTTTACACACACTAGGCAATCCCTTGGAGATAACTATATTTAGGATTTATCACTTGCCATGAATCTCTCAAGAATTAGCCCTAAAGCATTCCACATGGGAAAGTTAAAATATTAATGTCAAAAGTTACATGTGTCAAGTGTCTTATGCCAAGTGAAGGATCATCATACATCATATTGTTGAAATCCCTAATTGCATTTATTTAGCATTATGGGGAAACTACATGTGGTTTGAGCCCTTTTTGGAGTTGTGATATGTAGACAATCCTCAACCATCGTCGGGTTGTGTTGAGGTCAACCCAACCTAGAGAGATAACCCCATTTTAGGGTTTTTTTATCGATCACACATTGTTAGGGTTTGGAAAAAAGAGCACCCATTTGTCTATCATCACACCATAGCCCATAGGCATAACTCTAGAATCCATAAGAAAATAAAAAGGCAAACTTGTAACAGAAAAATTAAATCATTTGGAGCCCTCTGGGACAATATCATATCCTTTAGGATGGTATCATGCATGATATAGACCCGTAGACACTATCATTGATGATGTATTCTAGATGCTCACGGTTTTGTCCTAGACATAGTTTTGGTGCCCCAAAATTTAAGGATTTGTTGATGACTTCCTCTTAAGTCCATTTCTATCTGTTGTGACCTCTTATACACATTCAAATTGCAAAAATAGGTTAGATAGCTCCATTTTAGCTTGTCTTGTACTTATTACTATTTTTAGATTCTCCTTGTTTTCCCATTTACTATATTTCATATCTGATGAGGACTTTTTATATTTTATATTTTGATATGCACATAGTTCTTAATTATTTTATGCATTTTGTGTAAAATAGTTAAAACATCAATCTACTAATGGCTACATCTTTAGACTTGGTTTGGTGTTGTCTCTTGAGTCATGAAGATACAATTGTCTATCACCTTGTCTACCATTGGAGAAGAGGATCATAAAGCACTAGAAGCGGCTACAAAATTATGTTGGATCATGAATTTGCTTGAATTGGCCTACATGACATCGACGACACTCTTCTACAACATCTAGAGTACCATCAAGGTAGATAATAATCCAATGGAGCATTTTCGCACCAAACATACAAAGGTTTGTGCCTATTTTATTGAGAGTCTAGAAAAATGATCATCTCCTTGCAATATTGTTAGATAATGGATATGATTGGAAATGTATTCACATTAGCCCCAACTACTAATTATTTCACATTTGGCCTTAAGAGGAGATGTTATGGATTGTGGATGTCATGTCAACATCACAATTCCCCATTTGTGTCTAAAAGAAGGATGTCATTGATGTAAACTCACCTTACATAATTTCTTTGACTTAACCTTGGTCCTTTATGATATTTTATTAATTCTCTCATGTATTTTGAGTCGCCCTTAGTTTTTTCCCCAACCAATTTTGTTTCCTATAAAGGTAACTCACTCATTTGCAATTTGTAATTAGTTGCATTCATATGTATGGCATTGTTGCGTTGTAATATATTTAATTATTTCACCCCCCCCTCATTTGTCATTTGCAATCACTTGCATTCAGTTGTATGGCATTGTTGCTTTGTATTCTATTCAACTTATCACATCCCCTCTTTTATTATGTGTGTGGTTGCTCTTCAATTTTCCGCATTCATTCATTTTGATGCTTTTTTCTTATTTGTGTATGCATCTAACTCACCTTTACACTTTCCAATTCATATCAAAATGCATATAAGGCCATACAAGCTCTTCCCTCTACCTTTTCATGGATTCCATTTTTTAGGCCTTCCTTATCATTAATTCAAGTGATCATCCTCAAGACCAAAATAAATAAATTCATATAAAAGGCGGGCGGGGGGGGTTTAATGAAATAGAGTAAAAAAAGATTTTATCTTCCCAAAATTGATAGGCCTCTAAAAAATATCTTGTTTTAAATTATTGTTCTAGGGAGAACCCATGTCCACCTTACAAGATGTTTTCCTCCATTTAGCATGTGCTTGTTGCACCTCCCTAAATGCCCTCTACTTCCCATAGACATAAAGTACATAAAGGAAATTTCATGATTTCTCATAGCCTTTACTTGGGCTCCTCATTCTATATAGGCTCCCCATGTCCAAACATCATTAGAAGATGGCCATGTGAAGTTTTCCAGAGGTCAATTACCTCATTATGCTCTCTCAACACTTGAGTTTTTTTCAAACCTGCTCTTCATTTTTAAAAGGTTTAGTTATTTTCCTTTCTTAAATTATGTTAGTAAGATTTTTGAGTGAGTTTCTTCCATAATTAAATCTAACTCTATTTCCTTTACAACCACAACCCCCCTACCAATTCTAACTAATGTCACAATCGTTGGATTGTACTTCCAATCCCTTAACAAACCAAAATTCTATGTTTCCTAGTAATTTCTAACAATACCTATTGCCCTTGCAATCCTGAAGTTTCTTATAGCATGCCTATTACGCTCGAGTTTCCTTTAAATTCTATCACGAATACTCCAGTATCCCTCTCTTTTTACCTTATTAGGCACCCCTTAAATTGGGAGATTCAAAGCTATATTTTCATCATACATACAAACCTTACAATTTCCTTGAATGAAGAGTGTCATTTAAGTAATAGTTTTGGAATTTCTTTTTAGAAGGTTGATGAAACATTAATTCGCTTAAACTATTAAACATATGTTTAAATTTTACTTTTTAATATAAAATATTTTAATTTACAAAGTCTAATTTTATTCTTTTTGGTAGTGCAGAGGGATCAACAAATACCCGATGACATGGAACTGTGAAGCCCTAACACAAGGTGAGCGCCACCGATCAACCTTTGGAGTGGCATGTGAATGCCCCACTCCATAAAATAGGTAAAACAGAGATAATTTACAAAGTTTAATATTGATAGAATTCCTTAGTTCCAACATCATGACAACATGAGATCTAAAAAGAAAAGGCAAATATTCGCTCCTAAAAGAATCGCATGTGCTTTAGTTAATGATTGTTTTTTATCTGCGCAAATGAAAGCAATTATAACCATGAAAAGTTAAACTTCACATTCATTAAAAGTCCATAAACAATTCTGAAAAAGTAAATGAATAAGGATACAGCTATATCATAAACAAAGAATGTATGGTAATGGGGATTTAGGAACGAATTAAAAAAAAGTGACTGTTAAGTTGTTAACTAAAAGAATGAAGTATATACATCAGAAAATAAAGCTTTATTTTTATTGTAAGCAATGTATAAAAAATTGTACAACCCTCTGCCTTTATAAGAATTGTAATAAGTTTCTTAAGAATACGAGGCATAATAGGAATTAATTTTTTCTCCTACTGCAGGTGATCTGAACTCTTCTCACTAATCGGATCAATCAATCCAACAAAAATTGTAAAACATAAAACATATCTGGCAAACAAAATCTGTGACCAAAATATTTGTCTTGGAAACTTATAAGAATGATTTGAAATAACGAATGAAGACATTAGCTCTTCTGGTCACCTTTGGGCACTCCTTCAAAAAGTTCTGCCAACTTCTGCTCCAAATCTTCAGGTGTGTATTTGATGTACTTGCGAGGATTTCTACCAGATTGAATTGGAGCACTGCAAAATAGAATGAATCTCATGTGAAAATGAACTGCAACATCATTCATATATAATGGAACATCGAAGGAAAATATTTGATCAGAGTGATACCTGAAACGCTTTAGGAAGGAGCGATAGGCAGTCAATACAACCTCGGCAACCGCTAGTCTGAGCGACTCCCGGAGTTCAGCATCTGGAACTGTCCAATACTTTTGTCGGTGATAGAGCTCCTCAAAACACTGATTGAAACATTTAAATCTAAACAGGATGCAAAAGAATCAGCGATTCTTCCAAGCAGGAGATTATAATATAGACAAGTCAGAAAGGTAAGAACGATAACCAACCTTTCTTTCAAAAGAGACCTTGACACACTGCTCCTACTCTCCATCATCCAACCAGTTCCTGAAGATGTTAATCCTTGCAAACCAAGATACTGCAGTACCTACTATAAACAATCAATAGCTTACTACTACAGTCAAAGATATTGACCCTAGAAAACTTTCAGTTCAAAAGTTCATATGATTCAATTGTATGATATCCAACAAGAATCTTGACAGTTAATTAATGCCTTTATTTTCTATTATCATACAAAATTTATCAATAAAATGACTATTCAGCAACTATATTTCTTAAGAAAATGCAACATGACTTGGCAGTCAACATTTATTTTTAATACAAGATATTTATAGTAATGGAGGTGTTACAAGTACAAAAGGCCTTCATCTTCAGATAACATCTAAAGAGAAAAGAAGAGGATTTATATGCCTCGAGAGCATAACATTCACATTGCTTGCAAATTCCCGAAGTAAAACACTGTAGAGGAAAGAGATAACAGATCAAACATATGTCTTAAAGCTGGGTTTTATAGAATATGATGATGGATAGACCACAATATTTCTGAAAACTGTAGAGAAGAGAGCAGCACATAAGTAATAGAGAGAGGACCACTTATTCTGAAGCTCCACAATTTCCATGATGTCCATGAATTGTAAATTGTTGATCATTCCTCCTCTCCCAAGTGGCCATTAGAGGGTACCAATTGGGGACAGGAGTGGTTAGTGCACAACGGAAGATGGTATTGCTCCATGTCTCACCTCTTTTGCTGGCCTCAATGGTGTGTGAACTCTGAATTGTTACTGCTCTAGCATAGTTTGTTGCTCATTGAACATCTGGTCTGTAAGTCTTTTGCAGTTCCTTTATGAGGTAAGAATTGGCTCAATAGCATCTGTACGGTTCTGGGGTTTGTTGAAATTGTGTGTGAGAAAAACACATTTTTTCTGCCGAGTTACAACCCCCTGTAAAGCAATGACACAGTCTCTGTTACTGCATGCAAGAGGTCAAAAGAGGAGGTTCTTTCAAGAAAAGATATGTCTATCCGCTTTCTCATCAATTTTGGCTGCCACTTCAATGCCCCGCATGATATTTTTGCAGAGCCTTATTTATGCAGAAAGCCTCTTTACCTTCGGCACTGTTTCTTTTGGACGGAAAAGTGGGGGTGTGAGCTTGAGTCTCATTGGAAGAAAAACCAAAAATATTCTGGGGACGGCAGAGGGCTGGGGTTGTTCATGGTGGGGCTAGACAAGGTAACCCACAGAAAACTTGGAAAAACAAGGTGAATTTGTTCCCATTGAGGGATTGGAGATGGGGCAAGAAGGAAACCCAAAATGCCTATTGGCACCTTTAGTATAGAACTTCAGCAACAGACCTAATACCTTCAGCTAAAACAGAGTATGCACATTGGTACAAGATTCCAAAAGCCTTGGAGTCAACAGATCTGAAGTAGCTTCCTGATAAACGTAGCAAAAACAGAGAGCAGTTCTGTCAGTGAAAAGACTATCAGAAAAACAGGTTGGCGGTTGTGGATGTGTCATGGCAGTGTTTCTGCTATGTTGCCAGGAAACGGAAACGGCAATTTTCAAAAAACCTTGGATACAAAAAGTAACGGGAAATGTCTGTACAATATCTTATTAATATATGTGTGTGTGTGTGTGTGTGTGTGTGTGTGTGTGTGTGTGTGTGTGTGTGTGTGCATAGTACTCATTTTAAAATTGTACTCCATACACCATAAGAGATAAGTATAACTGATAAAACACTCAAAATATTTTGTATTCATTGAAATAATACATTATTATCATGTATACTTATCTCTGGGAGACTAGGACATTTCAAAGGAGTTTCCGTTTTGGAAATGTTTCGGAAACGTTTCAGAAACGAAACGGGGGGGCCCTAGGCGTTTCCTGGTAACAGAGTGTTTCTGTGATGCATGTGGTGAATTTTTCCATTCCAGATAGAAAATAAGAGTAACGACTGGAGACGTTGTCTCTTATGTTCTTTGGCATTTGGAATTCTTGTTTGAGCTTTCTTGCTGACTTCATTTATGCATGCCCATGAGGGGCCATTGTAAATAATTCTTTGATTCAATACTACTTCATTCAGTGTTCTACGGAGTTGTATGTAAGAGAGAAGTAGGAGAGTGTGTGTTTGGAAGAAGTTGCAAAGCATTGCAAGTGTAAGGATATTGTTGATATGCTGCCGGTATCCTTGAAGGCCTCAAGAAGGTAGTAGGCTTTGTAATTGTACTAGGAATTAGTGGCAAGAGAAGGCAATGCCTTACTCTTCGGGAGTTTTCCCACAATGGGTTTCTCCAAAGTAAAACCCCTTGTTTTTGAGCTTTGATATTATGTATGTTTGCGGCCCTTGTTTTTTTCCTGCATGCACCAATCTACATTAGTTTACAGCATTAAAGCAACTTGTTTCTAAGCACAAATTGATTTTTTTCTTAAGGAAAAGCAAAGGCAAATAAGTAAATCAACTAAGTTGATTTTCATATGAATAAGATTTGTGTTGGTGAATTAGCTAATGGAATATCTATACTAATTACAGATCACAGTGTGTAAGGATTGAGAGGGATGGAAGAAAGATTTCACAGAATCTACGGCACAAGAGATGGATGTAGTGTGAAGATGGTGACTTTGCCAATGCACAAACTTGGAGGGCCAGAAAACACTGCATGCCAGGCAAGCACACCCAAGAGGAGAGGTTTGGTTTGGTAAACCAAGGAGAAAGTGAGGATGATGCATAGAGAGTGAATGGCATGGTGCACTAATGGCAACTGTTGGATCAAATTAAGGAAGGCACTAATATATGGAAGTTTTCTCTTGAGCATGTGGATATTGACGGCACCAAAGTTTAGGGATACAAGGCTTTGCAACCCACTTTCATCAATTTCTTGTGCAGATGCTATTTAGGCGGAGTGCGCGCTTAGTGGCAGATAAGAGTCATGCTGGATAGCAGAGATAGTCGCTATATGTTTGGAGTTTATGCTGAATAGTGATAGGGTTTATTTTTATAACTTTTTTTATCGTCAAGAACAGCAGCAAGAGGATTTTTTTAGGTTGGTCTCGTGGCAGGACTAGCAAATGGAACAATTGTTAGAGAGCGTGCTAGGAGGAATGCATGGAGAAGCTCATATCTCTAAGAGCAAACTCATAGGAATTGTTGCCAGCAGCGTCAGTAGAAATGAATCAGGTGGTTGGGGCAATAATAATGGGGGTAGTGGAAATGGTGGAGGTCAGCCACTCCATAGTGAACGTACTAACCCTCTCCCCATGACAAGGGTGTTGTGGACCTTCCGGTGGTGGAAAATATTCTAGAGGTGGCAGTGGACTTTTGGAGTACATTGTAAACCCTTTGCATGGCAATGATTCTGGAGGATAGCAGTTTCCTATCATTACAATCATATTTGAGCCATTGCAACTGTTTGTGTTGTCCTTTACAGGGATGAATGATGTGGCATGCCATTAGTAGGTGTGAGTTAAATTGGTATGCCAAGAATGTACGGATCTGGTTTAGAAGATTCAATTGTTCGCTGCTACATTGAGTGAGCATACACAGGACTTGGTGTCCCAAATTTCACCTTGAAATCTGGGACTACCCTATGTAAAAAAATTTCATACTTTTAAAATAATGGGTCGTTTTGTGTTTTTATTTGCTAGAAAGTTTCTATATTGTGTCAAGATAATCCCAGAGAGTCATCTTAGCCAATTTTGCCAAATACCCAGATGCCCAAAATTGTTATATTCTGTCGCTCGGGTTTTCCTGCGGGAAATTTGTATTTAATTATTTTGAGCCCCATTTGAGGCAAATTGTGCTCCGGTTTAGCCCTGTTGTGATCGTACATGTCAATTTTTCCATATACCAGTAGGGTTTTAACCAGGAATGAATCCTGGGCTTTATTTGTGATTTCTGGCAACGTTTTGTGTTTTTGGTGTTTTCCCGATTCGTTTTCTGTGAAATTTCTCTGGATCAATCCCTTTGTCGGTTTGGCCTTATTCTTGGCCTGGAGTATTTGGAGATCACATATGCACGTTGTGCCAGAAGGAATTCGCCATCGGAGGTCTGGTTCTCTCGGAAAAGACAAAGTCGTGCACCAAAAAGCTTCTTTTGGGCTGGCCGCATTTTTGGAAAAAGAGGGTTTGAAGTGGATCATGGGATTTTTGGAAGTAGTGGGCAGGTGGAAATTTTGTACCTACCTAGCAGGGTACTTTTTCCCATGGAAGCAACATCACTTAAGTCACAATGAAAAAATTAGAGGCAGGAGGCAGGCGGGAATTTCTTATCTGCCTTGTAGGGTAAAAATTCCCATTGTGAAATAAAAGAAAAATCACTTTAGGCATTGATGGGATTTTATTACCTGCCTTGTAGGGTAAATAATCCCATTATGAAAGGCAAACAACTTAAGTGAATCATGGGATTTTCGGAGCTGCCTTGCCGGGTAAATAATCCCATTGTCAATTGAATTTTAAAAATAGAAATTGCTCATGCCAAAAAAAGTGCGCCCCTTTTGGGAGAAGAATAATGCTTTTTAAAGTATTAATTGATTTAAAAAAAAAAAAAAAAAAAAAAAAAACGTCACTTAAGTCACAATGTTAGAGGTAGCAGGCAGGCGAAAATTTCTTACCTGCCTTGCAGGTTAAAAACTCCCATTGTGAAATAAAAGAAAAATCACTTAAGGCATTGATGGGATTTTATTACTTGCCTTGCAGGGTAAATAATCCCATTATGAAAGTCAAACAACTTAAGTGAATCATGGAGCTGCCTTGCAGGGTAAATAATCCCATTGTCAATTGACTTTTAAAAATAGAAATTGCTCATGCCAAAAAAGTGCACCCCTTTTGGGAGAAGAATAATGCTTTTTAAAGTATTAATTGATTTAATTAATTCCTATTTTCAGTGGATGAGGTCAAAGCATACTATGAAGCTTAAGTTAACTGGAAGTAGAAGGCTAAAATTAAATAAATTTAATTTATTTAATGGCAGCCATGAGCATGCACAAAATAGGCGCCCCATTCGAAGAGTAAAGCTTATTAAATAATTAACTAATTGTCAGGAATAGGAGAGACATTAATTAATTATAGAATTATGAGGATTATATAAGCAGAGGCTGCCATAAGGATGAATTAATTAATTCAAAAGCAGAGAAGTGCAGCCCAAACAAAAAGTGCACCCCATTTGAAGAGGAATTTTGCTCAGGTGTAATTAATGCTGGAAGCTTCCAATTTTGGCGCATAGGTTGAAGGATGTTGATTTGTGTTTGGATAATTGTATGCATAAGTGATACGGGTGCTCAGGTGAAGTTGGTAAAATTCATGCTTGCTTTGCATGCAAATAAAGCATCAAATTTTGGGGCAGCAGGCTTGATATATGCAGATTTTTATGATTAAAATCCACTGTTCATGTTCTGGTTGCCATCTTTGTCTGAATTAATTGCAGGAATTCATCAAAGGTGTTTTTATAAGAGAAAGGGAGTTTAAATCAATGTCCAATACATTGAACATATCCTCCGAATCTGAAGAATTATCCAGATCTGCACTGGTTGTGAAGAATTCCGGCCGAATAAAGAGGAAAAGAATTGTTCAGACAAAGATTGCTCCAGCCATGGCAAAGCAGGATGAATGAGAAAGCTTAGCGGAATGATGCATTACTTCTAGATTTGCTGACATCGGAGACACAAATCCAGGCCCAGATCTAGATCCAGATTCAGATCCAGATCTCATAATTGTAAAAGCTTCCAACAAAAATTCATCCTCTTGTTTCTGATGCAGCCAGTGTAGAAGTCAGTGTGTGGAAAATTTCTTCCAAGATCTTGTGCATGTGCTCCCAATCTTCCAGTTGAAGCCTTCATTGAAGTTGCATTCACTCGGAGTGCTTTCCAGAATTTTTAATTGCTCATATGCAATTAAAAATTTAAAAAAAATGAGTTATTTACAACAAACATTGCACTGATGCATGTACTGGAGAAGAACTGCAAAAGTTTCAAAGATAAAAGGGAAGACAAGGCGAAGGCAACACCCGTAAGCAAAATTCCAGATCCAGCTGCTTCCAGATCCAGCTGCTCCCAAATCCAGTATGGCGAGAATCAAGGGCAAAAGAATCCGCTGCATGCAGAATATGAAAAAGGACAAGACTGCAACTTTCCTCTTTCTTCTTCTTTCTCTTATTTCCTCCAACAAAGTAATTGAGCGATCAATTAAATTATACAACTTAAGTGATTGGTTTAAAAGTCATTACTTGAAGAAGTCAACTACTTGGAGATAGGTGGCAGACGTACAAAATAGAAGGTTCTATTTTCAGTTGCAAATCATGCATGTCATGCAAAGAGGAATTCCAGGAGGGAGATTGTCAGTTGTTTCCTTTCCGACTTTCACATGTGCCAGTTCAACTAAAAGCTTCCGACTTGTAATTGCCCCTCTACATTCTATAAGTAGAGGAAGAACCTACGGGTAAAGGATCAGAATTTGTAAGCAGCATTCTTGTGTTCCAGACTTTGTGCTGAAACCCCTGATAGCCACTTGAAACAAAGGAATATAAAGGAGTAGATTTCCAGAGAACTTTGTGTCACGGTGCATTGTGTTTCTAGCTTTCTATCTTAGATCTTCTAATAAACTGTGTTATTTTAGATCTAGATCTGAAGTTGTCTTTGCTTATAATTCTGTGTGTTGATATCTATTGGCTTCTTCTATGTGCATGCAATCAACTCTGTTATCTATTGATTGGGTTGCACATCTTCCCTATTTCTTCCCTGTGTGTTATTATTTCCTTCTTCTATAAATATTTCCTTTCTTAAACAGTTGCTTACTTGCTGCAGAGCTATACAGCTACGGTTCATGAGTTGCATAGTTAAAGTAAAACCCCCATATATATACTAGCATATTTTTATTGACAAATCTGACACAGGAGCCTCACCGGTAAATGAGAGAGATTTATCTCATGACTGCCTAGGTTTTCAACTATGCATAAAATCTAGCCAAAAGGACTAGAATGTACGATTTGATACAAAAGGTAACTGGATTGATCTGGAAGAGGTTAAAAAAGGATTCCTCGATGAAAGTTGGAGCATTAGAACACTCTGCAATTGAAGAAGATCCAACAACTAACTAGGGAATTGGCATGTTCTTACAATTGACAGTTTAAGTGCTAGTTGGGAAAGTTAACACATATAGTCTAGATCCAGCATTACATTAGGAATGGTTTATTGGGGGTTTGACTAGCTGCATTCAGTGTGACATGGTGCAGTTCAATTTCCCTACACAAAGAAAAGATGACACCCTTTTTTCGCTTATTAACATTTTCTTTTGCAGGACTTGTTAGCACATTAATTTCCTTAAATGTATGTCCTAAGTAGTACATTCGGGATCAGGATAGGTCGACTTGGAGTACATCACGAGAGATTCAATGTGGCATTTCCTTCCTACTACCACCTTACACAACCTTATACTACCTTACATTATCATCAACTCATCTTCAGTTGTCCTCTTAGATTATTGTTCCCCACTGTTGACCCTGTTCTTCCCTCGTCCTCTGCTTTTCTTACATTTAGCCGATGTCATCAGCCCGAGCAATGATGTCTTACAAAAACCCTTGTTTTGGATGACGGCATCAGCCCAATCAATGACATCGTCCAAAAATTGAGTTATGACTTCTAGGGTGTAAGGCCTTATTTATAGGATTCACATTTGTCATTTCTCAATATATCATCGAACAATCCACTCTTCTTGTGCTAGCAAATCCACCTTAGGAAGAGGAAGAGAACTTAGAGTTGATAGGATCTTACATCAAGGAAGACAAGTTGAAACATTGGGCCATTGAAATTATCAATAATAGAAGCTAAACCAACAAGATCTGACTTATGCTTTGGAGTCCCCAACTTTAGGATTAGTTAGGTCTTCTACCTATCCATGTTGCTTCCAACCACAACAAAATCTCACAAGGTTTTACAAGCCAAATGAGAAGATTAATGCAATAATGAGTCGATCTTGAGAAAGTGTCCCTAACCCTAACCTTTTTCTTTTGCACTTTGGTTGATTGTTCTTCATATCATGTGTTAGATAGGATAGAGTAGCAAATACTTGTTCTCTTATTGCTATATTTACATTGTTGTCATTTATAGTTATAGTTCTTGATTTTCCCTAGTGGCACCCCTTTATACAACGTTTAGATTAGATAGCAATTTCTTACCACCTAATGACATCTTACTACCTATACCTCTTGCTTCGGTCTCTAATGACACCACTAATCTAGTAAGGTCCTTCATCTTTTATATTCTTAGTAATTGTCTGTCCTCTTTTAAATGCATTACAACATCTTGTTGCACATGGTCCCTATCTATAGCTCTTGCTTTTCCCCAATGACACCCCTTTATTAAAAGTTTAGATTAGATAGCTCTTTCTTACCACCTAATGGCATCTTATTTCCTATACCTCTTGCTTCAACATGTAATGATACCACAGATTTGGTAAGATCCTACATATTTTATATCCTTAGTGATCGCGTCCTCTTTTAGATCCATTTCAACCTCCTTTGCATGTGGCCCCTATCTATAGCCTCATACTACTTTGTGGACAGACAATTCATGTGTGTGTTGGCTCTAGAATAGTTTTCTACCTTTTCCTTTTTTTAGAGGATCCCTTGTAGGTGATTCCTAGCCTACATACATGCACTAGTGGAGATTTTGGGAAGATTCGACCTATCATAGATTGTGTCTAATGCATAAGGAATAAGTTGGAGCTTCCTAGACTACAACAACAAAAGCAATAACTATATCATGATGCACTTATTTTCACAGAGGCCTAAGATATGGTTGCAGTCAAGTGTGGAAGGGTTTTTGAGATACTAGAGGAGGATTTGGATGTCCTATGTCCCATCCTTCGGTTGTTGTAGAAAGTAATTCCAAGATCAGAGTTGGTTAAAGGATTTGGCATAGGTTTGTATTGTGGATCCTGCAGTTAAGGCTCATCATCTTTTGCACACGTAGAATGCAAGTTTGTAATGTCCCCTTTTTCAAATTAGTTCCAAATGAAGACTTCTTTCCATTTTACTTCCTGTGGCCAAGAAGAATTTGAGTAAGGGAATTATGTGGGTTTCATTTATGTTTTCTTTCATTTCTATTAATGCTTCTTTTTGTATTTTCTCTCCTAAGGATAGGTCGGTTGGGCTAGAGAGCTCATAAAGACAAATGAAAAAATAGAAGCATGCATTTCAAGAGGTCGGTCATGGGAGAAAAGTCACCCTTATGACTATTGGTGCCAAAAAGGGAGGATATAAAGTTGAATCAAATAGGCTAAGGAAGGTTATGCATGTTTATTTCAAAAATTGATATCTTGGGTTTGTGCACTGTGTGCCCTACTCTCCACTGAAGACGAAAACCTTTGTGGGTCTACTTTGAGGATGAAAACCCTCAATAATCACAACACTTGGGGACAAAAACCCTCATTTGTTACATTGGTGGCTTCACACTTGAGTAACAAGTGGACTTAATTGGAAGATCTCATAACAACAAGGTATTCATCCGTGCATAGAGAACTTCTACTTCAACTAGGGAATATTCTAGGGTGTTGGCACCCTTCCTTCTTTGGATCGACCCACCTGGGAAGTTTGGGATCAGTTTTGAGAGGGTTTCCATGGTTGAAAAAATATGATTTTGCTTTCATTTGATAGTTAGTCTCTTCAATATCATTTTGAGCATTGGTTTTTATTGAAACTCTAAATATTGGAGCTATGAATTTTAGAAATTTCAATTGTATTTGCACTTAAAATAAATTTATAAAATACATTTTTGCTTCAGATTTTATTTTGTTGGTTTTATAGAGTATTTGGGATATTTCTATGTTAATTTTCAGTCTATATTGCATGTGAATAATTTTCCCTAAGTGCTGGTACAGTTCGCTTTCCAAGAGGGATACTAATTGATGTTCTATGTTGATTTTGATACCCTAAAAGTGTAATTTCCACTTTGCCGCTAGGGTTTCTAATATTGTTGGATCTGTTATAAAATCAGATTATTTTCAATTCGGTATTGGTGTATTTTCAGATACGATTCTTAGGGTTTGTGGCCAAACTCTTATTTTTGGTTTAAGTCCTAGAAAGGGACATTATGGTGGTATCAGAGCTTCAGTCTTCCCAGCTTGAGGGTTTCCTTGCAAGAAGATAAAAATGGCAGATAGAATTTTTGGTGGTGCTAGGCTCGAAATGCTTGCCCTAGGGAAAGAAAGATTGGCTAACACAATGGCCCAACTGATCCATACTTTCAGGGTCCAAATGGTGGAAGGAGCTCTTCAAAGGAAGTAAATAATTCTCAACCATCCACAACATTGCTACATGGTATGATGAATATAGGGATCTTCTGGAGAAGATTTGTGATGCCATGTCTTTTTCTGAGTTCGTGGGAGTAAGCAATGGAAGATCAAGGCCCAAGCCTACGTCATAAGCTACACACCGGGAAGAACTAGGGCTGCAAGTAATGGAGAAGAAACAACCCATAGAGAAACCCACGATGCAATTTGAAGAAGGGAAAATCGTGGAGCTTGAGTCAAAGAAGGAAGAACAACCGTAGTTGTTGGGCATAGAGAGGGAACAAACCATTGAAGCCCTAGAAGCCCACATCACCATTGCCAAGGTAAAGCTCTTGACTGATTTTCAGAATAGCAGTGTGAATACATCACAATTTGATGAAGGGTTGAAGCATGAACCTAAGGAAATCATGGAGCATGTGTCCCAAGGTAAAAGTTCTTCAATATTTACTGATATTTCATTGGTTTCTAATGGGTGCTTGCAGGAAATTGTTGAAAAGAAATCAGATTTGCATAGGATGCATAAGAAGATGACATTACGGAGGAGTATATTCATGGAGGAATAGGACTATTACGGTTCCTCGAGGTCCAATTTCAGTTCGCTATGAAGATTTTCAAACAGCAGTCACCAAGGACCAAATCGATGTGGGTATCCACAAATTCCTAATCCCAATATCGTCATCATCCGAAGAAGGGTAAAAATGATTTGTTTTTTCTAGGATAATTTATTGAATTCAAAATGGTAAGAAAAATGGTCAAACCTCCATAAGGAAGGCACCACTTATTCATCTTGTTCAAAAATTGGCTATGAGGATGTGATTTTATGTGAAAGAAGGGAAACTTGTAAAAATCACCTTTCAAGGAGAGGTTATGCAAATAAAAATTAGAAATAATCTGAGTCATAAGAGTAAAATAGGCAGCCCGAGGAGAAAAAATGATTAGCTCAGTTGAAGTTACCTCCTGATTAATGCCACATGTTGAAGCATGTTTCCCTCGCACAGAATAGGTATGCTGAAGGTGCTCAAATTTCATGTTAGATATGTCCTCCTATGATGACTGAAATTTTGTCCTTTTCAATGAGATTAGATATACTGGAGAAGACCATTAGATATATTTGTAATATACCCCTTATTTAGATGGGATGGAAGATGAGGGGGAAATACATTGTTGATATGAATAGTTCAGTTCTTATACAGTGTATCACCCATATGAAGGCTCAACAGAGGGATAATTCTTACAAATTCAAAGATGACTCAAGTGAAGAGTCTACAAAACATGAAAAGGTAGAGATAATCTATTTCACCCCTCCCATTGAAATTAATGAGTAAGAAATTGTTTTATGTCAGCAATTGCCTCTACATATTTTGATGTGGGTACAGTCCCACCTGGGACATTTGCATCAAGTTGTGTACCCCCATTTTTGTAGTCAAATGTAATGCCTATAAGTGAAAAATAGTATCAATTCCATTCCAATAATTAGTCACCCTCTTGCTACCACATCCACTCCTTGGACCCTACTGGATCAATATGCATTTTGACATAATTGAAAATGTTGAGAAGAAGTCCAAGGTCTGGAAATTTCTAAATTTGGGTACTTGAGAACCCTCATCCTAGTAGTCAGATTCGTGGACGAAAGTTGTCCACTAATTTATCAAAGGAAGTAATTCAAATTCAGGTGTTCCAACTAAACCTACAATCATACAAAGATTGCAATTCTCTCTTATCAAAATTATCAGCTTAAAACACTTCTTTCCTTCACATATTCAGATCTTATTAAAAAATTGAACGTCCTGTCTACCTCTCCTTGTTAAGGTTTTTTGTGATGGGTACAAATTGCCAATAATTAGTAGAGATTGACTCTAGTGTTTTAGATAAAATCATGGCTTGTAAAATTTAAACATTGATCTTGGTATCACCCTCATCCCTTTACAGCTTGATCTACACATTTGGCTATTCCATGGAGATCATATATGTAGGGGTCTTCCCGTTGTTGGAAAAAATCTAAGGTTAACTTTAATTGATCAGTTGTAACACTTGTGGATCATCTTGAGCTATCCTATGCAATGTAAATGCCAAGTATACTAGTGGCATACATTATAGTTTCATAGGATATGTTATTAGCTATTTCTAAGTCTTCGACAATAGACATTATGGGAAATATTTTTTTGGATCTGGTCATATGCCACCATAGTCAGTCAAAGGTACCATGAAGAAGTGGGTACTTCCAATAAGATAATACTGAAATATCAATGTTACTGTAAGAAAAATGACCCGTAAGGGTGGACATTATGTATGGGGATTCAAGACTGTTGTTACTGTTTTCATATAGGTTCTCTAGAAGAAAATCCATGATCTTCCTTATCTTAATGTAAGAGTTCCAAAAGGTTATGGAGACATTCCAGGAACATGATGATGATTTAATGGATCTTGAATGCAAAACATATTCCTGTTGATGCAAAATCACAGCACCCCTGGACACACATCAAGCTTCTAGGTTGTTGTTCAGGCATCCAGTGTGATTGCACAACATGGAAACCTCTCTCCAAGCGTGGGGACTTGTGAAACCGAGAGAGGAATCTCCAGAGAAGGCTGGTTCCTGCTCCTAAACTACCTGCCACAAGCTATTCCAATGCAGGCAAGCTAATCTAATCCTAATCTAACCATGCCAAGGAGACAGAGAGAGAGAGAGAAGGGAAAAACAGCAAAAGCCTACACTAAAACGGTGATACACCAGAGAAGGAGAATGTTGAACATCTATCAAAACTGCCATGGGACAAAGAGAGGTGAGCAATGGGAAGGATGGACAGATGCATCACAGGCCCAAGGATAGATTTCACACAGAAAATGTCCCAGAACTCCATGAACACAGCTCCAAACCTGCAATGAACATTCAAACATGCACAAATACCTGCAATGAAGAGAGGCAAGAAGAGGACAAGCAAAAACGAGGAAGGATGGACAGATGCATCACAAAACACGTTTTGTTGCTCCAGAAGTTTGCACAGAACATCATTCCATTAATAAGAGGCAAAAACGCCATTACAGAGCAAGGGAGGAGGTTCGAACTCCATTTTTCAACCCTAGAGAAGAAAAGAAGGGAGAGCAGAGCAGAAAGAATGAACAACCTCTTTTTTTTTTATGAGCCAAATCTGGCTTTTACATTGCATGGGTCGAGCCCAGGGGACAGAAACGTGGGAAAACGTGTAAGCCCATTCCTCATTGACTGCAGATGCATTAAATCAACATGGAGGATCTTACCAACCCATATCCTGTCACTTTGAGTGATTTTGGAGGAGAATGCGACCCATTCTGCATTAATGTGGCCGCTAAAATGTCACTTCTGGCCGTGCACACGCGTCAGAGCCGTTTCTCGATTTTCTCTCTTCAGACTGCACCAAAACTCGAGGTTGATCCCAGAATCATGTAGAACATCTCAACAGCTTTCCGTTGATATAAAGAACGTGGAAATCCGAGCTCTGGATCAAAAGATATGGCGATCTAAAGATTTAGGGCACGAAACAGACCAAGACAGATTTCGAAATATTTTCCCGCGCTTCGCCACCTAGACGACACGTGGCAGGCTCTGATTGGTCGCGCAATTCTCTCTCCTCTACCTTTCGGTGGGCTGTCTTTTGAATTTTCCTTGTGGGCCCTAGCTGGGACACGTGGCACTATCCCATTGGTTCGGATCGGTGCTCGAAAACTCGCCCCTTGACTTTTTGACTTTTCTCCTGTGAGGACACGTGGCAGTTTCTGATTGGTCCTCGGCTCCTTCGGCTCCTTCAGCTCCTTGGCATACTTCGCCTCCATTTGTCCCAGATGTCCCATTTGATTTTGGGCCCTTTTGACTCTTTTCGGCTGGTTCGGCCGGTTCGCGCCTTTTTGGCCCGATTGTCCCATTTGCGTCCCTCTCAGCAGTTAGCCAATTTTTTCCTCGGTCGAACCGGCATTTCGCGCCCGCCGCGTACTTTTGTCCCAGATGTCCCTGTTGCTTTGCGGGCTAGGACTTAGTCATTTTTATGATTTTTTCCTGGATCAACCTACTTGCCTTCTGCAACCTTTTTTCGCATTTTCTCAGAGCTTGCTCTTTTCCTCTCAGACAGGGAACTTAGAAAATATTTGAGGGGACTCTAGCAACATGATTTTTGGCCCCGAATCAATCAATTTTCCTAGGACTTGAATATTCTGATGCATGTTATCAAAATTACCCAGGGGGGGTGAAATTTTGACAACAGTTTGGCGACTCAGCGGGGTCATCTGCCTGCTAGATGAATGATCAGTAGCCTGAAGCATCCATTGGGCATGGAGTCATGAGTTGCAACCTGCAACTGATCTGAACTTTGAAAACCTCCCTCTGAGCCACTTGGAAACCCATTGAACCTGGAGTGTCTTCACCAAGATGCCACTGAAATGAACTGTGCAAGAGCAGAACCAGCAACACCAAAACTATGTACAAAATTGAAAATCATACATGCCCCAAATGGAACATGCAGAATGTGCACAAGCACTTCTTCTACTGAAAGCAAACCTAGCTACTCTACTCTAACTGGAAGCAAAGGCAAGCTAAACAAACCCTGCAACTGGTTGTGAGAAATAGCTTCCTTTCTTCAAAATTGGCAGCCATGCAATTGATTTGGCACTGATCATGGCTGTTTGGATGGATGGAAAATCAACAAGAAGCTGGTCTTCTATCCAAATCATCAAGGTATCAACTGAAAAATCCAATACCTCTTTTAGTTGCTCTGCATTTGGATTGGAGAGGTATGGCAGCTGATCCTTGGTACTTTGTAGCTCATCCTCATGCTTAGAAGCAAGCATGACTGGTTGTGGCTTCTCCTTTGGCTCCAATGAAGCCAAATACCTGATTGGGCAAGGTCTGATCCGTTTGATATGCCCATAGCTCTGATTTTCAACTCCAAGAATGGAGTCTTCTTGTAGACCCTCTTGAATGGATGCTGTGGAAGAAGTGGTGGGATTCTTCTGTCCTTTCTCTTCCTCCAATGAAGAACATGGAAGATAAAAATCTTCCAATCTTGATCCCAAAGAGCTGCTGTAAGATGCAGGCTGCTGCAAATGAAAGCTCTCCTTCATGGCAGCAGGCTCTTGTGTTTGGAATGTGGGTGATGAAAGAGAGAAAGGTGAAAGCTCAACCGGTTCTCCTCCATCAAAACAGTCCTCCAAATCTGACAGGTAAACTGCCTCATTGCTGTCCCGCTGCTCGTTTTCAACTTCCTCCATGGTGTCCTCTTGATCTGCAATTTGACCACCATGGTTTCCTTCACTCTCCAATATTGAGTTTGAGAGATCAAACTCCTTTTCAGTACTTGAACTTGAGAGAGATGAAGTGGAAAGAAGAACTGAAGGTTCTCCTGTAGCCTGCTTTGTGCTCAAAGCCCTTGGATCTGCACTTTTCTCCTCCACAACTAGAATGTGCTCCTCTTCTTTTGGATTTGGAGCAGCTTCCTCTCCCTCCAATGTTTGAAGGCAATCTTGCTCTTGATTGAACTCTTCCTCCAGCATGAAGTTTGTCAAGTCAAACTCTTCAATCTGCTGCTCTAGAGGACAAGTTGGGACTGCAAGATCTTCCTCTTCTGCTGCGAAAAAATCAGTCCTGACCACCATTTGTTCTCCAACCCTAGCCTCTTCTGTAGGCTTAACCATCAAGGGGATCTTTGTCATCCCAAACTTGGCAGCCCAAACCTTCAAGTCGTCTGTTATTTCTTTTCTGTTGGGCTCCTCTTCTTGCTGTCCTTGATGACTGATTTTTGCAAGTTCTTCTTCCCCATATGAAATTGGGAATGCAAGAGGAGGAATGGGTTGAAACTCAACCGATTTTACACTTTTTTGTGGTGGTGGAGGCAGTGAAACCTCTTGTTTCTTTGGAGGAGGGGGTATTTCTGTTAGCTCTTGTGGAGGGGATGACTGTTTGGAAGGGAAAAGGAAAGAAGAATCGAGATGAGGTGGAAGACTGGGGGGTGGAGAAATGGATTCAACACTTGGGACAGCAGATGGAGGGTTTGAAACTTGACACTGCTGAAATGAAACAGATTGGAAAAGAGGAAAAGGAAAGGCATGAGATGGTGTGCTTACCCGTTGACAAGGTTGCTGAATACTTCTCTCATACACCTCTATTTCTTCAATCCACTTTGCAAGCAAAGGCAGCGTTGCAATCATGAAGTCAAGCTTCTCCTGAGGGCTGTAATGCCTTGGAAAAGGTCCCACCCATGGACAGGGTGCTCCATAACCGATTCCAAAAGCTTTCATCTGTGCCTGAGCCCTGGACTGCACTATGTTTACCTCCATCTTTTGGATTTTCTCCAACAGACCAGCATCTTGCATCTGATTGTCTTCATTATATGCATACTCTTGCTCTTGGAAAGCTCCATAGCCAAACTGACTTTGGCACTGCTGTTCATATGAATATGCATGCTGATCTGGAGGATTTGTAAAACCTGTTGGAGGTGGAATATACTGCTGTTGTTGATATGAAATCCATGATGGAAATGAAGTCATGATTGCACAACTTCAAAGAATGAGGAAGAATGAAAGAGATGAATGGAAAATGAATGAAAATGAATGGAAAGGAAGGTCTGCAACTTCAGAGATGGTTGTTGACCAGATGGAGTCGCCAGATGTGTTTGCAAGTGCCTCCAAAGGCTGAAATCTTCACAGGAACACATCAACTTGCAAAAGATGAAGTGAAAGACCTCTAAGGTCCCACCGGGCGTGCCAAAACTGTTGATGCAAAATCACAGCACCCCTGGACGCACATCAGGCTTCTAGGTTGACGTTCAGGCACCCAGTGTGATTGCACAACATGGAAACCTCTCTCTAAGCGTGGGACTTGTGAAACCGAGAGAGAAATCTCCAGAGAAGGCTGGTTCCTGCTCCTAAACTACCTGCCACAAGCTATTCCAGTGCAGGCAAGCTAATCTAATCCTAATCTAACCATGCCAAGGAGACAGAGAGAGAGAGAAGGGAAAAACAGCAAAAGCCTACACTAAAACGGTGATACACCAGAGAAGAAGGATGTTGAACATCTATCAAAACTGCCATGGGACAAAGAGAGGTGAGCAATGGGAGGGATGGACAGATGCATCACAGGCCCAAGGATAGATTTCACACAGAAAATGTCCCAAAACTCCATGAACACAGCTCCAAACCTGCAATGAACATTCAAACATGCACAAATACCTGCAATGAAGAGAGGCAAGAAGAGGACAAGCAAAAACGAGGAAGGATGGACAGATGCATCACAAAACACGTTTTGTTGCTCCAGAAGTTTGCACAGAACATCATTCCATTAATAAGAGGCAAAAACGCCATTACAGAGCAAGGGAGGAGGTTCGAACTCCATTTTTCAACCCTAGAGAAGAAAAGAAGGGAGAGCAGAGCAGAAAGAATGAACAACCTCTTTTTTTTTATGAGCCAAATCTGGCTTTTACATTGCATGGGTCGAGCCCAGGGGACAGAAACGTGGGAAAACGTGTAAGCCCATTCCTCATTGACTGCAGATGCATTAAATCAACATGGAGGATCTTACCAACCCATATCCTGTCACTTTGAGTGATTTTGGAGGAGAATGCGACCCATTCTGCATTAATGTGGCCGCTAAAATGTCACTTCTGGCCGTGCACACGCGTCAGAGCCGTTTCTCGATTTTCTCTCTTCAGACTGCACCAAAACTCGAGGTTGATCCCAGAATCATGTAGAACATCTCAACAGCTTTCCGTTGATATAAAGAACGTGGAAATCCGAGCTCTGGATCAAAAGATATGGCGATTTGAAGATTTAGGGCACGAAACAGACCAAGACAGATTTCGAAATATTTTCCCGCGCTTCGCCACCTAGACGACACGTGGCAGGCTCTGATTGGTCGCGCAATTCTCTCTCCTCTACCTTTCGGCGGGCTGTCTTTTGAATTTTCCTTGTGGGCCCTAGCTGGGACACGTGGCACTATCCCATTGGTTCAGATCGGTGCTCGAAAACTCGCCCCTTGACTTTTTGACTTTTCTCCTGTGAGGACACGTGGCAGTTTCTGATTGGTCCTCGGCTCCTTCGCGTACTTTGCCTCCATTTGTCCCGGATGTCCCATTTGATTTTGGGCCCTTTGGACTCTTTTCGGCCGGTTCGGCCGGTTCGCGCCTTTGTGGCCCGATTGTCCCATTTGCGTCCCTCTCAGCAGTTAGCCAATTTTTTCCTCGGTCGAACCGGCATTTCGCGCCCGCCGCGTACTTTTGTCCCAGATGTCCCTGTTGCTTTGCGGGCTAGGACTTAGTCATTTTTATGATTTTTTCCTGGATCAACCTACTTGCCTTCTGCAACCTTTTTTCGCATTTTCTCAGAGCTTGCTCTTTTCCTCTCAGACAGGGAACTTAGAAAATATTTGAGGGGACTCTAGCAACATGATTTTTGGCCCCGAATCAATCAATTTTCCTGGGACTTGAATATTCTGATACATGTTATCAAAATTACCCAGGGGGGGTGAAATTTTGACAACACATACTCCATGGAATAATGAGGTAAGAAGTTTTTTTTTGTGTGTGGATTCTTGGGCTCAATTTCAAAATGATTTCCGCATGTGTAAAATAGGTGTAATGTTGGGAGGATACCTATGTTTGAGGCATCAAGGGCATATTGATAAGTCTGATTTTATATTCCATGATTCCATAAATATGAAAGAGCTAGAGAGAATATGGTGGAAGGGAAATATCCTTACTCTAATGTATGGCACTCATGCTTATCACCCATTCCAAGTAAAGGGTCTTCTTCATAACCAAGGGGCCACTATACTAGTAGAGAGTGGCACCATCATACTGTGTACAAGGAAAATAGTACGGCTGGCAATTATCTTGGGAGCTCATGAGGTATGTGATGAATTATTTTTTATTGAACTAGCTAATGATGAAATTGTTCTTGGGGTTCAATGGTGGCAAACATTGGGGGAGTTCACCCTAGAATATCAAGATAAAGAACTGAAATTTAATGACCAAGTTAGAGAAATCAGAATTCATGGCATGAGGAAAGAAGTGAATGATGAAGAAAATATTTGGGAATCATATTATGCGCTTCTCTCTTGCATAAAATCTGACTGGAAAAATATTATCACTGTTGATTATGTCAAAAATCATCTTGCTAATGATATCATGGAAGGAGTTTGTAAGAAGGAACATAGGACATTTGTTTTAGGTCAGCAAGTAAGGCACTTGCAATCAGAAATTTTCTACAATGAGGATAACTCACAGTTAGTAAGAATATTTATTAATTATAAATTGAATTCTGACGAGCATATTAGGGTAAAAAATACCAATTTCAGTCATATATATAGAGTTGGGTTGAGTCAAATCCAAGTTAACTATGGCATGGATATTATAGATTACCTTATTAAAAATAAGGTAAAGGCTTCAACAATTGTTCAGTAAGGCACTTGCAATTAGAAAATTCTCTACAACGAGGATTGCTCACACTTGGTAAGAATGTTTATTATTATAAATTGAATTATGGGGAGCATATTGGGGTGAAAAACACCACTTTTAGTCATAGATATAGAGTTGGTTTGAGTCATGTCCAAGTTAACTATGGCATGGAGATTCTAGATGACCTTATAAAAAACAAGGTAAAGGCTTCTACTGATTTTTACGATTCTTGCATTTTTTTATAATTAAACTTAAGCGAAGGCATCTAAATTTTATTATACCTTCTAGCACCATAATAAAGGATGAGTAACTACAAAAAGGTCACATCTTTAAATTAAAGTAGTTAGGGGAGTTGTCTTGGGTTGACATAATGGGAAAATACATGTATCTCATGGATACAATTGTGTGGACAGCTGCCCAAGGTATTGAAAATAATTACCATGTCATTAAGGTACTTTCCGCTATTGATTCAAAAGGAAGTTTTTCAGGCTACATTGGTTATGTAGCTGATGATAGTTTTCTCAAATTTTTTACTAGTTGTCATGACATGCTCAATGGTGCTCTTAAGAAACTAGTTCAAAGATGAGGTATGTACATCCATTACAAAATTATTTACAGTCATTACCAATCAATTTATAATCAAGAAAACACCTTTTAACATCCACGACATGGGTGAAAACAATTGCATTAGAGTGGGGTATGAAGAAATTCATTATAGAAGGTAATTATGTACAAAATAATTGTTGTTTGGGAAGGAATTCTGAGCATTTCATGATTGTTACAGTCATTATACAGCCCACATACAATCATTTGTGTGCACTTTTAGCTTTTTTTTCACTTTTTTGGGTCATTAAAGGACATCTTGGTAATTGTATGTTGTGTTTCCTACATCTATTACCATCTTGTGATCTTTTTTGCAAGTGAAAGTGGAATTCCAGTCAGCTTCATTCTTATTTTTGAAAGAGAATAAATATACATTGGTATTTAGGACACTATGAGGGAAATTGTGGGCAACCAATGCTTGGATAGCAGTTACACAAAGAAGAAGGAGAAGCTGAGACTTATTTGAGACTTGTAATTGCTTGAGGACAAGAAATTTTGGGACAGGAGGACTGTAATGTCCCTTTTTCGAATTAGTTCCAAATGAAGACTTCTTATCATTTTTCTTCACATGGCCAAGAAGAATTTGAGGAATGGAAGTATGCGGTTTTCATTTATATTTTCTTTCATTGTTATTAATGCTTCTTTTTGTATTTTACCTCCTTAGGAAAGGTCGGATGGTCTGGAGAGCTCATAAAGACAAATTAAAAATAGAAGTGTGCACTTAAAGAGGTCATCCATGAGGGAAAAGTCACCCTTATGATGCTTGGCGCCAGAAAGGGAGGATATAAAGATGGATCGAATGGCCTAAGGAAGGTTATGCACGTTTATTTCAAAAATTGATATCTTGGGTTTGTGCATTGTGTGCCTTACTCTCCACTTAAAACGAAAATGTTTGGTGTGGCTCTACTTTGAGGATGAAACTATCATTGGATCCTATTGAGGACGAAAACCCTCAATAGTCACAACACTTGGGGATGAAAACCCTCATTTCTTGCATTGGTGGCTTCATACGGGAGTCACAAGTGGACTTAATTGGAAGATTGCATAATAGCAAGGTATTCATCCCTGCATAGGGCACTTCTACTTCAACTAGGGAATTTTCTAGGGTTTTGGAATCCTTCCTTCTTTGGAGTGACCCACATGGGAAGTTCAGGATCAGTTTTGAGGGTGTTTCCATGGTTGGAAAAATCTGATTTCACTTTCATTGGATAGCTGGTCTCTTCAAGATCATTTTAAGCATTGGTTTGTGTTGAAACTCCAGAGTTCAAATATTGATGGAGTATGAATTTTAGAAGTTTCAGTTGTATTTCTCTTAAAATAAATTTATAAAATACGTATTTTCTCCATATTTCATCTTGTTGGTTTTATTGAGTATTTAGGATATTTCTATGTTAATTTCCAGTCCATATTGCATGTGAATGATTGTTCCTAAGTGCTGGCAAAGTTCGCTTTCCTAGAGGGATATTAATTAATGCTCTAAGAAGATTTTGATACCCTAAAAGTGTAAGTTTCAGTTCGCTGCTAGGGTTTCTAATATTGTTGGATCTGTTGTTATAAATTCATATTATTTTCAATTCAGTGTTGGTGTATTTTCAAATCTGATTCTTAGGGTTTGTGGCCAAAACCTTATTTTTGGTTTAAGCCCTAGAAAGGGAAATTACAAAGTTGCATACACCTTATTTGTCACTTACTAATGATTTTGCTTTGTTGGCAGTTTGTGTATTAATCCCCATGATTGCATGCCTTAGGGGGTGCACTAGAAAAGGGTTGGGGTTGGATTGTAGCACTAGCACCTCATGGGAGATCATTATGGCAATCACCCATCCTACTACCACCATATACCTCCATACTACCTACTTACATCACCTTTCCATCTACTCCAATTGTTTTCCATCACCCTTCCTTCTCTCTTCTCTGTTCACCTTTTGGACTACTTGTAGCTAATGTCATCAACCCAATCAATGATGTCTTTCAAAAACTTTGTCCAACCAACTTCGTCGGCCAAGCCAATCCCATCGGCTAAGTGGAAACCCTAGCTTTAAGTTACATATAGTCGCCATTATTGTCATTTCTCAATATCCGTCATCGAATAGTCTACTCTCCCCTCACTCACAAATATGCCCTAAAAGGCTTAAGTGGTTTTCGGGTTTAATGGAGCTTACACTTAGAGGTCATCATTGGAGCATTAGATTACTAGGAGCATCAAGAATAGGAACTAATCTAGTAAGGTATACCTTAGTATTTGGAGCCCCCGACTTTGGCCTTCTTAGGTTTTCTTCTTATCCCACTTGTGATCCTCTCGATCTCTCACAAGTTGTTACAAGCCAAGGAGAGGGATTAATGCGCCAACAATATCTAATGAAAGGTAATTATCTCTAATCCTAAACCCTTTCCTTTATGTGGGTTTGACTAAGTAGTTTGATGTATAATGTATTATAATAGGATAGTTTATCATCTATTATATCATAACTTCCTTTATAGCACATGCTTGTTTCCTAATGGCACTAAAACCTTTATTTTAGGATTATCTCCTGTTTATTACCTTTAGAACTCTAGTCATACCACATATCCCTTATCATTGATATAGACTTTCGAGCCATACATCTTCATTATTGAGTATGGATTACTCGCTTATAGATCCATTAACCATCATATATTTTTGTCCCTTTGGCTATGTTGAATCTATTGTGATCTTCTACTTATATCCTAATTTATAGAGGATCATTATATTGACAATTTTAGCTTACATAGACAAGTCGTGACTTAGAGATGTTGATTACTATTATTATGAATGGATGTGTGTGTGTGTGATGTGATTGATACTGAATCCGGGGTGAATGTCTTGCCCAAAGAACGTTAGCATGCCCATGGTGATGCAAAAGGATCCCAGACTTATAAGCAATCTTGCAGAACCAAAAATATATTTCCTTTACTTTTGTATTTTGTCCAATTTTGGTGTTTTGTGACCTGGTTACAGGTTCAATGGCTGCCAAAAGAAATGAAGATCATTGTATTCATGGAGGCCATAACATAATGGAATTGGATGTAAATAGAGCACGCTCAAATTTGAAAACCAATTTGGTGATTGCTGCTCAATTCTACGAATTTTTCAATAGTAGATCGATACTTCAAAGATTTGACAGATCAAATGAATATGAAATATAAAGAACAATAGAGAGCTTACACCTAGCCTCTCTAGAGGAAAACCTACAAACTATGACACTTATATGTTCCTAGACTTGCACCTTTCTTAAGACAAACCTTGGTGTGCCCAATAGGGAGTGTGATATTAGAGGTAGATAAGAGAAATGATTGGGTTTTCCTAATCATGGTGTATAAAGGAGTGATGACAGGAAGAATTGAGAGTTTCGTCATAAGAAGGTAAAATATGGATGAGAGACAAGTAGATAGAGTACAATAGCCAAGCTACAAGAATCACAACTAACTGTAGGAGACCAAATGACACACACAGAGTCTCGACCATTTCTATTCCTTTCTAAGAAAATGCATAGCTAGGGTTTGAAGCTTAAGGCAACAAGGTGGTGATCATAGTGGATGGGTGTTAGTGAGGAAGTCATAGTTGATTCGCCAAGGTCTTACAATGCAACACACAAACTAAAATCCTACAGACGTGGAAGTGTGAAGTAAAGAGTGGAATAGGATGTATATTCTAGGAAGCATAAAAAATCAGGGGGTACTTAAAAATAGGAGGCAAAGTATGATGCATATAAAATAGTATGTCAAAGCAATGAAGTGTATAAAACCAAGAGATAGGTAGTGTAACAGTATTGTACACAATCCTAGATGCATACAATAAATGTAATAATAATATTTTTTATTATAATTACCTAGATACACTAGAAGTTGAACAGTCCATCTTGAAGCTGAAATGAACAATCATTTCATGTTGATAAATATGCACTTGTATCACATTTTCATGTGAATGAGAATTGGATTTCACTCTTCCAAATCCATTTCATTTTCACAATCCCTATATCGGTCTTACATTGGTATCAGAGCCGCTTTGAAAATATCCATTCAAAGCAAATAAATTTGTAGTAAATTTTATTTTCTGCATTCTTCCATTCCTCCATTTAGAGGTAAGGCTAATTTAACTCACAGCATAAATTAACAATCAAAAATTATTTGTTGCATTTTTTTTAATCCTTCAATACTATCTATTTGTAACCCTCATTCAATTATCATTCCACAAACTCAAGTCTTTTCCAAATCAATACCTTGGTTGATGACAACTCTAAAACTGCATAAGGGAACAAGCTATCACTTAGGAAATACTTTTTGCAGAGGACTGTATTTCAAAACAGTTCGAAAATTAATGTATTTTGGAAAAACAGTTTGAAAAATGATCAAGACCTAGCAAGGAGAACATGCTTCGTATCAAGAAAATGAGGCGCCAAATACACAAAAAAAAATTGATAAAATGGGAAACACAACATTGGTTTCACAAATACCCCTATTGATTAAGGGTGGATGTGACAATATTGTACATAATCCTAGGTGTAGGCAATAAATGTAATAATAATATTATATATTATGATTACCTAGATACATTAGAAGAAAAAACATCCTAAAGATGAACTAAGTCATTTCATGTTGATAAATATGTACTTTGTATCACATTTTCAAGAGAATGAAAAGTGGGTTTCACTCTTCCATTTCCATTTCCTTTTCACAGTCCAGTTCTTGGCATTGAAATTTTTTATTATTATTTTTTGGAAGAAAAGTTTTTCAATAAAAACAAAATTATTTTCTTTGGAACATATTTGAAAAGGAAAAAAAATCATGCCTTATTTAAAATCTTGAAAAATAAGTCATTGTGGCGCTGTCAAAAAACACAACAAAATTTGAAACCTAAAAAAATTGCATCTGGTGTTCGATATATGCAATGCCTCTAGATCAAGCTTAAGATTAAAGTCATTGTACTTACAACTAATGCATCTGAAGCCTAACATAATTGCAAAAAAGATGTATAAGGCTTTGACCCTATAAATCATTGGGGAGAAAATAAGGACACCAAAAAAAGTATTTTCCCATTTCCCTTTGTTACCCATTTATCTCTATCATCGGGGACGTAAATCATGACAATAAGAAATTCCAAGCATATAGGGAAGTTATGCATGCATACAAAGAGTTAGTTTTAAGAAGGTGTCTATAATAGGATGAATCCTTTTCATTTTTTGCCTAAGTGCTACGTAACACTCTGCTCTCATGTGCTTTAAAGTCTTTTTCACACACAAATGGGTATATTGAAAGGACGAGCTTCTTTCCCATACCGTCAGGTATATAGGAAGGGCGAGCATATCAATAGGTTTGGTATATCAATCTAACGTATATAGAAAAGGAAATCTATGATCCAGTGATAGAGAACCAATCCATCTCCCCTTGTCAGCAAAATGCATTCAATCACATCAATAGTTGGTGCAACACTAACCAAGAAGGACATCTAGTTAAAATGCTCAAGGTAAGTTGAGAATACTCTCATCTTCAATGATTTGTGGTTTGACATTTGTCATGAAGACACACAACTAGCTAAACCAATGGCAAACCCAGAACTAAAAACTCTAGAGGCATAAAAATTCTAAGGCATTAGCTTTGATAAGGGTCTCAACTAATGCAGAATTCAATTTTTCTACATACAATGGCGCAACACACCATGGGAACCACTACAAAATTTAAAGGATTTGTATATTCCCATTCAGAATTGGAATTCATACAATTGCAATTGAACATGATCAATCCTATGAGTTGAAAAATGGTGATGTAATGAGTCTGACTTCAAACCCATGTGCTATTAAACATGACGTTGAAGTTGTTGGTGCCAATAATTTATGTATATATGATTACTTTACATAAAATATCTTCCTCTCTACATATTCAACCTATTTGGAGTCTTTGTAAGAAACAACCAATTGAAGTCACTCATTCTCAGGTCCCCTTTTTCGAATTAATGCCAAATTGTGAGACTTCTTAAAATTCTCTTTGGCCAAGAAGAATAAGTGAGAAAGGGATGTTAAAGTATGTGTTCATGATTCGAAAGCATAAATTTTCCACTATTTGAGTGTTTTACTTCCAATGAATCACGGATGGGATTATGAGATTATAAGACGAGGAATTGAAACTAGATAAGAATGAAGTTAACATCATGCAAATTAATTCACCTAATTGGTTTTGGCGCTAACCAAGGGATCGAAAAGGGAGGTTCACGGGCCTCAATTTGCACAACATCTTTTGGCAAATTTAATGCCTATACTTGGTTTTTTGGGCTGCATTTCATAAGAAAAGACCATTCAAAGTTAGGACTCAATTCCCTTTATGTGGTGAACATATAACCCTTCCTTTTGGCATCACAAATGAACGTAAATAATGCCTTAGGAAATACATCATGGTTTGATGTTTGCAGATCCTATTGAAAACCAGTGGTCTGCAACACATGAATTTGGACTTAGGACATCTTTAAGGAGTATCATATAGAAGAGATTTGGACTAGTATAATTTGTAGAAAGAAAATCTTAGGGGAGCGACTAGAAAGAAAAGGTCATTCTAATGTGCCTTCAAGTCACCAAGTCTTCAAGTTTTCATTCTAAATAATTTATATGAGGTGGAATCATCTATATTTGGTTTTTGTTGGTCTTTGGAAACCCTCAATTTGACAATAACCTCTTCATGTACTTCTAGATGTTATTAGAACTAATTTTCACAAGAAATTGTGTATAAGCATTTGATAATTGGATTGAGGAAGGAAAGTTGTTCTAAAATATTCCAGGGAAATCTTTCAACTTTGAAAACTTTTGGATGATCTTGCAGAAGGAATGACACACATCTTGGGTTAAAACTTGTGTATTTTGGGCATACTGAACTTATAAAAATCAGTTCGTTGTTCCAAAGAAATTTATTTATGCTGTAGATGCTTGTCCAACAATGACCTAATAATCAATTGGGGTTTGTGCTAATCCTTGCACTTTTGCATAAATTAGTTGAAAACATGCCGAGGGAAACCCATTTCAAGAAATAGGATGGAAAGCTAACAGGAAATTTGCATTAAGTTAACTTTTCTATGCTTCATCATAACAGCAATTCTTTCTATTGGTGACCATGATTACATCATGTTTCCTTAAGAACTAAGGAAATGATAGAGGCAAAGGAGTATACAGAGGATCAGGAATAAGCACTTCAAGTTGTTGGTCAACACATGAGAATAAAATACCAAATTTGACTTGTTCTTGCATATGAATAGTGGAATAAACATTTACAACATCCATTGCATGGAAAACAACAAAGGATCTTCTCATTTTAGGCCTGATCAACAAACAAAACATATTCTCTAGTTAACAGATGTAATTTCACTAACTTTAACTTTACATGACTTGATACAGTTTGCATACTTATTTGACCTTTTTGCTACCAAATGATGTCAAAAATGATTCATTCCCTTTGATGCTTAGATATGAAGGTACATGGAATTTGCAGAAAACCTTCAATTTTGATCAAAACACTGAAATAAATTGTGTCAAACCCTTGTATGTAGCCTTGTTTGCAAGCTTAGAGAATTTATTGGCAACTCAAATACACAAAACATCTTGAAAGAAAAATAGACATCTCCATTCAAAATACTTTTATTTATAATTGGAACAATTATAGGACAAGAGCCCATTTAGGTTGAATGAAATTTTTGCTCATACTATCCATGTTGATATATATGTATATATATAGCTCTACTACCAATTTGATGAAAATTTTGTGGACCTTTGTGAATCAAACTTACAGTAACAACTAAACTTGCAAAATAAATGAGAATGAAGAAATATGAATCCAAAAAATAAAAGTCTGTAAAGTAGAGATCAACCTGCAAAGAATTTTACTGCATAAAAACATATTGTACTCATAGAAATTTGATTTTTCATGCAATAGATACATAGTTACCAGGTTCGGCCGGATTTGTATGAAATCCGGTTAAACTGTATTTTTTGAAGTAACCGAATAAATACGGTTAAGTTCGGCCATTTTTTGGAACCAGATTTTTTTTTTCATTTTTTGGCATGGTTGTATTCCTTTTTGGTCTTCTATTCACAAGGAAAGAAAAAAATTGGCCATTTTGGAAATTGTCCGGGAAGATGTAGCAGCAAAAACTTGCATGTGCCATAACTTTCATTCTGTGGCTCCGTTTCAGGCTGTCGTCTTCTCTAAAAGTGTATATTTTCTCGAGCTCTATGCATTCATGGCAATATTTTTCTTATTTTGATAAAATCCATTTTTGCACCTTTTTGGACCAAGCAACTTCTTGCAAACTTTTCAAAAGAATCATTATGATGATGATGATTATGGTAGATGGATGCTTTTTTGTATGATTTGTCTATATATAATGATATAAGTATACAATAATATAGATTTATAATAATATAAGTATGTATATTCCGAACCGGATTTTTCCGTTATTTTGGTCAAATTTTTTCGAGAACTCCGATATTTTCGGATAGTTAATATTGCCCTTCCACATTGTTATTGGATATCCTAATCTGGTATACTAATGCCCTAGAGAGATAACATATAACTCGTGCTCTTTAGGGATCTTACCAATTTAGGGAGAGGGTCTAAAAACAAAGAACAAATGCCATGCACATCCCTTTATCATAAGAACCCTACATTGCATCAGTAGATTTCTGAAACTATTGAAGCCCATTATAGGTTTAAACAAGTAAATGGAGAATCCTCAAATATTGAAGAGTTTATTTATCCTTCAATAAATAGGGAACTAAGGAGGGTAATATCGTACTCACTTACAGACTTAGTCCATGGCATTCAAAGTGTTTGACAACCTTAGCCGACTATAAAATTCGTTGCTAAAAATGATGATGATAAAATTCGTGATTAGAATTCGGCTAATAGAAATATACATTATAATTCATATTTCGTATAAATAAACATGTCAAAAATAGCTTTCCTAAAATGGTAAATATAAAAATTAGAAACTAAATTTGATTTTTTTAATAAATTACGAATTTACTAGCATATATTAAAAATAATAAAATAAAATAAACCTCACTATTTAATAAATTTACAAATGTTTTTTTAATAAAATAATCATTTACGTAATAGGTTAAAACCTTGAACGTGAATACCCGTTAATAATCTATTAGCTTATTAACCTCTAACACAAAATAAACATTTATAAACGTCTATAAATGAAACTAAAAACTTAAACTTAATAAACTATTAACCTAAGAAAACTATATATTATACAAATAATATTGAAATGAAAACAATCCATAGATGAGTCGAGTCGAATCGGTGGTCGCTGCCACTAATGGAGTCTCGTGGAAGGCTCTATTACCCTGGAGGTCGCTTGGAGTCTTGTGGAAGGCTCTATTAGCCCATTACCCTTAGTCGCTTGGTCACAACTCTAATACATTGCTCGCAAACTCCTGTACAGTGATCACAGGCTCTCGTACAGTGGTCGCAGGCTCCAACATAGTGGTCACAAGATCGTAGCTATTGTTATACTCGATAGCTATTCATTAAATTCGTGAATAGAAACGAATTTCAAATGTTTGGAAAACATTTGGCGAATTTCGATTGTTTTTTATTAAGTCCATTGAATGCGGGTGACTTAGATTGCTTCCCCACAAGAGGGTTTCCGTCTTCAAGTGGAAAAGGAACGAGCAACAACCCAAAAATCTCATGAAAATTATGATAAGAAATCAATGATCCTCAAACAAGGCAAGTGACCCCCTTTTATACACAAATGATGCCACAAACCTCTAGAACAATCTCCAAAAGGGATTGCCCCACTTGGAGAATTAATTTGATTAAATTATTGCCTTTTCCCTCTATTTTCTTTCTTCACCTTGGGTCAGCCACTTAAAATAAATTAAACTTTTAATACTTTTCTCCTTTTTTATATTTTCACTTTATTCCATAAAGTCCCTTCCTTTTCAACCCTTTAGCAAACATATAATAATGAATAGGCTAAATACTTTTTATCTTAATGATATTATTTACTCAAGATTTGGAAATGGCTGGGCCCAACTTAAAACATTATTAATTATTTTATTTTAGAAAAGGGGACATTACAATCCTCCCCTCCTAGATTTGCTTTCCCTTAAGCAAATGCAAGCTCCATTCTACAACTCCTTGTACCTACCTGCAAACACCAAGGTTCCAAATTGACCTCCAGAACTCTTCAAAGTGTGGGAAAACTTCAGCAACCTCTTCCACCCTTCTTTTCATCACCAATATCATGGCAACAAGCTCAACACACCTATAGGCCTCCAAATGATCACCCAAAGCCTCTACTACTACCTTGAGGGAAGTCTTTCCTTCCGCATCTCTTGTTGTCCCCATTGATAGGGAAAGCAAATCTTCATCATTTTCTTGGTCTGATAATAAACTCGGCTGATCCTCATGCTTGTCAAGTGTCAGGAACCTTGCACTCTTCTTGGTCATGTGAAAACTATGCATTCCATTACTCGTAAGAGTCTCTTCACCAACACTTATATGAGTTGTTCCCATGCTGCAAATGTGGCTGCCATGATGGTTTGCTTCAGCTAAACCCCTTCCCAAACTTCTTCCATCCAAAAAGCTCCCCTAAAGTGTGCCAACGTACATCTGTACATGGGCTGATAATAGTTGTTCCAGCACTCTGAAACTTTCATAGCAGCGGCGAAATTGCCATCCTTTTGCCCCAATCAAGGGTGTGAGCCATGTTGGAGTTGAAAATGCTATTGGGAGTAAGTGTGTTAATGAAATAGAAGTGCCGTCGGGGGTGATAATGCTTATGACAGCAGCATTGAGATTGGAAATTTGGTTGCATCACTTCTTTACTTTGCTTCTTATACATATGAGAATGTTGGAATAAACCACACTTATGTACCTTCTTTTCTATCATCTCCATTTCTGGGTACCCGCACATAGAACAAAACATATTAATGAAGTCAAGAGTTCCATCATCACTCCAACCACTTCATCATGCTTCATACACAAGTTTTTCAACTCTCTTCTATTTCTTTCCTTTCCCTCATATCTTTCCTTCCCATGATGGACTTCCAACGGTCCATCCTTGTTGCTCCAAGCATGGCTGTAGCCATAGCCGTGCCTTTTCTCTCTCACAAATAGAATTTTAGTTGCTAGAAACCACCCTGTAACAGCTGCAAATACCCCAACTGTGGTTGTAGGCTGGAATTCCTTTTCCCGTGTAACTGAAAATCCATGTATGACTGTCATAAAAGTGTTAGGAGTCTGGATCTGTTGCAAATAGCAGAAAAAAATAAGACAACAGATGTCATACTGTAAATTCTTCACAAAATTCATCAATGGCAATAATATAGGGGTTGGAATCAACCATATACTGACTGAAAATACTTCAACATTAGCCAGAAACTGAAAACTACTCAATTCACTGACTGAAACTATGTGCATGGCAACAAAAATCTGCTTGTAGATTGATCTCCCATCAGTCCTTGAGAAATGACAGCCAATGTTCAACTCCATGGCACGTTGGACACCACTATCCCCTTGCGATCCTTGAGTTATACTATTGAGCACCCAACTATGCTATATGGGAAGTGTTTAAAAATCAACATAAAGATCATATGACTTATTAATAAACCATAAGCCTTATATTCTTATAGTAAGACAACAATAGAAATAAGATTGGTTTGCATACCATTTATGAGGGATTCATACTTGTGACGTTGAAATCAACATGAAAAGAGAAAGGAATGCTCTTATTCGTAAGGTTAGTAAGAATGCATCCTACCCCGCATTCTTCATGAAACTTTGATCTATTAAAGTGGAGGGTTCATGTGTCTTCATGCAAGCCAATGATGGTTTCTTTCATCTCTTCAATTTTAACTCCTTTGTTTTTGGGTTTAGGTTGAGGTTTTGTTTCACCTAATTTGAGGCTTTGGGCCTAGAGATAAGCAATTAACTGATGGATATAGTTTTTAAGAGTAATGGATTGGTCCATAACCTCGATGAAAAGAACATCTTTGTCAGGTAGGACGTCCTGGATGTGGTGGCCGGTGGGGATTGGAGAAAAGGCAAGTTGATCAACAATGACTTGCCCCTTGACTACTTTTTGCGTGATGATATGCAAGTAAAACTCCATGAGAAGGTTCATCAATTTTCCAATTTAGTCCATAGGTAGGACGGTTGTAGAAAAGAAATGACGAAGATTGGTGTGGATGATGACATAAGTTGTTTAATATAGCATGTAGTGTCAAAGCTTGGTAGCAGCAAAATATATAGCTAAGCATGCATGCTCTACACTAGTGTGGCACGTCTCATCATCGAGAAGTTCTCAACTAATATAGTAGATATCATGTTCTTTTCCTTTCTTACCCTCTTATGCCAAGATTGTCCAACGGATACGGGGAAAATGAGGTATAGAGGATAAGAGGACGATCAAAAGCAGAAGGTCAAAGTGTAGGAAAGTTGAGTAGAGATTTCTCCATTGAGTAGAAGGCTTGTCAATAGTCCTTGCTCCATTCTAGTTTGACACTTTTATTAAGGAAATTGTTAATGGAGTGTGTCTAATAGGTGATTTTAGGAACAACTCCTCAGATTGCCCAAGCTTTCCTAAGTGCGAATGCTAGGAATGGAAGTAGGATGAGGGATGTTAATAATGTCTTGGATCTTTGCAAGATCTATATCAATACCTCATTGGATATGTGTAACCTCATGAGCTTTCCTTGGATGACACAAAAGATGCATTTTCTGGGATTAAGGAAGACCTTGTATTTCCAAAGGCATTCAAAGAATTTTTCATGATCACAATGTTGGACATGGTGTCATTGGTGTTGTCATTGATGTCAAGTTACATTGATGGAAAAGAGTGTCTAGGTGGCATAGGTGTCTGTATGGAGTGGCATTCATCAAGAAGAGTGAAGGTTGATTGGTAGTGAGGAGATTTGGTGTCATGAGGTGTTGTAGTGGCGTGATGTCTTTAGCATGTGCATGTTCTTGGTGCATGGTCAAGTAAGGAAGTGTTGTGTATGAGCTTCATAGGTTGTACGAAGGTTTTCTAGGGTGTCTTACATGTTCAAAGAGATGTGTCAGAGGTGTTAAGGATTCTGTAAGATAGATATCAGGTCAGTTCATGAGAAACATGTGTTGAGCAAGAGATTCTAGGCCTAATCCTGGACCTAGTGTAAGCAGGTAGTGTGGTAGCTTGAGGTTTGAGGCAGAGAAGGATTATGTGAGTATGTGAAATGTGTTTTGAGTTTTTTATAACAAGTTTGGAAGATGTAAAAGGACACAATTCAGGTGTTTGATGCATATTCAAGGTCCTATTGAAGCAAGATTGACGACAAGGCAAGAAAGACAGAGAAAACCATAGTGCATGGAGAGTTTCAGAGGTTGCAATGCATGGTTGAGCATTGGAAAACATGGAAGAGATCATAACAAAGTTGTGTGCCAAGTTTGAGGTTAGGAGTCAAAGAAGAATGCATGAAAAGTCATTTTGAGCTCTACCGAGTTCTCAGAACAGCCATTTCCAGTTTGAAGGTCAGCTTTGGATGCTCACCCACATGTGTGAGATTTTCATGGGAGTATGAGATTTTGGAGGACGTTAGGGCATGGAGCTAAGAAGGTTTTGCAAAAATAATGGGTTCATTTGATCGTCATAGTTTTATGAACTATTGCTAACAATCTAAACAGGTATATACCCTTGTTAAAACCCTAGTATTGGAGTGATAGGAAATAAATGAATGGTATGGTATTCAAATGACTTGGGAAAGCTAATGTGAAGGTTTAGGGTTGTAGAGGACTCTTCAAAGCTCCTATTAGTGGTGGTTTCATGTTCCAAGTCTGCTAGTAAGGTACAGAAAACCCTAGTTTTGTGGAGATTTGCATATAGTGGCATGTGTTGTAGGTGTCATGATGAAAGACCTGATATGGGAGCAAGCTTGGGAAGTGTGCTTAGTGTCCATGAAGCGAATTGGGTAGGTTCAGTGCAGGAAATGAGTGTAACAGGTCTTCCAAGTTGACCTGTTGTTTGAGGGCTAAAGGGTGCAAAACTAGTCTTATAGGTCCAAGAGGTATTTGGTAGATTTTCATGGTGTAGTAATGTTAGATGGGCATGGATAGATTTTTATGGTCAAGTATGATGTGTTGGAGCTCTTGGTTTGATTAGATGAGGTGTTTTCATATGAAATCCCTAATAGCCTAATCAACCCTATTAGGTTTTCCAAGGTGTGTTGGAACAAGTATGTTAATGAGGTTTTCTCCATGTGACATATACTTATGAATAATTGAAGAGGATTGTCAGGTACCTGCTGATGTGTTCCAAGCTTTGTTCCAAAAATCGCGATTTATCGGCGATAAATCGCTTGGAAGCATGAAAACGATTTATCTTTTGAAAAATCATGATTTTTGTTGTGCTGATAAATCGGTGATTTTTAACGATAAAATACCCTCCAAAATCATGGAAAATTGTAGCTAAACTTGTGGAAAATTGCAGGTGAAACCGTGGCTTAGGTTTAAATGCGAAAAAAGACCAAATCGATTTGTTTTTTCTCCTATTTTCTCTTGCTCAACTCGTTTTTGCTCCTGCGACTTGCATTTACTCCATTCGTGGACATTCGACGTGGCCAGGAGGGCATTCGACTTGGTTTTGAGGGCACACAAGTTCAGAGTTCATTTTGTGGCCAATTCATGGCCAGTTTTCCAACAACTTATGGCCAGGTCCGTGGCCTCCTAGCAGGTAAAGAATACTATATTATTTTTTCCTTTTTTTCAATAAAGTGAATACATGACTTTTCAATACTGTAAGATTAAATATTATAATTTATATTACAATACAGTGAATACACAACTTTACAAATAAATATTTAACAATGAAAATACTTACTGCCTATAACCTATTAATATTAATACTTAATAAGTTAATACTAATAGTATTTATTTAAAATTTTAATATATTACAGTCTTTGTTAATAGTTAACTGTTATACAACTCATACAGTATACTGTACAGTCTATATATTTATATAAAATAACAGTCATACTGTATTTTATATGTTATTTAATTTTATACGATCTATATCATGACTGTGAGCAATAACATACATTATAAATTTAATTTTATACGTTTTGTATATTTTGTACAATGTACATTATTATAAATTTATACTTATAGTTAACACTTAATTGTACAGTATACACTATAAAATTATAATAGTATATTGTATAACGATTTTAAAAATATTATCTATGAAGTTATCATAATATACTAATGTCTTCAATATAGTTTTTTCGTAATTTTTTCTTCATGCAATAGCAATATTGTTCTTAATTCTGTCATACAATTTGATTTCTCTAAGGCTTGTAAATATAAGACAATTGTTTTTTTTGTTTTGTAGAATGGCATCAACATCCGGTTCAGCTACTCGTAGTAAGCCTAACTCTAATGACCCTTCTTGGAAGCATTGTGAACGAGCAAAAGGCAATTGTGTTCTATGTAATTATTGTGGCATGAAGATGAGTGGAGGAGTTTATCGCCTTAAGTTCCACATTGCACAGATACCATGGAATGAAGTGACAGTGTGCAATCAAGCACCGCCTGAGGTCAATGAGAGTTGTGTGCTTACCTTGCATCTTATGTAGAGAAAAAAGAAGAAAAGAAGAGGAAAGTTGATGCACTTGCAGCCCTAACAAATAGGAGGGCAGCGAGGGAAGATTTTGACATTGGGGCATCTTCTATTGCCTCAACTCCATGAAGTTAGACACTGGGACGGGGTTCATCCATTGATAATAGTGCAGCGATGTTTTTTTTCCTCGCAGTACTCCTGGTTCACAACCTTCACTCGAAGGTATTGCTTGAAATAAAGAAATGCACAATGAAGCAAGAATAGTTGGTCTGATGGGTGGACAGATGGGAAACACCGCACATTGATTAACTTCCTTGTGGCATCAAGTGGGTAGTTGGTCTTCCTGAAATCAATTGATGCCTCCCACCAAGTGAAAAATGCAATCACTTTGTGTGATATGTTAGATGAGGTGGTGAAAGAGGTGGGCGTGGAGAATGTCGTCTAAGTTGTGACAGACAATGCGGGCGGCATATGTAGCAGTAGGGAGATTTCTTGAGGAGAGGCACTCTACACTTTTTTGGATCCCTTGTGTAACCCACTGTTTGGATCTTTGTTGGAGGACATAGGAAAACTCTCATGGGTGAAAAATGTGGTTGAGAAATATTACAAAATTCATCAACAATCACACTTGGGTGCTAAACTTGATGAAAGAGCACACCAAATGGAAAGGATCTTGTGCAATTAGGGGTCACACGATTTGCTACAAACTTCATTACATTGCAGAGCATTGCAACCTCATTAACATCCCTTAAGCAGATGTTTGTGAGCACGCGATGGTTGTAGTCTCCCTATGCTAGGAAGATCGAAGGGGAAAGGGTCATGAAAACCATTTTTGATGATATGTTTGCAAAGAAAATGGAAGAAATCATGAAGGTAATCTAACTTGAATATTTTTTATTTATCATTTGTTATATAATTTTTTATTAATTTTGATTTTAAATATATATGTTATTTTGTTTTAGGTGTCAAATTCTTTGGTTCGAATTCTACGGATGGTGGATGGGGAGAAAAACCCAATGGGTTATTTGAATGAGGCTATGGATGTGGCCATAGATAAATATTATGGGCACAATCAGCGAAAATATGAACCCATTTGGCGCATAATTGATCGGAGATGGAACGAGACACTTCATTGACATATACATTCAGTAACATACTACCTAAACCCAATTTTTTTCTATTCCCCATCATTTAAGGATGATGAGGAGGTTATGGATGGCCTTAATACATGCATAGAGAGGTTGGTATCTGACGAAGATATTAGAGATGCAATTATTGACAAGCTGCAAATTTACAAGACTGCAAAGGGGAGGCTCTTTTCTTCGACTCTATGTGTGAAAAGAAGAAACACTTCTCAGCTAGGTAAAAACAAATTAAGTCATTTGTGTTTAGTCTCATTACACATAGAACTAGAAACTAGAAGTCTAGAATTCTTTTATTTATTCAAGCTTAGTTAACTTACAAAATTATAAATGTCTTATTTGCAGATTTGTGGTGGGAAGATTATGGTGCAAAAGCACCAAATCTTCAAAAGCTAGCCATCTGCATTTTATGTCAGCCATGCAGTGCTTTTGCATGCAAACGCAATTAGAGCATGTTCGAATCTATTCACACAAAGAAGTGCAACAGGTTGACAACACAACGCCTCAATGACCTTGTCTTCATGCGATACAATCTTCGTCTTCGTTTGAGACAAGTGGAGGGGGCACAGAGTTATGATGCAATCGACTTGGCTGACATTGATCCATATGATGACTGGATTGCTGAACCTGATGATGCGGAGCCTATGTTTACTACAAAGGAGATAACAGCTTTGGAGAGTGAGACTGAAGAAGCAATACCATCAGGGACATTAGAAGTTGGTGATGATCCAGATGATATGTTTGTAGATGACAATGTTGGTGTTATAGAGGAGGAATATTTACCTTCCACTTCCACGAGGCAGCCGAAAGTGCAACAGACTTATTTTAGGCGTGCTTAATGAAATAGAATATTATTGATATTTGATAGTGATACTTCAAGTCACATGTGACATGACTCTATGAGCATTTTTGTTTGCAAACTTTGTACTCTCTTTTTTTGGTCAAAACTTAATCAAAAATATGCATATGGGCCTATGGCATTCTATAGAGTCACTTCTCGCATCATTTAACATTGTTTTTACATTTAATTTAAGTATATTTTATGAATTTAAATGTTTTTAAAAGTAGCGATAAAGTTGTCGATTAATGCCGATAAATTGTTGATTCCCGATTTCTGATTCAAAATTTGGCCTATTGATTAATCGCCGATAACGATTTTTTGAACTATGGTTCCAAGTGATAGAAGTTATTGGAAGTGAAGTTGGAGGTTTTAGAGTTTGTTTTCCTCAAGACTGGTGCTTGACTCCTACAACACAGTTTGAGCAGTTTCAGAGATGCAAGTGTTTTTGAGCCTTATGGCTTGACCTGATGAATGTTATGAGTTGTATGAGCTAGATGACATCAAGATATTTCCATTGATATGAAATTTGTGTCTTGGTGAAGTGTTTTGGCATGAGAATTTGCTTGCTTTTGAAGACTATTTTTCCAGATGTATAGACCTAGTAGGTTATGTTTGCTAAATAGAGTGCTCCATGTTGAAGATGAATTTTGCAGAGTTTCGTATGCATTAAGATGGTGTTGAGAGGTATTTTATGAAGTTTCCAAATCTTTTGAAGTCATGATGGTGTTGTTTTATGCCTTGAAATTCAAATTTGTGACTGTTGAAGGAGATGTCTTGTTTTTAGGCCTAATTGGAAAGTTTGTGTGTTTAGGCCTATGCCGACCTATTTGGTCACTTTATGTGATTTATAGGAGAGTATGGAGTGTGTATTTATGTTGACATGACCTACCTTACTGGTTTGTGCCGACCTAAGAGGGCTTGTGACAAGAGTCAAGTATGTAAGGCATAGTGTAAAGCTCGTTTGAGCTAGAGTAGTGGAGAAAGGTGTGGGCGAACAAGAAGAGGTGTGAGAGAGTGTTGTAAGGTATCTAGGGCAGAGCAAAGAAGAGGATGAGAAGATAAGGACAGGGAAAAATAAGCTACAAGGTCACTTGACCTAATCAACATTTTATGATGCATGTATGAGCAAAGGAGAGAGTGTAGTTTGAGAAGGTTTTGAGTAAGAGGAGCTCACAAAGTGATCACAATCAGTTGTTGGAGCAACAAGTACTCAGGTGATCTTCATATTCAGGTGATTAAGGTGGGTGATTAGTCATCTTAGGGGGTTGTAACATTCTTGTAAGGTTAGTGCCCCTACTAAACTAAGATTTGGTGCTCCTTATGGGGTTGGTTCCTCATTAAACGAATCTCTTGTGATGTGTAATATTCATGAGAGTCCTTTGTGTTGAGTAATATATGCAAAGGTTCAGTGGGTTTCTTTCCCCTTGAGGGTTTCCCACTTTATATCTTTTGTTCTCTCTTTCTTCATGTTCTTCGTGGATGGTTGTTTCATGATTAATAAGCTCACATTGGTTGATGAATGTTGAATGCATGCTCTAAATGATGTATACAAATTAAGATAACTAAAGTAAAAGTTTATAAGAATGATTCACCCCCCTCTCAGTCATTGTGTTTCCAACACATGATCATGATCTTCTACATGCCGATATTTGACTTGAATATCTTCTACATAGCCTTTAACAATATTATGGATTAGGTCATTTCACATTGATATGTTGCCCCAAATTTTTTAAGGTTAAAAATCATCTTCACATGGAAATATGTGCCTCAATTGTAAAGGTGCTTTAATGTTAATCTTCAAGTGCAATGTGAATCTTCAAGGGGACCTTTTCACAAACGGGTACAATATTAGAGACCCATTCAGAACAGTGCAATGTGAATTTGATTATAGCTTGAAAACCCATCTATGAGGGATAACATCTCATATCCAGGACATAATGTTGACTATGGCGTAAATGAATGGTAGAGGAAAGTATCCTTCTGACAAGCTAGGTCCGAAAAGCCTCCAGATGGCCCGGAGGCAACTTCTGACAAGCTAGGTTGAGGTCACAAAATTTGATGCAAAATCCTATGGCTAAGGGGACCTTTTCACAAACGGGTACAATATTAGAGACCCATTCAGAACAGTCAATCAGTCGGATAAATTTGGCAATCAAGAATTTCGGAGCCCGCCGAGGGGTAAATTTGGCATCAAGAATTTTGAAAATATCCTTTTGACAAAATTCAGAAATTTATGGAGAAGTTTGACAACCTCCTTACGAAAAAAGTTTAGAAATTTCCAGAGGGAATTTTCTTATCTTTTGTTAAACTGAAGCCACATTGGCTCCTCCCTTCTTCTCCTGTCATTGGGTGTGAGAAAAAATGTTGTGCACAAAAACCTCGGGATCAATTCAAGGCAATGTCATAATAACCCTACTAGAAGATCTCCTTGTTCTTTAGAAGAACTTCATGGTGTTGTGTTTGTAAATGAGGGAATCACTAACCTATCTGCATAGAATCACTAACCTATCATAGCAAAATGGGAGTTGTCATCATCATCGAGTCGGATGTTAATGGTCTTCCACGAGGATAGAATTGCCATCTTGGAAATGATAAGGAGATTCATAAAGTTTCAATATTTCATCGTTGATGAGATCAATGGTGGCGACAAAGTTGTTGAAAAAGAAAGATTTCTTGGTAAATTTACAAGGATTATGATGTTGGATGCATAAGTTCCATAAGAGGAATCTTACAAGGCATGGAATTGAATTCATCAAGGAAGTTCCATTTAGAATTTTGGTAAGATCCGTAATGGTAATTAGGTTGGGGAAGGATTATAAGTGGTTGGATATTTGATAGTGGTAGGAACTTGATGAGGAGTAATTGTTTCCTTGGATGGAGGAATAGGTTCCTTAGGTTGAGCCTCCATTGGTGGAGTGATCTCATCATTAGTAGATCGATCATTAGAAGTATCGTTGAGCGACATCTTAATTTGAGAAGGCTTTTTAGGGTTTTGAACCAGATCTTTATGTGTGTGCTTTCATCGATAATTGACTTTAGTTGCATTCACATATTGGGAATTGATATAATTATGGTCATAGTAGCCTTCAATGGTGCCCAAAATGTTGTTCATGGGGGCCTTCTCAGGGAATGGAGCAGTCTAGGATTTTCGTTGTTGATGATGTTTATGAGATTGAAGAAGAGATTGGAATTTGTTATAGAGTTCTTTGATGATAGATTTGAGATCAAAGTTAGGACTTAAGAAGAATAATTTGAAAGTGATTTTGTGAAGATCACAATACTTTTCATGAGGGTGCCCCATGCTAGCATTCCACCAACAAAAGGGTTCAGTTTCATATGAGGTGGGCACACATCTAGATGGATCAATGTGAGTGATTTTAGGGATAGGCATGATTTTTTGGAGTTCTTGATAACTCAAGGGTGGGTGGTGAGGATTTGATTTAATAGTTGAAGTACTTGTATTAGAATTGGAAGAGGAAGAAAACATGATAGATTTTTACTTTAGAAGGGGCTTGATTTTGAGAGAAATTGATAGCATTAGCTATTAATTTATGAGATTCCTTAATTGGCTTTTGAGGTGGATTGAATTCCCTCAAAAGGTAGTCTTGTCTCTTAACTTTTTCAAGGGCCTTATCTAATGTAATGGGAGAGAAAGACCGGACCTTATATTGGAGAGTGGGATTCAAGGATTTGAGAAAGATTTGAAAGAGATGTTGATTATCGAGGTTATGGTTGGCTTTATTTGCCATGGATTTCCATCATTTGATTAAGTCATGAGATGATTCATTAGGAGATTGTTTTGTCATGTACCCTTTAAGAATTAAAATTATTAGAAGTCCCATCGTATTTATTATTTCACATAGGATAAGGGATAAAGTTATGGAAATAATTCAATAATAATATTTTAAGTTGTCCTAGTAACTTTATTTTTATAACATTGTAAGAGGGAGACTTATGTATTATTATTATTATAAAGGCCTAATGTAATGTTTTATTGGAAGTGTTTCTAGACACTTCTAGAGGGAATTTAAGGCAGAAAAAGGAAATTCAACTTAAAAGGTTGATTATAAAAGGAGGAGCTAGGAGGAAGAAGGCATCCATATTTTTATCATCAACCCTCCTTTCTAAGAGATTGAGCAGGGTGTGTTCAATTTCTTCTCCCAAGACAAAAAACCCTAGGGGTGTGGAGATTCAGAGGATGAAAAACCTCTTCTCCTTTGAGGTGATTCCATCTAGGGATCGCAATTTGAGCTGAAAGATTGAGGTTTATGTCCATTTCCAGCTGGGTAAGAAGGATTTTGGAGATTTTTAGTTTGCTAAAGTACTCTGCACTACCTCTACAGTACTTTGTACTGCCTCTACAGTGATTTGTACCGCTGCTACACTACTTCACTACTGCTGCAACAGTGTCGCACTGCAGTATCATCACAGCTACATATTCCGTGACTTGAATTTGCTATTTATTTTTGTAGTTTGTAATAACAGTCCTATATGTAGTACTATTAGCTTCAGTCTTTCCATATTCAGTTGTATCTGTAATAAATATGTGTGGGATTCAATAAGTATTTGCATCCACACAATGTGATGTAGTCATAAGAGTGTAATATCATTGAATGTTTCCATCTTTGTGTTAGGGTTTCATAGTTTTCTTTTTTTCCTAAGTGCAGCAATAGTGCATGTATGCCAACTGTTTGTGGAATTTCAAGTGAATGGTTCATGGTTGCCAATTATTTGTGAATATGTCAACGAATACTTGTGAGACTTATAGTTGTTCCTAAGTATAGAAATCAGGGAAATTTGTATAGATTATTGGTTTATTTTGAAGGGTACATTACAGTGGTATCAAAGCAAACATCTTACCAACTTGTGGGTTTGAGAGTAACTTTTAATGCAGCCTAGTGATAGAGCAATCAAATTTTACCGGAGGGAAAGGAGGTTGCAAAACCAAGGAACAAAACAAAAACAAAAGAGGTAGAGGAGTATTAGAATATAAGGATTATTTATTAGTATTAGTTTAAATTTAATAATATTTAAATATTAATTAATAAACAATTAAAACTACTTCAACCACTTTGTAACCATCTTTCACATAATAAAATGATGGACACAATGATAATGTGTGCTTCCTGGTTTCTCTTCATCCGTTCTTTGTACATTTTAATCTTGCTTTATTCTCTCTCTCTCTCTCTACACATATTCTAACATTGGTATTAGGAGCGGGGCAAGCAAGGAGAAAGATAAGGAAAGAAGTTCAAGTCAGTCCCATTAGGGCACATTTCGAGTTTACAGTCATCGCAAGGGGTCACAAGGGAAGGAAAAAGACTTTGAAATGAGATCAAAGACTAGAAAAACTCAATCGTGAATCCAAAGACTTCATTTCCACCACCATGATATGAAAATACACTCACAAATATTAAAATATAGTCGTCGTTGATATACAAACTGCAAATCACGATTTCAGAAAGTTGTGAGGGCATTTTCTGTGCAAAGGATAAAAAATGTGGATAAATAGTCACTGTTTAATTCATGGGGTTTCAGGAGTTTCCATTCTTTTAAAGATATCAAGGGCACCCACGAAAATCCTATCTTTTGTTGCAAATCATGAACTAAGGAACACACGAGTTTTATATTACCTACCTATCTATAAAGCGCTAAGATTACATCATAAACAGAATTTTGAGGGAATTATCTACAACTAGTCGCGACTTTCCTAGAGCATGTTTTTAGTTGTATTCTTCAAATATCATGCAATGTCCCTCTTTTCGAATTGAGGGCCTAAAAGTGGACTTCTTGCCATTCCCTTTCCGTGGCAAAGAAGTATGAATGAACAAGGGAAGAAATTGCATTTCATTTCAGTTTTCTTTTATTAGATTTAATGTTTTCTTTCAGTGTTTCCCTTTATGAGGAAGGTCGGCTGTGTTGGGAGAGTCATTAAGGCAAATTAAAAGACAAACAAAGAGCTCATTCCACTTCTAATTGACCTTTGGTGCCAAGCAAAACATATAAGGGAGATGTATGGTCTCATTTGGAGATCATCTTTAGCGCATTTTATCTACAATTGGTTTTTTGGGCAAGTTGCTCAATAAATCTCCACTTGAGAAGGAAAACCCTCTTCTGTGGCATTCCAAGGAAGATGAAAACTTTCCTTGTGGCTGGGTGGAGGACAAAAACCCTCCATTTTGGATGATTTGAAAACATCTCTTGAAGACTACTTGCAAATTTGGAACTAGGGCATCAAGGAGAACATCTACAAAGGCTTTGCTTGAATTTTAGAGCTCTTACCAAAGGGAGCGACTAGGGTTTGGTGACAGGTGGGTGCCTTCTAGGGAAAATAATTCAGATTTTATTTGATATTCAGATTTGGCATAATTTCTAAGGTCGGAATCTATCTTATTTTGTGGTTATTGGGGTTTGGAAACCTCCCTTCTCATTATTTTAATGGGCAGTACTTTTGTTCATAATTAATTTTCCAGCTGAGTGTTTGATCATATTTGATGATGAAAAGAGGCTTAAATTCTTCCTAAAGTGTTTATCAATATTGTTGATGAGTTATTTGATGATATTTGAGTGATTTTCCTCTCATTCCGGACTGCTATTATAAAAATCAGACTGCTGGTTTTCAGCCTTCATAAAAACCAGTTCGCTGATTTAAAAATCTAAATTTAATCTATTGAGTTTTGTGTGGTTTCCTCCTTTTTCAGTTTCAACCCTAAAAAGAAACATTACATATCAAGGGCAAATGAACATTTTTCCTATATTACAAACTTGAACACAGTAAAACATTTGTATGTGACAAAAGGAAATCGTTTAAGGGCATTTCATTTGGCCCTGGTTGGATTGTGAATCTTGAATTTTGTGACAAGCCAAAGATGTTACTCTTGGAGCCAATGATAAAGAATTTTGAAGAAAGTTTACATTATCAAGTTATTGAAAGAAACATTTTTCGAGAGATGGATAAGATAATGAGGAAAAAGATGAAGGGAAAATTCCAAAAGAAGCCATTGTTGAAAATCCACTGGATGCTGAAATTGATGAAATCATTAATAGAGAATGTTTATTTTTAAAAATTCCCAACACTTTAAAGACATGAAAGACTCCAGTGTAGGTAAAACTCAGCATGGATGGTTGTCTAGATAGTTCGGGAGTCTATGAATCTCAGGAATTTACCCTTACGAGGGTCATGAGACAACTTGATGTAGCACTGTGGGAGTAGCTCAGTATGGATGGTTGTCCAACATTCGGAAGATTTTGTAATTCGGGAATTCAGAGAGGTGGAATCCCAGAAATCAAGAATTCATCTCGAGAACTACACCTTTACAAGGGTTGGGGAGGCATCTCGATGGAGTTCTATCTGGTCAAAACATTGTTTTCAAAGGGGAAAGCTTCTCAAAAATGCATGTTCTTGTTTGGTTATGTTATTTTAATCTTTTGTTAGTACGCTCTTTATTGTAAGCCTTAAGCGAGAGTATTAGAATATAAGACTTAATATAAGGCTTATTTATTAGTGTTAGTTTAATATTAGTTAAATATAAACTAATAAACGGGTTGAAACTACTTCAACCACTTTGTAACCATCTTTCACATAATAAAATGACGGGCACAATGATAATGTGTGCATGCTAATTTCTCTTCATCCATTCTTTGTACATTCTAATCTTGCTTTATTCTCTCTCTCTCCACATATTCTAACAAGGAGATGGGTGAAAGAGGAAAGAAAGTGTTAATTGATGAGGAAAAAGCAGAGATCCAATACAATGCAATTGTTAACATGAGTCAAGGACAGCAGAAAATGACAATCCTTGTGGCTCAATTATTACAAACAATGAAAAATATGAATGCACCAAGACCAACCAAAACCCCTACAAGTGAAGGTAGTGTTTCAAGTAATAACAAAAAGGTGATTGGATCAGAACCTAGGCCCTTCCAGCCTAAATTTCTTTAAAGAAAAGAGGAGCAACTAGAAGAAGAACAAAATCCAAACAGAGATAATTTTGCAGCTTTGCTTGATGCGTATAGAGCCCTTGGACCTGAATTCCATGCAAAGATGTCTCTCACAAATTTTTGTAGTTTAAAAATGAAGAATGGGCATAAAAATGAGAGTTTAAACACAAACCAACTTCATAGGGATCTACAACAAAGGTTAGGTAAGCTAATTATTCCAACTTTTGATGGGTCTAATAAATGTATAGCTTGTGCTTGTGTGCAGAAACTGGACACGTATTTCTCATTGAACCTTGTGTATGAAGAAGAGGCCATCAAGTTTGCCACACTACATTTGGAGGGAATAGCATAGTGGTGGTACCATGGTCTAGTGACCTAGGGACATAGCCTCATCAGCACATATGAGGAATTCAGCCTAAGGCTCATTGAGAGATTTGAATGCAAAGACCCTGATATCCATTTCAAAGAGTTAGCACAGTTGAGACAGTAAAGTACAGTGGATAATTATGTGGTAGAGTTCCAAGACTATCATTTATAGTTCTTGATATCTCCAAAAGGAGGCTCACTTTTGTGTTCATGGAAGGCTTGAGTGAACCTCTTAAAGGTTGGGGTAAAAGCTTTTTATCCACCCTCCTTACAGGATGCCATTAAGAGAGCTCTCACATTGGAGGATTTAGTGCCCGAGAATAAACTCTATGCAAAAACACAAACCTTTGGGGCAGAAAAAAAAACCTTTCCAAAAGGGGGTATTTCATCAAAAAGATATGCCACAAAGATCAAGCAAGGAAGAAGAATCCAAAAATGATCTCAGGAGGAAGAAGATTTGTTTCACTTGCAAGGATTCATGAGCACCTGGTCAAGATGCCTTGGCAGAGGCCAGGTTCACTACATGGAGGTAATATCTGATGATGAAACTGATAATGGAGAACTTGAGCCACAGATAGTAAGGGAAGAGCATGAACCTAAAAAGATTAAGGACAAGGGCACAAATGGGGGCATACTTGCAGCTCTTTCAGGAGCACCTAGATATCATCCATTCAGGGTCCATGAAGTGTTAACTGGACAGCGGATCACAGTGATCATTGATAGTGGGGCTTCCCACAACTTCATTGATGAAGGTTTGGTGGTTAAGAGGATATTAGAAGTTGAGGATTTTGAAGGTTTTAATGTTATTGTTCCTGATGGTTTTACCATCCCTTGCACCAAAATAATTCAGCAACTCAACATCACTTTGAGAGACCATAAGGTATGTGATGATTTTAATGCTGTGGGATTAGGAGAGACTTGGTAGGTAGCTTCCATAAAGAGAACTTTGAAATAAGAAAAGAAGAGAGGGCGGACAAAGAAGAAAAAGAGTGATTCTCAAACATTTATTGGATGCTGTTTAAGGGAGCATTGACCTAAAAGAGATTTCACCACATATACATTTAAAGATGGGCATCCTTCAATAGGAAACACCTGAATTATTGTATCAAGTCTAAGAGCAGGTTTTTACATGACAGGACAAGAGATTGTAAAGAAAGGATGGAATTTCTAGACCTGACACACTTGACACAATAGTTGTGAGCAGCTGGTTGTCCACATTCCATTCAACAATTACACCAATAATTTCATTAAGAATAATCATATAATAGATTCAACCAGTATGAGGTGTGTTTTTAGAACCATAAATTATGATATGTTTCTGAATATGTTCTATGTGGTCCCCAACCTCTGTTAACCATAATCCTGGGCACAGCTCTATCCTAACGAATCACTCAATTCATAAGTGGGGAAAAACATGTGTATAATGCATGCACAAGTGTGCAATATTTTGCTGCCCCTATATTATTTTACACAAAAGTTCAAAATTGGTAACCACGTCATCTTTGAACCCATGCTATCTTGGTATGTATCTTTGCACTTCATATGTATATACATATAAATATAATGTGGCTGCATGCATATTTGCACGTTTTCCCAATTATGGCCTTTGAGTGGAGTCGAAAATCCATTGAAATAATTACTTTGGACCTTAGGACAAGAAAATTACAAAGAGAGTGAAGTAAACTTTCAAACTCCGTACAAATTCAACTATAACTTAAAACTGCTGACATGGTCAAATTTATTGTCCAAATCATTATATTCAATGTGTTTTTAGGCTTGTTTCAGATTAGAGGTGATTAGAAGCTAACCTTATACTACATTAGTGTGGTGGTTTTTATATGACTAGAATTTATTACCTTGTTCCATGCAGCACGTTGGTAGCCACTTGCATGCTGCCGAACTAGACGCCGATGCCTTTGCACCCAGTCATCACCTAAAAAACTCCCGAGCTTCCAATCTGTCCTTTTCAAACCCATGGTAAGATCAAATTGAAAGTTCCAGAGTTAAATCCAATAAAACGTGCATATCAGGGAGGAAGGAAAGATATACTTAATTGCAAAAATATAATATCCTCATAAAAAATAAAGTAAAACTGAACAAGAGCTGGAGTTCATTATGTTCTTGTAATATTAAGGCATTCTTGTATACATAGACAATGTAGGACAAAATAATCAATATCATTTGATTGTCAAATCAAGTAATTAAAGTAACTTACTTTCTAATAGAACTAACCATATAGTGGATATTATTCATGAGAAACAAATGCATCAGGGCAGGTTCCTTATATTGCTTTGCCTTCCCCTCTAGATTCGTTAGAATGATGAACATTATGTTCCTGATTCGTGACGATAGGTCATTGCTTTTCTCAACTTCCTTAAACATACGCTCTATATATTGTCCGATATCTGCAAAATAAAAAGGGACACATATATTTATCTCAAATGTTGAAACAAACTTTCATTAGCTTGAGATGGAACACAAATCAAAAGGTAAACCCTATGTCTAAGGAAGTGAAAAATTCTCTAGCTCCACTGACATGACAATAATGTCCAGTTCATATTATATTAGGTTGATATTTTGTTCCTACTTAGATTCCAAAAGAAGCACATTACTTACTCAAACAAAAATTTTACATGGTTCATGACATGGATAATTAGAGAATGAACAGCACCATCATGTGCAGTTGCCTTACTGGCATCTTTCCCCATGCCATCTTCAATCTCACTCAATGAATTGCTTGCTGTTTGTCCTAACATCTTCATTAATTCTTCAAAAGTAGACAGTGATTCCTTAGATGCTTTTTCTCCGAATATAGATTGAACCTACATCCAGTTGCATAAATAAGTTACATGAGAAGGATGCATATCACATAAACAGTAACAAAGCTTTACAAAATGATAAGCATTTTTATGTTCAAATATTATGTCTTAAATCTTAATTTCATTAAATTGAATACTTATCAGATTTTAATAAAAATCCAATACTTCTAGACTAATTTCAGGATAAACTATGATGGTAAAAAAGTTTTGATTTTGTTGGCAAATTAGTTGGGTTTCATTGATAATAATACATTGTGTCGAGTGTCTTGAGTTATCTCTGTGTGCATTATTCTACCCATGCAAGTTATTTCAGTTATTAAGTTTAATATGTAAACATTAACTAATTTAATATTAGTTATTTGTATTTATTAACAAATTTATTATTAGTTAATGTACTTTAAATATACAACACATAACTACCTCACCTGATGTAACCTCTTTTATGTTTGATAAATCAGACGCACAAAAGATGAAAGTTTGCCATGTGTCATGTACCTTCCATTTCTCTTCATTTTCTCTCTTCATTCCCTAATCATTATTTACAAGAGTTTTCAGCTATTGTAGATGGTTTTATGGTGCATTTAAGTCCCTTTACAAGTCCGCTGCTAGGGTTTATATTATTGTTGGATCTGCTGTCATATAAATCAGATTATCTTCATTTTAGTGTTAGTTTATTTTCAGATCTGATTCTTGAGGTTTGTGGCCAAACCCTTATTTCTTGTTTTTCCCCTAGAAAGGGACATTACAGTGCTATCAGAGCTCTGATCTTCCCAGCCTAGGGTTTTCATGGAAGAGGGCAATAAGGGTTTTCTATACTATCAAAGAAGAAGGAAAGCGGATCATCCAAAAGAGGAGGATAATCATGAGCGATCAAGATCTTCCCAGCCTAAGGTTTTCATGGAAGAGGGCAATATAGAGCTTATTCTAGGTACTATCAGGAGAAGATTGGAAAGCGGATCATCCAAAAGAGGAGGACTAATCCTGAGCCGATCTAAGATCTTCAAAGGATGAGTCAACCTAGTTCGGTTAAATGTCAATGGAGATGGTAGCTCATTGCAGAGCTAATAATGAGATTGATGGACATTATGGGACTTCCTAGCCCTATCTCTTCAATCAGGATGATTGAGGCCTACCTAGGGTTCTTCCACATGGAGATGGTAGCTCATTTCGGATGTGGGAGCTAAGGCCCTCTATGGGCAATGACGACCTTTGTGCCACAAGCTATGAAGAGTACATGACTCTTCCAAGCCCACGAGATACAGGAATGAGGCCTACTTCAACTTCCACAGGAAGATTCTATTTCGGATGTGGGAGTAAGGGAAGATCTATGGGCCAAACCCTATGCAACCCTCCACGAGCTACACAAGAAGTACATGACTCTTCCAAGGGTTGCAAGATACGTGAAGGCCCTTTCAACTTACGAATTCATTGCAAGTTGTGAGTAAGGAAGAAGATCATGGCCAGACCCTGTTGGCCACGAGCTGGATGTTGAGTTTTTGATCCCATTGATGTCAAAGGCATATTAATGACAGAATCAGGATGTTAGGAGAGCTAATGAGGGAATCCATCATGCAAGTTGGAGAGTCAGAAATCAAGGAGATGTAGAGGTCATGAGGATGTTGAGTTTTCATTCAACTGTCAAAGGTATATTTGACACTAATCTTCTCCATCCCTGATGCAACTAGTCATCCATATAAGCAGACGAGTGTTACCCAATGTCGATTTAAAAAATGATGAACCTGTAGGCTTTGACTTGTCATTGTGATGCCTGTATGAAGTGAGATATCCTCCCTCAACCTGTGCCATAGGAACCTCTTTGACATGAACCTGAAGGTCTCATCACAAGTAAATGCCCAGAGGTCATTGAAGGACAATGCACATTCACAATATCTCCACCCTCAACCAGTGAAGCACTAACTGATAGAAGATCATCTCATCCTCCAATCTGTAGCTGTCATGATGAGAAACTAATGATGTTGGTCTTAGAGTAGTAAGATATCCGGGTTAAATAACCAACATAATGATAAGCTTGGATGAGTTGAACCTATAATGAGTAACAGTATCATGTGCAACATTGTTGGCCACACCCACATCCATCATAATCCACATCGATCCATAATAAGCTAAAACTCCTCACCATGTCAGGATGTCCTCTCTAATCTCTCTTAGGCCTGTACTACCCTTGGTGCTCCAAGAGAGTGAAGCCATTGCACTCAAATATGACTTGGTCACTCCCATACCAATAATGTGGTGAACTGTATAGTTACCCATCGGATGCTCACTTGGGGAACCCACTGTGTGAGCTATAACTCTGTTGAAGGCCCTTAAAATCCTCTGTCTGTAAACCACGCCTCTCAAACAATGAGGCATCGATACAAGTTGTGGGTTGCCCCACTATCAATAAGTACCACAACTTACTGCCCCTGCATAACTCCCATAACTCTAAAATGCCTTGTGCCTAAGGGTACTAGACAACGTGGCTATAGTTCCCAAGGAAAAGCCTCCTCCTCCTGCTCCTACATCAGGCATCTTCATCTCTGTCATCCATCTCACAAGTCTCTAGCTACTCATCTCCATCACTCTCTGTCTCTCTCTCTGCTCCTCCTGAAGACTTCAATGAATTTGGCCTTGCCCTCTTCCTATGCAATCATGTCCTGGAATCCAATGTGTGAACGACAATCGAAACAAAGTTTCTTTCACCTCAGGTCATCTCCGTAAGTGAAATAAACGGCTTTCTAACTGTCTCCTGTCCCAGTGGTGGCTCCCTTCTACTGGACAACCATCTGGTCTAGATGGAAACGCGAGGTGGAGCCCTTGGATTCGGAGTGGATAACTCCAAATCCTCGAGCTTTCCTAATAGCCCCGTGCAAGTGAAGAAGGTTTGAATGCCTTCACAAATCTGCGAAAGCATCAATCAAACCTGCTATGAATAGTGAAGTCAACCTCCTCTCCAGTTACATCAGTAACCATGACTGAAAATCTCTAAAAATCTGCGATGTACCCATCCAAGGATCCGGTTTGTCTCAAATGAGTCCACTCCCTGAAGATACTTGTAAAGGATCCCGCCTATCAAATTTGCCCACCAATCTCTACGTGAACTCCGCTGCGTGTGTCCCTGTGTAATCAAGCCCATGATGCCACCAATCATGAGCATCTCCCTCAAGATGTGAGCTTGCAAATTTCATTGCATCTTCCTCGCGCATGGGATTCAAGTCAAAACACTGATGAGGATTATTGCGCATGTACACTTCTTGGATTATTCGTAAATGATCAAATGAGAGAATCTCTTGAAAACATAAAGGAGAACAGAAGGGTGTGTGATAAATCTTGAAGCTAACTATTTGCTACGGATATTCATCCTGCAATACTCCTTTATAAGCGTGGCATATTAGCTAATGAACATCAATTTCATACTTCATTAAAACATTGTCTCCATTTTCAACAATATGATCATATGTAATTGCCCCTACCAGTGTCACTTAATAGAGATCTGTCGTGAAGAATTGATTCATCCATTTGGGCTAAAATCCGTGTGTTTTGGGATAGGAAGTGTCAAAGAACCATTATAATGTGATCTGCCGTTTGAGAATCTATATGAGTCCGCATATTGGTAATTAATGTACATTATAAGAATAATCCATATGAAAGTATCATGAAAAGAATAAAGGTCCTCTATGATAGGATCTCTCATGAAGCTGGCTCAAAAAGGTTAGGTAGTCTCTAGGAGCAACACCATATTTATAAACATTTTCTTAAGAAGAAAATTTACATTCAAGCTGAGTTATGAAATGATTGATTAAAATCTATGACATCCGAGGCACCTTGTCTGTGGGCGTATATCTCCTGGATCTTGCAACCTGTGAATAAGGTTACCCAGACAGTTGTTGCTAAAAGAAGCATGTGAACCACTGATTGGTGTACTGAATGATATGTAGAAATCCGGAGTGGACATATGATGCGAGATGGGCCGCTAACAAATTTTGACATATATAGGACAATCTGATTTTATGACAGCAGTATATTTAACCATAGTTGAAGAAGAAGTACAGTTATCGAGGCAGCAAGGTATGTTTAAGTTGGCCCCGAGAATATAAAATACTATCAATGTGATGAATATTCATCTTTTACAAAAAAGTACAATGAAGTTCTTAATTTTGAGGCAGGCATTGGGTACGCAGTATCAAACATGCATGGGAGCCCAACATGGTATGATGGTAGTAAATATGAAATGCAAATGTAACAACAGAAAAAGTGTGGTCACAACTATTAGTAACCATAATGATATCTCTTACTAAAATATGGATGTCATGGACTATAATATAGAAGGATCAACATAGGTGTCCCCTCTGATATGCAGTATGAGAATGGGATTCATGACAACCATCCCATACTTTAGCTACTCCAGGTGGCCCTTAGCAAAGTAAGGCTGGATCTTTCACCACCGAAGAGTTGAGGATACATAACTAAATCGTAAAAACAAATCCTAGAGCTAAGAGAAGGATTTCATCTACCAACAAGAGAAGGAAAGCAACCCTGAAGGGTCCAACATAAGGTTTGCAAAATATATTAAAAATCCTTTTTCAAATTCATCAAATTCTTTAACCATTTCCTAATTAGTAGATCATAAAATTATAAACAGTTCAATAATGTTACAAAATTATTTTGAATTTGTTAGATAAACAGTTTACTGTGCAGACTTTAGAATAAAACATTAATACATGCAAAATGGATGACTTAAGTTTGACCCAAACAAAGGGATATGCACATTAGTGGTGCTTTTTTAAGTGGTACATGTCATGATTTAGGTATGCATACATAACGAGAAAGAGACATTATGGATTTAAGTGAAATGCTTCACCTCTAGTTCTAACCATAGAAAATTCTACCCCAACTTCTTCATGGTATGACTAAGGCTATTTTGTAAAACCAATGTGTGAGGTAGGAATGGGGACATTACACTTTTCAACTTCACTTCTCTCAAGGATGAATGTCGTTATCTATCGCTAGGAATTGACACCACTTTATACACTGTCCAATGACCCATAACTTGGTAAGAAACCCTAGTAGACTTCATGATAGCATCAGATAACCAAAAGGAGAAATTATGGATGTGGCTTGTGAATTCTTGGAAGAAGTTCACCTTGGTTTTCAACCCCTATTAGACTAGTTATAAGTGCTACACCACATAACATTACTTAACTGAATCAAGTGGGAGATCGAAGCCTAAAAATAGTTATCCGTAATGTAGGTGTAACAGTCTTGCTGTACATGATAACCTGCAAGATATCCCCCTATTGGTGTCATTTGTCTCTTTCCACTGAAGATAACGAGATATATTATCAAGAGAAGTGAGTAAAGAATGTTGCAAAATACAAGTATTGAGGATGCAATGTGATTGAGAAATAAGAAATTTCTATCCCATTGTCCCTTGAAGACAATTGACAATGCTTGTAGTGACATGCACTACTAAGCCTGGTTAAACATCGGTAAGTGAGAAATTTGGAAGAAGTTAGCTCCAAATGATATTTTCTTGATTTGTGTGCTTGAGCCATTTTGGCTGCTTATAAATGTCATCAAAGAGATATTTTCATGGTGTTATTCAGTTCATGACTCATGGTGAACCTAGGATCAAGAAAACAATTGTTTTGTGGAAGACTTTAGTGTACACACAAAATTTACAAAGGAACTCCATGTTCAAAATTTTGAAATGAAGGATTTTGGGAGTATGTTAATGGTGTTCATGAATTCAGCATGAGCTATGTCCTTTGGAGAAATCATATAGTACAAGGCTGTTTGTGCTCCTGCCATTCGAGAATGCTACAAATGCAAGACTCAGCCTATGAAGGTATGAAGAGTATACATGATGAATTGCCTCATGAAGTGATTGTATTTTAAAGTTCTGAATAGCATGAAGACATTCCAAGAGGGAGCTCTGATATATGTTTTTTTTGTTTGATAAGGCGCTTGCATGTACAAGTTTGAGTGATCAAAACTGCCCTTTTTGATAAGCTAGTGAAGAAGCTTGTTGCCATAGGTGAGTAGATGGAGTTTTCTTGAAACGAAGGTATGTCTTCCTGAATACTTCCACATGTTTATTGTGACTAGTCCTTGAACTGATACAATGTGATATTTGAGCTTGGAAATCAATTTGAAGGTTGTTTGAAGCCATGAGGAGCCAAGACTAGTGTTTAAGCTTCTATGAATACACAATCAGACTAGTTTGAGAAGTTGGAGCAAAATGATGGTCCTGAACATACAACAGTTTTTCTAACCATTCTATCAATTGTATGTGAAAGAAGACTTAAACGATATATTTCCATTGATGTATGATAGGTGTCTTGATGATAATATTTAGTCCTCCAAATAATAATATTTTCAAGATTGTTTTTCTGTGCTATTGAAACCTCACATATACCTTGATCAAATCAAGTATCTCATGGCATGCTAAGAAGAAAGCGTTAGCTGGCTCCAAGCCTTGAAAGTGTAATAGAGGTCAAATCTCAACTCTTCATCAAAGTTTTTTTGGATCTTGAACCTGCAAAAATCAGTGTTTAATTAGCATGCACCATGACTGAAAATTTTGGACCTCCATGAATGCATGTTTGAAGCTCTAATGAAAATTGTAGGAGAAATGGCGTCTTCAGGAAGGAGATGAAGAGGTTATAAAGCACATGAATAATCATTGTATACATGCTCACATGATTCTGCCACTTGGTGGTTGGTCAGATCCCAGTTAGAAACAAAGACTTTTTCTATTCCAAAAGAAGAAGACAAAAGTTCTAACATGGATTAGTTACAAAACAATGTGTCATATGTCAGTTGAATGTGTAAGAAGAATCTATTTAAGGTGTGCAAGAACGAATCATTTCAGAGTCATATTAGTGATCAACGCCATGAAGGTTATAACTGCTTTGACCAAATTATTGAATAAAGTCTGCATGTGATCTGACAACAATTCAGAGTTCATATCATTGCTAAATTTCAGTTTGTATGAGGTCAATCTTCTCTGAGGCCAATTCGAGTTGCAATAAGAAGATGAAGAGTTTCCTATTGAATGTGAACATGCAAAAGACATTTTTGAGTGTATCTCCTTTGATACAACAAATCTATGGCTAGTGCTAGAATAGGTAGTTGATGTGTTGGCTAGATTTTCTGCACAGTTGAAAACCTAGGCAGTCATGAGATAAATCTCCCTCATTTACCGGTGAGGCTCCCGTGTAAGATTTTGTCAATTAATATCTATATCTGTTGGTATTACTTTAACTATGTAGCTCATGAACCATAGCTAGACAGTTTTGCAGCAAGTAAGCAGCTGTAAGAGAAAGGAAAAATCTGCATAAGAGGAAAATAATAGGAAACAGGAAGAAAGGAGAGAGGATGTGCAACCCAATCAATAGTTTACAGAGTTGATTACATGCACATAGATTAAAACAAATAGATCATTAAACACAGAATTCAAAGCAAAGGAAAATTTTAGATCTAGATCTAGAATAACAAAAAGTTTATGAATAGATCTAGAAATAAATACGAGACGAATGCACCGTTGACACAAAGTTCTCCGGAAATCTCCTCTCTATTCCTTTACTTGCAGAAAGCTATCAAGGGTTTCAGCTCAAAGTCTGGAACACAAGAATGCTGATTACAAATTCTGATCCTTTAACCCGTAGGTTCTTCCTCTATTTATAGTGTACAAAGGGCAATTACAAATAGGAAGCTTTTAAATGAATTCCCGAACATGCGGAAGCTATGAAAAGGGAAACAACTGGCAATCTTCCTCTTGCAATTCCTCTTTGCATGACATGCATGATTTATAACTGAAAAATAGAACCTTCTATTTTGCACGTCTGCCACCTATTTCCAAGTAATTGACTTCTTCAAGTAACGGCTTTTAAACCAATCACTTAAGTTTTATAATTTAATTGATTGCTCAATTACTTTTGTCGGAGAAAATAAGAGAAAGAGAGGAAGAAGATAAGAAGAAAGTTGCATGACTCATGATTCTGCTTACGGATTCTATTGCCTTTGATCTGTCTTCCCATAGTTTTTATCCTTGAAGCTTTTGCAATTCTTCTTCAGTACATGCACCTGGAAGTGCAATGTTTACCGTAAATAATTTTGACAAAACTCATCATTTTTATTTTTAATTGCATATGAGCAATTTTAAATTCTGGAAAGCACTCTGGATGAATGCAAATACAAGTAAATTCAATGAAAGCTTCAACTGGAAGATTGGGAGCACATGCATAAGATCCTGGAAGGAATTTTCCATGCACTGACTTCTATACGGGCTGCATTAGAAACAAGAGGATGAATTTTTGCCGGAAGCCTTTGCAATTATGAGATCTGGATCTGTCAATTAAATCGGTGATAGGTTCAGGGCCTATGTCTATATCATTGACTTCAGCAAATCTAGAAGCTATGCATGATTCTGCTGATCTTTCTCTTTCATCACACTTCAACATGGATGGAACAATCTTTGTCTAAGTTCTTTTTCTTTTAATTCTGTCGGAACCCCTTGCAATTGGATTCATTTGTGCAGATATGGCAACTTCTTCAGATTCGGAAGATATATTCAATGTATCCTGACATTGATTTGAGCACCTGTGATGAATACCTGCAATTTATTCAGACAAAGATGGAGTCCATGGCATGAATACTTGATTTTTATCACCAAAATCTGCATATAAATCATGCTGCCCTAAAATTTGAGGTTTTGTCTTGATGCTCCTTGGCAATGAAAAACACTCTTTAATGCAAAAACCTCCTTCCTTTGGCGCCAAAACATGTCCGGGCTACAATCCTTTCCAAAAGAATTAATTGCTTCTTCATTATGGCAACCCATGCTCATATAATCCTCAACATACTATTTTTAATAATTGTCCTTCCTATTTGTGGCAATTTAATTAATAAACAACCATGTTTATTCGCCCAAATTGGGGCGCCCAATTATGCATGTGGTTGGTTGCAAATAAATAAATTTTTTATTTATTTTTAGCATGCATCCTTGACTTCTCTTTAGCTCTTCCACTTGCATTGACTTTCCTTCTATTTATGGCACCAAAATTGGGTGAATAAACCATTAATAAATATTATTAAATGCATTGTTATTCACCCAAGGTGGGTCGCATTTTTTAGCAAGGGTAATTTCCAAAAATAGGAAGTCAACTTTGATGGGAATTTCCACCCTGCACTGCAGCTCCAAAAATCCCCTTAAGTGATTTGACTTTCATCATGGGAATTTTAAGTGCAGAAAAGGCATGAAAATCAAGATCATAGATCTAAAATTTTCCTTTGCTTTGAATTCTGTGTTTGACTTTTATCATGGGAATTTTCACCCTGCTAAGCAAGTAAGAAATTCCCGCTGGTGCTTTAAGTGATTTTTCTTTTATAATGGGAATTTTTACCTTGTAAGGCAGGAAAAAAATTCTCGCTTTCTTGCCACCTTTAATATTTCCATTGCAACTTAAGTGACTTTGACTTCATGGGAAAAATTACCCTGCAAGGCAGGTAAGAAATTCCTTGCTTGCCTGCCACTGCCAAAATTCCCACTATCAACTTAAAGTCTTCCTTCCAAAAAGCAACTTGCATTAAAACTGGCCTCCTTTGATAAAGTGCAACTTGCATGGGTGAATTGGTGGGAAAAAGATAGCCTGCCAAACAGGTAGAAAATTCCCATCCATGCTTTAAGTGATTTTTATTTATTTTATAATGGGAATTTTCACCCTGCAAGACAGGTAAGAAATTCCCGCCTACCTGCCGCCTCTAATTTTCCCATCGCAGCTTAAGTGACTTTGACTTCATGGGAAAAAGTACCCTGCAAGGCAGGTAAGAAATTCTCGCCTTCCTGCCACTACTAAAAATCCCATTGCAGCTTACACTCATTAATTCCAGAAAATGTGACTTGCCTGGGAGAGGCTTTTTGTGCATGACTTCATCTTTTTTGGTCAGAAGTTTGCATTTTGAGGCTGATTCCTTCTGGTGTTGCGTCAATAGTTGATCTCCAGATGCTTCAGGAAATTAAATAGACTATACTGGACAAAGAACAGACCTAGGGGAATTTCACAGAGAAACTGCGGAGAAAACCGGAAAAAAATGCAAAAGAAGTAAATAAAAGTGAAAAATGTTGCCAGAAGTTGCAGACAATGCCCTAAATTCATTCTTGGTGAAACCCCTATTGCGATGAGTGAATACTGGCATCCAAAACTTCAACAGGATTCAACCGGAGCACAATTTATTTCAAATGGGGCATTATTTATTCAATAAATAATTAAATAAAAATTTCCCGCAGAAAAAACTTGGCGGAGGGATAAAATGAGTTTGGGCATCTGGGTATTTGTTGAAATATGACTCATATGATTCACTGGGAATATCCTAACATAATACAGACATCTTCTGGCAATAAAAACAAAAAAAAACCTGTTATTTTAAAAGAACAATTTTTTTTAGATGGGTAGTACCAGATTTCAGGGTGAAATTTGGAGACACCATGATGGATATATCATTTTAAGTGCAGAAAAGGCATGAAAATCAAGAATGAATCTCATGCATTGACAACTGAAATTTTGCAGCAAGTGTGGAGATGAAAGTGCAGATGTTTTTAGAGGGAAATCTGATTTGAAAAATTAGAGAAAATGTGTATGAGAGAGGCCTTGATCTATAGTACTTCCAACAAATGAAGAAGAGTGAGAAGAGAAGGAATTGAGTTGGAGAAGTGATCATAATCAGTTGTGGAAGACAACACAAAAGAAATGATAAGAAATTGTGAAGAAGTCTATGTGGTAGCTTAGCAATTAGGGAGTTGAAGCTTCCTTGTAAGTTGAAGCTTACAAAAGGTCAATGGGTGCTTGACTGAATTTAGGAGTTGAAGCTCCCATGCAAGTAGAAGCTTGCTAAAGACCAGATGGATGCTTGGTTAAATTTTGGAGTTGTAGCTCCATGTTGAGTTGATGCTCAACTGTGAAATCATTGTAGCCTTCATAGGACAGTTTTTTCGAAGCTAGTTCTTTGGTTTCAGTGGGTTTTTCTCCCTTGAAGGGTTTTCCACATTAAATCTTGTCTCTCTATGTGTGTTCTCCTATTTATGCCTTGTGAATGATCTTGTGTTTTCCATCATAACTAATATAAGCGAAGTTGAAATGTATATTAAAATTGAAAAAGCACTGATTCACCCCTCACTTAGTGCCTAGAATTTCCAACAGGAGCTTGAGACAATAAAAGGAAGAAGAACTGTGAAAATGAAATGAAAATGAAAACTTTTTAACTTCCACGAGGCTGAAAATAGCCTATGAGACAGTAAAAACTAGTTTCTTTTATTTTCATCAATTCTAATCTTCTTTTGTTAATCTTGAAGATGAAGTCCCCCATTTTGGCTATCAAACTCCTCATTGAACATAACTTGTAATGACAATGTCTTGAAATTGATTGCATATCTCAAACGAATGTCATTATAAGCATTACATTTTGTAATCAAGTGTTTTTCTGATTCCACTACCCCCATCCGAACAAAAGACACAGAGTCTCTCTTCCCATTTTTTTTTTAGGTCTTTTCCATCTACCTGTTTCGCACCTAAATCTATGGGAGTTATTATTCCTTAATTGAGCTATGAGAATCTTAGCTCTCCAAGGGATGAGGGCCCATATGCAGGCCTTTTGTTGATGATCACAAGTGTAGTTAAATTCTTCGAGATTGTTGGGCATCGAAAGGGAGCAACCCATGAGAGCCCTAGAAGCCCCCATTACCATTGCCAAAGTTTAGCTCTTGACTGATTTTCAAAACAACAGCTTGAAGACATCAAATTTTGATGAAAGTGGGGAGCATGAGCCTAGAAAGGCAAGGGAAATCATGTAGCATGAGTCCCAAGGTAATAATTCTTTAATATTTAATGAAGTTTCATTGGTTTCTAATAGGTGCATGTGGAAAATTGTTGAAAGAAAATCAGATTTACATGGGCAAAGAGGATGCAATTACGGAAGGAAATGTTCATGGAGGAAAGGTACTTCCGGTTCCTCATGATTATTTTCAGTTCGCTGCAAATTTCCAAACAACAGTCCACAATGGGCAAGTTGAGAGAGTTTATCATCTTGGGGTGAGTTCCGGAGATGTTCCAAACAAGTACCATCAAAAAAATGGTGGGATACTTGTTGGCAGCCCAAGCTATGATGAAAAACATCACATTTTATGTCCTCTTATGTCGCTGCCATACTTGTGTCATTATGGGCAGTTTGTTGTTAGAGATCACATGTCATGTTTGATGTTTGGTAGTATAATTGGGGAGGATGTGAGGAACTTGTGGAATAACATATGGCATTTAGATATTTTCTTGTAAGGTTATGTGGGCATAAAATTTTGGGTTCTGGTTGATCCCTTGAATTGCAAGAAAGAGGAAGTCCTTGATATTGCTACTCCATGCATATGATTAGAAAGAAATTTGATGAAGGATTGGTTTGAAACTATTATGTATTCTAACAAGGTTGTGAAGGATTCTACACCCCATGGACAAGGAGTCATGATTTTGATTCATAATGTAGCTACTTACAGTTTCATTAATGAGATTCTTGAGGGAAAAGGTAAATTTGAAGGTGGAAGACTTCAAAGGTTTCACGGTCAAGATAGTGGATGGCTACTCCATGCCATGCACAAGAAGCTGTCCCCAACTCCTTTTCACATTGGGAGAGAATGAGGTGCGTGATGATCTTTAAATGATGGGTATAGCTAGTACAAATCTTGTGTTTGGGGTCCAATGGTTACATTCATTGGGAAAGTTCACTCTCAACTCCCAAAGTATGGAGTTGATTCTCATGGATAAAGACAAGAAGCTGATGTTTCAAGGTATGATCAAGTACTTGTTAGAAGATGTTTTGTCCAAAGAATCATATCTTTGTTCTTTATCTAAGATAACTGCTAATTGGAAGCCTTTAATTACGCCTGAGTATAAGTTTGCTAATGTTGTTTTTGAGGAAGAAATTGTGGATAAAGGGTACAAAATAGTGGATGGGATCATTCTTTACAAGAGTGGAGCCTATTTGGTTTCCGAATCAAGGGTGAAGATCAAGAAATTGAGGACTGTTCACGATGCCCCATTGGCTGGTCATTGGTGTTATCTCAAGACACAAAAAAGTCGAAAGGAATGTTCTTTCAAAAAGATCTTAAAGAGGAAGTGCTTCAAAACAAATGGGAAACTATTTCCATAGTCTTCATCAGTGAGCTTTCCCGTGGTTCAAGGCATGGTTATATGTTGAGATTGATAGACTCACAAAATATTCTCAATTTTGTACATTTTCATCCAAAGATAATTTCAGAGTAGCACAACATAAGCATGGTATAATTACTTCATGGTTGAGTATTCCTACAAGGGAACCCCAACAAAGTATGTGGGTGGTTAGTGGTGACAAAAGGAGTGTACTTTGGAGAACCATAGCTCATAATTTCAGACTTAATACTGTTGTCATTATTCATATCAGCCATCACATGATTTCATTTGCATGCATACAAGTGGGTAGGCAAGTATTTTCAGTCAAGAGATGGAGCATTTTTTGATTGATGAATGTTGGGAGAAAATTTTCAACCATTAAGAAAAGTGTTTTTAGTCATTTCCATGCTCACAATTCCTAATTTAGCAAGAAGATTTCAGTTTTGCAGCTGTTGTTTCCATTTTTAAGTTGCTGATTTTGATAAAATCAGATTATGAGTTGTTATTTTTAGACTTGAACAGATGCAAGCATGATCATTTTGAGGTTGTCAAATCATCAGGAACGAGTGGTAGATGGTTCCAGCTGAAGAAGACAACAACTTTAGCCGACATAGTTTCAAATTGGGGGGAAATCAGGTACTTAATGACTGTCATACCTTGTTTCCAGCCACCTAGATTCTGATTTTTGAGAGAAAAATACACAGTTACAGCTACTTTTAGGTCAATATCACTAAAGTATTGCGAATCCATCATTTGGATGGAAATTATGAGATGGTGACAAGCAAAGGAGGGGCGCTAGCTATCATGTTTGTAAAGCATGAGGAGAATATAAAAATGTTGTTAAACACTCTTGTTTTCCTTGATATGTTTGCTTCATGTGCAGGTACATCACAAAAGAAGCAGTTGAGATTCATTTGGGATCCAAGTACTTACAATTGCTTGAGGACAAGAAATTTCGGGAACGGGGGACTATAATGTCCCCTTTTTCGAATTAATCCAAAATAGAAGACTTCTTGTCTTTCTTCTTTCCGGAGGCAAGAAAAGAATGAACAAGGAAAGACCTTGGGTTATATTTCAATTTTCGTCATTCGAATCTATGATTTTACTTTTGTATTTCCCTTCCTAAGCTAGTTGGTTGTGTTGGAGATCTTTTAAAAGCTCAAAATGAAGAAATAAGCTACTAAGGAGGTCGGCTGGCTTTGAAGAGTTCCTAAAGGCAAATTAGAAGATAAAGGAAGCTTATGAGGTCGGTCCTTCTAATTGGCTTTTGACCCCAAAGGAAGGATATAAAAGGAGACTTGTGACTTCATTTTGATCATCGACTTTGGCACATTCTATCTAAACTTGATTTTTGGGTTGTTTTCTCATTGTCATTCCGCTTTTGGGCGAAAATCCAATTGTGTGGGTTTTCCAAGGAGGACGGAAACCCTTCTTGTGGCTGGTTGGAGGACGAAAACCCTCCATCTTTGGGTAAAGTGAAGACATCTTGAAGACATTTTTTGCAGGTTTGGGCATTGGAAGATCAAAGAAGATAGCTACAAGTGTGAGCATGCATTTATGATCCCTTCCTAGTTGGAGCGACTAGGGTTTGATAGCATTTAGGTGCCTTCTAGGGCACAAACCTTAGGTTTTCTTGCATACACAGATTCGGCATAATTTATAAGGCTGAAATCTGTGTTTTGGTGATTTTTGGTGGAGTATATCTATCATTTTCAGCCCTTGCATATGGTTGCCTTGCTGCTGTTCCAAATTTAATTACAGTAGTGTGTTATCTTTGGTTTTATCCATTAATTTTGTTGCAAATTGAATGGATAAATGTTTCCGTACATGAAATAATTATTTACAAGTGTTTTCAGATATTGTGCATGGTTTTATGGTGCATTTAAGTCCCTTTACAAGTTCGTTGTTAGGGTTTATATTATTGTTGGATCTGTTGTCATAAAAATCAGATTATTTTCATTTTGGTGTTGGTGTATTTTCATATCTGATTCTTGGGGTTTGTGGCTAAACCCCTTATTTTTTGTTTTTTCCCTAGAAAGGGACATTACAAAATTATTTACAAAGAAGCAGGAGATACAACAACATTACATTTTCCTTAAAATAATTACAAGAGTAGCTAAATTAGAGTACCCAGAGTGTTCAAATTATTTCTCCTCTAAGCACAAGATGTCCTTTCGCAAGCAGTTGTAGTCTTACTTCACCTTGCCAAGTGCATCTAAAATTCACCAACATAATCATCTTCCTCTTTGAAAACATACTTGCATCTAAGTTTCCAAAGGATGAAAAGGGTGGAGATACGCATGCATTGCCAAAGACTTACAAAAAGGGTCTCCAAATCACTGACTTTAAATCTCTAAGGAAAGTAGCTCTCCGGTGAAGAGGACAATGAAAAACCATGGCTGGATTAATATGAACTTCACACCAACATGATTTGGTGAAGCCACTCTTTGAAATCCGTGCCTTTGTAGGCAGCCCCTAATAGATGACAAGCCATGTAACCACCCTTAATTTGTAAGCCACCTTGATTGCCCAAACATTGTGCAACCTATGTACCCACAACAATTCAACATCAAAAGCGAGCCATCTAGGATTAAGAATATGTCATGTCCCATGTTCGAATAAAGTAAAATAAATGAATAATACAACCTAAGTGTTGAAAAAAGTAACTTTATAAAAGACACTTATGTTTTATTATTATAAAAAGTAACTTTTTTAAAAAGTTTTGTTATTATAAAAAATTACTTTTTGATAAAGTAATGTCAATGTGGAAATAGAAAAGGAGAACTTTCTTTTAGAGGCATTTCTTTGGGAAAAGCGAAAGTAAAGTTATAAAAGAGCGTTGAGGGGTCATTTTGAGGGATTTTTTACTCTCATCTATTTTGACATTGAAGGTTTGCGCTGCTACTCCAATTTTGCATCTGAGGACAAAAACCCTTTGATGTAATCAAATTTGAGGACAAAAACCCTCTAATCTTCTGAGGTGGTTCTAATCAGGGACTACATTTGGGCTTCAACAATCATATTTGTGATTCAAAGAGTGATTTTCAGCTTGTGACAACTTTTAATTCATCTAGGGAACATTTATTTGAATTTGTGACAGTTTGCAATTCAACTCAGGCATGTTTTCTACATTTCCTGCTTCAGATCTACATTTCAAGCAAAGAAATTCAGCCAATGGAGAGACATTTACAAAGACTTCAGTCGGGGGAAACTAGGGAATACATTGCAGCTATTTCTAGGGATACGTTACCCGTAGGGGATTGCAAACCTGTGTTAGGGAATCATTCGTGGGCAGATTTCGTCCATTCCAGTTTGCACGTGTATTATTTGGTCTTTCCTTTCCTTCGGAGGCATCATTCTTCAAAAAAAAAGTTGTAATCTTATGCAGACATTTATCTTGTTTTATGGGGTGAAAATAAATAACAATGAACTATAGAAATCTATTTTTCCAGTTATAAAAATTACAGCAGGCTCAACTTAAGGAAATCTGATTTTTCCCAAGTGCTATGAAGTTTTTTTCCTTTCATTTCTAGCTTCGTAATATATTACCTTGAGGGGCATTAATAAAAAAACCAATTTTATCAGTTCTTCCCTAGGGTTTGTTAGAAAAATCAGTTTTTATTAAATTTGCACTAAAAGGGATATTTCAGCTGTCTATTTCCAGATTTGGATATTTTCTATTTTGAGGGTTTGCATAAAATCATATTATCCCAATAGGGTTTTCTAGGAAATTCAAATTGCTCCTATTTTTTCCCTAAGGGGACATTACAGTGGTTTCAGAGTGAAATTCTTTCCATCTTGTGGATCAAACAAAAAAAAAGGGGAAACAGAGAAAAAAGGGTTCCTACAGATAAAATGAGTTTGTTGCAAGAAACAATTAGGCGGGGTCAAAGGGATCTAGAAGGAACAATCCAGAGGATACTGAAAGAATTTATGTTAGAATAAATTTGAACCTTGTAGAATATAAATCAAAACAAGACTACCCAAAGGCTAAACAAAGACAAGGAAAGATGCAAACTTGAGGCCACCCGAATCATTGACAAGTATCAAGGTATGTCTAATAGTTTTAAATCTCAAATTTCCTTTGATGATCACCTGAAGTTACTCAAAGTGAGATATTCAAATAAAATAGGTTTGTATGAATACATAAAAGAGCTATAAGAAATTGTGAGGAAGCAGCCCATGGAAGAATCTACCATTTAAGTCAAAGGTAAGGAGATCTTATTTGAAAAAGAACCAGAGAGGGTGGTTGAAAAGAAACTAACCACATTGTAGAAAAGCATAGAGGATGAAATGAGGACCCAAAAAAGATGTGATGAATGGCTAAGAAGAGCTAAGGAAGCTAAGTTGATAGCCACTCAAGCAAAACAAAATCTACAGAAAATCAAATTTCTCTTCCTTATCAACAGATTGTACCTTGTTTCTTTGACGACTTTGAGGACCAAATGCCCCGCTAATCCTTCCAAAGGTTCCCCTATGTTGTTGATATAAAAATGAGTCATGGGCTCTATTAATAAAGCTTTTTCTCCTCTCTTAATGACTGTTGTTATGCACAGTTCAGCAATCTGAAAGTGATAAAAAATTGTTTTCTTACCCTTTATTACCATAAAAAAACCATCATTAGTACCTTGAGAGGTACGCTCCCTTCTTGCAACAGAGTTTCCAAAGATGAAACCATGCTTTCCCACACTTGTACTCTCAAAAGACAAATCTAAATTCCTTCTTTCCCTTATGAAATCAATCACAAAGTTTTCAAAATCAGAATTAATAACTTTGGACAAATGCAACAGATTACTTGGATTCCATACCTTATATTTCCCATGAAGGTATTCATCATTCTTTGTCTTCATGATGACTTGACCTTGATGTACCAAATCCTTAGCATTCTTATCCACAACAGGTTGAATACCATCATGATAAAACTGTTGTAATGATATAGGATGAAGATGATGAAATAAATCCTTACTACTCCTAACCTCTTTATAAAGAAGATCTTAAAAAGGTTCGCCTTCTATTGCTGATTTAGAAACTTCCAAAACATCGTCATCCCTATTGTGACTCATGATTTCAGACACAACGCAAGAATCAACACTCTTCACAATTTCATGCCCATCAATACTATAGCTTGGTAACTCCATCCCGTATGACAATGACTCATTGTTATGTACTTATGGAACTGAAACATCCTTATTCAACAATCAGTGTTTGTTCCTCACTAATACAATTATTTTACTCATTAGGAGTCATACCTTTTTTTCTTGAAGCCTCTTCTTCTTCACTTTGCATGGTGAAATAATCTGTGGGCTGATTTCTCTTCAATTTTTGTATGGTAATTTTATCTTGTTGATACTTCTATTTGTCCTTGTGCCTTTGCTATCTTTCAACTCACAAAAATATTCGAAGGTCAACATAGCTCTTACATTGGAACTGAGTGTAGCATATTATTTTCCCCATATCTCCATGTCATCATCCTCAACTGGTTGTTCCTCCTTTTGGAGAAACTGGGCTATGCAAAACTGATGGGGAGGTTTGGCGGATATTCTAGTTGATCTAGTAGAGCTTCCTTCACCCTTGTTGCCTTGATTTCCTTGAGAGCTTGTTATGGTAGTACTCATCCCCAGTATAGATCTGCTCAAATAAGCAAAGACTCCTATAACGTAGTCTTTTAGATCTTTCTGAGCATCCACCCAATAGGTTTTCAACTCTCTGTAGCCTCTGATGATCACTTCATTCAGATAGCTTATCTTATTTGTAGTAGGAGCTCTCTGATAATGTTCTTCCATGGTCTTTTTATTTGTCTTCAAATATGATTCTTTTTTTTTCTTTCCTTCACAGGTTGGAAAGATACATTACTCTGATACCACTGTAATGTCCCCAAATGGACATATTTCAACCCTAAGTGGATTTCCCACAAATCTCAATCCAATAATGCAGATTATAAAAGATATATAACAATTTAAGAGTGCAGATCTGAATTTATCTAGAAAATGTGACTTGGGTAGTGGATGGAACTCACCCAAAACTGAAGTAAAAAACAATAGATTTTGACCAAAAATAGACCAGCTAATATTAATATTGCAAAAACACCAAAAAGATACCAGATTTGACCTCACATGAAGGCTGATTTATTTATTTATAAATTTGCAGACTTTTCCTTTAGACATAGCTAAAAAATAACACAACGGTTCTTTGACCCAAAAATCATGCACATTGGCTAATTTGATTTCTAAAAATTAGACTTATGAACAACAATGTAAATCAGCTCCAAAATAGCTCCAAAACCCCACAAACCAGCTACCTAGATTGGCACAAGAAGAAAACCATAATGAAAGATAATTTTTAGTTTTTCAAGGCATTATGGGTCACCATTGAAGTACTCTTAGCTATGGTCACTTCAATTGGGAGTGATATGCATATTTTCAGGCATAGATTGAGCAATTCGAAGAGGTTAGGTACAGCAATTGGTATGCAACATGGAAATCAAGTTTTGGTGTTCCAAACACTCCTCTTGGGGCAATCAAAGGGTCTTCTACAACAAGGTCATCTTTTCGATTCATCAAATTTGAAACACTTGTTTGTTGCTTTCCCATTTGTGTGTTAAAGTTGATTCTTGTGGAAGAATGGAAAATAGTATGGTGTGCATTTCAGAGTATCATAGGACAGACCATTTGCAAGATATAGATCCCATGTTTTGTCACATGGGATCATGATTTGGGTTCCAAAGACCCAACAAATCATTGGAGAAGTTTGGGAAAATGTTACACTATACATTGAGGGTAGAATAGGCATGTTCATGTCAGCCATTAGATATGTTAATTTTCAATTTTCGAAGACTATTCTAATCACCCATGATGAATATTCAGTTGTTATCACTTCATTGGATGATAGGATGCACATTTTCAGTCTTGAGTTGGACAAATTGTGGGGGTTATGGACAGCCGTAAGTACGCAGCCCGGGATACCTTTTTTGGTGTTCTAAGCATTCACTTTTGGGCAAGAAGATGCTCTCCTACAGCAAGGTAATGGTTTGGGTACATCTAATTTGTGGCACCATTACATGATGAATTTTCAATCGGGCATAATGGCTGATTGTTGTTGTGAAATGAGAAAAGTTTTGACATGTATTTTTGAGTTTTTTGGGATAGCCTCATTGCACCTCAGGATAGTACCGAAAATGCATGTTCATATGGCTCATAACTTGAGGATTCATGCCCAAGGACCTCAAGATCCCACAAAGAAAGGAGAGGGGAGTATTCTAACTTTTTCTAAGGTTAGAAGAAGCTGGTTCAAAGCTACCGTGTGCTCATTTGCAGCCACTAAGGTTGTTGTCATCAATTACTACAGCCCCTTATATTACTCAATTGCTTTCATGTTCATGGTTATAGAACTCTCTTACACTTTGAGGAACACTATTGATGCATGGGCCAAGCTGGGAATTGATTTTTCTTGTCAAATTCATGATTACTTTTCAGACTTCTTGTCAATGTTGGGTATGAAAACAGTTGGTCTTCATGGGAAGCCTTGGCAATCCAAGGAAGATTGGGGCAGCCATTGCAAATATTGTTTTGACATCAGCTCTCTCATTTGACAGGCACAGGAGCTCATTTATGGAAGTATTACAACATGTTCTTTTGCTTGGATACATTGGCTTTTGGGTGAAGGCTTGCAATTGCTTGAGGACAAGAAATCTTGGGAAGGGAGGATTGTAATGTCCCTTTTTCCCACTTAAGAATCAGAATTTGGAATTCTTGCCATTCCTTCTCCATGGAAAATAAGTAGAGGAGTTGGAGAAGAACATTGAGCTTTCATTTGCTTTCGTTTTTCTAATTTTAATGTTTTATTTTTAGTGTTTTCCCTCTTGAAGCAGGTTGACTGGGTTAAGGGCAAATAAAAGAAGCTTAATGAAGAAATATAACATCTTTATGGGTCGGTCTTATCTTTCTAAGCTTTAGTGCCAAAAGAATATTTTTAAAAGAGACTTAGGGACGTCATTTGGAGCATCTAGATTTTGGTGCATTTTCCTATTTGGGCATTGTGAGTTTGTTGCTCCATGTTCTTCCACTTGAGGATGAAGACCCTCTTGTGTGGCTTCCTAGAAGGACGAAAACCCTTCTAGTGGTTTTGTTAAAGGACGAAAAACCCGTCAACATTGATTGAGTGTGAAGATTATTGCATATTTGAGGACAATACTTAATATTCATATTTTTATTGGCATTGAGAAGCTTTATCTACTCATTTAGATATTTTGGGATCAATTTTGAGAGGATTTCCATGGTTGGAAAATTATGATATTGGTATCATTTGATTGCTGGTATTTTTATGATCATTTTGAGCATTCATGTGTGGAGATTCATTTTTTTCTAAGAGTTATTGAATTTACAAATTTCAGTTGTTTTTGTGCCATAATAAATTCCAAAATTCTGAGTTTGGTGATTTGATCACATTTTCTGGCTTCTAAAATCAAGGGCAATCCAAGAAATAAATTCTCATAATTTTTAAGTGTTTCTATGGTGGATTTATCTCTCTTATGGTCGTTAGGGTTTGATAGTGTTGTTTGGGTCCTCTATTAATTGTTGTCATAAAAATCAGATTTGCTTGTATTGGGGTTTGAGCTAATATCCTTAATTTTCAGTTTTATCCCCGAAAGTGTAATGTCCCCTTCTCAGCTGAAGACTTTTAGCCTAATTCTATTTCCCAATGGCTAAAGGGTGTTAAAAAGGGAAACTTATCATAATAAATTAATTATAAAAATGCAATATAAAATAACATTATAAACACTTTACATTAATTTATTAATGATAAAGTCAAAATAAAAATGGAAAACAAAATTATAAAGTGATAAAGTAAAATAAGAAGAAAACGGGAAATATCACTTTATGTTATTATTCTCCCCTAGGAGAAAAAACGACCTCTTTGGAGGATGAAAAAGCTGAAAAAAACATTAAATGCAAGGGGTGAAATCTGATTGGAAGTTAGGGAGGCTATTTGGCCCATTACATCTATAAAAACAAGATTACTTGCTTGTTGAAGACATGTTTTTCTATTTTATATAAATCTAAATTTTGTCTGAGCTTTTGAGCTTAACAAAAATATTTCTAAGGACGAAAACCTTAAGAAATAAACTCTTGAGGATGAAAACCTTAAGAAATAAACTCTTGAGGATGAAAACCCTCAAGGAGAGGAAACATTGGGGACAAAAACCTCCAAAGTTTCAGAGATTGAGGAATGAAAACTCCTCAGTTTTGAGAGGTGGATCCATCTGGGGTTCATCATTGGGCTACAATTTTGTTGACAGTGATTGGTAGAAGTATTTTCAGATATGGACATATTTGGGGCTGATTGCACTTCAAGAATCAGCTAGGCATAAATCAGATCTGATTTATTGGTGTTTGATGTGTGTTTGGACCAGCCAAACATGAGAATTTGAAAAGGAATCAAATATACAATTTTTTGGGCATTTCTACACCCCAAGCGACCCAGTTTGAGAATTGTGAGCCTTCATTTTGGGGGTTTTTGGATGTTGTTGAATCTGCAACTTTTTGGAGTTGTTTGGGCATCGTCAAAGAAGATATTTTTCAACATTTCCAGCCTCATTTGTGGTACACATAAATTAAAATTCACTGCTGTAATTTCTGGGTATTTTCAGCCCTAGTTTATTTTTATAAAATCAGTCAAGGGTTAGAAAAATATGATTTCACTTATAGTTATTTCTAACCACCCAAATCACCATTTTTGACCTTGTGGGTATGTGCAAAAGTGAATAGTTGAGGAATAAAAAATTAATTTTCAGTTGGATGTTTATTCTGGCAAATTTTGGGCATTTTATTGTTAGTGGAAATTCAAATTTGTTGTGCTATTTTAGTCTATTTTCAGTTTCAGATTTGGGTTTTGCCTAAAATCTATTCGGGGGTAAAATTTGTCCATTTGGGGATATTACATAATGTTAATCCCGGTCAATTCTCTATTTTGGAAAACTTAATAATATTATTATTAAAATAAAAAGTATTTTTAAATACTTAAAGAATTTAGCCTATTCATTATTATATGTTAGCTAAAAGAATGAAAAAGAAAGTTGGTTGAAAAAGTGCAATGCTGACTTAAAAAGAAAATTAAAAAGAGATGGAAGAAAAAGAAAAGGAGAAATATATCTCCCCAAGGAGGTCGGCCCTCTTTGGGAGATCATCCTTTTGATTTTGGGCGCCACCCTTCAGCTATATAAAAGGGGTCGCTTGGCTTGGAATAGGTGGACACTATTCTTGGAATTTGTTTTCTTAGAGTTGGAGAACGAAATTGCTCTCTTGCAATTGAGGACAAAAACCCTCGTTGCACTTGATTTTAGGATGAAACCCCTCATCTCTTCATTGGCAATCTCACACGGAGGTTATACTTGAGCTAAAATTTGATTTTCTTGTGAAATTCGCCATTTCTAGCTTATTGTAAACCCTCTCCTAGGTTGGCGACTTGCATGGTGGAGGAATTTGGTGATATGTAGTGCAAGACATTTCATTCTTTGTTGATATTTGGGTTATTCATAATTTTAAAGGCTGGTATCACTTTACAGATTGATTTTTGGGCCTTCGAATCTCTACTTCCGTCCATTTTTGTACGTGGGTTTGCTGCTGTCATATTTTTAATTAAATAAATTCTAGCTGGGATTTGAAGGCTCATTTCTTGGTTTATATTTGTTCTAATTTATTTCTAAAGTTCCCTACATGGTTTGGATTATGTAAAAGATGCATTTTTGGAGAGATATTGTATTTTCCTTGCTGTTATAAAAAATCGGGCTACTATAGCTTGTTATAAGTTTTAGTTATTGTGATTTGGGTTGGTGACATTTCCCTTTTTCTTTCAACTCATCTCGGAAAGTTGCATTTCAGTGGTATCAGAGCATAGATCTTTCCATCTTGTTGGGAAGCATGGAGTTAATGAGTAAAGAAGATTTGACAACAAAGCTTTGCAGAGTAGGAAGGAAACTAAAGCAGCCATCTTATTGTTAGGAATTTATATTGTTAGTGCTCACATAATTAATTGTATATGTGAGTATATATTTATTTAGTCAAGTGTGAGATATTAATATTGTTATATTAATATCACATCTGTATGTAAGTCTATCTTACCTTAGAAATAGTGTGTGAGAGATTTTAGGTATATAGTTGTTGAGAGAGATTTGTGCATGAAAGATATATGGGAGATATGTGGAGAAGATTGGGAGATAGTGGATTGATGTGGATATCACGCTATTTATATGTATCACTCTTGTAATGTCAATATTTTAAATGAATTCAATTTGAAGATTATTATATTCGATGTTTTTTATTACTGTGCAAGTCTATTTTTTAACATAACTTTGACCAAATTTTACATTTGGTATCAGAGTAGGTTCATTACAATGAAGTGTTAATTTTTGAGGAGGGGCATTCATGTTGAACATTGCCCTATAGATGAAGTTCTGTGATATATGAGAATTTTTAGGTGTGTTTGTTTTTGGTGAGTGTAGTTTATTCATAGTACTTAAGGTTTCAAACATTTTATTGTTGACAAGAAAGGATGTGAGAAGAGTGCATCTCAAGAGAAACGTACTGCAGAAAGGAGCGTCATTTGTAGGTGGTGTTGGAATCTCATTGAAAGTGCCCCTTTTGGTAATGCAATGAATCAAAGGATTCTGATTTGAAAAAAATGACTAATAAATTGATTGTTTCTCATAAACATAAATCTCGAATCTTGCAAAACTTTTTGGGTTTGTTTATTTCGATATTGGGAACATTCTGTCAAAAGATTACAAAAACCCAGATCCGGGTTTAGGAGAAATGATGAAATCATTAATGGCAACCATAAGTTAAATTGTTTGTGGACTTGAATTTCAAGTAGCTGTCATATCGTGAACTTTCTGTCATTTGTTCATATGCTTGATTTTATAGTTCGCATACTCGTATTCGAAAAATATTCGGCAAACCCAAAAAAAATTGACTCGGCAAAAACTTGGCAAGACTTGGCGAATATTCGAGAATATTCGGCAACTTAAAAAATACAAAAATTTCTTTAAAAACATTAATTTTATGGAAAATGTATCAAACGAGTATGTAAAATGTTGTGTTGCTAGTTAGGGCTGCTCATGTGAACAACACGTGTCTACAAGGGAACCTCTTATGCCATGCAGTCATCCCTGCCGCATAACAATATCATGGCATGCATATATGATTACACATCATTATTTATGTCATATACGTCATCCATATCATCCTTACCACCTCATACCCCTGCAATTTTTTTGGCTATTTCCCTATAATTAAACTTTAAGGCTAATCATTTTGCCCATAACATATCACATTTACATACATAGAGTTTCATGAATGTGTCGTTTGAGCATATTCATTCCGTATGAGAGTACAACAACATTGTAAGAGCATTCTAACTGTCATATAACATCAAACTGACAGTAAAGAGTTCTTATGAGTTTAGCTTTTGGGGAGGAAATCAAAAGAACAATAAAGGGATTTGTAGGTTGGTCTTCTCCATTTGGGGTTCTAAACACCACTAAATCTGTTACAAATGGCATCCGTGACCCTGTTGAAACATAACAAATTTGTAAGCGAGCATGGTTGACTTGTAACCTGCAATTCTGAGCTATATTCTGCAAAACAACAAACAAGACAACTCTCTTGCAGCAGGGCACTAATGTATAGATGTTTTTGCAAGTTAGTCTCTGCACTTTCATGAGGATTTTTGAGTTATATCAAACCTATTCAAATGCTGTTAGTTTGTATTTATTGGTCCATATGGTAGAGGATTCTGATGAGTGTGTTTCCTTAAAAAGAGAAATTGTTGCCTTAAAAAGAGATTTTGCAGTGTTTTTCAATGTTTTTTTAGCGTATTCTGCGTCTGTCTCGTATCAGACGAATACTGGGCTCAAACTTGCCGACGACAAATATTTGCCAAATATTCTCGGCAAATATTTGCCGAGTCCTAAGTGGCGAGTTTTAACAACAAATATTCGCTTTTGCAGGTTTTTGGCGAGTACTCGCTAACTCGGTGAGTACTCGCGGAGTTTTCCAACTATGCCTGATTTTATACTGATCTCTACATTGGTGCTCTATTGCTTCTTGGAGAATCATCAATCATGTATTGGTTTAGGAGTTGTCTTAAAAGATGGTGTTGGCGAGCTCAGGTTTGGTGGATGCTAACTTGGCATCTTGAATTTGCATGGCTCCATGCAAAGTGAAATGACACTTTTTTGAGATAACTCTCATGTGCAGGCGTGTGGTCAATGGTTGTATTGATTCACATCTCCACGTCAATATACAAGTCCAAGTTGATTTTTTAAATCCTAAAGGCTTTAAGTTTTGTTCTTATTTAGAGAAATATTGTAGTATGTGGTTCATATAGGTATTAGTCACTTGGTGAGTCATGTCTATTATATCAATCATTGTATGTCTTTAGTCTTATAATTTGAGCATATAGTTTTGTAAGTTTCTTTGTATAGGTTTTAGAATTGTGATTAATAGTAGACAAATATTTTCAAATTGTTTAAATACTCAATTTTTTTAGTCAAGAGTGTCAAAATAAAGAGTCAATTATGTTATTTTATACATTGTGCCCTTAAGCGTCAAGTCAATACAAAACATAAAAAGTAATTAAATATTTCTTTTTTGTTATGAGTCAAAAGTGTTATTGTATTGTCCTTGTCAAAAATAAGTCAACATTCGTGTCTTAATAAAAAGTCCAAAAAAACTTTTTTTGCCCACATTTCTCTCGGACGCATTTTTGCTTGTATGCGGCATCCAACTTATAGGGGGTTTTTTGAGCTTCATGATCAAATCTGATTGAGTTAGCAGAATTGCGATGGAGGTAGGAGGCAACCGAGGGAGGAAGTCAATCAACGACCTCTCGCTAGCCACAAGCGACAGGGCCGCACAATGGTGTTGTGACAATTTGTTTCAGTTTTGTGTTTAATTTCCGTTGTGTGAAAATAAAAACAGGTGCATCATTCCTGTTCAATTGTAATGTGTGTTCAATTCTTGTTTTTTTCCTTTGATGTAAGATATTGGCGAGAGCTAAAAGAGTATTGTAACATCATGATATGTAGGTTCTTGGTTAACCTTATAAAACCATCATTTGTTGTGGTTGTTGGTAAGCCACTAGAAAACCATCTTGTGTTGTGGTTAGTAATCCACTAGAAAACTATCCTTCGTTGTGATTGTTGTTTAACCACTTGTAAAACCATCCTGGAGGTTGTTGGCTATCCTGAAAAAAGAAAACCATCCAAATCATGAGCTTGCAAAGGCAGTAGTTGCAGTACAAGATAATGGGGGGCGAATTTGAGGAATTTATGTAGTTAGTGCTCACATAATTAACTGTATATGTGAGTTTATATTTAATTAGTCAAGTGTGAGATATTAATATTGTAATATTAATATCATATTTGTACGTGAGTTTATCTCACCTTAGAAATAGTGTGTTAGAGATTCTAGGTGATATAACTGAGAGAGATTTGTGCATGAGAGATATGTGGGAGATATGAGAGAGATAGGTGGAGAATATTGTGAGATAGTAAATTGATGTTGACTCCTTTATAGGAGCATATCACATTATTTATATGTATAACTCTTGTAATGTTAATATTCCGAACAAATTCAATTTGAAGATTATTATATTCGGTGTTATTACTGTGCAAGTCTGTTTTTCAGCATAACTCTGACCAAATTTTACACTTATACAAAAAATGTTCTACTCGGTATTTTAGAGGATGTGGCAAGCTATTTGTTCAGGATAAGACAATCAGAATGTCAATCTTTGTTTTGGGCAGTGAATCCATTAATGACTCATTTGGTTAAGCCCGAGCTTTTGAGACACTCGGATTTGGATGTGAGACTTCTAGTTATCACCTGTATTAGTGAAATCACAAGGATAACAACTCCAAAACAGCCATATAGTAACAACACCATGAAGGAAATATTTCACCTGATGGTGAAGAACTTTAAGGGTCTTGACGACATCTCAAGTCCTCCTTTTGCTAAGAGGGTCACAATTCTAGAAACTATGGCAAAAATCAGATCTTGTGTGCTAATTCTAGATCTAGAATGTGATGATCTTATCCTCCATATGTTTGAACATTTCCTTGTTGCTGTCCATAAAAATCATTCAGAAAATGTAGTAGCCGCAATACAAACCATTATGACTTTGGTCTTGAATGAGAGTGATGATACTTTACAACATTTGATATCCTTACTAATGGCTGGTTTTGAATAGAAAGCCTCACTAGTTGCTCATACACTAGCTAAAAAAGTTATTGCTTAGTGTTCAAAGAAGTTGAAGCCATATATGACACTTGAAGGACATGGAGAGGCGTTGCTAGATGAAGAACCAAAAAAAGTTTTAGATGCAACAAAATCTCCAAAGAAAGAGGAAGAAATCATGGAGCATAAGCCAAGGAAAGAAGAAAAATTTGATTTGGAAATTGTGGAGAGAATCTGGTGGTTGAAACCAAATCGCCAGATGATAATGATGATGTTCAACTTGTTGGAATTTTCCGAAGAACAATCAATAAGAAGAAAATTGATGGTGTTCTTGACTTCGGCGAGACCCATGATGATGTTCCGTACACGTGTTAACAAAATATGGAAGGAGTCAAGGCGGGAAGATCTTCACTTGTTGAAGAAGCGAAGGCAAAGGAAGGTGAGCTCTTTGTGGGCAGTCCAAGGTATGACAATGATGATCATATGTCCGATTTGTTGTTTTCTCCTATGTCGCTGCCATATTTTTGTCATCATGGAAAATATTTTAAGAAGCATGTTAGGTCCAAAGAGACAACTTGCAGTTGTGGGCATGTTGCTTCTTCTATTCAAGGCCAGGATTGCTTTGGCATGGGTGGTCTTGGGAGGATCAAGGTAAATGTCATCTCTTGCACTTGGAATAGAAAGAAAATTACGAGAATGCATATAAAGTTTGTTGTACTTTTGAACCCCATTGTGAATGATGAGATGCTACAAAATGGCTTCATCATCCCTTGCACCAAGAGGATCCGACAACTCAAGCTCAACTTGGGAAGGCACATGGTAAGTAGTATTTTCTATATTGTTGTTATTGGAGATACGGATTTGGTACTTGAGATACAATGGTTGCATTCCTTGAGTGAATTTAACCAAAACTACCAATCTATGAAGTTAAGATTTAAGCTTGATGGCTAAGAGGTTGTACTTCAAGGCATGACAAATAAAGCTCCTCAAGCTGCTACGACAAAAAGAATTTCCGCAAAAAAGAAATACATATGGGCAACACATGGTAAGAAAAACTCCCCACTTTCAGTTTTGAAACAACAGTCACTCAATAGGAATTTTCAGCTCCTAATCAATGCACATGCTCTTAGAAGAAGCCTTCCGATAAACGTAGGCATTTGGAAGTGAGCAAGATGGATGTTGTTTTTGCTGTCCTAAGCATTATTACTCAGCATGACAATGATGGTATGATTTCTTGTTGTAGGAGCATTGATTTATGGGTTTTGAAGCATGCCATCATAAGTTGGATTCCGGTCACTGTCATCTCGATTTTGAGGAAGAAAATGCATGGTTACAACTGTGTTTGGGGCAACATGATTGAATTTTTTGAAATCCATCACTTGAATGAAGATTAGGAGGTGGTTGCAAGCAATGAAAGAGAACTTGCCATCATGTCTATGAGGCATGAAGGAGGGATATTGAAAACTCTTGTATTCTTTAATGTGTTTGTTCTATGTGCAGGCCCAAGAATGGAGAAGAAAGAAGGAAACAAGGAAGAGCAACTGAGTTTGTTATCAGCCCAAACAAGTAATAATGAATATGAGATTGCAACGGAAGATGAAGAGATGTCTCCACAAGCCCAAGAATCACACTATAAAGAAGTTGATACGACAACCAAGGTCAAAGAGTTGCTTGACACATTTGGGGCAGTAATGTTGAGTGATTTTTGGTATTGCTGTCATCACCTTCACTTGACACTTGATTACTCTTTTTCTCCCATACAAAGGAGTCTACAAGTTCCTTCAAACACGGGGAGTTCTTTTTGATTAGTGATGGTTAGTATGGGATTTTCAGTGCTTGCATGGCTGTTCTCAACCCCTACATTGCCTAAGCTGTTGATTTTTGCAAGAAAATTTCACTTTGGCATCTGCTGTACCTTTTTCATGTTGCTAGGCATGAAAATAACAGGTATATGACTGCTGTTCCCAGCTAAAGACAGCTGTAAGTTTGCACAAATTAAGTTAAAATCCTGGATGAAAAAGGTTGGAAAGAAGGTTCAGTTGAAGACAATATTTATGACAACCACCAAGGTACTTAGTTGGGTGGAAATCCAAGTGTGTTGTGGCTGCTGTAACTTTCTTCCAACCTATCTACAATCCGATTTTTATCATATATTAAAAGGAACAACCCACAAAATCATTGACAACCACCACATTATTTCAGTTGCATTCATTAGAGCGAAGATGCCATATTAGAATATGCCTTAGCTTGTTTAGCTGTTGATTATTCATCAATTCTTTGCTCTATGTTTGAGGTGACAACAATTTGGAAGGTTTTAAGTATAGCTTAGTATGCAGATAACAAATTTGCTAGTGTTGTTTTTGAAGAAGAAAATGAAGACAATAGGTGTATGAGCTTGGTTTTTGCAAGAGATCTTTCATTTGACAGGCACGGGATCCAGACGTTTGGAGCACTACAACATGTTTCATCTCTTGGGCATGGTACTTGGGCATGTGAGCTTGCATTTGCTTAAGGGCAAGCAAATTTGGGAAGGGAGGATTGTAATGTCTCCTTTTCTAAATTAGAAATAATTAATAAGATTTTAATTTAAGGCCCGGTCAATTCACTATTTTGTGTAACTTAATATTATTAAGATAAAAAGTATTTTTAAATGCTTTAAGTAGTTAGCCTACTCATGGTTTTTAAAAAGAAAGTTGGTTGAAAAGTGCAATGCTGACTTAAAGAAAATTAAAAAGAGATGTAAGAAAAAGATAAGGAAAAATATATCTCCCCAAGGAGGTTGGTCCTCTTTGGGAGATCATCCTTTTGATTTTGGGCACCACCTTTAGCTATATAAATGGGGCCGCTTGGCTTGGAATAGGTGGAAATCATTCTTGGAATTTATTTTCTTAGAGTTGGAGCACGAAATTGCTCTCTCTTGCAATTGAGGACGAAAACCTTGTTTGCACTTGATTTGAGAACGAAACTGTACGTACCCAAAATTGTAGGGTACTGCACCGTCGGAACAACGTAACACGTACCCCAATGATGATACAAGTCTCCTCGCAAGGTGTTCGGGATCCAGAAAAACTCCTGTTATCCAAAATTCACCCCCCAGGGTTAATTTGATAACATGCATCAGAATTCTCAAGTCCCAGGCAGATAATTGATTCAGAGCAAAATCCATGTTTCTAGGGTCCCTTCAGAAATTTTTCTAACTTCCCTGTCCATGTCGAAAAGAACGAGCTTTGAGAAAATGCGAAAAAGGTTGCAGAAGGCAAGAAGATTGATCCAGGAAAAATCGTGAAAATTGGTTTAAGTCCTGCTCAAGGTCGCCTTTGGGACAATTGGAACGAATGTACGCGATGGACCCGAACCGGCCGGTTCGGCCGGAAAGGGGAATTGTAGCACCGGAACATTCGGACCGTGAGTACGCAAACCGCCCGGATCGGCCGAAAAGGAGAACTTTCGCACCAAACAGTTTGGGACAATCGGACCGTAAGGACGCGAATCGGCCGGATCGGGCGAACCGGAAGAATTTGTCCCGCGAAGCACTGGGACATTTGGGACATTTGGGACAAATGGACACGAACCGGCCGGTTCAGCCGAAACAAGAAACTTCAGCACAAGGAAAAGTGCGACAGTTGGGACAAAGGGACGCGTGGGACGTGGATAGCCGAAAAAGCCGTGAGCCAATTAGATTGCGCCACGTGTCATCGGCGGATAAGGGACAAGGAAGCCCATTTCGGGCGGACCGGAGGATTTTGTTCCAAGCAGTTTGGGACATCCGGGTCAGAAGGACACGGTGGACGCGAAAGAGCCGGCAGGCCCGCAAACCAATAAAATCATGACACGTGTCGCAAGGGAGGCAATCCAAAAGTCAAAGGGCGAGGTTTCGAGCATTGACCCGAACCAATGAAATAGCGCCACGAGTCCAAATTTAAGGGGCCCACAAGGAAATTTCAAAAGGAAAGCCCGCGAAAGGCAGAGGAGAGAGAATTTCTCGTCCAATCAGCACGTGCTACGTGTCATCCAGGTGGTAGAGCGCAGGAAAAGATTTCAAAACACGTTTTCGCCTGTTTTGTGCCCTAAATCTTCAGATCGCCATAACTTTCAATCCAGAACTCGGATTTACACGTTCTTTATATCAACGGAAAGCTATTGAAATTCTCTACATGATTCTGGGATCAATCTCGAATTTTGGTGCAGTCTGGAGGGAGAAAATCGAGAAACGGCTTTGACGCGTGATCATGGCCAGAAGCGATGTTTCAACAACCAGTTTTAATGCACATGGGTCGCATTCTTCTTCAGCATGGCCAGAAGTGATGTCTCAACCACCTATTTTAATAAAGAATGCGTTTTGGTCAATGGTTGGGCTGCTTACACGTTTTCCTATGTTTTCTGTCTCCTGGGCTCGACCCATGCATTGTATAAAGCCAGATTTGGCTCATTTTAAAAGAGAGAACAAGTGGTTGATCTTTTCAGCTCTGCCCTCCCTTCTTTTCTTCTCTAGGGTTGAAAATGGAGTTCGAACCTCCTCCCTTGCTTTGTAATGGCGTTTTTTGCCTTTTACTATTGAAATGATGTTCTGTGCAAACTTCTGGAGCAACAAAACGTGTTTTGTGATGCATCTGTCCATCCTTTCTCGTTTTTGCTTGTTCTCTTCTTGCCTCTCTTCATTGCAGGTATTTGTGCATGTTTGAATGTTCATTGCAGATTTGGAGCTGTGTTCATGGAGTTTTGGGACATTTTCTATGTGAAATCTATCCTTGGGTCTGTGATGCATCTATCCATCCTTCCCATTGCTCACCTCTCTTTGTTCCATGGTAGTTTTGATAGATGTCCAACATTCTCCTTCTCTGGTGTATCACCGTTTTAGTGTAGGCTTTTGCTGTTTTTCCTTTTTCTCTCTCTCTCTGTCTCCTTGGCATGGTTAGATTAGGATTAGATTAGCTTGCCTACACTGGAATAGATTGTGGCAGGTAGTTTAGGAGCAGGAACCAGCCTTCTCTGGAGATTCCTCTCTCAGTTTCACAAGTCCCACGCTTGGAGAGAGGTTTCCATGTTGTGCAATCACACTGGATGCCTGAGTGATCAACCTAGAAACCTGATCTGCATCCAGGGGTGCTGTGATTTTGCACTAACAGCTCCCCAAGTGTGCGTTAACATCCCGCATGCCCCGCTTAGCCCCCGCGTGCTTTGTTTTTCTCTTTTTCCCTCTTTTCTTGGCCTTTTGCTCTTCAGTTACGAAACCGCCGCCCTGCCTAGGCGGCGGTCTCGTGACCACCGCCCTAAGCAGGGCGGTGGTCCTTTATGCATTTTCCAAAATGCTCTTTTAACACGACTTACGTAAATTTCAACGTTTACCATCTTTTTTTCACCGCCATGAGCTTGCATTAATGATTCTGGTTCCCAGGAATAGTGTTTTGCCATTGTTTATAGTTTAAGAGATCAATTTGGTTTTTACCTTGGGTAAAAGCAAATGCTATAAATAGTTGGCTTGTGCTCAAGCAAATGGCCCCTCAAATTTGCCTATGAATTTCTCATTGCAATAGATTAGTCTTTCATTTTACTTAGAATTCTTAGTTTCTTTCATTGCATGCTTAGTTAGTGTTGTTTTGTTGTTAGGAAGCCACATATCCATCTTGTGCAAGTGCTGTTGATATTTCATCCAATCCATTGGAGTAGAGTAGTTTGTTTTCAATAGGAAGCCATTAAAGTTGCAGGTTTTGTTCTTCAAACAGGATAGTTTCAGGTTCTAGACGTTTTATGTTGCATGACTCGCAGTAAATCCCACTAAGAATTGCATAAGCCAAGCTCTGTACTCTTGCGCTATCTCTCTCCTACTCGTATTGTATTCAGTCTGTATCCTAAGCTTCCTTTGTCCCAATATCTACTTCTGTTGATGCTAGCATTACACGCTTTTCTGGATCCACATGAACATGAAGGAACGAGGAGATCACACTGAGGGGACAGGATCACACACACCATCGGATTCGCCGCCGTTCTGCAGAATCCAGGTTCTAGCTTTCAAAGTTCTAATTAGAATCATATCAAATAGAGTAGTTAATTACTTTATTTCAGTCAATCTTACTTTCGATATTGCCAGGGAAGCTGTGGGGATTGATAGTTTCTGAGATACTATGATTCTTTCCTCACTTCTGAGGTAGGATCAAGAGTCTTTCAGATAGATTAGATTAGTTATTTCATTGTTTAGAATAAATTTACAACTGCACAGGCAAGTAGCTATACTCGGTTGCTTTGTTTGTTTTAAAATTCGACACTAGGTTAATTGTCAATTTCTAGATATATTAAAATAGATGCTCTTTCAAATTCATTTATAAAATTCATCAGAAAATAACAAAAATATAGAGGTTATATATGTTATAGACATACTTCGCATAGTTAATTTTATTTTGCTGCATTTAGTTTATATTATTGCTTTTGTATGACAATCACGGGACCTAGAGAGCCCAGGGAATACGTATTCGAGCCAATCGTGCCCCAACCCAATCTCGTCACAGCCATAACTGATATAGATCAGAATCTCAGGATTCAAGTCTTCCGAACAACGGTAAACTTACAACAAATCAGTTTCCAACTGCACGGATTAAACATAGAAGACGACCAAGCACACACATTTTGGTCAAATCAACCAAACTACAGATTACCCTAGATTCATATCCACATGACTGTAGAAGGGTTTGAAAGAGAGCAGACGTTTGGTTGTGATCCTTTGGTCCCACATCCAGACGCAGGAGACACTCTCACAGATATAGATACCAGCTTGAGAATTTAGGTTGCACAAACGCCTGTAAGATATTTTGAGAAGATCGCACAATTATTAATTTTGAATATAAAAGCTGAAAAGGCATGACTATTGGATACTAGGGATTAGGGATTGATTCCGCGCATGACCATAGTAGGACCACAAAAAATACGAATCTACAGTTGTGACCCACAAATCCCACAGCCCAACGAGTCCATAGGTGAATCAGACATAGATGTTGGCCTATGTACACTAGTATTCAGATCTACTCCACTTCCACCTATCATCATCGAACAGTTATCCTTGCTAGACACAGCAGCTAACAAAGCTAAGGAGTTCTGGACTAGGCTAGGGAATCGCCCATAGAGTCAATTATATTTACCACCCGCCCTATGACCTTATCTGGAGATATACACGAAACTATCCCAGGTCATTTTCCACGTATTCCACAACCTATAGACCGAATCACGCCAGAGCTCGATATTGATTGGAGCCTTCGAGCAGTCATCCTTGTTGATCGATCTATCACACCAGTTCAGGTTAGGAGGGCCTTCTTTGCCTTAGATTCGTAATTTCCACTAGCGCGTGTCAAAGACATCAGATTGCCCAATTAGCTTGTCTGCATCCCACACATATTTAATCCCCACCGGCTGTCTCGGCACGACCTCGGGAGGTCGGGTGCGAGGAAAAGTTACTTGTAGATTCCTATGCTCGCTTGTCACTTTTCCATCGTACAGAAACCCCTCATCTCTTCATTGGTGATCTCACACGAAGATCATACTTGAGCTAAAATCTGGTTTTCTTGGGAAATTTGCCATTTCTAGCTTATTGTAAACCCTCTCCCATGGGGGCAACTTGCATAGTGGAGGAATTTGGTGATATCTAGTGCACGACACTTCATTCTTTGTTGATATTTGGGTTATTCATAATTTTAAATACTGGTTGCACTTTACAGATTGATTTTTAGGCCTTGGAATCTCTACTTTTGGCCATTTTTGTAAGTGGGTTCACTGCTTTCATATATTTAATTAAATAGATTTCAGCTGGTGTTTGAAGGCTCATTTCTTGGTTTATATTTGTTCTAAAATATTTTTAAAGTTCCCTACGTGCTTTGGATTGTGTAAAAGATGCACTTTTGGAGAGATATTGCATTTTCCTTGTTGCTGTTATAAAAAATCAGACTGATGTACCTTGCAGTCATAAATTTCAGTTGGATGTCATAATTTTCAGTTTACCATCTAGCGGGGTTTGTGCAATTTCCCTTTTGTTTCAGTTAGAGCCCAGAAAGGGGAATTACACGTATAAAAAGGAAGTGGAAATAAAATGAGATCATAAATATTGAATAGTCTAAACAAACTTTCTGTCACATTATCTATTACAAGATCCATGTAAATCCAATGTTGAATCTAGATGCATTCCTAGGATTTTTGTTCTTTACAACATCATCTTAGGAACTGTTTCCATAAAAAATCCTCCTAAGGAAATTTTTAAAAAATAAATCCCATAAGAGATACTATTAGCTCTGTCATTTATTAAGTATTATAAACTCGAAACATATATAAAATTGAATGTGTAAAAGACATTTATACATAAAATTAGCTTTGAACTCTATATATTTCATTTTCAAAGTGTTACGGAAAATTACAAACTAAAAGAAGAAAATGTACCTCTGGTAGAAGTTCATACATTGCATCAAACATGTCAACAAGCACAAATGGCTTCTCTGGTGACTTCCGGTTTTTTACTGTGGCTTCACCAAAGCTCAAAATCTGTTTCATGCTTGGTTCAGAAACTTCTGCAAAGCAGCATTCCATATGAGGATCGAGCTCATAAAATATTTGATTGCATATCCTTCGTTCAGTTGTATAAAATATCTTAACCTGTTTGCAAGGTTTTTTATTAATCAAGAGAAAAACCACTCTCAATTAAAAACTATGACTGAATATATCTACACCAAGAACAATTACATGAGGAATCACGATTCGGTAAGTGAAAAACACCAGATTTCCTTAACCAAGAAAACATTATTGTTTAACTGCCATGTGCACTAATAACTTCCATGTCTATAATCTCTTATACTGGACAACCAAATGCCTGATTATCAGCTTGGTGCAGGAGATTGGATTTGGTCAATCTCCTGTCACAGTTAACACTGTTTATTTTTGAAATATAGCTAAAACATCACAGAGTACAGAAATATGATTTTGGTACCCATAATGAATAGTACCTTTTCAGCATTTATCAATTTTTAATGAGTAGAGAAAGACATTGATGTAGGAGTATCCAAAGAAAGTAACACAATCCATGTTTGAGATAATTTTTGAGTTCTCATAGAGGCATCACCTTTTTGAGATTATTCTATTGGGTTTTGAGAGGGCCAAGTTTGAAACCATCTTGAGATGCCCACAAAATCAGTTTTTGATCAAAGACCTAATATTTGAGGAGCCCACAACTTTTCGTAAAGGGCTTGGAATTGAGTGTTGTTTTTAATGAAATCATTTAATTTTTCTAGAGAAATACAAAAATGCGATCAGATTTCAGATTGGGTGAGGTATCGCCCAGGCGACATCTGGTTGAAGCAAATAGTGTGATATCAAGGAAACAATATCATTCTGAGACCACAACTTTTTCATGCGGACTTCAAATCAAATGCTGTTTTTTCTTTTATTTCAAGGATTTTTCCAAGGGGAATCCTATTGTGGAGTCAAACTCATTGTCTGAGTTATCACCTAGGTGACATCTTCTAGAACATATTTTGGTTTCATTGAATTTTCCAAAGAAGACCCTTTTGAGGCATTGCAACGGCAACACCTATATGAAGAAAAAGTTGGTATTGAAGATGCCAAAGTATGTCATTCCAAAATACAGGAAAATTATGTGATGTTGAAGATGCAAGACGACAATTTGAACTTATGTAATGTCCCCTTTTCGACACTAGTCACTACGACAGCCTTGGGCTCATTCCACCTTCTGTGGGATTCAAGGAAGAAAAACAAGGGAGGTGAACATTGCCATAATTGTAGGTGATTGTATTTTCCTTATTTATTTGATTACTAATTATGGCTTGGAGTGATTTGATTAGGTGATAAGTGAATGACAAAGAAAAAAGGAACTTTTATCTTCTCCTTCATTAAGGTCAGTCTTCTTGAGAGCTACAATGGAGATAAAAAAAAATACTCTTTCCTTTTTTATGAGGTTAGTCTTCTTAGGTGAAGATTAAAAGTGCACTTCTCCCTTCATTAAGAGGTCGGTCATGAAGATTGATCTTCTAATTCATCCTTGGCGCCAAAGAAGGGTACTTAAGGAGGTTCGAATGGAGGAGGAGGGGGATCATTATCATTAATCATTTTGACATTCACTTGGATTTGAAGCTAGTGTAGCTTCTCTTCTTGACATTAAAGGACAAAATCCCTTCCTTGGTTACCTATTGAGAACAAAAACCTTCAATAGGATCACACTTGGGGATGGAAACCCTCTTGTGTGCATTGGGGGCTTCATTCGGGAGTCACAAGTGGACCTCATTGGCATATTTCTGGAACAAGGTAATTGTCCATGCATAGGGCACTTCTATTCCAACTAGGGCACTTTCAAGGGTGTTGACACCCTTCCTCCACCTAATCTACCCACCTGGGAAGTTTGGGATCACTTTTGGAGGGGTTTCCATGGTTAGAAAATTGTGATTTCACTTTTATTTGATAGCTGGTTTTTGCGAGATCATTTTGAACATTTTTTTTGTGTTAAAACTCCAAGTAGGAGTTATGAATTTTCAAAGTTTAAGATGTGTTTGCACTTGAATTAAAATTATTAAATATATATTTTCTCCATATTTCATCTTTTGGACTTATGAAGTGTTTGGGATATTTCTATATTGATTTTTAGTCTATATTGCATGAGAATATTCTCTTGAATATCTCATACAATTTTTTGCTCTAGGAAATAGAAAACCAGGTTCATTGTTAGGGCTAAGGGGTGATATTGTTGGCTGCCATATGAATTCCTTTGCTGTCATAAATATTCAGATTTCTCTTTGTTGCTAATGCCATTTTCAGTTGTTCCTCTTTGGTTGAAGTGATTGACCGGTGGCCGCAATAAAAATCAGACATTGTCATTTGGGTTTGAGAAAAAAACCCTTATTTTCAGTTTTAGCCCTAGAAAGGGACATTACAAGAAATCATTCTGGCGACATCTTGTTGGGTGTAGATAATGATCCATCTTGTAAAAACATTAGTTGGTTGACAGAATATTTATTTATTGGTATTATGGCAACAATACCATGTTAAATGCCTAAGTGTGAGAGGATTGACATGCTTTAATTATAATCATGCCATAACATATTCACCAATTGGCCTTTCAAAAGAGTCATCTCATAAGCACTTTGGCAATTTGATTTCTGGCTACAAAATTTTTATATAACGTGTGTCAAATATGATACTTGGACACAGGTCAAGATGTCAGATTAGACATGTCGCACATTTTATTCATTTACAATTGTAATTTTGGGTGTTTCACTTCAATGTACAAGATCTTATAATGGTTGGAAGGTGAATCATTTCATCTTTCCCACCTGTTATTTTTCTCTCTTGTAATGGACAAGAACCAAGAAGATAAACATTCAGTTAAAATTAGAGAAAGTACCTTTTAAGACATAATTTAAGTAGAGAATAAATGGAAAACAAAGAGGCTTGCAAAGAAGTGAATGAGTGTTGCTTGCAAATTTCCAAAAGGGTCCATAAGTAGAGATATTGATATGGTGTTTTGAAGAACAAATTGAGTGAGTGGATTTGAGAGTAGAGTGTTTTGAATTCAAAAAATGTAATGTCCCCTTCTCAACGCTAGTTCTCTTTGAAGACCTTGAGCTCATTCCACTTCCCGTGGGAAAAAACGGAATGAGCAAGGGAAAATAATGTCATGATTTTCAGTTGTTTTTTATGGTCAGGTCGGAAGGGAAAAGGACAAAGGCCAATTGAAAAATAAAAGAAAAAGAACTAGTATGTTCTCCAAGGAGGTCAATTCTCTTTAGAGGATTCTATTTGTTTTTTGGCGCCACCTTTATCTATTTACATGGGTCGCTTTGCTTGGAAGATTTTATGCATTGGAATTTATTCTCTTAGAGTCGGATGACGCTTGTTTTCTCTCTCATCCATTGAGGACAAAAACCCTCTTGGAAAACCTATTGAGAACAAAACCTCTCAATAGTGGGGTGGTTTGAGGATACCCCTCAACTTGCAAAAGGGTGACCTCATAAGGAAATTTTATTTCATTGAATTCAGTTTTAAAGGAATTTCCAACTCATTCCAAGGGTGGTAAATTTTCCTAAGGTGGAATTTGGTGTGTTCTAGGGCACGACAACTTCAAATTTATCCATCATTATATTCTTTCTATTTTAGCAGCTGGAATCTATATTTGTACTTCAATTTGGGGCTTAGAATTCTTCATTTTTAGCCATATTTGTAAGGGTATTCACTATTAATTGATTTCCAGCTGATAGTAAATTAGTAAGAAAAGATATATTTTCTAGTGTTTTTCTCTTGTAATCATTTCCAGATTTGAAGAATAATATTTTGAAGGGTTTATATGTTATTTCCAACAAGTTTGTGGCTGATTTCTATCTTAAAAAATATATTTACAACTTGTTGCTAGGGTTTGAAATTTAATTTCAGTTTGCTTCAATTTACCATTTTGATCTACGCAAGTTCTTTGATTTTCAGTTTCATCTTGAAAAAGAGTCATTACAGTGGTATCAGAGAAAATATATTTCGAGCTTGAAGGGTAGAAAGCTAACATTTGAGGCAAATCTACAATGGACACATGAGTGAAAGGGAACTTAGGAGGGAAAACATGGATTGGCGACCTAAGTTCTTACCAAAGAAAGAAGATATCATTCCGGAGGTTGAAACATGGCATTCAGTGGGCCACAACATTTCGGTCAACTATGAGGAGTATAGGGATCTTCCAAAAGAGATTCATGATGCCATTTTGCTTGCGGATTTCATAGGAGTAAGCAAGTTTAGGTCAAGTCCCGAACCTAGATCTCAAGCACCACAGTAGGATCCTCAACATGCCATGGGGAAGTGACACTCTTTACATTTGATGGTTACCACAAGGGGACAGCCAATGCGTGGATGAAAATGCTAGGGTTAAACCCTAGACCACAAGAATATGCCAAGGAGCCAAACCCAAAGGGGTTTCTCTTGAAAGAAGAAAAAGAACCAACAAAGGTAGCGGATACATCAACACCTCAAGAGGTTAAGGAAGAAATCATGGGGCATGAACCGGAAACATAAAAATCAGATCTACAAGAGGGTTTTGAGGTGGAGTCCCAATAAGACCATCTTGAGGGACATGCACATGAGAACAGAGTTTTACCGGTTGCTAATTTTGATTTTCACCTGGCGGGAATTTTTAGAACAACCTATAAGGAGCAAGTTAATGGTGTTCATGACTCTAGCAAGAACTATGAAGATGATCCTTACATGTGTCAAAAAAGTATGGATGAATTCAAGGCGGAAAGGGCTTCACTTGTTGAATGTAAAGAGTCTAAGAAGAAGGAGAATGATGATCCTAACTCAAAGTCTGAGTCATAAGGAGTGAAATATATCTCAATCATTCTTCATCCAGCAAAGGAAGGTGAGCAAGTTGTAGACAGCCAAAGGTATGAAAGTGTTGTGTATTTGTTGTTTCCTACTAAATCATTTCATATGTGTGGTCATCATAGACAACATAGTGGAAATGGTGATAGAGTGAAGAACACTTCGAGTGGAAAAGGGAAGATAGATCCGTTCATACAAGTTCCAAATTGTGTGAACATGAGGGTTTGGGATCTAGGTGATCCTTTGAGTTACAAGAAGGGTAAGGTCTTTGAGGAGTTCAATGTCACTATTTTTGAGGAATAATTTATCTTGTGTATGTGGCTAGAAAAGAGGTTTCCAAGGATCTCTACAAAGTATGTCATGTATTCTAACGAAGATGTGGAGAATCAATTCTCACTATCAATAGACCATTCCTTGTAACCAATTCATACACTTGATGACAAAACTATGAAGATAGTCACCATTGTCGAGGCAACAAGATGCTTGATGTGGAAAGGTGGTAAGCATAATAGATGTTGTTTTTGTTGTTCTTCAAGGTTTGAGCATGATTTTGATGGAGTCAAGCTACATACAGGGTGGACACCATTGGATTGGTGAAGAAGGAATCAAGGAGAACGTGTTTCTTCGAATGGGTTTCACTATTCCGTGTTGTAGAGCTGTTGTCATTAATATTTTCAGCTTGCCCAAAATTGTACTTGCATTCATACAAGTGGTCTCAACCATACATTGGAGTAATCTTCAATTGTTTAATGTTGTTGAAGCATTTTCAGTCCCCATATGGTTGATTACGACCCCTATATCATTTTCATTTCTGGTTTTTATGAAGAATTTTAAGTATGACAGTTGTTATCCTATTATTTTTGCTGTTGTCTGCATCAGAACCAGCCCCTTAACCCTTTTTATGGTAGTCACAAAAGTGTTTTCATTTTCCTCCTACCATCAATGAAGGACTGTTTGCCACTGTTTTTGAAGATTTTCCGGCCACCACAATGCTGATTTTGAGTGAGAAATTGCAATGGTACAACTACAGCCATGCTTGGGGCAACATGAATGGACCTTTGAGAGTCCATCATATGAAGGGGAATTTTGAGGAGAATGCAAGCAAAAGAATAATGCTAGTCCACATATCTTTACTCTTCAGGATATCTTTACTCTTCAGGATATCATTGAGGAGGCATGCCATCGCTCATAGAAAGTCTATTGTTGCTTTGTAGACTTTCAAAAAGCTTTCGACTCAGTTCCGTGTGTGGCACTTTTTCAGAGACTTGGAAATATTGACATTTCCAAGACCCTTCTCACTACCATCATGCATTTGTATGATGCACAGCTCATGGGGAGTAGGATTTCATCAGGAGAACCATTGGGATCAAACAAGGGTGTTCCCTATCCCCAACTCTCTTTGGGATATACATTGATGAGCTTGAGTCCTTTCTCCATGAGCATATTCAAAATAGTGATGGGTGCCTTCTTCACCAGGTTCTGATAACCATCCTTTTGTTTGTTAATGATGTGGTCCTCCTAACATCCTCTTCGGAGGGTCTGTAGAGACAGTTGGACGCTTTAGCCTTGTTTTGTGATCTTCGACGGTTGAAAGTTAATTTGGGTAAAACCAAGGTTATGGTCTGAAGACCTTGCACCTCTACTTATTTTTCAGGGGTGAGGAGATTGAGATCAACAAAACATATACCTACTTGGGTGATCAGTTCTATGGTCCGCATTTCAGTTTGAGATAAGCCCTCCATCCTCGTGTCAATAAGGGGTATGGATTCTTATACCTCCTTGAGAGACAATGCTTTTGCCACCACTTCCAAGACGTCTCCACCAAAATATCCCTCATGAACTCCCTCACCATACCCACTGTCCTTTACAGCTCTATTGCTTGGGGGCCCTGCTTACTGGAGATTGATTAGGATTCTGCCGAGAGACTCCAAACACTTCTCCTTCATCATTTTATCAGGTGCAAGCAAATTGTCCCTCAGCACACTATTTTGGCTGAGTTTGGAGCTCGTCCTTTCAAATTGGAGACCATGTTTGACCTGATCTCTTTCCTATACCGCATATGAGGCTTCATTGACTCTATTGAGGGGCGGGATAGGTACCTATTCTTGACGTATTGCTCTTCAAAGACTATTTCTCTTTCCAATTCCCCTTGTTGTAGTCACAGTTGGTATCTTGAGGTTTTTGACCTCTTAGGGACAGTGGGTATTAAGATGGATCTTCTTCCTCCTTTTTGGTATCCCTTGGACATTCTGGGACACCTTCTTCCTACCAAACAGGTGATGAACAAGATCATTAGAGGGGATATTTATAGGCAGTTGATCCACACCACTTGGGTGAACCCTCATGGGGGGTTACGCCCTAAAATGGCCTTTTATGATGAGCACTTTCTGGAGTTGAGTGACGGTCCCATTATCCGTGCTCAGTATACTTTCGTCACAGGATGCACGCCCTTCACATCCCCCTTGGTGAGCTCAGAGTCAATTCTCACAGACTCCAGTGTGAGATAGATCACCACCTTGATCGTTCACATAGGATTTGTCAGGTGTGTAGTCTCCACGAGACTGAGATGGAGACACACTTCATCTTTCGCTACCCCATTTTCTACGAGATCAGAGGGAGGTTTTACTTCCTCTTTAGGAGGGCACATGCTCTTTCTGACTTCTTTAGGTATGAGGATCAGAAGTGCCTAGCTTTATACTCATGGGAGGCTCTGAGGCTTCGTGAGCACACTCTCTAGCCACATTTCAGACCAGATTCTTCTCAGCAGATCACTTCCTTCTTATTAGTGCTACCTTCAATGAGAAGCACCAAGCACCAAGGTAAGGCCACCTTCGCTACTTAATCTAGATCTATTCGGCCCAAGGAAACCATCCATAGTTCCCGAGCCATCTTAGAGAGGCCCACACCAGGCACTGCACCAAAAGACTAATTCGATCTACTAGGCCTTTGAGATATAGTATGGTGTTCAAACAACAACATTGTAGGCATCCTACCGTCTCTTCGTCTAGTCGTCATTCTATCCACAGTTTCTTCCAGTCGACCTCGGATGTTAGGAGAGTGGGATCTACCATCCCCTAATAGAATTTCTTCATTGCTTCTCCCTTTCCGTTTTCCCTGGCTGTCTCCCCCTTACCTCTTCTTATTTGGACTTCCACTTGCCTTTTTTGGTTCAGGTGTTTGCTCTCTCCGGTTCTGCCAGTTTCTTTGACTTTGTATTCTTCTTTCTTGGGTACCTTTTGGTTCTCTTGCTTTGTATTTGTACAAGGTGTTTTCTACGGTCCCTTGGACCTACTTTGTGGTCATTCGTTGGACATTAATATATTTATCTTATTTAAGGCAGGTCGGTTGGGTTAGAGAGCTCTTAAGTCAAGGTTAAAATTAAAACAAGCTTCTAAAGGAGGTCTATCTTGGGGAATTCCTCCCTTATGACCTTTCACGCCACATAACGCTATATAAGGGGTTGCATAGGCTCATTTTGGGCATATTTTGGCTTATATACTTTTATCCAGTTGGTTCTAGAAATGGTTTCTCTACTCCAATCTGCTAAGGGGCGAAAATCCATTAGTGTGGCAAGAAAAGAAGACGAAAACCTTCCCTGTTGAAGGTTAGAGAATGAAAACTCTCCAATTTGGTGGTGTTTGAGGACTTCTATGAAGATTATCTTGCTGCTTGGGAAGCTAGGGCATCAAGGAGAATAATATCAAGGGTTTATAATCACTTGCCGGCTCCCTCTCCTAGGGTAGCGGCTTGGGTGTGAGTGTGTTTGGGTGGGCACGTTTTGCAATTCCAAATTGATATTCATATTTCTACATATTTATAAGGCGGATCTATCATTTATTCGACATTTTATTGGAGTTTGGAGACCTCAAATTTAGTCACATTTGATAGATGTACTTTTGTTGATATTTAATTAATTTCCAGCTGTGTTTATGGTTGAGTTTTGGGTGATAGTTGTCTCAATATATTCCTAAAGGTTTTTTATATATTGTAGATGATGTTTATGGTGATATTTTTTTGAATTATTGCTCTTTCCAAGCTGTTGTCATAAAAATCAGACCGTTGTACACTATTGTCCCATTTTTTAGTTGGCTAGTATAAATATCAGAGATTATTTTAGTTTGGGTTAGTGTGATTTCATTGTTTGTTTGGTTCAAACGTAGAAAGGAACATTTGCAGTGGTATCAAAGCTTCTGTCTTTCCAACCTAAGGATTTCATGCGAGGTTTAGAGAAGATGGATAGAATGGTGGAAATTCAAGAAAGACTAGTAGACACCTTGGACTCTCTTGCCCTCACCATGCAAAATCTACATAGGGGAAAGACATTCAAGGAGGAAAGAGATTCTTGCACAATACATAATAGCCTGAGGGAGAGGCCATTATCATCAAGACCCTCTAGACCTACCTTCATTGCTAAGGAGGAAATCGCAACCAAGCAAGAACCTAGGATCAAAGGTTAATAATGTTGCCGCTAGCTTTGAAGAGTATCAACCCCCTCCGAAAGTTATTTTTGATTCCCCATAATTTTCTGAGTTTGTAAGATGGAGAAAGGATAGAGTGGTCATTGGAACTTGGTCCAAGCCCCAAGCCATGCACAATGGTCATAGGAAGGATAACCCAACCCTAGAGGAGAAAAGCCCCTTCATGTTGACAAGGCAAGAAGAGGTTATGGAGCTTGATGAATAGGGAGCCAAACTCCCAAGTTTGCTATGCAATGATGGAAATTCCCATCCTTCTAAGGATAAGAAGGAAAAAGATCTATCGCAACACCTGGTTACCAAGAGGGAGCATCCCTTGGGAGTCTTAGAAACCCCCAACACTATTGCCAAAGTGGAGCTCTTGACTGATTTTCTGAACAACACTATGAAGACACAAGGTGTGGAAGAGAAGTTGAAGGTTGAAGCTCAATTGCAAAAGGGCAGGGAGAAGGCTACAACAAATTATCATGAAGAACACCAAAGGTATGAGGAAAATTCAGATTTTTAGCTTCTTATCATGCCATTTTAGATTCATGGTCATCGGCAATTTGTTGAAAAAAATGATCTTGGGGCAAGTTTTGATGCTCCATAGTAAATCACGATAAATGGGTAATCATCATGATGCTAATGGAGAAAAAATAGAATTGCAAGGGGGAAATGGAGGCAAGAATTTCGGGTGACCTTGTTGGAAGCCATACACATGAAGAAAGGGATTTTTCAGGTGCCCATAATCACTTTCAGTTTGTTGTAATTTTCAGGACAACTAAGGGTAAACAAATTAATTCTTTTTGTGATCATAGCAAGAGTATATTGCATTACCCTATGTCAGTGCAATGTCTTGGTTATCATGAGAGTTATTCTAACAATGATAAAAAGGTGAAAGAGAAAAAATGGGAGGAGGATCTTTGCCAAGTCGCTATACATCTCCCAAGAATTGCCTATGAGTTGGATTTTCATGATAGCCAAAGGTATGATGGTCATTGCCCATATTCAATGCTCCATGCTAAGGCATTTTTAAATTCTTTGCAAGAGGGACGACACTCTCATAATTTCAGTTCAAGATATGATAAAAACAACAATGGTCTACTCCAATTTTTCCATCACTCTATGGAAGATAAAAGAAAGGAAGTTGGATTGTTTGTATCAAAATGGTGTGTACACATGGGTGTGGGACTCCAGTAATGTTTTGAGGCCAAAAGGGGGTGTAGTTACTAATGTTGAAATTATTATTACTAGTAATTTCATCATCTCATACCAAGGAGCAAGGAAAAAATCAGAATTGATCCTTAAGAACATAAGAAAAATATTGTGGAAGACAACAAGGTTCAATGGTAGAAGCTCAAGGTTCAATGGTAGAAGCTCATGGGTCAAGAGGAGAAAATAGTATGCCACATGGACGGAAATTGCAAGGAGGAGCAGTCTGTAACAGAAGATTTTGGGCAGCAAATGGTGTTCTTGCATTTAGTGGTTCTCCCACAAAAAGAGCCACTCGCAATAGGTAAGAGTGTTCATCATCACAAGGTGGGTTTCGAAGAACTCTTTGGGGTAAACATCATTACTTCCAGCTGTAAATATGGGACTGATTGAAATTCAATGCAGACTAATTACGATGTGGAGTCTCCTAAAGTACAGATACATATTCACATTCCAAATTTTTGAATACTGTCTCTAAGAGGATTTGTGTGGGTATATATGGAGTTTTGATGCTTTCTAACGCCTTAACTAAGAATGATTTATCACAAAAGGATCACATCCTTCAGTCACAACATCTTGAGGTGATATGTTAGAGAGACAACATGGGAAAACATTTGTACCCCATGAATACATTTGCATGGACAGCTGCCCAAGATCTAAAAGGAAGTTATCACATCATCAATAAGCTTTCAGCTCAAGCACTTAGAACCACACATAAATGGATAATTCCTACATGTTTGTGTGTATTATAATACCATTCACAAATGCCATCTCAGTTCTCTTTTAATTCACAATCTCCTAAGATTCACATGGGCCATCAAGCAAGATGGAGATTATCTTGCTATCCTTAGTCTAGGAGGTTAGTTAGTAATGGGTGGCATGATGATAGGTGGTAGAAATGATGATTGGTGGGTTCCCAAGCATGCTGTCATTAAATTTTGCATGATTGTCATAGGCACTTCCAGCTTCTCTACCAACTTGGTGGTGGTCATACCTATGAAGGCAGCAAGAAGAGGAAATTGTTTGCACACTTTAGAATCAATTCCAGTCAGTCTCAATCATTTTCTGAGCAAGGAAGCACCTTCTAACAGCTGTAGCATGAGTGGAGACAATGGCAACAAAGTTGAACATGAAGGGTTCCACCATAAATTGTTAGTAAAGATAAAGAGGTTGCTGTTTGGGAATGAAGGGTTGCTGCATTTCATGACTGTTGCAGTCACTATACAGCCCCTGTACAATCACTTTTGTGCTATTTTTATAAAGGGATTGATTGCCTAATCATAGGAGAAAAGTGGGATGGCAAATACATTGACCCAAGGGTCAATTTAAAGGCTGATTACAGATGGTGGACATTTGCTTTGTGCATTTCCAGCTTGTTCTTTTCTCTTTTTTTGTTCATAAAAGGACATCTAGGCAATTCGAGGTTATGTTTCCTACATCTAGACCATCTTGTGATATTTTGAGCGAGTAAAAAGTGCACAACAGAAACAAACATGATCAATACCACCTATAACGATCATGTTTGTTTCTGTTGTGCACTTTGATCAGCAGTGGGTTGACGGTTGTTCATTCAATCCTTGACTCTCCTGCATCAGACATCATGGCAGCAACTTACAGTCATGAAATAAAAGGATGGAGTTGGCTATAATGACTGTTAGTGTTGTCCTGATTTGTGAATGGAGATAATGGCATCAGCATCCGTAGATTGTAATGTCCCCTTTTCAGGACATTCTCTGCATGAAAGGATTCAAAGGCCCTCAACCCAATGGGTTTGAGGATTGGGCTCATATTTTGACTTGAGATATTTATTATCTCTTTTGTAACCCCTTGAGCATCCACTTAGTTAAGTCAATGCGCACATAGTTTAGTCATATTTATTATTTAATTAAAATAATAAAGTGCACATAGTTCTAGTGTTATTTAATTAGAGTTTATAATTTTCCCTCCTAAAGGAAAAATTCGAATTTGGTACTCGTCTATAAAAGGAGGTTATTGGATCATTGTAATGTGGATGCTATGGATGAATTCGATTTGACTCCATGCTTGGAGTAGGGATGGATGCCCACCATTGATGTTTGCTCTCTTTTGCATTGGAGATCTATTGTAGCTGGTTTTGGCATTAATTTGAAGAATTTATGGTGCCCTTCCAAGTCGACTTGTGATGTGTGATTTCCACTTGCCCTAGCGAATTCTTATGGTGCTTTGTGATTGTTTTGAAGAATCTTTGGTGTTCTATGATCATTCAGCCCAAGCTGAAGCGAATCGATTTGATATTGGTGTTAGTGTTGAATAAATAATAACCTGGTTTTGTTTATATCAATCTTTCTACACTCAGCGAACTCCATTGGGAAGTTTTTAAGCATTTGGGTGTGTGTTTTGAGCCATGTATGCTAAGCGAACTGTTCTGTGTATCTTGCTAAGCCCTGGTGACTGCAAGATTATGTTTGATGACTGATTTGGGACTGATTTGTTTGCAAACTATATCCTCTTGCCAGCAATTTCTTTAATAATGCTCATAGCTATGTGCAAGTACTGGTTTTGGTATCGATTTCCACACATTTGGGTGTCTCCTTTAGAGCTGTTAATGTTTGAGTGTGGCGACTTGGGTTATTGTATGATGCAATGCTGATTTGAAGTCTTGTTGGCAGCGATTTACCTTGTTTAAGCATTCTCTCTTGTAGCTGGTCTATTCCTAAGTATGGCAGTTTGATTGGTGCATGGTTGAGTGGAAGCTTGGTTTAATACATTGGCAGCGATCTAGATCTCTCTCCTGGTGGTCTTATATTCTAGCTTTGGCAATTAGATTTGGCATGCTTTTGAGATCCATCTTTGCATCTGCGATTATGATCCACAGCTGAGGTTAATCAACTTGGGTTAGCCCATGTTTTGGGGCCATTTAAGGCAGCGACCTGGGTATGTTTGTTTGTGTAAAATATTAAATACTTTTGACAGCGATTTATATCCTAGGTTTGGATCAGATTCTATGGAGGCATTTAGGGTAACTTCTACGACTTGCATGAGAGGATTAAACCTCAGTTATATGCATTGAACTGAATTCCTTTTGGCTGTGATTTCTAATCATTTGAGCATTTTACTGGTGACTGGTATATTCCAATATTGACGGGCTACAATTCATGTTTGTTGTGGTCTAGTGAGGTTCCCTTGTTGCAGATTTCATGGGAGTATATTCTTGCAAGATTAGTCCTCTAAAATCGTATGGGTCAAAGCAAGGTATGATGGTATTTGCAGCTCTTTGTACCAGCAATCTGTATGAGGTAGAATATTAATAACTACTTGGCATCCAGATCGTTGCTTGTTTAGTTGATAAGCAAAGCCTCGTGTGGCAATTTATATGCAAATCTCAGATCTGGTTTTATATAGGCTTCTAGAGGCAGTTTTCAGTGATTTGATTGAGATTTCTGAGTATTTTGGAAGTTAATCATTGGTGCTGTCTGATAGAGGTCATTAAACCCCTCTTCTTGGGTTTATTGAATCATCTTATCAAAAGCACAAACAGTAGTGGCTGGGTTTTATTATGTGAATCTGATTTCTAATCACTGGTGGTGTTGTTTTCTTTTTGAGTGTTGCATTTTCCATTGATCCCATAAAGGGGATATTACATAGATACTGAGCATGAAAGTAAGATATAATTCTACTCCTTCTCAATGTATATGTTATATGTGTTTCTTTATGCTATCAGTCTATTGTTGTGTGGAATGGGTTTCTCAGAATGGCATGTAAAGAGAGGGGTCGGGTTGAGAGGAAGCAGTTGCAGGGGAAGGAGCCAGAATTGCTGATGTCTGTCTAGCAAAGAGACTATTAGAATGATGACGCAAAAGGAACAAGAGGCTTTATTGCCTTGGGAAAGGAATCCATTGAATGAGTGGAGATAGCATGGAGAAAATTGGAGTCATTTAGAATATGACAAGAAGGTACTTGAAGATGTTGATGTAGTACCAGATAAGCCTGAGAATCCTGATTATCGTAGGAAACTTGAAAATGATGGAATATCAACATTGTAGTAAAAATTAATATGAATAGACAGAACGTGCAGTCAGTTTGGGTCAAGTGATGCCTAGATAAAAATGCACATCAACCCCACCGAGCTTTAGGACAATATTAGGAAGTTGTCCAAAAAGATAAGAGATAGAGGGATGTAGTTCATAGTGAGGTTGTGATGAAGAAAGGCGAGATGCCTCAAGAGATCAAAGCTGCTGCTCTAGTAGCGAGTGTGCTTGGTAAGACTGCTCTTCATGGGTCTGGTATCAATGTGAATAACCAAGGAGTTAGGAAGGAGATGCAGGCTCTGGTTTCTAACATATATCTTACCACTGCTTAGGAGGCAGCTAACCTCGGTATATTGGTCAGAATGGTCTCCATTGTGGTGATGAGCTATCATAGTAAAATAAATGGAATCGTATTATAAAGTTTTGTGATCATCTTAGCATACCATTAAAGCTTAGCTTTCTCTATTGCTTTGATTGAATGTTTTGATTTATTGCATGCATGCATCTCATGGGTTTCATGCTATTTTCGTATACTTGAAAAATTATTCATTGACATTCAATGAAAATATGCACCAGGTAAAGTTCAGCAATACCTTCTGCGTCCTTTATCTGGTTTGCTCATATTGTTAGTGCAAAATCACAGCACCCCTGGATGCAAATCAAGGTTCTAAATGATGTCTTAGGCATCTAGTGTGATTGCACAACATGGAAACCTCTCTCCAAGTGTGGGACTTGTGAAACTGAGAGAGGAATCTCTAGATTAGAGGCTGGTTCCTCAAACTCCTCTGATTTAGATCTATATTTGCACAACTACAGAGGTTCAGATCCTAATCCTACTCTAAATTGCAAGGAGACAGGGATAGAAATGCAAAAATTGAAACTAACTAAAGATGGTGATGCACCAAAAGGAGTGGTGAATATTTTTGTCATGCAAATAGACACAAACCAAAGATTGCAACATAAAACATACACAGGCTAATAAGATATAATTTAGGATCTGAAATGAAGCAAATAATACAAACAAAGGACTGAAACCCATTCACAAAGCTTGCATTATCATTTCCAATGTCAAAACCACTGCATTACAACCACAGAGAGGTAGAAAAACTGTTACAATCTTTGAAGAGGTCTGATTCTTGCAACAATCACTTGCTGGAGGTGAAAGAAGAAGTTTGCTATGCCAAAAAGTGTTCCACACTGAAGAAATGAGCCAAATCCGGCTTTTACATTGCATGGGTCGAGCCCAGGAGAGAGAAAACATACAAAACGTGGAAGCCCATTCCTCATTGACTGCAAATGCATTAAATCAACATGGAGGACCTTACAAACCCATACCCTGTCATTTTTGACCAAATTGGAGGAGAATGCGACCCATTCTGTATTAAATTTGGTCGCTGAAATGTCATTTCTGGCCATGGACGCGTGGCAGAGCCGCTTTTGAATTTTCTCTCTTGAAACTAAACCAAAATTAGAGATTGACCATGGAATCCTGTAGAGAATTTCATAAGCTTTCCAATGATATAAAGAACGTGCAAATCCGAGCTTTGGATCAAAAGATATGAAGGTCTGAAGTTTTAGGGCAAAACGGCCCAAAAAACGGATCGGTGGGCAAAACTTTAAAATTTTGACCTTTTTGCATTTTGGAAATTTTTTTGAAAAATTTCTGCGCTCCGCCGGTCGGATGCCACGTGTCAGGTGCTGGTTCGTTGACTGGGGTGTGGGGGCATCTTTTACCTTTTAGTTTTTTGGCCAAAACTTTTGTCAAATTCTCTTAAGTCCTCCCCGAGCTCCGCACTCTCCTTCTCCTTAGGACACGTGTCCTGTGTCTATTGGCTCGGGCCGACCCTTCAAACCTTGCCCTTCGAAATTTTTTGGCCAAAAAACACTTAGCCAATTTACATTGCACTTCCCCTTGTGACACGTGTCACAACCTAATTCGTTGGTGGCTCTTTCGGCTCCCCGCGTCCCACGCGTACTTTTGGCCCGGATGTCCCAAATCGTCTGGGACAAATTTCTCTGAACCGCCCGATTCGGGCTTCCTTGTCCCTCTTTGACGCGAAGACACGTGGCAAGATTTGATTCGCTCTCGGCTCCTTCGGCTTTTCACGTCCCGCGCGTACTTTTGCCCCGGATGTCCCAAACGAAAATCCTCTGTTTCGGCCGAACCGGCCGGTTCGCGTCCTCCGCGTACTTTTGTCCCAATTGTCCCGGAACAAAGACTTAGGCAAATTTTCTTTCTTTCAGCCGATTCGGACTTTTTGCGTCCCGCGTGTACCTACGGCCCATATGTCCCAATCGCTGCGCGGACTACCTGGTGGCTTTTCGGCCGGTTTGTGCCCCAACGTCCCAACTGTCCCAACTGCCTGGACTTAGGACTTAGCCGATTTCATGATTTTTCCTAGCCCCCAAGATCTGATGCATGTTATCAAAATTTACCCAGAGGGGGTGAATTTTGGATAACACATATCATTTGGAGGACAAAAACATGATTGTCATAAAGACTTGTGCTTTTTGAATCTAGATGCGTCATATGTATTTTTTTCTAGTAGTATTAAACAGCTTCTTTCAAAAGAGAATAAATGCTGCTTGGTTTCATTTATGTGATGGGTATTTATGGGAGATGGCATGAGATGTATACATAGTCATGTGTTATTTTTATTGTTCATAATTGGTAGAGAAGGAAGATTATAATACCTCCCAATTATCAGGAGATTAGTATTTCTATGAAAGTTAAGGGAGATATAAAGTTACCACCTGAATTAAAGTCAGGTCATCACACATACTCTATCTATCACCATTGATGATGGCGTTGTATTATATGTTAATAGTTATCAGATGATAGTACACATGTCTTCCATTTCCTATCCAAAATAATTCCGTAAACCCAATGAGATGAGGCTTCAATATACTGGACCCCACCATTTGGTAATGTATGAAAGAAAAAATGTGTTGCAGTAGTATAACAAAAAATTTCCCTACCTTATTACCATAATGTTCTTCAACAATGTAACCCTAAAGGTGCATAGAGTGATACCATACAAATTGATCTAAGATACCAATATATTTATCAAACAATGTCATACCAAAGGTGCAAAAAGTAGTACTGTACCAATGGGCATATGTTTGCAATAATTAATATTAACATAAACCAGAAAACAGACCAAAAGCATCAAGGGGATAAATAAGGTGTGACTGAAAATCATGAATTTTCTACTTACTGCAATCTGCAAACACTGGATCCAAGTTCCTATCTTCCTCTCAAATGATTCCCATGACAATTTCTGCATATCCTCTTTTGAGAATTTCTCAATTCCAAATTTCTGGAGTGTATGATTAAGACTGTATGACCTGATTTCCCTGCAAACAACAAGGAAAGATTGTTGATAAAAAACACTACAATCTGCATGCCAGAAAAATTACTTATAACAAACTGTAGTTCTTAATAACCAATTTCCAAAAACAAGGTGGTTAAGAACATTATAATGCCAATTTGAGATACTCTCTCAAATGCTTGTTCAATAAGAAAAATTGGATTGTGAAGTGTTATGGTAAAATAAGAAAAAGAAAAAAAAAAGCAGGTTAATATACATTTTCATCAGGCTTCACCCAATATAGGGGACACTGCCTGTAATCAGTTTCATTTCTTAGAGAGGACACTTCCTAGAGTGGTCCAACTCACAATGCCTATCAAAAATTCCAACTCTCAACCAGGTTCACTACTAAAATTCTGCATCAAACAAATGCATGATTAACTTCATAATGGGGCTGTAAATGTAGGAAAAGTTGCATGTGTCAAATGGAAAATGTAGATATGGAACATTTGTATTCAATAAGCATGGCTGAAAAGGCACGATATTTGTGCCCTTGATGGATTCCAAGTACCTGTAAGTGTCACTAGAGTAAAGACAAAAACATGCAAACTTTAAAATAAACTGAGACTTTTTCAATGAACAAATATCTTCTTAAATCCATCTGTTAAATAGAATTAACAGCCCACTCTGGACAAAAAGATCTGTGCACAATCATTTTGATGGAAATTCTTTAGATTTGTTGCTAACTTGCTATAGAGGAATAGAATAATGTTGCATGCATTATAATTTTAAACAGGAAATCTATTAGAATCTTATTGTGGTTTACATAGAATCCGAAAGCGACTAGTGCCAGTAACAAGATACAACTTTTGTGAAGAAAAGAAAGAATATTTATATGTCAAAGTCGAAAAGGACTAATATATATAACTCCAAGTCACATGGAACTGCATTTTTTCATAATGGCTATTACTGAAACCTGGTAGAATAAATAATTTTGTGGACTTGGTGTCCCCAAATTTCACCCTGAAATTTGGGACTACCCATTTAAAAAATTTCATTCTTTTTAAAATAATGGGTCTTTTTGTGTTTTTATTGCCAGAGGATGTCTCTATTACGTTAGATATTCCCAGTGAATCATATGAGCCAATTTCGACAAATACCCAGATGTTGAAACTCATTTTATCCCTCCACCAAGTTTTGTCTGCGGGAAATTTTTATTTAATTATGTATTAAATAAATAAATCCCCATTTGAAGTAATTTGTGCTCCGGTTGAATCCTTTTAAAGTTTTGCATGCCAGTATTCACACATCTCAATAGGATTTTCACCAGGAATGAATTCAGAGCATTGTCTGCAACTTCTAGCAACATTTTTCGTTATTATTTATTTCTTTTGCGTTTGTTTTCGGTTTTCTTCGCAGCCTGTCTGTTAAATTCCCCTCGATCCTGTCTTTGTTCAGCATAGTATGTTTAATTGTCTGGAACATCTAGAGATCATTTATGGCCTTAGCACCAGAAGGAATCAGTCTCAGAAGGCAAACTTCTGACCCAAAAAGATGAAGTTAAGCAAAAAAAGCCTCTCCTAGGCAAGTTGCACTTTTTTGGAATAAATAGATCTAAGTTGTAATAGGAATTTTGGCAGTGGCAGGCAGATGAGAATTTCTTACTTGCCTTGCAGGATACTTTTTCCCATGAAATTAGAATCACTTAAGCTACAATGGGAATATTAAAGATGGCAGGTAGGCGGGAATTTCTTACCTACATTGTAAGGTAAAAATTCTCATGATAAAGAAAAATCACTTAAAGCACCGGTGGGAATTTCTTGCCTGCCTAGCAGGCTAACTTTTCCCATCAAAGAGGTTTATTCACCCAAGAAAGTCGCACTTTATCAAAGAAGGTTATTTTCCATACAAGTCGCACTTTTTGGGGAGATGATTTAAATTGCCAGTGGGAATTTCGACAGTGGCAGGCAAGCGGGAATTTCTTATCTGCCTTGTAGGGTAAAAATTCCCATGATGAAGGACAAATCACTTAAGTGGAAGAGGGGATTTGTGGAGCTGCAGTGCATGGTGGAAATTCCCATCAAGTTGACTTCCTATTTTTAGCAGTCACCCTTGCCAAAAAGTGCGACCCACCTTGGCATTAAATAATGCATTTAATGATATTTATTAATGGCATTTTTATCCAATTTTGGCGCCATGAATGGGAGGAAAGTCAATGCAAAAGGATAAGCTAAAGAGAACTGAAGAATGCATGCTAAAAATAAATAAAATAAATTTATAAAAAAGCAACCAGCAACATGTAGACTTCCCAAATTGGATGAATAGACATGGCTATTAATTAATTAAATTGCCAGAAATAGCATGAGGCAATTATTAAAAATAGCATGTTGAAGGTTATATAAGCATGGGATGCCATAAAGGAGAGACAGTTAATTTTTTTGATGAAGTTTGCAGCCTAGATAGGTTTTAGCGCCAAGAAGGGGGATTTTGCATTAAAGTTTATTTTCCACTGTCGAGAAGCTTCCAGTTTTGGCTCCTAGGGTTAGAATAGCCTAATTTTGGTCATTCTAAACATCTGCATGTTGGTATATGTGCCCAGGTGAATTAAATAATATTTTTGCTTGTTTTGCATGCTAAAAAAACCTCAAATTTTAGGACAGCGGACTTTATATGCAAATTTTGGTGATAAAAATCAAGTATTCATGACATGGACTCCATCTTTGTCTGAATTAATTGCAGGCATTTATCACATGTTCTCATATTAGCTACATTGCCAGGATACGAATACGAGTATCGGTTTGGATACGGATACGATACGTGGATACGTCAATTTTAAAAAACCATTGGATACGATACGTCTTGGATACGTCTGTACATATATATTAAAAAATTAAAATATATATATATATATACTTAAATTTTTTACGTACATCTACTCATTTTACTCATTTTTTAGTCCATAAAAAACTGAAATAGTAATACAAAACTTGAATCAATGTTCAAAACATTAAATATACATAAAACTTTGCATTTTTATTGATCATGTGGCTGTCATACATATGATATACAAATATCATGTCAACATGAATACGAACAAAACTTGAAATCTGAAAAATATACTAGGATCCATGTTCAAAACATACAATATACATAAGATTTTACATTTCATTGTTCATGTGGCTGCCATACATATGATATATGAGAGGGTGTATTATTTTATTAATTTAGTGTTTAGGGTTCTGTATTAGGGAGTAGAAAAGTCAAAAATTAAAAATAAAATAAAATAAAACTTAAAAAAGACATTTACTGTAGGATACGTGCCTGATACATACGGGATACATCACGGATACATCTCTATGTATCCGTGACATATCCTGACGTATCATGTATGTTTCCCGCGACGTATCCGTATCGTATCCGTTCTGATACGTATCAGAGGGGATTCGAGGGGGTCTTGGGCGTATCCATGCAACGTAGCATATTAGTGAAAGGAAGTTCAAATCAATGTCAGATACATTGAATATCTCTTCTGAATCAGAAGAAATTGTCAGATCTGCACAAATTGAGCCAATTACAAGGGATTCCTACAGAATTAAAAGAAAAAGAGCCTATACAAAGATTGTTCCATACCAGATGAAGCATGATGAAAGAGAAGGATCAGTTGAATCATGCATAGCTTCCAGATTTGTTGACATCAATGATACAGACATAGGCCCTGAGCCCATCTCCAATTTAATTGACAGATCTAGAGTCGGAAGGACCTCTCTCATGTAGGCAATTAAAAGCAGCGGAATTATTCAAGCTTCAACATTTCCAGTCACAACTCAGTTGCCTGAATTTGTCATGGAGTGTGCAAGGTCATATCATCCTCTTTCCAGAACAATTCAGGATCATTGCGGGGAAAGACTATAATCAGGCTGGATGCACAATTTATTAATTATTGTATAAAGATTTCGACACGACCTGTGGTGATTGCAATTAGCATGCTAGATGCTGGCAATAGATGGGAGAAGTACAAAGCAGATTGCGTGGGCATAATGAATAACAGATACGTGAAGAAGCCTAGATCTCCATCAAATTTCCTGAAGGACTCTTCCACAATCCAATTTGATTCAGGAAGTTGATGATATTACTAAATTACTTTGTGGGGTTAAATGGAGAAGCTAATACTTATAACTTCCGCTCATGGATGTACGCTTTCGTGAGAACCATTTCGATCAATAGAGTTGATTTGATCATTAATTGGGCAGAGATCATCAATGACAACATCGGCGAGTAGCTCCGAAGTGCGAGGCAGACATTCAGCTTCAAAATGACTTCATACCTGGTATATGCAGCTGCCTTGCAGGGTATATTTTCCAAATTGGATAGACGAGGAGTTTTGTCGAAAGATCCTATTTTCAAGTGCTTCCCACAGTTGACAGTTCTTGAATGCAACAAAGATTACAGGGTGGTCAACGATGGGTTCTTTTACAAATTCATCTGCAAATTAAATAGTGATCTAAAGACCAATAGGGTGAGAAAAGAAGCTTGGGAAGCTGTATCTCAGTATGGGCTGCATCTTCATCCAGTTTGCAGACTTCACGTATCTCTGGCTTTTCAAGACAACCAGTCAAGTTGCTGAGGTATCCAAGCGACAAATGGGTCATCATGGAGTTGTGTAGGCAGCTCATGGAAATGCATGATTTATAATCAAAGCGGCACAAGCCTACAGGTTGCTTTCCGGTCACGGTGGGTTATTACAACTGTTAGAGCATCCATAAGGCAAGGGGAATCGAAGCCAAAATGTTTTCCGGATATGAGCATAAGTTCTTCCCAGCACGATTGAACTATGATCCATATGGGATAGCAAGGAAGACAATCTCCTAGGAGTATGCACACATACCTTCATTAGAATACTTTTGGATGAAGTGCAGAAGCGAGTATGAAGTCAAGAAGAAAGATTTCAGCAGGTTATCAGCACAACAAGTATCTGATTATGGTTTAGCACGAATACCTGCAAATCTCGCGGATGATGGACACGTGATACTTGACACATACCATCAGATGGGAGGAGATAAAATTTCTCTTCAAGAAAGCATAAGTGGCTGTCAGACCATTGAGGAAAGGTCTTCCGCAGTTTTGGTTAACACCTCAAACTAGTTATTGATAAAGGGGTATTGCCTGGACGAAGCTTTGATGAATCAGATTACAGGTAACTTTATTGCAGGAGACTCTAGCAAAAGAAAGCACAAAGGTGAAATTAGCAGGAGGCCAGAGAAGCTTAAAGTATATAAAAAGTCTTAGATACTGGAGAAGGCCAATTCTACAACTATCATGCTAGTACCACTTTTAAACGAAGCTTCTCCTATGTCAATTCATAGCACTTCGGTAGCCCTTGAACCCCAGGCAGATGTTATGGTTCCTCCGTTGAATCCAACGTCATTTCTATTTGCTCCTCAGCCACTCAGATCTTCACCTCCCCCTGTAGAGAAGCTGAAAGCTCAAATGGCAGTTTGAAAAAGTATTGTCTTTGGACAATTCAGAGGATGGCAGCCACAACATTGTGGCAAATTCAGATGTAGCAGATTTTGAACATGAGAAGGTGGTACACTCAGTGACTTCTCATTCCCCGAAAAGCAATTTTTCATCATGGATGGCTTTGCAAACAGTTCTAGAAGCCAAAGGAGATCAACCTGGAAGAGCATGATTTGCAGCTACTCCTGAGTTTGGGAGGAAAGGATAGAAGACCTAAAGTTTCCAAGGTAACTTCAAGGTTGATTATTGAAGAATCAGGGCAGAAGTTTGCCGAGTTGACAGTTCCAGAAGAGAGAAAACAGAAGGGAGAACTCACGGCAGAAAATATCTTCGTAACCAAAGTGCCACTAGGTCAAACTACCACGGAAGGATTAAAGCAAGATACACAGACTCTAATAAATGTTTTATTCCTCAAGTTGGACAAAGAGAAGGTAGAGAAAACCAAACTTCAAGAGCAAGTTTCCCAGTTGTGTGAAATCATTACTAAGGTATCCAAACCTTCCTCTCAGCCACTTTTAGCACATGAGTAGGTGAGCAACCATTTGATCGAGGAGATGGAGGATGCAGGTAATCAAGTCACAACTATTAATGAATGGAAAAGCCAGATCATCCAACAAGCTTCAAAACAGCTCAAAGAGGGTACCAGCTATTCTAGAAGTTATGAAAGATGCATTATCTCAGCTGAAGCAACTGATGACAACATAGTGGATGAGAATGCAGTGGCCGAAGGTAACTTGGACATTTTGGTTAAAATAAATACGCTGTCGAAGGAAGTTTTGATTGCGGAACAACTTGTGCCTAATGGACTGATTGAAAAGGGCAAGCAACTTGAGTTTGCAGTTTCTTTCCGCATGGAAATTCTCAAGCTTATGCTGAAAAGAATGTAGTTGCTCGAGGATAGAATATTTTCATTGCCGGGCAATATAGTTGCTTTCACCGAGGAGGAAGTAGTTGGGGATGTTGCTTCCTGCAGAAGAGCTATTCCAAACAAGGTGCCTGCTTCTCTTGAAGGGTTTCTTCTGATGATTCAGAAGAGGATTGATGAAGCTGTGTTAAGACTTTCACGTTGAATTCAATCAACAAGTTGATAATAATTCAATCGGACATTAAAGAGTTCGGGCCTAGTTTGAAGGAGGTGGAAGTAAGTATTGACATTCTGTCTAAAGGATTGCTGCAGTTCAAGACCGAGAAAGAGGTTGTTGCTAAAACATATGGGAAATTGCTGAATTATATGTTCGACAAGTAAATTCAATATCAAAACAAGAAGAAAGCGTAGGGTGTAACATCTGGCAGATCTTCTTTCTTCTCTTCTTTCTCTTATTTCTTATGTTCCCGGATGAAATTGTAAGATTAAAGTTATTGGTTTAAAATCCATTACTTTAAGTTATTTAGAAAACTTCTCTAAGATAAGTGACAGATATGCACAACTTTGGCTTAACCTCTAGATGCATGTCATTTAAAGAGGAATTCTATAAGAAAGATTGCCAGATGTTCCCTTTACAACTTCCTACATGTTCTAGTTCAGTTGTAGTTTCCATTTGTAATTTCCCCTCTATACACTATAAATAGAGGAAGAGCCTACAGGTTAAAGAATCAAAATTTGTAATCAGCATTCTTGTGTTCCAGACTTTGAGTTAAAACCCTTGATATCTTTCTAAAAGCTAAGGAATAGAGAGGAGGCAAATTTCTCAGAGAACTTTGTGTCAACGACGCATTTATTTTTTATTTCTTTTTAGATCTTTGCATAAACTTTGTGTTATCTTAGATCTAGATCTGAAAATTTCCTTTGCTTTGAATTGTGCATTTCTATATCTGTTTGTTTCGTCTATGTGCATGTGACCAACTCTGTTAACTATTTGTCAAGTTGCACATCTTCTTTCTTTTCTTCTCACATTCAATTATTTCCCTCTTCTACATATATTACATTTCTTACAGCTGCTTAATTGTTGCAAAACCTGCCTAGCTATGGTGCATGAGCTACACAGTTAAAGTAAAACCAATAGATAGATATTAGAAAATATAATTGACAAAATCTTACACGGGAGCCTCACTGGTAAATGAGGGAGATTTATCTCATGACTGCCTAGGTTTTCAGTTGTGTAAAAAATCTAGCTAACAAATCTACTACACACAAATGATGTCATATTGACCAAGGATTGTAGTTATTTAACCTCCAAGTTAAACATAGCACTCACCCTTCCATAATGCCTCCTTGTAATCTATCCACAACCCTCTTCCTCAACTCCTAAGGAGCATGATAGTTGAGCCCCATTATCTTGAGAACAACTGTTCTTGTTGCCATGGCACATCACTGCTATTGAAGAAATGGTTAGAGAGAATTGAGCTACCAATGATGACATTGGAGGGGTGTTTTCAATGGACAAAGTTTTCTTATCTTTGCTATGGTTGCCTCCTGTACAAAGTAGGTCATCTCCTCCACCCTGCATTCTGCCATCTTGGATGAGGTCCAATCAACCTATTGCATCAGGGAGAACACTTCATCACTTAGCTCAGTCCTTATGGGGCTTTGGCGCCAAAGAAAGGTTCATAAATGAAGGTTAGAGCTTCTCAATTGACTCAACTACTATTGGCGCATTTTCTCTGATTTGCAAGCCCCAACTGGGCTGTTTCCTCGAACTCCTTCTTCCACTATTGCATACAAACGGAGCTAATTCAAGTCATATCGCATCTTCCTAGCTTGTCGGACACACCGAGCTTGAATTGATCTAAGTGATGGTAGATCAAGACCATTGCGACCCATCCCGCCTTGTTTGGCTTGACCAGACGTGAGCTCCCATAGAAGGCCTACTCAACACGGGCTACATTATGAGTGCATTGAATTGAGCCTCACCCTTGTGAGATCGAGTTCAACACTTAGTCTCCAGGGTTTGGTGCCATCGACCTCACGAATATCAAATCTCAACCCATATTGAGCTTGTGGCCACCCTGCACGCTCGATTTGTAAAGCCGGAATCAATAGTTGTGCATGCTCCCAAGTTTGGGGTTTCTAAACCCTTATGTGTGCAAGTCAATCCTATTGCAGTTGTACTTTGCTGCGTTCTTAAGGTTACTCCTGTCAACAAAGAAACTGGAAAAAATATAAGGCGATAGATTATTGACGCCTGAGTGAATCCCAAACAATAGGCCAAAATCCTAAACAATAATATGGAAAAGTTATTTGAAGTCTTTCAAGGTATTTGTGCATGCAAGTATTCGTTGAGCTAGTCATCACCAATCTTATCGTAGTTCAAACTCTAGGATTTGATCTTAATCAATATTATAGTAGTAGTATATTTATTATTTTATAAACTTTTGATAATTGAGCTTAATACGTCTTGTCTAACGTATCTATGAGTCACACACATATCCTAGAAAGTTGGAGGTGATAGTGTTTTTAGAAGCTCGGATCAAAAATATTTTTGAAGATTTCAATGGAATTTCACAGGCAATATTGTTGATAAGCAGATTTTCAAGAAGCTCTTCTTTTGACAGATTTTACTGAAGTAACTTGCAGATTCTTTATTGATGACAATGGATTTTTACATTTTATTTATCTCTTTTGACATGATACATTTTTACCCACCCTTTTCATGACGGTGTTTGTAGGCTCATTGGGAAGGGCTAATAATGCACGACAACTCTATGTTTTGAACCCTACGTATGTGCCACAATGCCCACTATGCTTCCAAGTTGAAGCATTAGTTAGACACTCACATGTACCACCACCATAAGTGGATCCTCTACCATTAGTGGAAGCCAATAAGAAAGAGGGAGATAACTCTTGTTTAAGCTATATGAAGATGCTCTCCTCTATGTACATGGAGTGAAGCTAGAGGAAGACTTAGGCCCGAAACTAGACATCATTTGCTATTCTATATTGAGCTAGATATAATGTGTTATTCAATTTGCCTCTTCTCGCACATTTGATGGATCACCTCAAAGGTGACAGCTATGTCTTGGATTCGTATTTGATCATGGTTAGACATATTTTTCTTTGAAGCCCATGATAAAGGAGTTTCCCTGTTTGAATCTCGACTATAATTCTACCGCTTGCATCTTGAAGGAATCCCACATGGGACCATGACGAAAAGTTTCATAAATTAAGTGGAAGGCAACGATGTCGGTATCCCAATTAAAGATGAACTCACTATCATCGATAGATGTCGAAGACTCGGTAGGTGGACAATGCCTAAGGAGGAGTGGGAAACAAGAACTTGCCTTTTTTAACAAGCTGGGTCAGTGGAGACAAGATGGCACAGTGGAGGAATATAGAGTACACAACCTATCAGAGACTTTCCATCATCAATTACGGAACTTCAATGCGAACAAGGCTTGTACCGACTTGTCATTGAAGGTTTGATTGAGCCCCTCAAGGGTTTGGTTTGAGCCTTTGATCCCTTGTCTCTTCAAGAGGCAATCAAGAAGGCTTTAGATCTTGAAGGTGTTGCTCCAAAAACAGCAGTGAACAACAGTCTTTCCACGGGAAATTCGAGTGGAGGCAGCCTAGAGACCCTCCCTTGGACCATCCAAGGAGGCCACCACAAAAGTTTCCAAGTACTCACATGGAGCTGCCCAAAACCAGCAATGGAAAAAAATCTAGAAACGAGCTTCGAAAGAAGAGTTTGTGCTTCTCATGCAAGGATCCATGGACACCAGGGCATCGCTTTTTGGGCAAAGGTAAAGTGCATTACATTCGAAGTATTTTATGATTGTGATGACGATGAAAACAATGTTGATGAAGCTAAGCATGATAGTATGCCGAAAGAGGATCCGGAAAGGGTTGATAGCACTCTTGCTACCTTGAAGGGAGCACCTAGTTGCAATTCATTTTATATGAAGGGTAATCTACAAGGGAACAGAAGTCGGCCATTTTGATTGATGGGGGAGCCATTCACAACTTCATAGATGAATGCTTGGTGGCCAACTTGAAATTGAAGATTGAAGACATCAAAGGGTTCACTGTAAAGATAGTGAATGACCACTCTATGCCATGTGACCGAGAGGTGTTCTCAACTCCATGTTTCATTAGAGAAATATGAGGTATATGCTGATTTCTATTTAATTAACATGGCTGATATGGGCATTGTGCTTGGAGTCCAATGGTTGCATTCATTGGGAGAGCTCACTTTCAATCATCAAAACATGGAAATAAGTTTCATGGACAAAGGTAAAAAGATTACTTCGCAAGGTATGCTTCCGGAAACACCCCAAGTTAATTATTTGGTAGAAGATATTTTGTCATGGAAGTCACATTTTTGCTCTTTATCTAAGATTATAACAATTGGAAGTCATTAATTACGGCTGAGTATGTCAAGAACAAGTTTGTTAATGTTGTTTTTGAAGGAGAAATAAGTGATGAAAGATACAAGGTGATGGATTGTTAGTGTAAGATTTATTTTCCTCTCTTTATTTGTATTATCCTACTCGGGATATTCCACCTCACTTGGAGTTTCCCTACACTTATGGGATATGCTTGCTTAGGTGTACACTTGACTACACTATTCTAGGTGTTGGTTACCACTTGACTACACTATTCTAGGTGTTAGTCACCACTTTACTACAAAATTCTAGTTGTTGGTTATCACTATTCTAGGTGGAGATTGCCATGATTCTAGGAGGAGGTTACACATTCACCTCCTATATGTACATCTCTTGCATTATTCTATTTGATCCTATTGAGTTGGAGCTATTTCTGTGTTATTGCAATTATCTCTCTTGTATTTTTATAATTTGCAGTCTTGTATGCTTACATTGTTTAGTCTTGGAACAATTCACGTCTCACATCATTCACCTATGCATTTTTCAAACCAGTAGTTCTGTGGCACTTCTCTGTTATGGATGGGCTTATTATTTACAAAAACAGAGTCTATTTGGTGCCTGAATTGAAGGTGAAGAATAAAATTTTGAGGGTTGTTCATGATGACCCATCAGCTGGTCATCCAAGTTACTTTAAGACATATAAGCAAGTGAGAGAGAGATTCTATCGGAAGGGTCTTAAAGGGGAAGTGCTCCAATACATTCAGGAATGCTTTACATGCCAACAAAACAAGGCAGAACACACATTTCCAGCAAGTCTCCTACAAACTCTTCCCATTCTCACTAAAAAATGGGAGAACATCTCTATGGACTTGGTGTCCCTAAATTTCACCCTGAAATTTGAGACTACCCCCAGTTAAAATTTTCGTACTTTTAAAATAATGGGTCGTTTTGTGTTTTTATTGCCAGAAAGTTCTTATAACGTGTCAACATATTCCCAAGGAGCCCTATTATCCATTTTCACCAAATACCCAAATGCCTAAAATTGTTATATTCTGTCGTCGGGATTTGCCTGCGGGAAATTTGTATTTAATTATTTTGAGCCTCGTTTGAGGCAATTTGTGCTCCGGTTTAACTCTGTTGTGATCGTATATATCATTATTCCAATATACCAGTAGGGTTTTAACCAGGAATGAATTCGGGCTTTATTTGTTACTTCTGGCAACGTTTTGTGTTTTTGTGTTTTTCCCATTTTGTTTTCTGTGAAATTTTGTTGGATCAATTCCTGTTTGCCGGTTTGGCCCTGATTCTTGGCCTGGAGTATCTAGAAATCACATACGCACGTTGTGCCAAAAGGAATTCGCCATCGAAGGTCTAGTTCTCTGGGAAAAGACGAAGTCGTGCACCAAAAAACCTCTTCAGGGCTGGCCGCATTTTTGGAAAAAGAGGAATTGAAGTGGATCATGGGACAATTAGAAGCAACATGCAGGTGGGAATTTTGTACCTACCTAGTAGGGTACTTTTTCTCATGAAAGCAATGCCACTTAAGTCACAATGGGAAAATTAGAGGCAGCAGGCAGGCGGGAATTTCTTACCTGCCTTGCAGGGTAAAAATTCCCATTGTGAAATAAAAGAAAAATCACTTAAGGCATTGGTGGGATTTTATTAACTGCCTTGGAGGGTAAATAATTTCATTATGAAAGTCAAATAGCTTAAGTGGATCATGGGATTTTCGGAGCTGCCTTGCAGGGTAAAAAAATCCCATTGTTAATTGACTTTTAAAAATAGAATTCACCCCTGCCAAAAAGTGCGACCCACCTTGAGTGAATAATAATGCATTAAATAAATATTTGTTAATATTTATTCACCCAATTTTGGCGCCCCAAGCTTGTGGAAAAGTCAACTGAGGTAAATGGACAAAAGGAGGTTGAAAATAGACTGTTCTAAAATTAAATAAATAATATTTATTTAATGCAGCCCCTTTATATCAAAAAGTGCGCCCCCTTTTGGGAGATAAATAATACTTTTTAAAGTATTAAATGATTAAATTAATTCCTATTTTCAGTGGTTAAGATTAAAGCATACTGTGAGCAGTGTTTTTAAAAACCGGTCAAACCGGAACCGGAACCGGCTGGTTTGACCGGTTTGACCTAATTTTAAAAATTTGAATCGACCTGTGCAAACTCGGATCGCCCGACCGGTTTTAGCCCAAACCGGTCCAGTTCCGTACAGAACCGGCCGGTTCACTTCTGTTTTCGGCTGTACACGGCGGCTAGCGTGATAAAAAACACGTTTTTTTAATTGTTTTCTTTTATTTTTTATTGCTTCTAAACCCTAATTTAGTGTGATAAATACACCCCCCCTCTATCACTTCACACCTCTCTCATTGAGCATTTGTGAGCAAAAACATTTGTGAGCATAAGATTGAAGAGTTTATTTTTTGTAGTGAGCTTGGAAGTTGGAGGCTTGGAGTTTGTTTGGCATTGCTTGTGGGCTCTTTGTGGTGATATTGGCATCCATTTGTGAGTATCTCACCTCTATTTGTGAGCACCTCTCTTATTTGCAAGGATTTGGAGGATTGGGGCAGCCTTGAATAGTGTTCATTTGGAGTTGTTTGGTATCAAGTGTGGGCTCTTTGTGGTGGCATTTACATCTACATTTGGAGTGTGGGCTCTTTGTGGTGCTATATACAAGCTTGGAGCATTTCCTCACCTCATTTGTGTGCACATTGAAAGGTATGTTACATTTTAAACTTGCCCCTTATTTGTAAATTTTATTAAAAAAGAAATAGGAAATTTATTTATTTTTTATTTGCATTTTCAGATTTGTTTGCATTTGCAATGGCCCCCAAATCAAAAGACCCTACATGGGCCCATGCAGACGTAATTGATGACCAAGTTTTTTGTAAATATTGTAAGAAACACATCAAGGGGGGGGGGGGGGATTCATAGGTTGAAACAACACTTGGCTGGTCAAAGAGGCCAAGTTACCCCATGTGAGGCACTTGGTATTGATGACATTAGGTTGGAAATGAAAAACATGCTTGAAAAACATAGAGAAGAGAAGGCTAGGCAAAAAGAGATGGAAGCTGAAATAGGGAGAAGAAGGGAACATGCCTTGAGTGTTGAAGGATCTTGCTCTGACCCTTCTGTGACTGTTAGAGACCCCTTTCAGTATATGTCTCCCCCATCCACTCATAGTCGAGAAAATCGACCTCAAAAAAGAAAGAACATTCAAAGCTTTTTTCCATCTTCCACACCTGCCACTGCTAGTGCCTCCATGCCAACACAAAATCAGCCTACCTTGGATAACCATTGGAAGAAGCAATACAAAGAAGCAGCTTTTGAGTACATTGCTAGATGGTGGTATGATGCAGATATCCCTTTCAATGCTGCCCGCTCACCTTATTACCAGCCGATGTTTGATTCTATTGTTGCTGCTGGTAAGGGCTTCAAAGGCCCTAGTATGCATGACTTGAGAGGATCACTTTTGAAGAAAGAAGTTGCATCCATAGATGAATATTTGAAAGGTTGCAAAGCTTCATGGGCCAAAATAGGATGCACTATCATGTCAGATGGGTGGAGTGATGGCAAGAACCGCACAATAATAAATTTTCTTGCCTCTTGTCCACAAGGTACCATGTTTTTGAAATCAGTAGATGCATCTAATAGGGTAAAAGATGCAAATTTATTGTTTGAGATTTTGGATGAGATTGTTTTAGAGGTGGGGGTAGAAAATGTTGTACAAATCATAACAGATAATGCATCTAATTATGTTCTTGCTGGTAAGATGTTAGAGGCTAAACACAAAACAATATTTTGGACTCCATGTGCTGCACATTGCATAGACCTCATGCTTGAGGATATAGGGAAAAAAGATTGGATCAAGAACACTGTAGAGCATGGCAAGAGCATCACCAAATACATCTATAATCACTCATGGGTATTGAACCTAATGAGGAAGAACACTGAGGGCAGAGAACTTGTTAGGCCAACCATCATGAGATTTGCAACGAACTTTCTCACGTTGCAATCTCTTATTTCCCAACAACAGAACTTGAAAATGATGTTTTTAAGTGATGAATGGAATGCATCAAAGTGGAGCCGGAAACAGGATGGGAAAGACACAAAGAAGAAACTTTTTGATAATTTATTTTGGAAAAAAACAGCAGAGATTGTGAAAGTTGTTGAGCCTCTTGTTAAGGTGTTGCGGTTGGTGGATGGGGAAAAATTAGCCATGGGCTATATTTATGAGGCTATGGATCAGGCAAAGGAGCAGATAAGGGCAGCATACAAAGACAGGGTAACTAAGTATGGGCCTATATGGGAGATCATAGATAATAGATGGAACAATCAACTCCATCGACCTATACATGCAGCTGGGTATTTCTTGAACCCAAAATATCATTACAGAGCTCAACTTGAAGAAGATCAAACAGGAGAAGTAAAAGATGGTTTGTACGAGTGCCTAGAGCGCATGGTCCCTGATGAGATGCCACAACTTGAGGTTCACCGACAGATCAGCTTCTTCAGCAGAGCCACAGGTACCTTTGGGAAAAACCTTGCAAAGATTGCAAGGGATGTGGACCAACCAGGTAAGAAATTCTAAGTTTTTTGAAGTTCATTTGATTAAAAATTTTAATGAATAATCATGAATTTTTAGCATAAGACAATATTTTTCTAATTTGTTGAATTACGCTTTAACCTTTAAGTTATAATTTTATGTTTTACTTTTAATTTTTAACTGCGTTTTTAACTTTTTGTTGTCATTGTTTACTAATTAAACATTTACATTTTTTATCACAGCACATTGGTGGAATTCATTTGGTAGTCAGTGTCCTCGATTGCAAAAAGTTTGCAATTAGGATCCTGAGCCAAACTTGCAGTGCTTCGGGCTACAAGCGCAACTGGTCTATCTTTGAGCGGATTCACACGAAGAAGAGAAACCGTTTGGAACAACAACGGTTGAATGATCTTGTCTTCGTGCAGTACAACCTTCGGTTAAGGCGTAACCAGTTGTTGAACCGAAGACCTGATATTGATCCCATTGTCTTGGATGATATAGATCCAACTTCAGAATGGGTAGAGGAGAGTCAGCCAGCAGAGTTTGATCCCGATGACTTGGGGTGGATGGGTTTAGTTCAAGAATCTGATGAGCCATTAGCAGCACCGCCACCATCGTCACGAGACACAGAAGGCACTAGTCGCACTCGTGCTACTCCCCAACCCCGTGCAGCTCCAGTTGTTGCAGATGCACCTAAGGATTTGGATGAGTCCGAGTCAGAGCCAGAGGCCGGTGATCATATTGACGAGGATGACCTTGAGGATCCCATTTCCAGCAGCGGTGCAGAGTTTGATCATGATGATTGATCATTGATGTCATCTAGTTTATTATAGAGTTTTGTAACTTGTAGTATTTGTAATGTATCAATGATCATATCATGTTTTTTTGAAGTCTTGAACTATGGAGACCATTTAGAGCCTCATTGTCTATGTATTTTGTTTCGGAATCTCATCTATGATATATGTATTGTGTATTGGACTTGGAGTTCGTGTCATTTTGCTATAAACACCTTTCTTGCATATATATAAGAGAAAACTTTGCATATTCTGTGTGTAATTGTTGGAATTATGGTTTTTAACCTTTCAAATATATTATTTTCATTAAAAATATAAAATTTTATGTATTTTTTAGTAAACCGGTTCATCAAGTTTGAACCGGTCCGGTTCCGGTTCCGAGTCCGGTTCCGATTTTTAAAACATTGACCGTGAGGCTTAAGTTAACTGGAAGCAGAAGTCTACAATTAAATAAATTTAATTTATTTAATGGCAGCCATGAGCATGCACAAAATAGGCACCCCATTTGAAGAGTGAAGCTTATTAATTAATTAATTAATTGCTTGGAATAGGAAAGACATTAATTAATTATAGAATTGCGAGAGTTATATAAGCAGGGGTTGCCATAAGAATGAATTAATTAATTCAAAGGCAGAGAAGTGCAAGCCAAAGGAAAAGTGCGCCCCATTTGGAGAGGATTTTTGCTCAGAAGGTGTGATTAATGCTAAAAGCTTTCAGAATTGGCACACAGGTTGAAGGAGGTTAATTTGTGTCTGGATAATTGTTTGCATAAGTGATACAAGTGCTCAGGTGAAGTTGGTAAAATTCATGCTTGCTTTGCATGCAAATAAAATATCAAATTTGGGGCAGCAAACTTGAATTATGCAGATTTTTATGATTAAAATCCACTGTTTACGTTCCGGTTGCCATATTTGTCTGAATTAATTGCAGGAATTCATTACAGGTGCTTTTATAAGAGAAAGGGAGCTTAAATCAATGTCTAATACATTGAACATATCCTCCGAATCTGAAGAATTATCCTTGTGAAGAATTATGGCCGAATAAAGAGAAAAAGAATTGTTCAGACAAAGATTGCTCCAGCCATGGCAAAGCAGGATGAAAGAGAAAGCTCAGCGGAATCATGCGTAGCTTCTAAATTTGCTGAAGTCAATAGGCCCAGATCCAGATCTCATAATTGCAAAAGCTTCTGGCACAAAGGCTTCATCCTCTTGTTTCTGATGCAGCCCGTGTAGAAGTCAGTGCATGGAAAATTTCTCCCAAGATCTTGTGCATGTGCTCCCAATCTTCTAGTTGAAGCCTTCATTGAAGTTGCATTCACCCGGAGTGCTTTCCAGAAGTTTTAATTGCTCATATGCAATTAAAAATAAAAATGATGAGTTATTTATGATGCAGACACTACAATGATGCATGTACAGGAGAAGAACTGCAAAAGCTTCAAGGATAAAAGAGAAGACAAGGCGAAGGCAAAATTCCAGACGCGTCGAGATCCAGCCACTTCCAATTCTAGCTTGTTGTTTCCAGATCCAGCTTGTTTCCAGATCATGCTGCTCCTAGGTCCAGTTTGGTGAGAATGAAAGGCAAAAGAATCAGCTGTATGCAAACATGAAAAAGGACAAGACTGCAACTTTCCTCTTCCTTCTTCTTTCCTCCGACAAAGTAATTGAGCGATCAATTAAATTATACAACTTAAGTGATTGGTTTAAAAACCATTACTTGAAGAAGTCAACTACTTGGAGATAGGTGGCAGATGTGCAAAATAAAAGGTTCTATTTTTAGTTGCAAATCATGCATGCCATGCAAAGAGGAATTCTAGGAGGGAGATTGCCAGTTGTTTCCTTTCCCACTTCCACATGTGCCAGTTCAACTAAAAGCTTCCGACTTGTAATTGCCCCTCGACATTCTATAGGTAGAGGAAGAACCTACAGGTTAAAACATGGAGAATTTGTAAGCAACATCCTTGTGTTCCAGACTGTGTGCTGAAACCCTTGAGAGCCACTTGAAGCGAAGGAATATACAGGAGTAGATTTCTGGAGAACTTTGTGTCACGGTGTATTGTGTTTCTAGCTTTTATATCTTAGATCTTTTAATAAACTTTGTGTTATTTTAGATCTAGATCTAGAGCTGCCTTTGCTTATAATTTTGTGTTTATATCTATTGGTTTCTTCTATGTGCATGCAATCAACTCTGTTATCTATTGATTGGGATGCACATCTTCCCCATTTCTTCTCTGTGTTTATATAATTCCCTTCTTCTATAAATATTTCCTTTCTTTAAACAACTGCTTACTTGCTACAAAACTGTACAGCTATGGTCCATGAGCTGAATAGTTAAAGTAAAACCCCATATAGATACTAGCATATTTTAATTGACAAATCTGACTGTAGATTAATAAACTGGGAGCCTCACTGGTAAATGAGGGAGATTTATCTCAAGAGTAAAATCTAGCCAACAGGACTTCATCACGGGGTTGCCTATGGTTCAAGGTAAGAATTGCTTATATGTAGTGGTTGGTAGACTCACTAAGTATGTTCATTTTTGTTCACTTCCGGCTAAATATAATGCTCCTATAATGGCTGATGTATTTTTCAAAGAAATATTTAGACTTCATGGGCTGCCCAAGGATATTGTGAGTGATAGGGACAGCAGGTTCATGAGCATGTTTTGGCAAGAGTTGATTCAATTGGTGGGCACCCAACTCAATCCTAGCACTAACTACCATCCCCAAATAGATGGGAAAACTGAAATAGTGAATAAATGGGTGGAAGCATAGTTTGCATACTCGTATTCGGCGAATATTCGGGAAACCCAAAAAAAATTGACTCAGAAAATATTCGAGAATATTCGGCAACTTAAAAAATTCTCAAATTTCTTTTAAAAACATAAATTTTATGCAAAATATAGCTACAAAATGTATCAAATGAGTCTATAAATGTTGGAGAAGTGTTTTCTATTAGATTTGAATACAAATTTGTGCTCACACTAGGTAAACTTGTCATAGGGAGTTAATTGGTTAAATTGTTGCAACCAAAGTTGTTAATTTCTCAACAACTTGGTATTGTACCCGTATGAGGTTGTTCAAACAAGAAAATTGAACATTATTGTACAATGCTTATTTATTAGGTTTGAATGTAATCTATTTAGAATGTGTGAATAATGCATTAATTGTGCAGTGTATTGTTGTGATCTCATGGTGTCTCATTGAGGGACTTTTTTGTCAGATTGAAGACTCAAAGACCATTGTTGGTCTCTTGCTAGATCTTACCATTAATCCTTGTATGGTATCAGGACTTGGAATAGAAGAAGAAGCTCACTCTCGATTTATCTGCAATGAAGATTTTTTTTGTAAAGAGGAAAATTCATCCTCTATTAAGTTGCAACTTTTGAACCCCTTCACATCCAGTGGCAAGTTGAATTAAAAGTTTGGGCTACTTCGAAACAAAGCTTGATTTGTCTTAGGCCCTAACTCGGGCTTGTTTCCTTCATATACACATGGTTGAAGCTCCATACCTCTCCATTTAAGCTAGGGCTTGGCCCTGATCTTGCCATAAAAGTTGAGAAGTTTGTTCACCACGTAAAGGAGGGTCGCAAATCTGTGAACAACACCTTATACCAGGCAGTATCCATGCCCAATCTCCATGTCTCCTACACAATAAAGAACTATCAAAGTGGCAGTTCTTAATCAAATACAAATCTCATGCCTCCCTGGCATTTATTGTCTCTCTCAAAGGGAGAATTGTGCAACAATCTGACAAGTTTTCGACACTGACTCGGCAAGTATTGGCGAATATTATCCTAGCCAATACTCGCCAAGTCTGCCCTACAAGTTAAACTTGTGAATATTCGGTTGTGGTTTTTTTGGTGAGTACTCGCCGAGTTTGCTTACTATGGGTGGAAGGATACCTACGGAACTACATTGATAGAAAAAAATCAGCATGAATGAAGTTGTTATACATGGTTGAGCTTTGTTACAACACCACTTTCCAAACATCCATTGGTATGTCTCTTTTAAATCTTCATATGGGTATGATGCTTCTTCTTTTGTTGATTTAATTATGATAGATAGTAGAGTGCCTAAGGCTCAAGATTTAATTCAGCGAAGTCACGATATCTTAAAAGAGCTCAAGGAAAACCTTCTACGTGCCCAAAATCAGTAGAAGTTATATGCAAATCAGCATAGGAAAGAGAGGACATTTGAAGTGGGAGACATGGTATTTTTAATTTTGCAGCCCTATAGGCAATCTTCCATCGAACAAAAGGGTGTGGAAAAGTTAAAAGCTCGCTTTTATGGTCCTTATAAGGTAAAAAGTAAGGTGGGAAAGGTTGCATATGAATATGAGCTTCCGGAAAATAGCAAAATACATAATTTTTTTCATGTCTCATGCCTCAAAAAGGCACTTGGACAACACCTTACTGTTTCACTCAGGTTGCCACCATTGGATGAAGAGGGAAAGTTGGTTCTAATTCCGGAAAGTATCCTAGAGGCTCGTGAAAAGAAATTAAGAAATCAAAGTATCAAGGAATATTTGGTTCGTTGGAGGGGATTACCCCTTGAGGATGCTACATGGGAAGGTGCGACAATATTAGAGCATCCACAATTGCAATTTCTTGGGGACAAGCAATTTCAAGAAGGGACGATTGTAATGTCCCTTTTTCCCACTTAAGGACCTGATTTTGGACTTCTTGCCATCCCCTTTTCCATGGTGACGAAGTGGAAGAGATGGGAAAATAAATTGAGCTACCTTTGCATTCATTTTCTAATTTTAATGTTATTTTTTAGTATATTTTTCTTTTAGTAGGTCAGCTGAGTTTGGAGCTTTAATAGAGCCAATTAAAGATTAAAAAAGAACACTTTTATGGGTCAGCCTTGTCTTTTTGCGGATTTGGCACCAAAGAGAGGATATAAAGGAAGTTTAGAGAGCTCATTTGCATCATCTACTTGGTGTCCCCGAGATTTCACCCTGAAATCTGGGACTACCCCTTTTTTAAAATTTTCGTTCTTTTCAAAGTAACGGGTGGTTTTGTGTTTTTATTTCCTGCAGTTGTCTCCATTCTTTTAAGGTATTCCCAGAAAATCATATAAGCCAATTTCAACGTGCTAAAACTCATTTTATCTCTTCGCCATATTTTGCCTAAGAGAATTTTATTTATTTATTTATTTATTAAATAAATAAAGTTCTGTTTAAAATAAATTGTGCTGCAATTAAACCCTACTGAGGATTTTCACGCCAGTATTTCCGCCTCTCATAAGAGTATTCACGTGGGGGCAGAGTTTTTACGGACTAGCTAATTCGGCAAATTATTTTCAAAGCAATTGTCTACAACTTTTGTCTGGCAATGTTTTTCATTTTTATTTTATTTCTTTTTTGTCTGTGTTTCGGTTTTTCTCCGTAAATTTGTCTGGTAATTCCACTTGATCTTTTCGTTCATTCTGTCTAGCAACCAGTTCAATTGCCCAGACTTTCTAGAAGTCATCCATGGCCTCAGACAAATGTGAAGTTAATTATGGAGTGCTGGTTTTTGAGAGCAGCAGTTTGGAGGCAAGTCGCACTTTTTGGAAATGAATGATTTCTTCATGTAAGTTCGCATTTTTCAAAGCTGCCCTGGTAGTTTGGAATATTTAGCCATGCAACGACTTAAGTAGAAAGCGGAAAAGTGTACCCTAGCAGGCAAGTCGTGGAAATTGGACCTGCCTGCCCCCTCATGATGTTCCCGCAAAGGTCTTAGTTGACTCCAAATCAAGTTGCACTTTTTGGCTTGCCTGACAATTTGGAATATTTGGCAAAATGACAACTTAAGTGAAAAGCGGAAAAGTCTTCCCCGACAGGCAGGTTGAAGTTTAACGTTGCCCTATCCTTCATGTTTTTCACGCAAAAGTCTAGTCAATTCACTCCAAACCAAGTCGTACTTTTCAGAGCTTGTCCTGGCAGGGTGGAATATTTGACACAATCACCACTTAAGTGAAAAACGTAGAATAAGTGAGTTGCCATAGTAGGCAGTTGTAAAATCTTAACGTTGCCTTGCTTCATGTACTTTTCCCATGCAAGCATATAGCCAAAAAGTGCGACCCATCCTTAGTATGACTTCTATTGCTTAAAAAGTAAGATTCTATTTATTTATTTTTAGCAAATTTTGGTGCCAAAGTAATAGGAGGAAAGTCAAAGCAAGCAGGAAGGCATGATTAAAGTAAGACAAAGAAGTTTGCTAAAAATAGCGGATGAAAGAAATGCAAAGAAAAGCAAGCTAAAATTAGGCAAACTTGGGTGCCCAAAGAAGGAGAAAAAGCACAGCTTATTATTAGGAAATTGCTAAAAATAAGAAGAATGCAATTGATAAAATTAGCATGCAGTTTCTTATATAAGACAGTGGATGCCATAAGTGAGAGGGCAATTAATTCTTTTAGTGTGGAGCATGCTGCCCTGGCAAGATGTTGGCGCCAAAGGAAGAGAGTTTTGAGCATTAAAAAAAAAATTTTCATTGTCGGGAAGCATCCAGTTTTGGCGCCTAAGGTTGGAAGTAGCTTTCTTTTTATTATTTTGTATATCTGCATGTTGATGTGAGTGCACAGGTGAATAAAATAATATTTTTAGCTTGCTTGGCATGCAAGTAAAGTCTAAATATATAGGGCAGTAGGCTTTATAATCAGACTTTCGGTGAAGAAATTAGATATTCATGCCATGAACTGCATGTTTGTCTCAATTATTTGCAAGTATACATTTCACTAGGTGCACATATTGGTGAAAAAAGGCATAATTCAATGTCAAATACCTTGAATATATCTTTTGGATAAGAGGAGAATTGACAGGTTCAGAAGCAACACCCGCAAGCAAATACATGGTCAGCTTTTCCCAAATCCAGTAAAACAAAGAGATCAAAGGAAAAGATTGTTTCAGGCATGCATGTGGGAGTGTTGGACCACGATTGTCGATTCATACCAGAATCACCCATAGGTATTCCAGTCTCTGCCACAGATCAGTGATACAGAGTATAGGATCTATGAGAGGCGGTCTCTGAGTCCATGTCACAAAACTCACGGGGAGCGCATTGGTACATCATCATGCCAACAATCTCCCCTTCAGTGTTTCCCGAGTGGAAGTATTCGAAGCTCGCAGACCTTTCACGGCTGATAGCCTATTTGTTGGACCACGATTGTCGTTCTGACCAAAACCCATAGGTATTAGTCATCCGCTTACTAGGATCAATCAGAGTTAGCAATCTAGGAAGAGGCAGTTAATCAGATTGGATCACAAAACTCACGGGGAGCGTTGGACTTACACATGCCAACAGGGAGAGAGCTTCTCATGGTGATCACAGACAGAGCTATCGTTCAGGATCATTCATTGTTAAAGTAGATGAAGCAGACACTGCAATCACAGGTTGGATCAAGTATGCATTCAGTATTAGAACAAAGAACAAGACTGTGGGGTGTTGCATCTGGAGATTCTTCTAATTCTTCTTCTCCTTTCTTGTGCTTTCTCTTATTTTTTCTGACAAAGTAACTAAGTAATCAATTAAATTGTAAAACTTAAGTGATTGGTTTAAAAGTCGTTACTTCAAGTTATCTGGAAGAAGGTCAATTACTCGGAGAATAGGTGGCAAACATGCAAAATAGAAGGTTCTGATTTTCAGTCTGTAAAGCATGCATGTCATGCAAAGAGAAAGTCTAGGAGAAAATACTGTCAATTGCTTCCCCTTTTCATAGCTTCTACATGTGGCAATTCAGTTAAAAGCTTCCTATTTGTAATTGTACCCTCTATGCACTATAAATAGAGGAAGAGCCTACGGGTTAAAGGAACAAAATTTGTTTTGGCAGAACTTGTTTTTAGCAAGAGCTTTTGTAATTTGAGCATTCTTGAGTCTTCAGACTTTGTGCTGGAACCCTTGATGTGTCTGATGTGAAAGCCTGAGGGATTGAATAAAAAGCGTGGACTTCTGGAGAACTTTGTGTCTATACGGAGCATTTGCTTGATTGCTTCTTTTCAGAGGTCTTTAGATAAACTTTGTGTTATCTCAAATCTAGGCTAGAAGTTGTTTGTTTCCCTTACTGCTAAATGTGTGTGATTTTTCTCTGTTTTATTTAATTTGTGTGGATGAGACCAACTCTGATAAACTATTGCTTGAGATCAACACATCCTCCTTTCTTCTTTCCCTACTTCCACTTTTTCCCACTTCTGACAAATAACTTCATTCATAGTGGCTTACTTGTTGCCAGAATTACCCAATTGTGGTTCACGAGCTGTGGGAATTAAAGTAAAACCCACAGATAATTATTAGGATCCATAATTGATAGAAATCTTACACGGGAGCCTCACCGGTAAATGGGAGATATTTATCTCATGACTGCCTAGGTTTTTAGTAGTGCATAAAATCTAGCCAACACTACTATTGAAGCATTTTCTCTATTTGGACTTGTGGGTTGTATGCTCATTATTCTTCCACTCTTGGGTAGAAATCCAAGTGTGTGGCATCTTCCAAGAAGGACGGAAACCCTTCTTGTGGTTGGTTGGGGGACAAAAACCCTCATTCCTTGTTTGGCTTGAAGATTTGAGAGGAAAGAAGGCATAATCAAAGTTTTATATGCATTGTTGAGCCTCTCCCTTGCGGAGCAACTTGCATTAGTGTAGGCTTTGGTGTCATTTAGGGCACAAAAAACAGATTTGAACTCATATTTGTCTTCTTTATTATTTATAAGGCTGGAATCAATATTTACATGTGGAGTTTGGGGTTTCTAAACCCTTATTTCATAATTTTATTGTAGCTATACTTCGATGGTTTTTAATTAATTTACAGCAGTGTTTTGGATTAGATTTCACATTGATTATTGGTTTAGTGGATGCCTAAAATACTTATATCTATTTTGGCAAAGTTGTTTGAAGACTTTCAAGGGTTTTGCATGCATTTTTGTACTGCTGTCCTAAAAATCAAATTGTTGTTCAAATCTGGGTTTTATTTTCAGTTGTTGCTTTAGAAATCAAAATTGATAATCTTTGGATTTGTGCTAATTTCCTACTTTTCAGTTTCATCCCTTGAAAGCGATATTACACAACTTGTAGTCTAGTCCATTTTTCGTGGGGGTAAATGTAAGAGGAATAAGTATAAGTTCAATAACTTAAAATTATTAGTTGCGTATGAATGGTTCATCTAACCACCACGTCCATTCAAGGAATACATCCATATTAAAGGCATATCTTGGAGTGTGAAGTCTGATGAACACACAGAATTCTTTCTATTCTATTCATTTCCATTTAATCATATAACTTTGTTCTATTTGTGTGTATTCTTATTGTGAATATCCATGTACCTGTAAACACGTTAACACTTGAAAAACCCTGTGATGACAAAATTTTGGTGTGGAAACTACATTGTTTCCCAAGGCAGCACAATTAAAGAATTTAGTCTACTCATATCTGTCTGCACAAAGATTCAGGAAGGTACGTTGGTGAATGAATTGCTATCATGTAAAATATCTTCATATAGTTACTCCTAGGACTGGCATGAATATGAATTTTAAGAATGTTGTTATCATTGACCATGATCTATTCTATTAAATTTTGAAGGGAAAATGGAGTTTTGGTGAGAACCTTCAAATTTTGTCATGACTAACATTGTACATCTTTGCCACTTGGTAACTAAAGATGAATTATCTTCAAAAATCAGAAAAGAGAAATGACGGAAATAAGGAAGGGAAGCAAGGGAGGTGAACATTGCCATTTGATTGCTAATTATGGCTTGGAGTGATTCGATTACGTGGTAGGTGAATGAGAAAGCAAAAGGAACTTCTATCTTCTCCTTCATTAAGTTTGGTCTTCTTGAGAGCTACAATGGAGATAAAGAAATGTTCTTTCCCTTTTTATGAGGTTGTTCTTCTTAAGTGAAGATTAAAGTGCACTTCCCCCTTCATTAAGAGGTCGGTCATGAAGATTGATCTTCTCATTCATCCTTGGTGCCAAAGAAGGGTACTTAAGGAGGTTCAAATGGAGGAGGAGAGGGGTCATTATCATTAATCATTTTGACATTTACTTGAATTTAGAGCTAGTGTAGCTTCTCTTCTTTCCATCGAAGGACGAAACCCCTTCCTTAGTTACCTATTGAGGATGAAAACCTTCAATAGGATCACACTTGGGGATGGAAACACTCTTGTGTGCATTGGTGGCTTCATTCGGGAGACACAAGTGGACTTTATTGGCAAATTTCTGGAACAACAAGGTGTTTATCTGTGCATAGGACACTTCTACTCCAGCTAGGGCACTTTCAATGATGTTGGCACCCTTCCTCCACTTGATCTACTCACCTAGGAAGTTCGGGATCACTTTTGGAGGAGTTTCCATGGTTGGAAAATTGTGATTTCACTTTTATTTGATAGTTGGTCTCTCCAAGATCATTTTGAGCATTTGTTTGTGTTGAAACTCCAAGTATTGATGGAGTTATGGATTTTCGAAGTTTTAGATGTGTTTTCTCTTGAATTAAAATTATAAAATATATATTTGCCCCATTTTTCATCTTGTTGGACTTATGAAGTGTTTGGGATATTTCTATATTGATTTTCAGTCTATATTGCATGAGAATATTGTCTTGAAAATCCCATACAATTTTCTTCTCTAGGAAATAGAAAATTAGGTTCATTGCTAGGGCTAAGTGGTGATACTGTTGGATGCCATATGAATTTCTTTGCTTTCATAAATATTCAGATTTATCTTTGTTGTTAATGTCATTTTCAATCGTTCCTCTAATGTTGAAGTGATTGATCGGTGGTTGTAATAAAAATCAGAAGTTGTCATTTGGGTTTGAGACAAAACCCTTATTTTCAGTTTCAGCCCTAAAAAGGGACATTACATGCATCCTGCATTGCAATATCTCATGTATTTGTAGCTTCTCACAATATTACTCAACATCACATGCATCTCGCAACATTTGTAGCTTTTGCAATGCTGCACACTTACTTCGCAACACTCGTAGCTTCTGTAATTCCCCATAAGCATACCAAAACAATCACAACTCGTGCAGTCTTGCACCAACTCAGCTCATAGCATTCACATCTTCTGTAATGTCACACATCACCTCACAACATTGTACAACACATTGCAGCCTCACAACATTCCCACACACTTGGGTCTACTTCTTAGCATAACGCATATCTCCACAATTTTGCACAGAGCCGCTTACGATCCACATCCACTCATCATCATTTTGTTTCCACATGGAATGCCACATGGCATCCTCCATGCATACACCTTGTCAAAGTACTTGTCTGCATAACGCACATTGGAAGTTCAACCACCACATTTGCAAGAAGTCCAACTGTTATTCGGGAAAAAGATGAACCGCTTTTGTAATCGTCCCTTTCTGTAACCGTCATCTATTATAACCAATTTCTTGTAATGATACATATTGTAACGCACCTGATACTAAACGCATCAATCCAGAATTATTGATGCTCCCAGTATATTCTAAATACTTGCATGCTTCGTGTATCTCATATCAGTTGGCCATATCTCCCACACGTTAGCATGCCCTAAGTATAAAACATCTGAATGATCACCTCCTAGTCTAGACAAATCAGTTAGGATGCTTCATCCCCCAGCCTGATCATAAAAGCTTGCTCTCCTCATCTTTTTTTTCACTTGCAATCTAGGAAAATCAGCAAGGAAGCATTCTCCTTCTAGTCACAAGAGCCTTCTCACCTAGTCTTGTTGCACATTGAATGCATGTGTACTTTATCCTATTCTTTCATTTGAACAGAAGCAACATTATTCTGCCAACCTCATGCGTTTGAATGTGTAATGGTTGTTTTCGCATCTTGTATTAGATTCCATTACATGTTCTACAATCTGCAAATTTGCTTGAACAAATACAAATAATTGTAGCATCGTCCTCGGCACAAACTCTCGAGCTCAATGCGGATCGTTCGTATCAGAGCTACAAGTATGGCACATCACCTCAAGTCATTAGTTCTTCATATTAAGTCAAGAGACTCAGTATCAAATGCATGTTGAACTCTTCGTTGTTGCATTCATGGGAAAAGCACGTGGGAATGTGAACAACCCTTAGATGAAAGTACCACTTTTAAAATCCATATATGAGAACAAGAATGTGCGCAAAGAGATCCAACATCCCATGCACCAGAATCAACAGATGCAAGATGCTCTCCACTCCATGGAGAAAGGCTTCAATCTTATCATGGAGCAACTAACAAATCTCATGGCTCGACCCTGTCCTCCAAGGCCTTGTTCAATCCGAGGATAGACATCTTCAAGTCATGCAGCTGTTAATCCATTATATCAGTTGAATCCATAGGTCACTCAATTTCCTGTCATAGTGACTGTAGGGACCTAAACATGGCTATGCAGCTATTTACAAGTAACATATTACTTATTTCAAGGATGTCTTCCTTATTCTTACAATAGCCACAACTGTCTCAAGCTTAAAACCTAACTAGCTAGAGAAAAATATTGAACAACTTTGATAAAATTGAGAGATGAAAGAGTCTCACCAAGTCATATGGTGCTCTTGACTGGAATGGTATTTAACCATGGACTTAGTGTTGGTGACTCGCAATTTTATCACAATCTTCTCATGAGTTTTACTCTGCTAGAACTTTGGAAGCTGAATGAGCCAAAGTTGCATAGCAAATTTACCAAGGGTTAAGTCAAGAAAGTGAAAGTTTTCTAGCCTCTTTTAACATTTGAAGGATATCACAAAGATGATTCTTTAAAACTGTAGAACTCTTGCTAAATGACTGTGAATCATATACAGTTTAAGATAACTATTTTATTACTTGATCTTTCAGTTAAATAACTTATTTTTTGAGGTCACAGTTGCATAATTGAATTATTATATGTCTAGTTATGTTAAATAGCATAAATGTGAAAATTGATTAGCTGGATGGTTGTTGATTTTCCATCCAATGTTGAAGTATTGGAGTAGAGATTGATGTGTCAAGCATGTGATGAGAGAAAGCAAAGTGCGAGAAGCTTTGTTCTTATCCCAAAGGATGGCAGCTGAATCAATATAATGTCATTATATTATTATAAGGGAATCCATAGATCTATTTCTTTCTTCTTGTTCCATCACTGATTTGGATTTTCCATGCTCGTGTTGAGTGCAGATATTATCTTTCAAAAAGGAACAAGTAATCACTTCATATCTTAACATCCTACTTTTGCAAAAGTTTCATTTCATAAATGTAATACCCAGATACAACCGTTCAATAAATTGTGCAATAAAACTGTTAATAATAATGTTTAATTCTCGAAAGCTCTTGCATACCACGATTTCTGCAAATGTTAAGGAACAAAAAATATGAAATTTAAAAGGGAACTGCAGTGTTACCGACCTGTAGATTTTTGTGCATTGTTGATGGTGCCCAGCACTAATCATTCGCTTTGCAATCTCAAACAGTTCTGTTAGCACCTTGACTGGAACTAGAATTTGTAGTACAGCAGGTGCAAAATCAACTTTGGACCCATTATCAGTCTTTCTGAAAGATGAGTGAAACATGGAACTCAAACCTGAAGAACTCCTGCTAGAAACTATTGAATATTTGTTTGTACTTGGCAAAAAACCAATTAACTGGTCTGGCTCAACAACTTTGCTGCAGCAACATGGAACAACCAGTAACACTTAAAAAGTGGGAATAATACTAAGCTGAATGGGTAGTCAAATGCATTTCACGCATTCTAGAAAAGATACAAAATATATTATGTTGAAATATTCTATGACCTGCAATTAAGTGAAAATTCATAATCATTTTTTCCTGCTCAGAAGTGAAGCACTCTCAGCCTACCAACAGTGAGGTATATGAAAGCACACCATCAAAAATGGAAAAATATTTGGTATAGAAGCCACATTAAAGGGGTATCTATTCCCTCCAAAAGATACTAGATTTATAATCATAGAAATTCCATGAAAAATGAGCTGCAAGGGTAAGCTTTTAGGATTTAGCTCTCCAAACAATTCAATTCCAGACTTCAGGTATTGCTGGAGCTTATTTTTATCTCAGCACATTTAATATGGGGTTTTTAATTTAATATGGGGTTTTTAGTTTAAAAAGTCTTATATCTACTTGTACCAAGAGGTTTTCTAAGATGCTTGCATAAAAATCAGACTTTGGTGGATGCTTGCATAAAAGTAGATAATGTTTCATGGTGTGAAAATAAATAAAAAATAAATTCAGACTTTGGTTGGAAAAATAGTTTTTCATCACCTACTTGTACCAAGAGGATTTCTAGATGCTTTGGGCCTTCTAGGTATTTTTGTATTGTGCTTATTTGATAAATAAAAGAAGATTTCAGATTGCTGTATTTTCTGTCTTATGGGTTTGTATAAAAATCAGATTGCTGTTATATTTTGTATAAGCGTTTCAGGGAAGTTTCGGAATTTCTTAGATCTGTTCTGTACGGGACATTACACCTTGCAAGGTCTGAATCCTTCTTGTGCACAAGTTTGTTGTAATGTCCCCTTCTAGGACAAGTTAGAAATTAATACAAATCTGATCATACACAGCTGAAAACAATTAATATTCAAACCCTGACTGCTGCAATTTTCAAAGATTAATTCCCGCTTAACCGTCCAAGTAAAAAACTTCGAACTTTGGATTTTGGGTCACAAAAATATAAAAAACAATATCCCAAAACCAGATTTTGCACAGCCAACTTGAAACCCTAATTTTGACCTAAAAAGTAGGTCGCCCAGCACTATTAAGGCACCAAATCTCCTCCAAAAATTATGAAATCGATTTCTCCTTATTCCTCCTAATTTTTATAGTCAAATCCACTATTAAACTAACCCCCAAACAGCAGATTTGAAATAAATATTAATTTATAGCAACCAGCAGGCTTACAGACAACTGAAATCTTCTAAAATTGATATCTCACTCAAAACTCAATATTTATTCACCAAATGAATTGCAGATTGTTCTATAAATTAAGGGCTTTCCAAAGAGCTATCAATCTGAATTTTCTGAGCATTAAAACCTAGCCAAAATAGTCCTAGAAAACTGATTTCAAGTCGCTAGGGTTAGATAAAATTATATAAAATAATTCCAGCTCTTTCTTAGCCCCTAAGTACACCAAAACATTAGCCCCTTGCTCTGAAATAATCAATAACACATGGCAGATTGCAGATCTATCATTTATGGCATCAAAACATAGTCAAATCATCACCAACCCAAGTCGCTATGGTAAGAATATTTGCAATAATAATAGAATAATTTAAAGGAGCAATATCAAATGATTTTCACACTCTAAACTTGGAGCCAAAACTGAAATAACTCCAGCAATAATGGCAAATCTGAAATTGATCAAAACCAGCTCACTAACTTCCCACGCATGAGAGAGAGAGAAAGCATTAATGGGCATGCATCCCAACTCCAAGCATGGAGCATAAAATAAATATCATCATAACATGAGTCTAACAATGATCCTAGAACTCTTTTTATAAGCAAGGAGGCACAACATTCAAAATCCCTAGGAGAGAGAAATTATTAAATAAAAGAAGTTTATTTCCCCTAGGTGTGGCATCCCCTTTTAAAAAAGGTGATTTTAATATTTAAAAGCCACCTAAATATTATTTAATTAATTCCCCCCTTTTTTTTAATTTGTATTTTGGGAATTTAATTAAATAATTACTTGCTCCATGAATATTAAATAATTAAATAAATCTTGCTTTATAATGTCAAATGATTAAAATCACTCTCCAGGCGATATTATAAAATTATTTAATATAATTTTTCCCTTGCAACATCCCTAAAGCCCACTGGGAATGATAGGCTAAGGGTCTTCAAAAATGGGGACATTACATTTGTTCTTAACTTGTGCATCAGCCCCACTAGTAGTAGTGTTCACTTTAGGCTCCGCACCACATTTCTAAGTGTTTTGCCTTGGCTCCCATCTCCTCTTGCACTAACAACTTGGCCATCCCCATAGCCTCCTAAGTCTTATCATTCTTATAGATATTTTTTACACAAATTTGGACACTCGTAAATCTTGTGCACTTTATAACAATGCACAAACGTGGGGAACTTGAAACATTCACGCTTATAGTGGTTCATTGCACCGTACTTATAACAAAACCCTTGATACATGTTTCCACCCCTTCCATCACCTCTACAAAGAAATGATCTTCCACCATATCCTTGACGTTGCGAAGCGTACACAAGATAAATTCGTCTTATTTCCCAATTCTAAGCCTAGAGCATCTCCTCGATGACCTTATAATTAATTGTGCCATGCACATCAATCTTGCATACTTTACGCTACATTGTTTTAGCTCATTTAGCATGTTTTACAACCAAACAGTCATGGATCTCATGATGCTCTAAGAATACATCGCAGTACAACTTCACTATCTACACCCTTTCCATATATATAAAGTCTCCCAAAGTGTCATCAACGACGTTGTAGTCAAGGAACCACCTCTCGTACTTGTGCCCTTCCTTCACACTCAATGCTATCAATTGTTTTAATTGTGTCACCATAGTAAAGATCTACGCATCTAAAATCAGGTTGATCACTGCGTGAAAACTTCCAACATCTTCAGCCTCACTTGTTTGCGGAACAAAGGTAACAAATTCCCTAAGAACCATTGTGCATGTTGAAATGGGTGAATCTCATAAGAGATCTTGCACAACAAGGTCTTAAATCACACATTGCATGCACACACACTTTCTGGCATCCGTTAATCTCTTTGAGGACATAAATGATCTACTAATTAAACTCTGGTAAAAGAAACTCCTTCAAATCATGTCCTTCAATGCATCGAAATCGACCATCATCTAATTTGGATTCTAACTTACAATACCAGGTGTAAGTGTGGTCCAAGAATGTTGTTGCAAACTGAATTTCGTTTAGTTCAAATAAGGTCATGCCCTTTGCATGCCATGCAATCTCACACTTGTGCATGTGCTCTGCAACATTTTTAATCCCTTTATATTCAAAATTTCATAGCCTTCGTCTCATGGAAAAAAAACATTGTAAAACCTTGGGAACTCGTACCTGCACATTCATCCAAGTCGTGCCTCCTTATCCCACTAGCTCTAACTGCTCTACTGACTGCCATCCCACTGATGCCTCCCCACGCACCAGTTCCTTACTCAACAACTCAAGCATTTATTGTTTCTATAGTACTTCTGCCTGTGGTATTCTACCTCGCAACTCCGCCAAGAAACATGTTTACTTGCATGATATTCTCCTTATTACATGATACAAAAGATTCACTTAACCCACAATATTGAACTTGCTTACAAACACCAATCACTTCATAAAACTCTTCCCTTTGATATTTAAGCTTGCAAAGGCAACATCATTAGGTAAGTTAAGGTCTGAAACTCCCTTGAGTTCTGCACCACCATATCCACTCTCAAGTAGCTCCCATTCATCTACTCAAAATTGAATTGCATCACTCAAGTCTTCGTCGCCGCTCAATTCTTCATCACTTGAGATATCTCACAACTGCACAAGCTTGGCATACGCCCCTTCCATCCTACGCAGGTTGTCATAGCATCCATATCCATCATCTCATAGAAAAAATGTCATTGCAAAAATCTAGGGAACCTGCACCTCCAAAATCATCCAAGTCATGCCTCTTGATCCCACTAGTTCCAACCACTCTACCAGATGCCATCCCACTAATGCCTCTCTACGCACTAGTTCCCACTCAGCAACTGAAGGGTTTACTATGGATCCAGTACTTGTTCCTGCTATAGTCTAACTCGCAACTCCACCAAGACTAATGTTTCCTTGCAAAGTATTCTCCTTGTTGCATGATAGAAAAGCTTCACTTAACTCACAATATTAAACTTGCTTACAAACACTAATCACTTCACAAAACTCTTCCTTCTAATAATTTAAGCATGCCAAGGCATCAACATTAGGTAAGTTAAGGCCTAAGACTCCCTCCGATTTTGCACCATCATCTCCACTCTCAAGTGGCTCCCATTCATCAACATACTATTGATTCACATCACTCAAGTCTTCTTAATTGCTCAATTCTTCATCACTAGAGCATATCTCACAACTACACAAGATTTTCATGTGTCCCTTCCATCCTACACAGGTTTTCATGGAATTCATATGGCTAAGATTCTCCTTCCTTAAGGAGTCTACGGGTGTAACCTCGTCAAATCCACCTTCCATAATTTTGCACAGCCAATCCTCCTTTTCGACTGAGTCCTCCACCCTTCATCATTAACTGCACAAATCTAGTGTAAAATCCCCAATGAGACAATTTATGCCCCCAAAAGGAACAACCACAAATCTAATCTCTAACAACAATTTATAAAATGTATACTTGACACAATTAATGCAGATATGAATTTATTAGGGAAAATGCGACTTGCCTTAGAGATTAATGACATTCAAAACTGATTTAAACTTGATCAAATCTTCGCTAAAAATAATTAGAATTTGTCATAGATACAAGAACACCAAAAATATAAAAATCTGACCAAGAAGAAGAGCTGGAAATTTATTATAAGTCTGCACAAAACAACTTACAGACATGGCTGGAAAAGAGGTTTCCAAAGCCCAAATCCACTAAAACAAAGTTGAATATGGCCTCCAAAATTATGAAAAAGATGTTGGTGATGAGATTCGGGACAACCGTGCCCTAGAATGTCTCAAACTCCACCTAAAAGGGTGTAGATAACCCTAGATCTGGCTGAATCTGACGGTAGAAATATGCCCCAACACTTGTGTCTTCGAACCCTAGCTGGAAATGCCTCAAATCTGCAATATTGGGTCTTCAATCACTACTGAAATTCTGAAATACTCCTTGAAGATCGATAGAAACCCCTAAATAGAGCTTCCTCTCACAAAGGATGAAGATTTTTCGTTCTTCAACCTTGGCAATTTCATCAAAGGGTTTTCGTCCTTCAATGTGAAATTGGAAAGCAATCAGCTTAAACCAAAATTCAGAGATAGAAAATATGCAAAGTGATGCCTTCTCCAAGTATGGCGACTTCCTTTTATAATTTCTCTTGGAATATTTGCCCACTCAAAGGCCCAATCAATTGACTTCACTTTATTTAATATTTTCCCTTTGCTTCCTTTATTTAATATTTTTATCCCCTTGCTTTATGTCCCTATACAGATTGCATTTTTCCACTAGGGGGGAATAAAAATAAAGTGACTTTTTCTTTTATTATTTTATCACTAATAAATAATTAAAGTGCTTATAAAAACTCATTATGTACTAAAATTACTTTATTAGGATAAATTTCCCTTATTTCTTACTTCCTAGCCGTCAGGAAACAAAATCAGGCTAAGGGTCTTCAACTTGCTACTTTCGAGAAGGGGATATTACATCCAGTCTCACCTCCAACTCAAAATGTTTAGGCCTCATACAACAGGAATTTAGCCTACCGTAGCTAGGGTTTCAGAATAATTCATTTGACATATCATCCAGAAATACTTCACAACTATAGGTAAATATCTAAATCTCCACAACCAATGCTAATACGGTCCCGACAATGAAACAAATGTTGCGTAGATTTCTAGGTTATCTTATTCATGCAACAGACTAAACCTTGCACAACGGGATTGCAAAACACCTCACATCTGCACTCACATAATCAATCAAGAGTAAGCTTGAAGGTCTCACCCAAAGCACAACAAGAGCACCAAGAACCCCATTATATGAGTGATCATGAAGACAAGAGACATGCATTAACTAACAAGTAAATACATAACAAATCAACCATAAGACAAATATCCACTCGTGCGTGAAGTACATACACAATGCTTAACATCTCAAGAACACTTTATATATTTAGCTTACGAGAAGATTACACTATCTGTCAAAGGTTATAATATGTGTTCCATGTGGACACAATCATACAACATAATATAACAAAATGAATGAGGTTCATATGCATTCACAACTCCAAACCTTTCAAACCCTAACTTTTCTCAAAAAAATGGCATTCTTTTGCTCTAGAAAGCGTCTCAAGTTTCAATTGTTTTGTGTCAACTTCAATGTGTCAAATGAAGAGCCCATGGGGGGTATTTATACTTTTTTGCGGTGTCCTTTCCAGTTCACGCAAGGTTGGATTCCACCGTCAACCTTCTATGTCCTTCTAGATGATGTCTATTGTCACTAAAATCTTACGCATCCAAGGTTCTAGAAGCCTCCTTTTTTGGGTCCTTGTCGATGTGTGACATGCAATCTTCTTTGAATTTCTTGTGCAAGACATGTGTGTTGCTTCACACTTCTCACTCACATGTATATTGTATAATATACATTGTCTGGTGTGCCTTTCCAAGGGGTCAATAAAATGACTTTGATTAATCAAACTTACATTAAAATTTTCCTGATTTAATACTTTTTACTTCTCTCGAATTTTATGTTGATCTTTCCTAAATGTCATGTTTGGCTCACGTCCCTTTTGACTTCACTATAGAATCTAGATTTAGCAGTGGTTTTTGGCTTTTAAGTTATTTCCTTTTAAGACTACTGCCATGCTACTGCCAGTTGGTACACTTATAGTTAATTATTATTTTGGATTTTCCCATCTGCAAGAGGAGACATATTTGGGCTTTTGGTTGACTCTGGTGCAAGAGAATTTACTTTGAGTTGTACATATACGGGCATGCAGAGATATATAAAAAATAAAAAATCAGGGCTATATGTATTTTGCAAGGAGTACAGGGAGCTAGGTCAATGTGATTGCTCGAGTTTCTAGAATGGCGTCTGTGTATATCAATTTGATTGATTGGACCTACTGCTATTACCTTATTGTTTACATTCAACAGAACTATTAAGCAAGATACAACTTGACTGATTTGGTTTAGGTCAAATTCCCATGAAGCTGAATAAAAAAATGTACCCTACAAGAATTAAATAGTGTAATTCTTTTCAGGGTATTGAGACCTCTATCATCAGTGGCATCTCATCATGGCATGTTTTTCATTTTGGAAAGCTATACTAAGTATGTGAACAACCGCCTTCTGAACAGAGATTATTGAAATAAGTATATTTTGCAACAGGGCACTGAGATCTCTATCACCTTAGGGATCACAGTTTAGTGTGTTTTTCATTTTCAAAAAGCAAGACTAAATATGCAAACAGCAGCCTTCTAAACACGATCATTGAGGTGATTAGATACAATGCACTTGGTTTCAAATAGTTTAAAAGAACACAACAAAATGCAAATTATTAAATATGATCATTTGTTCATATATCAAAGCTATACAACAGCAGATAATTATGACCCCCAAAATTCGTCAAAATCTTGTACACATCAGACCCTGAATAACAACAGCCAAAAAAATGATCTTTAATCTACCAAATCCACTACAGAATTTGCCATAGCAAGTTACAAAATTCCATACAAAATAACTTGCATTTGCATAGATACAAAAACAAAAAGACAGTACAAACCTATTTTCTTCGAGCAACCGTTTAAATTCTTGCTCAAGCTTTTGCATTGCCTTGTATAGCAACTGACGAGCATTGTGTATGTTGTTTTCTCTGTTCTTTGACATGCCAGTACTAATGAAAAAATCAAGTGTTTTTTGGAGCTTATCAATTGCAATAAGAAAGCCACTCAAATCATCATGCAGTCCCTCCATTATCTTTCCCTCTACCTGCACATGGAAACATTTTAAGTCCGTCAGTGGTTACACAGTTCACATTCAGCACTGAAGCCATGAGAACAAACTGGAAACATATAGAAAGCCCACAGCAAGCTAGAAACAAATGAATATGATGAATTTCATGGTGGCCCATCATATCTACTTTCTGAGCAAGTTGTACCGATTTCTACACCTTGAAATGCCTTAGTTTTCAGTTCTATTTGCAGCTCACTATCTATGGTTATCCTTAAACATGAGGAAGAATGCAGTTCTTAGAGTTTATGACTTTGAAATTACTTACAATAAAGGAAAGGAAAATATTGCAGCCGGTGCCCTTTTTCGATAGGAAACAAAGGAAGCAACAATTTGTGCTATTTCTTTATTACAGCCTGAATGAGTAGAAGCAGCGTGGTAGAGTGGAAAAACTCTCAAACAATGAAACTCATACAACAACTTCAAGAGAACCCATCTTTGAATAAGCATGTTTGGAAAGTTGAGCAGAACTTCAGATTTGAAAACTAGCATCTTATCTCAAATGCACAACTCACCCATAGGAGGACATTCTGGGCTCTTAAAGACCTATCACCATATAAAGATGATTTTTTTTAGGAGGCCTTAAGGGGGATGTACAGAATTTTGTGGCAGAATGTTTGATATGTCGATAAAATAAAGGAGAACCGGTTAAGGCTCCAGGGCTTTTACAACCATTAACCATACTAGCATGAGTGTTGGGGAGGAAATATCGATTGAGTTCATTACGAGGACTGCCTAAGTCAACTAATTTGGATGTGATAGTGGTGGTTGTGGATAGACTCACTAAGTATGCTTATTTCTATGCGAACTTTCTCATCCATTTCAATCTAGTACAGTGGCAAAATTATTCATGGAAAAGGTATAGAAACTCCATGGCATTCCCAAAATCATTGTAAGTGATCGTGATCCTATGTTCACTAGCATATTTTGGACTGAACTATTTGCAGCACTGGGGTAAGAAACTCACACATAGTTTGTCTTATCATCCACAATCAGATAGCCAAACAAAAAATGTGAGTAAATGTCTAGAAGGATATCTACATTGTTTTTCCTCAAAAAAACAAGCACAATGGTTCAAATGGCTATTTCACAGGTATAATGGTGGTATAACATGTCATTTCATACAGAAACAAAGATGACTCCATTTGAGGCTCTTTATGGTTACCCCCCAACCTTCTACTCACATTTTATTTGCAGGTTCATCCCAAAGCTTGTGTGGTCAAGGATCATATTCAACACCAATAAGAAAATGCTTCTGAGTCTTTAAGGAAAATTTGGTTATGGTTTAGAATAGGATGAAACAAGCAAGCAGATCAACATCGAAGTGAGGGATTTTGAGGAAGGAGATTAGGTATTCCTTCGATTGCAACCCTCACAAACAAAGGTCACTTAAACAACATAAGAACATTAAGTTGGCACCAAAATTTATATGGGCTGTATAATGTTTTCCTACTGAATTGGAAGTGTAGCGTATAAGTTAGAACTTCCATCGTCTTCCAAAATTCAACCTTTATTTCATATCTCATGCTTGAAGAAAGTAATTGATTACCAAGCTTCCAATCCATCCAAAATTTCCCAGAGTTAGATGGATGAAGGGAAGTTCATTATGGAACCCCAAGGCAGTCATCAAGAAATGAGTGAAGTAATTGCGAAATCTGAGCCATCACTGAATTTCTTATCAAATGGAAGAATCTGCTAGTTGAAGATGTAACATGGGAAGATGAATAGTTCATGTAGAAAACGTCTCTGAGTTGCTGAGAGTTGAGGAACAACACTTTTTTGAAGGGGAAGTGACATGCTACACCCCTAACATTATATCTTCTTATGAGTTCTAAGGTTATGGAATGGAGTGCGTAACCTCTATATCTTTCATTTATCAATTCCCAATATTTATTTAAGACAGACCCAATTTGCGATGAAAGGGTGTGGATCTCACCTAATTATGTATATAAATATGGATGAGCAAGGCTCTCCAAAATAATCACAAGCCATATTATTGAATTCATTTCCTTATTTATTCTAATTTCAGGAGGATTTCCCCTCAAAGTGGATTATATTTCAGTGTTTTTTCCATCATCATAAAGAAATATCACGACAGTTTACCCTTCCAAATGGAAAACCACCCATTTCCTCCCAAAATATTTCAGCTTACAAAATCAAATGACCAACAAAATTCTTAATGCGATTTCTGAAAAACATTCCTGCTTATTACACGTAAAACCGGAATATTCACAATTAAAAATTTCAACTGAGAAAGCCTCGACTTTCTGATAGTGTATGTTTGCATAATGTAGGGGAAGAGTCTAACCTGGTTAAAATCATCATAATGCGTTAGAAATACCTCTGCTGCTCTCAGTGTCTTTTCAATATTCTCATGTGCCCTTATGATGTCATCTGTTTGAACCTTTAAAAACACAAGCGAAGATATCTTAATCAAGAGTTTTTGAATAGCATAATTAAATGAAACGGAAGTCAAACTAGTCCGCAACTGACATTGGGACTTACACTATTTGTATATAGATGCCATAGCTTAGTTCATGAACCCACAATTTAACAAATGAATTAATCTCAGGCGCAAACAAAATTACACGAGTAGAACATTCATCCATCAACAATTGAATTGACATTTCCTCTGAATGGGGAGCTGTAATGGTGAAGGGGCTGTCAACCGAAGGAGTGGCCCAGGTTCAATTCCCTTTAGGGATGAACTTGTATATCCCTTTGGAAGGAAATTGTGATATCCCTGCAGGGTAGAAGGTTCAAAGTTCCCTTCAAAAGGGTTTAATATAGCAAAAAACTATTGAATTGACATTTATTCAACTTCTTCATATCAGGTGACATTTTCATCATGGACATTGGAAGTAATCTGAATTAAGGTCTTGAAATATTTCTCCCCCTCAGTGTGTTTAGCAGTTGTTGCAAAGAAAATACTCCGTTCATTGATTTTTTTTGTTCTTGGGTTTTTGTACACAGGGGACCTGGTAAGTACAGGGTCTTTGTCTTTGACCTTGTTTCTGTTGCAAACTTTGCATACTAATGTTTTGTTTTATAAACTATTAAAATGGCATTTAATGAATTTGACCTCTTTATACCACAGATGAAATTCCCATCATAGACATACCATCTTGCAAAATCATTGCAGAAGGTCCATTGGGTAAAGGTGATATACTAGATCTTCCAAATAATTCCGTTTGAATGCTATGCATTAGAGTGTCAAAATAGTTTTTGGTCTCTGTTATTTCTTTCCCTCGTGTTTTTAGACATTGTTTCAATGTAGATACTTCTTCCACTGTGTAATACCATTTTCTCGGAATCGGCTGTTTTAAATCTTCATAACCTGTCTTTTATGATTCGTTCTTCACAAGAACCCAATGTCCAGAGAGAGAGAGAGAGATTAAATGGTCCATTTGGCACTCATTGCATTGAAGAAATGCTCACATGGGCGAAGTTCTTGGATTGAAATTAGCAAAATTTACATGCCGGGGACATCATTCATTGAGTTATCTTGGACTTGGTTGTTAATAAAACTTTTGTACACACAGAACAGTATAAGATCTCCATCTTTAACCTTGTTTGTTTCTGTTACATAATTTGCATAACGATTTGTTTCAGAATGTTTTAAGACCTACCATCTTTGGGTCTCCTAGTGTAGATCAACTTCAACTGTCAAAACGCAAAATGGCTGCCAGAATACCTTGGAACAACCTTACTGAAATTCATTGTTGCTCATTGCTTCTAAATGAAGCTGTGGTATTGAAACTAGCAAAATGTACGACATCACTCATTGGTTCTTGGATGTTTGCACATTTTTAAATACAGGTAACGTTTCACGGACAAGGTCATCTTCAATCTTCTTTCTTTTTGTTGTATAGTCTCCTTAAGGATGTCTTCCAGAGTTTAAAGCCGAACACATCGTTGGGTCATCTTCAATCTTGTTTGTTTATGGTCCGTGGTTTGCAAAATGAATCATTTGGGTGTGCTTCTAACACACACCCTTATTTAGGTCTCATCTTCAATCTTCTCTGTTCCTGTTGCAAAGTTTTCATAACAATTTTCTGGCTGTGTTTGCGTAACTCAGAATACACAAATGGCTTGCAGAGCATCTAGGAAACAAGATTACCCAGTTCATCGTTGCTCTCGTGATATGACTATTCGAAAAAAAAATAACAATTTTGGTGAGATGGTATGCATGCAGATGCAAGAGGTGGCGACCCTAATAATTAGTTGGTATGATTACATACCTGTGTGGGAAGCACTGCAGAATTTAAGGAGGATATGCGCGTATCAAAGGAACCCAAAATGGTGAGCATGGAGTCGGTAAGACGCTGGCTATTCTGCAAGCTTTCCTTCAACTTCTTTGCACTTTCCATTTCATACCTCTGCGAATGCATTGCATGCATTAATCAGGCTACAATGTGTTCGTCTTCGTCTTCGTGATCGTCTTGTGCAATTTAATGGATTCTAAATTTCTTTTCTTTTTTGATTTTCTGAGTTGGATTTCAAAACTGTTTGGATGCATGCCATGCCATGCCAACTTGTTGAGTAGAAAAGGTAACAAGTCATTGTTTTCCAAAATGGTGGTTTGACGGAATTTGTTTGGATCTGTGGAATAAGACTCAATTTATGAAGGAACACTCAATTAATTATTATGTTAGTAGGAGTGTTGTTTCTTTCATATTATCATTATATTATGTATGAATTTTTATTCTGTCAAGACAGATATATATGTTGGTAGTCTCGTGGACTTAAAATATCTTTTCTTCTTCTATAATCTTCATCAAAATAATTATTCATTTTTGTAATAACCAATTAATATACATCATTTATAATTTAATAAGTTTTGAATAAAGTTTGATATTAATATATATTTATTTTTTAATTTTTCTATAATTCTATTGGCTAGAGATTTATTTCTCATGAAGGAAAGGAGATTTCATTAGTTACTTTTTATTTCAACCTCAACCAATATTTTTATTGGGAGTGTCCAAAAAATTGAAATATAACCCTTGTAAATAAAATGTCAAACAAAACTTATTATTTGAGAACTAGAAGAAAATCATATACTTTTTGCTTTTTAATTTTATGTCTTTTCTTTTTACATTGATCTTTTTTCTTATTATAGAGTGATTTATTTATCTCTTATAAATTTTATTTTCTTTCCTTATTGAACCCCATACTTTAATTTAGAATTTTAAATAAAATATACACCATTGAAAATAATAAAAATTTGTAAATGTTTACAACTACCTAAAAGTGTAATCTTTTAAATTAATTTTTGTATTGTAATTAAACTTAATTCTATTTTTGCATAGTTAAATTTGGAATTCTAAAAACAAAAATCTAGTTATTTTTAAATTTCACTACTAATTTGAAGGGTGGGGTTATTTCTATTCCTTTTAAAGATAAAAAATCAATAGGTTTGAAGACACAAAAAGAAGTCACCTAAAAACTCAAGGCATTCTATGACCTTATTACCAAGTCGATAACATATTGTCACCCTTCATTTTTAGGATAACCTATGTTAATTCTAGTTATAATGCATGATTGTTGGAGGCATCTTCACTTAGAACTAGTTTACAACTATCCTACTATTTGACTTTGTGCATTCACTCTTAAAACAACATTTTCGGCACAATTTGTCATTTCATAGCCTTGTTTTAAATTGGTATACATGATTTAAATATATTTAGTTAAAAAATCTTGATAAATTTAATGCCCGTATCTTGTATTTTATGTATATTAAATTGAATAATAATTTTATTACGTTTTCCTTATATTTTTCAAAAAAGAGTAACTTTATCATATGATTAAAATTTGATGGGTGTCAAATTTAATGTAGGAAATAAAATTTTCAAAATTTTCAAGTGAAACTCGAGTATTCATAAATTACTCCTAAATAATTTGAACATGTAATTTCCATGAATTAAATTTAGTTTGATAAAAATTTAAAAATTATTTCTTTTAATATCATATCATTAATTCTAAAATTAAATTACGCAACAAGGAATTATAGATTGCATCTTTGTATATTTTGATAAGTCGTACCAACTATTTTTTTGATTCAAAAGCTTTTTTATTTTTTTATTCAAAAGCTTTTTATTTATATCAACAAATATAATACATCGTTGATCATACAAAACGATAGGTGGTATGGCACTACATCTCAGAATTTTGAATCAAATAAATCTAAGAAAGATGTGCACTTGGGCCAAGTCAGCTCACATTGAGTTCATATCAATAGAGATATTTCAATAAAAAAAAAGAGCAATGAACAAATAGCACAAAGAAATTTAGCAGCAACTACAAACATGGTGGTCTACAGAGTAGGAGGTGAAGGACTATCAGACTTATCACCCCACCGAGAAAATACAATAGGTCACTGGTTTGGGACACCTTCCCAACCATCTGAGCCTCATCCTTATCTTCTCACCTAAAAAAAATGACCAAAACAAAACAGTGAAATTTTTCAAAAGAGGTGCCACCCATACCAACTAATTTAATTTAAAAAGATGTAAAAAATTGTTAATATAATAACATTATTAATAATTTTAGACATTTATATAATTATATTATAAAAATAATCTTTAAAAAATTGTATACTTAATTTGAATATTATCAATTATAACAAACATACCCAAAATCTTAAATCTAGAATTTAGTCCACTATTTCTACGAAAATTCAAGTTCGAAATTCTATTTTTATTAATTATTATTATTGTTTTTGAAATTTGTTTGAACGCCTTTTAATCAAAGACTTGGAATTGAACTCTAACTTTGGAGCTCATAAAATATATCTACGAGACGTTATCACTTTAAATATTCTAAATATTTTACTTACCAATTTATCTAATCTTTTGTAATGATCTTATTTATTTTTAATCTACTTACCTAATCTCCTCATTTTTTAAATATTTATTTTAATAAAATTTGAGCTTAAAAAAATAGCACGATCACACCAACCAATTAAGTACGTGGAAATTGATTAAGGAGGGTGGCGAGTGGCAACCACAGTTGGTAGTAGAGCATTCTAATGTGGGGCTATGTATGAGTAACACCCAAGAAATGGTAATGCTCTTGGTGGGCACCAGATAAATAAATATTTTACTCCCTCCATTTTTTTTTTAATAAATTACTAGTGTGCATGGTTGGTGTCACATGTGGGAGGAGAAATTAGTCAATTTTTATATATTAGTAGAATGGTTAATCAATCTATTAATGTGTAAGAATTAAGGGAAGAAATTTGTTGAAGGTTGGATTTTTCGATTTTCTTAGATTTAGTGTCAGGTAGGGATGAGATTTGACGTCTAACCTTGTTCGTCAAATCAAAAATATATGACTTTAAGAGGTTATAAATAGTTTGTCCATCTCTGTTAAATATATTTTCTTTACTTAATAATTTAAAATGTATATTATTTTTTTAGTTGTATTTATAAGTACCGGGTAAGTTTCAAGGATTATATGTTCGAAATAAACACATTTTCAGCAAAATATGTTATTTAAATATATATGTAATGTTGCACTTACATTTATATTGAATGTGTTCGTAGCGGTTTTGTCAAATACTTTCACGTCAAATAAAGACGGGCTGGCAATTTTACAAAGTGTAAAATACAGTTAAAATAGGCAAATATGTCCAGGAGGGGCACAAATCTCAGCGTTGGTGTCAAGGTTTGAGGGATAACCATTCTACCAAATTCATTTACGAAACGATCTTGACATCGTCTCTTTTTAGTATCTCGACATCTACATTTAGGGAAAATTGATTTTTGATGGATTCTTTGTGAGCTAAACAAGTTCACCAATGAATTACGAATAGAATAAAGATTTTAAATCTGTATAAATAATTCCAACATACATTTCTATATATATGTGATTCCAAAATTAGTTCACATATATTAATTAAAAAAGAAAAAGTTGAGAAGAAACATAAACCTGATTTGAGAAGGTTGATAGCTTATCAAATGTGCAAGTTATACAGTTTAGAGATGATTGATAGGTTAGCGAATATGTACCGCGAGCTACTCATTTCTATATTTTAATTTATATTAAGTTTACGAGGTCAACTCGCGCTACACACTCGTCAATTTTATAACGATTGTTTATTGTTAAGCAATCTATGGTGGTTAGCACAAATCAGTTCATGGTAATGTTTAGGTATAATGGTTAATCGTCTTGAAAATAGAAACCATTCTTTGATTAGTTTTGAACTTAGTTTTTTTAATGTTTATGGTAAATTTGTGTTGGTCGTTTATCCATCACCATGACCTTTTAGTTTGGACTAGTTTAATGAATTAATAAGTCAAAAAGTATTTTTTTATGGGATTTTTAGTGGTTGCGGTCATTGAAACGGGGGGTTAAGATTATATCCTGGTGGTCATTGATATACGACATCAACAGGGTCGTCGATCAGAAGTGAATAAAATATTTTATGCTCACTCCTAATCTCGTCCATTTAATGTGAAACAACATGTTTACTAAATTGAACTTCATCACATCCTATGTAATTCAAACTTGTTGCCAATTAACTATTGGGAAAATGTCGAACAAGGTAACAAGTATTTTCTCTATGTTTCTTGCTAGGCCACGTGGTAGAACGTGGACAGTCTAATTATCATGTAATACAAGCTGTAGTGTAACAAAGTGACCGCAAATTCAAAGGTGTGTAACTCCACTACATAAGTTGAAAGTGTCTATCAGAAGACTACATATGTCCATCGTTTTCTAAGATATGATTAAAACACAATATTATCATAATATGCATATTAGTTAAAATTGGTATTGGCATAGCGTGTTTGGAGTTGGTGAGGGTTTACAGACATAGATTCCTTACATTCATTATACATGTGATCTTTTCGATATCTTTTTACGAGGTGATTTATCATTTTTTATCTTTTTTCGTAAGGACATCTTCACATTGAGAACAATATTGACTTGTGTGACAGGAGCAAGGCATGTGTTAAACACTATTTTCTCTATGATTTTTTTTCGATAATAATTCCACCATCTATTTACACCAAAAAGCAATTCCAAATGGGATTTAATGTGGTTGTCCCTGACACACATCGGTGAAATGGAGAGTTAAGATTATATGGTGGTGGTTGTTGGCATATGACATTAAGAGGATTATCATTCAATGTTGTGTCGTATAACAATAATTAAAGCATTAGATATGTGCATTGAAATTTATTTGGAACTGATTGCAAGAAATGATTGTGGGAATTCCAAGTTCCAACCTATTACCTATCACGTGGCCATATAAACACTTGCCTTACAGCAATAATCGATTCATCATTGACTGTAACATTTCTCACTAAGTTGTCACCCTAAATTTCATTCTCTGAATGCCTATGCTTATTACATTTGTAGATTATTTGGTGGTTTTCGTGTGTCAGATCATTGTGAATCTCTTGCCCCTGGTTTCTGATTAACTAAAATACGGAACTAAGGATAGTTAATCTAATCTAGAACGACATGTAAATGCAGTAAATGACTATGGAAAATGATCCAAGAAACTATAAAAAGGGAAATGCTAAAACGACTGTGCAGAGGTCCCGAATAGGATGGATTTGGGTTGATTCACTGGACTGGAGCACCTAGAGAAGGATTGGGGTGCCTACGGGTGCTTTGGTCTGCAAAATGGGTGCCTTGGTATGTGCAACAGGTCCGAAAATGAATTTCACAGGCCCGACAGGTAGTCCAAAACCCTTGTTGTGTGTCGCATTAACTTCATTGTACTGCTTCAGGTATCGTTGATAATCTAAGATGTATAAAAGACCTGCAAAAGACCAAAGATGAGCATTAAAACCCTAAAAAAAAGAATTCAAATGAATGGGTTGAACTGACCTAAGTTGTTATCCTGCCACAATAGTGGGCTTACTAATTGAGCATTGCACTACATTTTGGACCTAAATGTAGTTCTTGCATGTGTGTGTGCATCATTTGCCCTAGGTGCTCTTGTGCCTATTGCACTTTGTGAAGTAGTGAGCAATAACTAGATGTAGAAAATGTAATTAAATGTGTGCATGAAATATAGTAAAATACCTTCCCCTATGCTTGTGTGATGCAGATGAAACAGTCTTGTCCTTGTGATGGAGCTAATGGATGTAACTTTAGATGAATGAAATTAGTGACTAGTGTTTGGTCGTCATTATGGTCTCATAGCTTTATATTTATAGGGCTCTCTTGATCTTATTTCGTAATTAACACTGAATTGGCTGACCACCAGAAAGATAAAGATCTCAAATAGCTAGAAAGATCCCAAAAAGTAGTGGGAAAGTAAAAAAAGGATCGGGGCACCCTTGGTAGGACCATGGTACCCATGGGTGCCCCAGTACTATCCTAGGCACCCTAGTCAAGGATAAAATAACACAAAGTGATGAAAGATGACAGAGCATATAGGTGTAAAAGGTATAGAATGAAAAAATAAAATAAGAAAAGATTGCCAAAAGATGGGGGTTAATTAGTAATTTCTTCACTCAAAAACCTTCTGAATAATACTATGAGAATGGGACTAAATGATGTATAAAGTGCATGATTTTGTGTCTACATTTTCCCCCACTTTATTTTGATGAACAAAAATCTTGGTAACATAAATTAGACAGAGATACATACTTGATGTCAATGAATATTGTAGTATAAAATGCGCCGAAGGACTAGAAAAAGTGTGGAATAAAAAAAATATGATGGAGCGTGGAAACTATAGATGAAAATGCGTAAAAAAAAGTGATGAGAGTGAACCTAGGGTGGAAACGTGTGTGTAGCTACTGATGGGTATGATGTACCTGCATGGTTAGTATAGTGTGTGCTGTCGCGAAGTGTTATTTTTGACGTTGTTTTTTTTTGTTTCCCCCATTTGACTACTTGTTTCTCATTCAGTCAAAACTGTAAGGAGAAAATGATCAAGTAGTCAAATATATATGTATGTGTAAAAACACAATGTAAAAGACGCATGTAAAATGTTATGTAAATGTAAAATATGCAAATGAAAATAGTATAAATGGAAAATATGCACCCGATCCATGTTGTGGAAAAGAGTGTAGAAGGATATCCCATACTGTAAGTTTTTTGGGTAATCTCACGTCACCTTGGTTGAAGAAGTGTAAGGAGAAAGTTTCTTTAGTATCCTTCATGTAACTGCTTCCCTAAATGTGTGTGTAGAGATCTGTGTACATATTAGTTGTTTGGGTGATCCCATGCCATTGGCCTATATAGTGTAGGAAGGAACACCCACTATAACCTCTAAGCCTATAAAAACTTCCTAGAATGCTAAGGAAAACGATGTCCTATAGAATCCATTGTGTATGAGGTTTTTAGAATGGTTTGAACCCACTCGTTGTATATAACTGAACCGAACCGATCTAGAATCTATGTATAGTATGTAAAACCCTAAATTATGCCCCCCTCTTTGAGGGCAGATGCGATGTCACTGATAAGAGAATGCAGCCCCAAAAGAGGACCAACCGCATGTACTTTGAAACTATACCCTACATGGGGAAGAGAATGATTTTGTAGAAACCAAGATGCACACAAACAAAAGGCTAGCCAAAATAAGTGTGAGGAAAAATAAACATGCATATAGAAAACAATGTATAACCTATGCAAATAATGTGTAAGCTACCAAGAAAAGTAATGTAAACACACAAGAAGATAATTAAGCTGCACAAAGTGGGGTTCAAATAGGGGACATCACTCACAATGCTGTAAGACATGAAATGACCATCATGGCCACATAAAAACAAATAAGTGTGCACACCAAACATAGGGCAAGGCCCACATACAAGAGCAAAAAATGGAACAGACAATGTAACAAAAAATTATGGAAGAAAATATCCATGCATAACAAATGTTGCATATGAAGCACCCCTTAGCATGTTAGAAAATATAACTAGTATGTCAAAAATGTGTATAATCACGTAATGTAAAGTGCTAAGGACAAAATGAAACAATAGAACCTAGAAGAGAGACGAATGTGGAAGCCCCCAATGACCAGTGTAGGAATGGTAAGAAGGAGATCATATTTGTTGCGTGTAAGAGACCTATATCTGCAATAAAAAATATAACAAGATGTGAATGCACGCATGTGTGGATGATATAGATAAATTACATACAAGTAATCTAACTAGAATGTGTAATAATGTGACCATGAATGAAATAAAAGTAAGACAAGAGTAAAATACAACCATAATATGTCAGTATGGTGGGGATGGATGGAATGGAGTGCAAGATGGAGTGATAGGATCCATGTGCCCCCTGAGTGAATGGAAATGTATGTAGTGAGGTTAATTTGGTTTTTTCCCTTAGAAATCAAGAATTATACTGTAAACGAGAGTGCATCATCAGGAAATGGTTGAAGTGTGTGTTATGTCTAACGCGCTGTGATGAATGTGTATAGGTGTAGTCATGAGATAAAACCGAGCGATGATGTGTGCATGAACCCTATAGCCGAAGTCGTATATCACGTTCAATATGAACACATATTGGTGATAGTTTATCCTAAAGCATATATCACTATAGAGATGGAAAAGAGGGAGTGGTGATGTAACCTAAGGTGTATAACACTAAAAAATGATAGAATGGGTGACCATTTAACCTATAACTGTATGACACTAATCCTAGTAATGTCACATGATGAGAATGTCGAATGATAAACGTATGCAATGAATAGAAGGTCCATTTGATTTGTAAACCCTTGGAAGTCGAGTATTTATTGAGGAACTAAAGTGCACCATATGGTAGTGAGTGTAACGCGTAGAATAATGATATAGTATATGTAACATGATGATAAAAGTCGACCAAACTGATGTAGTATGATGTGTAGAAATGCAATATGTAATATGTAGTGCAATATGTAATACATAGTACTAGATGTGTATGCTATGTAGTATGTAAGATGAATAGCGATGTAATGCTAGATTCGTAATAGTGTGAGATGATGTATGATGAAAACTAGTAGGATGTATGATGTATAGATGTGTGAATTGTCGAAAGTTGTAATGTAAGTATAGAATGTGTGAAATACATGACGTGAAATGTGTGGAGATTGTCACAGTGTGTAATAATTGTTGTGTAGTGTGTGGGGTTCATTTGTAGTAAGTCCCTCAATAGTCAAGTATGAGCCAAAGCACAAGAGTGTGTCATCGACAAATGACGACATGCTAAAGTATGAATCAGGGTGTAGTATGCCTATGATTGATGTATGGAGAATGTAAAGATGAGACATGCATAGATGTCTAAGGTGAGTGGGGAGGAGGGTGTATTAGATAGGTGATTTTCCCCGAAGCGTGTACATATGAATGAAATGAACTATCAAATGATAATGAAGGAAAAAGGTCCTTCAATCCGATGTATGTGATGACAAAAGGGTATGACTGTGGGAAAATAATGGTGGTATAGTAGAAAAAATGTTTTACTGGTGAATGAATTCTATGTGCGTATGCGATGGATGAACATATCGATGAAACTCGATGGTGTATTAAAATCGACATCGGTGATAGAGATCTACGTGATGCTGAGTGTGAAGGTGATGAAGATCTCACGTGGGATAAACTGAGGTGGTGATCTATCGTAGAAATGTAGTAACTATCATAGAAATGGGCCTATAACTATTACGTATGACTAAAAGAGTGGTGAGTTTGTGTAAGATAAGGTGCGAGTAGGTGAACTAAGAGTATATTGTGCATTAAACAACATAGAATTTGATGTGCTAGATTAAGTAGGTGGTGCACTAGCCACTATGCGAGAAAATGACAACCATGGAGTATGATGGAGGGACGCAATGTCAATAGAAACTAACTTGATTATTGTCAATAAATTTGATTCGTAAATGATTCATAGAAATAATTGATTGAGAGTGATGAATCTAATTGAGACCAAGAAGCATATTGCATCCTGTCAATCTGTGTTTCTAATGAGTAAAGACATACGACATTGTACGAGGACCGACTGTAACATGTAGTTTCGATAACACCATAAGGATTTTGTTGAAAGGGAACTAAATTTGTAATGGAGGATAAGCTGATAGTCTCGTAAGAAGTGAAATAGAGACATTCAATAACTGAGTCATGATGGGTCAACCTTAGTGTTATTAATGGAGGTCGAATAAATAGATACATTGATATGAAAATGATTAGATGAGAAAGTTGCATGATAATTATGACATTAGAAAAATAAATGAAAGGTGGAAAAAGCATCTGTGTTGTGAAACTAATAAATCAAGATCTCTTGATGTAGCAGGAGGTATTGCATGATAGATATAATTAGTAGAGGAATCAATTGTTTTTGTATTGTGTTTTGGTAAGGGGTTATTAAAGATTCTTAAGTTTATGATTTTCATTAATAAGTGTGGAGGATGTCATATTTCGGAAGCTCAATTTGACCATTGTCAAGAAAATCCTAAATGAGATGTCCTTAGTTAGAAACAATGATCAAGTGGAATGTCCTATGCATTGATGATAATCACAATAATAACTGTTCATCAAAATTACGTCCTTTTGGGTCAAGATGGATCGAGTTATAGAGGTGACGGTAGGGTAATAAGGTTGCTATCCATGAGTTGTGGTAGAAAAACATCTTAAAGGTGTACTAATCTTAGTAAAAGTACATCTTTATGGTTGTGGTCAAAGCTCCCTCAGGAGTAGATAATGAGTTTACAGTGGGTTTTCCATCCATATGTTTTGTTGTAAGAAGGTTTAAAGGTGAGCTTATGTTCTAAAAACGTGTGGATGATGATGTTTGCTCCAAATATCTAAAGTTTTCCTATTTCCAGGAGTTTATGGTCTAACAAAACATGAGAGTTTGAAAAAGGTGATCGAGTGAAGGAAGATGTATCAAAGAGAACAACTCTCTGTAAAGAGGTTGTAATAGATTTTGAATAAATAAGTCTTGAAGCTCGAAAACTGCAAAGTACACTAGTCATATTAGATAAATTATTTTTGTATTGCAATACATAATTGAATAAATGTTCATTGGACCCTTTGTTTAAGCTACTCAAGTTGAACATAGGATATCTTAGAGAAAAATGTTGATAGATAAATGTGTGAGAAAGGCATCGGCCAGATGCATGAAAGAGACTACCAGAATGGACAGATAGGTCATAGAACCAATGCATCACATAATCTTGTAAACTACAAGGAAAAAGTCTTAGCTAAGTATGGTATGATCATCCGCATAGTCAAGGCATGCTACATGAAATGCTCGGAGATGCTCTTGTGGACCACTATGGCCTTTAAATATAGAAAGCTTAGGAGAGACAAAATTAGGTGGAAATGGATAAGCAAATATGGTAGGTGCGAAAGGAGTATGTAGCAATGATGCAGAGTCTAAAGATGGTGATGTGCGTGAAGTAGCTAGCTGAGAGCTAGTTAATCTGTGTTTGTAAATTTTGATATAAAGAGGTCAAATCCAGTGAATTCAAAGAGGAACCGAGATGCAAAGGAGGAGTACCAGGTTGAATGGTGGGAGCCATAGAGGTGGAAATGGGAGTGGAAAACTACGTGGGTGAAGTGGAGACTATGGGATCCGAAGAAGCCATGACAGAAGTTACAACATCACGAGTTCACTTAGCAGAAATTAAAGCATGCAAGACATGAGGGAGATGAGTAGGATTCTCACATAAAGCTTGTCGAAAGTCAGTAATAGTGTTGAGTTGATCTTGGTTAACATTGGTGTCTTCATCATAAGACTTCTCACTATCAGATGCCTCTATTTTGTGAAGAGGAACATTATTTGAATTATCCAAAGGATTTTCAGTGGGAGCTACACCAATATGGATATCGGTGATTGGTTTGGAAACCCTATGGGTGAATGAGGGAAACTCACAATATTGAAAAGTTCCAAGATGACCACTAAGAGTGACGAGCATACGAAGGAGAATCCCAAGGAATAAGTGTATTCGAAGATTGGGTTTGCCAAAATGATTAACTAAAATATGGAACATAAGGATAGTTAATATAATCTAGAGTGACATGTAAATGCAGTAAGTAAATGCAGTAAATGACTATGGAAAATGATCTAAACAACTAAGAAAATGGAAATTCTAAAACCCTAGAGTACTAAGAGAGTTGGAATGAACTCAGCTAATTGAAGAAGCTCACTAGACTGTGTCGTATAATGAAAATAATAATCTAGAAGTAGAAATGACTATGCAAAGGTCCCGAACAGGACATATTTTGGTTGATTCACTAGACTGGGCACCTAGAGAAGGAATGGGGTGCCTGCAAGTGCTCTGGTTTATAAAATGGGTCCCTCATCTGTGTAACAAGTCTAGAAATGAATTTCACAGGCTTGACATGTAGTTGAAAACCTTTGTTGTGTGTTGCATTAACTTCGTTTTACTGCTTCAGGTGTCCTTGATAATCCAAGATGTATAGAAGACCTGAAAAAGACCAAAGAGGAGTATCAAAACCCTAAAAAAATAAGAATGCAAATGAATGGGTTGGATTGACCTAAGTTGCCACAATAGTGGGCTTACTAAATGAGTGTCACACTACATTTTAGGTCCAAATGTAGTTTTGGTGTGTGTTTGCATCGTGTGCCCTAGGTGCTCTTGTGCCAGTCACACTTTGTGAAGTAGCAAGCAATAACTAGATGTAGAAAATGTAATAGAATGTATGCATGGAATAAAATAAAATCCCCCCTATGCTTGTGTGTTGCATATGAACCAACCTTGTCCTTGTGATGGAGCTAATGGATGCAAATGATCTCTAAATGGATGCAACTCTAGGTGGATGATATTAGTGACTAGTGTTTGGTCCCTCACTATGGTCTCATAACTTTATATTTATAGGGTTCTCTTGATCTAATTTCATAATTAACCCTAAAATGATGGACCACCAAAATGATAAAGATCTCAAACGGCTAGAAAGATCCCAAAAAGTTGGGGGAAAGTCTAAAAAGGATCGGGGTGCCCTAGTCAAAGTGAAAATGATGGAAAGTGACAAAAGCTGACTAGGCATGTATGTGGTGGAGGTCAGGAATGATGACAAAAATCAAATAAAAATGACCAAGAGACGGGGGTTAATTAGTACTTTCTTCACTCAAAAACCCTCTAAATAGTAGTAAGAGACCAAGACTAAATAATGTCTAAAGTGCATGACTTTACGTCTACAGTTTCTCTCCAATTGTTAGCACCAACATCTACACACTTGGATAGGAACGTCCACATTAAAGATTTGACTAGTTATCTTTTATCCACTGCTAATGACCCTACCATCAACATGGGCATGTCTTTCATCTTTGTTGAGCCTTGCATCTTCTTCCATGTGGACCAACCTTTTCAAAGACCTCATTTTTATTTTATTTTAAGAATGTTTATGCTGAAAGGCATTTTCAGATGGGAGTTTTAGTGGTTGCAGCAATCACGCATCAAGGAAATGGAGGACTAATATTTGTGTTTATGGTTGTTGATGTACAATGTCATTAGGACCATGTTGACCCCATATTTTAAACTCTAGTAAAATTTTAGGTCTATCTGAAATTTTGTCGCATGATGTTTTGGAACATTATTAGATTGAAAAATATCAATTTTTTCCCAAGTGTTGTATTTTTATTGTGTGAAGAATCACATTTTCCATACACTTTTACATGATGAATGCAAATTGCATTTCTACTTTGAAAGTATGACCAAATATTAATTCAACTTTTGGACTTGCTTAACAATGTCAAAAGCATGTTAGTCTTAGTTGAAATTTTGGACTTACTTTGCAAGGTCAAAAGCCCGATCAAGTCTTAGTCGGACTTTTGGACTTACTTTGTAAGGTCAAAAGCTAGACTAAGTCTTAATCAAACTTTTAGACTTTTTTTGCAAGTTCAAAAGCCTAACCAAGTTCAGCCAAACTCTTAGAATTTTTTTGCAAGGTTGAAATCTCAACCAAGTCTTAATCGGACTTTTCACCTTGTTTTATTAGTCCAAAGCTCCCATAGTGTATTTCATACTTTTCACTTGGGTTTTTCAACATTTTTTGGGTTTTGTAGATTTCTCTATCCTTTTATTCCCTCAGAATAACATACAAAATGGAGTTTATTTTCACCTAAAAAATCTTAGGTGAGTTTGGAGAAGTACATTTTCAATTTTAGGTGTAAGACACATACGTGAGTTATGCCTTGATTTTTGAGCCCTAAAACACATTTTTCTTAAAAATTCTATAAGCGGAAAAGTGTTCAAAATTTAATATTCTCAATTGGGTTTCAACCAAAAAATCAAAATAGTGTAAAACTCCACCTCAAACATGGTGCATAACTCCACCTCAAAGAAGGTTCTAAAGCAATGTCTACTCTCTTCAAATATATAAAATTTAGTACCTGGATTTCTCAATATTTTTCTGGGTTTTGTATATTTTCCTATCATTTTTATCTCCTTAAAGTTTCATGCAAAATGGAGCTCATTTCCACCCTCAAACGCTCAATGGGTTTGTAGAAGTATTATTTAGTGTAAGTGGGAATTTCATAGTTCCTTTACACATTTTCATCTAACTTGCAAAACACATTTTGAGTTGGAAACCCAACTTAGTTTCCCACAGTATATTTGGGAATTTTGACCTTCCTTTGTAAGTCCAAACTCCCAAAATGTATTTTTGCACTTTTTCACCTTTCTTTGCAAGTCCAAAACTCCCACAGTGTATTTTAGATTTTTCACTTTGCTTTCCATGTCAAAAACTACATCTTTCCATATCTTTCACATACAAAATTTATTCATTTAAAGTGTTGGAATATATTTTTATAAGGAACAATTTCAATTCAAGGTTTAGTGTCCCAAAGTTGATATATTTTATGGCAGAACTTTGAGGTGTAGAGATAGGTGGAACTTTCACCTGGAAAAACATGTCAAAACTTCCTTTGCCCATATATTTCACATATGAACTTTGTTGCAACTCTCATTTGAAGCATTGCAAATATATTTTGATAAGGAAAAAATACTTTTAGGATTCGGGGTCCCAAATTTGATATTTTTTATGGAAGAACTCTGAGGTGCAAAAAGAAGTGGAAATTTGAGTTGTAGAAAAAAATTAAAACTCCCTTTGTTCATATCTTTCACATATGGACCTTGTTTCAATTCTAGTTTGAAGCATTGGAAAGATATTTTTATGAGGAAAAATTTCTCTTCAAGGTTTAAGGTCCCAAAGTTGATATATTTTATAGTGGAACTTTGAGATGTAAAAGAAGCTAAAACTTTCAACTATAAAAGCATGCCATAAATCCATGATATAACCATATATTTCACATCCAAACTCCATTTCAACTCTCGTTAGAAGTTTTGGAAATATATTTTAATCGAGAAAATTTTCCCTTCAGGGTTTCAAGTCCTAAATTTGATATATTTTATCGTAGAACTTTAAGGTGCAAAAGCAGGTGGAACTTTTAGCTGCAAAACACATCAAAATTTCCTCTGGCCATATCTTTCGCATCCAAAATTTATTTCAACTCCCATTCAAAGTGTTGTAAATACATTTTGACGAGGAACAATTTATCTTCATGGTACAAGGTCCCAAATTTTATATATTTTATGGTAGAACTTTGAGGTGCAAAAGTAGGTAGAATTTTCAACTACATAAGTAGGTCAAAACTCCCTCTGACCATATATTTTACATTGTAGCTCTGTTTCAAGTCCCACTTGAAGCATTGGAAATATATTTTATGAGAAATGATTTCTCTTTAGTTTTGACTATATATTTTACATTCGAACTTTGTTTCAACTCCCATCCGAAGCATTGGAAATATATTTTAATGAGAAATGTTTTCTCTTCAGCGTTCTAATTTTTAGGTTCAAAGAAAGTGCAAATTGACTTTGTCAATTTGCAAAAAAATACAAATTGAATTCGTAAATTTGCAAGTCAAATAAAAATAAACTTGTAACTCCCTATTATTAGAATTTATTTTTTCAAGGTTGCATGTTGCCATTATTCTAGGGATTAGTGTCCTATAATATATTTGCAATTTATTATAAGGTACTTTTTCTATCTAGATATTTTTAGTTGGAGAGGATACTGTGTGAGAATTCCAAAAGGATATTTATTCACATATATATGGAGAGAATTTTTGTTGTCTAGGTTATTATGAAAAAACATTTTATCATGTTTGTAGGGGATTTGATTCGCTAGATACTTGGAAGGATTCTGCCCATAGTTTTTGCTGCCCCTAATTTTATACAAGATCTTAGATGAGAGGAAAAACGTATGAGACTTTGTGTTCATTTTTGTGAGGAAATACAAAAGATTTACCAAAAAAATTCCATGATTTATTTGGTAATAAGCATGTGTTCTTATGTCATATGTTTATCCTTCTTCACTCCTTTCATGCATGTAGAATTCCAGCTAGAGATGTTTCTTATATCAAATAATTTACTTAAAATCTAGAATGAGATCATTGTTTTCTTATTTGAAATTCAAGTTCCCACTTTCTTTATTTTTTATCTAAATTCTCCATTCCTTTTCTTTCTCTATATTTTATATTATTTTTATGGAAGTAAGATATCACCCATGCAATTTAGTTAGTGAAAATAGTGCACATTTTCCTTCTTGCTCGTTCTGAATTTCAATATAGGGAAACTCTATTTACAATAAAGGAGGGACTTTTTATCGCATATTGTTAATAAAATATCATATTTTGTAGGTGAAAATATTTTACCAAAAAAATTTTGTGACATTGTTGAGGAATGTTTATGATCTGCATGCATCTTATAAGGGATCATTGGAATACAAAGAGTCATAATTTTTAGTTCTAATATTTTTTAGTTCAAAAAAAAAATTCTATACTTGTCATATTTCTAACAATGGCAATAGTATCATAGGGACCGATCAATGGCCCTAACTAGACCATTACATGAAATTTTAAGGGATTCAATATTTTTTTCCCCAATGTATAGATGTGATGGAAAACAACACCTAGATGAACACATTACAACCTTCTTTATTGCATGTTGGGTTTTGGGTGTTGAACATAAATATGTCTCTCTTAGATTTTTCATAGAAACACTACAAGATACAACATATAAATGGTTTTATTATCTACCATTTTGTTCCATCATCAACTAGGCTACCCAGAGGACACAATTTGAAGAAATATGTAAATCACCATAATATGCTCATGCCCTACTAGCCCAATTAATTCAAATGAAGAAAGAGGTTCATGAACCTATGAAATATTTTTTTTGCAAAATTTAACAAATTTTGCATAGGATATCTCAAACATCCACACACACATAATAAAATCAAATGTTTTGCTTCATCAATGCTCAAATCCCAAAGTTAGATTTATTATGAGAAGATCACAAGTAACAAACTTAGGTGTAGCCAAATCATTAGCCATCGAAGTTGAAGATGATCTAATCTTGAATGGAAAGATACAAATGGATCATGAAAACAACAAGGTTTAAAGCTTAAATCAAGGTACTACAAACTCTATGGTTGAGAAGTTGACATTCTTGCCTAAAAGAAGTAGGTATTTAAAAATGTACCAACTTATTTATACAAAGACATACCAAGAAGAAACTTTAATAACCATAACAATAATAATCACAACTATTTGTCAAAACCTCAACAACTCCTACCACTTGAATGTCCTCAACATGTGGTTGCTCCTACACTTGTCTCCTTTGATGAATTAGTTATTATAAAAATTTATGGTTTTTCAAAACTTGAAGTTGAAGAACCAAATGGAAACTCCCAAATTTAGTATTTGGATTACAAATCTGGTGGTGGAAAATTTAATGATGATAGTTGAAAAATAAACATTTTCTCTTATGTTTTCTTCACAAGAGCTCAAAATCAAAGGAAGTTGAACAAGATAAGAAGACAGAAAAGAGAGCGAAACTCATAAAGTGACACTAATCATAATTTGTAGAGGGACACCTCTATCGTGCCAACTCGAGGACAAGCCACCAAGGAAGAAGGCAATTGCTTCATCTCCTTCTTCTAAGTCAAGTATTCCAATAATCATGTTCTTACAAACCAATGCCCAATCTCATTCAAATACCAAAACTTTCGCTCTCACCCTTTTCCCAACCTTTGAAATCATTGATCATGTATAAAGGTCTAAGATCCTAATTTCTGTGGTTGAATACTTGCAAGCCAACATAGATCAACTTGATAGGTCAGTTGCATTCCTTAAGGGAATATCTTGAGTGCCATGAATACCCCCACAAACGATATTACACCTACTCCTAAGGTCCCAACTTCTAAAATCCTAATGGATTAATCTATCTCCACCTATGGAAGGATTCAAACATTTTAAGCCTCTCACCATTGGTAGTCACAGACCTAATAATTGTATTAAATCTCAAGCCTCGAATAATGTAATGCTAGCCAAATTTTCGCATGCCCTTAGGTTGACACTTACTAAGACAACTAAAAAATGTTTCTTTGTAGTTCAAGTTATGAAGACAAGTTAATTCTATATTTGTACTCTTGACTTCTTGGACCAATTGATAAGTCTCTGATACTACATTAGATTCTAGATTTCATTCATGACTTGTTCACCCTTTTGTATAATCCAAGTCATGTCCTCAAGTTAAAGACAATTATTGTCCCCAAATTCTAAAATTTGGTGAAATTTTAGGTCCATCTGTATTTTTTTTCGAAATTGATGTTTGGAGCATTATTATATTAAAAAAATATCAAAATTTTCCTAAGTCTTGTATTTTTCTTTGTATCCCTTTTTGGCGACAAGTGGAAACGGAAGACCTTATCCCATTCCTTCCTCATGGGACTAAGGGTTTGGAGTTGGAGGAAAGTTGTCTAAATATATTTGGATTAGTTTTAGGAAATATTGCACTTTTTTATGTTGTATTCATATTGGATGCCTAGTGCTCCAATAAATGAAATAAATTTCTTAGTTGTTTGGTGAGGATATATGCTCAAATTAGAAATAGAATGATATATTATAAGGTCAGTCATAAGTTATGATGTAGCATCCCTTATGTTATAAAAGGAGGATGCTTGGCCATTATGTCATAATTCGAATTTATTATCCCTTTGGAAAGATTGCTTATGAAGCACCTCTCTTCCTCTCCTAAGGACGAAAACCCTTGGAGAGTCTTGTGTGAGGAAAAAAAATCTTCACCAAGTCTAGGGATAACTTCAAGAAGGGAGTCTCCACCCCCTTGAGGGATCATTTTTTGTTATTATCTTATATTTCAACCCTAGGTGAATTGTCCTAAGGTGTCATTTGATCAATAATTGAAGATCTTTTGTGTTATTTCTCGTTGTTAATGCATATTTGGCCCTTTTGAGGTAGAGTGACCTGTTTTATGGTGTGTTTTGGCTTGTTTATTGGTTGTTATATGTGGAACAACCAACCTAGGGAAGTATTCTGGTACTATCCTGTAATAATTTCATGGTTTTGAGGTTGGAATAATATTCTTCATATTTTTAAAGGCCAAGTTCTAAAGTTTCATTAATTTTGAAGGTGTTTTGCTATTTTTCCAAGCTTGTTAAAGTTCGTTGGATGAGGGTTTCCAAAATTAGTTATTTCCAAGATCAATTATGATTTTTAACGAGTGATTATGTTTGTTGAGAGTTTCCTAACAATTTTGACATAATATTTGAAGGGCATTAGTAAGGTTTGACCCACCTTTGAGAGGTTTAACTCCTCTAAAGAAGGCACTTCCCCTAGGAAGGGTTTAATTTTCATATTTGCAGGGTTATATCAGCCATCTAACAATAGCCCTCTAATCTGATTTTTAAGTTACATCTCAACTTTTGGTCATTTCCCTAGTCCCCGTAAAAAGGGACATTACAGTGGTATCAAAGCATCATCCTCCCATTCTTTGAAGCATGGAAAACAAGTCACAAGGAAGGATAGAGGACGCACTAGATAGGCTTACCCTAGCCATCCAATAATGTAGGATGGTGGTTCGCTCAAGGAGAAAAGGTTTCAAGGATTGAAAAATTAACAAAAAAATATCAAGATCTTCCAAAGAGATGTGTGATGCCTTTTTCTTTGAGGATTTTGTGGAAATAGAAAATTATAGAGTGGGGAATTTGCATAGGGCATAATGCCCAAACCTCATCATAGGATAGTGGAAGAAACGTCTCAATCATAGATGGAAGGAAACCCTCTAATTTGAAGAAGAAAGTTGAAGATCTTGTGGTGGATCAGCTACAAGGTAGAGAATTCATGATCAATATCAAAGATAAAACTTCCCTTTATAACAACCCTTCTAAGGTGACAAAAGAGGAATATATCCACCATGCTAAGGATGGAGAACCATCGCAACAACTGCTTATGGTGATGGATCAGCCTTTGGGAGACCTAGAAGCACCCAATGCCATTGTCAAAAGTGATCCCTTGCCTAATTTTCCTTAAAACCCTATGAAACCACAAGAGGATGGAGAACCAATATAAATGGAAGGATATGGATTATTTGAGAAATAAGATTCAATGGTTAAGAGATCTAAGGCCATGGTACTAACACCCATTTTTTCCTGAAGAGTAAATGTTATGAGGTAATTAATGGCCATTGTTTGGTTAATATTGATGATATTTTAGCACATGATGAATCCAGAGTTGAAAAATAAGGATGATGAGAAAGAGAGTGAAGTGAAAGGGATGGTTGGACGCCCATTTCCCAAATGGACATGATGATAGTAAGCTTGTTGGTATATTTATAACAACAATCATTAAAGAGAAAAAATGATGATGAATTAGACTTTTGTAAGAGACACGAAAACATTCCAAACACATATGAACAAGGTGTGGAGGTAGTGCAAAGGGGGAAATACCAATTATAGAAGGAGAAAAGGCAAAAGGAAATGAATATCTTGATGAAAGTCCAAGGAACAAACATATCTCATATTTATTGTTCCCTAGTTCATCATTACATAGGGATAACCATTATAAACAGTTTGACACATTTATGGGAAAAATGGAGATCCTATTGAGTAGTAAGGGGGTACTTACACCTTTTTAGGAAACCTCCAAGTTATGAATTTATCAAGACAAAGGTCTCTTTATGCACAAGGACTGAAATTAGATGGATAAGAGGTAACCCTCTTCTCAAGGCCCACATTATGCATGTAAAGGTAATTACTTCCTCTTTCCATTTGGGTTGTAATCCATATGATATACATGTTTTTGAAGGAATAATTTGGGGTCACAATGATGGTTGTGTTGATGGTATCTCATTAAGTCTTATAAGGTCAAGAAGATTGGAAGAAACTCCCGATGAAGGACATGATCATGAGAAAGCACTTGATGAGGTGATTGGAATGTTCCAAACAACAATCAAAAGGAGGTCATTAGATGGATATCACATCATTAACAATAAGCCGGAGGTCACCCAAGACAAGAACCAACAAATTTGGAAAGAATTTAAGAAATAATAGATCTCATTTGGTGAAGAAATCATGCCAATGAAGAGTGATGATTTAAAATTAGAAATTATGAATCATGAGGACATCACGAGCAATCCATGGTAAGTGAATAATTCATTTCTCTTGTTGGCCAAATTTTCATTTCATGTATGTTTCCATCATGCACAACTAGTTAGGAAGGATGTCTCATACTTGTTATGTTTTTTCAATGACACCATTAGTGAGATATCATCATGATAAAGGTATGGGTGTTGTTATGATACTTGATAAAGGAAGAATCGCCCATTTCAAAATTAGTACTTGGGGTAAATTCATATTAGTTTATGTCGGTGTAAGAAAAATGTCAAAAATCACTCTTGGGGAAGGTAAGCCTAGTGGTTCTATTCCTAATGGATACTCTTTATAGCCCTCTTTTGCTTTGACTTTGTTACATTGGGATCATCAAAAGAAGATAATTTTTTATTTTTCTATCAATAAGGGGTTGACCCATGGTTCCATGTATGAGAAAATGGTAAGTAGGACAAGGAGAAAGGGAAATATTCTTGTTTTTCTAAATGACATACATACTTATCAACCATTTCGGGTAAAGATTCTTCTTCGTGACCAAGAAACCACCATGCTTGCATCTCATGGTACCATACATAATTTTATTGAAGGGGAATTTGTAAGAAGGAAGAGACTGAGTACACTTGGCTATAAAGGCTTCATGACCTCTATAACCAAGGGGATAACTCTCATTATTTCCATGGATAGGTATAAACTTTGCATTTAATTCTTTGTTTTAGTAGAGATAAAATTTATTTGGGATGTAATGGACTTAGTTTTTAGAGGAATTCATGGTAGCAAAGAAAGGGGAATTTAATTATTGTTCTCATTTTCATATATCAGCTCATGGGAAGAACATAATTACAGTTGGGCATGCAAAAATTCAGCCACCAAATGAATTTATAAAGGCAGAATTTTTTCAGAGAAGCCAATGCTTCTCATCCTAGGATCACTCCAGTAGAATTAACATTACCATAACAATGAAAGTGCACAGAAAATCAACTCAAATCTTTATAATAGAATTATGCAAGTGGTGTACATATAGGAGGAGGAAAGTGCAACTACCACCTAGATTAGTGGTGAATAACTCTCACTTAATGATATTGGAAGTAGAGATGACTCCACACAACTAGTAAGTTAACTCAACACTACTAGTAAGATAACTCAACACAACTATTACACCTAAGAAATCAAACACAAGTGAAGTGCAAGAATTATCTTAATAAACAAATAAAAGGATAAATAATAACCTACACTAACACCCCTTGTAAGCATAGATTAGGTGGGTAGAAAAGAAGGCAGGTCCTGACAACAAGGCTTGATGAGATACCCACGTATAATAACTAGGAAAAAGGGACACTGCAAGGTACCCAAAACCAGTAATAAAAAAGTAGAGAGAGAAAAATCCTACTGTAAGGCATCCAAAGAAGCTCAGCTCAAAAAACTTGTACAATGCTAAAGAATTTTGGTGTGCACTGTGGTCTGAATCCACTATTTGATCACAAAACTTAGAAACAACTGACACTGGGATTCAACATAATATTTCCATACAAGGAGACTGTCAATGAAGTGATGTCGAAAGTGCAAAAAAAAATCAAACATAATTCGATCAACTGCTACAAATAGGTGTGTCATGATTCAAGAACAATAATCAAGGCAACAAGGCAAGTACACAAAACCAAAGAAATAGAAGTGCCACTCCAAGAACAACCAATGTAACAAGGCAAGGAAACAAGACCCGAAGAAGCAGAATCAACAACACACCCTCCCATACTGCTGAGTGGATGGAATGACACTGTAAATATGTACGAGTTATAAAAAAACTACTTGAACACTGACAAACTAATACTAGGATTCACTGGAATAGCTCCATATAAGGAGACTCTCAATAGAGTGAGGTCGAAAGTGTTAAAAATAGATACAAACAAGAGAGATATTATACCACTGCTAAATAAAAATTCTCAAAACAAGGAGAATTACAATGTAGAAGGTATAAAAAGTTGAGCAAGAGGCCAAATGATGAAGGAACCACGCCAATAGAGTCCTCTCAATGAATGCCTACGTCGCCGCCATGAGTGATCAGAAATCCACCCCAAATTAACATGAATGGATGAAGAAGATACATGCATATGATTCAGTGTGAAATGAACAACGAGGTCATGCAAATGAACATCTGAATATGTACCAGGTCAGCCATGTCTGACAACCAAAATTTCAAGTTTCTCAATCCTGAGTGAAGGTGTAGAACTCATGTGTAGCTCATGATCCTTAGAAAGAGTCGAGCGTATAAAAATAAGATCTCTATTAATTTGTGATCCCAATGAAGTACCTACTCGAAAACCAATGCTGTGGCAATAATTCCACTGAATAAGAAGAATAGGGGAAGTAATACCCTGTGAATGTCTGTCAATCCTCTGCCAATGAAACCCATAAAATGGAGCATGCGAGAACCAAATACACTGTTATGATTCTCAAAAGAGCCAAGTAGGCAAACAGAAGGAGATGATGTGGGATACAAAGAGTGTGTAATTGTAATAGACACAGATGTGGAAGAACATGCAGTAAAAACCCTAATAGGCTTAAGAGCATCATGAGCAGGAGTAGACTCATAAACTGACAAATCAAAGTTAGTGGGTGGAGCAACAACTACAAGTGGACAAGGAGCAGGGATATGAGAGTCCACAATATGAGGGCGATGCTACAGGGTATAAATTTTTTACTGCAGGGAATGTATGAGATCATATTTGTCATGAATGAGGACTTGTAGAAGATAATTGTGCTTCTTGAGTGATCTATATTATTCCACAAATTTTATTAGGACCTCTTAAATGGAACAAACTTCAGTGAACAACATCTCATTCTCAGATTGTAAAGCAAAGATGTCAGAGCATGAATCCTTGATAAATGCAAAAACACAATCAAAAAATCTAGGACATTAGGCTTTGCCAAAAATGCATCCAAAACACAGCGGAGTCCTTTTTTCTAATATCCTAGCTCCGAACCAATACAACACGAGCAAGAAAGAAGCAAACTATTTTCTTGTGAGGAGGTTTGAGCACATGTCAAACCGGGCCTCACCCTTCAGTTTTCGACACTTGAGAACAAAAGAGCACCAGGAATATACTATGCAACGGACCATACAACGGGGGTCTAGGGGCGGCAACCCCAACGAGGTCAAGGAGCAGTGCCCCTTGTGCGCTTCTAGTCGTGATATGGGGCGGGGTCAAGGGGTAACGCCCCTGAAGACAAACACAAATTATCCCTTTAAATGATTGTTGAAATGGCGTGAAAATAAAATTTTCACTAGAAAATGAACCCCCTAAATTGCTTATAATTACACAGTTTTATTACAATAATTTGCTAACTTTTTAAAAAATTTATCCCACTAATTACTTAATTTGTAAAATGTGTTCCTTGCATCAACTAATAATGGCCCCCTTATTTTTCCCACAAAAGTAGCTCCCCTAAAACAATATTTTCCCTTTTACAAAGATTTTTTTTCCCCTTTCGAAAACGTGGCTCCTAAAAAAAGTGTAATACTACCATTGAAATAATTGCATTTCCATAAACAGGTTCCTAGAATTATTTAGGACGAGTTTCGATCTCTTCATCTTCACAAACCTGGAGAGGGAACTCCACCACCCGCACTACATAGAATTTCAAAAATTATAATAGAAATATTACTATTTAAATCTTACTCGATGTGACTTGGAACTGAAAACACAAGGAACTTCCCATCTATCTTGGCAAGTGGAGTGTGGTGGACGTTGAGATGGAAAAGAAGGTCTGACATAGCAGTCAACAGAAAACTTAGGATTCAAATGAGCACATTTTTTTTTTAATTGGTTTGGCCGCCACATGGAATCAATCCACCATCAAACATGCCTGAGTTGAGAGAGGCCGAGTTGTGGCCAAAGATAGATCATCCCCAATACGAGCTAAAAAATGGTGAGGCATGAAATAAAAGCATCGAGCAGGCCGAGTATAGATTTGGTAGAGATCACCAAGATAGAAGGAAGGAGATGGGCAGGGTCCGACCTGAAAGATGATGCAACAAAGATGATGTGGAGCTCGTAGATGTCGAGGTTGGAGTTATGTCTGTCGAGAATGATCTGTCAAGTTGGGCTTGTGACCACATACAGAACAACAAAACAATGAGGTTAAAATGGTATGATACTGAACAAATTCACTAGCAAGTCAGATATAACAAAGGGCTTGGTCAAATGGCTGAGACATAAGCGAGTTGAGGGAGAGCTCGATCTGAGTGAGCCGAGATAAGATAAGACGAATTTACACCAAAAAATAATAGGAGAGTCATCCAAGGTATAAGACGATGTTGGTTGAATGAACTCAGTCTTTTCCAAAGATAAATGTCTTTTGATCATTACCGGTTGATGGATTTCTGGCCGTAACAGAGCCGAAAAACACAAGATAGTGCAAAGATACCTTGCCAAATATGTAGATCTCAAAGAAGGTCATATACAGTGGCCGAGTACATCGCAACATAGGACTTCTACAATGCATATCTGAATATCAAAAAATTTGAATGCTAAACAAAATCCACAAAACTGTAGAAAATTGGATGCATATTAAAAAAAATTATCTATTATAATATAATTGTACGGCCTTGGCTGAGTAATGGCTAAAAGAGGTGCTCTGATACCATGTTGGAGAAGCTAATACTTTTCATCCTAGGATCACTCTAGTAGAATTAACATTACCACAACCATGAAAGTGCACAGAAAATCAACTCAAAGATTCATAATATAATGATGCAAGTGGTGTACATATATGAGGAGGAAAGTGTACCTACCACCTAGATCAGTGGTGAAAAAATCTCACTAACTAATACTAGAATTAGAGTTGACTCCACACATCTAGTAAGTTAACTCAACTCAACTGGTAAGCTAACTCAACACAACTAGTACACCTAAGCAAGCTAACACAACAAGTGTAGAGTTAACATAAGTGCAAGAATTATCCTAATAAATAAATAAAAGGATAAATAATAACAAATTGAAGTTGTTGATCATGACGATAAAAGTTGACAAGGTTAAACAAAGGGGAATTGAACTCTATCCCTTACCAGCACTCCAAGAAAGGTGGTTCATCGCTGAGTATGCAAACTCAAGATTGGCGAGTAACATCATGGAAACACATGGAGAGAAAGTTAAAAGATGCATGTTTGATGTTTCTTTACTAGGTATCCTATATTTTATTTCAACCATCATCTATTCCATTCATAAAGGGAAATTGATTAGTTATAATTGTGTTATTGATAGGGTGTTTATATATCAGCCAAGCAGAGAGAACAAGATGTTTGATAGGCACGAGAGGAAGTTGATCATCATGCCTACCTGACATGAGGGAATATGTAAAGAATATCATTTATTCTTGAATACGTTTGTTCCATGTGCAGATATGAAAATAAAAATAAGGTTACAACTGAAGACATCCCTTATTTCTAGAGTGAAGGAGGATAACCAAGGCATTTTCTTGCAAAAGCTTCTCCACTTGATCGGTACGGAATCTAGATTGCTCACTTGGATCAAATTGAAGCCGGAGAGCTCACTTTTTCTTGGGGACAAACAATCTGGAAAGGGGGACTGTCATGTCCCTTTTTGACGATAAGTGGAAATGAAAGACCCTATCTCATTCCTTCCTCACGGGACTAAGGGTTTGGAGCTAGAGGAAATTTGTCTAAAGATATTTGGATTAGTTTTAGAAAATATTGCACTTTTTATATTGTATTCATATTGGATGCCTAGCACTCCAATAGATGAAATAAATTACTTAGTTGTTTTGTGAGCATATATACTCAAATTAGACATAAACATTAATATTTTAAGGTCGGCCATAAGCTATCATGTAACACCCCTTATCTTATAAAAGGAGGATGTTTGGCCAATATGTCATCATGCAAATTTATTATCTCTTTAGAAATATTGCTTGTGAAGCATCTCTCTTCCTCTCCTACGGACGAAAACCCTTAGAGAATCTTGTGTAAGGACAATACCCTTCACCAAGTCTAGGGAAAACTTCAACATGGGAGTCACCACCCCCTTGAGGGATATTTTTTTGTTATTATATTTCATTTCATCCCCAGGAAAATTTCCCTAAGTTGTCATTTGATCAATAATTAAATCATCACTTTATAATGGGTGATAAGGTTTTCTTGAGTGTGTGTTTGTCTAAGATACCCTTTTTATATGAACAATACTATAATACTTATCCTTTCTTTGTGCATCTGTTTGAGATTTTAAAGGAGGTTTATCCAAATTCACCCCCAGGGTTGATTTGATAACATACATCAGAATTCTCAAGTCCCAGGCAAATGGATGGATTCAGGGCAAAAATCATGTTTCTAGGGTCCCCTCAGAATTTTTTCTAACTCTCCTGTCCAGGTTGAAAAGAGCAAGTTCTAAGAAAAGGTGAAAAGGCTGCAAAAAAAAAAACAAGCTTGGGCCAGAAAAAATTGTGAAAATTGGCTAAGTCCTAGTCCTCGCAGCAGTCGGGACATGAGGGACGTCTGGGTGCGAATCGGCCGAAAGGCCGCCAGGCAGTCTACAGGGCAAAGGAACATCCAGGGCCGTCAGGACGTGTGGGACGCGGAAAGCCGGTTCAGCCGAAGGAGAAGAAAATTGACTAACTGCTCTGGGACATTTGGGACATGAAGACGCGAAGGGCGCGAACCACCCGGTTCGGCCGAAAAGGAGAACTTTCGCACTAAGCAGTTGGGACATCTGGGCCACGGCGGACGCGGATGAAGGACGCGAAAAGGTGAAGCGGCCGAGAGCAAAGGAAGCCCATTTTGGGTGGTTCAGAAGAATTTGTCCCAGACAGTCTGGGACAGTTGGAACAAATGGACGCGAAGGACGCGAACCGGCCGGTTCGGCCGAAAAGGGGAACTTTAGCACTGGGACAGTTGGGACAAAGGGATGCGTGGGACGCGGATAGCCGAAGGAGCCGAAAGCCAATCAAGCAATGCCACGTGTCATCGGCCGAATGAGGGACAAGGAAGCCCATTTCGGGCAGATCGGGAGTTTTTGTCCCAAACAGTTTGGGACATCCGGGACAGAGGGACGCGAAGGGCACGAAAAGCTGGCAGACCCGTGGACCAATCAAATCATGACACGTGTCACAAGGGAGAAAGTCCAAAAGTCAAAGGGCGAGGTTTCAAGCACTGACCCGAGCCAATAAAAAGAGGACACGTGTCCAATGAAGCAGGGAAGGAGAGAGAATTACGCATCCAATCAGTGCTTGACACGTGTCATCCAGGTGGCAGAGCGCGGGAAAGATTTTCAAAACACGTTTTCGCCTGTTTTGTGCCCTAAATCTTCAGATCGACATATCTTTCGATCCAGAGCTGGATTTGCACGTTCTTTATATCAACGGAAAGCTTATGAAATTCTCTATGTGATTCTGGGGTTAATCTTGAATTTTGGTGTAGTTTAGAGAGAGAAAATTGAGAAATGGGCTCTGACACGTGTTCATGGCCAGAAGTGACATTTCAGCGACCAGATTTAATGCAGAATGGGTCGCATTCTCCTGTAATTCGGTCAAAGTGACAGGGTATGGGTTTGTAAGGTCCCCCATGCCATTTTAATGCATCTGCAGTCGAGGAGGGATGGGCTCTCATGTTTTTGTACGATTTCTGTCCCCTGGGCTCGACCCTTGCACTGTAAAAGCCAGATTTGGCTCATTTCTAAAAAGGGGGGAACATTTTTTGCGCATAGCAGACTTCTTCTTTCACCTCCAGCAAGTGATTGATGCAAGGATCAGACCTCTCCAAAGATTGTAACAGTTTTCTTTTACCTCTCTGAGGGTGTAATGCAGTGATTTTGACACTGAAATGATAATGCAAGCTCTGTGAATGGGTTTCAGTCCTCTGTTTGTATTATTTGCTTCATTTCAGATCCTAAATTATACCTTATCAGTCTGTGTATGTTTTATGTTGTGAACTTTGGTTTGTGTCTATTTGCATGACAAAATATGTTTCACCACTCCTTTTGGTGCATCACCATCTTTAGTTAGTTTCAATTTCTTGCACTTCTACCCCTGTCTCCTTGCAAGTTAGAGTAGGATTAGGATCTGAACCTCTGTAGTTGTGCAAGCATTAGATCTAAATCAGAGGAGTTTGAGGAACCAGCCTCTAATCTGGAGATTCCTCTCTCAGTTTCACAAGTCCCCACACTTGGAGAGAGGTTTCCATGTTGTGCAATCACACTGGATGCTAGAGTGATCAACCTAGAAGCCTGATCTGCATCCAGGGGTGCTGTGAGTCTGCAACAACAGTTTTGGCACGCCCGGTGGGAGTAGAGGTCTCATTTTTATTGCAGCAGGGTTGATGTGCATCTGCTGCATTTTTCTTGCTTAAAAGAGCTATTATTTGCATATCTGGCGACTCCAAGGGGAAGAATCAACTGGTTCCAAGCTCAGGCCTGAAAACTCATGAGAAGAATCACCACAAGGTCAAGAGTTGGAGAAGAAGAAGTGCTGTTTGAATACCTGTAATTATCTCCAAGAAGAAGGCAAAGAGGAAGAAGGATTCAAAGGTCTCCATCTCCACCAAACAGAACTCTCTCAACTCCTCCACCTGACAGGCCTTTCATTCAGTCATACAAGGGTTTTAAGACCAATTAGAATGGCTCAGAACAATCCCTACGTCAACTTCACAGGCAGCAGCCCACTTGCTCTCAATGCACAACATCCAGTTCCTATTGCAGCCTTGAAGAACATTCCCTACTTCACTGGAGAAAATCAGACTACTCCAGGTGATCATGTTAAAGATATTGCTAACCTTTGTGCAATCCATGAAATCAATGAAATGCAAGTGGCTGTCAAGTTACTGGCATCTTCCTTCAAGGGTAAAGCATTGCAATGGTTTAGGAGCCTTGGAGCTGGTTCTATCACAAACTGGAATCAGCTGTGTATTGCACTTCACGAGCAATTTGGAGAGAAGGGAGACAACTTGTCTCTTTTGGAGCAGCTGACAACTATCAAGAGAGCCCCCAATGAGCAGCTGACTGACTTCAACTTCAGATTTCAAAGGTCTTGGGATAGGATTCCAGTGGCAGTCAGGCCAACAGCAGAAGGTGCTTTTCTATATTATCTCAAAGCTTTAAATTCTGATATTTCTATGTTGATTCAATCTATGGGAGGCATAAACTATCCCTATGGCTTATAGCATTGCCATTAGAGCTGAAAATTGTTTATCCAAGCTGGTAAACTGGCCCCTAGACCTCCCATGCCCTTGTTTCCAAGTTTAGAGAATCCAAACACTAGTCAAGCACCTAATTTGGCTCCTGTTCCCACTCCTAGAAATCAAAGTTCAAGTGAAGCTTCCACTTCATCTCCAAGTGCCCCAAATGAGCTTCAAGAGGTCATGAAACAGTTGCAAAACCTAGGCAATGAGCTAGTTACTCTCAAGAGGCAACAAGCCCAAGGTTTCAGACCTTCTTATCAACCCCAAGCTCAGCCTAATAGGCAGCCATACCAACCACAAAGACCACCTAATCCAGCTGCAAATATGAATCAAACAAGGCCTCCTGCCAATAGACCATTCCAGCCCTATAATCCAAATGCCATATCTGCCTCTAAGGCATTAGTGCCAACACAAAACAACATTGCTCAGGAATATGATTGGTGTTTTCCATGCAATGAGCCTCATAACCAATCCATGTGCTTCAATGGTGCTCTCAATCAAGCATTGATGGTGACAACTACTGGTGTGGAGGGTGAGGGCAGTCAAGGAAAATAGTCAACAACAAGAAACATTCCAACAGCAATCAGCCCCAAATGACACCACATTGGTGAACTGGCAAGCAGAGGATTTCTGTGGCATGAATCAGGCAGTTTCTCAAGGTGTTGCAGCCAACACAAGGTCAAAGAGGAGAAATTTGGGTGAAGAACAGCCATTAGCCCTAGCCAATCCACAACCTTCCACGGCTCCACAAATGATTGGCAAGCAAAGTCCAGTTTCAAATGCACAAGGGCAGCCAAGAACAGCCCCTAGGCCAACTCAAATGCCAGTTGTTGCTGCCCACGTGCAAGGAGTAAATGTGCAAACCAAGGGACAGCAAAAGAGATACTTCATCCCCGTTCAGTATCATTGAACAGATGAAGAAGACTAACGTCAATATATCAATGTGGGAATCCCTATCCATCCCAGGACAAAGAGATCTGCTGCAAGCTGCCATGAAGGATTGGCCAACTTCGAATCAGCAGGTTCAGATGCAAGACAAAGTGCTTACAAATGCTGCCCAGCCTGAAGGAAGTCATGGAGGACAACAAGGTAAAATGTTGAAGCCCCCTCCTTTCTATGTTTCGTTAATCATTGGAAATCAGCTAGTACATAATTGCATGATAGACTCCGGGGCAAGTAGCTCAGTAATGCCTAAACAAATAGCTGATCAACTAGGGCTCCAGTATGAAATAACATCCAAAGGGGTAGTGCAGCTAGATGGGACAGCAATAGCAATAGTTGGAGTGATTAGAAACTTGAGTCTTACCTTGCATGCATGTCCAAATGTTGTTGTCTTACAAGATGTATCAGTCATAGACCTTCCACCACTCTTTGCCCTTTGCTTGTCAAGGGACTTCACAGCCAAGATTGGGGGGTATTTGTCTGCTGATTGGTCACACATGCTATTCAGAACAAGATATGGAACTAAGGCCACAATCAGATCTGAACCTATTGCAAACTTCCATATTGAGCCTTACACTCCAAGTCAGATTAATGCCAATTGCTCAGCATTTGATCAAGAAGATCACCCTAGCACTGATGAGGCTGACACCAAGGTTGGAAGTATCCCGGATCTAACTCTTGATGAATGGGCAAACAAGATACATGCTTTTGATCCCTATCAAGAAGTAGAAGAATCTGCGCTAGGAGTTTATTGTTTACATGAAGAGAATCAACCTCTCCCCAGCATCACCAAGCCAGATCATAAAGACAAGAATGAAGTATGGCAATTTTTCTTTGATGGGTCAAGGAGTAGACAAGGTGCAAGAGGAGGAGCTATGCTCATTTCACCGCAAGGTATAAGGTATTACTCAGCCTTCCGTTTCCAGTTTTCCTGTTCAAACAACATGGCTGAGTATGAAGCCTTAATTCATGGACTGCACTGGGCAATGAAGAAAGGCATCAAGAATTTACAAGTATTTGGTGATAGTGAGCTGATCGTAAACCAAGTCAAAGGAAAAAATGCTGCCAAAAATGATCTGTTGAAGAACTACAAAAATCAGGTATGGGATCTTATTAAAGATCTTGAAGCTTTTAGCATCAATTCCATCCCAAGAAAAAAGAATGAAGCCGCTGACAGACTAGCAGCAATTGGGGCTGCATTTGATGTTGTAGAAAATATCAAAAGTGAAAAATCTCAGCCTCATATCAAAGTGGTTGTGAGACCAGCTGTTCCGGATAACAATACAAGTTGGCAAGTCTTCGAGAATGATCAACAAATTGTTAATTTCCTACAAGAAGAAGCTGAGTTCTCCGCCAGGAATCAAGACAAGCTGCATCAGCAGTATGGTGACCAAGTGGTGCAGCTGAGAACTAACAAGTTACCAAAAGGCCTCATAACCTTGGAGTCAATCTTCAACCCGAATGATCAGTTCCGGAAGGAGAAAGTGAACATTCAAGTAAAGGGTGAAGATTCAGAGCCTATTTTAGTGGAAGAAGGCAAAACATTGCAGATTGGCAAAGTAAGTACCTCACAAGAGAAATCTGATTTTGTTCAGCTTTGTCAAGAGTTCCCAGATGTCTTTGCTTGGACTTACAAAGATCTAAGAGGTTTCAACCCAAAGTTGGCACAACATACTATTGAGCTGGATCCGGAATCCAAGCCTGTCAGGCAAAAGCAAAGGCCAGTGAATCCCCATATTGAACCTCTCATGAGAAAAGAGTTAAGCAAGCTTATTGAGGCCAGTATCATCTTCCCCATCAAACACTCAAGTTGGGTCGCCAACTTAGTCCCAGTCAGAAAGAAGAATGGAGAGATCAGGTTGTGTGTCGACTTCAGAGATTTGAATAGAGCCTCTCTCAAGGATCATTATCCACTCCCTTCCATGGAGCAAATATTGCAGGTTGTAGCTGGTTCAGAAAGGTTTTCACTACTTGATGGCTACTCAGGCTACAATCAGATTATGGTGAAGGGAGGAAGATCAGTTCAAGACAGCCTTCACAACCAAATGGGGAACATATGCCTACAAGAAGATGCCATTTGGCCTATCAAATGCTGGAGCCACTTTCCAAAGGGCAATGGATATGGCATTCAAGGGGTTGATCAATAAAATAGTTTTGATATATCTTGATGACATCACTGTATTCTCCAAAAATGCAGTGGATCACCTTTTTCATCTGAGGCAGGTATTTCAGAGGTGTAGAAGATTTGGGGTATCATTGAATCCCAAAAAATGCATATTCCTGGCTCATGAGGGGAAACTTCTAGGCCATATTGTCTTGAAAGAGGGACTGGCAATTGATCCAGAGAGAGTTGAAGCCATAAGAGCACTACCATTGCCAAGTCACAAGAAGGCTCTTCAAAGCTTCTTGGGAAGGATCAATTTTGTCCGCAGGTTTGTCCCAGATTTTGCAGCCCTTGTCAAGCCCATCACCAAAATGTTAAAGAAGAGCATGGCTTTTAAGTGGACAACAAAAGGCAAGGAGAGTTTTGAAGCAATCAAAGAAGCTATCTCTCAAGCACCAACTCTCATCAACCCAGACTTCTCCAAGGATTTCATCCTCTATGCATTTGGAGGTGATGACACTATTTCTACCATTCTAGTACAGCAGAACAAAGATAATGATGAGCAGCCGATTGCCTTTTTCAGCCAGAGCCTAGATGACTATGAGGTGAGGTACTCTTTTATTGAGAAGCATGTGCTTGCAGTAATCAGAAGCTTGAAGAAATTCAAGCATTTAATCTCAAACAACAAGGTCCAGTTGCTGGTCTCACATGCTGGAGTTAAGGACTTCCTCCTCAACAAGGATTTGAATGAGAAAAGGGTAGGTTGGATCACCCGTGTCATGGAGTATGACATTGAGATCAAGATCACCAAGCTGGTAAGAGGGAAAGGATTGTGTGAGCAGCTGGTTTTGGGGAAGCAAAAAGAAGTATGCAACAAAGAAGAAACTATTTTGACAGTCCAAGACAGCCATGAGCCGAGTGGCAGGCAAGAAGAAGACAATGCTGCCCCGACTCCTTGCTGGACCCAAGGTATTATGCACTTCCTAGGCACAGGCCTATGCCCTCCAGAGATGAACAAGACCCAAAGGAGACATTTCAGATTGCAGGCTGTCCCGTATGCCATTGTTGATGGAGTTTTGTTCAAGAAAGATGTAAATGGAGTGCTGCTGAGATGCATTAGCACAAATCAGATTCAAAGGGTGTTGGAAGAGTTTCATGATGGACCAGCTGGTGGCCATTTTGCACCAAGAGTGACAGCTCTAAAAATCATGAAGGCTGGTTATTATTGGCCTAAAATCTTCAGTGATTGCTATGCATGGATCAAGAGGTGTAAGAATTGTGCATTCTTCACAGGAAAAGAGAGACTTGCTGCCCTCCCATTGCATCCAATCTCAGTTGACCAGCCATTCATGCAATGGGGTTTGGACTTCATTGGAGTCATTAATCCCAATTCAAGCCAAGGGCACAAATGGATTTTGACAGCCACAGACTACTTCACCAAATGGACAGAAGTAGTAGCACTCAAAGAGGCAAATGAGTCTAACATCTTAGACTTTTATGAGGGGATAACAACCAGATTTGGTGTACCTGCCACAATAATCTCTGATAATGCATTGGCATTCATTGGATCTAGGGTGACTGAGTGGGCTGTCAAGAACGGTATTTACCTAAGCACTTCATCAAACTATTACCCTCAGGGTAATGGCCAGGCCGAGTCTACAAACAAGAACTTGTTGAGGATCATTAGGAGGACTCTTGATGAGAATCAGAGGTCTTGGCATACCAAACTGAAATCAGCCTTATGGGCTGATAGGATAACTCCCAAAAGATCCACAGGTAACTCTCCATTCAGGCTTGTCTATGGAAGAGAGGCAATCTTGCCCATGTCACTTGAGTTGCCAACATTGGAACTCATGAAGCAGCTGGAGTTGCTTGAATTTGAGCCCATGGAGGTGAGGTATGCAGAGTTGATGGAGCTGCAAGAGATCAGAAATCAGGCATCCCAAGCAATGGAAAAGGATCAAGCTTTGATCAAGAAGACCTTTGATAGAAAGGCCAAGGATAGATCTTTTCAAGTTGGAGATCTAGTGTTGAAATGGGATGTGGACAGAGAAAAACCGGGAAGGCATTCAAAATTTGATGCCATTTGGAGTGGCCCATACATGGTCACAAAGTGCAAGAACAACAATGCTTTCCAATTAGCCTCACTGGAGGGTGAAGAACTGCAGATTCTAGTCAATGGAATCTATCTCAAGCATTGCTTCTAGAGGGAAGTTCACTACCTCTGTAAATATTAGATTAGATTTTCTTTCCTCCAAGTGCTTGTGCACATTGTTTTGCTGTAGGTTAGTTTTGTTTTCCCTAAGTGCTTTGGCACAGCTTGCTGTCCATGGAGATGTTTAGCAGTCCTTGCTTTCATCAGGTGTCATTCCATCTTCCTCCTTGCACATTCTGAGTCAGTCGAGGGTTCTAAACAGAATATTTGATGACTCCATGCCCAATGGACTGCTTCAGGCAACTGGTATCTTCTACCTAGCAGGCAGGTAACCCCGCTGAGTTGCCAAATTGTTATCCAAATTCACCCCCAGGGTTGATTTGATAACATACATCAGAATTCTCAAGTCCCAGGAAAATGGATGGATTCAGGGAAAAAATCATGTTTCTAGGGTCCCCTCAGAATTTTTTCTAACTCTCCTGTCTAGGTTGAAAAGAGCAAGTTCTGAGAAAAGGTGAAAAGGCTGCAAAAAAAAAACAAGCTTGGGCCAGAAAAAATTGTGAAAATTGGCTAAGTCCTAGTCCTCGCAGCAGTTGGACATGAGGGACGTCTGGGCGCGAATCGGCTGAAAGGCCGCCAGGAGTCTGCAGGGCAAAGGAACATCCGGGCCATCGCGTGGGACGCGGAAAGCCAGTTCGGCCGAAGGAGAAGAAAATCGACTAACTGCTCTGGGACATTTGGGACATGAAGACGCGAAGGGTGCGAACCACCCGGTTCGGCCAAAAAGGAGAACTTTCGCACTAAGAAGTTGGGACATCTGGGCCGCGAGGACGCGAAGGACGCAAAAAGGCGAAGCGGCCGAGAGAAAAGGAAGCCCATTTCGGGTGGTTCGGAAGAATTTGTCCCAGACAGTCTGGGACAGTTGGAACAAATGGACATGAAGGACACGAACCGGCCGGTTCGGCCAAAACGGGGAACTTCAGCACTGGGACAGTTGGGACAAAGGGACGCGTGGGACGCGGATAGCCGAAGGAGCCGAAATCCAATCAAGCAACGCCACATGTCATCGGCCGAATGAGGGACAAGGAAGCCCATTTCAGGTGGATTAGGAGTTTTTGTCCCAAACAGTTTGGGACATCTGGGACATAAAGACGCGAAGGGCGCGAAAAGCCGGCAGACCCACGGACCAATCAAATCACGACACGTGTCACAAGGGAGAAAGTCCAAAAGTCAAAGGGTGAGGTTTCAAGCACTGACCCAAGCCAATAAAAAGAAGACATGTGTCCAATGAAGTAGGGAAGGAGAGAGAATTATGCATCCAATCAGCGCTTGACACGTGTCATCCAGGTGGCAGAGCGCGGGAAAGATTTTCAAAACATGTTTTCACCTGTTTTGTGCCCTAAATCTTCAGATCGACATATCTTTCGATCTAGAGCTCAGATTTGCACGTTCTTTATATCAAAAGAAAGCTTATGAAATTCTCTACGTGATTATGGGGTTAATCTTGAATTTTGGTGTAGTCTTGAGAGAGAAAATTGAGAAATGGCTCTGATGCGTGTTCATGGCCAGAAGTGACATTTCAGCAACCAGATTTAATGCAGAATGGGTCGCATTCTCCTGTAATTCAGTCAAAGTGACAGGGTATGGGTTTGTAAGGTCCCCCATGCCGTTTTAATGCATCTGCAGTCGAGGAGGGATGGGCTCTCATGTTTTTGTACGATTTTCTGTCCCCTGGGCTCGACCCTTGCACTGTAAAAGCCAGATTTGGCTCATTTCTAAAAAGGGGGGAACATTTTTTGACATAGCAACATCTTCTTTCACCTCCAGCAAGTGATTGATGTAAGGATTAGACCTCTCCAAAGATTGTAACAGTTTTATTTTACCTCTCTGAGGGTGTAATGTGTTTTGACACTGAAATGATAATGCAAGCTCTGTGAATGGGTTTCAGTCCTCTGTTTGTATTATTTGCTTCATTTCAGATACTAAATTATACCTTATCAGTATGTGTATGTTTTATGTTGTGAACTTTGGTCTGTGTCTATTTGCATGAAAAATATGTTTCACCACTCCTTTTGGTGCATCACCATCTTTAGTTAGTTTCAATTTCTTGCACTTCTACCCCTGTCTCCTTGCAAGTTAGAGTAGGATTAGGATCTAAACCTCTGTAGTTTTGCAAGCATATAGATCTAAATCAGAGGAGTTTGAGGAACCAACCTCTAATCTAGAGATTCCTCTCTCAGTTTCACAAGTACCCACTCTTGGAGAGAGGTTTCCATGTTGTGCAATCACACTGGATGTTAGAGTGATCAACCTAGAAGGCTGATCTGCATCTAGGCCTTTCCACCACACCTATTCCATTCCTATGATGTTTTATATGTTTAAATTTTGAGTAGATATGTACCTAATATCTCTTGCATGTTGGATTTTGACATTGTAGGTGGAGGAAGATGGGGAGTGGTCTTTGGATCCCATACCCATACTTGAGGATATGAGATTAGCCCTTTGGGGCATGAAATAGATTAACTTAGAGTCTAATGGTATAGATATGATGAGGAAATTACAAATCGGGGGGATGTGATGCCCTTGAAATCATTATATCCCTATCTCTTCTAGTGACTTTCAGGAGGAAATCTATTCCTAGTAGAGGTGGATGTAATGACCGCATTCCTAGCTCCTGAGTTTTACTTATTTATTTCTTATGTATCTATATACTAGAAGTTATATTAAGGCATTGGATTCCATTTTTATATATTAAATTGATATAGGAATTTTAATACTACTTTCATATGCACATGAGACATTCAATATTGTGTTTAGGGCACGATATGCCTAATTTAATGTATCACATTAGACTAATTTTATGTATTATTTTAAGTATTTTTTATGTAATAGATAAGTAGAGGATCAATAATTGGTTGGTAAATTATATTTCGATAGTTAGATTATGGATGTTTTTATTGTTGATCTATTTATTTAGGTTCATTATTTTGAATGTAAGTGAATTTATTTGATGAAATGTAGATTGTATTATATTATCTATGCATTCATATTGTATATGTTATTTTGGATGTATTTAATGGGTGCATTGAGTGTGCATGCGATAGGTGAGACTAAGGTGATATGAAATGGATTAAATCATGTCACTTCCACTACACAACCAGCCTAAGAATGATTTTTTATTCCCTTTTATATTTAATTATTATTGTAAATGAGTTGTGTTTTTTACAACTTGTAAGTAAGAGAAAAAATGAGATTATGGACATGGAAATAAATGTATAACAATCCATAAAGAAACTTAGGGAAATTTTAGGTTTTCCCTAAATGGATGGCTAAGATTAAATTAATCACATGGATGGGATTTGATGTAAAACTTGGTGCCCTAAAGTGATTTTCACTTAAGTCATTATAGTTGGGAAAGTTAGTCTATTAGTATTAATCTAATTCCAAGTTGGTATTCAAAGCCCTTTTGACATAGGAAACTAATTTGAATTTCTTGGTGACTCTACTTAATAAATAATAATTATTAAATTTAATATATGTATAGCTACCCTAGGATTGTTTACCAAATGTGAAGGGATCACTCGGTGCAACCTAACTTGTAATAAATTAATAAAGAAAATTTTATTTATTAAATGATAAATAAAAGTGACTATTTACCAAGCCAAACTAAATTATGTAATGTTAGGTGTTTAATTGGGTAAATTTTGGGGTGAAATTTTGGGCATTACATTTCATATCTGAGCATAGTTTCAACACCAGAAGCTATAGGGATTAGTTATTAGATTTTGATTTATTCCATTTTTTGCATCAACCTAATACACGCCATCTTCCTATGCAAGATGTCACATCTTGGAGGCATCTGCACACCCTAATATAGGAGTGGGTAGTAAACACTAGTAGATCAACACTCCACACCCATATTATTTGGACCACAAGTCCTACAAGAATGACAATAGATGATGGTGGTCTTATAAGATAGGTTGTTAGTACATAGGGAACCTTTATAGAGACTCTCCCTTGTACCTACTTAGGATGCCTCTTAACATAAAGAGTGTTCTCATTTCGCATAAATAAATGATATGAGAATAACTCATTATCACATTGAGATATATCTCAAAGCCCTCCTTCACAACATTTAGAGAGGTCCACATCACATGATAGGGTGAGATTGCATAGTGATTTCACATGTGTCATCCACGACCTTTTGAGACTTTTTGCATAGACCTTTTAGGGGAATGTAAATATATTTGGGGTATGGGATTGTTGGAAATATTGTTATTGATGTAAAAGGAATACTAATACGTATCTCTTATGTAAGAAATATTGTCATTGATTCTTAAATATGTGTGCCCCTTATGAAAAAGATGATTTAGTTTGAATTTTGCATGTCGTGCGCCAAATAAAACTATTTCATAATGTTCTGTAGTTTTTGTAGTGTTCCATGGGTTCTATATTGTTCAAGGGGTTCTGTAATGTTCAACAATTTTTGTAGTATCCCGTGGGTTCTGTAATATTTAACGGTTTGTGTAGAGTTTTGTGGGTTTTGTAATGTTCCATGGATGTCTGTAGTGCTTTGCAGGTGTTTGTGGTGTATTGCGGCTTGTAGTGATGCCTCACGAGATGAAGGACCAAATTGAAGTATTTTGCGGGTTTGAAATAATGCTGCAAAATGAAGAGAAAGCCGTAAAATTCATAAAATAGTGTCATACAAAGCAGGATAGCTGTGTAACAAAGATAAAACTCCAAATTGTACAAAATTATCTGTGATGGTCATGGAATGACATGGTACCAAGAGAAAACAAAGAATGTATGTGGGAGTCATGAAAACTTAAATATTCAAATTTAAAAGTATACTAAAGCCGACTCATAATGAATATTATAAAATATGTCAACTCATGAAAAGGCATATCTGTTCATGAAATGAGCATGGTACATAAGTGAATTCAATTGTGAATTCATTGTGTATGTGTTAATGATATAATGATGCCGTTTTGAAAATAAAATTAAGATAGAAAGAAGAAAGGAGCATCTAATGAAGATGTATCAAGAGGATTTGTGAAGAAAAATGAAGAGAAAACTCAAACATATTTGAATTGCTAAAAAATATTGAAGAGTGAGACGTGCATAAGCAAAGTGTAGAGTGTGGGTGTACAAAAACAATAGGAAGAAGTGAAGAATAATTTATATGCCATCATCATGTTGAAGAAGCAGCTATAGTGGGTGTATCTTTGCATTGTTGAGTTGGTGCTCAACATTGGGGATTGGTGTCTCTAGTGAGTTGGTGCTCCTGAATCAAGCTGAGTTGGTGCTTGGCATTGGGGATTGGTGTCTCCAGCAGGTTGGTGTCTACAAACATTTGTAAAATAATTAATTTCGTGGATATATTTAGACAATAACTTTAAGTAGTCTTTTCTATGTGGTTTCTCTCCAGAAAGGCTTTCCACATAAATAATGTGTTGTGCAATTGTTATATCTTGTGTAATTATCGATGATTATAATAATTTTGGATCAGTTTTAGACAAGAAAACTCAATAATATTATTCACAGAATAATGATCTTCTTATTAATTCATTCCAGATGATTATTGATATTAATAGAGGTTACATATATATTGTTTGATCTCCTACAATGGTGGAGTCAACACTCATCTTCAATCCCTCATATCTCTCTCCATGAATCTCTCAAACCTATCCCTAGGATATCTCTCACATCCCTTTATTATCTCACACACCAAAATAGCTACGTGAGTTGTTTATTCAACAACTTCACTCACACACAACTATTACATATATTATTAATATGAGTTGTATTAACTCAATATTAATAATATTAAATTTTATTAATAATATCACAATATATTTGTAACAGATTATGAATGTTAAAGTTTGAATTGTAAAAATTGGATAATACTGATTCATTCCCTATCAGTAAAAGGGATTGGTTACTAAGTTTTGATAGTTGTTTCAGGCTTCACCCATATGAGATAAATGTTAGGGCATGAATGCTCATTCACCTTATTTAAGATGTTGCAAGTATTTGGTCGAGGAATGAGGATTGAAAGATCCCTTTGAATAGAGTCATTGTGACCTAGGAGTTATATGAGGAGAGATTCATAGCTTGATACATGTTATATCATTTTATATAGAGGATAGACAAGTTTCGTGATCTCAGGTGGGTAGTGGGATAATGGTGTAGTATGGGAGTCATGTTTTGGACCTGAAATATGTCCATTACCTCTAGGAAGATAAATCATAGGTGAAAATTTTTATCAGGGGTATGAATGTAGATTTAGAAGGATTTGTTTACATACTCTCTCCCCCGACCTTAGATAAGGTTTTGGAGAAGGATTATTTGGTAGAGGAAAATTAAGGTAAGATACATGATTCAATAAGTGACTATATGTTAGAATACATGAGAGACTCCATTCATACTAGGATGCTAGATCTTTTGGTATGCAACCTCATCCATGGTTCATATTTATGCCCACTCATTCTACACATACACCCCCATAGTATTCACAAGAACATACTCATTAGAACTCACAATAACATTCACATCACTCACAAAGATTCTTCCCATAATAGGATTTGCGGAGAGATAAAGTTCATGGAGGACAGGGTTTGAATATAGATAAGAGAAAAGGTGAATATTAGATAGGGAAAACACATACTCAAATCTACTAGGGTAGGTAATACTGGTTTAGTTTATTAGACTACTGATGGGACTAAATCTTAAGGGAGCACCCCCCAGTTCAAGATGTTATATTTGTGGGGTTGTGGATCATTATGCCACTAAAACATTTTGACTGGAATAAGTCATAATTTAAGTCATTGTCAAGTCACCAAATATGTATTTTTTGAATTATAACTCGCTACCTTAATGTTGGATTTAAATTCACACAAATGAGTTAAAATTTGACTCTATATTACATAAATTGTAATGCCAGACTTAAGACACCCTAACATTCCACAATAAGACATCCTAACATCCCAACCTAATGTCACCATTGCTTGATATTTACATTATAATAGGGTGTCTTATTTTGAGATGTTGGATTTTATTTAAAGGGGACATTGGTTGACACTTAAATAAAAAAATTCAATTTGACATAATAACCATATTTAGATTCATATTTACTTCAACCTTAAGTGTGACTTAAAAAGTGACACTAGGCATGACTATAAATCTGACTTTAGTTACAACACTAATCTTGACTTAAATTCTGACACCATATTTGACTTAAAGTGCGACAATACATATGACTTGAATTGTGACACTAGCTTCATATTACATTGGGACTTTAGTACAAATACAATTATTACTTCAACACAAATTACGTATGACTTCAATTGCTAATTAATTATGACTTCAATTTCGACTTAACTCAAACTTATTTTGTAACTTTAATCATTACAATGATATAAAAAATAAAATATTTTTTGAATTTCATTAATTATCAAATTGTATTATTATATTACATAATTTTAGTTATTAAATTTGATGTTAATATCAATTTTAATGAAATTGAATTGGGAGGATATATTATAAATATAAATTAATTGAATACAAACTTTAATTTTTTAAGATTTAAGCATGATAATTAAATCACCCAATAATAAATTAAAAGTCATAATAATATAATAATAAAAATAGTTATAAAGCCATAATATCATGCTTTACCCCATAAAATATTATAGTCAACATTTTCATAATAAATTCATGATATTGAGTGTTGACCCTAAACAATAGGGTCCTCATTTCATTTTTCTCCTAACCTTAATCTCTGTAAGGGTTCTGAGTAGCATCACCCTTAACTATAATATCATTAAAACTTTCAAAATCCTATCCAATGTCTAAATTCACAATGACTCCAATTTGTGATGCATCTGTTGAATGAGAAACCTAGTAGTGATGTAGATCCCTTTCATTTCTCGGGTCATTTTGTCACTTTCTCTCAGGGGTGATATTGTGTATCACCTACATAAAATCAAAATAAACCAGTGTTAAAAATATCATAATTTGATGGCTTCCATTTCATTTTATAGAGAAACATATCCGTAAGTATGGATATGATCCTTATGGCAAATATTGGATAAGCTACCCATAGTCCCCCTCCTATTGGAAAATGCAAATATAATATTATTTTATATTATAATTAAAAAATAAAACAAGAACACTTATTAGTATAAGATACTTCAAACTACAATACTAAAAAATTGAGCACACGCTCCATTGAATCCCAGAGGACTAGTGGGATTTGTGACATTTTTTCACGTTATTATTAGGAATTTATGGCTTATTGTTGTTGGCTTGGTTGACCTGAATCATGACTATCGCAATATTCAATCAACCTACTCCATGATTCAGGGTAAATAACTTTCAAGCATAAAAATAATTTAGAAGTAAAAACATGGTTAGCACACCATTTAAAAAAGTAGAACTCATTATGAAATAAATATTTATAAAAACATCAAAGAAAATATGACTTGGTTAGACATCAAACTTTACCTCCCACTTATTTTGCACTCATCATGGTTGTACTACATATTCACATTTATTTTCAAATTATCTCTCTCAAATTATGTAGCTTGAATGTTGTATTACCAAAAAATAAAATATAAGACAAATACTATGTATAAAACATAATAAAACCATTCAATATATTTTATTCAAGTTAAAAAAGTTAGTTTGTAAGGAATGTATTAGTGCTTACATTATATTTGTTAGCTAGGAGGATTTATTATTAGTTGTTAGTAAGGTTGTTAATGAATTATAATAGTTTGTATACAATAATATTGTATATGGATGAGTTGTAGTTGTGATAAACAATTCACAAACATTGTTAGGGTGATTAATCCTTGTATGAGATATTTTGGAGATGAGTAGCTGGATCAAACTCCTTAATTATAAGAGCTACTCTTTTATATGTATAGGCTCTATGAGTGAATAGAAATAATGATATTTTTAGTATTTTCCTTGAATCTTGTACCAAAGCTTCATTTGGCATCAGAACGAGATGAACTTAATGGATGAACAAATCATTAAGAGGGGAAATTTTTATTTGGTCTTTCCCCAAGTCATAGGCATTCAAAAGTTATATACAACTAAGTGATTAACATATATGATATTCTTGATCTAATAGTTCATACAAGTTAGTTCTAGTCTCTATTGATATTACTGTTTGATCCATTGTGACTGAGAGGAGGTGCATGGTATGTCAAGGTGAAAATCTAGCCAAATATAGTTCTGTTACTTAGTTGAGCATTGAGATGACAAATATTAGTTCTCTTACTTTGTTTGAGCATGATTTTACCATTGAGATCGACTTTGTTCCTTCCACCATTGTGTGCAATTTACTGTTTATTCAAACCTGGAACCATTTTGTGCAATTTTTGCATCCATGTTTTGAATCCGCATGCTTCATGTTGTTAGATTTTCTTGTACCGGCATTGGCAAGCAGAAGATTTCTGTGGCATGAATCAAATACCCTCTCAAGGTGTTGCAGCCAACACAAGGTCAAAGAGGAGAAATTTGGGTGAAGAACAGCCATTAGCCCCAAGTAGTTCACGACCTTCCATCACTCCACAAGGTGTTGGCAAACAAAAAATCCAGTTTCAAACATGCAAGGAGCACCCAAACCAGCCCCTAAAACTCAATGCCAGTGTTGCTGCCCACGTGTGCAAGGAGGAATGTGCAAACCAAGGGACAACAGAGGGATGCTTCATCCCCATTCAACATCATTGATCAGATGAAGAAGACAAATGTAAATATCAATGTGGGAATCACTATCCATCCCAGGCCAAAGAGATTTGCTAAAGCTGCCATGAAGGACTGGCAACTTCGAATCAACAGGTTCAAATGCAAGACAAAGTGCTCAAAATGCTGCCCAGCCTGAAGGAAATCATGGAGGACAACAAGGTAAAATGTTGAAGCCCCCTCCATTTATTTTCATTGATCATAGGAGATAGTTGTACATAATTGCATGATTGACTCTGGGGCAAGTAGTCAGTAATGCCCAAGCAAATAGCTGATCAGCTAGGGCTCCAATATGAAGTCATCTCCAAGGGTGTAGTAGTGCAATTAGATGGGACAGCAGTAGACAACGGTGGAGTAATCAAAGGTTTGAGCCTCACACTGCACGCATGTCCCAAATGTAATAGTGTTACAAGATGTGTCAGTCATAGACCTGCCACCACTCTTTGCCCTTGTGCTTGTCAAGGGACTTCACAGCCAAAATTGGAGGCTATTTTCTGCTGGTTGGTCACACATGTTGTTCAGAACAAGGTATGGAACTAAGGCCACAATCAGGTCTGAACCTATTGCAAACTTTCACATTGAGCCTTACACTCCAAGCCAAATCAATGCCAATGTTCAGCATTTGATCAAGAAGATTATCCAAGCACTGATGAAGCTGACACCAAGGTTGGAAGCATCCCAGATTTGACTCTTGATGAATGGGCAAGCAAGTGCATGCTTTTGATCCTTATCAAGAAGTAGAAGAATCTGAGCTAGGGGTTTATTGTTTACATGAAGAGGATCAACCTCTCCCCAGCATCACCAAGCCAGATCATAAAAGGACAAGAATGAAGTATGGCAATTGTTCTTTGATGGGTCAAGGAGTAGACAAGGTGCAGGAGGAGGAGCTATGCTCATTTCACCGCAAGGTATAAGGTATTACTCAGCTTTTCCGTTTCCAGTTTTCCTGTTCAAACAACACAGCTGAGTATGAAGCCTTAATTCATGGACTGCACTGGGCAATGAAGAAAGGCATCAGGAATTTACAAGTATTTGGGGATAGTGTGAGCTGATCGTGTAATCAAGTCAAAGGAAAAAATGCTGCCAAAAATGATCTGCTTAAGAACTACAAAATAGGGTATGGGACCTCTTATTGAGGATTTTGAAGCTTTTAGCATCAATCCATCCCAGGAAGAAAAAAGAATGAAGCCGCTGACAGACTTGCAGCAATTGGGGCAACGTTTGATGTAGTTGAAAATATCAAAGGGAAAAAACAGCCACATATCAATGTGATTGTGAGAGCCAGCTGTTCCAGATAACAATACAAGTTGGCAAGTCTTCGAGAATGATCAAAATCGTCAATTTCCTACAAGAAGAAGCTGAGTTCTCAGCCAGGAATCAAGACAAGCTGCAGCAGCAGTATGGGGATCAAGTAGTACAGCTGAAACTAACAAATTACCAAAAGGCCTCATAACCTTGGAGTCAATCTTCAACCCGAATGATCAGTTCCGGAAGGAGAAAGGCTAACATTCAAGTCAAGGGAAGATTCAGAGCCAATTTTGTGGAAGAAGGCAAAAAAACTTGCAATTGGCAAAGTACCCACTGAGAGAGAAAATCTGATTTTGTTCAGCTTTGTCAAGAATTTCCAGATGTCTTTGCTTGGACTTACAAAGATCTAGAGGATTTTTCAACCCAAAGTTGGCACAACATACCATTGAGCTGGATCCGGAATCCAAGCCTGTCAGGCAAAAGCAAAGGCCAGTGAATCCCCATATTGAACCTCTATGAAGAAAAGAGTTAAGCAAGCTAATTGAGGCCAGTATCATCTTCCCCATCAAACACTCAAGTTGGGTTGCTAACTTGGTTCCAGTCAGAAGAAGAAAGAAGAGAAATCAGGTTGTGTGTGACTTCAGAGACTTGAATAGAGGCATCTCTCAAGGATCATTACCCCTCCCTTCAATGGAGCAAATATTGCAAGTTGTAGTATGGGTTCAGAAGGTTCTCTCTCTAGATGGCTACTCAGGCTATAATCAATCATGGTGATGGAAAGAAGACCAATTCAAGACAGCTTTCAACCAAATGGGGCACATATGCCTACAAGAAGATGTCATTCGGGCTATCAAATGCTGGGGCCACTTTGCAAAGGTCAATGGATATGGCATTCAAAGGCTTAATCAACAATATAGTGCTGGTATACCTAGATGATATTACTGTCTTCTCAAAGAATGCAGCAGACCATCTCTTTCACCTCAGGCAAGTGTTTCAGAGGTGTAGAAAGTTCGGGGTGTCTTTGAATCCCAAAAAATGCATATTCCTGGCTCATGAGGGGAAACTTCTAGGCCATATTGTCTCGAAAAAGGGACTGGCAATTGATCCAGAGAGAGTTGAAGCCATAAGAGCACTACCATTGCCAAGTCACAAGAAGGCTCTTCAAAGCTTCTTGGGAAGGATCAATTTTGTCCGCAGGATTATCCCAGATTTTGCAGCCCTTGTCAAGCCCATCACCAAAATGTTAAAGAAGAGCATGGATTTTAAGTGGACAGCAAAAGGCAAGGGGAGTTTTGAAGCAATCAAAGAAGCTATCTCTCAGGCACTAACTCTCATCAACCCAAATTTCTCCAAGGATTTCATCCTCTATGCATTTGGAGGTGATGACACTATTTCTGCCATTCTAGTACAGCAGAACAAAGATAATGATGAGCAGCCGATTGCCTTTTTCAGCCAGATCCTAGATGACTATGAGGTGAGGTACTCTTTTATTGAGAAGCATGTGCTTGCAGTAATCAGAAGCTTGAAAAAATTCAAGCATTTAATCTCAAACAACAAGGTCCAGTTGCTGGTCTCACATGCCGGAGTTAAGGACTTCCTCCTCAACAAGGATTTGAATGAGAAAAGGGCAGGTTGGATCACCCATGTCATGGAATATGACATTAATATCAAGATCACCAAGCTAATAAGAGGGAAAGGGCTCTGTGAGCAGCTGGTTTTGGGGAAGCAAAAAGAAGTATGCAACAAAGAAGAAACTGTTCTGACAGTCCAGGACAGCCATGAGCCAAGTGGCAATCATGAAGAAGACAATGCTTCCCCCACTCCTTGCTGGACCCAAGATATTATGCACTTCCTGGGCACAGGCCTATGCCCTCGAGAGATGAACAAGACCCAAAGGAGACACTTCAGGTTGCAGGCTGTTCTATATGCCATAGTTGATGGAGTTTTGTTCAAGAGAGATGTGAATGGAGTGCTGCTGAGATGCATTAGCACAAGTCAGATTCAAAGGGTGTTGGAAGAGTTCCATGGTGGACCAACTGGTGGCCATTTTGCACCAAGAGTGACAGCTCTAAAAATCATCAAGGCTGGCTATTATTGGCCTAAAATCTTCAGTGATTGCTATGCATGGATCAAGAGGTGTAAGAATTGTGCATTCTTCACAGGAAAAGAGAGACTTGCTGCCCTTCCATTGCATCCAATCTCAGTTGACCAGCCATTCATGCAATGGGGTTTGGACTTCATTGGAGTCATTAATCCCAATTCAAGCCAAGGGCACAAATGGATTTTGACAGCCACAGACTACTTCACCAAATGGACAGAAGCAGTAGCACTTAAAGAGGCGAATGAGTCTAGTATCTTAGACTTTTATGAGGGGATAATAACCAGATTTGGTGTACCTGCTACAATAATCTCTGATAATGCATTGGCATTCATTGGATCTAAGGTGACTGAGTGGGCTGTCAAGAATGGTATTTACCTAAGCACTTCATCGAACTATTACCCTCAGGGCAATGGCCAGGCCGAGTCTACAAACAAGAACTTGTTGAGGATCATTAGGAGGACTCTTGATGAGAATCAGAGGTCTTGGCATACCAAGCTGAAATCAGCCTTATGGGCTGATAGAATAACTCCCAAAAGATCCACAGGTAACTCTCCATTCAAGCTTGTCTACGGAAGAGAGGCAATCTTGCCCATGTCACTTGAGTTGCCAACGTTGGAACTCATGAAGCAGCTGGAGTTGCTTGAATTTGAGCCCATGGAGGTGAGGTATGCAGAGTTGATAGAGCTGCAAGAGATCAGAAATTAGGCATCCCAAGCAATGGAAAAAGATCAAGCTTTGATCAAGGAGACCTTTGATAGGAAGGCCAAAGATAGATCTTTTCAAGTTGGAGATCTAGTGTTGAAATGGGATGTGGACAGAGCAAAACCGGGAAGGCATTCAAAATTTGATGCCATTTGGAGTGGCCCATATATGGTTTCAAAGTGCAAGAACAACAATGCTTTCCAACTGGCCTCTTTGGATGGTGAAGAACTGCAGATTCCAGTCAATGGAATCCATCTCAAGCGTTGCTTCTAGAGGGAAGTTCACTACCTTTGTAAATATTAGATTAGATTTTCTTTCCTCCAAGTGCTTGTGCACATTGTTTTGCTGTAGGTTAGTTTTGTTTTCCCTATGTGCTTTGACACAATTTGTTGTTCATGGAGATGTTTTGCAGTCCTTGCTTTTATCAGGAGACATTCCATCTTCCTCGCACATTCTGAGTCAGTTGAGGTTCTAAACAGAATATTTGATGACTCCATACCCAATGGATTGCTTCAGGCAACTGGTATCTTCTACCTAGCAGGCAGGTAACCCCGCTGAGTCACCAAATTGTTATCCAAATCCACCCCAGGGTTGATTTGATAACATACATCAGAATTCTCGAGTCCCAGGTAAATGGATGGATTCAGGGCAAAAAATCATGTTTCTAGGGTCCCCTCAGAATTTTTTCTAACTCTCCTGTCCAGGTTGAAAAGAGCAAGTTCTGAGAAAAGGGTGAAAAAGTTGCAGAAAAACAAGCTTGGGCCAGAAATAATTGTGAAAATCGGCTAAGTCCTAGTCCTTGTCCTAGGACAGCATGGGTTGGGACGCGAATCGGGACAGGCCCAAGGCAGTGGTTCAGCCGACAACGCATTGAGACTCCAGACGCGAAAGCCAATTTGGCCGAAGGAGAAGAAAATTAACTGGCAGAACAGTTTGGGACATGACAAGTGGAACAAATGTACGCTGAAATCAGCCGAACTTTCACAAAGGGACTTCTGGGCACTGGGACGTTGGGACCGGACGTGGAGAGGAAAGAGCGGCCGAAGCCACGTGTCTTCGGGAGGGAACTTCAGCTGGGTGGACAAGGACAAGTGGGACCTAGAAAGGGACGGTTGGGCCGAAACGGGGCGCAGGACGTGTAAAGCAGCAGGCCTGCGGATGAATCAGGAGCCGAAAGCCGAAATGTCCAAAATCAACGCCACGTGTCATAGGCTGAGCCAAAAAGGGACATGGAAGCCCATTTCGGGCGGATCGGAAGTTTTTGTCCCGTGAAGCAAAGGAATATCCGGGACAAAAAGATGCGAAGGGCGCGAAAAGCCGGCAAACCCGCGGACCAATCAAATCGCGACACGTGTCACAAGGGAGAAAGTCCAAAAATCAAAGGGTGAGATTTCAAGCATTGACCCGAGCCAATAGAAAAGGGACACGTGCCCAGCAAAGCAGAGAAGGAGAGAGAATCACGCGATCCAATCATGCATGACACGTGTCATCCAGGTGGCAGAGCACGGGAAAGAAATTTCAAAACCCATCCGTTTTCGCCTGTTTTGTGCCCTAGATCTTCAGATCGACATATCTTTCGATCCAGAGCTCGGATTCGCACGTTCTTTATATCAACGGAAAGCTTATGAAATTATCTACGTGATTCTGGGGTTAATCTCGAGTTTTGGTGCAGTCTGGAGAGAGAAAATCGAGAAACGGATCTGACGCGTGTTCATGGCCAAAAGCAACATTTCAACGACCAGATTTAATGCAGAATGGGTCGCATTCTCCTGTAATTCTGGTCAAAATGACAGGGTATGGGTTTGTAAGGTTCCCCATGCTGTTTTAATGCACCTACAGTCAAGAAGGGATGGGCTTCCATGTTTTTGTACGTTTTCTGTCCCCTGGGCTCGACCCATGCATGTAAAAGCCAGATTTGGCTCATTTCTAAAGGGGGGAACATTTTTTGACATAGCAACTTCTTCTTTCAGCTCCATCAAGTGATTGAAGCAAGGATCAGACCTCTCCAAAGATTGTAACAGTTTTCTTTTACCTCTCTGAGGGTGTAATGTGTGTTTTTGACACTGAAAATGATAATGCAAGCTCTGTGAATGGGTTTCAGTCCTCTGTTTGTATTATTTGCTTCATTTCAGATCCTAAATTATACCTTATCAGTCTGTGTATGTTTTATGTTGTGAACTTTGGTCTGTGTCTATTTGCATGAAAAATATGTTTCACCACTCCTTTTGGTGCATCACCATCTTTAGTTAGTTTCAATTTTTGCACTTCTACCCCTGTCTCCTTGCAAGTTAGAGTAGGATTAGGATCTGAACCTCTGTAGTTGTGCAAAATATAGATCTAAATCAGAGGAGTTTGAGGAACCAGCCTCTAATCTGGAGATTCCTCTCTCAGTTTCACAAGTCCCACACTTGGAGAGAGGTTTCCATGTTGTGCAATCACACTGGATGCTAGAGTGATCAACCTAGAAGCCCGATCTGCATCAAGGGGTCTGTGAGGGGTGTTGTGATCTGCAACAACAGAATATTTAATGACTCCATGCCCAATGGACTGCTTCAGGCACCTCACCGGTATCTTCTACCTCCATCCCTACTGAGTCACAAAGTTTTCATATGTTTAAATTTGGATAGATATGTACCTAATATCTCTTGCCCCATGTTGGAAATTGACATTGATCCAAGTGGAGGAAAATCAGTGGTCTTTAGGATCCCCTCATATTTTTCCTAACTCTCCTGTCTAGGATATGAGATTAGCAAGTTCTGAAAAAAGGCATGAAATAGATTAACAGAGAAGTCTAAGCTTGGCCAGAAGAAATTGTGAGGCAATTAGTCCTAGTCCTCGCAACATGTGAGGCCCTTGAAATCCTGATATCCGAGATCTCTTCGGCCGAAAAGCCTTTTAGGCCCTCCGAAATCAATTCCTGACAGGTGGGACAGTAAGTACACGGCGGACGCATTCTGGCTCCTGAAGGAGAAGAGAATCGACTAACTTCTTATGGGATCTATATGGGACTAAGGAAGTTATATTAAGGCATTGGAATCGGGCGAACCGGAAGAATTGATCCCAGGACATTCCGTGACTACTTTCATATGTACATGAAGGACATTCAACCGGCCGTGTTTGGGCCACGATACAGAGAAACTTCATATATGACAGTTGGGACAAAGGGACGCGTGGGATGTATTAGCCGGAAGTAGCCGAGATGCCAATAGATTGCGCCACGAGGATCAATAATTGGGGTACAAGGATAGCCCATTTTAGGCGGATCGGATGGATTTATTGTCCCAAATCTATTTATTTAGGGACATCCGGGACAAAAAGACGTGAAGGGCATTTGATGAAATGGCAGACCCGTATTACCAATCAAATCTATGACACGTGTCATATTGGAGAAAGTCAAAAAAGTCAAAAGGCAAGGTATTCAAGCACTGACCCGTGCCAATAAAGAGTGTGACACATGTCCATAGGTGAACTAAGGAGATATGAATTATGCATCCAATCAGTCGCTTCCACTGTCATCCAGGTGGCAAAGCGCTAAGAAAGATTTTCAATTCCCTTTTATATGTTAATTATGCCCTATCTGTAAGATCGACATTGTGTTTCTTTACAACTCCAGAGCTAAGATTTGCAAATGAGATATATCAATGGAATAAATGTTTAACAATCCTAAAGAAACTTACATGAAATTGTAGGGGTTTCCTGATTTTTGGATGCAATCTGGAGAGAAATTAATCACAGGGAAACGGATTTGATGTTAAAACATGGGCCCTAGAAGTGACATTTCACTTAGCGACCATTATAGTTGGCAGAATGGGTCGCATTCTCCTGTATTCCAGTCGAAATTCCAAGGGTATTGTTGTCAAAATTTGTACCCCCCCAGGGTAAATGCACCTGCAGTAAGGGATGGGCTCTAAGAGTTTTACAGTTTTCTGTCCCCTGGACTCGATTGAAACAATGGAAAAATCACAAATTTGGCTAAGTCCTAGTCCTAGGAGGGGGAACACATTTGGGACATCTAGGCGCGGACTTCGGCCGAAAAAACCTCCAGGTGGCAAGTGATTGATGCAAAGGATCAAACATCTCCAAGGGGCCACAGTTTTTACCGCTCTGAGGATGCGAAATGCAGTGATTTTGACACTGGAAATGATAATGGAAAATCTTTCCCATGGTTTTTAGTCCTCTGTTTGGATTAAACGGGACATTTCAAGTCCGCGAATTATACGCGAACCAGGCCGTGTATCGGCCGATGTTGTAAACAAGCGGCCTGTGAAGCAAAGGGACATCTGGGCAGAAATGTTTCACGCGAACCGGCCGGTTCGTGCATCGACCAACTTTAGAAAGTTTCAATTACTTGGCACATCTGGGCCTGTCTCCTTGGGACGTGAGGGATGCGGATAGCTGAAAAAGCCAAGAGCCAATCAGATTGTGCCACGTGTCATCGGCAAATGAGGGACGAGGAAGCCCATTTCGGGCGGATCGGAGGTTTTTGTCCCAAACAGTCTGGGACATTTGGGACATCTAGACGCGAAGGGTGTGAAAAGCCGGCAAACCCGCGGACCAATCAAATCATGACACGTGTCACAAGGGAGATTGTCCAAAAGTCAAAGGGCGAGGTTTCGAGCACTGACCCGAACCAATGAAATAGCGCCACGTGTCCAAGTTTAAGGGGCCCACAAGGAAATTTTCAAAAGGAAAGCCCGCGAAAGGCAGAGGAGAGAGAATTTCTCGTCCAATTAGCACGTGCCATGTGTCATCCAGGTGGCAGAGCGCGGGAAAGGATTTCAAAACACGTTTTGGCCCGTTTTTGCCCTAAATCTTCAGATTGCCATAACTTTCGATCCAGATCTCGGATTGGCACGTTCTTTATATCAATGGAAAGCTGGTAAAATTATCTACACGATTCCGGGGTCAATCTTGTATTTTGGTTCATTTTGGAGAGAGAAAATCAAGAAACACCTCTGGTGCGAAATAACAAGCAGAAGTAATGCTTCAACAAACAACTTTAATGCAGCAGACAGTTTGCCGCTTCTGTTGGACAGCCCGCCGTTTTGCCAGGATCCGCCGCTTCTGCCATAATGAGATGAATGGAATGCAACCTGGAGGTGGTTGGGGTAGATTTGGCTTTCCTCTCTCTCTTCCCTCTCTCATTCTTTCTATATATTGTAAAGAGGAGCTTCTTATTCAAAGGTCGAACATTTTTCTGTTTTGCCTCTCCCTTCTTCTCCTCAGGTGAATTTGTGGAGTTCGAACCTCTCATTTGAGCTGTAATACAATTCTACCTCATGGCATTCTGTAGTGTATTGTATCAATCTTTGGAGCAAGTAATGCATGTCTGTGGATGATTCTCAGCCCTCTCTGTGTTCATTTTTGCATCCTCCTGGTCTTTCACTGCAGGTTTTGTCATCTGTGCATGATCTTATATCACATTCAAATGGTCTGTGTTCACTGGAAAAATAGGTGTTCTTCATTCCTCGGTGCATCACCTCTATTAGCTTAGATTTATTTTATGCATCTTCTTACCTTGTCTCCTTGGTAGATTAGATTAGGTTTTGAGAAAACCCTCTGCATATTTTGTGTGCATCTGAACAGAGGAATAGGAACCAACCTTCTCTGGAGAATCCTTTCTCATTTTTTCAAGTCCCACACTTGGAGAAAGGATTCAATGTTATGCAATCACACTGGATGCCAAAGTGATCAACCTAGAAACCTGATCTGCATCCAGGGGTGCTGTGATTTTGCATCAACAGGTATTCAAAGCCCTTTTGACATAGGAAACTAATTTGAATTTCTTGGTGACTCTACTTAATAAATAATAATTATTAAATTTAATATAATGTATAGCTACCCTAGGATTGTTTACCAAATGTGAAGGGATCACTCGGTGCAACCTAACTTGTAATAAATTAATAAATAAAATTTTATTTATTAAATGAAAAATAAAAGTGACTATTTACCAAGCCAAACTAAATTATGTAATGTTAGGTGTTTAATTAGGTAAATTTTGGGGTGAAATTTTGGGCATTACATTTCATATCTGAGCATAGTTTCAACACCAGAAGCTATAGGGATTAGTTATTAGATTTTGATTTATTCCATTTTTTGCATCAACCTAATACACGCCATCTTCCTATGCAAGATGTCACATCTTGGAGGCATCTGCACACCCTAATATAGGAGTGGGTAGTAAACACTAGTAGATCAACACTCCACACCCATATTATTTGGACCACAAATCCTACAAGAATGACAATAGATGATGGTGGTCTTATAAGATAGGTTGCTAGTACATAGGGAACCTTTATAGAGACTCTCCCTTGTACCTACTTAGGATGCCTCTTAACATAAAGAGTGTTCTCATTTCACATAAATAAATGATATGAGAATAACTCATTATCACATTGAGATATATCTCAAAGCCCTCCTTCACAACATTTAGAGAGGTCCACATCACATGATAGGGTGAGATTGCATAGTGATTTCACATGTGTCATCCACGACCTTTTGAGACTTTTTGCATAGACCTTTTAGGGGAATGTAAATATATTTGGGGTATGGGATTGTTGGAAATATTGTTATTGATGTAAAAGGAATACTAATACATATCTCTTATGTAAGAAATATTGTGATTGATTCTTAAATATGTGTGCCCCTTATGAAAAAGATGATTTAGTTTGAATTTTGCATGTCGTGCGCCAAATAAAACTATTTCATAATGTTCTGTAGTTTTTGTAGTGTTCCACGGGTTCTATATTGTTCAAGGGGTTCTGTAATGTTCAACGATTTTTGTAGTATCCCGTGGGTTCTGTAATTCAATGGTTTGTGTAGAGTTTTGTGGGTTTTGTAATGTTCCATGGATGTCTGTAGTGCTTTGCAGGTGTTTGCGGTGTATTGCGGCTTGTAGTGATGCCTCACGAGATGAAGGACCAAATTGAAGTATTTTGCTGGTTTGAAATAATGCTGCAAAATGAAGAGAAAGCCGTAAAATTCATAAAATAGTGTCATACAAAGCAGGATAGCTGCGTAACAAAGATAATACTCCAAATTGTACAAAATTATCTGTGATGGTCATGGAATGACATGGTACCAAGAGAAAACAAAGAATGTATGTGGGAGTCATGAAAACTTAAATATTCAAATTTAAAAGTATACTAAAGCCGACTCATAATGAATATTATAAAATATGTCAACTCATGAAAAGGCATATCTGTTCATGAAATGAGCATGGTACATAAGTGAATTCAATTGTGAATTCATTGTGTATGTGTTAATGATATAATGATGCCGTTTTGAAAATAAAACGAAGATAGAAAGAAGAAAGGAGCATATAATGAAGATATATCAAGAGGATTTGTGAAGAAAAAGGAAGAGAAAACTCAAACATATTTGAATTGCTAAAAAATATTGAAGAGTTAGACGTGCATAAGCAAAGTGTAGAGTGTGGGTGTACAAAAACAATAGGAAGAAGTGAAGAATAATTTATATGCCATCATCATGTTGAAGAAGTAGCTATAGTGGGTGTATCTTTGCATTGTTGAGTTGGTGCTCAACATTGGGGATTGGTGTCTCTAGTGAGTTGGTGCTCCTGAATCAAGCTGAGTTGGTGCTTGGCATTGGGGATTGGTGTCTCCAGCAGGTTGGTGTCTACAAACATTTGTAAAATAATTAATTTCATGGATATATTTAGACAATAACTTTAAGTAGTCTTTTCTATGTGGTTTCTCTCCAGAAAGGCTTTCCACATAAATAATGTGTTGTGCAATTGTTATATCTTGTGTAATTATCGATGATTATAATAATTTTGGATCAGTTTTAGACAAGAAAACTCAATAATATTATTCACAGAATAATGATCTTCTTATTAATTCATTCCAGATGATTATTGATATTGATAGATGTTACATATATATTGTTTGATCTCCTACAATGGTGGAGTCAACACTCATCTTCAATCCCTCATATCTCTCTCCATGAATCTCTCAAACCTATCCCTAGGATATCTCTCACATCCCTTTATTATCTCACACACCAAAATAGCTACGTGAGTTGTTTATTCAACAACTTCACTCACACACAACTATTACATATATTATTAATATGAGTTGTATTAACTCAATATTAATAATATTAAATTTTATTAATAATATCACAATATATTTGTAACAGATTATGAATGTTAAAGTTTGAATTGTAAAAATTGGATAATAATGATTCATTCCCTATCAGTAAAAGGGATTGGTTACTAAGTTTTGATAGTTGTTTCAGGCTTCACCCATATGAGATAAATGTTAGGGCATGAATGCTCATTCACCTTATTTAAGATGTTGCAAGTATTTGGTCGAGGAATGAGGATTGAAAGATCCCTTTGAATAGAGTCATTGTGACCTAGGAGTTATATGAGGAGAGATTCATAGCTTGATACATGTTATATCATTTTATATAGAGGATAGACAAGTTTCGTGATCTCAGGTGGGGTAGTGGGATAATGGTGTAGTATGGGAGTCATGTTTTGGACCCAAAATATGTCCATTACCTCTAGGAAGATAAATCATAGGTGAAATTTTTTATCAGGGGTATGAATGTAGACTTAGAAGGATTTGTTTACATACTCTCTCCCCCGACCTTAGATAAGGTTTTGGAGAAGGATTATTTGGTAGAGGAAAATTAAGGTAAGATACATGATTCAATAAAGTGACTATATGTTAGAATACATGAGAGACTCCATTCATACTAGGATGCTAGATCTTTTGGTATGCAACCTCATCCATGGTTCATATTTATGCCCACTCATTCTACACATACACCCCCATAGTATTCACAAGAACATACTCATTAGAACTCACAATAACATTCACATCACTCACAAAGATTCTTCCCATAATAGGATTTGCGGAGAGATAAAGTTCATGGAGGACAGGGTTTGAATATAGATAAGAGAAAAGGTGAATAGTAGATAGGGAAAACACATACTCAACAATCTACTAGGGTAGGTAATACTAGTTTAGTTTATTAGACTACTGATGGGACTAAATCTTAAGGGAGCACCCCCCAGTTCAAGATGTTATATTTGTGGGGTTGTGGATCATTATGCCACTAAAACATTTTGACTGGAATAAGTCATAATTTAAGTCATTGTCAAGTCACCAAATATGTATTTTTTGAATTATAACTCGCTACCTTAATGTTGGATTTAAACTCACACAAATGAGTTAAAATTTGACTCTATATTACATAAATTGTAATGCCAGACTTAAGACACCCTAACATTCCACAATAAGACATCCTAACATCCCAACCTAGTGTCACCATTGCTTGATATTTACATTATAATAGGGTGTCTTATTTTGAGATGTTGGATTTTATTTAAAAGGGGACATTGGTTGACACTTAAATAAAAAATTCAATTTGACATAATAACCATATTTAGATTCATATTTACTTCAACCTTAAGTGTGACTTAAAAAGTGACACTAGGCATGACTATAAATCTGACTTTAGTTACAACACTAATCTTGACTTAAATTCTGACACCATATTTGACTTAAAGTGCGACAATACATATGACTTGAATTGTGACACTAGCTTCATATAAAATTGGGACTTTAGTACAAATACAATTATTACTTCAACACAATTACGTATGACTTCAATTGCTAATTAATTATGACTTCAATTTCGACTTAACTCAAACTTATTTTGTAACTTTAATCATTACAATGATATAAAAAATAAAATATTTTTTGAATTTCATTAATTATCAAATTGTATTATTATATTACATAATTTTAGTTATTAAATTTTGATGTTAATATCAATTTTAATGAAATTGAATTGAAGGATATATTATAAATATAAATTAATTAAATACAAACTTTAATTTTTAAAGATGTAAACATGATAATCAAATCACCCAATAATAAATTAAAAGTCATAATAATATAATAATAAAAATAGTTATAAAGCCATAATATCATGATTTACCCCATAAAATATTATAGTCAACATTTTCATAATAAATTCATGATATTGAATGTTGACCCTAAACAATAGGGTCCTCATTTTCATTTTGCTCCTAACCTTAATCTCTGTAAGGGTTCTGAGTAGCATCACCCTTAATTATAATATCATTAAAACTTTCAAAATCCTATCCAATGTCTAAATTCACAATGACTCCAATTTGCGATGCATCTGTTGAATGAGAAACCTAGTAGTGATGTAGATCCCTTTCATTTCTCGGGTCATTTTGTCACTTTCTCTCAGGGGTGATATTGTGTATCACCTACATAAAATCAAAATAAACCAGTGTTAAAAATATCATAATTTGATGGCTTCCATTTCATTTTATAGAGAAACATATCCGTAAGTATGGATATGATCCTTATGCAAATATTGGATAAGCTACCCATAGTCCCCCTCCTATTGGAAAATGCAAATATAATATTATTTTATATTATAATTAAAAAATAAAACAAGAACACTTATTGGTATAAGATAATTCAAACTACGATACTAAAAAATTGAGCACACGCTCCATTGAATCCCATAGGACTAGTGGGATTTGTGACATTTTTTCCATGTTATTATTAGGAATTTATAGCTTATTGTTGTTGGCTTGGTTGACCTGAATCATTACTATCGCAATATTCAATCAACCTACTCCATGATTCAGGTATATAACTTTCAAGCATAAAAATAATTTAGAAGTAGAACATGGTTAGCACACCATTTAAAAAAGTAGAACTCATTATGAAATAAATATTTATAAAAACATCAAAGAAAATATGACTTGGTTACACATCAAACTTTACCTCCCACTTGTTTTGCACTCATCATGGTTGTACTACATATTCACATTTATTTTCAAATTATCTCTCTCACGGGTGTAGCTTTGAATTTGTATTACAAAAAATAAAATATAAAACAAACATCATGTATAAAAACATTATAAAACCATTCAAATATATTTTATTCAAGTTAAAAATTTGTTTGTAAAGAATGTATTAGTGCTTACATTATATTTGTTAACTAGGAGGATTTATTATTAGTTGTTAGTAAGGTTGTTAATGAATTATAATAGTTTGTATACAATAATATTGTATATGCATGAGTTGTAGTTGTGATAAACAATTCACGAAACATTATTAAGGCGATTAATCGTTGTATGAGATATTTTGGAGATGAGTAGCTGGATCAAACTCCTTACTTATAGGAGCTACTCTTTTTATATGTATAGGCTCATGAGTGAATAGAAATAATGATATTGTTAGTATTTTCCTTGAATCTTGTACCAAAGCTTCATTTGGCATCAGAACGAGATAAACTTAATGGATGAACAAATCATTGAGAGGGGAAATTTTTATTTTGGTCTTTCCCCAAGTCATAGGCATTCAAAAGTTATATACAACTAAGTGATTAACATTCTTGATCTAATAGTTCATACAAGTTAGTTCTAGTCTCTATTGATATTACTGTTTGATCCATTGTGACTGAGAGGAGGTGCATGGTATGTGAAAATCTAGCCAAATATTAGTTCTGTTACTTAGTTTGAGCATTGAGATGACAAATATTAGTTCTCTTACTTTGTTTGAGCATTGATTTTACCATTGAGATCGACTTTGTTCCTTCCACCATTTTGTGCAATTTACTGTTATTCAAACCTGGAACCATTTTGTGCAATTTTGCATCCATTTTGAATCCGCATGCATTCATATTGTTGATATTTTCTTGTACCGGCCTTCATTCTCTTGTTGTTAACTCCCTTCATATTCCCGCTGTTCATTAATAATAAAAAACATCAATACATTTCTAATATCTAACATGTAGAAGTGTTCGAACCACAAATAAAGATACCAGAGATCTACATATCCATTTCACATCTTACGTGGTTGCATATCCTTCCACATGGCATCTTCATTATGCATGGAATAATTTTTTTCATAGATATTCCTTCATGGTATATGAAATTGGTGTTGCATTCAGTTGCATCATCTTTAATTTAGTCACTTTATGTGTTCATTGTTAATAGAGTTGATTTTATTCATTAGTATTTTATGTCTTTAGAATGTGCTTAGTGTCATACTACTAAATGTGCTTTCTATAGAAATCAATATTCTTGTATTAGTTATTAAAACAAATATTCTTATTTTATCAATATTATTATTGTCAAGAAAACAAGAGTCATCATCACCATTTAATTTACAAAAGTATTAAACATTTTGTTCATTTCATCTATTCTTTAAGTATCTGTCTTCGTAATTTTTTTTAAAAATAAATCTATTGTAAGTTGTTTTTCTTATCACAAAGGTTAAGTTTGTGTTGTGTCGTCAAGTGCCTAGTCAAATAAAAGTCTTTTGTGTATAATGTCATTGAGTCCATTCTAATTCAGCATCGTCACTTTAATCATCTTCGGTGTATCTAGTCTAAGTCACCTGTCAAAATAATTTTTATTATTATTGTCAAGTTCATGACATTGTGAAAGTGTCAAAAATTATAATAAATTACCTCATAGGTGTGTTTTCGGTGCAAGCCAACGTCTAAATTGTGAAGGGGATAAGATGAAAAATATTGAATTTCTATTATCTGGTGACTTCACATAAGGGAAAAAATATTGGCTTTAGGGGATCCACCCCTCGACCTCACCCTGTATTGTGACAAGAAAGTGCTCAAGGTGTTGCCCCAAGAGCCTACAAAAGCCACAACCCCTTGACCCTGTCGAAGGATGCCACCCCCACACCCCCACTTTTGAAATTTAGATCCAAAGCAAAAATTGGTTGGGAATACATGACGATGAAAGAGGGTGAAATTTTGATCTTCAAATTCCATCTTGGTGAGTGAGTAGAAATACATCAAGGATGGAGGAAACATAGGAAGTAGGAAAAATAGTGTCCTTTCACAATCCACAAGCGATGGGATTGCATAGTGATGTTGTGGCATATTTTTTTCAATGTCTTTTTAGTTTTTTTGTATGGTATTGAAAATAAATAACATAAGTGTATTTCCTATCACATGTTGTAATAAGTGAGAAATTATGATATAATCCCTTGTTGGAAAAATGTAGTGGAAAATAGAAAGCACAATGTATTGCAACATCATGATACTTGAAGAGGATGAACATATTTGTGTGTCCTTATTCATACCTAGGTTAGTGGTCTTCTTATGAAAACCATTTGTGTAGGCTAAACATAAGCAAAATTCATGGTAGTAGTTTCCACACTTATCTAGTTAGATAAGTTCCCAACAATGCATGGTTGATTTCCTTTTCTACCTTTAGCTTGAGTTGTGGACCAAGATCATGAGAAAATAAAGGAGACACATTACAAGAGTGTTATTGCTTTCTACCATTTTCCCACCAATAAATATTTATTAAAAACATCAAAGAAAAAGTATAACTCATTATGAAATAAATATTTATAAAAAACATGAAAGAAAATATGACTTGATTAGACATCAAAATTTACCTTCCACTTGTTTTGCACTCATCACGGTTGTACTACATATTCATATTTATTTTCAAATTATATCTCTCTCACCATATGATTTCAACAATGTAACTTTGAACCCAATTTGTATTACAAAAAATAAAATATAAAACAAACATCATGTATACAAATATTATAAAACCATTCAAATATATTTCATTCAAGTTAAAAATTAGGTTGTAAGGAATTGATTAGTTCTTACATTATATTTGTTAGCCAAAGGATTTATTGTTAGTTGTTAGTAACGTTGTTAATGAATTATAATAGTTTGTATACAATAATATTGTATATGCATGAGTTGTAGTTGTGATAAACAATTCACGAAACATTATTAGGGTGATTAATCATTGTGTGAGATATTTTGGAGATGCGTAGCTGGATTAAACTCTTTAATTATAGGAGGTACTCTTTTTATATGTATAGGCTCTACGATTAAATAGAAATAATGAGATTTTTATTATTGTATTATTTTCCAGTACCAAAATTTCATTTGGTATCAGAGCGAGATGAGCTAGACCGAGATGAACTTAATAGAAAAATAAATCATTGGAACGGGACCCTAATTTTTGATCTAATAGTTCATACAAGTTAGCTCCATTGTGACTGAGAGGAGGTGCGTGGTATGTCAAGGTGAAAATCTAGCCAATATTAGTTCCGAGTTCATCATTAATTGGGATAAAAAATACTAGTTTTAGTATGAGAGCGAGATGAGCTAGACCGAGATGAACTTAATAGAAAAATAAATCATTGGAACGGGACCCTAATTTTTGATCTAATAGTTCATACAAGTTAGCTCCATTGTGACTAAGAGGAGGTGCATGGTATGTCAAGGTGAAAATCTAGCCAATATTAGTTCCGAGTTCATCATTAATTGGGATGAAAAATACTAATTTTGTTACTTTGTTTGAGCATACAAGTTAGTTCCATTATGACCGAGATCGACTTTCTTCCTTTCTATTACTGTTATTCAACTTGACACCATTATGTGCAATTTTGCATCCATTTTGAAGGTTTAAGCCACATGCATTCACAGACTGATATTGTTGATATTTTCTTGTATCGGCCTTCATTATCTTATTGTTCTCTCCCTTCATATTCCTGTTGTTCATTAATAATAAAAAACATCAAATACATTCCTAATATCTATCGTGTAGAAGTGTTCGAACCACAAATAAAGATATAAGAGATCAGGCCCGTGTATCTACATAACCATTTCACATCTTACGTGGTTTACATATCCTTTCACAAAACATCTTCGTTATGCATGGAATAATTTTGTTCATAGATAGTCTATCATGGTATATGAAATTGGAGTTGCATTCACTTGCATCATCTTTAATTTAGTGACTCTATGTGGTCATTGTTAATAGAGTTGATTTAATTCATTAGTATTTTGTCAAGAAAATAAGTGTTATCATTACATGCACAAAAGTATTGTGTTAAAAACTAATTAAATATTTTGTTTATTTCATATATTCTTTAAGTATCTTTGTCTTCAGAATAAAAATTTAAAATAATTTTATTGTCAGTTGTCTTCTCATCACAGTGAATAAGTTTGTGTTGTGTCCTCAAGCGTGTATATTCAAATAAAAGTATTTTGTGTATAATGTCATTGAGTCCATTCTAAATCAGTATTGTCACTTCAATCATCTTCGATGTGTGTAGTCTAAGTCACCTTTCAAAAATAATTTTTTTATTATTGTCAAGTTCATAACGTTTTTTAATTAGATAAGGTAAAAAAAGGGATTGGATCCCAGGGGCCTTACAAAGGAGGAAACAACAAAAAGGAGCCAAAAACAACCAACAAAAAAGAGACAAAGGTCCATAAAGAGTTAAACAAGCTTAACTCTTATAATGAAAATCCAGACCATGAGCAAAAAAACCAGAGGCACTAAACGAAACAGTCGGAAAAAAACCAGGTTGAGATAGTTTACAAAAATACCGCCAACAATCCAAGACTAGAAGATCATTTAACTTTTAGGGGAAGCTTCCATGTTGTCAACAGGACTATCTTTGTTGAATTCCTCCTCTTTTCTCATCTCAGTCATATCTTCTTCCAAATATTCCTCAGAGCCGTTGATACACAAATTGAACTTTCTCTTTTCGTGCCCTCCTCCATCACGTCCATCTTGTCGCTCAAATCTTTGACCTGTTTCTCCAACATGATAATCTTCTGCTTGGAGTTCACCTGGGCTGAACAGATTTGTTTGGAAGCTCGAATGACTTCCATCATGGTTTCCCGATAGCCGACATTTGTCTCCTCCATAGCCTGTATAACCGTATCTAAATATTGAACCTTGTTGATCAACCCCTCAAGATCCATGTCATCACCATCTATACCCTTGTTCCTGGAAGTGCTAGCTTCACCTCTACTTTCCACCCCTTTATCAAGTCCTTCATCCTTTGCAACATTCTTATACACAGACATTTTATGGGCCCTCATCTTGGTGAGGCACTCCGCCAGTGTGATGTCCTCCTCCTCTTCCTTATCTTTCAAGGAAATGACATGGATGGGTTTCCCATTCTCGTACATCAAAAGGATGAGCCCTTCATGGAGAGGCGTCTCCGCCTTGTCATCCTGGAAATCCTTGAAAGAAGCAGTTGACGTCTTGAAAAGGAAAAACAGAATGCTCACCATGATTTTATGTCTAAACATGTTAAGGAAAGACATATGATGTGTGTAAATTTTACAATATTTTCCCTCCAAAGTAATGTACTTCATAATTTGGAGACATGCCTCCTTCAAAATGCCCATAATACAAGATCTAGCAATGCCATCAGTGAAAAAAGAACACCTTTCCTTACCCACAAAAAACGTCTCAATTTTGTGCTCCCTGCGGGTTCTATCTTTAAAACTCTCGAGCCCTTCCATCTGCATCTCCATAGCTTGAGCAATGGTGCTCTCCGTGACTTCAATTTCCATACCTCTCAGTGTAAACTTGCCCTCATTCCAAGCCATACTAAAATCCTTCGACAACGAAGGATCCTAACCATGCAATTTAGAGATAAAATTGTGAAAACCCCCAATCCTGAGATTTTTCCACAAAGGCCGATTGAAAGCTTCGATACCCTGACTCGTTGGTTGGACCTTGATTCTGTCACCACCCGTGTTCATAATGTAAAACCTATCACACCCGCTCACACCTCTAATGCTCAATAACATTTTAGAAACGCGAAACATAAATTGAAACTGCTCCCCTTAAATAAGTTGTCTCAACTCATGTGACACCAATTCTCACTCGTGCAAGAATCATCAATTTTAGTGCAATCTATCTCTACCAATTGCTACCAATTGCTTCATTAATTTTTGAGGGAAAATCATCACCTTTACTCCATATTTTGTAATCATGGTGTTGTACGCAAATATTTTCCAACTTATTCGCACACGTATTACTTTGGCGCAGGGTATGATTAATCAAAATCTTGTAAAAAAAATTGAAATTTCCATGAGGTCACTAAGAACATTTCTTAAGGTCCAATTAATAGTGTTATTCTTGTTAAGATTATTAACAACAACGAGGGAATCCCCCTCAATTTGGATATTTTTTATCCCTCTATCCTTAGCCAAGTTGACACCCCACAAAAGACTTCTAGCCTCCGCCATATTGTTAGTTTGTCTCCCTACCAGCATAGACATATATCCAATCACCATCACTGCTTCTAATTATCCCCCCCATTAGGACCCAAATTCGCTTTTGACGCACCATCGAAATTTAGCTTAAACACATTGTTCTCCAGTCTAGTCCATCTGGTGTGAGTTCTTGGTCTTTTAATCTCCACCAAACTAAGGGAAAACTTATAAGAAATTCTTCCTCCCATCTCAGACATGGTTTTTTAGCCTTACCTTTAAATAGTTTGGTATTTTATTTGATGGCCTCTATGACTCTACTTCATACTTTCTTGAGATTAGCCTTCTAGTCACGAAAGATACAGTCATTCCTAGCTTTCCATAAACCCCAAAAGAGATGTGGGAGGGAAATTTTCCATGCCATCACCAAAATGGGGAACTTAAAGGGGCTCTCCCATTGTATGCAAAAATCCTCAATAGTCGTTGGCATGATCCATTGAAATTTCAACAGTTCCTAGATAGCCACAAAAACCTTTTGAGAGAAGGGGCAATGAAGGAGAAGATGATTGACATTTTCCTCCTCTTCCTTGCAAAGCGAACATCTGTTGGGGAGATTCATACCATGTTTCCTGAGATTATCCACCGTAAGGATCATCTTTTTGACCACCAACCAATAGAAGATGTTTACTTTAGGAGTAAGATCCTTCACCCAGAGTCTTCCCCAACACTCTTTTTGAATAGAATATTTAAAATTTAGTTTATAAGTTGATTTAACCAAATAATTCCCAGATTATTCCTCTTTCCATTTAGTGGAATCTTCCTTGTTTTATAAATTGGGTATGTAGAAATTCCTTAATTTGTTGTTGAGATCCCAAAAAGGATAGTGGTCCCCATTATAATCCGGAGGGGGGACAATGACCTCCCAGCTGATTAGTCCCCCCTGAATCCAATAGTCATGTATCCAAAATTTTCCCTTATCTTTGTAGTGTTGTGCTATCATTTTCCAAGACTCCATGCTAGCCAGAGGATAATATTCAAGAAAACTATCATTCGAGAAACTGATTCTGTTACCTTTTCCAATCTCTCAGATTGAATCCTTGTTCAGAATGTCCTTAGAAGCCACAAAGGAATTCCAGAATAAGGATCCTCTAGGAAAATCATTTTGGTTGAAAAAGGAGTCCAATCTGCCTATATTCCACAAGTATTTCTTCTTGACATCAAGTCCATGACGTTGTAAAATTGTCAAAAATTAAAATAAATTACCTCACATGTGCATTTTTGGTGAAACCCAACGTCTAAATTTTGGAGGGGGTAAGATGAAAAATGTTGCATTTATATTATTTGGTGACTTCAAAGAAGGAAAAAATATTGGATTTAGGGGATCCACCTCTTAACCCCACCTTGTACCTTGACAATAGAGTGCTCGAGGTACTTCCCTAAGACCCTACAAAGGGTGCGACCCCTTGACCCTGTTGGGGGTTGCCACCCCCAAACCCCCACTTTTGAATTTTAGATCCAAAGAAAAAATTGGTGGGGAATACACGACGATGAAAGAGGTTGAAATTTTAATCTTCAAATTCCATCTTGGTGAGTGATTAGAAATACATCAGAGGATGGAGAAAATAGAGGAAGTAGTAAAAATAGTATCCTATCACCATCAATAAATGGGGTTTCATAGTGATGTTGTGGTATATTGTTTTCAACGTGTTTTCATTTTGTTTTGTGTGGTATTGAAAATAAATAACATAAGTATATTTCTTCTCAAATGAAAACCATTTTTGTAGGATAAATATAAGTATAATTCTTGTTTGTAGTTTCCACACTTATCTAGTTAGATAAGTTCCCAACAATGCATGGTTGATGATTTTATTCTCTACCTTAGCTTGAGTTGTGGACTGAGATCATGAAAAAATAGAGGAGACACATTACAAGAGTGTTATTTTTTTCTACTATGCTCCCACTAATGGGGGAAGGTTTGGAATTTTTTAATGCTTACATGATATTTGTTAGCTAGGAAGATTTATTGTTAGTTATTAGTAAGGTTGTTAATTAATTAAAATAGTTTGAATACAATAATATATCATATGCACGAGTTTTAGTTGTGATAAAACAACTCACAATACATTATTAGGGTGATTAATCATTGTGTGAGATAGTTTTGGGATGAGTAGTTGGAGAAAATCTTTAATTATATGAGTTACTCTCTCTATACGTATATGATCTATGATTGAATAGAAACAATAAGATTTTTATTATTGTATTATTTTCCTATGAAGCTCATACCAAATATTCATACATGTTTGTGCCCATTTTGATAATGTGTATCCTTGGCACCATCTTTGTAGAATGCCGTATTATTGCTTAGTGTGACCCTTCTTTTTCCATGATTGTTCCTCATTATGCCTATGGCTTGTAAAATTGTTCATGGGTATGCTAATGTAAACCTTGTTATAACCTTAATTTTGTTCCTAGGTTCCCTAAGGTTCTTGTTACTTTGTTTCAAGAAGATTTGAAGGGACCCCTAAGGTTCATTTATAGATTGAAGAGGTTCCAAGAATGATCTTGTAGTTCCATGATGCTCCTTGTTGATTTCTTTCCTTGTTCATGATTTGAGGGGATTTCAGAAGGATGATTAGTAGATTTGGGGATGTTCCAAGCAAGTTTTTCATTGTTCAATAAGTAGGAAGGGTTTTCGGGGCTAAATGTACAAGTTTGGTCTTCATCCTAAGTATTTTGTGGAATGATCATATGAGAAGGGGGGTACAAAGTTAATTCACAGGGTTTTCATAGTGTTTTGACCATCTGATTGAGCTTCAAATTTGTTCCACTCACCTTATCCATTTGTTAACACCTCCAAATAAGTCAAACACTTAGCCATTTTGTATTAAAAAATCTTCTTTGGTCATTTGAATCAACATATTAAGGAAATAATGGAACTATGCTTGTGTTCCTTCATTTCATCGCTTCCCCGCTTCATTGATTTACCACTCAACACTTAGAAAAATCATCCAACTCCTTTGTTTGGTTATGTCAAGAATTTTAAGAACCTTGGGAACAATTCCAGGTTTATTATTGTTCACCACTTTCCATGTTTCCCCACTTTTCCGAACACTTTTGTAAATTAGACAAGTTGGTGTTTGCAAACCCATGTTGAAATTTTCTTTGCATCCCTTTGTTATCCGCTTCTCCCTATTCTTAAATTTGATGAACCCATGCATTTTTCAATTAAGTCAGGCCAAAAAGGAACTTGAGGAACTATTCCTCAGTTCCCTTTATTCCCTAATTCCCCACCTTTGTCGATTCACCACCCCTTCTGTTAGTTAAATCAGGCCCCAAAGGAACTCAAGGAAATGTTACTTTGTTCCTTCTCTTCCCCAATTACCGAATTCCTCTAACTTTTCACACCTTATGTTGGTTAAGATGGAGCTCTGAGGAACAATTGGAACTGTTCCCGTGTTCACCCTATTCCTCGAAAATCCAACCTCCGATTAATTTCTATCATGTCTCTTATCGGTTAAATTGGGCATGTAAGGCACAAAGTGAACTATTCCGTAGTTCTTTCAATTCCATAATTTACCTTTTTTCTCGACCAACCAATAAGAAGGGGACACATGGAATTTTTAAAAAAATTCAAGAGGAAAATGTAGTTGTGAATCCCTTGTTGGGGGCCCTAATGCATTTTGACAAATTTGCTCATAAATTTTGATATAGGAATCTAGTTTTAGTAAAACAAATTATGTTAGGATTGGGACCATTATGGTGAGGGATTTCCACATAGGTAAAATTTGGGGAAAAATTGTGTAATGTTTTTGGATATTATAGTTGTAGAAGTTTGGGCGGGGTAAAACATGTTTTTTATGAATGCAATGGAAAGTTTAACAATTGGAAATGCTCTCTTGATCCTATCTTCTATATTTCTGAAATGAAATATGTCGCTCTTTGACCCCACCAGATGAATAATGGATGATCTATACATTATGGAGTGGACATTTGGCATTGTTCCCCTCTTTCATCTCCCTAATTGCATGCTCCTTTATTTATTTTCCCTCAATTCACATGGATCACCATCTCAACCCTTGATTTATAATCTGTAATGGTTATTCATCTAGGGATGAAATATGAATGTATAAGTATGAGGTTTGTCCTGATATTGAGGGGTTCAAAAATATTTTTTTCTCTCAACAGACTAAAAATTGGAGGGTTTAAGCTTTGAGCAAGGTTTTTGATTATGTAGCATCTCTGCATAAACATCTAGACATTTGCAATTATCACATTGCATGTTCATGCTAAGGTGGTTTATGATGTATAATCATTAACATGATTTGAGACTCAACTTCTATATGTTTCCCTTGTCTTCTATGTAAATAGACATGGAAATTCAATTATGCCATGAAAAATTATGGTCTTTCTCATTGTAAACCAATCTTGAAATCAATAAATGGTGGACTATCCCTTGTAATTCCTGTGTTTATTGTGCCAAATAACTTCAGAAAACCATTATAATTTAATTATGTGAATGGGTATTGAAGGTTTGTTGCATTGTAGTGTTACTTTGCACCATTTGTTTCAATTATAAATCTCCTTTTTGTAATTTTATGTAAATGCATATATGTCTACCCTAGGGTGTCCTTTGGCATTAGAAATTTGGTCATGGTGAGTGCATGAGGATTCATTCTCAGGTGTTTATGTTGAGGTCTCAAGGGTTAATTTACATTATTTCCTTTTTTGGGTGTCCATGAGGGTAAGTAACCTTTGGAGAGTGATTTTCCTTTGATTTAAGGTGTGAATGCATGAAGAATTATCAAGATAACATGGTTAATACATCTACTTCCTCTCACTATCCCTTTTCCCCCCATTTCCATCCACCTTCACTTTCATTTACACTATCCTTTTTCCCACCCCTATAGATTTCATCTCCCTTTGCATATCCAACATGATATCTTCCTGCAAATCACATTTACCTTGCATATTTTGAGTGTATTTTCCATGAATTTGAAGATTAACATCTCAAGTGTCATTTCACTCCAAGTTGTCAAGTAAATTCTTTCTAAAATGATGCTTGTGATCACATTCAATCTATCTTTAGTGGCTTGTGTCTTGATGTATCAAGTGTTTGTAATGCTTGTGTGACCATTCCTTTGAATGAGAATTACATTTTGTGGTTTCATTTGATCTCAAATTGAGGTTCCAACAAGTTTGAGGGTTTGAATCATAACATCATCTCCCTCTCTCTTTCAAGATACACATTGGTCATCTCACCTTGGTTCAGGAAGAGCCATAAAGTAGTAGGTGAACAACCAAACCCTTATTAAAGTTCCTCCCTATCATCCCTATAAGGATTGATCATGAGGAAGAAGATAGACCCATCCCTAGTTGCAAATGAAAAAATCAACATGTATATCTTTCTCCCTTTTCTCCTCTTCATGTAAATTTGTATTCATTGTTGTTTTGGGGGAGTTAGATTGGGAATACAATATTTTGGTGCCATAGGGAAACATTGTCAATTCATTTTTAGACCATTTTTGGGATCAAGTGTTAAATATGGGTTTTAGCATACACGTCAACACTTAACTCTTTGGTTCATTGTAGGGGAATTAAGTAAGATTTATTAGTTCCTATGGTTTAAGAAAGGTTTATCAAATCATCATCTATTTTCTGTCTTTAGAGTATGATTCAATGCATTTTCGAAGTTGATCTATCATGTCTAGAGTGTAATCTCTAGTGGTGAATCCATTATAAGTTTTGGGTTTGACCAATGTTGTATTATTTTCTATATTTTATTGGTGAATCTACATTTACAAAGCTGGAAGGATTGAGATCTTCATTCAAATCAAACCCTGATAAAGAGTTATTTCTTGAGTTAGGTATATTGCAGAGGAAAAGGAGAAAAGTTTGGAAACCAGTTGCTGATCAAAATTCACAAGGTAAGAACATACAAACATCTGATCAAACTAGTTCTCCTTTGATAGAAGAATATTTGAGTTCTCCTGAGAGGTCAGATCCTAGCATCCCTATTTTCCAACTCCATAGTTTGTTTAAACCTTCTAGGCCTACAATTGTTGGAGGTGCTCCTTTGAGAAATTTATAAAATAACAACCCTCCTCCTTTAGCTCATAGACCTATGTTGTTCACAATATTTTTGATCCTATTATTGAGAATCTTGTTAATAAAACATGGACCATCCTCCTCCATGTGCCCCTTTTAGATTTAATGCTTTCAGACCCATCAATTTTGGGGATATTCTTGGATATCCAAATGAGGTACCTAATGAAATTAGGAATAGGTTGCCTAAATTTCAAGGAAATAATGTTATTAGTGGTGATCAACATCTTAAGTTGTTCCAAAATATTATGGATGATTATGAAGTATGGAATATGAGGATGTTTTCTTGAAATTATTTGTGCACACTTTAGAAGAAGATGCAAGAGAATGGTTTAATGCATTACCTCTTGGTTCAATTGATTCTTGGGTTGAAATGATGAATTATTTAAAATTATAATATGGTGACAAAACTGACCCTAGGTTCCTCTTATCTGAATTTGAAAACATAAAAAAATCCTAATGAATGTGTACAAGATTTCAACACAAGGTTTAACAAGACTTTGATGAGATTACAAGCTAATTTGAGACCCAGTGATGAGTCTTGTTTGATCAAATATTCTGATGCATTTGACAAAAAGGAGGCCTATTACTTGAGAGATAAGAACCCCATGAGTTTGAGGAAAGAATTCAACATGGCCATTCAAATTGAAAATAACATCAAGGCTATGTTGGAAAACCACCAAAAAGGGAAGGTTAAACTTGTCAATCAAAAAACAACAAGGAAGTAAGTCTATGATCTAGAAGAAGTAGTTAAGACCTTGGCAGGGCAGTTAAAGAAATCTCCTACAAGATATCAAGAGATGAGAAAGGGTTATCTTCATGGGCCCTCAAGTTCAAAATCAAAATAAAACCAAAATATATTTAGAGGAGATCATAGAGAAGATGATAGAGGAAAGAGACCTATGGGTCAAAATGATAGGCAACATCCACCTAGAGACAATAAGGTAGTTCCTAATCCATTGGGGCAAGAATTGCAAGTTGAAGAAGAAAAATCATTGATTGGTGTGATAAATTCCTATTATTGCCTCATGTTCCTTGTGAACAATCAGCCTTGGAGGAAGATGCTACTAGATCATACTTTGATGATGCATGTGTGCTTGATCATCAAGTAAACTTTGAACAAGGTGCAACCTCTACTAATCTTCTATGTGTTAGAATTGTTGATGATTTTTGGGAAAGTGTAAATAAGGTATGTTATCTTCCTCTTGAAGTTAATGTTGAAATTGATATGGCTCAATCCTTTGAATTTCCCAATCATGATTTTGAGTACTTAAGAGATTTGATGATCAAGAAGTATGATGAAGAAGTTCCTTCCAAAGAGGATAGGGAATTGTTGATCAATACAATTATTTCCTAGGAAAAGAGTATAATTTAAGAAGTAGAAAAGTGAAGATCCTACCCAAGCCTCAAAGGTCAAGATGTCAATCTTGAATAATGTTCCTAAAGGTACCCCCAAGAAGAATATACCATGACAAAACCCCTGCTATTGAGCCAAATCCAAGTGTTCCTTCTATTGTTTCTATTTTGAAAGAATGTATACCACATGAAAAAGTATCACTCTCCCCAATACATCCCTACCCAAGTACAATGTTTGTGATATGGCCCAAATCTTAATCCAAATGAGGATAACCCTCCCTTTAGTAGAGTTACTTAGGATTCTTGAGCATAGAAATAGGGAATTTGAGTATTTGGGATTCTGATAATATTGTTGCAAAAAAAGATACCCATTCCCTTGTTGTTGAAAATGAGATTGAAGAATCTCAAGAGGTCATTGAACCATCCCTTGAAGTTTATTTGGGTACATCCTTAGTTGAGATTCAATTAGATGTGGATCCTTTTTACACTACACTAATTGTAAATGGTTGGATCCTACATAATTATATGTTTGAATCAGGTGCTTCTTGCAATATAATGTCATTGGTGGTCATGAATGAACTTGGTATAAAGATAAAAATTGCATATGGAATATGTTATGCCATGGATTCAAGATAAGTATGTTGTTGTTGGATGTGTCAAGGGATTGGTTGTGTAATTGGTGGCTCACCCTGACAAGTACTTGACCATGAATGTTGTTGTTGTTGATTTCCCTGCCAAATGGGGAATGTTATTGTCAAGAAAATGGGTAGAAAGTGTGGGAGGTAGTGTTAAAATGGATCTTTCTTATGCTACCATTCCTTTGGAAGGAAATTTGGTGAAGTTACATAGAGAAGACAAGTTGATGCACTTGATAGAAGACCCTATGAATGCATCATATGAGGTGTCTATACACAGATGTGGATTTGGATAACTTTTTGGTAGTGCATACTTTGATGATCAAGTGCCTTGACTCTTAGTGAACTCAGTTTGAAGACCCCAATGCTCCTTGGCTGATGTATTTTGATGGAGCATGTTCTATTTTTGGAAATGGAGTAAGTATAATGTTGTTTATCTCCTAACCAAGGATCCTTTAACATTTCTTTCAAGTTATGTTTTGAGTGCACAAATAACATTGCTAAATATGAGGCACTCATACTTGGTTTAAGGATTGCTTGGAGACATGGGATAAGAACTTAATTGTAAAGTGATAATTTGAATTGGTTGTTAAAGAAAACCAAAAACTATATGTAACCAAGTGTCAGAGGTTGAAACAATATAGGAATGCAACATGGGATCTATTGAGATGTTTGATTCCTTCAACATTGAATACCATGAAAGAATTCAAATGCAAAAGCTGATAGGTTGGTAGTTGTTGAAATCTCAATATGATAATGAAATTATATCCCCATACGGTGGGTTTGAAGTTGAGATGCTTTGTTAGGCCTTCCATACTTGACAACATTCAACATTGGAAAGTGTTTGATGATGACTCTCACATCATGAAATTCCTAAGTTTTCAAAGATGAATTTGCAAATCAAATGATTGATTTAGAGCCCATGGTGGAGGTGTGTGATGGAAAAGACCCTATTTTTGGGAAGGAAATAATTCGATTGAAAACTAAATGTTATCCCAAGAGGACTGGTCAACCTTGATTCTACTTTTGATGGTGTTGATAGAAATTTGAACAAGTTCACCCATGAGGCAAGAGATGTAGTTGAGTGAAAATTAGGAAATTTACAAGATCTAAAAAAAGTTTGGTTGGGCAGCAACTTAGATGCAAATGAAAAACTTGCACTATACTAAATTGTTAAATAAATATCAAGACTTCTTGGCATGGTCTTATTCTGAATTAAAATCCTATAGGGAGGATCTATTTTAGCATGTGATACCTTTAGAGCCTCACACCAAGCCCTTTAGGAAAAACTAAAGGCCAATCAACCCCATCCTCACAACTAAAATTCAAGAGGAACTTAAGAAACTCAAGGATGGAGGGATCATTCTTCACACAAGATACTCTTCATGGGTTGTCAATCTGGTTCCAGTAAGAAAGAAAAATGGGGACATCAGATTATGTGTTGACTTCATAAATTTAAACAAGGCTTCATTGAAAGACAACTACCCTTTTCTAAACATGGATAATATTTTGCAAAAGGTAACAAGGTCATAAATTCTTTCAACATTGGATGGTTTCTCAGGTTATAATCAAGTGGTGGTTAAAGAAACTGAACAATATAAAATAACCTTCACCACTCCATGGGGAACCTATGTCTATGTCAGAATTCCATTTGGTTCAATGAACACAGGAGATAATTTTAAAAGAGCAATGGATGTTACATTTATTGGATTCATTCAATGAGTTTATTGTGGTTTACTAAGATGATATAACAATATTTCCAAGAAGAGAGGTGATCACTTAGAACACCTTGAAAAATCTTGATCAGGTGAAGAGAATTTGGAATATCTCATTGAATCCAAGGAAATGCCATTTTGGTGTGTAAAAGGAAAATATATTGGGGCACATTGTGTTCTCAAGGAGTTATGATTGACCCTGAGAGGCAGAGGTAATTGAAAAGTACCCATTCCCCAATCCAAGAAAGGTATACAATATTTCTTTTGTCAAATTAACTTTGTGAGAAGGTTTATATCTAATTTTTCTTGAGATTACTATCCTATCACAAGTATGCTTAAGAAAGATTATATTATCAAATGGGGAAAGGAGTGCAATACACAAATTCAAAGGAGTGAAATATGTACATTGAAGGTTGCCCCTATGTTGGTTAGTCCTAAATTATAAAAAGGAGTTTTATATTTTCTCCTTTGCATCTGAATTTAGCTATTTCCTCAATTTTTTTTGCAAAAGTATGATGAAGGCCATGAGAAACCAATTGCATTCTTCAACAAATTCATTACAAGGATCTGAATTGAAGTACACAATCATGGAAAAGCAAGATTTTTCTTTGGTGAAAGCCACTAAAATTTTCAGACCTTACATCTTGAGCTCAAGGGTTATTGCCTATGTGCCACACACCATGGTCAAGGAATTTTGACACAAATGGAAGCTTCAAGAAAGATGTGTATAGGTGGGTTAACAAACTCCAAGAATATGACATGGATATTCAAACCACCAAGTTGGTAAGAGGCCTTGGTTTGGAAAATTAATGGCAGAAGAAAATCTGTAAGTTTTTGAAGTGAACAATGTTGTTGTTGATCTATATGATCCTCATGAAAATGTATGTGATTCTATTTGGTAAAGGACATTGTGTATTACTTGAAAATTTTGAATTTTCCTTTTTTCCTAGACAAGAATAAAGAAGGACATTGAAGTTGGTGTCCCAAAAATACATCTTGACTGATTTTGTTTAGCTTGGAAGAATTTAGAAGGGGTCTTGTTAAGATGTATAACTGAAGATGAAGCTCCTAAGTTAATCAATTAGTTTCATGGAGGAGTTTTGGTGGCCATTATGCTGCTAAGGTAACTACTCATAATATTTTGAGGGTAGGTTATTGGTGCCATCTCTATTTAAGGATGTTTCTCAAATTGTGAGGAGGTGTGAAGGTTGTCAACGTTTCTCAGGTAAGACTAAAAGCTTCAGGATCCCTTTCCATTCCAACCCATTTCAGTTGAGGCTCCTTTTAGAAAATGGGGGTTGGATTTTATTGGTGAAATAATAGAGGCATCTAGTGCTAGCCACAAGTGGATTTTGGTTGCTACAGATTACTTCACCAAGTGGGTTGAAGCAATCCCTAACCAAGAAGGCTACTCACCAAGTGGTCATGGAATTCCTTTTGAACAACATCATTTATAGGTTTGGTGTCCCAACCAAGTTAGTTTTGATAATGCCATGAGTTTAAGAGATAAACCTTTAGTGGCATTGTGTAAAGAATATGGAACAAGTTTAACTTATGCCTCCAATTATAACCCTCGAAGGAAATGGGAAAGTTGAGTCAAGCAATAAGAAATTGCTCAATATACTTAAGAGGACCTTGGAGGTTAATAATAAGAAATGGGGTGAAGAAATTGAAATTTGCAATATGAGTCTGAAAAAATCACACCCAAAAGGTCAATTGGAAAAATCCCATTTGAGATAGTCTATGGCACTCAAGCAGTTCTTCCTCTTCATCTGAAGTTATCAGTGTATCAATTCATGTAACAACTTGAAGAGGAAGAAGGAATTGATCCTTATACAACAAGGATCAACCAGATTGTTGACTTGGTGAGATTAGGAGAGAATCTCACCAAAGGAACATAAAGTTCAAGGAAAAATTGAAGAAGATATTTGACAAGAAGGTCTCTATAAAAGTTTCCAAATTAGGGACTTGGTGTTATTATGGGACAAATGGGTATGAAGATAAGGGAAATCATGGAAAGTTTGAAGCTCTTTGGATGGGTCCTTACTCCATAGATATAAGAATTGAGGAACATACCTTTTTATTGAGATTGTTTTTGTAACGTATTTGTTTTGCTGATGAGGATACATGATGACATGGTGATATGACATGATATGTATTGTAATACCTAACATACGACGAATTGTGTGAGAATTGTGCATTCCACATTGATGATGGTGATATCATTAATTTACATGTTTGAATCTATTCGCTTAGTAAGCAGCTAGTTTACTCTTGTATTGGACAGATGCGGTTAATGTGTGTGCAATGAGTGTGCAGGTGACAGGTCATAGGAGAACGTGGGATTCAGACTAGCTACACAATCTTGCACAAGCAGCCTATGGGCTGAGTCCTAGCCATGTTCTTTGTGTGAAGCCTTAGGGTAGACGAGTATTATTTTGGGCACTATGAGTGACCCCAATGTATGTAATGTATTGTGCTTTCAATTATTAATTTGGATTAGGGTAGTTGGTTATGATGTAAACTTGTTTTGGGAGTTAATAACTCCTCTTTCTTTTAATTGTTGAATATGTTTAATGTGTCTCTTAATAACAAGGGTTTAGGGTCACATGTGAGACCCTTGGGTGGTCCCCACACCCTCTACCCTTGTGCCAAAAATGCAAAACCCGAAATTAGGGTATTTTGGGCATTTTTGGGGGTCCCTTTTTAGCTTGGGAGTTCCCCCAACACAAAAATGAGCCCTTGGACCCTACCTAATGGGTAGGGGGGCTTATTTTCAAGGCTTGAGGGAGTTTTCCCTCCCTTTCTACCCTTGTTTTGTCACATCCATGTAAGGGATGTGGATTTGTGTATTTATCAAAAGTTGCTCTTATTTTGTCTTGCTAACATTTTAGGGAATTTGGGAGAAAAGGGCAAAAAGATAATTTCACCATTTCTCTCTTTTGTTTTGGCATCTTTGACCTTTTCGGAGGGAGAGGAGTGACACATGTCACCCCCTCATTTGTGAGGATGCTTGCTCTCTCCTCTTCAAATTCCCATCCATGGGAATAGGGAGGGGCTTCTTCTTCTTCTTCTTCTTGTTTTGGTTGGTTCTTCTTTTTGGAGCTTTGGCTTGGTGCTTGAGAAATATTTTGGAGCTTGAGGATTGCTTGAGGAAGAAGATTGCAAAATCTTGTTTTGGAGAGCTGTTAGAGGTAACCTCTTGAGCTCATTTATGTGGTATGTTGCTTTACTAAATCTTAGCTTGCTCATAGTTGATTTATTTGTTTAGTTGTTTGTATGGTTTGTTGCTTGATTATAGTTGTGCATTGTTTTACTCCATCCATCATATGGTTTGATGGATGTTTGAGTTATTTGGGGGAAGAGAGAGGGATTTTCCCTCTCAAACCCCATGGCTTGATGGGCAAGCCATGTCGGTTTCTTTACTCCCCTCATATGGTTTGAGGTGGGTAAAGGGGATTCATTGGGTTTGAACCCCTTTCCCATTCTTGGAGAGGAAACCCAAGGGGTTTGAAAATCCTCCCAAGAAGGATTTTGGAGAATGGATGGAGCAATAAGGAGGATCTTGTTGACTTCGGAGGAATAAGGTGGAGAAGGAAGTTTGTTGTGTGCACTCTTTTGTAGATCACACCTTATGTCATTTGCGGGTATCTCATCTACTCTTCCCCAAATTTAGAGGATGAATATGGTTTCTCCTCTTTTCTTTTATTTCTCAATGTTGTGTTTTTCCTTCATGCATGGTTTGGTCTTGTTTGTGAGTGTATTGTGGTGTTTGTCTCCCTAAAGATCTTGTGCTTAAAGTTGTGGAAGCTAGCTCTCTTTCCCATGGGCTTGGGGGAGGCTAGCATGTCTTCCAACCCTTGGAAAGGCATGTAATGATGCCTGAAGGTTGGGAGGTTAAACAAGCCTTGTTCTCTTGAAGTTGAATCCTTGCATAGCATTCAAAGTTGGTGCCTTGTCCTTGAGGTGTGCTGAAGTATCTTTGGTGGCATGGTCCTATATTACCCTCTCTTGTTTAGAAACTTGTAGCTCTTGATAAACTTATGTTCCTTGTAAAATATTGCAATGAGCCCTTTTACAAGTCTTCCATGTGGAATATATGTATAGTTCATGGAAGCATGTGTGTTCTCAAGTTGTATTTATATCTCTCTTGAATACGGTTGAAAGTTGAATGTCTTTGTAAAACTTGGTGTAACTCTTGATGTAATGAAAGGTTTTCCTTCAAATAAATGTTCCCTTTATATTTTATGAACTTGTTGTAATTTCCTTGTAGGAAAGTGGGTAAATCAAGAATATTGTTGATCTCCTTCTTGTTCAAATTGTAAATTTATTTTATTTAAAAGTAGAAGTACCATTTTGAAATACCTCACTCCTTATATATTCTGCAATTTAGTGGATAAAATACATCTGGGTTGCAAATAAATGTGTACATTGGAAGGAAGTTGGTGTTTTCATACCATGTATCAATGCCTATTCTTATCTTAAGTGTATACAGCTTATGGTAGTTTTTGTTATCATGTATGTGAACCATTTACATCTAGATTAATAAAATATAAATAAAATAAAATTATAAAACAGAGTTGGCTTATGTAAATTTGACCATGACAAAATTAAAATATAAACATGTTGTTATGTTCATTATTACAGCAGCAGTTACTTGTTTTCAATTGTGTTTTCATCCTAAATGTATTATAACCTGTAGATTTCAGTCTAGATGAAATTAGTACATATAATATAAAATAATGAAAATGTATTCGGTTATAGATAACCCTCCTTTTATAGAACTAGTACAGTTACACACACATATATATATATTTAAATATGGAACTGTTAAAATATATATATAAACAAGTAATAATAGACAAATAAAATGAAATAAAATTAAGCACAAAAAAAAGAGTTAAAAGAAATGATTTATAAAAATAAAAAAAAATAATGTTGGAGGGGGGGGGGGGTTCGCCCCCCCCCCCCCCAAACCTGCACAGCATATATAAAAAAAAAATTAATTAAAACAAAGTGTATTGGGGGAGGGTCGGCCCTCCCCCCCACGCCTGCTTTTTCTTTGGGCGCTGTCCCGCCCCACAGCCGCCCTCCTCTGCCCCCTCCGCGGCCTGCTGCTCCTCTGTCCCGCCGCCGCCCCCGCGGCTCTGCCCTCGCGCCACCCCTGCGTCCTCCCTACCGACTCTCTCCCCACTCCTCACGTCCTCCCTTCCCCCTGCAGCCCACCCTAGCGACTGCCCCCACCTCCATGCGTGTGAGAACCCTCCTCCCATGCCGTTTCCTCCTCTTTCCCTACGCAGTCCCCCACATCCTCTCACCGCGGCCACACTGAGCACAACAAAAAAAAAACATTCAAATAACAATGGTGGCGGGTGGGTTTGGCTGCCTTAAACAGATGCAATAAAGGTAATATTCTTTTACTTCAATAGAGCAAGCTCCTTTGTTCTCCAAACTCCTGCAAATAAAAAAACAAAATAAAATGAGGAAGGAGAGGAATGGGAAAGTACATAAGGATGTTTAGGGCATTCTTAGGGCTCAATTTGATCTAGGGTTGAGGATTACTTGATCCTAGGGTTGCAATTAAATCTTACATTACCTTTGAGTTGTGGAAGTTTTGGGGTTTTAGGAAATAATCTAAAGGGGGGGTGTGTGTGGGTGTGGTCAAGTAACTGAAAAGGTGTGTGTAGGATATTTCTTCTAAACTTAGCCTTTGTCTAGCAAAGTAGCCATGATGAGAACTAAAATATTTAAATAAATAAATTAAAAAAAAAAGGATTTGGGCTGGGGATTGAAAATTTGGGTAAATCAATTAAGTTAAATTAAATAATTTCGGGAATCGTTTTGTTTCATTGTTTTAGTATTGTTAGTAATCATCTTCAAAAAAAAAAATTATTACCCTAATTTTAGTCACACTTGGGTCTGGGTTGCGTTGTCCCAAGGCGGGGCACTACAAGAGATTTGTATAGTGAAATAATTGAGTTTCATGTCAATGGTAGGCATATCAGACACTTATTGGATTAGGTGTATCCTAAATCATTCCCCTTATACATTTTATAGTATTTCCTTTATTTATTTTTCTGTTCTATTGTTTTTTTTGTATTTCTTTTGTCCCTTTTTTCTATTCTTGGCATATTTTTGTAACTCATGTGATTTGAAAATGTAAAAAACCAAATGTTTTCCTATTTGACTCCTTTGCCCAATGGATAAGAAACTAGCATATTTCGAAGAGATTTTATGTGGTTCTTTGGACACCCACTAAGGGTGTCCATCCTCGAGTTAGAGCCAATTTTGGTGCCCATTTTGATCATGTGTATCCTTGGCACCATATTTATAGAATTCCCTATTGTTTCTTGGTGTGACACTTCCTTTTCCATGATTGTTCCTCATTGTGCCTATGCCTTACAAAATTGTTCATTGGTATGTTGATGTAAACCTTGTTGTAACCTTTATTTTTTTCCTTGGGTCCCTAAGGTACTGGTTACTTTGTTTTACGAAGGCTTGAAGGGCTCCTAAAGTTCATTTGTAGGTTGGAGGTGTAGAGGAAAAATTGTGTTAGCATGCGAATATGAAATGACTTATGAAACCAATTCAAAACAAGATCTAACACAATATTTCATCTACCTCAGATGGATTAGATATAAAAAGGGGGATAAATTGGTATACATTTACTTACCTACAAGTGGAATCCTCCTCCTTTGATGAGTTTTATTTTCTCCTTGATTTTATTGTTGGATAGTATGAGGATGCTTCATATTTGTCGATTGATTTTGGCAGCACCTCCCCTTGATCAAATGCTTGATTGAGCTTGATGGAATGCTATGAATATGGCTTATATGGATTGAAGATTGGGAAACATAAAATTGCAATTGTTCGGAGGGTGCTTTCCATGGAGGGCATCGCCTCTATTTATAGCTAGAGGAGGCAAAGATCAATAGTTGAGATCTTGCCATGGTGGATTAGAGCAATGGTTGAGAATGGATAAAAGGGGAGAATTTTCTAGATGTGGAGAATTCTAGATTTCTTAAGAACTCTCCATTGAATTAAAAATTCAATGGAATAGTTTATTTTTTATTTGAATATTTGAAAATGGGAGGGAAGAATGGAGAGGCTTCTAGAATTAGAAGCCTTTAGATTTGGGGGTTCATTTAGCTTGTCTTAGGTGAGACTAATTATACTTAGTGGGGTGATTAGATGGAAAGACTAGGCATAGGATAGGTATAGGGTAGGTGGTAGGTGGGTGAGTATTTTTAAATTAATAGAAATTAGATAATGAGGGTTAGTTAGTGTAATAAGTAAAATATTAATAATGTATTAATATTTCTAATGATGTAAATGGGGTTATGGAATATGAAATAATTGGAGTGTGGTTGTATATAATATAATGATTAATTAAATTTATAATTAATTATTATAAGATCGGTGGTGAGGATGAATGGCTATTACATGATAAGTGAATTATTTACTAAATGTCTATGTCAACATTTCACATGTCTACATGAGGACTCCAAGAATGATTTTGCAGTTCCGTGGTGCTCCTTACTAGTTTCTTACCTTGTTCATTCTTTGAAGAAATTTTAGAAGGCTAATTTATAGAATTGGGGATGTTTTAAGTTTGTTTTTTAGTGTTCAAGAGGAAGGGAGGTTTTTTAGGGGTGAAATTGTAGGTTTGATCTTCATCCTAAGTGTTTTGAGGTTTCATCGTATGAGAAGGAAGAGTGAAGAGTTGATTTGCAGTGTTTTATCCATTTACAAAGATTTGAATTTGTTTAATTTACTTCCCCCCTCTATTCATACTTTATTCAATCCAAATACTTATCCAAATTTTCTAAAAACCCTTCTCCGTCAGGTGGATCAGTCTTTTGTGGAACTTGAGGAATTATGCTCTTGTTCCTACATTACCCTGATTCTCTGCTTCCTCCATTTCACCACTTCACCACTTTACTATTTGGAAAAAGTTTCTAACTTCTTTGTTCAGTTATGCCAAGCATTCTGGGAACCTTGGGAATAATTCCATGTTTCCTCTTGTTTGATGTTTCCCCACATTCCTGAATGCATTTCTTATGTTAGTTAAGTTGGTAAATTCGGGAACATGTGGAACTATTCTTGTGTTCCACCCATTCTTTGGTTCCCCACTTCTCCTTATTCTTTGTAGTATCAAGCTCCTCCCTTCCTTTGGCTATGTCATTTCCCGAGGGAACTCAAGGAACTATTCCTTGGCTCTCTATCCCTTGATTACTTGATTTCCCTGATTCACCACTCCTCACTCATTGATTAGGTTAGGCCCTCAGGGAACTCAAGGAACTATTTCTCAATTCCCTTTGTTCCCTGCTTTCCCTACATACCTAACTACTTCATTAATAATAAAAGTTGGACCCTGAAGGCATAATGGGAATTGTTCTCTCATTGCTCCATTTCTCCCACTTGTTGATTTACCCAACCTCTAATCAAATTATGACACATGTCCAATCAGAAAAATCAGATCCCAAAGAAATAAAGGGAAATATTCCATAGTTCCACCATTTCTATGATTTTCCACTTTAATTGAACATCCAATCAGGTGATGACACATTTACACGGAGACCACCAACATTCCACAATTAAGAAAATTTATAGTTTTACTCATAACTTTCGTTCTAGGCATCCATTTTTCACAAAATTTGTTGTGTTGGGACAGTCATGGTGAAGAATTCCTACATAGATCAAATTTAGAGTAAATGGTGCATTATTTTTAGATATTTTATCTGTAGAACTTTGGCCATGTAAAACATCATTTTCATTAATGTAATGATAGATTTAGTAGTTGGAAATGCTTTCTCGATCCTATTTTGACCCAAAATGCTTATAGAAATGGAATATGCCCCTCCTAATACCACTAGATGAATAAGGGATGATTGATATTTTGTGAAGTGGACATGTGGCATTATTTCCCTCTTTCATCTCCCCGATTGCATGCTCTTTCATTAATTTTCCCTCAATTCACATAGATCACCATATCAACCCTTGATTTGGAAGCCGCAATGGATATTCTTATAGAGATGAAATATGAGGTTTGTCCTCATATTGTGGGTTGGAAAATTCATTTTTGCACAAAATGTATTTAAAATGTGGAGGATCAGAGGAGAGTTCCAAAGATCCAACATAGAAAAATATTATGAATAAAACTTAATTCAAATGTATTCTCATTAATCTTTCATATTGCATTACTTACATATATATAGGAATATAATTCCTATATTTTAAGATGTAGGTATAACTACACCTCCACAAATATCTCTCCCAAACTCTATATACGTGAGTGGTTAAACTCACACAACAATATTTGTTATAATTGTTTAATATAACAACTTATAACAATTATTTACTAACTTACCATTTACATAATAATAATTACCAATGTAATTATTATTTACTAACATAAATTAAGATGATAATAATTACTCTCGTAATTATTATTTACACACACATATGTGTAGCACTAACCATATATTTCCTAACATTCCCCCCTTAGTGTGAACATGGTGAAAACCTGCTGTGTACTTGAACCTGTTCATGATCTGGTGATTTTCATAGGATAATCATAAATCCTACTGATGGTTTTACAAACGGCTGACCACAAACCAAAAAAGGTGCTTTTGTAAATGGAGTAACACAAGCCAAAAGATGACAGTTTTGCAAATGGTTTACCAACAACCAAGAGTGGTGGTTTTAGAAGTAGTTTACCAAAAACCACAAATGATGATTTTACAAGTGGATTGCTAACAACCACATCATGATGTGCCAAGTACTATTATCAACTCTCATCATATCTTACCTCAGGGAATAACATAAGAAACTATATTGGAAATTTTGTTGATCATACTCAAATGGAAATGGAACATTGTTATTATGTTCCCCCCTTAATGTGAAATTTCCACTTATTCAAACATGAACATTGCAAATTGCAACACACCACACACAACTAGAAGAAATCAAACAATTGTTACAAAATGTACCACCAAACCTTGACGTGGCCCCATCATTGACAACTGACAAGAGTTCATTGATTGACCTCCAACCTCCATTTTCCTCTGTCCTCCGATTAGATGTTGCCCATATTATGCTTCATCAAACTAAGGGAATTTTTATTTATTTATTTTACCCATTTAATTATCTTGATGCCTTCAATAATTTTAACATGCAACAATTAAAATAAAGAATACCGATTCAATATTCCATAATCCATGTTTAGAATCCAACTAAACAACCTATGATAGTCACATGTGCAACTGTAAGGGTTCATATCCTACTTGACCCCCTTTCAATGCTCTATACACAAGCCAATATACCTAGTATATCATTTGGTTAGAACTTTTTTAAAGGTATGAAGAATCATGTGTATCTTCTTAGTTCAGCTAGGTGTATACAACTACTTCACTCCCACTCATGACACAATTTAAAATAAGAAATGGTGACAGACAATGCAATCATTCATTTCCACTACTATGGCACATAGTTTTTCGGCGTTGTGCTAGCAAGGTTGGTTTCTTGACTACACATAAGCCACTTGAAACTTGTCCCTGCACTCACTGCAAAATCATATCATTCATAGTATTGAGGATTCGTTTATGTTGTCTTACTTGTTAAGATCATTCTTGATCGACTTAAGTAATCATGTATATTAAATAATAAGTTCACACCAAATTGAAGTATGCATTACACCATATGTGTCATGAAGTTCATGTCTACATTGCTTCTGGGATCCCTATAGGAAAAGGTACATTCATGTAATGATCTAAGTCATTATGGGTCCTCCCCTCTCCCTGTAGCCATCCCGAACTGGATGCTGGTATGACTCACATGACACAAATGTTGATGTCATGACATACTTGTTCTTCGATTTCAGCTTTTCATTATGCTTTAGTTTAAAGAATCTTATTAAGTTATCTCGAGTGTGTTGCAATGGTATGCAATGCTCATAGACATAATGTACATACCCTTTATCAAGTGATCGTCAACTATAATGACCCATAATCATTGTTTTTGGGTTTACTACAACTAAAAGACTTCATTCTTCTCAAAACATCAATTTAAGCATAATTAATTATCCATTATTATGTACTAGGTCTGTTTTAGTCTTACTAAGGACAGATAAGTACATCTATAATACCTTATGGTGATGGCAATGTACCTTCATACTTGTTACATAACGTCGTAATTAAATTCCACTAGAATAATAAGATATTTAATCAACAATTATATGTTTGATGTATTAAGACAAGATGAGGGCTATTATTATGTTTCCAAGTATAACGATATTCATCATATCATTTCATACTATGACTTAGTGAATATCATCTTATTTCTTTTGAAGTGCAATTATAATTTTATATTCTTACTTATCTTTTACATTGTGTTTTATTAAGTCCCTTTTTATAACTTACTATTTTTCATACAAAGTCTATTAATCAAACTTCTTTGTTTAAATGGTAATTTACAATAACATATGGTTTGGAATAATTCAAGTAAGTCTTACTACACCAAGTAATAAAAAATCATTAATAAATAACTTCATTTTTAAACATGATACATAGTTGAATGAGAGACTATTGAAGATAGTCAAACAATTACTAAGCCCAAAGACCTTTTATAAATCATATAGGAAACTCTTCCATTCTAAATCCATGAAAGTACACTAATTTCATTTATAATAATAGGTACAAAATAAGCATTGAAGTCAAGTCACTTTTTTTCCTTCATCAACTTGAAAAAACCCATCAAACCTGCAACTTAGATAATAGTTGAACATGGAAAGATCTAAACTACCTGACATGGGTTGGCACCCCTTTTTCTAATTATTTCTTAGGAAATAATTGAATTGTTAAAGCATGATTTAATGACATTAATCATATCTTATTAATATTTCAAGTACCATATCCATGATTGAATAATGGGATACCGAAAATTAATGTTCTTATCTACTACAAAATTATAAAACTTCATGACATATTTAGACTGTAGTGCCACGAATTAATATCACATAATATAAACAATCTTCCTTTTTCACTAGCTATCTCGGTAAGCAGTTAACATTCACAATATCTAAATGAAATGCCTTAATGAAGTTCAAAAGGAAGAAAAAATCTTTTCATAAAATCAAACATCAATTTAAGCACTTCCATAAGTCATTAAATAAACTTATCATTTAATTTTTAAATTTATTATCAAAACATTAACAATTATTTATAATTTAGGACAATAGTCCTGAACACACATCCTGCATAAGGTATGTACCACCTTCTTCCAATACAGATATTTCTAATTCTTGATAACTTAATTCTTACTCGTGTTTTGTTATCAACTGCAACTATTATTACCAAAATTGGTATTGCTTATTAATCTACAAGAAATTAGAAGAGGAGTGGGATTCCACTTCAAAATAAGTTCAATAGTTCCATTTCAGAGTAGAGTTTCGAAATATCAAAACCCACTAAAGTTTCTAGTTCCTCGAGCTCTAATCTAAAGAGGGATCAAGAATTAGGTCCCTATTTAAATGGGTACTAGCTTTTGCACCAGTTAGGGTTGGTTCATTAAATACCCAAAAACTCTAAATCAGATAAAACCAAATTTTATTCAAACCCTAATTCTGGTAGCTCCTTCAATAACAAGTAAAACTTACTTCGGCACCATGTTCAAAAAAGGGTTCCCCAAACTCATTTCAACAAATACTAGCTTAGTTAAATAATATAATACATATTATCCTGGGAAATTAATTCCCAGATTTCAACATACAAGTTTATAACAGACATAGCCGTCCAAAAATACCTGAGATTTCACAAACATTACTGGGTGAAACCGTCTAAGAACAACATTTCAGCATCGAGCTTAACGAGCTCTTCCAAGTTTTATCCATGAGTAGGGTCTTGACCCTTAAAGGAATACATGCTCATACATGAACGATATAGGCCATTTTTGAAAAATAAACAATGATATACAAAATTAAATAACTCACCCACTGGAAATACCGATCTTTGGGTAAGATCATTTTGTAAAAAAGTCACCCACACAGTCATGGCTAGGCTCATTACGGTAGTGGTTTCTCTGTTACAAGTTCAGGGATCTAGGATAAGTTTTCCATTATTTTAGAATAATACAATGATATTACCCAATAACTAGATCCATTTTCCGAAAAATATGCACTCATATTCTAAGTAGGTAAGGTAAATAGACTAACTGAAAGCTTCCTCATAATATAGTTAAACTTTAAAAATAGCATCCATCTATGGGAATATCCAGATCATCAATTTAGACACTTGAATGAGGAACTAAGATCATATGTCATGAAAATCATTCAATATCCATACAAATATTCCAGAGGAAATATCCAAAAAAGGAGTGGAAATCCAAGCCTTTGATTTAGAAGACATATGATCTTTCATGACATCTGTCTTCGAAACATCTTTCGAAACATCCAACTCGCCCTAAAACTATACAATCTAGATTTGAAAGAAGAGCCCCCAAATAAAATCATGAAACTCATATTTAAGTAAAGATGGGTCAGTCATTATGGCTCCATATAAATCTTTACATACAACCGATATTTCAAAAACAACTTGCCCAAAAACCACATGCAGAGCTCTCAAAAGGGGGAAAGAAAAATGGTGAAGAATAATGAAACTACTATGAATCTCATTCATAGCTTTAACCAGAAGCTTCACCATTCCTCTAAGTCCATAGGAGTTTCAATTAAATGCAATAAATTCTAGATGTTCCACATCTTAGACTCTATTAACTACCACCACTACAATTTACTCATTCCCTCCAAATCGGATTAGTGGAGGTTATATTGTCACCGATTAAAATTTAAACCCTAATTGCATGGAATTCCAACTTACCTTCCTTATCTCCCAAACAATTGGTCAAATATTTTTTCAATAACAATTCAACTCATTTATAGTTGCATGGAGATCTATTCGATCGGCGAAAGATAGAAAATTTAACCAATCTTAATTCAAACCTTCATGGGTTGATTTTATCATTATCCAATGATAAAACAAATTCCATTTGGATTTGATTAGGACATATTTAAAACTTTATACATGCATGGGTCAATTTAATGACCATTTTAATTATCAAACCATTCATATAAGATCTTGGTTATGGTTATGGTCGACATCATAATAAGAACCATTTTGGATGGTGATCACAACTAAGAATCAACTAAGAGAACAATTAACCAACATTTTACGTGGTTGGCGATACCCATAACATCAATCAAAACCATTGGATATGGTCTAAGGCCAACATATATTATCTATTACAATTTGCATGGAGACAATAATTCAACTAATCTAATTTACCTTTTCAATGTATTGCACCCTTACCAACATAGCAATGAAGACCCTCTCATGCACTATAATCCATAACCAACAAATTCAACGCAGTAATCACTTCTTTCTTAATAACAAGAGGAATCAAGTATAACCAAGAATTACACTACTATTGTATAACCTAACATTGTTAGCCATTACTTCCAACAATTTAGGTAAACTGATCATATAAATGATAGTTACAACAACCAACAATCCATCAATGCATCATATCATCCAACTTAGTTAAGTAAGTACATTCTACATTATAGCAAAACAGGAATATGTCGTAAATTCAAAGTATGTTATGAGTTCCAAATGACAATTGTTGTTACATGGTTGTACACACAACTACAAATAAGTGTGTATATCCCTTTTAGGATATGCATATGCACATGTAGCTGCATACTCAACTACACAAATGGATTATTCCCCCACCTTTGTAAACCATTTAATAATTTACGACTTATCCTTTCGACGAAACATACTGAAATTCATTGCAAAAGTTATTAAGTTTTCAATTTCTTGTAAAAAGACCCAATTTAATTAAAATTGGCTCAACGATTAAAAATTTACACAAGATGGAGAGAACACTTATCGTGTGACCACTCATTAGAATCAGAAGGAAATGAATATTCTAAAAAAATTAATGGCCCAACTAAAAACATTAATTTGGGAAAAAATGTATTAATTTCCCTCAATTTGTAATTATTTAAGCAAAAACTATAGAAAAATCTATCAAAAACAAATATATTTTGGAAAACATTATTGCAGTTTGGGAGGGCATGGAATATGCCTGCTAGACTTCTCAACCGACTCTGTTTGTTAAAATTGATTTTGAAAAAGCCTATGACAGAGTTGAGTGGCCTTTCATTCTGGCCATGCTGCAGGCTATCGGTTTTGGACCCAGATTCATCCGCTCTGTTAATATTCTCTTTCAAAATGTGGGTGCTTGTATTACTATCAATGGTTAGCAGTCTGAGAGATTCTCTCTTCATCGTTCTTTTCGGCAAGGTTGCACTCTTGCTCCTTCTCTTTATGTCATTGTTGCTGAAGGTCTAAGCTACTTGCTTGCTAATGTTGTTAATTCTGGTTTGGTCAAAGGTATTCGACTGCCTTCCTCTCCTAAGTAGTTGATTAATGGTCATTTTGTAGATGACTCTTTTCTCACTATGGCTGAAACAGAGGCCTCTTTCACTAATGCCATGAAATGTCTTGATATTTTTTGTCTTGCTTTTGGTTCTACTATCCAATGGAAGAAAACCCAATGTTATAGATAGGCGATGGGTCCCAAACCTCCTTGGCTAGAGGGATTTCAATGTCTTTGGATTGAACCTGGTGTTTAATTCAAATTTTTAGGCATTCCTTTTGCCTTTATGGCATCCCTTGCTGACCTTTGGAACTATGTGATTCATCGAGTTGAGCAAAAAATATCTTTTTGGATTACCAAGCATCCGTCTCTTACTGGAAAATTCCAAGTTTGTTCCAAGGTTCGGGCTGCCACTCATGTCTGTTACTCATCATGTTGGGCACCTTCTAAAGTTGCTTACCACAGACTGGAGAAAATTCTGTGTGAATTCTTGTGGGCCAACTCCAAAGGGAACCATGGTTTTCACAGAGTTGCTCGGGACATATGTTGTACGCCTAAGGACATTGGTGGTCTTGGCCTAATCAACATTCATATGCAAGGGTTTCCTCTTACTGCCAAATGGATTATTCGTAGACTTGAAGGTGAGGAATCTTGGAAAATTCTTCTCATAAATTGTATATCTCAAGGGTCTCTGCTTAATCGAAAGGCATGGCAGGGTTTAAACTACTACTCCTTACTTCTATGCCCTGCTACTTTTAAAATTGGTGGCTCTTTTGTGGCCAAAAGCATATGGAAAGCTTGGGAACTTCTCAAACCCCATATGCTCTGGCAGGGTGATGGTTTCCGGATTGGGCTCTCTCTTAACTTTCTTAGTTTGTGGTGGAATCCGGTGTTTCAATTTCATGACAAACCCCTTGCTCTTTCCTTGCAGCTCAAGGGTTTGCATTTTTTCAAAAAAGGGATTCAGTATATTCAAGACCTTTTTTGTCCTATCACCAGGGATTGGCTTCCATGAGATAGCCTAAAAGCTAATTTTGCTATAAATGACAATGACAAACAAACCATTTCTATCATTCAAGATCTCATACCTGGCGATTGTTTGCATAAAATTGGTGTCACTACGCAGTGCCTGTGGTGGTTTGATTGGCATTGGCCCTATGCCACCCCCTTCAGAAATTATAAACCTTGGGTGGGCTACAAGCTTCTCACCCAGAAGAAGCTTCCTCTCAATAAGTTAAATACTCACTGGAGCCTGCATTCCACTCTTTTTGGGTGGAAGCAACACTTCACTGTTGTTTGGCCATTCCTATAGAGCCCAAAGTTGCACACTTTCTTTGGAGCATTCTTCATCAAGGGCTTCCAGTGGGTAAGCACCTTGTTCTTTTGGGAGCTCCCCTGCTACGCTGCCCTTTCTACAACCACATTGAGACTCTTCTTCATCTCTTTTGGTTCTGCCCTCATGCTTAGTCTGCCTGGCGCTGGATTCATACCCTTTTTCAACCTTTTTTTCCCACCTTCTTAACGTGGAAAATGGTTCTTCTGGGGGATCCGACATTTATTCCTACAAAATTTTACAACATTTGGCATTCTTTCAGAGAGGCTATTTTATATCACATTTGGAAGTCTAGAAATGCTGCTATTTTTAATAAGGAGACAGTGGATAGAATTTTTTCTATTTCTAACAAGCTTGTTGTCATCTCCAATGTTTTGCTTCAGATCCAGGTGCAGGTGGAGAAAGTCCGCATTGAAGTTGAGCACAAGAAAACTCTTCTAGACAAGTGGGGGAGTGCCCCTTATGCAGTTAGTCGCGTTCTGCTAGATTCCACTCGCCACCGCTCCCACTCGCAAGGTTGCCACTCGCTTTCCCATGGGCGGCGCAATTTCGACTTGGGTCTGGTTCATGGGTGGTGTAGCGCCTCTCCTCACCAACGGGTCCCTTCTCCACCTCCGTCTTAGACTCTGCCCACTACTAGGGTGTTTGGTTGGTTGGGCTCTGGCAGTGGTGGTTCCCAGTGGCAGGCACCTGACCAATCAAAGTTTCCACGGCTCTCTTTGGCTATCTTTCCCTCCCAGTGGGGAAACAAGGAGGAGTAGTAGCAGGCAGACGACTGGGAGCCGCTTGATGACACCCCCGACACTACTTTTGGTGGTTGGGGTGGTGACCGTCCAAAGAGCCCACCACCACCGCCACCGCCACCATCTTCAATGTTTGTTGCTTCTACCTAGCTCCATGTTTGGAGTTTTCTCTGGTTCTCTGCACTTTTGTTTTAAATTTTTTTGATTGATAATGCTACTGTTGATATGAAACTTTGCTACTCGTAGCCTCTCTATGGCTACTTTGATCCTACTTATGGGGTGTGATCTTTTCCACCCGATTTTGTATGATCAGCATTGTACTTCTTATGTCATCTTTAATATATGGTTATGCTTTTCAATAAAAATAAAAAAAACTATAGAAAAATCATATTTTTAAAACTATACTCTTACAAAAAAAATAATAATCAACCAATTAGAAATAGTTGTGAGAAATGCAAGTAACCCAAGACTGATTTTGAGTTGAAGTGACCAAGCATTATTTGTTGATAACTTGAGAACCAGAGCTCTGATTTACAAACTATTAAATGCGTCAGAAAGCTTGTTTCTAGAGCTTTACAATGATACTAATTTTGTTTGATTTCATTACATGATCTGAAATCTGTTCTTGATTGAGTTTGACACCCAAAATGGCTAAAAAATAATGCTTTCTTTTCTTCTGACAGTTACAAGAATTTATACGTGGCCAAATCCTTCTCTTGACTACTGGAGATGTGAATGCACAATACTAAATATGTGGCCTAGATAGAGGAGAAAAAGTGCAGAAAAAAACTATTCCAAATTTGTTTCATAAAAAATGCATACACAAGAGCAAGTAAAACACCGCTCCCTTGGTTACACTCAAAAATCCATCACAGAGAGATGATTAGGACACTCTGATACCAAATGTAGAGGAGCAGAGGAGAGTTGCAAAGATCCAACACAAAAAACTATTATGTATATAAATTAATTCAATGTATTCTCATTAATCTTTCATATTGCAATACTTACATATATATAGTTTTAGGATGTAGGCATAACTACACCTCCATGAATATCTCTCCCAAAATCTATGTACGTGAGTGGTTAAACTCACACAACAATATTTGTTATAGTTGTTTAATATAACAACTTATAACAAATATTTACCAACTTACCATTTACATAATAATAATTGCCAATGTAATTATTATTTACTAACATATTTATTAACACAAATTAAGATGATAATAATTAATCTCATAATTATTATTCACATACACACATGTGGAGCACTAACCATATATTTCCTAATAGAAAATTGGAGGGTTTAAGCTCTTAGCAAGGTTTTTTTATTGTATAGCAACTTTGCAAAGATTTGGATACTTGTAATTGTCATCTACAAGTTCATACTAAGGTGGTTTCTCATGTACATCCATTAGCAAGATTTAAGTCTCATCTTCTATATGTTTCCATTGTCTTCTCTACAAATAGACATGTAAGGTCAATTCTACCATGAATAATTCTAGTCTTTCTCATTGTAAACAAATCTTAAAATTAATAACTAGTGACTCTCCCTTGTAATCATGTGTTTATTGTGCCAAATAACTTCACAAAACCATTTTTTATTTAATTGTGTGATTGGGTATTGAAGGTAACTCATCACTACAGGTATAACCTTATTATTTCCTAATAATTGTTGTACCTCACAAGTAACAAAAAGAGGAATATAGCTCCACGAGTAAATACCGCTGTCATAATGAATCCGATAATGCATTGATGATGAGTATACAATGCATCTTGACCAACTGTGTCATTATTCTTAACTATTAATTAATTGTAAATTATAGGCATATTATCTAGTCTTATTCAGGGCACCCATCCCAAATAGATCTATAGGATAGGGGCGGGGGAGACGGGAGAGAGCATGAATGCCCAACACCACCCATATATATAAATAAGATATGGCCGACCCCCTCCTCTATATCTTCTCTAGTTGGAAATTTCCATATTTTATGAAGGTTTTTATTTTAAAAATGGAAATAAATAATCCGATTGGTACAAAAAATGTAGTGCCCACCCATGTGGAATCCAAACACAAGACCAAACATAACCGATTTTTTTTACAATCATATTACTTGGTACAATTGTGTGACACCTAAAGAATCACAAGGTTTTTCATGATACCATATGTAACATTACACCAACATTTAGAACACGCTAATGTCACACATGACACAATATGCAACCAATGCCACACCTAGATAAAAGATAAGTATGAGACTACAACACAATCATGACAAGAACAACACAAAATGGAACCTTCCACACTATCACATTTTCAGGGTTCAATATTTTTTGTGTTCAAAAATCTAATTTCAGCCTTAAAGGTTTGAAGAGAATTTAGCATGGAGAACCTAAATTTTCCTTTATCTCTAGATTACATTTCCCTTACTTTTTTTAATATTTAATTTAAGATGATTTCCACCTCTCTACCTTTTACATTTCCTTATTTAACCTTAAAGGTCTTGAATCCATTAAACATGAGAGCATGTAGTTTCATTCACAATGATACACATTTTTTATTTCATTTGGTTTTAATTTATAACAATTACACTTAATCACATGAAAGTGTTAACATTGGTATGAAGAGTGTTAACATGAAAGGTGAGAATTCCCTCTTCTCAAAACTTCAAAACTCTATTACACATCGCGAATAACTTAAACACATTTTTTATTTCATTTGGTTTTAATTTATAACAAGTACACTTAATCACATGAAAGTGTTAACATTGGTATGAAGAGTGTTAACATGAAAGGTGAGAATTCCCTCTTCTCAAAACTTCAAAACTCTATTACACATCGCGAATAACTTAAAAATAAGTGTACATTGGTTGGTTCACATATCAATTTCCATTAATTTGCAAAACCCAACATTAGTTCCAAACATTTTGAATACATAAACGCCACCCAACACATGCTCTTAGATTATGACTTCATTTCTTAAGGAGCATGGTTACTCATCAATTTTCATAGTTTTCATTGCAAGGGAAAAAATCTCATAACTGTAAGGGGGAGTCTTAAGATAATATTATGGTTGCAGTACGTCTAGAAGATATTAATGATTGGGAGAATTTATAAGATACAAAAGGGTCACATGAAGTTTGTGTCTAAGTCAAAGTTTAAGGTTATAGAATATCATGTTCTTGTTGTTGCAGACTCACAGCACCCCTACATGCAAATCAGGCTTCTAGGTTGATCACTCTAGCATCCAGTGTGATTGCACAACATTGAAACCTCTCTACAAGTGTGGGACTTGTAAAATGAGAGAGGAATCTCCAGAGAAGGCTGGTTTCTGCTCCCAAACTACCTGCCACGAGCTATTCCAGTGTAGGAAAGCTAATCTAATCCTAATCTAACCATGCCAAGGAGACAGAGAGAGAGAGAGAAAAGGGAAAAACAGTAAAAGCCTACACTAAAATGGTGATACACCAGAGAAGGAGAATGTTGGACATCTATCAAAACTACCATGGAACAAAGAGAGGTGAGCAATGGGAAGGATGGACAGATGCATCATAGGCCCAAGGATAGATTTCACACAGAAAATGTCCCAAAACTCCATGAACACAGCTCCAAACCTGCAATGAACATTCAAACATGCACAAATACCTGCAATGAAGAGAGGCAAGAGGAAAAAAAGTGAAAAACGAGCAAGGATGGACAGATGCATCACAAAACACGTTTTTGTTGCTTCAGAAGTTTGCATAGAACATCATTTCGTTAGTAAAAGGCAAAAAATGCCATTACAGAGCAGGGAGGAGGTTCGAACTCCATTTTCAACCCTGGAGAAGAAAATAAGGGAGGGCAGAGCCGAACAGATGAACAACTTGTAATTATCATTTTAAAATGAGCCAAATCTGGCTTTTACATTGCATGGGTCGAGCCTAGGAGAGAGAAATGTGGGAAAACATGCAAGCCCATTCATCATTGACTACAGATGCATTAAAATGGCATGGGGAACCTTACAAACCCATACCCTGCCATCTTTGACCGATTTGGAGGAGAATGCGACCCATTCTGCATTAATTTGGTCGCTAAAATGTCACTTCTGGCCATGAACACGTGTCAGAGCTGTTTCTCAACTTTCTCTCTCTATATTGCACCAAAATTCAAGATTAACCCCAGAATCATGTAGATAATTTCAACAGCTTTCCGTTGATATAAAGAACGTGCAAATCCGAGCTCTGGATCAAAAGATATGAAGATCTGAAGATTTAGGGCACGAAACAGGCCAAAACAGGTTTAAAAAATCTTTTCCCAGTGCTCTGCCACCTGGATGACACGTGGCAGGCTGATTGATTCGCTGAGCAATTCCTCTCTCTTCCACCTTGGGTCAGTGCTTTTGCCTTTTGACTTTTGGAATTTCTCCCTTGTGGGCCCCTTATGACTTGGACACGTGGCTGTCGGCTTATTTCATTGGTTCGGTTGTTCAGAAAAAAACTCCTGCTCGAAATGGGCTCGTCCCCTTTGACATTTTGGACCTTTCGGCTCCTTCGGCGACACGTGTCATGCGTCCCTTGGTTGGATGTCCAGTGCAGGTTCTACCGAACCGGGTGGTTCGCATCCTTCACATGTCCATTTGTCCCGGATGTCCCAGTGCTGTCATGGGACAGAATCTTCTGACCCACCCGAAATGGGCTTCCTTTTCTCTCCATCGCCTTTTCCCTTCACATCCTCTGCCCAGACTGTCCCATGCTTAGGCGAAAGTTCTCCTTTTCGACCGAAATTGGCGGTTCGCGCCCTTTGGTCTTCTTGTCCTAAATGTCCCAGAGCGCGTCTCCTTGAACCGGTCCCACATGTCCTGGCCCGACTGTCCTAGTGCAAAAATTCTCCTGTTTCGGCCTGATCCGGGCGGTTTGCGTCCTTCACGGCTTCGAATGTCCCAAATGTCCCAGAGCAGTTAGTGCGAATTTTCTCCTCCTTCGGCCGAATCGGTCAGATCCGCTTTCCACGTCGCCACGTCCTTCTGTCCCAGATGTTCCTTTGCCTTCGCAGACTGCCTGGAGGCCTTTCGGCCGATTCACGCCTCAGATGTCCCTCACGTCCCGACTTTTGCGAGGACTAGGACTTAGCCATTTTTCGTGATTTTTCCTGGCCCAAGCTTGTTTTTGCAGCCTTTTCACCTTTTCTCAGAACTTGCTCTTTTCAACCTGGACAAGAGAGTTAGAAAAATTCTGAGGGGACCCTAGAAACATGATTTTTTGGCCCTGAATCAATTTATTTGCCTGGGACTAAGTAATTTGATGCATGTTATCAAAATTACCCTAGGGGGGGTGAATTTTGGATAACAATTTGGCGACTCAGCGGGGTCATCTGCCTGCTAGATGAAGTTACCAGTTGCCTGAAGCATCCATTGGGCATGGAGTCATGAGTTGTAACCTGCAACTGATCTGAACTTTGAAAACCTCCCTCTAAGCCACTTGAAACCCACCAGACATGGAGTTGTTCTCACCAAAATGCCACTGAAATGAACTGTGCAAGAGCAGAACCAGCAACACCAAAACTATGTACAGAACTGAAAATCATACATGCTCCAAATGGAACATGCAGAGTGTGCACAAGCACTTCTTCTACTGAAAGAAAACCTACCTACTCTACTGTAACTGGGAGCAAAGGCAAGCTAAACAAACCCTGCAATTGGTTGTGAGAAATAGCTTCCCTTTCTCAAAATTGGCAGCCATGCAATTGATTTGGAGCTGATCATGGCTGTTAGGATGAGTGGAAAATCAACAAGAAGCTGGTCTTCCACCCAAATCATCAAGGTATCAGCTGAAGGCGAAATTCAATACCTCTTTTAGTTGCTCTGCATTTGGATTGAAGAGGTATGACAGCTGATCCTTGGTACTTTGTAGCTCACCCTCATGCTCAGAAGCAAGCATGACTGGTTGTGACTTCTCCTTTGGCTCCAATGAAGCCAAATACCTTATTGGGCAAGGTCTGATCCGTTTGATATGCCCATAGCTCTGATTTTCAACTCCAAAAATGGAGTCTTCTTATAGACCCTCAATGGATGGTGTGGAAGCAATGGTGAAATTCCTTTGTCCTTTCTCTTCCTCCAATGAAGAACATGAAAGATTAAAATCTTCCAATCTTGATTCCGAAGAGCTGTTATAAGATGCAGGCTGCTGCAAATGAATGTTCTCCTTCATGACAGCAGACTCTTGTGTTTGGAATGTGGATGATGAAAGAGAGAATGGTGGAAACTCAACCGGCTCTTCTCCATCAAAACAGTCCTCCAAATCTGACAGATAAACTGCCTCATGGCTGTCCTGCTGCAAATGTTCAACTTCCTCCATGGTGTCCTCTTGATCTGTAACTTGACCACCATGGTTTCTTTCTCCCTCCAACATTGAGTTTGAGAGGTCAAACTCCTCTTCAGCACTGGAACTTGAGAGAGGTGAAGTAGAAAGAAGAACTGAAGGTTCTCCTGTAGCTTTATGCTGCTTTGTGCTGGCTAGATGTGCTCCTCTCTTGGATCTGCAACTTTCTCCTCCACAGCTAGAATGTGCTCCTCTGCTGCTGGATCTGGAGTAGCTTCTCCTTCCTCCAATGTTCGAAGACAATCTTGCTCTTGAATGAGCTCCTCCTCTAGCATGAAGTTTGTCAAGTCAAACTCTTCAATCTGCTGCTCTAGAGGACAAGTTGGGACTGCAAGAACTTCTTCTTCTGCTGCAACAAAATCAGCCCTGACCACTATTTGTTCAACCTTAGCCTCTTCTGTAGGTTTGACCATCAAGGGGATCTTTGTCATACCAAACTTGGCAGCCAAACTTACTAAGCTCTTAATCATTTCTTCTTTTCTTGGCTCTTCCTCTTGCTGTCCTTGATGACTGATTTTTGCAATTTCTTCTTTCCCACATGGAATTGGGAATGCAAGAGGAGGGGTGGGTTGCAACTCAATTGATTTGGCAAATTTTTTTTGGTGGTAGAGGAGATGAAATATCTTGTTTCTTTAGAGGAGGGGGGATTTCTTTTAGCTCTTGTGGAGAGGATGACTGTTTGGAAGGAAAAAGGAAAGAAGAATTGAGGTGTGGTGGAAGACTGAGAGGTGGAGACATGGGATCAACATTTGGGACAACAGATGGAGAGTTTAAAATTTGCAAGTCCAAATGAGATGATGCTGCTTGAGTAATGGGAAGAGAAAAACTAGATGATGGTGTAGAACTTACCCATTGACAAGGTTGTTCAACACCGAATGTATAGGCCTCTAATTTCTGCTATCCATTGTGCAAGTTGGGGCAGCATCTTTATCATGAAGTCCAGCTTCTCTTGAGGGCTGAAGTGTCTTGGAAAAGGGCCTCCCCATGGACAAGGAGTCCTGCAACCAATTCTGAAAGCTCTCATTTGAGCTGTTGCTCTGGACTGCACCATCTCTACCTCCATCTTTTGGATTTTCTCCAACAAACCAGCGTCTTGGATCTGATGGTCTTCATTATATGCATACTCTTGCTCTTGGAAAGCTCCATAGCCAAAATGACTTTGGCATTGCTGCTCATATGGGTATGCATACTGATCTTGAATCTGCTCAAAAGTGTTGATTTGGAGGATTTGTAAAACATGTTGGAGGTGGAATATACTGCTGTTGTTGATGTGAATTCCATGATGGAAATGAAGTCATGATTGCACAACCTCATGGAATGGAAAAGAATGAAAGAGATGGAAAGAAATATGGAAGGAAATGGATGGAAAATGGGTCTGCAACTTCAGAAATGAGTTGCTGATCAGATGGAGTCGCTAGATGTGTTTGCAAGTGCCTCCAAAGGCTGAAATCTTCACAGGAACACACCAACCTGCAAAAGATGAAATGGAAGACCTCTAAGGTCCCACCGGGTGTGCCAGAACTATTGATGCAAAATCACAGCACCCCTGGATGCAAATCAGGTTTCTAGGTTGATGTTCAGGCATCCAGTGTGATTGCACAACATTGAATCCTTTCTCCAAGTGTGGGACTTGCAAAATGAGAAGGATATTCTCCAGAGAAAGGCTGGTTCCTATTCCTCTATTCAGATGCACACAAAAAATGTAGAGGGTCTTGCTAAAACCTAATCTAACATGCCAAGGAGACAGAGAGAGAGAGAGAGGTACATGAGAATAAAACCTAAACTAAAAGGTGATACACCGAGGAATGTTAGACACCTATGTCTTGCCATGTAACACAGAGATCATGAGCAATGGGAAGGATGGACAGATGCATCATAGGCACAAGGATAGATTTCAAACTTGCAAAAGAGTCCCAAAACTGATGAACACAGCTCCAAACATGCAGAGGGTTGAAGATTCAAACATGCACACATACCTGCAATGAACTTGAGGCAAGAGGAGATACAAGCGAAAAACGAGCAAGGATGGCCAAGAGGCATCACAAAACACATTTTTTTTGTTGCTTCAGAAGTTTGCACAGAACATCATTTCATTAGTAAAATTCAAAAACCTGGCATTACAGAGCGAGGGAGGAGGTTCGAACTCCATTTTTAACCCTGGAGAAGGAAAAGAAGGGAGGGCAGAGCTGAACAGATGAACAACTTGTAATTATCGACCTTTTAAAATGAGCCAAATCTGGCTTTTACAATATGCATGGGTCGAGCCCATGAGAGAGGAAAGAGAGAGGAAAGTGCAATCTACCATTCAACTCACTTGACTGCAGATAGCATTTAAAATCGGCATGGGGAACTTTACAAACCCATACCCTACCATCTTTGACCGATTTGGAGGCGAATGCGAGCTGTCTGCTGCATTAAATTTGGTTGTTAAAATGTCACTTCTGGCCATGAACACGCGTCAGAGACTGTTTTCTCAATTTTCTCTCTCCAAACTGCACCAAAATGCAAGATTGATCCCAGAATCATGTAGAGAATTTCATACAGCTTTCCGTTGATATAAAGAACGTGCAAATCTGAGCTCTGGATCGAAAGATATGGAGATCTGAAGATTTAGGGCACAAAACAGGCGAAACGGATTTTAAAATCTTTTCCCGCGCTCTGCCACCTGGACGACACGTGGCAGGCGCTGATTCGCTGAGCATTGGATTATTTTTATTGGCTCTTCCACCTTCTTTTGCACGGGCTTTCTCTTGTGACAATTTCCTTCCGCGGGCTGCCGGCTTCGCGCCCTTCGCTTGGACACGTGGCACCATTTCATTGGACAAAAACTCGATCCGCCAATGCTTGAAACCTCGCCCTTTGACTTTTGGACCTTTTCTCCTTGTGACACGTGTCATGTCCCTTTGGTTGGTCCGCGGGTCTGCCGGCTCTTTCGCGTCCTTCGCGTCCATTTGTCCCAGATGTCCCAGACTGCTCTGAAGGACAAAATCTTCCGAACCACCCGAAATGGGCTTCCATTTGTCCCTCATTTTGCCATCCTTGTCACGTGGCAAATTGCTTCTGATTGGCTTTCGGCTCCTTCAGCTATCCGCGTCCCATGCGTCCCTTTGTCCCACATGTCCCGGACTGTCTGGGAAAAATTCTTCCGCGTTCTGGCCCGATTCGGCCGGTTCGCGTACCTTCGGTCCCATCGGCCCGAATGTCCCAAACTGCTTAGTGCGAATTTTCTTCTCTTTTCGGCCGATCCGGGCTTTCCGCGTCCTGCCGTGTACTTTACGTCCCGGATGTTCCTTTGCCCTGCAGACTGCCTGGCGGCCTTTCGGCCGATTCACGTCTAGATGTCCCTCACGTCCCGACTGTTGCGAGGACTAGGACTTAGCCATTTTTCGTGATTTTTCCTGGCCCAAGCTTGTTTTTGCAGCCTTTTCACCTTTTCTCAGAACTTGCTCTTTCCTCAACCTGGACAGGAGAGTTAGAAAAATTCTGAGGGGACCCTAGAAACATGATTTTTTGGCCCTGAATCAATTTATTTGCCTGGGACTATAGTAATTTGATGCATGTTATCAAAATTACCCTGGGGGGGTGAATTTTGGATAACAATTTGGCGACTCAGCGGGGTCATCTGCCTGCTAGATGAAGTTACCAGTTGCCTGAAGCATCCATTGGGCATGGAGTCATGAGTTGTAACCTGCAACTGATCTGAACTTTGAAAACCTCCCTCTGAGCCACTTGAAACCCACCAGACATGGAGTTGTTCTCACCAAAATGCCACTGAAATGAACTGTGCAAGAGCAGAACCAGCAACACCAAAACTATGTACAGAACTGAAAATCATACATGCTCCAAATGGAACATGCAGAGTGTGCACAAGCACTTCTTCTACTGAAAGCAAACCTACCTACTCTACTGTAACTGGGAGCAAAGGCAAGCTAAACAAACCCTGCAATTGGTTGTGAGAAATAGCTTCCCTTTCTCAAAAGTGGCAGCCATGCAATTGATTTGGAGCTGATCATGGCTGTTAGGATGAGTGGAAAATCAACAAGAAGCTGGTCTTCCACCCAAATCATCAAGGTATCAGCTGAAGGCAAATTCAATACCTCTTTTAGTTGCTCTGCATTTGGATTGAAGAGGTATGACAGCTGATCCTTGGTACTTTGTAGCTCACCCTCATGCTCAGAAGCAAGCATGACTGGTTGTGACTTCTCCTTTGGCTCCAATGAAGCCAAATACCTGATTGGGCAAGGTCTGATCCGTTTGATATGCCCATAGCTCTGATTTTCAACTCCAAAAATGGAGTCTTCTTGTAGACCCTCTTGAATGGATGGTGTGGAAGCAATGGTGAAATTCCTTTGTCCTTTCTCTTCCTCCAATGAAGAACATGAAAGATTAAAATCTTCCAATCTTGATTCCGAAGAGCTGTTATAAGATGCAGGCTGCTGCAAATGAATGTTCTCCTTCATGATAGCAAACTCTTGTGTTTGGAATGTGGATGATGAAAGAGAGAATGGTGGAAACTCAACCGGCTCTTCTCCATCAAAACAGTCCTCCAAATCTGACAGATAAACTGCCTCATGGCTGTCCTGCTGCAAATGTTCAACTTCCTCCATGGTGTCCTCTTGATCTGTAACTTGACCACCATGGTTTCTTTCTCCCTCCAACATTGAGTTTGAGAGGTCAAACTCCTCTTCAGCACTAGAACTTGAGAGAGGTGAAGTAGAAAGAAGAACTGAAGGTTCTCCTGTAGCCTGCTTTGTGCTCAGAGCTCTTGGATCTGCAACTTTCTCCTCCACAACTAGAATGTGCTCCTCTGCTGCTGGATCTGGAGATGTGCTCCTCAGCTTCTCCTTTCCTCCAATGTTCGAAGACAATCTTGCTCTTGAATGAGCTCCTCCTCCAGCATGAAGTTTTTCAAGTCAAACTCTTCAATCTGCTGCTCTAGAGGACAAGTTGGGACTGCAAGAACTTCTTCTTCTGCTGCAACAAAATCAGCCCTGACCACTATTTGTTCAACCTTAGCCTCTTCTGTAGGTTTGACCATCAAGGGGATCTTTGTCATACCAAACTTGGCAGCCAAACTTACTAAGCTCTTAATCATTTCTTCTTTTCTTGGCTCTTCCTCTTGCTATCCTTGATGACTGATTTTTGCAATTTCTTCTTCCCCACATGGAATTGGGAATGCAAGAGGAGGGGTGGGTTGCAACTCAATTGATTTGGAAATTTTTTGTGGTGGTAAAGGAGATGAAATATCTTGTTTCTTTAGAGGAGGGGGGATTTCTTTTAGCTCTTGTGGAGAGGATGACTGTTTGGAAGGAAAAAGGAAAGAAGAATTGAGGTGTGGTGGAAGACTGAGAGGTGGAGACATGGGATCAACATTTGGGACAGCAGATGGAGAGTTTAAAATTTGCAAGTCCAAATGAGATGATGCTGCTTGAGTAATGGGAAGAGAAAAACCAGATGATGGTGTAGAACTTACCCATTGACAAGGTTGTTCAACACCGAATGTATAGGCCTCTATTTCTGTTGTCCATTGTGCAAGTTGGGGCAAGCATCTTTATCATGAAGTCCAGCTTCTCTTGAGGGCTGAAGTGTCTTGGAAAAGGGCCTCCCCATGGACAAGGAGTCCTGCAACCAATTCTGAAAGCTCTCATTTGAGCTGTTGCTCTGGACTGCACCATCTCTACCTCCATCTTTTGGATTTTCTCCAACAAACCAGCGTCTTGGATCTGATGGTCTTCATTATATGCATACTCTTGCTCTTGGAAAGCTCCATAGCCAAACTGACTTTGGCATTGCTGCTCATATGGGTATGCATACTGATTTTGAATCTGCTCAAAATGCTGATTTGGAGGATTTGTAAAACATGTTGGAGGTGGAATATACTGCTGTTGTTGATGTGAATTCCATGATGGAAATGAAGTCATGATTGCACAACCTCATGGAATGGAAAAGAATGAAAGAGATGGAAAGAAATATGGAAGGAAATGGATGGAAAACGGGTCTGCAACTTCAGAAATGAGTTGCTGATCAGATGGAGTCGCCAGATGTGTTTGCAAGTGCCTCCAAAGGCTGAAATCTTCACAGGAACACACCAACCTGCAAAAGATGAAATGGAAGACCTCTAAGGTCCCACCGGGCGTGCCAGAACTGTTGATGCAAAATCACAGCACCCCTGGATGTTGATCAGGTTTCTAGGTTGATCATACTAGGCATCTAGTGTGATTGCACAACATGGAATCCTTTCTCCAAGTGTGGGACTTGCAAAAATGAGAAAGGAATCTCCAGAGAAGGCTGGTTCCTGCTTCCTAAACTTTACCTGCACACAAGCTATTCTAGTGCAAGGCAAGCTAATCTAATCCTAATCTAACCATGCCAAGGAGACAGAGAGAGAGAGAGAAAGGAAAAGAACAAAAGCCTACACTAAAACGGTGATACACCAGAGAAGGAGAATGTTGGACATCTATCAAAACTGCCATGTAACAAAGACAGGTGAGCAATGGGAAAGATGGACAGATGCATCACAGGCCCAATGATAGATTTCACATAGAAAATGTCCCAAAACTCCATGAACACAGATCCAAACCTAGCAATAAACGTTCAAACATGCACAAGTACCTGCAATGAAGAGAGGCAAGAAGAAAACAAGCGAAAAACGAGCAAGGATGGATAGATGCATCACAAAACATGTTTTTTTTGTTGCTTCAGAAGTTTGCACAGAACATCATTTCAGTGGTAAAAGGCAAAAAAATGCCATTACAGACCCAGGGGAGGAGGTTCAAACTCCATTTTCAAACCCTGGAGAAGTGAAAAGAAGGGAGGGCAGAGCCGAAAAGATGAAAACTTGTCTGAATTACCCTTTAAAATGAGCTCAAATCTCTTTTACAATTTATAGGAAGAAATGAGAGAGGGAAGAGAGAGGAAATCTAAATCTGCCCCAACCACCTCTTAGGTAGCATTTAAACTCATCTCATTATGGCAGTGGCGGATCCTTGCAAACCCATACCTTGCATGTCTGAACTAGGAGTGACGAACTGACCCATTCTGCATTAAAGTTGGTTGTTGAAACATTACTTCTGGCCATCACCACACGTCAGAGATTTTTTCTTAATTTTCTCTCTCCAAACTGACACCAAAATGCAAGATTGATCCTAGGATCATGTAGAGAATTTCAACAGCTTTCCGTTGATATAAAGAACGTGTAAATCTGAGCTTTGGATCAAAAGATATGGAGATCTGAAGATTTAGGGCACAAAACAGGCCAAAAAGATCGGCAGGTGTTTTGAATATTTTCCCGCGCTCTGCCATCTGGACGACACGTGTCAGGCGCTGATTCACTCGAGTAATTTCCTCTCTCCACCCTTTCGTGGCCCTTCCTTATTTTCTTGCCACTTGGACATGTGGCACTATTTTATTGGAACCTGAGGTGGCGCTATTTGTCCTTCGAAAGTTTGGTATTAGATCGGGTCAGTGCTTGGGAAACACTTGCCCCATTTGACTTTTGGACTTTCTCGCCCTTGGTGACACGTGTCATGATTTGATTGGTCCACAGGCACTGCCGGAGCTTTTCGCGTCCACTTCACGTCTTTTTGTCCCGGATGTCCCAGTGTTTCGCGGGACAAAATTTTCCCGATCCGGGCCCGAAATGGGCTTCCATGTCCCTGAGATTCTGCCGATGACATGTGGCGCTTGACTCTCGATTTCTTCGGCTTTCATCCCACGCATCCCTTTGTCCCAGGATGTCACTAGAAGTTCCCCGTTTCGGCCGAACCGGCCGGTTCCGTCCTTTGCGTCCATTTATCCCAACTGTCCCAGACTATCTGGGACCAAATTCTTCCGGTTCGCGTCCCGAAATGGACTTTTTGCTCCAGATTCACCTTTTCACGTCCTTCACCTCCTGGACCCAAATGTCCCGAAATGCTTAGTGCGAAAGTTCTCCTTTTCGGCCGATCCGCGTCCCACGCGTACCTTTTGGCCCAGATGTTCCTTTGACCGCGTGAAACAAGACTTAGGCAATTTTTTCGGCACTTTTCAGTCGGTTCAACCTTTTCACGTCCCAGACGTCCCAACACGTCCCAAAGACTATTGCCTGGACTAGGAATCAGCCAATTTTCTTCATTTTTCTTGTCACCAAGCTTGGTTTTTTGCAATTTTTTCACCTTTTCTCAGACTCGTTGGGTCTTTCCTTCTTCGGCCATGGGAGAGTTAGAAAGAAGCCGAGGGGGGCCCAAAAAACATGATTTTGGGCTTTGAATCAATCTACTTGCCTGGGACATGAATAATCTTGATGCATGTTATCAAAATTACCCTGGGGGGGTGAATTTTGGATAACAGGAAGCTTAGGATACAGACTGAATACATTGATGTTAGAAAATGGAACCTTAACAAGGAGTAAGGAACATGCCACACTCCTCACATTTCTAATGGGTCAACATACTACCATGAAAAAACCAATCTGTTAAGGTTTAGATACAAAAATATGTCCACATATTACCCTCCAAACGTCCTAGGATTAGTTTTAAATTGTATTTCTTAATACCCGAAGGGATCTACGCCCCCACCATGTCCAAAGCTAGGGTTCAATAACTTAATCCCCTAAGATCTCCAAAAACTCAAAGGTGTTCCTACAATCAAAGGCTAAGGAAACGACTTACATTCCTAAGGCGTAGATATGTCCCAAGAGGTGTTCGGTTACACCATAGAAACAAGGAACAAGGTTAAGCTCAAAGGGCCATTCCATACCACAAGGGTTGATATTTCAAACTATAAGTTTGGTTGGCGCTTTCCACTTGTTGGTGCTCAATCTAGTTCATTGGATCGAGCTTCTCTTTTTCATAGAATTTCCATAAATGTAACTATTATATGTGCTTTATATTGTTCCTCTTGCTTCAAAAATCAACATGAGTAAAGGAGAAGTATCAAATTTTGATAATTCTTGTGCCTTGTCAAAATAAAAAGAAAATATTTAGTAGAAATATCGGGGGACTGGTTGATCAAAGTATAAAATCTTTAGACTTGCGGGTGATCAATATACGTCTACATATTTCATGAAGAACCTGCAATCAACACCAAATGATTCATTTGCTCCAAAAATATGAAGCTCTAAAGACCGAAAAGAATGTAACCCAACCACAAAATCTAAAGCTGCATGACTGAATGACTCAGTTAAAATGGACTTAGCCATTTTAACAAAGACTGGAATGTTCAAATGGCCATCAAAATTCTACACCGCTAACTAGTTCAAATGATCATGATGCGAAGAGCTATGTGCTTGGATTCTGGGTCTCTTTAATTCACTTTGGTTTCACAAACTTCAAGTCTGTGAAACAAATCAAAGACAATACAATTTTGGGTCCACGAATAAATCATGTCGTATGTTCTCTTCATTGTTCCTGAGTGGGATCGGGTTTGTATTCTCTGTGGTGCCATTGGACTCTAGTGATGTTAGGATGTACCGATGAACATGAGACAACTGTTGAATTGGTAAAGAGGATGTAAGAAATTGATGACATAGGGAGGGTACACAGAGCTTTATTATTTGCTTTAACGTATTTTGCAGTTAGTCAGTCGAATCCTACTAGTAGGATGGAGGATAGTCTGACATTATGAGGAAACAAAAGAAAGTATTTTTCTCAGTAGCTAGGTGGCTTAGTAGTGTGCCTTTTTATAAGGGATTAGAAGAATGACATATGGGAAGAGGAAGGGTATTTTCTTATTGTTCACAAAATGTCTATTATCAAGATGACATTAGGTTCTCCAATTCAAGCGACTTATAGTTGTTTGTAGTTACATATTTGTATATTGTTCTTAGTTGGCATATTTTTATGCTTTCCCAATAAATTTTCCCTTTTCCAAAAAAGAGTTTAACACCACAGAATTTATCCGTGGCATTGTTTAATTGGACCCACATTTCATAACACGTGCCAACATACATTTCTCGTAAGGGTGAAGGTGCGAATGAAGAAAATGTGAAAATTTTATATTTTTTCAAAGCCCGACCCTGTGACCTAATGAAAGGCAAACACGTAGAAAAGCCCAAAATTCAATGCACACGTGGGCACGAGGAAATATCAAAAGAGCCAATCAAAGTTGTGCCACCATGTGTCACATTCCCCCCATGTTCATTGTGACAACATGCAAAACTTTAGAAGGCCATATATTTCGATTCCTTGGCTCTAAATGCCTTAGTAAAACTTATATCAATTGGAAGGTCTCTTTGGAGCCCTTCACTTTGGCATCATCAGATTCAGAAATTAAAATGGCAATTGGTGGGAGAAAAAGAAGAAAACATCCTCGAGCACATTCAAGATGCCAGTTGACAGTATTGTTCAAACCACCCATTTTAATGGAAGTACGGTGCTCTATTTCTTCTCCAACAAGCAAGACAGTACAGGAATGAATGACTATTGGCAAAGGATCTTCCCCCTGATGCTCCTTTTTAGTATTTCTAGGAATGCATCTTATCGGTGGGTAAAGAGGAGAATTCATATTTTTCTCTTGTCTCTCTATCTTTTTTCTCTCTCTCACACACACACACACACATCTTCTATATATTGAAGAAGTATATTAGGAGGTGGTCAAGAGGGGGTTAGTTTTTCTATTTTCTAGAAAAAGGGTCGAGAGGTGCCATTGTAAATAATTGCATGTTTCCTTTGTGAAATGTATATGGATTTTTATTTCCAATACTGATGTGTCAAGGTGGTTGCAATGTACATCCATTGAAAAACTTTGAGAGCATTCACTTGATGCTCCCTTTTTAAGAAAGTCAATATATGAATGAAATATGTCCACTTTTGAGTTAAATTTTTGTGTTTTGGGCTATATATGTGGAATTATCAATTGATGAGTTATATTTTTCTGCTACAGTCTTATGTGTATTGTTTCTCTTTGGAGTACACTATGCCTATCCCTTAATGGTTGTGTTTTGGTCATTAGTTTTATAGTGTGCTGTAAGCATTTACTCTACAATATTGGACGTGATTCTAAAATCCTTACTGTAACCATTTTTTGTTGGGAGAGTTTTATTGGCCTTTGAGTGTATCTTGGGCGTACAAGGGAAGAAACAATAAATACTTTATTATACATGATTCTAAAATTCTTACTATAACCATTTTGTCTTGGGAGTGTTTTGTTGGCCTTTGAGTGTATCTTGGGTATACAAGGGAAGAAGCAATAAGTACTTTATTAGAATGTTTCTTCAGTCTTATTTCGAGTGATTTAGATATTGTATCGAAACTTTTCATTTGTTGAGGATTGATGAATGTAAATCTTTCTTTGTATGAATTGTCACTACTTGATCAACTTTTCTGTACTTTCCATAATAATAGGCTGCTGTAAGTGTTAAATGCTTTACTACAAGGAATTTATCTTCCTATAATCCCCCCTCCATTAAAAATACATAATTAATCCCACCCCATACTAACTCCCATTTTTTGTTTTTGTTGTTATGTCTCTAAATATCATTGAAAGTGCCATTTATCTTTTATTAAGAGAATGCAAGAGCGACCGAAATTCTAATAGTCTATAGTAAATTGTGTCTGGTAGAGGTAAGCATATGCAACATTATGTGTGACAGCTTATGAGAGTGAAGTGTTGTGATCATGGCCATGTTTATCCCATATTGATCCATGATTTTTCACCTTGAGGGAGATAATGACCCCATCTTCTTCCTTTGACATTCAAGTTACATTACGGGTCCTCTCACCCTAGTTCAAGGCATGATCAAAAGTAGTAGGAATAGGTCATCCCCTTTGTACGTTCCCCTCAACCACCTCGAGGCTTGATCCCGAGGAAAGGTGCTAGACCCCTACCTCAACTACAAAATGACACATTACCTGGTCTATCATAGTCTAGGCATTCCCCCTTTCCTAAAGGAATTTCTTTCAGCCCCCCATGGGGTGCAGATTTAAGGACCAACGCCGCCCAAAAAGCAAAAAGACATATACAAGTTTATATATTTTTATTTGAAGGCTAAGAGATTTCCAAGGTCCATACACCACTAGCATATAGATGAATTATGCCATAACCATATAACTACCATCAATTTTATTAGTACAATCACATCTAAGGTTACAATGGTATAAACAATTTTAAATAACATGATTTCAATTCCATTCTCATGATGATGATTCAGATATAATAAAATGGATCCTCTTACAACGTTTTCCAATGCAACATGATATAATCAACTTCATTTGCCTAACCAAATATAATGAAATATGACTAAGTGTGGAATTAGTTAAACATGCAAAAGTAAAACTATGTAATAATTAGTACATTTCACTCATGTGCAACAACATTGAATACATCATGGAAGAAATGAAATAAAGTATTCTATTTATAAGTATATCACTAGTATATTTTATACAATATTACATGTATTCCAAAAATAATCCCATTGTTACAAAAAAAACACAATTAATGCTGCCATTTTCTTCTTGTCCCGTATACTTGCAACCACCGCAGGGTCAGTCCTAGAACTGGTATGTAAATCCCCAACACTCAAGGATAAATCCACACATTCATCATTTCACACAATTTCAATAAAAGAGTAGAGAGAGGTAGAGATAGGGATAGAGAAGAAGAGATTTTTTTCTCACGCATTCACACTTTCACATTCATTTGCACTGTACGTTTTTGGATCTAGAGATAGAGTAAGGATGAGAGAGAAGGTTAATAGACTGTTGGCAAGAAAAATTTTCAGGGGAAAAATTGGTGGGTTTCTAGCTAATGCTCTGGGAATATAGATCCCTCTACTTAGGTGGTGCAACTCCACTTTATTGTGAATGAACAAAAATAAAAATTCGTTGTTGGCCAAGAGGTCGGGGATCCAACGAGCACACTCCACTGCACCCATAGAAAATAGTTATAATTGATTATAAGGGATGAATTTTTTGGTAGATGGCGGAAGGGGAGTTAGGAAATTATACAAGGAGAATTAACCTTACAAGTATAAAATCAGATTCTCTCCAGAGCCAATTAGAAATTTCACATCCACAAGTTGTAAGAAATAAACAACAAGATTATAGTGTCAACAATCAGAGGAAACCATGCACACAAAGTTGCACACATTCATGAATCATGAAAAAAAACAATCCCTTTCTTTATTGAAATTTTTATCAAGTTGTACAATGCAGGAAATGGGGGAAAATAGTAAAGGCAATTAGAAGAACTGTTATCTCTCTTTCTTAGCTCAGAGAAAGAATCTCTCTTGAGTGTACAAGATTGACAACCCTTAAGAATGAGGGTGTCACTACATTATATAGAATCGGAAATTACCTTTTGGCTCCCCCACATGAATCTTCATTGCCTCATTCATCTCATGACTTTTCATCTTCCTAGGAATTAGGAAATTAAGTTCCCTTTTTATAAAACAAAGGGAATTTTACAATTCAACTTTATTATTAGAGTTACTTTAATGAATAAGATAAGATATCATGATTACACATAATGAAAAATTAGAAGAGGGAGAGAAGAAATGTGAGATAAGGAAAGGAAGAAGAAGAAGAGAGAGATTAATATTCTAAAGACAATCTTGTAGCTGACAAAATTCCTTGACGAAATGTCGATGGAATTTCCATGTCCTTGAATTCCTTGCTAAATCTTGGTACTACCGGTATCACTTTCTGCTCCTGAGGGATCTGAACAAAACTGGGTGACTTGATGTAATTCTTCCCAAGGGAGTTGATGTTCTTGAATTCTGAGTACCAAGTTTGATAGTTCTCCGTAGAGATGGATACGATTGCACGTATCTCTTACAGATATTCCAAGGTGTTTTCTGTGAATGAGAATGGATCTCTGGCCTTTTTCTTGACTCAGTCCTCAAATGCTTTCAACAGGTCATCTGTTGAAGTATCTGGGTTCACTGTTGGCACCCCAAGCTTCTAAATTTGGGCATCTTCATCTTTTTGTATCTTCTCAACATCTTCTTCATATGATTCCAACTTTTCAATGGTGTGCTTGATCATTTCATATCGAGCAAACAACACTTGGGCCTAAACTTGAGACAAATCCTCTTCTGCAGATGAGAAGATGCCTTTAGTTACTAGAAGAGATGACTTGACCTTTCCCATCTCCATAACCAATGAGTATACCTGGTCCCAATGGTTCTTTTCTACCTTGATTTCCTCCCTAGTTGTGAGCACTTTCATTGTCGTGTCATCCATGTAATTTTATAATGAGAAGGAGAGAGGGGCTAGAAAAAACCACTTTTTGCACTCGTCGGGGTCACATGGGTGACTAGGGGTTTAAAAGGGAGGGGGGAACATTTTATTGGACCATCTACACTAAATAGTTGGTATATTTGGTGCAAAAAGTGTGCGAATCTCCCCTTGGCTGGATTTTCAACTAAAAACTTAACTAACTCCTGAAGCTTTTACCTTGGGAATCCGCCTGTCATGACTATATCTTGAGCTCCCGAAGGAGTTTTTTGATGAAATTTTATATGATTTCGCCTAGAAATGGCCTTTTGATTCTAATTGTGTGGGTATCAGCTCTTGATTATTCCATTTTATCCTTGAAAATAGGATTTTTTTAGGCTCCAAGGTTGTGCATGCCAAAAAACTAGTTGTGGATATACTATGCCTAAGTATGGTGAATAATATGAGATTACCATCCCCTAGGGATCTGAAATACCTTTCTAACTATATTGTTTTTACTCCTAACTCCTTCTAGAGCTCCTATAATTGATTCTTGAATCTTAGGGGTTGTTTTTGCAGTGTGCACTGCTTAGGCCTCTAAGACCTACTTTTGCTGAAACTGCTCTACAACTTGTGAAACCTCAAAAAATTATTACATAATGTTATTAGCTCTCTGATAAATTTCCTTGATGATTTTAGTCCTTTTTTCTCCACTCTAAGGGGTGTGCACCAGCTTCGAGAATATCTAAAAATGGCCTTTCCCAAGCTTGCTAAAAGGCCTGTCTTGATGGATCTTGTCTTGAAAGCATTTGAAATGACTGGATAACCTTAAATCACCTAATAAAATTCTGACATGGAACTTTGTACTTCTCATATAGATATGATAAGAGTGACTCATGGATTAGGGTGATATGAAGGAGGGCTTAGAATGACCTTTGAGAAATGTTTTTGAGTAGGGTATAATTGTCATGCTCGAAAATTGGAAATTTTCTTGTTGCACATTTGCATGACAACATAGAAATTTTATTTTCCATTCAAAATGTTATAACCATTTTCATTTCATGCCCATTTTCATTTCGTTTCAAACCAATTTACAGTTTCCAATTCACTTACATTTTGAAATACAACTAAAGTATCATAGTCATTTCTGGAGAGAGAAGAGGGAGGAGAGAGAAAAAAACACCATACATTTCAAAATCCATTCATATAAGATAAAATATCTAATAATACTCTACATAACATTGAGACGATATGAGAAAGGTCTCATGCGTGGTTAGAGGTCAAACACAGACCCTCATAAGGAGTTTCTAGCTAAAGTAGCAAGTTGAGAAAACTAACCAAAATAGCAAAAGTGTCTATAAAATGGGAGTGAAAACACTCATCTTGAGTTCAAGCACAAATTTGGATGATTCCCACTTATTCCCCTATATACAGAGACTTCATCACATTCAACGGAAATCAAATATGACGAACAATGCTGCAAGTTATAAGGGTATCTCCGGGGTTAATAATCATAAATGTAACTAAAATTTCCTATCACACAACTGACCTTAGGTCCTAAAAAGCCCACTTGCAAAACTAATCCCTGATATTTTTTTTACATAATTGAGATTTGGTTCCAATTCTCTTATTGGAAAGTCTAGAGGTAGGTGGAAGTAGTTTTTCAGTTTCTCTTAAATGAAGAGGAATCTGTAAGTTGGAACCGATCACATTTTATTAAATTGAACACGTCACCACAAGTGGATGATATACTAAAATGGGCTTCGAGAACTTGACTTGAAATGGAGTTAAAAGAAGTCAAAAAAATAGAGCTAAGTTTCCCCACGATGTCCTACATTACAAGGGATCAAATTAGAAGTTCCAGATTCATGCTACATTTGGGTGTGGTGCTCCATGCACGTGATATTTTGAGGCTAATTTTTCTATGTTTTGAAGGTTTTTGGGAAGGGTAAAAGTTGTAACATTCATTCTAGATGTATTTTCTATGATCCAAATTATTGAAACCCAACCACATATGACACGATAGGGTGCATAATTTAAATGAAATAATAAGAGGAAATCCGTACCTATTTCGTATAATTCACCGTCACCTGCATTCGATGGTTGATGGTTATCCGTAATTTCTCCAAACCTATTATTTTTCCCCGCCAAGAGCATGCATTTTTAAGAGTATTTTCATTAAATGGTTCACAAGTGTTTATCATACTTCCCATGTTTTACGAAAACATGGCTATCAAGACACCATACAAAATTGTAAAATAAACTAGCTTTCCGATAAACTGTAACCGCATGTTGTACATTTGCTCTAACCTTCCATCTTGGACCACATTGTTGGAGACAGTAAATCATGGCAATGCACATGGAGACTGGTTTCTTCTCACTAGTATATGTGTATTTTACTAAAGTTTCCAAGGTATATTTCAACATTTTTCCCCATTTAGTGCACACCTAAAAAACTTAAACACAGTCCTTGAGACCTACATTTTTGGAACCCAATGCATTGAACTAAACAATTCATGAGCCTTGTGCATTCAACACATATTGCAAAAACCAAAAATGAAATGTTAAGTCCATGTTTTTGGAGACATTAATCAAGACAATTTGTCAAACAATTTTCCTACTCCTATGTAGGCACCCCCAACAATCTAAGCATGCACATATTTTTGGGCATATGTTGTCAAAGGTTAAATTGAGTCTGACCTTTCCTAGTGCCAACTGAACAAAAAATTTACACTTAGAAGTTTTTAGAAAAGTTTCTATGACAAACACTATGCACATCATGCACTCCTGACATGTCCATGAACCCAATTTTTTCTCAGACATATATTGTCAAATGGTTCACCTACAACTGTGATAATGTTTCCATCCAAAAGAGAAAAAATATCCTTTTTTGCTAAAGTTAAAATTAGGAGGTTCCATGGAAAATATTGAAGTAAAGCTTTACACCTAACAGAAGGGATGATTGCTTGGAAGGAATAGGAGACTTGTTTAACCAATTGCTTTTTAGCACATTACAGCCTCAACCATTTCAACATGGCCCAAACCTCCTAGCTAGTGATCCACACAACAATCCTAGGCATCCCAACTCACTAAAAAAACACTGCCCTACAAATTTGATTAAAAATATTTTAAAATGTTTGTATGATTGTTGACATATCCTGCTGGAAACTCCTTCTTGAGAATAATCTGGGTGGGGCAGAAATTTTTGGTGGCATTAAGATCATGGTTAACAGACCTTGTGAAAATGCTTCCAATGGTGGAACAACCCACATTTATTCTGGAGGGCTAGGGAAATCGGGACAAGATTGCAAGAATGCTAAGAGTAAATAAAACACAACCATCTCTTTCCAAAGTCATTTCAAGCCAACATAAAGAAGGAAACAAGTTGTGGTGTTTGGCTTTGCCTCTTACACAAATGCATACACACAAGTTCACACCTCTATGTGCATCCAAAATACAATTTTCACAATAGCAAGAAGCTCCACATTTCAAAACCATGAACATTCCTGAAAAAGACATTCTCTGACCAAAAATTACCAAAATTCCTTCTCACGTAAGTACCTCATGAAAACTAAAGAAAAAATTATCATTAATCCTCTCACGGGAAACCAAAATACAGTACCCAAGGATTTACATGAAATTCTTCTTGAAATGTGGTTTGGATCAAGCTCCAAAATAATTTGGAGAGATTTAAGAATAATAAATAATTTTATTTTTTATTTTTTTTTAATTGAAGGAGACTCTTTTATTGTGCTAATTTCATGATTTATTTAATTATTTTTTAACATTTTCTTTAATTAAAACCTCCACCACTGGCCTCAACATGATTAACACACAAATATATTCATTAAAAATTAAGTGGATTCCTTTTATTGATAATGAAATATTCTTGAGTTAGATTGGTGTTTAACATTATAAATAAATTTATAAATATTTTAAATTTAAGGTTTATGAATGATCCCAAGTTGGATGAGTCACGAGAAGAATGACTTCACCTCAAAAATTGACGACATGGGGATGATCCTAGGGTTCCAAAAAGGTTAGTCATGAGAAAGGAAACTTGAAAAGCCTCCCTTATTATTTTATTGTCGCAAATGTTTAATTTAAATGCTACCATTTTTACGAATTATTCATAACGTCAGCATGACGCTATAACAACAAATTCACTCAAACCAAGGCCGAATCGATCTACACAACTATGATCAGAGAGGTGGTAATGGGAGGGGAACTACATCTCCCTCTCCTTACAAAATCATCATCCATGATGTGACACACTCCAGGACACTAAGAGGATCGAGTAAGCATGGAAAATCAAAAAACGACAGTTTCTGATTAGCAAAAGAAAAAGCTATGTTGCTTAATATGCAACCACCAACAAGTTAAGCATATTTTAAAATTTTCTCATTTTTCTTATGTTCTGTAAGATTGAAATTACTCGTTATTTTATTACTCAACTTATCTTTTCCTTAAAACCTTTTCTTAGTTTTCAAGCTTATAAAACCTCTTAATCTAATAGTTCAAATCCATAGTGGGTTAAGATCCCAAATTTTGATAGTCATTTTCAAACACATTCACATGTGTTTTCTCATAAGGGTATTCACCATTTATTCATTGTGTTGATTGTCCATTTTACTTGTTCAGTGTTTGTAATGTTATCACTTGTTAAGGATTTTAACTTTCAAAGTTCCAATAGGTTTCCCAAACTATTGACCTCACAATGTCACACAAGGTACAAAAACACAATACAAACAACCCACATAACATTTTTAGACAAATTTTCATGAATGAATCATATCACAAGACCTCTAACTCCACCATGGAAAGATAACAAGTAGTCCACCTAACATATAAATTCCAACAATTATGCCCCTCACATAGATCCAACACACACATGTGACTAACAAACAAAGAAGCATCATGCTGAGACCTACACAATTGGTATCACATGATCTCAAAACCAAAAATGTACCCACATAATGTCAAGACTAAGATCCAACATACATGTCAACAAAGGGGAGCATCAAGCCTCAAACATCACAATACATAACATGACTCACAAGAGTAACTCATTAATCAACATAAACACCACAATAAGGCATATCAACATCAATACTCCCAAATGGGATCCGTGATCCAAGAAATATCAAGTCATAACATATCCCAAAGTACCAAGCATGATCCACCACCTCCCAATATCATGAACAAAAAAGTCACTGTCATACATCAAAATAACCAAATACCATAAGACCAACAAGTTTTCATTGTTTCTAATTGGTTGAAGGGTTGGAGGTGATGGTTTATTTTGTACATGTGGTGATACATAGAGGAGAGAAAAGACATATTCTAGGACTAAAATTGCAAAGAGTATGATCTACGATTATTTCCATTTGTTTTAACATGACAAGAATCTTTCCATCACAAATATTGATCAGTGGTTTTCAAGTATAGGAGGTTATTTTCGTCTTGCAAGACAAGGTAAGAATGATTGGCTATAAGCATTTCCTTTTAATATTGTTTTACACAAGGTCATTTTTCATACTTTTTCTCATGGCGGTATGGTCCTGATGTGAAGGTTTTAACAAGTTTCGTCATGTTTTACAATACATAATATATATTCACTTGATATGCAAGAATGCCAAATGATAAGATGCCACAAAGGGAGAATTTATATTTTTTACACAATGAAACATAGTATCAAGATAAGAATAAGAAATTTCCACATAACTCCATAATCCTCCCAAAACCACTCCATATGCCTCCCAATAGAGAAAGAATCATAGTGCCAAAACCAAATTGGGTCACTCACCATAGAGTCCCCGTCACCTTATTTCTCCATGTTGGGCCTCACTCATAGAGCCCCATCTCTTATTTCTCCATATCGGGTCACTCACCAAGAGTCTCATCACCTTATCTCTCCATTTAATGAGGCCGGGTCACCCTATGGCCCTAGGCACATAGAGCCCTGTCACCTCCACCCAAGTGGCATAGTAACCTATGTAGTTAAATACTACACAACCCTATGACCCCCTTGGGGCATACCCCATACAATGAAGTGGGTCCATAGGTCCAACCACTCCATGGTGAATCCCATGACCCTAATCCAACACATAATGAACATTAGAACCAACATAACAATCAAATTCAAATGCCAAGTGGACAACAAATCCCAATCCTTGGGATAGGATAGAAAAATTTAAGCTCCAAGAAGAAAATTTCAAACTAAGAAAAATAAATGGCTAAACAACTGCAATAATGCAAAAGTGCCTCTTGTTAGCACAAAACCAATTAAATTCCCAAATATTTAAAGATACATCACTCAAGAAAATTGTTGGTTCTTACAAGAAAAGAGAGAAGAATGTCAATTACGAATAAAATATGAACATAGAAATATCACATTACGATCACTACATGGCCCTTCTATGGCCACCAAATGGGTACTCATCAAGTTTCTAGCACTCAGATATCGAGCCTCAAGCTCGCAAAATATAAATAATAACTGATCAAAATCATGTACTGATCATATTCTCTGTTGGAATTATCACCTCAAAACTCCCACAAGGCTCAACAAATTCGTAATCACACAAGGTTTCTATAATACAACTAGTTACAGAGAGAGATAAAGAGGTACAAGTTTATCATTTACTGAGCTTAAGGTGTCCACACAACACAATATGTATGGCTCCCATTGGAGTAATGCCATACATACCAAATGAATAGAAGTGTATTTTCAGTTCATATGTTAGACTCCACTTCCTGGGTCATACTCAACTCAAGTCAAATGGTCAACGGTCCACTTTTCTCACTCCATACATACACTTTTATTGATTGCTTCCCTTAGGGTCAGTTAGTGTAGGGTACACAACATACACATAACTACATTACTAGCACAATAAAACATATGCACAACAACCATATCATCTTACACATGGTAAAATTTACAGGGGTAACATAATAATATTCCACGACTTACAACACATAACATTTCCACATAGTGCACACTAAGAGTGCGAGTATAATACATTAGGGGGGTCATAAAATCACCATTTTCCCCCAATTCCCAATTCTCAACATGAACCTATCACATATCAATATGAGTACAATGTACATGAATATAAGAGACTAACATCATGCCATACATATACACAACATGGTGACATAACAACATATACACATAACATGGGGGAAACACGATAAGACATATTTCACGATGACACACTTTTGTCATACAACACATTAGTACCCATATACAATATCACAGGATAATGAAACATTACAATGCTTCGTAGTCCACAATGACATTTATTTTACACACAAAAGGTGGTAATAACAACTTGAAAATCACTTTGAATATGAGAGAGAGAGAGAATCTATCAGTAATCACATCAACATCATTACAACCCAACACCACAGTGGTATCCACAACAGGTGCATTCATGTTATCACAAGTACCAAGTTTGTCACATCACAACAAATTAACACATTACTCTTCCAAACTCCTCCACCATCATGCATAATCATCATAACACCAAAATGTCACAAAGGTTCGAGAGTATGAACCTTAACTCTGATACCAATTGTAAGTGCCCACCAATGTGAGATCTAAACACAATACCAAACATAACAGAGTAATAATTTTTTTCTTTCATATTACTTGATACAACTGTGTGACACCAAAAAGACTCACAAGGGTTTTCACGACACCACATGTAACATTTACACCAACTTGTAGAACACGCAAATGTCAATATGACACAATGTGCAACCAACGTCACACCTAGATAAATGAGAAAGTATGATACTACGACACAATCACGACATGAACAACACGAAATTGGCACCTTCCACACTATCACATTTTTAGGGTTCAATCTTTTTCATGTTCAAAAATATAATTTCAGCCTTAAAGGTTTGAAGAGCATTTAACATGGAAAACCTAAATTTTCCTTTTTCTCTAGATTTCATTTGTTTAACACTTAATTTTAGATGATTTCCACTTCTATACCATTTACATTTCCATTTAATAAATAATTTACAGTTTCATTCACTACACATTCTGCATTCATGTTTAATTTCCTTATTTAACCTTATTATTTTCACTTCTCTCTTACAATCTTAAATTAATCATGAGAGCATGTAGTTTCATTCACAATGATACACATTATTTATTTCATTTCGGGTTTAATTTATAACAAGTACACTTAATCACATGAAAGTGTTAACATTGGTTTGAAGAACATTAACATGCAAGGTGAGAATCCCCTCTTCTCAAAACTTCAAAACTCTATTACACATCACAAATATCTTAAAAATAAGTGTACACTAATTGGTTCACATTTCAATTTCCATTAATTTTCAAAACCCAATGTTAGTTCCAAACATTTTGAACACATAAACACCACCCAACACATGTTTCTTAGATTATGGTTCATTTCTTAGGGATCATGGTTACTCATCATTTTACATAGTTTTCATTACGAGGGAAAATATCTCATGATGGTAATAGGAGAATCTTAAGCTAATATTATGCTTGTGGTACATCTAGAAGATAGAGATGATTGGGAGAATTTATAAGATACAAAAGAGTCACATGAGGTTTTGTGTTCTAAGTCAAAGGTTAATGTTCTAGAATATCATGTTCTTGAAGGAGATATCTCATAATATCTTTAATGTCAGAAAATGGAGACTTAGCAAGGAGTAAGGAACAAGTCACAATTCTCACATTTCTAATGGGTCAACATCCTACCATTAACAAACCCATCTGTTAAGGTTTAGATACCAAAATATGTCCACATATTACCCTCCAAAAAGGTCCTAGGATTAGTTTTAAAATTTATTTCCAAATTCCCCAAGGGATCTATGCCTCTACTGCATGGGCCAAAGCTAGGGTTCAAAACATTAATCCACCATGACCTCCGTAAAAACTCAAAGGTGTTCCTATAATCAAAGGCTAAAGAAAAAACTTCCATATTCCTAAGGTGCAGAGATGTCCCAAGAGGTGTTCGGGTACACTATAGAAACAAGGAATGCGGATTAAGCTCAAAGGGGACCATTCCATACCACAAGGGTTGATATTTCAAACTATAAGTTTGGTTGGCGCTTTTTACCCAAAATGGAAAATACACACATACAAGTTGTTATATTTTTCTTTGAAGGCTAAGATATTTCCTAGGTTCATACACCACTAGCATATAGATGAATTATGCCATTGCCAGGTTACTACCATCAATTTTACTGGTACAATCACATCCAAGGTTATGATGGTATAATTTTTTTTTAATTAACATGATCTCAATTTCATTCTCTAATTGATGATGATTTGGATATAATAAAAGGGATCCTCTTACATTTTTTCCACTGCAACATGATACAATAAACTTCATTTACCTAACCAAATATAATGAAATACGACTAAGTGTGGAATTAGTTAAACATGCAAAAGTACAACTATGTAAGAAATAATACATTTCACAATATGAAACAATATGGAATACATCATGGAACCAATGAAATAATGCATTCTATTCATAACTATATCACTAATATATTCTATACAATATTACATGTATTCCAAAAATAACATGCTCGTGGTTAGAAAAGAAACACAGTTAACGCTTTGTACTTTTCCTATCATCTCGTGTACCTACAACCACTGTAGGGTCAGTCCTAGAACTAGTATGGAAATCCCCTACACTCAAGCATAAATCCACACATTCATCATTTCAAACAATTTCAAATAAAGAGTAGAGAGAGGTAGAGATAGGGAGAGAAGAAGAAGAGAGAGTTTGTTTCTCACGCATTACACTTACATTTCACATTCATTTGCACTTTACATTTTTGGTTCTAGAGAGAGATTAAGAATGAGAGAGAAGGTTAAGAGACATTTTATTTTCCATTCACAATGTCATAACCATTTGCATTTCATGTCCATTTTCATTTCATTTCAAACCAATTTACCAGTTTTCCAATTCACTTACGTTTTCAAATACAACCAAAGTATCATAGTCATTTATGGAGAGAGAGAAGAGGGAGGAGAGAGGAAAAAACACCATACATTTCAAAATACATTCATACAAGATAAAATATCGAATAATACTCTACATGATCATTGAGATAATAGGATTAAAGGTCATCACGCGTGCTTAGAGGTCAAACAGAGACCCTGAGAAGGAGTTTCTAGCTAAAGTAACAAGTTGAGAAAACTGACCAAAACAACAGAAGTTCCTACAAACTAGGTCTCTAAAACCACTCATCCTGAGTTCAAGTATAAATTCAGACTGATTCCCACTTGTTCCACTAATATACATATACTTCATCGCATTTGATGCGAGAGTTGAATACGGTGAAAAATGTTCAAGTTACGAGGGTAACTCCCAGGATGATAATTGTAAACGCAACTAAAATTTCATGTCACACAACGGTCGGAGGGCCTCAAAACCCACTCCCAAAACTAATCCTCAATAGTGTTTTTACATGAACTGAGAGTTAGATTCCAATTCTCTTATCGTACAGTTTAGAGGTAGGTGGCGGTAATTTTTAGTTTTTCTCAAACGAAGATGCATCTGCAAGACATAACCAATCACATTTTATTAAATTGAACACATCACCACAAGTGGTTGATATACTAAAATGGGCTTCAAAATTTGACTCAGAAAGGAATTAAAAGGATTCAAACAACTGAGATAATTTTTCCCGTGGTGTCCTATATTACTAGGGGTCAAATTGGAAGTTCTAGATTCATGGTGCATTTTGGTGTGGCACTCCATGTGCATAATTTTGAGGCCAATATTTCTATGTTTAGAAGGTTTTGGGCAGGGTAGAAATTGTAATATTCATTTTAGATGAATTTTCAATTATCCAAATTTATTGACACCCAACCAAAATTGACACGATAGAGTGCGTAAATTTAAATGCAAGGAGAAGGGGAAAACCATACCTATTTCACACAATTCACTATCACTGAATTCGATGGTTGATGGTTGTCCGTAATTTCTCCAAACCTCTTATTTTTCCCATTCCTAGACCATGCATTTATAAGGTATTTTTGTCAAACAGTTCACGAGCATTGATCACGCTTCCTATGTTTTGGAAACATGACAGTATATGCATATTTTATTAGAGTTTCCAAAGTCTATTTCAACAACCCCATCTGGTCTGCACCTAACCAACAATCATAGTCCTTGAGACCACATTTTTTAAGTCATTAAACCAAACAATTCATGAGCCTCACACAGGATTTAACATAGCACCACCAACAATAAAAGTTGTCCACATTTTTTAAGGAAATTTTGTCAAAAAGTCCTCCTGCCTTGTAGAGGCTTCCTTTACTTTGAAGTAGACACGTACTAGGCATAAAATGGTAAAGGTTAAGGGAGTTTGGCTTACCTATGTAATCAGCATTTGCTTAAAAGGTTCTAGAGCCTTAAAAATTGTGCACGTCTTGTACTCATGATGTCCACGAACCCACATTTTTTCTCAGGAAATATTGTCAAATAGGTCATAGACCTTGATAATGTTTCCATCCCCATGTTTTTTTATATCCTTTTTTAACCACTACAAAACTGGGAGGTTTCTAGAAAATATTGAAGCAACAGGATTTACACCTAACAAATTGTAATTGCTTGAAGGAATACAAGTTTGTTTAACCAATATTTTTGGAAAATTTACACCTTAGCATTGCCACATGGCCCAAACCTCATAGCCAGTGCTCCACACAACAATCCTAGTGCATCCCAACTCACTAAAAACACATTTCCCTGTAAAAATGACCCCAAATCTTTAAAAATGCCTCTATTTGTGCATATCCTGCTACAAACTTCATGAGATGACATCTGGGTGAGGCATTTTTTGCTGGCATCCAGATAACCAACTTGCATGCCCTGAACATGATTCCATTTTTTTTGCACACATCCTTCTAGAGGGGTCGGGAAATCATGACAGAATTTAACTTTTCACAATGGTGAGAGTAAATCAAAACAAAAAACCATTCCCCAAGCTCCCATTTCAACATAAGAAAGAAATAGGGAAGCATGTTGTGTTGTCTAGCTTTGCCTTTGAAAAAAGTATATGCATGCAGTTCACACCTCTCTAGGAATCCAAAACACAGTCACAAAACCAGGAAGCTCCAAACTATGGGTTTGCAAAATACATTCTCTGACCAAGATTTTTCCAAAATTCCTCCTGTAAGCAAATAACGAGCCTCAAGAAAAAATTCTCATAATCTTCTCATGGAAATCCAAATTACAATACCTAAGGTACATTAATTATTCTTGAAATGAGGTTTAGTTCAAGCTCCAAAATACATTTGGAGAGCTTTAAGAATAATAAATCATTATGTATTTATCTTTTTATTTTTTTATTTTTTTGAAAAGGAGACTCTTTTATTGTGCTCATTTCATGCTTTATTTAATTTTAAAAAAAAAATCTTTAATCCAAACCTCCACTGCTCCCGATGATTAACATGTAAATATATTCTTTGAGAGTTAAGTGGAAACCTTTTATTAATTGTGAAGAATGCTTTAGTTAGATCGACGTCTAACCTTATAAAGAAATCTATAAATGTTTCGAATTCAAGGTTCATGAATGAACTTGAGTTGGATTAGTTACAAGAAGAATGAATTCACCTCACCAATCAATGACAATGGGACAATCCTAGGGTTCCAAAAAGGTTAGTCCGAGAAAGGACACTTCAAAGCTACCCTTATTATTTTTTGGTACAAATGTTTAATTAAAATGCTACCATTTTTATGAAGTATTCATAGAGTTAGTGTGACGTTAGGATGACAAAATCACTCAAACCAAGGCCGACTCGATCCCATGAAACTACGATCGAGAGGTGTTATCAGGAGGGGCACTACAAAAACAAAAAGTGGAAAGAAATGTACCTATGATTGGTAGAAAAATATAGATAATAAAAAAAAAATTGGTCCTGAATAATGCATTGTATTGTAAATTTGCACCAATTATTTCAATTGTAAATATCCTTTCTACAATTTCTATGGATGCATATCTGTCTACCTTGGGGTGTCTATACACAACCAAATTTACATATTCTACATTGATGAAAGATGGTTATAAAGTCCCCGATGATGATTCATGTCTTTTCTGAAGGTGTTTGAATTCCTAAACCTCATTGTAGCTTATATTTGTAGCCTAGTATAATTTACTTAGCATTTCCTTGATTTTCTGCAACTTCCCACTCTATTTTCCTTGTGTTTTGGCCAACAGTTACAAAACCTCCACCCTGTAGCATAGCGATGGTCCTATAACTACCGCCATGCAACAGGGTGATGGTCATGTGTGAGTTTTCCAAAAATTTCACTTGCGTTTTGACGCGAGATTCTCTCACTTAACCCCCATTTTAGAATGTGTTTCTTACCCATTTTAGGTGATTCTAAAGCCCAACTGCCTTGTGGCATGCTCTTCTTTACTTCTAATTTGTGATTGATGGTTATTAATAGTTTGAATTCCCCTTTCATTATTTGTATGTCATCCTTTGGCTGCTAAGTGGCTTCAACCATTGCCTAGGCAAGATCCTATAAATACAATGCTTGTATTCAATCAAATGGCTTGAGAATTTTTGTGTATCTTGCATAGTATTGCTACCACAATCCTGCTAGAAAATGCATAACCAAGCTCATATCTCTTGTGTTATCTCTCTTCTACTTACATTATAACCAGACTTCCTTCAACCTGTATGGCTAAAGTACTTTCTCCTCCTATTGCCTCTGTATTCCCAAATTCCTTGGACTCATGTGGACACATAAAGAATGAAAGGATAAACTGACGGGAAAAATTACTACACAACTAGATTTACCTCTGTTTTGTGAATTCTAGGTTGGAGTTGTTGTTTGATTTCCTTCATTGCTGAAATTTATGGTTGTTATATCTTATCAAATAGAGTAGAAAACCAATATTCTTTCATTTGCAATAATTAGTTAATTTCTAAGAGGTTTTAATTCATTAATAAAAACTCCTGATGATGGATCCTCTTCTTCCCATCCCGATGGATTTGAAGGAGAGAATATCTATAGAAAGTGGTCTATACATCATTGAGTAGTTGGAAAAGTTCTTGTTTTAAGTTAGTTTAGTTACAATACACTCAACACGGGTGAATAACCACACCAGGTTATTTTTCTGGTTTAGTTTTAGTGAAGAGTAGTTCAATTATTTAGAATAAAACTAATTTGTTGTCTGTGATTGTAATATTTCAGTTTTTTTATTTGCTTAGATTATTTTCCCTTTCAGTATTAGCTTAGATTGTTAATTTTATCTTTGTTTAAATCGACACTTCAATCTAGTTTAGAACTTAGACTCAATCAAGTAGGTCAAGCCATAAGGAATTTACGCTACCTGTTCATAGCCTCTAAATATCCCCTTTTCATATTCTTCTAGTAGGGAGTCACACTACCAGGTCTTAGTAATTGATTCTCCTATAGCCAATCATCTGCAACATTTCCACATCGGCTACTCTGACACAACCTCGGGGAGTCGAGTGCAGTTGAAGGTTGCATGTTGATTTTCATTCATACAAATTGGTGAACCCGACATGAAGAGCTAGTCTCTTATTGTTTCCAATTTCTTCATCCATCTTCCTCTCTCCCATTATTCTGCGGGTATTTATATACCCCCCGAATATGTCGGGATACGACAAATACAACTGACCCATTTCGGGTCTTGAAGCATATAACTATCAGATGTGTAGACGAAAACAATCACCCTCACTTTCTACGTGGGCAGACAACTATTCGACCACCCATATTCAAACTCCTCCTCCTTAGGGGACCAATGGTGGTTCCTCAGTAGGGATCGAGTAAATTGACCAAATTACACAAACACAACCGCCTGAACTCTCAAGTTCTAATAAGATGATTTTTACCAAAGAGACAAACTCATCTCCTCACGTTTTGTTCAGACAACCGATCAACATGTAGTCTAACAAACACCCACATTTCAACAAGGATTATTTAGCGCGTTACACTAGAAATGAGCAACACTTCCAAAACATAATGAATCAATGTTTTGATAGGCCTCATAGACATGTTGATGTATTTCTTAAAAATAAAACCACTACCCCTCCTACGACGAAAAATGTTGTTAGTGAGGGGTGACAAAACAATGAACAATTTATAGAAAGATATCATATTCCTCAACAACCTACAAAGGTTCAATATCATATGCCAAAGAAAAATACCAAACCATCAATGGGAGAAGTCATCTCAACATTTGTGGACAAGGTCAAGGAATTGGAACTTTTTCCAAAACACTCAAACTTCATATACTAGGAAAGGAAATATTCTTTTCTATTCATAAAAATATGGTTAAGAACCTACTGCCCCAAATATTTTGGTTTACATGAGCATTCCTAGCCCCGAGGATCTTCTACCTGGGTCAAGAACCTTGGGTATTCCCCCTCATGTAACATATGGATACCCACCATAGGCACCAACTAGAAGTGCATTCTCAAATGCCATATCATCTAGAAATGTAATGTTCCCTGGCTTTCTGCCTTAAAATCTGTATCAAAACAATCTTCCAGCTTACATGCACATGTATTCTAGGTCACCACAAGGGGACATGTTCTCTTACCGAGGCCCATATGGTTAGTAAAAGGGGATGACTTATGCCCTAAGAAACGTATATTCTGCACCATTTCAACAACCAATGCCACCTCCACCTCCCTAACAAGGATCATCTATGGTCGAGTCATACACAATGGAGACTTACTTTGAAAATATTAAGGAATCTATTGACTTCTCCATATGGAGTTTCATCCTCCCAAGACGTTTTCCAGACCTTAAAAAAATTCAAGGGGGAGGGTGATCCTAATGCACACATAAAGGCTTACACAACTACCATTCGAGAGCTACTCCCATGGGATGGAGTCATCACAAAAATCTTCCCTAAGACCTTAGAAGGTATCACTCTTGATTAGTATTACAGGATCATGGAGGCTTTGATACATTATTTCAAGCAAATCATGTCTGAGTTTATCAAATATTTTTTTATGAAAAAAATCGTAAGGACAAGAATCAAATAATTCCTTCACATAAAACAAGAGCACAATGAGTCTGCTACCCATTTCATCCAAAGATGGAGGTAAGTCCTATATTCTTTAGAAAACACTCCTAACATGGATCAAACAGAGCTTTGTGATCTGTTCCTTCACTCCATTAATAGGGAAACAAAGGAAGAAGTCCAGAACTTTCCATTGAGGAGCTATGAAGAAGTATTGGAGGGTAATCTCTGAATTGATCAAGAAGATTTAGATAGTGATCATAAGACCTTTGGAACAAATGGTAGATTGATCATTCCTAACCAAGGTAACTCTGGTTACCCTAATAACATGAACAATAATTAGGGACCAAAGGTCCTCAACAAGAATTGTGGGGTTACAACTGACGATGTTATCAATCACGTGAAGAAACCAAACATTGTTAGCATCCCCAATGTAAACACTATTAAAAATAACAACCTAAACAACAATAACTAAAGATATAACAATTTTAAACCTACAATAAATTCTGCAAACTTCAATCATCCTCAATAACAACAACAAGAATAACAAAAAAAGTTAAACGTGTAGGCCTAAGGTCCTAGCCAATACCCAGGTGGGTACCCAGACCAAGTTACAAATCAAGGGAAATGGGCCCCAAAATTCAACTATAACAATCGAAAATTGAATAACAATTGAAACTTTGGACCACAACAAAATAGAAAACCAAAGGCCTTGGGATTACAATCCTTACTTGTACTGTGGTTTCCACAGGGTCCAAGGGCATGATGCAAGAACATACCATGATTGTAACAAGTTTTTACAACGTTTTCCATAAGACCAAAGGAAACTCTTCATTGACATATTTCGTGAAAATACCATAGCGCCTACCCAAAATAATTACAGAGGGCCAGTGTCCCCACAAAACATGATGCTTAGGATCTTTAGTGATCCTCTCCCTAGACACCCAAAAGATGGTAAATTAGATCCCAATGGTTCAAATAAAGGTATCTTAGTAGGGGCCAATGATCATGAAGCCTAAAAATATTCAAAATCACTAGTGGTACCTCCTTTGGATGGTTGCCAATAAAAAAAGATCATGGGATGGTTAGAATTGGAAACTGAACCAAAAATTAATGCTTCCACAAGAACTCTAGATTATTCATTGTAGTCAATACCTATTTACCTGTCAATATAAGATGATATTCAAAAAATTCTTGCAAAGCCAGCGGGGGATTATGATTTGATTAATTATTTGACCAAGACCTTTTCTCACATCTCCTTCTTAGATTTGATGAAGAACTCTCTCACTTATAGAGATGCTTTGTTAGAAGCATTAGGACTTGGAAACTTGATCAATGTCACTCCTCCTATAGAGGCACAAATCAACCATATAGAATTCAATTTCTATCCTCCCAGAAAGCCTAAAAGAGATGTCAAATTTGTGTTTGACATCAGTAAGATGCCTACAGACGCTGAAATAACACATAGAGGTGATCTGGATTTGTAATTACAGATATGGATATACAATAATTATGTAAAGCGCGTGATGATTGAAGATGGGGAAGCTGTTAACATTTTCATCTTTTCTTTTCTCCATAAGTTAGGTTATGGATAAATTAACTATTCTTCAATGAGAAAAACAATGAGGGGTTATGCTAGCCTTAAGGAAAAATCAATTAGAATCATAGTCCTTCCAGTCACCCTAGGCCCTAAGATGGTTCTCACAGAATTATATATTATAGATCGGGAAACCAAATATAATATGATTCTCAGTCATCCTTGGATACACCACATGAAGGCTATTCCCTCCACCTTGTTCCAAGAAGTAAGATTCTTACACTTGGGGAAAGTCTTCATCCCATAGGGTGACCCAAAACCTTTTGATATACACATAGAAAATATAACAAAGAAACTGGGGGTGTATTTTGATTTTGAAATCCCAGCAAACTAATAAAATAAACCAACTAACTCATCACCCAAATCAAAGGTGGCTCCCATAATGAAGCTAGAAACCATGGCTTTGATTCAAGGAGTTCCCTTGGTAAAGGATGAAACTGCTATCATAGAAACAATATCAACATAAACCACAACAAATATTGTCGAGTTTTTGGATAGTGATTTTCCCATTCTCCTTCCATTTGATTCTATGGGAATAGGACATGCCCCAGGACTCATATCTCTTTTGGATGATGAAATCTATATGATGGAAGTTTCAAAGGCTAAGGAAGAAGATACAAAGAATGATCCAACTTCAATCTTCCCAAGAAAATGTTAGACTCTCCACTTCGACAGAGTGAAATCCTGTTATGGCGCAGGGGCAAGTATGATCCTCACTTCTCTAGAGGGGAAGGTCATGCCTTTTTATTTCAAATTGAATTTAGTATGTACAAACAATGGAGAATAATATGAGGATCTCCTTCTTGATCTCATAGTAGCGAAAATGATGGCTCCTTGTAACATTAAGGTGCTAGGTGATTCGTAACTAGTCGAAAATGAAGTGTTTGAGGTATATGAGCTAGAGCCAAACACCCCCAGATCTATAAGTTCCATCCTAGAATTAACAAAGGATTTTGACTCTATTTCGATTGAAACTATACCTCAAGAGAAAAACCTCCTTGCCGACTCCATAACAACTTCTGCTTCTCACTTCAATCCGAGTAAAGAGTTATAAGATATAAGCTTTACAGTTTTAGTTTGCCCTAAACCTTTGTTTTTTAAAATGCCAACAAATCCAATTTTGGCATATGTAGAAGATGAGAAAAAGCCCATCACCCTAGAATATGTAGAGAATGATGAAACAATCCTAGGGTACCTAAATGCTTACAGGTATTTACATCATGTCCACCATAAGATTGGATTTTCTCTTGTCCCACACTCTTCCTCCTACTTTGGAGATCCCACAATGGAACCCCCCTCTATGGGAGGTCTTGAGGTCTATGAAGTGGAAGAGGAAGGGGATTTAGAGCTACCTCCATCCCCACTTGTATTTGAATAGGGTAACAACACTTTGCTTGAAGGAACGATTGATATCAAGATCAGGACGCAGGAAGAACAAAAAATATTGAAGCTTGGATATTTTCTAACTCTGGAGGAGATAAAAATACACACGTAAATTCTTAAGGAAAATTCAAAAGATTTTGTGTTTAGTTATAAGGAAATGAAGGGAATTTCTACACATGTTACAATTCATAATCTCATTACTAAGCTAGATGCTAAACCAATTAAGCAGAAGTTGAGGTCCATGAAGCCAAATGTGGCTCTAATGGTTAAGGAAGAAGTTATGAAACTCCTACAATTTGGGTTCATTAAACCAATTGAATACTCACAATAGGTATCTAACATCATCCCCATTCTCAAGAAGAATGGACAAATATGCATTTACATTGAATATCGGGATATTAACAAGGCATATCCCAAGGATTATTTTTCCACTGCCATCCATCGATGTTATTGTTGATGTAACAATTGGTTATGAGTTGTTATCACTTATGGATGGGTTTTCTAGGTAAAACCAAATCAGAATCTCCAAGGAAGAAAAGACAAAGACTACATTTATCACTCCTTAGGTAAATTACTCCTACGTCATCATAAATTTTGGTCTCAAGAATGCTGGTGCCACATACTAATGGGAAATGACTTATATGTTCCATGATATCATTCATAAGATTACGGAATCCTATGTTGATGATTTCTTGAATAATTCTAGAAAGTTATGTGATCACCCTAAAGTGCTTTGTGTCATCCTCTCCCATCTTATCGAATATGGTGTCACCCTAAATTTGGAATAATGTGTGTTTAGTGTGATAAGAGGCAAGTTATTGGTATACATCATCTCCTTGTGAGGGATTGATGTAGATTCAACAAAAATATGAGTAGTATTGGAAATGATCCCACTAAAAGATGAGTCTGGAATTAGATATTTCCATAGAAAACTCAGAGCAATCCGAAGGTTTATTCCTAACCTAACCTTTTCCATTCATTTGGTAAATAATCTGCTGAAGAAGGATTGTTAAAATATTTTGATGGTAGAGTACAACAAGGCATTTGAGTCCATCAAACTATTCTCAATATCTCCTCCCACACTCATGCCTCCTAATTCAGATCGCCCCTTAATTCTATATTCACAGGATACATATGTCCCATTGGCTTTCATGCTAGCTCAAGAGGATGATGATAAATGAGAGTGTGTGGTCTACTTTATCAATTGAACATTACTCGACTATGAGACATGCTATAAGCAGTCATAGAAAGAATGCCTAGCTATAGTTTTCAAAATGAAATGGTTAAGACACTACATGCTTAATTAGAAAACAAAGGTTATTGTCAAGATTGATCATTTACAAACATTTCTAACACAGAGATCATTATCCAAGAAGGTTAGACGTTTCATAACTCTGATGGGTGAGTTCGAGATGATGTTTGTTCACCAAAATTTCGTCAATGGAAAAATCATTGTAGACTGGCTATCTGACAACCCATTAGATGGAAGTGATTTAGTTAATATGGATTTCCCTGATGAGTGCATATATTATGTTGAAATTAATCCCCCCATCTTTACATGTTCGTGGCATACTAAATATCATTAATTTTATTATGTACCATGTGTACCCTGAATGTGGTGAGCATCGCAATAAAGAAGACAGGCTACGCATCATATCCGTTAAGTATGTGATCATAGAACAAGTTCTCTATCTCTGATCTTTCAATGGAATGTTTCTAATATGTGTTGATGAAGCAGAATTTGAGAAGAATATTTATGAATCTCATAGTGGAGTACATGTGTAGGTCAGTTCAAACGCCACACCACTACTCAAAAAATATATCGGATGGGCTATTTCTAGCTCACATTAGAACATAACGTAGTAGAGGTTGTGTACAAATGTCATAAATTTCAATAGTTCTCCTACGAGATCCACATATTACCAGTAGAGGCTCTGTAACTAATTGTAACACCATTGAACTATTCCACGTGGGGCCTATATTTGATAGGGAATTTATCTCCCTCATCAACATATGACCATAACATTCAGAATGATGGCTATGAAATACTTTACTAAGTAGGTAGAGGCCATGGCTCTTATTACCATACCTCGATGTGTAATCGTTAATTTCATTTTGAACCAAATAATTTCGTAGGCACGAGGTCTCATAATTCATTATCTCTGATAATGGCATGTCTTGCAAAAATGAGGAAGTGCTGTGAACTATGTGAAAAGTTTCAAAATAAATCACCAGACAACTTCTCTTTATTATCCTTAAGCTAATAGATAGGTTGAGGCTACAAACATAAGACGTTAAAGTCCATTCTCCTTAAAACTATCAAGGATAATAAATGATAGTGGTACTTACAACTCTTTCTAGACCTTATGGGCCTATCCAACATTGGTAAGAATGCCGATGGGGGAAACCCCCTTTTCTTTGGTATTTGGTGCATAAGCGGTGTTACTGACTTGAAAGTCGAAATACCTAGTCTCCGTATCTCACTATACATGGAATTCTTGGAGAAGAAGGCTATCGAGAGGTGTAAACTATCTCGATTAGAAAGCCTAAACGAATCTAGGCTCAATGATAAATAGACTACATAATGTTTACAGCTGACCAAAAGTCTTAGATAGTGTAGTAAGAAACGTTTACGAGTGTGAAATATGTGAGGGGGATCTAGTATTGAGACTTGATATCCCAATAGACAAAAAAACCTATGAAGGAAGTAAGCTTAGTGCCCAAGTTGTTGTGTCCATATTGAGTCATAGAGGACTATAAGAATGAGGCATATCTCCTATGTACACTAGAGGGTGAGGAATTTAATGAATTCTGTCAGCTCTCTTCACCTAAAAATATAATACACATGATCCATCAACATTTCCATCACATATATTACTACATATGCATTATATTCTCATATACCAACTGATTTCGTAAAGTTTGTAATAAAGGGACTTATTCCTACAACAATTCCTAAAAACTTCTAAAAATATTGGTAAAACCTTCAAATCATATCTCTTGTATTTTTCATAATATCATCAATCGGTTCTGAATTATTTCATTAATTCAAACAAGATAAGACAAACCTTTGACAGTAACCATACCAAAGCCTGCATACTTGGTTATACTCATAGTTTTCTTCTAGATTAGATGTCTTTGCATAAATTATGTTCTATAAGCTTCATGGTGTCATGTATATCCCATATACACCTCTTTGAAAATAAGAGAATTCTAAACATTTTACCTAGATATATATGTCAAATGCAAATCAACAGAAAAATTTTATTTACACACTTTTTTGCCCCAACAACCTTCGGTGTTGAGCCTGTTACTCTTACTATTGGTGTGGGGTTGGGAAAGGAGAGAATTTCCCTTACTCGCCTATGCCTTGTCCTTGGTGATGAGCCCATAATTCATACTGGTAGCATGGGGCAAGATGTAGGGGGTCTCTTTGCCAAATTAGAAAATTAAAAGCAGTTCATTTAATAATAGATGTTGTAAAATCATAAATCCAAAACAAAGTGAGTTAGATGTCCAAATTCCAAAAGGGTTTAAAACCTTAAACAAGATTTGGTCAACCAAGTTTCCATCTACGGATCTAAGCCTAGATAAAGTAGAAAGCAATTTACATTTTAAACTATGTAGAAAACTTGAGTTGAATGAGGTCGTAGGTTCTCAATTTGGTTTTTGCCAAATCATTGTCTTTCTCTCATCATTATCATTCAACAAATTGGTATAACTTGCATCCCTTCTGGCTCTTGGTGTTGAGCCCTCGCATCTTACTGGTTGTGTGGGGTTAGGAGTGGGGCAAGTTCATTCTATTATCATATCACTTTTTCATCACACATTGCCAATAAACAAGAAGAAGTACTAAACATTACTTGAAAAGCTAAAGTTTAGCATTACATTGTGTCTACATAATCATGTTAAAATCAACATTACAAAATATCAAAAAGAAATCATTTTGTTAGCATTTATCATCCATTACATACATTCTGAAAAGCATACAAAACTGGAAATTGTAAACATCTAGAGTACACATGCGAAGTAAACCACAAAAGAAGTCAAATCTTATGCAAAGGAATAATTGAATCAAAAAGAGGTATATGTATATATATCATAATAAATTTATTTTGAGGACAATGCCATCATGCACTAGGCAATGTCAAAATGCTCACTAATGAGCCTGAAAATACAAAAAAAATCATATATGTGCCTCACAAAAATGGGACTAAGCAATAAAGTTACTCTTCCTATCCGCCTCTTTAAGACCCCTTACGACTACTCCAGTTATGAATTTCTTCTCAATTACATTCAAATGGAAATAGCCAAAGCCTAACACAGAATACCATTCCTAAATCCATTCCAATTCAACCATACTCACAAATGAAACAGTCGCCGTGGGTCCAGAGCTCCAAAAATCACCAATCGAATATGCAAAAATGAATTAAAAAATGAGTTTATTTTGATATATATATATATATATATATATATATATATATATATATATATATATATATATATATATATATTTGTGTGTGTGTTTTTTTAACCTTGTTTTGAGTGTATGTGTCCACAAGGCTGGAACGTTGGCACATGTATATTCCTATCCTTGCACAAATGGTAAGTCCTCTTATCATTTTAATTTAGAATTTATCTTTTGATATTATATCTATCTACACTCGAGTCTTGTTTTAATTTCACAAGTAGTGAGAGCTTGGATGGCGAAATTTCAACACATGGACATGTCAGGTATAACTTCTAACTCCCCATTTCAGTAACACCATACTCAGACTCTACGTTTTACACATCTTCATGGCTAAAATGCTTCTTTGAGGGGGCAATATGTATGTACCTGAATTTTCACGTGCTATATTGATGGAAGACGGTTATAAAGTCCCTAATGATGATTCATGTATTTTCTGAAGGTGTTCAAGTTCTTAAACCTCATTACAACTTATATTTGTAGCCTAGTAAACATTACTTATCCTTTCCTTAATTTTCTGTAGCTTCCTACTCTATTTTCCTTGTTGTTTGGCCAACAATTACAAAACTTCCGCCCTGCAGCAAGGCATTGGTCCTGTAACTACTGCTTTGCACAGGGTAGTGGTCCTGTGTGAATTTCCCACAAATTTCACTCACATTTTGACACAATAATCTCTCACTTAACTCCTATTTTAGAACGTGTTTCTTTCCCATTTTAGATGATTCCAAATCCCTACTACCTTGTGGGCTGCTCTTCTTTACTTCTAATTTGTGATTAATGGTTGTATATAATTTGAACCCCCCCTTCATTGTTGTTATGTCATCCTTTGGCTGCCAAGTGGCTTCAACCATTTCATATCCAAGTTTCTATAAATACAATGCTTGTATTCAAGAAAATGACCTGAGAAGTTTTATGTATCTTACATAGTATTGCTACCACAATCTTGCTAGAAATTACATAGCCAAGCTCAAATCTCTTGTGTTATCCCTCTTCTACTTTCATTGCAGTCAGAATTCCTTCAATTTGTCATTGCTCAAGATATTTCTCCTACTACTACCTCTACATTCCCAAATTCCTTGGACTCACGTGGACACACAAAGAATGAAAGGATAAACTAAGGGAACAAACAACTAGATTTACCTCTGTTATGTGAATTCCATGTTGGATTTGTTGTTTGATTTCCTTCATTGTTGTAAATTATTAATGTTATATCATATCAAATAGAGTACAAAACCAATATTCTTTCATTTTCAACTAATTGGTTAATTTCCAAGAGGTTTTAAATGATTAATATCAGCTCCTGGTGACGGATCCTCTTCTTCCCATCCTTGTGGATCTGAAGGAGAGAATATATGTAGGAAGTGGTCTATACATCATTGAGTAGTTGGAAAAGTTCTTGTTTTAAGTGAGTTTAATTTCAATACACTCAGCACAGGTGAATAACCACACCGAGTTATTTTGCTTGTTTAGTTTTATTGAAGGAGTAGTTTAATTATTTAGAATAAAAGTAATTTTTTGTTTGTGATTGTAATATTTCAATTTTGTGATTTTCTTAGATTAGTTTCCCTTTCAAAAATGGCTTAGAATGTTAATTTCATCTTTATTTGAATGGTTTCTTTAAACTAGTTTAGCACTTAGATTCAATCAAGTAGATCAAGCCATAGGGAATTTATGTTACCCGTTCATAGCCTTTAAATCTTCCCTTTACCAATTCTGCTACTAGGGAGTCACACTACCAGGTCTTAGTCATTGATTCTCCTATAGCCAGTCACCCGCAACATTTCCACATCGGTTGCTTTCGCACAACCTTGGGGAGTCAATTGCAGTTGAAGGTCGCATGTCAATTTTCATCTGTACAATGTCCTTTGGTATTAGAAGTTTGGCATGGTGAGTGCACGAGACTTCATTCTTTGGTGTCTATGATGAGGTCTTAAGGGTTAATCTATATTGTTTTCCTTTATTGGGTGTCCTTGAGGGTAAGTAACATTTGGAGAGTGACTTTCCTTTTATTTAATGTGTGAATTCATGAAGAATTATCAAGACAACATGGTTAATGCATCTACTTCCTATCACTAAACCTTTTCCCCTTTACTCCAATACACATTCACTTTCATTTACACTATCCTTTTTCCCTACCCCTGTAGATTTCATCTATCTTTCCATATCTAACATGATATCTGCCTACAAATCACACATACCTTGTATATTTTGAGTGTATTGTACATAAATTCTGAATATTATAATCTCAAGTATCATGTCACTCCAAGTTGTTAACAAATTCCTTAAAGAATGAAGTTTTTTATCACATCCAACATGTCTTCAATGGATTGTATATAACCCACCAAGTGTTTGTAGTGCATTTTTTATAGCTCTCTTGAGTGAGCACTATATTTAGTGGCTGCACTTGGTCTCATATCGACCTTCCAAAAAGTTTAAGAATTTTAAATAACACACCTTCATGTATCTTTCAATTTATACCTTGGGTCCTCTCACCTTAGTTCAGGAAAATCCAAAAGTAGCAAGTAGAAAACTACACCCTCAATAAAGTGCCTCCCTATCATCCCTATAAGACTTGATCAAGAGGATAGATAGACCTATCTTCGGCTGCAAGCGTAAAAATAACAGGTCTATTTTTCTCCCTTTCCCTCTCTTCATGTAAATATGCATTCTAGTCTTGTTCTGAGGGTGTTAGATTGGGAACCAATAATACCCTCGTCTAATAATATACCATACATTACTTGAATATATTTTCACACCCAAAATTTTAATTTCTTTAGGAAATTTACAGTACTCTTCATATTCCTTCTTGGATAACATGTTAATGGGATTTTTATAATTGGTGCATCAAAACATATTTCAATATTTCATTACTTGTTAATATAAACCATAGCAAAACAAAATTAAAAATTTGGAAATAAAATAAAAAAATTTAACTATAATTTTCATTTAAAATAGATTAATATACCTTCTATTCTTGTCGGGTAGATATCTGAAAAATTATCAAGGAATATGGTCTTGTTCTTATTTCCATAACAAGAAATCTTATACCTCTCTTTTATTAGCCCACTAGGTGTAGTATTTGGTCCTACATCATAGAATGGGGAGTGAGGTGGGCAAGGGTAAGTAAAATCATCATTCCTGACATCTCATGGAACAAATATTATGGGAGGTATACATTAGTACACGTAGGATTAGGGGAGACAATATGACATCAATTTCATCAAGAATAAAGAGAAGGTATAGTAAGTGGGTCGGTGGAGGGAGGAGGCATAGAGAAATTTGGGGGAGGCATACCATGTGCATTTCCAACTACATCTATAATTTCCTTGAATTTGGCTGATAAATAAATTAAAAGTTGTAAATGATACAAAAATAATGAGAAAATGTTAGAAATTAAATGATATATGTAATATTAAAAATATGACATTACATAAATAAAATATACAATTTTTTATTAGTTTTCCTTAATTTTCCTTAATTCTGGAAGATTACTTAAGGGATATAAAGGTATTGAAATTTAATAATTTGTCATATTTTACAAATTCATATGATATAATGAAGTGATTTTTGTCTAGGATTCATGGAAAAAAACTACTATTTAAGGGGATTATGTAACTAACTACAACAAAATAGTGAAAATTATATGGTGGAGAATGCTAACACAAATGTGTGTCTAAGATGTAGAACCTTCAAATATAATGACCAAATAACTAAAAATTAGAAAGTACAATAGGATTCATATGTTTGATAGATTGATAAGATTTGTCACATTCCAATCTAATAAACTATGCATTTTATCATCGCCAATATGCCTACATTGGACCATCTTGAATCTGCATAAGATAAATTCATTACTCTTATGCATAAGGTGGATATAGATAAAATCAATATGAATTTCACCAAATATATGTTTTAAGAAGTTGTGTAAAATTTCAATAATTGAAATGTGATTGGGATAAGAATGATGATGTTGATAGTTATGTCCAAGTAAATAATGAGATAAATAGTGAGAATATATATGATAACATAGTTGAATTTCACTTAGGAGGAAGTGGAGGATTTAATTGGGATGAGTGGTTAATTCAAAGGGATTTGGAAACCTTAATTATGTAGAATGTTTTGGGCACAAGTTTTGAGATCACATTAGAAGGGCTAGAGAAGATAGTATTGGATGAAATTTTTAGATTAAAAAAAAAATAACAAAGTATAATCCATAAATATTTAACACTCATTAAAATGATTCATGTTTATAATTTTTTTGGATGATAATGTACAAAAATCTATAGATATAGAGGCACATGTCAAAAGTTAGAAGGGAAAATCCAATTCTATAAAAGGCCTCTCAAAGTTACAAATCCAAAATTTTCTTCATGATTGATGATTTAGGATAAAATCATATTGAGATAACTACCATGAAAAAATAACAAGATATGTACATGGTTACGTAAAATCTGGAGGGAAGTCTTTTTCTTAAACCAAAAAAAAGAGAGATGAGTCAAATGATGTCAATATATCAAAATATAATGATATAAATAGATAAATGTGGTGTATCAACAACAAATAGAAATGACCAAGTGACTAGTTTTATCCAAAAAATTGAGTATATTTTGAGACTTGTTACTTAAAATAAGGGGATTAATCATCATTATTTTTCAATTATATTTAAATGGATAAGAAAACTCTCCCAAAGATTTGTGATTTTGGACATTTTGGATGCGATATCAATTAATGGGTTGAATGTGTTTTTATTAATGGGTTGAATGTTATTGAAATAAATTTTGAATGTTGTAATAAACTTTAGAATATTTATGGTAAGATGAAATAATCATCTGAGGATATAAGGCTTAAATCGATTTATAGAAAAGGTTTCTTCAAAATGTAGTTGTAAGACAAAAGTTACTTATGATGAACTTTTTGGAGGTAAAGTATTTTATTTTGTAGATGATGATATTATCATGAGTCGAGATTAAATATTGAAGTTTGGATTGAAGAGTTGGAGAGGTTGATGTTAAAGTAAGAAAAAATATTGAAGAGACATTGGAGCTAGTACGTAAATTGGAAATTTTATCTAAATGTGAAATCCTTTATTTATTTTTGAAGGTAATATGAGTATTATTGAGATTAAAACAATCAAGGCCTATTTTTAAAATTGAGTCAATGATAATTCAATTATCATCCCCAACTTCAATTATGACTCATTAACCATTCTCCAAAAATTTATTCTTGATTGGTGATACCAATGTTATCTATGATTAGATTGGAATTATATGAAATGTGCCAAAAACAAAATCCCAACCAAAGTCTACATATGGGAGATAAGGATTGATACCATTTTTCTACTAATTATGATGAGGTACACAAGGTTGTAGAGTTAGTCAAGAGTTCTCAAATGAAGAAAAATCCTTATATTAATTATTGAATCACATTATGTTTAGATGTGGATGATAATAGTGAGATCAAACCTTGTGAAGTGGATGATCCTATGAAGTCCTATTGGGTCTTAATTTTTAGCTTGTGTTTTGGTCTATGGTCCTTACTCAAGGATAATTTCAAAAATTTGATAATTTGTAATATTCAATATTTGGTATTTATGGTAGTAAAGTAAATTCCTTTCAGACAGATAATATTAATATGTGTGTACATACACACACATAATGTGTGTGTGTGTGTGTGTGTGTGTCCTTAAATGAAGGATGTAGGGTATTGTTTCTACTGTTTTAACCTTAAGAGTACACAATTGTATATGCAAAACTTTGTTCTAAATAATTGGATAAAATAATGTTGTGAAGATATTTGTCTTTACTTATTTTATTAGATTAATATTATTCTCTATATTTGATGAACTATTTCTAAATATAGGTGATTATTTCTTGGGGTTTGAGTATTGTAAGGTTTCAAATAAATCATATTTACCCATACTTGATTCTTTGTATCTTTTAGTTTGAATAATTTACATTTTTCTCATTTTTTAATGTTTTGTAATCAACATGACAACTGGTCTAATATAAATTAAATTAAATATTAATTTTAGATTAACTCCTATAGTGTATGATACACAAGTGATGAAATATAGTAAATGGACAAGTAACAAGCATGGAATAATATGAAACCCTAAGCAAAAGAGAGATGGTGAATTAGTTGATTTCACACAATATGGAGATGATATGGTCATGTGAATAGCTGAAAAATACTGAAAGAAACATCGTCAAGGTTCACTGGAGGTTTTGAGACCCAGAACTGTGCGGGACAAAAGCACCCACAGGAGGACAAGAGTACTCAGGTGCTAGTGACTGGATATAGGCGCTAGTGTCTAAAAAGATGCTCAGGTTCTGATCTTTTATGTGCACGAGGAGCTCCATTTTTTATCTCTATTTTTCTCTTTGGATTTTTTCCAATGTCATTGTTCACACCTGTAACCTACAAAATAGATACCTAGCTGCACATGTCCACAAACCACATCAAATCTAATTAAAAATATGCATAATGTCGAGTCAAACTAACCTCGGTGGTCACCCAAAGAGTGAACTTAGTACCAAGCGCTACACTACATCTCAAACTCTATGTAGTTCTGTGTGAAAGTGTGTGTGATGATGCCCTATGATTCCCTTGTGTAAGTTGCATAGTGACATCGGGCTAGATATAGAATGTAACAAATGTATAGAATGTGTGAGATGAAATAGAACAAATTTTACGTTTTGTATATAGAATAATGTGGTCCTTGTCTCTTGTATGGATGTGCTAAATGGATGCTTTGTAATGTTCTTGTGCCTTTGGATGAAAGCTTAGGTGATAGTAAATAATTCTAATGCTTTGCCTTTTATTTGAGAGCTATAACTATGTATATATATGATTCCCTTGTTTGAATTTCGTAATTGACAACTCGAAGGCCGACCCAAAAGTGTAAAATATTCCCAAGAGGTAAAAGAGACCCAAAAGAGTGAGAAAAGGGGAGAAAGGGTTAGGAGTTCCGAGGAGGGACAAGAGCGTTGAGGAGGTACAAGATCACTTAGGTGCTAGTTTCTGAGGTCATAAAAGATAAATTAGTCAAATACCGATAGGGATGTAGGGTGTGTAAGGTAAATAAAAGTATAAGAGACAAAGCAAAATACCCGAAAGACGTTTTCACTTACTATTTTTCTTACTTAGGAATCACATATATATTAGTATGCTCTAGGACCTAGAAATGTACTCGAGTGTGTGATTTTGTGTCTATAACAACATTGCTAATGTTATTTCCTAGTTTCCCTTTTTTTGCATTTTCAAACATTTTGATTTATTTTACAATTGTTCCTATTTTTTTTAATATTCAATAAACAAATTATATTTATAAATTTTCAATTTTGTTTTACAAAATAAAACAAAGTTATTTTTCATGTTTACCTAGTCATCATCTTCTTCCTCTTGTTACTATTATATTGGTTGCGGACACTGACTCTATCCTCCATCATCAATATTCCCTTCTCTCCAAAATAATATCCCTTTGGGGGGTATCCTCAATATATTCTTCTTCATATTAAGAACTCAATTCTACATCTTCACATGTATACCCCCTTAAGTATGTTTGAGAACTACTACTCCACCCTAGAGGACATTCTATAACAATCATTCCCCTTGAGGGGTGTTATTATTTTCTACCTCCTCTTATCATAATGTTTACCTCCTTTTGTGACTCCTTGTTTTCATCCTCTCAATGGATTTCCTTTTCCAAACGTTTTACTACTAAAACATATACAAATCCCACTAACAAATTAAATGTCTCATAAAACTTGCAAATTTCATATTTAAAATCCACAAATGCCTAGCTTAAAACCATAAAACTTCATATTTTAAAAAATACATGCATAAATGGCCCATAAATAATGTAGCCAAATTCTAACCAAGCATGATTTACTGCAAATAATATGAACTCCAAAGAAAATAGATCTCCTTCTTCATTATCGAATAATGAATTACAATGTTTCCTAAATAGGAAAACAACTCCCAACTCGAGTTGCCAAGTAAACTCTAACTCTAACTAAATCTACTCTAGGTGGCGAAAATTACTATTTTTAGCAGTTTACTAGAACCTGTTATTCTTAGTAAGTTCGCATGCTTATTCATACGGGCACAGAAATTGCCACGCATCTTTTACATCCCTAAATTAGAGGAATTGCCAACTTTCTAACTCATAATGCAATTATTAGACTAAAATTAACTAATGCCCAAAAATAGGAAAAAACTGAACTATAACTTAAATCCTAATTTTCAGCCTCAAGATGGTGGATTTAAGGCCCGAAAATGTGTTCCTTTCATCGAAACACGTGGTTTAAAAAAAAACAGACTCAAACGGACACCCAGAACTCAAGTTATGACCTTGTCAAGTTCCTGCTAATTCTGGCACATCAATAAATCTACAAAATTCCCTATATAAATAGCTCAAAAATCTGAAAACCCCTTACAAAATGGCCATAAATATGCCAAAACCACTGTAAAATGTTCCACATAATCTACAAAACCCAAAAAGGACAAAGATTCCCTTTTTCAATTGTTTCTGTAGGCATAAAAGGCTAGAAAACTCTTCTTCACTATCCCACAAAGCACATTGACATGGAAAGGCCCACAAAATCTCCACATTTCAAATGAATAAGAAAATCCATTCACTTTTGGCATTTATGGTTTTAATTATTTTTTGTTATTTATTTCTTTTGTTATAGGTTAATTTATGTGGTTAATAGGGATGTAGTAACATCACCCTAATTTCCCAAATTAACTTAATTCTTAATTTAAATGTTAATGTATTTTTTAAAATGTCACACACAATATTTCCTTAACATATCAAGGGATTTCTACATAAACAATATTAGTATTTATTGAGTTTTAAAGTAAATTTTCAACATAGGTTGTCATAATAATTACGATGTTGTATTAGGATTATTGTGACAACCTAATGTGGTTTGGGACTCAATATGTCTTAATTAGCGTGTTGCATTATAGCGTCAAATTAGGGTGTCCCATTAATAGGGTTTTTTATTTGTTTTCTAGGGTATTGCATCAGTGTTTAGGGTGTCACATATGTTCTTTACGGTGTCACTTGGGGTTCAAGGTTTCATAGTTTTTGTTTAGGGTGGCACACTAGATTTTAGTGAATCACATTTATTTTTTAGGGTGTTGGATTGGTGTCATGGATAATTATGGTATATTAAGACAAATTAGGTCAAATTAATAAGGTGTCGCATTATGGTGTAATGTTAGGGTGTTACATTAGGGTGTCACATTACAATTTTGCATTAGGGTGTCATGTTAGATTTTCACGTTAATTAAGGGATACTAAGGTAAATAATGTCAAATTAGGGGAAATTAGGAAAAAATACATCAAATTAGGGGGAAACTATGTCAAACTAGGGGAAATTAGGGCAAATCAAGCCAAATTAGGGGAAAGGGTGTCACATTAGGGTGTTAAATTAGGGTTTAAAATTAGGTTGTCATGATAGGGTGTCACATTAGTGTTTAGGTTGATGCCACACTTGTTTTTAGGTAACAGTATGTAAAATTAGGGTATATTAGGGTAAATTATGTGAAATTAAGTCAATCTAGGGGAAAGATTAGGGAAGATTATGTCAAATTAGGGAAAACTAAGTCAAATTAGGGGAAATCACATCAAGCTAGGGGAAATTAGGTCAAATTAGGGATAATAAGGTCAAATTAGGATAATTCATATCAAATTAAAGGGAAATTATTGAAAGGAATGATAACTTGATCGTACCAAGCCAAGAACACAGATGCTAATCAAACACCACGATCAATAAGATGAAAGCAATTCGCTAGAATAACTTTACATAAAACCTTTGCAAATAAATGAGCAGCAATATCATATATTATTATGGAACTCAATGTAATACATTGAGAATGGGCCTTGCTTAAATAGGTAAGGAATAACAATATAAGAACCAGTCAAGGTCGTAGATCAAGCCATAAATCAAGGAAATAACTAGTCATCAAATAACTAGTCAAAACCATAGATTTAGGAGAGAACTAGACATCAAGGATCTAGTCAATACCATAGATCAAGGAAAGAGCTAGTCAATACCATGGATCAAGGAAAGAACTATACCTAACAACTAGATAATATCTCATAATATCTAAATAAAATAAAAGAAATATCCACACACATAAGTGGGTGAGGATAAATACAATAAAGGTAAATAAAGTACCTAGGTGAACATGAGCTAAGGTAAATACCTACTCTAACACCCCCCCTCAAGTGAAGCTAGGGGCAAAAATAGAAGTGGCATGTCCACAATATGAGTCCTGACAACTAGGCCTGATGAGGTACTCATGTACAATAACTGGGAAAAAAGGACACCGCAAGGTACCCAAAACTAGTAACAACGAAGTAAAAAGAGTTAAGACTCGCTCCAAGGCACCCCAAGAAGCTCGGCTCAAAAAACTCGTACAATGTTGAAGAAGTTTAGTGTGCATTGTGGTCTGAATCCACTGCTCGATCACAAAACTCAAAAACAACCGACACTGGGTTTTACCAGAATAGCTCCATACAAGGAGACTGTCAACGGAATGACGTCGAAAGTGCAAAAAAAACACGAAACATAATTTGATCAAATGCTGCAAATAGGTGTGCCACGATCCAAGAATAAAAACCAAAGCAACAAGGCAAGGACACAAAATCCAAAGTGTCACAATCTAAGAAAAACCAAGGTAACAAGGCAAGGACACAAAACCCGAAGAAGCAGGATCAACACCACACCCTCCCATACTGCTGAATGGGTGAAGTGGCACTACAAATCTATATGAGTTGTCAAAACAACTACTCAAACACTGACAAACTAACACTAGAATGCACCAAAATAGATCCCCCATTAGAGATACTGTCAACATGCCAAAAGTGTCAAAAATACAGATACAAAATCTTTCAACAAACAAGAGAGATACACTACACCTGCTGAAGAAAAATGCTCAAAACAAGAAGCATCACAATGCATAAGGTATAGAAAGTGGAGCAAGAGGCCGAATGGTGGAGGAGCCATGCCTGTAGAGTCCTCTAAATGAATGCCTATGTCACCACCACGAGTGATCAGATATCCACCCCAAATCAACACGGATGCATGAAGAAGATGCCTGCATATGACTTGGTGTAAAATGCACAATGGGTGCAAGCAAAAGAACATCAAAATGTGTGTCAGGTTGATCATGTCTGACAGCTGAAATCTCAGGTTTCTCAAGCCTAGGTGAAGGTGCAGAACTCATGTGTTGCTCATGATCCTCAGAAAGAGTCGAACGAACAAAAAAAGGATCTCTGTCAATGTGTGATCCCAATGAAGTGTCTGCTCAAAAACTAATATCATGGCAAGAATTCCACTTAACATGTGGAATAGAGGAAACAATAACTTGTGAATGTCTGCCAATGACTTCGCTAGTGAGACCCATAGAACGGAGCATGCGAGAACTGACTGCAATGGTATGCTTCTCAAAAAAGTCATGCAACTGAGCAGAAGTAGGATACACAACATGTGGTACTATAATAGGCACAAATGTGGAAGAGCATGCAGTAACAAGCTTCATAGGTGTATGAGCATCAAGAGCAGGAACAAACTCAAAGACTGACAAATCAATGTCAGTGGGTTTAGGAGTAATGGCTGCAAGAGGACTAGGAGCATGGATATGGCTGTTCACAATATGATGGTGATGTTGTAGGCTAGCAAGTTTGTTTTGTAGGAAGTGTACTATTGTATCTTTATCATGAATGAGTGATTATAGAAGAGAATTTTGCTTCTTGAGCGATCTATTTTCTTCCACAAATTTTACAATATCATCTTGAATTCCACACACTTCAGATAAAAGCATATCATTTTCAAAATCCATGATAAATACAAAATGCAACTCCCAGAAGTTTAGGACGTCAGGCTCAGTCGAAATTGTATCCACAATTGATTACAACACTCCTCCATATTTTGCACTTTATAATTATAGTGTAAGTCTCAAAATAAATATTTCCAATGGAAAGAGCACGAAAAAACAAGCACTTTTGTAAAAAATGACACTCAAAACCGAGTTACCGATCAAAATTTACACACTTTTTAATATTTTTCTCTGTTATTTATTTTAGTTGCCACTAAAACAAAATAAATTGTTGCTTCACCACACAAATAAAATTAAAGGGGGTTGAAGTTAAGCACCTGCTAATAGGAATCACAGGCTTTAAGCCCTCATATGACCATACCGAAACAACTATGCCGCAAAAGAAAACTACCCTGTGTAAATCCCGAGAAACCCAACAAACCCAACAAAAAAAGAATCCTATGTTTTCTTTTCTGGTGGGCACGAAACTCGAGGCGAACCAGTGTGCTTCTCTGCAACAACAAAAAAACCAAAAAACTGACTACCTACAGAAATGGCCAAGTTTACAGTCAATCTTAGGGATTTCATGCCTTCCGGATCCAATAGAAGCCTCTGTTTTGCATAAAACCGCATGCAACAACAAATATATGAATATACAAAGATTTTACTTGTAAAATAAAACTTACAGACAAATGTCAACAACAATCTCCTGCTCTAATACCATGAAAAGAACAATAACTAGATCATATCAAGCCAAGAACACGGATGCTAATCAAACATCATGATCAATAAGATGAAAGTAATTCGCCATAATAACTTTACATAAACCTTTGCAAACAAAAGAGCAGCAATATCATATATTATTATGGAACTCAATGCAATACATTGAGAATGGGCCTTACTTAAATAGGCAAGGAATAACAATCTAAGAACCAGTCAAGGTTGTAGATCAAGCCATAAAACAAAGAAATAACTAGTCATCAAAGAACTAGTCAAAACCATAGATCAATGAAATAACTATACCTAACAACTAGATAATATTTCTAAATATCTAAATAAGATAAAAGAAATATCCACACACATAAGTGGGTGAAGATAAATATAATAAAGGTAAATAAAGCACTTAGGTGAACATGAGCTAAGGTAAATACCTACTCTAACATAAAAGGGACAAGAGCGCCTAAGCACTTTTTTCCTAATTGGGTGCTAGTGTTTGAGGCCATAAAGGATAAATCAATCAAATGCAGACAATGTTATAAGATGTGTAAGACCAGTAAAGTGTAAGAGATAAAACAATCAAAGAGCCAAAAGGAGTTGTCAACCACTAGTTTTCTTGCTTAGGAATCATGTATACATTAGTATGCTTTAAGACCTGGAAATTTTCCCAAGTGCATAGATTTTGTATCTACAAATAGATTTGAATATCAACGATAATAAAACACCAAAGAAAACCAAAATATAGAGAAATGATAGTAATATACAAGTATAATGACTTAGCCACTTCAAGGGGGCAAACTCCAAACCATACAATAAGACTCAAGTTCTCAATATGATAATCATATCCTATTCTCTAACTCTTATATATACCCTACTATGTTATCCAAAGCCCTAAGATCGACCTGTTGAGCATATGAAAAGAATAAAATAATTATGATATGACATGATAAGAGATTATGTTAGCCGCGTGTTGGCTATCCATAACCTGATATATGAATAAGATCTTTGCATATAATATAATCAATAACAACACCATGTAAGATACAGTGGTGGAAAAAAATCCCAAATATTCAGTATATGCAAAATAATACCCTTAAGGTAGGGCAACACCATACAATGATCCTTAAGGAAGGAATAACTCCATAATCTCCTAATATGGGAATCCACTTTGAGGGGGGACACCTCCAATATACCTCTACCAAGTAGAATACTCAACACATACATGTCATGACATCTCCTAATGATACTCATATACTTTATATAGGAATATATTACTCTTAACGGATGGGTAATATTTAATTCTAACGTAGGCAGAATCATTATCCCATACTACTATTTTCTATGTGACCCTATATATTATAAACATATAACTAACTAAGGGGAATGTTTGCCACATGTCGGTTGTTGGCGTAGCAGCTAATTAACACGATGAGATCCCCCTCCACTATCAGTTCGAGCTTTTGGTGTGATGATAAATTGTTTGGTATCAGAGTTGCACGACTTGTTGTCACACCACAAGTTCAAGCTTTTGGTGTGACGGCAAGTCGTGCATCTTTGATACCAGACAGTTAAGAATGCTAGCCCCAGAGTAGTGCTGGGATGGGTGACCTCCCAGGAAATTTTCTGTGTCATTGCCTCCTAATGTTGTTGGGTCTGATTAGGTGTGTACCCGGATCCATTGTGCGGGAGGGTATTGGCGTAATAACTGATTAACACGATGAGATCCCTCTCCACCATCAATTCGAGCTTTTGGTGTGACGGCAAGTCATGTAGCTCTGATACCATGAAAAGAATCTGTGAGAATCAAATCCGTTACACCAAAAGCTCGAACTGATAGTGGAGGGGGGATCTCATTGTGTTAATCAGCTGCTACGCCAACACCCTCACACACGATGCTGCCGGGTATACACCCAATCGGCCCAACAACATTAGGAGGCAGTGACACCAAGAATTTCTCGGGAGGTCACCCATCGCCACACTACTCTCGGGGCTGGCGCACTTAACTGCCCGGCTCTGATACCAAATGATTTGTCGTCACACCAAAAGCTCGAACTGATGGTAGAGAGGGATCTCATCGTGTTAACCAGTTGCTACGCCTACACCCTCCCGCACGATGGAGCCGGGTATATACCCAATCAGCCCAACAACATTAGGAGGTAGTGACACAAGGAATTTCTCGGGAGGTCACCCATCACCACACTACTCTGGGGCTGACGCGCTTAACTACCTGGCTATGATACCAAACAATTTACCGTCACACCGAAAGCTCAAACTGATGGTAGAGAGGGATCTCATCGTGTTAAACAGCTGCTATGCCAACACCCTCTCACACGATGGAGCCGGGTATACACCCAATCAGGCCCAACAACATTAAGAGGTAGTGACACCGAGAATTTCCAGGGAGGTCACCCATCCCATGACTACTCTGAGGCTGGCACGCTTAACTGCCTGACTTTGATACCAAATGATTTGCCATCACACAAAAGCTCGAACTGATGGTGAAGAGGGATCTCATCGTGTTAACCAGCTACTACGCCAACACCCTCTCGCACAATGGAGCCGGGTATACACCCAATCAACCTAACAACATTAGGAGGCAGTGACACTGGGAATTTCTCGGTGAGGTCATCCATCGCCACACTACTCTGGGGCTCGTGTGCTTAACTGCCTGGCTCTGATACCAAACGATTTGTCGTCACACCAAAAGCTCGAATTGATGGTGGAGAGGGATCTCATCGTGTTAAACAACTGCTATGCCAACAACGACATCTCCATCAACTAAGCATATACCTTCTAATATCATATCCCAAGATACATAACATTCCCTCGCTCCTTGACATGTTTCATCCCTGAAACATGAGAAGAATCCATATAGCAAGTGTGCTTCAAATCACTGCACACTTGTTAACATGCTTGATCGTCCAACCACACATATGATATCTTAGTGGGTGATATATATCTAAAATTTGTTCCATAATCTGTTACACTACTTTGATTCCATCCTTGTCCATATTTTTTACTCCTCAACATCCATGCATCTCCTTAATAATTATCCATATGCTTCCATTGCATATAATTATTGGTCCATTGATTCCATGTATAGACATAGTGATTACTCCTCTAATTCCATGTATATCCATATATATTACTGCCCTTGTGTCTCCTAACATTCCTCCATGATTTTTTCCTCTCATGATGATGAGGGTGTTTATACGATGCCACCTTAGTATCCTCAACCTTATCAATCTTTTCCTCGCCTTTATTTTCCTCTCCCACCTTTTTGTTTGCTATTTCTTTTTTCTCGAAGATGATTTTTTTTCTTTTTCATTATGTTTTACTTCTTAATAATCCTCATTCCCTTCTTCAAGATCTTCAAATTCATCCTCATGTTCCATCTTGACATTAGTTTGTTCCTTCTTAAGTGTGATATCTTGAAAGATAGCCTTTTTTCTCTTGTACCATATCTTCATGTGTTTATTTTTCACATTAATATTAATTGTTCCCGAGGTCTCTAACCAAGGACATCTAAGAACAATATTCATATCATCTTTATCTAACACATTAAAAATATGAATGTAAAACATATTTATCCATAGAGAGCTTTAAATCCTTTAAAGAATTGAATTTTATTACCATCCACTTGAGCTTCCTTGATATTCTTTGTCTGAACATGTAGATGTTGAGCTACACCCATGTTGATGAAGTTATACTCGTTGTTAGGGTTTATGGAAGCAATTACATTTTTTCTTTGAATGCATCCTTCAAATTGAAATATTAAAGCTTCTTTCTTTGGATATGCACTATCTAAACTCTTATCTTGATCCATTGTTGCTCCGTTTGAATCATGTGTAGCCTCTTCATCATCAAAATTTTCTTCTTCGACTTCTTCTTCCTCCTCCTCTTCTTCTTCCTTATCTGAAACGTCCTCATTATTGACATCTTCTTTATCATCATCTTTTTTGTTCAATTGATCTAAGAATACATGTTCCATTTCCTCCCATGACCAAGATGAAAAGGAAACACAAACTTAGATGTGGAAAATGTTTTCTTTAACTTATATCCACCATTCTCTAGTATAAATATGTTAGGAAATAAGGGATAAAATATGCAGAATAATCCCTCACAGAATCGCAACAGTAGAAATTAATATGCAGAAATTATTACAGATCTCAAATAAAATTACAGAATAAAATAACACAACACAAAGAGACAGTATTTAACGTGGTTCACCCAATTTGGGCTACGTCAACCAAGAATCACTTGCTCAGATTTTATTACAAGCCACCGCTCTCTCAATACAATACCCAGATCCGTTTGGAGCTATGCTCAACAAACTCTACAGAATTCACACCCGAATTCAAAACACATCTGTAATACATTTGCTTGTTTTTATTCTATCATATGCATAAGACCATATATATAGACAATTGCTTGAGCAGTTTGATACGAAAATCGTGGGTATCAAAACCATGGGCAAAAACCGTGGGTATCAAAACAATGGGCAAAAAAACCGAAAAAACCATGGGCCCAAAAACAACCCATAACGGTTACTGTTGTTGCAGACTCACAGCACCCCTGGATGCAGATCAGGTTTCTAGGTTGATGTTCAGGCATCCAGTGTGATTGCACAACATGGAATCCTTTCTCCAAGTGTGGGACTTGTAAAGATGAGAAAGGATTCTCTAGAGAAGGCTGGTTCCTATTCCTCTGTTCAGATGCACACGAAAAATGCAGAGGGTTTACTAAAACCTAATCTAATCTGCCAAGGAGACAGGGTAAGAAGATGCATAAAAATAAATCTAAGCTAATAGAGGTGATGCACCAAGGAATGAAGAACACCTATCTTTGCCAGTAAACACAGACCATTCAAATGTGATATAAGATCATGCACAGATAACAAAACTTGCAGTGAAAGACCAGGAGGATGCAAAATGAACACATGAGAGGGTTGAGAATCATCCACAGACATGTATTACTTGCTCAAAGATTGATACAATACACTACAGAATGGCCAAGAGGCAAAAATTCGTATTACAGTTTCAAATGAGAGGTTTGAAGCTCCACAAATTCTCCTGCATAGGAGAAGAAGGGAGGAGTAAAAACAGAAAATGTCCGACCTTTTAAAGAAGCTCCTCTTTACAATATATTCGAAGAATGAGAGAGGAGAGAGGGGAAATTCAGAATCTGCCCCAACCACTTCTAGGTAGCATTTAAAATCATCTCATTATGATCAGAAGCGGCGGATCCTGGCAAAACGGCGGGCTGTCTAACAGAAGCGGCGAACTGTCTGCTGCATTAAAGTTGGTTGTTGAGCGTCAGCATTACCACGCGTCAGAGACGCTTTTCTCAATTTTCTCTCTCCAAACTACACCAAAATGCAAGATTGACCCTAGAATCATGTAGAGAATTTCAACAGCTTTCCGTTGATATAAAGAACGTGCAAATCCGAGCTCTGGATCGAAAGATATGATGATCTGAAGATTTAGGGCACCAAACAGGCGAAAACGGATTTTTAAATTTCTTTTCCCGCGCTCTGCCACCTGGACGACACGTGGCAGGCTCCTGATTTGCTGAGCAATTTCTCTCTCCACCTTTTTCCCTTGTGGGCCCCTTAAACTTGGACACGTGGCACTATTTCATTGGTTCGGGTCAGTGCTTGAAACCTCGCCCCTTTGACTTTTAGACCCTTTCTCCCTCGTGACACGTGTCGTGATTTGATTGGTCCACGGGCCTGCCAGATTTTCGCGTCCTTCGCGTCACATTTGTATCCCGGATGTCCCAAACTGTTTGGGACAAAAACTCCCGATCCACCCGAAATGGGTTTCTTTCCCTCATTCGGCCGATGACACGCTGGGTTCGCTTGATTCCATTTGGCTCCTTCAGCTATCCGCATCCCAGTGCTTCCCTTTGTCTCAAATGTCCTCCTGGTTCGCCCGTTTTCAGCCGATCCGCGCCATTTTTCCCAACTGCCCAAATGTCCCAAATTTTTGGTGCACCTGAAATGGGTTCCTTTGCTTCGGCCGCTTCCGGGCGTCCTTCGCGTCCTCACGGCCCGAGATGTCCCAAACTGCTTCGTCGATTTTCTTCTCTTTCGGCTGAACCGGTTTTCCGCGTCCCACGCGTCCTTCTGGTCCGACTGTCCTGGTGCTACAATTTCCCATTCCGGCCGAACCGGCCGGTTCACGTCCTTCGCGCACTCTTGTCCCAGATGTCCCTTTGCTATTTGGGCCGCCTGGAGGCTTTTCGGCCGATCCGCGCCTTGGATGTCCCAAATGTCCCGACTGTTGCTAGGACAAGGACTTAGCCAATTTTCACAATTTTTCCTGGCCCAAGCTTATTTTCTGCAACTCTCTCGCATTTTCTCAGAGCTTGTTCTTTTCGACCTGGACAGGGAAGTTAGAACTGAAGGGACTCTAGAACATGATTTTTGCCTGGATTAATCAATTTGCCTGAGACTTGAGAATCCTGATGTATGTTATCAATTCAACCCTGGGGGGTGAAATTGGATAACAATTTGGTGACTCAGCGGGGTCACCTGCCTGCTAGGTAGAAGACCAGTTGCCTTTTAGCGATCCATTGGGCATGGAGTCATAAGCAATTCAGAACCTGAAATGAGCCTGATACTGCAACTCCTTCTACGAGAGCACGCTGAACTGAAAAAACTGCTAAACATCTCCAGGAGCAACAAAAGTTGTGCCAAAGCACTTAGGGAAACTGAAACCTAACTACAACAAGACAATGTGCATAAGCACTTAGAGGAAAGAAATCTAATCTAATATTTACAGAGGTAGTGAACTTTCCCTCTAGAAGCAATGCTTGAGATAGATTCCATTGACTGGAATCTGCAGTTCTTCACCGTCCAATGAGGCCAATTGGAAAGCATTGCTGTTCTTGCACTTTGTGACCATGTATGGGCCACTCCAAATGGCATCAAATTTTGAATGCCTTCCCGGTTTTTCTCTGTCCACATCCCATTTCAACACTAGATCTCCAACTTGAAAAGATCTATCCTTGGCCTTTCTATCAAAGGTCTTCTTGATCAAAGCTTGATCCTTTTCCATTGCTTGGGATGCCTGATTTCTGATCTCTTGCAGCTCCATCAACTCTGCATACCTCACCTCCATGGGCTCAAATTCAAGCAACTCCAGCTGCTTCATGAGTTCCAATGTTGGCAACTCAAGTGACATGGGCAAGATTGCCTCTCTTCCATAGACAAGCCTGAATGGAGAGTTACCTGTGGATCTTTTGGGAGTGATCCTATCAGCCCATAAGGCTGATTTCAGCTTGGTATGCCAAGACCTCTGATTCTCATCAAGAGTTCTCCTAATGATCCTCAACAAGTTCTTGTTTGTAGACTCGGCCTAGCCATTACCCTGAGGGTAATAGTTCGATGAAGTGCTTAGGTAAATACCGTTCTTGACAGCCCACTCAGTCACCTTAGATCCAATGAATGCCAATGCATTATCAGAGATTATTGTGGTAGGTACACCAAATCTGGTTGTTATCCCCTCATAAAAGTCTAAGATGCTAGACTCATTTGCCTCTTTGAGTGCTACTACTTCTGTCCATTTGGTGAAGTAGTCTGTGGCTGTCAAAATCCATTTGTGCCCTTGGCTTGAATTGGGATTAATGACTCCAATGAAGTCCAAACCCCATTGCATGAATGGCTGGTCAACTGAGATTGGATGCAATGGAAGGGCAGCAAGTCTTCTCTTTTCCTGTGAAGAATGCACAATTCTTACACCTCTTGATCCATGCATAACAATCACTGAAGATTTTAGGCCAATAATAACCAGCCTTCATGATTTTTAGAGCTGTCACTCTTGGTGCAAAATGGCCACCAGCTGGTCCACCATGAAACTCTTCCAACACCCTTTGAATCTGATTTGTGCTAATGCATCTCAGCAACACTCCATTCACATCTTTCTTGAACAAAACTCCATCAACAATGGCATACGGGAACAGCCTGCAATCTGAAGTGTCTCCTTTGGGTCTTGTTCATCTCTGGAGGGCATAGGCCTGTGCCTAGGAAGTGCATAATACCTTGGGTCCAGCAAGGAGTCGGGGCAGCATTGTCTTCTTCTTGATTGCCACTTGGCTCATGGCTGTCTTGGACTGTCAAAACAGCCTCTTCTTTGTTGCATACTTCTTTTTGCTTCCCCAAAACCAGCTGCTCACACAATCCTTTCCCTCTTACCAGCTTGGTGATCTTGATCTCAATGTCATACTCCATGACATGGGTGATCCAACCTGCCCTTTTCTCATTCAAATCCTTGTTGAGGAGGAAGTCCTTAACTCCAGCATGTGAGACCAGCAACTGGACCTTGTTGTTTGAGATTAAATGCTTGAATTTCTTCAAGCTTCTGATTACTGCAAGCACATGCTTCTCAATAAAAGAGTACCTCACCTCGCAGTCATCTAGGCTCTGGCTAAAAAAGGCAACCGACTGCTCATCATTATCTTTGTTCTGCTGTACCAGAATGGCAGAAATAGTGTCATCACCTCCAAATGCATAGAGGATGAAATCCTTGGAGAAGTCTGGGTTGATGAGAGTTGGTGCTTGAGAGATAGCTTCTTTGATTGCTTCAAAACTCTCCTTGCCTTCTACTATCCACTTAAAAGCCATGCTCTTCTTTAACATTTTGGTGATGGGCTTGACAAGGGCTGCAAAATCTGGGACAAACCTGCAGACAAAATTGATCCTTCCCAAGAAGCTTTGAAGAGCCTTCTTGTGACTTGGAAATGGTAGTGCTCTTATGGCTTCAACTCTCTCTGGATCAATTGCCAGTCCCTCTTTCGAGACAATATGGCCTAGAAGTTTCCCCTCATGAGCTAGGAATATGCATTTTTTTGGGATTCAATGATACCCCAAATCTTCTACACCTCTGAAATACTTGCCTCAGGTGAAAGAGATGGTCCACTGCATTTTTGGAGAATACAATGATGTCATCAAGATATATCAAAACTATTTTATTGATCAACCCCTTGAATGCCATATCCATTGCCCTTTGGAAAGTGGCTCCAGCATTTGATAGCCCAAATGGCATCTTCTTGTAGGCATATGTCCCCCATTTGGTTGTGAAGGCCGTCTTGAACTGGTCATCTTCCTTCACCATTACCTGATTATACCCTGAGTAGCCATCTAGGAGAGAGAATCTCTCTGAACCAGATACTACTTGCAATATTTGTTCCATGGAAGGGAGTGGGTAATGGTCCTTGAGAGAGGCCCTATTTAGGTCTCGGAAGTCTACACACAACCTGATTTCTCTGCTCTTCTTCCTGACCGGAACCAAGTTTGCAACCCAGCTTGAGTGCTTGATCGGGAATATAATGCTTGCCTCTATTAGCTTATTTAGCTCTTTCTTCATTAGAGGCTCAATGTGAGGGTTGACTGGTCTCTGCTTCTGCCTGATGGGCTTAGCATCTAGATCCAATTCTATGGTATGTTGAGCCAGGTTGGGATTGAAACCTCTCAAGTCTTCATAGCTCCAAGCGAAGACATCTGGAAATTCTTGGAAAAGTTGTATGAAATCTGATTTCTCTTGTTTAGTGGCTACCTTGCCAATTTGAAGTGTTTTGTTTTCCCCAACCAGAATTGGCTCTGAATCTTCTCTTTTGACCTGTATGTTAGCCTTTTCCTTACGGAACTGGTCATTAGGGTTGAAGATAGACTCCAATGTTACTAAACCCCTAGGAAGCTTGTTTGTCTGCAGCTGCACTACTTGATCCCCATACTGCTGCTCTAATCTGTCCTGATTCCTAGCTGAGAATTCAGCCTCTTCTTGTAAGAAATTGACGATCTGTTGATTGTTCTCAAACACCTGCCAGCTGGTGTTATTATCTGGAACTGCTGGCCTCACAATCACATGGACATGTGGCTGTGTTTTTTCCCTTTTGATGTTGTCAACCACATCAAACATTGCTCCAACAGCTGCAAGCCTATCCAGCGGCTTCATTTTTCTTCCTAGGTATGGATTGTGATATTAAAAGCTTCGAAATCCTCAACGAGGTCCCATACCCTGTTCTTGTAGTTCTTTAGTAGTTCATTCTTTGTAGCATGTTGTCCCCTGACTTGATTTACGATTAGTTCACTTTCACCAAAGACTTGCAAGTTCTTTATTTTTTTCTTGATTGCCCAATGTATCCCTTGCACCAAGGCTTCATATTCAGCAGTGTTATTTGAGCACAGGAAAACTGGAAATCGGAAGGCTGAGTAATACCTTATACCTTGTGGTGAAACAAGCATAGCTCCTCCTCCTGCACCTTGTCTACTCCTTGATCCATCAAAGAACAACTGCCATACCTCATTGTCATCCTTATGGCTTGGCTTGGTGATGCTAGGAAGAGGTTGATTTTCTTCGTGTATACAATAGACCCCTAGCTCAGATTCTTCTACTTCTTGATAAGGATCAAAAGCATGCACCTTGCTTGCCCATTCATCAAGAGTCAAATCCGGGATACTTCCAACCTTGGTGTCAGCCTCGTCAGTGCTAGGGTGATCTTCTTGATCAAATGCTGAGCAATTGGCATTAATCTGACTTGGAGTGTAAGGCTCAATATGGAAGTTTGCAATAGGTTCAGACCTAATTGTAGCCTTAGTTCCATACCTTGTTCTAAACAGCATGTGAGACCAATCGCCAGACAAATAGCCTCCAATTTTGGCTGTGAAGTCCCTTGACAAGCAAAGGGCAAAGAGTGGTGGAAGGTCTATGATTGATACATCTTGTAAAACAACAACATTTGGACATGCATGCAAGGTAAGACTCAAATTTCTAATCACTCCAACTGTTGCTATTGCTGTCCCATCTAACTGTACTACCCCTTTAGATGTTATTTCATACTGGAGCCCTAGCTGATCAGCTATTTGTTTGGGCATGAACTGAGCTACTTGCCCCGGAATCAATCATGCAATTATGTACTAGCTGATTTCCAATGATTAATGAAACATAGAAAGGAGGGGGCTTCAACATTTTACCTTATTGTGCTACCACGACTTCCTTCAGGTTGGGCAGAATTTGTAAGCACTTTGTCTTGCATCTGAACCTTGCTGTTTCAAAATCGGCCAGTCCTTCATGGCAGCTTGCAGCGGATCTCTTTGGCCTAGGATGGATAAGGGATTCCCACATAGATATATTGACATTCATCTTCTTCATCTGTTCAATGATACTGAATAGGGATGAGGGATCTCTCTACTGTCCCTTGGTTTGCACATTTACCCCTTGCACATGGGCAGCAACAACTGGTATTTGAGTTTTCCTAGGGGCTGCTCTTGGCTTCCCTTGTGCATTTGAAACTAGACCTTGCTTTCCAATCATTTGTGGAGCCATGGAAGGTTTTGGATTGGCTGGGGCTAATGGCTGTTCTTCACCCAAAATTTCTCCTTTTTGACCTTGTGTTGGCTGCAACACCTTGAGAAACCACCTGATTCATGCCACAGAAATCTTCTGCTTGCCAGTTCACCAATGTGGTGTCATTTGGGGCTGATTACTGTTGGAATGTTTCTTGTTGTTGATTGTTTCCTTGACTGCCTTCGCCCTCCACACCAGTAGTTGTCACCATCAGTGCTTGATTGAGAGCACCATTTTAACACATGGATTGGTTATGAGGCTCATTGCATGGAAAGCACCAATCATATTCCTGAGCAATGTTGTTCTGTGACTGGCACTAATGCTTTAGAAGCAGATATGGCATTTGGATTATAGGACTGAAAATGGTCTATTGGTAGGAGGCCTTACTTGGCTTTTGATTTTTGGTTTGCAGCCTGGATTTGGTGGTCTATTGTTGTTGGTATGGGGGCCTAGCCTAGGTATTGCGCTTGGAGTTGCTAATACGGTCTAGCACTTTGAGCTTGGTGTCTTTTGAGGGTAACCAGCTCGTTTCTTAAATTTTGCAACTGTTTCATGACTTCTTGGAGTTCATTTGGGGCACTAGAGGATGAAGTAGAAGTTTCACTTCAAACTTTGATTTCTAGGGGGTGGGAGACAGGAGCCAAAGTGGGGTGCTTGACTGGTGCTTGGATTTTCTAAGTTTGGATACAAGGGAATGAGAGGCCTAAGAGCCAGTTTACTAGCTTGGATCAAGACAAGTTTCAGCTCTAATGGAAATGCTATATGCCAGCAGGTATAGGTTGTGCCTCCCAAAGATTGAATTAACATAGAAATATCAGAATTCAAATCTTTAAGGTAATATAGAAAAGCACCTTCTGTTGTTGGCCTGATTTCCACTGGAATCCTATCCCAAGACCTTTGAAATATGAAGTTGAAGTCAGTCAGCTGCTCGTTGGGGGATCTCTTGATGGTTTGTCAGCTACTCTAAAAGAGACAAGTTTTATCCCTTCTCTCCAAATTTCTCATGAAGTGTAATACACAGCTGATTCCGGTTTGTGATAGAACAAGATCCAAGGCTCCTAAACCATTGCAATGCCTTTACCCTTGAATGAAGATGCCAGTAACTTGATAGCCACTTGTATTTCATTGATTTCATGGATTACACAAAGGTTAGCAATATCCTTAACATGATCGCCTGGAGTAGTTTGATTTTCTCCAGTGAAGTAGGGAATGTTCTTCAAGGCTACAATGGGGACTAGATGTTGGTGCATTGAGGGCAAGTGGGGCTGCTACCTGTGAAGTTTGACGTAGGGATTGTTCTAGAGCCATTCTGATTGGCCTTAAAACCCTTATTGATTGAATAAAAGGCCTACCAGGTGGAGGAGTTGAGAGAGTTCTGTTTGGTGGAGATGGAGACCTTTGAATCCTTCTTCCTCTTTTCCTTCTTCTCGGAGATAATTTCCGGTATTCAAACAACACGTCTTCTTCTCCAACTCTTGACCTTGTCATGATTCTTCTCATAAGTTTTCAGGCCTGCACTACTGAAACCAACTGGTTCTTACCCTTGGAGTTGCTAAATATGAAAATAATATCTCTTTTTAAGCAAGAAAATTGTAGCAAATGCACATCAACCCTGCTACAATAGAAATGAGACCTCTGCTGTCCCCACCGGGCATGCCAAAATTATTGTTGCAGTCTCACAGCACCCCTGGATGTAGATGAGGTTTCTAGGGTGATCACTCTAGGCATCCAGTGTGATTGCACAACATTGAATCCTTTCTCCAAGTGTGGGACTTGTAAATAGTGAGAAAGGATTCTCCAGAGAAGGTTGGTTCTTATTCCTCTGTTCAGATGCACACGAAAAATGTAGAGGGTTTGCTCAAAACCTAATCTAATCTGCCAAGGAGACAGGGTAAGAAGATGCATAAAAATAAATCTAAGCTAATAGAGGTAATGCACCGAGGAATGAAGAACAACCTATCTTGGCAGTAAACACAGACAATTCAAATGTGATATAAGATCATGCACAGATAACAAAAACTTGCAGTGAAAGACCAGGAGGATACAAAAATGAACACAGAGAGGGTTGAGAATCATCCACAGACATATATTACTTGCTCCAAAGATTGATATAATGCACTACAGAATGCTAAGAGGTAGAGTCGTATTACAGTTTCAAATGAGAGGTTCAAACTCCACAAATTTGCTTGATAGGAGAAGAAGGGAGGAGCAAAACAGAAAATGTTCAACCCTTTTTAAGAAGCCCCTCTTTACAATATATAGAAAGAATGAGAGAGAGATGAGAGAGGAAATCCAGAATCTACCCCAACCACTTCTAGATCACATTTAAAATTGTCCTCATTATGGTAGAAGCGACGGATCCTGGCAAAATAGACAGGTTGTCTAACAGAAGCGGTGAACTGTCTGCTGCATTAGAGTTAGTTGTTGAAGCGTTACTTTTGTCCATTATTTCACGCGTCAGAGGACGTTTTTCTCAATTTTATCTCTCCAAACTAAACCAAAATTCCAGATTGACCCCGGATTCATGCATATAATTTCAATAGCTTTCTGTTGATATAAAAAACGTGTAAAATCCAAGCTCTGGATCGAAAGTTATGTCGAGCTCTGAAGATTTTAGGGCACGAAACAGGCCAAAACGGATCGGCGGGAAAAATATTTGAACTTTTCCCATGCTCTGCCACATAGACGACACGTGGCAGGCTTTGATTCACTTGCGCAATTCTCTCTCCTCCACCTTTCCACGGGCTTTCCATTGAAATTTCACTTGTGGGCCCTTAAACTTGGACACATGGCACTATTTTATTGGCTCAGGTTAGTGCTTGAAACCTCGCCCTTTAACTTTTGGATTTTCTCCCTCATGACACATGTTGTGATTTGATTGGTTCCGCGGGTCTACCGGATTTTCACGCCCTTTGCGTACATTTTGTCCCGGATGTCCCAAACTGTTTGGGAAAAAAAAACTCCCGAATTCACTCGAAATGGGCTTCCTTGTCCCTCATTCGGCCACTGACACATGGCGTTGCTTGATTGGCTTTCAGCTCCTTCGGCTATCCGCGTCCCACACGTCCCTTTGTCCTAACTGGCCCAGTGCTGAAGTTCCCTGTTTCGGCCGAACCGGCCGGTTCATGTCCTTCACGTACATTTGTCCCAACTGTCCTGGACTATCTAGGACAAATTCTTCTGAACCGCTTGAAATGGGCTTCCTTTGCTCTCGGCCGCTTCGCCTTTTCACGTCCTTCGCGTCCTCGCGTCCCAGATGGCCCAACTGCTTGTCGGTTTTCTTCTCCTTCGGCCAAACCGGTTTTCCACATCCCACACATCCATTTTTCCCGGATGTCCCTTTGTGAAAAATTCTCCTTTTCGGCTGAACCGGCCGGTTCACGTCCTTCGCGTCTTGATGTCCCAGATGTCCCTTTGCTTTGTGCAGGCCACCTGGAGGCTTTTCGGATAATCCGCACCTCAATGTCCCAGCTGTCCCAACTTTTGCGAGGACTAGGAATTAGCCAATTTTTCATGATTTTTTCCTGTTCCAAGCTTGTTTTTTGCCACTTTTTTTCACCTTTCCTTAGAGCTTGCTCTTTCTTTCTTCAGCTAGGGGAGTTAGAAAAAATCTGAGGGGACCCTAGAAACATGATTTTTGCCCTGAATCAATCCATTTTCCTGGGACTTGAGAATTATGTTGCATGTTATCAAATTAACCCTGGGGGGTGAATTTTGGATAACAGATCCTTTCCCCAATTCATTACCCAAATCCAACCAAGTATTTCTCTAATCATGCAAGCTTGTCCAGAACTCAACTTGACAAGGTTAAAACAAATTTATACTTTGATGGTCTATATAATATCAAACAAGCACAAAGTTTCTGAGATCAAGAGATTAAATTCCTTCTTGTAATATTCCAAGGTGGAACTCAATACAATAAATGATTCTTTTGATGTAATATAGAGTCTTAAAAAGAAATGTCTTACCAACACAGACTATTCATACCCAAAACATAGTTTCATTCTTTGTCCTTGACATTACCAACCAACATACTCATATGTAGAGTTATATTACGTTGAAATCATTAATAATATTATCTTCACACCTTGAATCAACACAGAGAGGAAAAATATTGAAACTTTCTATTAAAAATATTGAAATTTATCACTTAAACCTTGTCCATCTTAGTTCATTTGCAAGAGTTACAGTCCTCTTTACACAATATTAATGATGTAAATTTTGTTCTCCACATTTTCTCCCCTCTCTCATGCTCTCAGAGCTCTTGAAAATATGAAGTAACGCTTATCGTCGAGCCTCCATCTTTTTCATACACTTTTTAACCCTAACTAACTCTTGCATAATTCTAAATGCACATCCATAACAAAAAGGCATATTATGTGTTTATCATTCATTGACTCAACTTTAACTCTAGGAATTATCTAAAATAGTGTTTTGTTGACACTTTTAGGTCCATCATGACCATTTTTATGTGTTTTGTGCAAGCTCATGAACTTGAATTCTACCTACTTATGGCTTGATGGTCCAATTTTACCGATAATTGTGTTTAATGTGTTTCCCTATTTGAAACTCTGAACACCTATGTCTCATCCGTTTCATGCTTATGTGATGGGTGTGCATATATGATTCTTTATCTAGAGGTGGAATAGGGTCTCCTCTTAATTTTATGCTTAGTTAGGTTGGGTCTCATGAGCACCCTCATCTTTTAGATGGATGGGTGTGACATTTTGAACCTACTTTATTCTCTGATAGTGCCCCTGATTTAGTCAGAGTTGGACAACTTGTTTTAGATTTTTATGCTTCTTCATTGGTAGAAGTAATTACATTGTTTTACACTTTGAAAGTTAGTTACCTATCATATGTACATTTCTGAATGCGGCCAAGTGCCCCCTAGTACCTCCCTTGTGTGAGGATGGATTAACTAATGAACATGATTGTGAAAATGAATCTTTTTCTTTTCCAATTGAGGAATGAATACCTTAGTTAAATTGTGTATATGTAATTGACACGATTATGGAGTGTACTGGAATTTTTGGTATGTGTGTATTTTTGGCATTTCTTCATGATATTTGTAATTTAGTGTGATACGTCAATGAGGTTTGGGACTAGTAAGTTCCTCAGTGTTCAGCCAGTTTGCACATATGATCTAATGTTACAGACTTTCCAAATGAAGTATGAATGTGAGTGTGTGTCTGTGTGTGTGTGTGTCAGTTTCTGTGTGTGTGTGTGTGTGTGTGTGGGTGGGTGTGTGTGTGTGGATGAAATGCATGGTGTTTGAATGGTTGTGTGTGTTTGGGGGGGGTGGGGGGTGGCACGGGGGGTATTGTTATGGGTCCCATGATGAGAATGTATGTGTGGGTGTGTATGTGGTTGTTTGCAATGGGTGTGTGATCTTCGTGTGGGTGTGGGTGTGTAAGAGAGTTGGGTGTGTGCAGGGGTGTGGATCCACGTGCATAACATGCAATGGGTGTGTGTGGGTGCATGTGTGGCGTGTTTGCATGAAAATAATTTTGTGTGTGTGTGTGTGCAAACACGTGTGTGGGTCAAGTGTGTGTGTGCAGCTGTGTGTGGGCACATGTGTGCGTGTGTGTGTGTGTGTGTGCATGTGTGGCACAGTGTTCACTGTGTGGGGTGTGCGTGTGTGCGTAGTGTACATTGGTGACATGAAGTGAAACCCAATGTGTGTACCTGTGGTCCTGCGCGCGCGCATGTCGCATGTGTGGACACCTGTGGATGTGTCTAAGTGTGTGCCCAATGTCCCGTGTGTTCCCATAGTGTGCATGTGTTTTTGTGTGACCTCATGTGTGATCTGTGTGCAGCACAGGTGTGTCATGTGTGTGTTAAATCTTTTCATGAAAAATGACATCATGTGTGATCAACGTGTGACAGTGTGCACGCGTGTGCGTGCGTGTGTGCGTGTGTGTTTGTAAAATACAATGCACTGTGCGAAAATGTGATGCAAATGCAGACATGTGCATGTGTGTGTGTGTGTACGCGATTTGCGGCATTAAGTGCGTGCATGTGAAATGTGCCTGTCATGTATGTGTGTGTGATGCATGTGTGAGCATGATGTCCATAGAATTGTTAGTCAATGTGAATTATACTTACATTGTATATCAAAAAAATTTGAGAAGCATATCTCTTAAGAGTGTTAGGATGAAGACAATGAAAGTCAATACTTGAAAGGTACAAATACTCACACCTTGCAATTAAGGGAAAGTGGATTGTACAGGGATTCCCATATGAAGGAAAAAATTTCCTAAGCAAGTACTTTTTGCTTATTCTTAGACATTCCATCAGAGTCTCATTCAGAGAGAAAATAAAAAGCTTGAATAACTAGAGGAGGACCTAACCTAGGCTCTTGATGCATGATGTTTTGTATGCCATGTAATTCATTTTGAAGAGGTTTCCAAATGTGTTTACTTCATTGTTTTTACTTATTGGTTTTCACCTTTGCTAAGGTCTCTTTAAACATTGTGAAGTTCGATGGGTTGTTATCATGGATTTTTTTGTGAAATGAGTAAGCTCAAGGAGTAAGTTGTGGACTCATTATTTGACTTTGGAAGCCTTCTATTTATTTATTGTTTTTCGTTATACCTCTTTATTGGTATCTCTAGCCAAAATCTCACTAGGTCAAGATACTGAAGCTATATTAAGAGTTATCAGGGTGTGATGTATCATTAGTTAGTGGGTTTGTCTGCATGAGAGTTATATGGGCTTGAATTTGGGGCTTATATGGGAACATTCCATAGCCAAATTTATTCCATTCATAGAGGATAATTTTGGCCTATGGAGGGGTAAGAGTGTGATCTTTCTTTTAGTGAACCATGTATAAAGAGGCAATCCCTTAGTCTTGGTGAATAATTGAGGCATTGATCTTACTAACTTGGTGAGTAATCTTAAACATTGACATTTAAACCTTGTATGTGCCTAGATCACACTTGATATTATGGATCTTATTAATTGAGCATCCCCTCCCCCCCATTTCAGGTAGCAACTAGGTGGTTATCATGTTGTTTTGTTGGGTTTTAGTGTATTGAAATTTTTATGTGTTTTGTGGCATGCGAATGAATTCTAATTATTTTTGGCTCATTAGTTATAAATAATCACATTATTGTGTTAGGTGTATTTCCCTGGAGTTTACTCTACATGTGATCCACCTTATCATGAATTGTTGAGGCCTAAAAAATGTAATAGTAGTTATCCTCACTCTTGCCTTGGAGGTGGAATTAAGATACTCTGATTAATGATGTCTTACATATTCCCATCGAGAGCACACTTGTCTATATCATAGACGAATGGTTTCCAAACTTTTGAACCTACATTATTCTTGGTGGTGCCATTGATTTAAAAGAGATTGACATTTTAAGATCATGGTATGCTCATTCTTGTTAAGAATTATTACATTCATATTAAAATTTGTAGTTAATTATTGAGAAATATTACATCAACTTAAACTTTTTAGTTAATGATTTTTATTGAACATTTCACTAACTGCGGCCACAGTGTCTCATTGAAATCCTCACCCTTGTGTAAACAATGGATTACTATGACTCGAAAGAACGCATAAGGGCTACTGGAATGAGGTACTTAGTTAACATTTTGTAAATTAATTGACATGATAATGTGTGTGGTATAGCATCTGTCTGGTTATGCATGAAATTTTAGGGCCATTTCTTGTACAAATGTGTAGCAAAAGTGGAACAATTACAAAGATTTTGAAATTCTTCATGACACCCTAGTTTATAAGTCTTTGTAGAAAAGTTTATATTACCAAGTAATGATATAGTTGTTTTTACATATATATCTAATTGGGAATTGTTAATGGTCAATCCTGAAAGATATGTTTAAATAATCCCAATAATCATATAGATATATTCACACATTGTGTACCATATAGACTGTATTGATATGATCCCTGCACCTAAAATATTTAATTGTGTTGAAATTAGATGTTTCCTTTTATAGATTTAGGAATAGATTATTTCCTATTAGTCTTCCTTTGTTCACTTTTAGGAATTGTAAAGATTCCTTTATATATTACCTTTGGATGCAAAGATATCAATCATGAGCTCTCCCATAGGTTAGGTTGGGTAACTCCAGAATGGTTCAAAAATGACCTTTATAGACACTCCTATAAGGAAGTTGAAGGTGGATCAAATCACCTGGCGAATATCCTCGTAACCAGTCTTCAGCGAAAGGAGAATCTCTACAGTATTCAAAAAACTTAAAAACCTTGTTCACCTGAATTTTCATGGCTCCACTAGGTTGAGACGTGCGACTAAGGACTAGGATGGCCAGAGCAATGATGCACCAGTCACTAGGAAGCGACACTAGTTTGTAATGACGCGCGACACTAGCACGACACTAGTTCGTAATGATGCACGACTACTAAGCTTATAGGTGACGCACGATGCCTGGCTCGTAATGATCCCCGTGAACCATTGTCTCCTACTGTCGAAAGCGTCAGTATCTGTTACATGTATGCGCGACACCAAAATCTTCACCTGGTCATGTGTCACTGGTTGCATCATTGACGAGTGACAACAAGACGTCAATTTTCTCCTCCTGACGCGCATCACTACAACGTCCTAATGGTCTTGGCTGACTTGCGTCAGCTAGGACTCCAGTTGTCGTGCGTCAACAAACTCTATTCATATTGACACATGTTGACCGATACTATCGATGTGTGACAACTAAATACTATTGATGCGCGACAACTGTATCCTAATGATGCACGTCAATAGAACTTAGCTGACGCGCGTCAAAGGTATCCAACTGTTGACACACGTCAACAGACCCTCTTGACTTGCGTCAACAGGCTCTATCGACGAATGTCAATCAGGATTTATTGATGCGCATCAATGGATTTATTGACACGCATCAATGGATTTATTAAAGCGTGTCAAGTGTCATTTATTGACGCACATCAATAGGATTTATAGCTGACGTGCGACAACAGTATCGGTTGATGCGCATCAACAGAACAAATTGATGCGTGACAATTGGGTCTAGTGACGCGCGTCAACTTGGGCTAATTGACGAACGTTAGCTAAGCCCATTGACGTGCGTCAATAGGGGCCAGAGTGATGCCCAGTTTAGCTTATAAATACCCTTGTGCCACTCATTTTCTCATTTTCGTTTTCCCATTCTTGAATTTTTGTAGGTCTAAATCGTTGTCAAAGACCCAATTACAGCTATAATGTTGACGTCACATGCTTCCCAATTGCAAGGTTCAGCAAGAAAATCAAGAAGAGAATCCAACTCAATCGATTTCGAAGATCATCTATAGGAATCCCTTATGCCCTCACATCCATACGGCTTTAAAGATGTCTTCAGAATATCAAGCTTTGATGGAAGAGTGTGAATTTACAAGGCTCATTAATATGCCCCATTTTGAAACAGATCCGGATATTTTGAATTACCTTCTGTCATGCTACAATATCAGAGGACGGTATTTTTTATGTGACTCTGAACAATGGCCAAATGTTCCAATTCACTATCAAAGAAAATGACATCCATCGGTTTACGGGCCTTCCTTTTAGAAATTTACCAATTGTTACAACCAAGACAACACTCCTGGAAGAAGACAAGAAATTTATCGAATCAACGTACAGTTTCCATGTTGATTGTAAGTATAATTCGTTTTAATTCATATTTTATATTCTATTTTTTATTCTGATACAATTTACTGTTATAAATTTATAGTAATTATCACTGTTTCGCATTTGCAACCCATGTCAATAAATCCAGGCATGGTGTAGATACACAATCAATTGCACACCACTTTCTTGCTGCACTTATTTCATTTTTTCAAGCCAAAATTGTTTTGCAGGGTCGCCAAACAGATATACCAAATTGGGCCATCGCATACATTTGTTGCCACTATCTCAAAACGAAAATTCAATTGGTGCACATATCTATCCAAAAAAAATAAGAACTAACATAATAAATTCAAAACTCTCAGATAAACCTGTCATTTATTCAACAAACTATCTCCTCGGGCTTCTACTATGAGGCAATTTTAAATTTAAAAGATAAACAAATTCCTACTTGCTCTGATGAGGCTTTAAAGAAATTCTCAATTCCATTTGAAGAACAACAGGTATAAACTATTTAGTTTGTAATTGTATTTCAATTTTCAACATTATAGTGCACAGTTATTAACACTTAAATTTTAATATTTTGCATAGAAGATATCTATTGAAGCCCTTCCCCGAAAAAAGGTGTTATCGAGAGGAAAAGGCCAACAACACGCGGAGGCTTTGGGGGACTCCCAATCTGAAATGGAAGCTCACTCCTCTCCAAACCCTCAATAGTTTGAACTCGTTAAATGCCAGAGAAGTAATACATTCTCATATATTATTTAAAAATTCCAAAGTTACACATTTATTTTTCAATTTAAATTTTAACCAAATGAATTGACATTATTTAATATAAATGAATTGTAGGGACTTTGGAACATACACTTGTTTCACAAACTCAACCTTCTTCCCCAACTCACTCCATACAGTTGCATGCATTCGTATCTTCTAAACAGAAAATGAGTACAACTCCTACAAGGCCACCCTTATCACTGAGAAAAACAACCCCCTCGACAACAAGGTACAACTTTTCTATAGTACGTTTAATTTTGTAGTTTTTGACTTTATGAATTGTTTTAATATTTTTCATTTTTTTTCTTGTACTTTTCAGCATATGTCATTCATGATCAAATAACAGCACCAACACCCACTCAACCATTAATTTTTAAAATTCCAACCAGAGGAACAGTGAAAAATAACATTGGTAAACGCATGCCACTTGCTCCGGCCCCTAGTGGGACACTAAACCTTACCTCCTCGTTTCGAATTCCAACTCTATCACTTGGTGGCTTGCCCAGTGCAATGGGCATATCTGTTTTGAACAATATAAATTTAGATGAATATTATTTTGGCATTGATAGCAATGACCCAACTAGTTTTTTCGATACCCGTGAGATGATTCAAGGCCAGCAGGTATACTTCAAATTTCAATTTTAATATGCTTTACAATTTTTAATTACATTTTGATTTAAATTTATTTATCTAAATATTGATTAATTTTTTCAAAAACAAGATCAGCCCACCCAAAGGTAGAAACAAGGAGCAATTGATCTTGGTAAAAGCCCCCATTCTTCTCCAGCAAGATCATCTGCATCAGATTCAGATAGTGAACAGTTGCCACGTTTTCCTTTGGAGAACTTAATTGGTAATGATTTTCAATCCCATGTCAGTGAGTTTATTATTCCTAATATCCAGTCAGCTCATAGAATGGGAGAAAAGGGCTAAAGTACTTATCAATGAGATAATAAGTCATTTTGAAAATTATTGGCAAAGGGATAGTTTATATGCTACAATCCAGAATCAACCTGTGAAGATGGATTCCTTACTTACCCAAGTAAGATGTGGGACTGTCACGTTTAACAACAACTATAAAGATGACATTTTAGATAAGGCACTAAACAAATTGGAAAATATTAGTGCCGAGGCCCATGCATACTTTAACAGATGGTCCAAGAACAAGGATTTGGTATCAATCGCAAATTCCGAAAGAGATAGAGCGGTTGTAAGTACTATTACATTTCAAACAATCATTTTTGTTGATTTGAAATTTTTGAATTTACATTAATATTTTGAATTGAAATTACTCTTTTTGTGCAGTTGAAATATGAAAATTTGAAGAGTCAGGAGAAGGTTTTGCAAGTTCACTTGCAAACAACAAAGAACAGCTTATCCGCAGCAAAAAATTTGAAGCAAAATATTGTTTTGGTTAACAAACAAAACAATACACTAAAGCGGATAATTAAAGAGCATGGTCTCGACCCTGAAATATTATTCAAAGCCAAAGCAGCTGCTGATCCAAATTTGCTGTCGCATGGAGATGCAACAAATCAAGAAGAAAGAATTATAAAAAATCTGGACAATGCTGCAGAAGATCTTATAAGTTCAGGGGTTATTTTTGGTGTTGGGGAAAGGAGGTACATACACAGTGGAAGAAGTCATTGGGGAAGGGAGCAGAGGAGTAGAATTGTATAAAGAAAAAAAGGGTTTTGAAAATTAGAAACTTTTATTATTGAGAAAAATTTATATATTGAATTTGAAAACTTCTACTATTGAGTATGTAGCATGGTATTTGAATTTAATTATATGGATTTATATAGTCTTTAATTTTAATTGCATTAGATGGTGATTATCATGAATTATATGTATGTTTCTTGTTTACTTGCATTGTCATGAATTGTATGTGGACGTAGATGATGAATGATGATCGCTGATAATTAATGATAGATGATGATGAAAGATGATAAATGACGATAATGATATGATATATATGGATGATGATCAATTTAATGTGGATATAGATGATAAATAAATGGAATGTGTTATAATTGATATAGATGACATTTATGATTATAATGGATATATATGAGATTAGAACGAATATAATTGTAATGATATGATTATGAATTGTTTTTAGAAAAAGGAATTGTTTTAATAAATTTAAATTAGATAAATAATTGTGTTAATAATAATTGTAGTGTCAGGACTTAGGATTATGATAATGATATGGCGATGATATGATATATATGGATGATGAGGAATTTTATGTCGACTTAAATTTAAAATTTTATAATGTATTGTTTATCCCACAGTGAAAAAAATATATCAAAGGATTTTGCACATATAAAAAATAAATTAAATATAATTTTAAGAAATCAAGAAAGAATCTTCACTGGTAAGAAATTAATAATAATTGCAAATATGATAGGGTTTAGCTTACCTCTTGCGTAATAGATTGCTATGAAATCATCAACGGTAACGTGCTAGATCTTTGTTTTTCCTGACATTGTAGATAGAGGGGTGAGTTTCCTGACATTTTCAGTCAATGAAGTTCCAGTAACATCTTTAAATATATAGACCAACAACATCTTTAAATAAATGTAAATATATAGAATTAGACTTGTAACATCTTTAATGATAACAAGAGCTGAAAAAATGTAAAGTAACAAACAATAAGATTATGTTCAAGAAGATACCTATTCAAAATTGAAATCATCACCGGTAATGTGCTAGATCTTTGTCTTAAAAAAATTCAACACAAAAAATGGATTAGTAGATAGATGGGTGAGTTGCCTGACATTGTCAGTCCCGAGAAGTAACAACTTCCTCGGATGGATGTCAACCCACGTTTTCAAAAAATAAAAAGATTGTATTTAACTAAATGTAAATACATAGACCTGTAACATCTTTAATGATAACCAAAGCTGAAAAAAATGAATAGTAACAAACAATAAGATTAAGGGGAAAAAGATACCTCCTTAAAGTTGAAATCATCACTGTCACTGGTAATGAGCTAGATCTGTGTTTAAAATTTAAGAAAACCCAACACGAGAAATGGATTCAGTCCTGAGAAGGACCTATAAAAAGATTGTAGTTAAATAAATTTAAATATATAGACCTGTAACATCTTTAATGATAACGATAAAGATAAAGAAGATACCTATTTAAAGTTGAAACAATCCATTATCAATAGCTTCATCAAACTCGATGTCGTCTTCTGTAGAATGTGACGATGAGCCAATTACACTCTCAACGTTGCGAATATTTGTACTTGTAGCTGTATTATTCACACCTCTTCTTTCGTAAAGGGAATTCCAATGCGCAATTGCTCTATCAAACAGAAAGGTTTCGATGGAGAATCGAGAAACATAACACCTCATGTAACTTTCCAGATTTTTATCCAACCTGTTTCTCTGTTTTGATTTTATAAATGACAATGCACTAAAAACCCTTTCATCCTCCACAGACCCCAAAATCATTGTTTGGCATAACTCATATAATCTGAAATATTCACTGATATCTTCTTGTAAGATAGAACTTTGATAGATTCCTCGCCACAACGTTGTAATAGCACCACTTTCAGAAGGTTGATCTAAATTCTTATATTGGTTCCTCATTGTTGTTGCAAAATTTGTTGACTAAAACTTTAATAAATCGGCATTCAGTATGCCTTTGATTTCCATACCCTTGAGCTCTAAAGTCTTTGTAAATTGTTCCATTATTGTACCCATTGATTTATGGAAATGCTTTCTGACAAAGTCTGCACGGCCACCTTCATTATTCCAAAAATTAGGATTCATCACACCCATGGCTTCCAGAATTTTATCTTTACAGAAACGTTCCCTAATTTCTGATGACAAGGTTTCTAAAAAAAATTTAAGCTTTATTCTTGTTTCAACTATAAAAGACTCAAACAAATTACGTGTCACGGGAACATCTTCTCGTTCCGATCCTGTAATATCTTGACGTTTTTGCAAAATGCGCAGTGGTATTTCCCTCCCATTAACAGTGATGCAGAGGTGATCGTGGATATTAAATCTCAAAAAGGTGTTGGGATTTTTAAGATCTAATAAAGCTTTCCAATTCTCAAAAACAGGGGCATCAAAACTATCTTGGGAACAGTACAATATATCAAGACTTTGGCATACCATTTTTCTCATCCGTATAAAATCCACAATATAGATTAATCTACCCTGTGCATGCTTCATCAGTGTATTGATCTCCTTTAACATTGGAAGAATACCAACCAATGTAAGCAATGTCTCCAAATCAGTTAAATGGAACAACAAGTCCCTTGCCCTATCAACTTCATGACGGTATTTGTGCATGAAACCAACCAATGAAGGATACTCCTCCCGAACTCTGCATGCAGGTTCATACAAAGAGATCCATCTAGTCTCCACATCCTTCAGAAGTTTTTTGCCATCTGTAATTCCAATTGCAAATTTTTGGAACTCGAGAAATCGCTTTGGGCTACTTGACATATAGGCATGAAGTTCTCATATAAGGTCTTCTAATTTAGCAACTTTTTCGTGGTTGCTTACCATTTTATACACTAAATTCATTCTGTGAGCTATACAGTGAATTGGTAGCATATATGGGGCCACTGTTGTTTGTAATCTAACACATAGCCCTGTTCGGTGACCCTGCATGATAGATGCACCATCTTCTCCAACGCATACTAACTTCGTAGCAATTTCATAATCAGTCATTCCAGCAACATCTTTCAAATGAGAAACAACTATTTTATGTAGGTTTTCGGCATTGCAGTTTTCAACCATTTTCGTAACACCCAACATATGAGGTGTCCTTATATGATTTTCTAAAGTATAGACGTGGATACATACCCACGCGGTGTTGTCGACTGCTGTCAGTTCATCAATTGAAAGAGAGATAAAGTTTGCTTTTTTTACATTCTCTTTCAAATCTTCCTTCTCTATCATCGAGAGGCATTTTGCCATTTCCCATCCACTACTTTCAGACCAATGAGATTGAGGTACATTCAACATTCCATTAAATTGATACAAAACTTTGAAATCGAGGAAATCCGAAATCGCTCTTCCTTTTTTTAGTATTTGAAAAAGAGTAGAGAATTGTATGAATTTTGCATGTAGATTTGTTTCTTTCATCTTACCAATATGCGATGTGATCGTTCCTCCCTTTTCCAACAGATGTCTGTGTTTTTTCTGCTCTGCCTCATATTCCACTGCGTATCTAACATGCATGCATTCTTTTTCAGTTTTCCACCTATGTGTTTTGATTTTCTGGCCATCTGCCCCCATTACAGTCAAATATTGTTTTCCACAATGTTTTTCTATAGTGTCCAGCTTCAGTTGCATTTTTTGTTTCTTTCCCAATCTCCACGTACATATTATACATGTACATTCAGATGGGATCTCTTCAGAATTAGATGATTGTACAGGTTCAATAAATGGAAATTTAGCTGCCTAATCAAACTTGTATGTCCTGCCAACATGGTCCACATATTCTTGTTCGTTTTCAATGCTTTACTTTTTTGAGTAGAATTTTGAGCAATATCACAATCACCTGGTTTCCTCTTTCTTGGACCGGAGTTTGATTTTGATTTATGTCTTCCATTTTTTTGAGTGTTTGTATCTGTGATATCTAGATGCATTTCTGGTTGCACCCCAACAGGAACAATATCTTCAAGATCTGGCATATTATCGTAGGTTTCGTTTGTTTGACTTTGATACTGTGCAGAATGCATGTCCACTTCAATAATACCTTCCACACAGTTAGTATTCTGATTCTTTGTGATGCCTGATATATGATTGGTATTTTCAATATCTGTATCCGCAGAGTTTCCAAAATACTTGAAGAGTGATTTCTGATATTTCTTACTTACTTTTAGGTTATTCGCATTCTTTGAGCTGGCACCTTCCATTATTCTGAAGAGAGTCCTGCGTCAGCAAAAGAACCAAGTAGCGACTTTGTCCACTTTCTGGACTCTTTGTCACGTGTCAACTATGCACTTGTCGTGCATCAACAACCTATTCATTTTCGTGCGTCCACTGTCTGAATATACTATCGCGCGTCAACACTTCCCTTGTCACGCGTTAACTACTATGCCCAAGTCGCGCGTCAACACTGCCTTTGTCGCACGTCAAAACTGCTCTTGTCGCACGTCAACAATGCCCTTAGCACGCGTCAACAATGCCCTTGGCGCGTGTCAACACTGCTTTTGGCACACGTCAACACTGTCCCTGTCACGTTTCCACAACGAACAATCACAGGCTAACAGACTAACAGTAATTTGAATCTCTGGTGCTTAAGGGTATGCGAGTTCAAATTTCACAGTATTGGTAATTTGGTAAGCTACTACCCGACGAATCACCTAGGTTTTTATAGGTTTGATGTTTTCAAATGAAGGCGAAGCCAACCCCCCAAAAAAAATATACTATATATTTTAGGCGAACAGGACACCGACCCACTCCGAATAATTCGCCTTTTCAAATTTTCCTAAAGTGAAATTTTCGCCATATTACGAATATTCGCCGCTAAAATTATCCCTACCTAGTTGTCATGCTCAAAGTTTAAATTTTTCATGTCATACATTTTGCATGACAACACCCTCTTACCACTTTCACCAAATTCCTTTCTTACAATGCACAAAATTATTTCATTGGTGTCTTTTCCATATACAAATTTATTTCAATGGTGTCTTGGCAACAACACAAAAGGATATCTGAAAATAATTTCTCTTAATGCTGATGTAGATTTGATTACTTTTGATGTATGAGGCGCTTGAATCAACCTTCCTACTCCTACACTAGGGTGGGAATGCAAATAATTTACTTAGCATAAATATTGATGAAAGTCCTTATTTTCTTTCTATATAGAAAGTAAATGAATGTGTGGAATATTTTGCACATTTTCACCTACTCTTACCCTAAGTTTTGTTGAGTGTTATAAATATATCGATGTGATGCACTCTTTTAGCTTCTAACTCTACAAGTTACTTCTTATTATTCTATTGAATAAATGAAGATATTATGGGGTCCTTAGATAGATCATCTTCTTTCCCACACCTTATTATTGTTAATCTATATTATAAGGATCAAAGGATTATATACATGTCAACATGAGAACCAAGGTCACTCCCTTGCATTGTTGATTGTGAGGATCACTCGAGTGGTCCTCTTAAAGATGCATTCCTTAAGCTTGTAAAGTAGGTATTCATCCATATTATGATTCTACCATATTCTAAGACTAAATTAGGGATTCAACTCTATGTTCATGGGAAAATTTGTGAGTCCATATTTTTGATCAATTTTTGTTACCTTTGGGAGTTGTGAGGTTTACAAATTCTAATTTTGAAACATATAACACTCCTAAAAATGTTAGTAAACAATCCAAAATGCCCCAGAACCTAAACAATGACTATATTATTTCCCAAAATAGAAATTGATTGTAGAATTGACACCCTAAAAGATTTAGGCTAAATGCTGAAATCATGAAAAATACCTATGTACTGACCAAATTAGAATATGAAAAACTATCTTCTAAACCATGAATTATTGAGTTGTGAGACTAGTTCCATAAGGTGTAGAGTGACCCTAATTTCTTATATTTAAATAAATTTAAAGTATAAGAAATAATAAAGTATAAATATTAATAAATGAAAAAATTATACTTAAACATTTACGCACTCGTGTTATAACGCAAGCACATTTCATCTTCTATGGATTTGAATTCCCAATCCATAGGTTTGGATTTTCCTAGAATATCCAAACCTAAGGTTTGGACTGTTTAATCCATGAATAAATCTATGTTTTTCAAAAAAACATCAAAATTTCATGTGTACACCCCGATATCTCATGCATTATAACATAATATTCTAAAAATATATATACTATGATGTCAAGCTCGATTTTACCTTTGTGGCGATATACTAGGGTTCATTTTAATACCCCCCTCCAAAAAATGATTATAGAATGGGTGGTGAATCTCCAAAATTGACTTTCAAAAAAATGGTGAATATCCAAAAAAACGATTCGCAGTAAAAGTGATTTGACATACCAAAGTTTTCTATATTTTAACAAAGTTGGATAGTTGTTAGACGGTCGTCTATGTAGCATCAGACGACCTAGGCTGGATGGTCATCTATATAGAATCAGACCTCCTGATTTGGATGGCCATTTATATGACCATCTATGTAGCATTAGACAACCTGAGTTGGATGACCATCTATGTAGCATTAGACGGCCTGGTTTGGATGGTCGTCTATGTAGAATCATACAATCTGAGTTGTACATAAATCTATGTAGAATAATATGGCTTGAGTTAGATGACCATCCATGTAGAATAAGACGTATTAGATTGGATGGTTGTCTATGTAGCATCGGATGACCTCAATTAGATGGTCGTCTATATAGAATCAGACGGACTGGGTTGGATGATGAAGTGTTGGATGATCATATTTTTATTTATGTCACATCCATGTATAGACGTGTATCTCTATGCATGGATGTCTTTTAGCTAGTCATCTCTTCACAAATAGATGTTCGTCTCCCCTTGTAACCCCCCGGGCTATGTATTATACCATGGAAAATATGAGCATAGTTTGATTAGAAACATTGGTTAAATACATGTATAAGTTCTTTTTAAAGAGTAAATAGTAGGCGAACAGGCCCATACAAATGACTTGTCAGCCGAAATTTTAGGCGAACTGGGCGGCAGCCAATTGTTGAATATTTACCATTTCTAATTTCTAAAACCCCTAATATTCACGAGTTTACAAAAATTCTCAACTAAAATTTTCCCTATGATATAATTCTTTCTAAAATCCGATTAGTTTAAGGCTTTCATCCTTAATTTTTTTACTAGTGCCTTCTTTTCTTGCCAAAACGTTTTCATACATTTTTATATAAAATTTATGATTTTTCATCCAAATTTTTTTAAAAAAGGCTTCGTCTAAACTCCATTCTACATGCACTAAAAAAATAGAATCGACTATTTTTCTCAAAGTTACGGGGGTGTACACACAAATATTTCATTTTCGGGATGTGTGCACTTTGACAATTAGTAAAAAATTATATATTCATCCAAAAATAATGAAAAATAAATGGGATCTCATATATGGTCTTATCTAACTTTCTACTAAATGGATTTGAAAAAATAATTTATAGAACTCAGGTTGTTATCCCTTTGATACAAAAATGGACATACTTTGTGTGTGCACCACATTTAACATTTTTTATCTTCATCATTTTTTAAAAAAATTAGTATTTTAGAAACTAGACTCTGAGCACTATGTTTCTTATTCTTATAACATTGTCAAATTTGAGCATATGCATGCCAAATGTGGCCAATTTTTACCCCCTTTTGGTCCCCCATTTCCATGCACTTATCCACAAAGTAACATTTTGTTAATGGAATATTCCTATTATTAACCTATAAAATCAATACAAATTCATATAAGTACAAGACTTATACCATTCATGTTTAAAAAACACAAAACTAATATACTATTATACTCAATCTCTTCCCTTTCCTTTTCCTTTTCATGTTTCCTCCAACTGTGTACCATCATGATAAACATCTATATGTGAGGTATGTTAGGTAATTCATTTTACAAATGTCTAGTTACAAACAAGAATGTTTATTGGATCTATAACATTTTGCAACAAAACCCTATGGAAAGACTAACTGTTTGAAAAAACCCTTTAGTCTCTTCATATAATTTGCTCAAATCAAAACAATCTTTATAATCTTATTTCTCATATCCTCTATCTTATATGTGTAGATATCCTTTGTTGATTTAATCATATAAGGAATTTTGAAGAATCAAAATCAATTTTTTGAGATCTTTTGGAATCACATCATATCCTCTTAAGCTAAGAATAAATATATGTTGTGGTATTAAAAACATTTACTATACAATGTCAAAAATAGAAATATAAAAAATTAAGTTACATCAATTGTAATTATTTTCAATATGCCTTTAAAATTTTATTTCACTCGTGTGTTTTCAACCCTCATAATACATCCATCAAAATTGAATTCTATCTTGAGGGATTACCCATAAAAGTGAGGTGGGTGAATTTCACGCATGATCTTTGTGACTTTTATAGCATGGGTTTTATTTAGAACCCACAAAGCCTTTTTATATGTTCCATTATTCTTGGTCCATATTTTTTTCTTGGTTTTAGATTCTTTGAGGTATTTTCATGATTCAAATTTATATTTGTTTTTTTGCAATATGTAACCACATTCTAGGTCCTAAAGCATACTAATGTATACATGATTCCTAAGCAAGAAAACTAGTGGTTGAAAACTCCTTTTGGCCTTTTGGTTACTTTATCTCTTGCACTTTACTATTTCTGAGCTTGACTGAGCATCCTTTTGGCTTTGCACATCTTACAGTTCTTCTGGCACTTGATTGATTTACCTTTTGATGGCCTCAGAAACACTAGTGCCTAGTTAGGATAGAAGCGACCAGGTGCTCCTATCCCTCCTGGGTGCTCTTGTCCCTCTCTTTCTTCTTCTTACTCTTTTGAGTCCCTTTCACTTCTTGGTCACCTTTTAGTACTTTGGGTTGGCCTTTCAGTTGTCAATTAAAAAATTCAAACAAGGGAATCATATATATACTTAGTTACTTCTTTCAAATAAGGGACCAAACACTATAAGCATTATCTATCACCACCTAAGCTTACACAAAGGCACAAAGAGCACTACAAAGTACATATCTAACACATCCATACAAGGGTCAAGGGATGCATTGGTCTGCATACACTACATAGGATGGGAGTTCATTCTATTCCATCACACACATTTTGCATATTCAGGACAATATAGATCTATCCCACTATCATCGTGTAACTTGCACAAGGGAAACCTAGGGCATGAGACACAGATACACACACACGGAGAACTACATGGAGTTTGAGATGTAGTGCAACGCTCGGTCATAAGTTCACTCTTTGGGTGACTGTTGGGGTCAGTATGACTCCCCATTCTACATATTTTTTTATTAGATTTGATGTGGTTTGTGGGCATGTGCAGGTAGTCATTTGTTTTGCATAGGTTATAGGTGTGATCAACGATCTAATAGAGAAACCAAGAGTGATAAAGAGTGACTAAAAAAAAGGTCTTCCAACCCATAAAAGACCAGGTTCTGAGCATTTTAGCAGACACAGACACCCAGATCAATCGTTAGCACCTGGGAAGCTCCTGTCCTTCTATGAGCACTTCTGTCCCTGTACATTCCTGGGGTTCTGAACCCTCAATGAGCCTTTTTGACAATTGTTTCCATACTTGTTCAAGCAGATACACAGTCTCGATCACTCCCATGTTTGCAAAAAATCAACTAAGTCATAATTTCCCTCTCTCATTTGCTTAGGTTTTACATCTTTGAATGCTTATTTTTGCATGTTACTTTACTTAATCATCTGAATATCATTTATTATAGTAAGTTACTCTGAAATAAGATTTAATTCAAATTAGATTAAATCATTTAGTGAACCCCAACTTGTGATCAACCACTCAGATCCTTATTTTTCCTATTCTATCAGATTTGTCTTTCCCTAACCCCAAACCCTAGTTGCATCAGGGTTCATATTTCCATCTATTGTTTATCATACATCTGATCTGCATAGTTCTTCCTAGGGTTTCATCCTTGGTCCTATCCTCTGGGTCACTTTCTAGGGCTCTTATTTCACAAATTACCTTTTCTTTCATATCATGGCCCCTAAAGTTCCTCAAGTCTCCTTGTATCAATTACTTCAAAAGCACCCAGTTTGCAAAGATGCTCTCACAAAATCCATACACACAATGTACCTCCCTCATGATACGCCACCTTTACAAGTAAGTGTAATTTTCAATCATATCTCTGACCCCCTATTAGTCTTGATAACACAACCAATCAATCCATCTTTGAGTCAATTCAAGATTTACACCTTTTTTTCAAGATAAATTTCAAGCTATGAAAACCATGATTACATCCCTCACAACTGAAATCCAACATCTCAAGGATGTTTCTCATGCCCATGCTAGTTATTCTTCTACACCTCATCCTGATCCCATGTCTACTACATGTGCTCATACAAGCGAGGTCAAGGTCTTACCACAACAAACACCTCTCAAGTTTGATTGAAATGCTAGGCAACATGATATTCTCTCTGAGCTCCTCAATCACCAGTTAATCACCTTGCCACCTACTCATTACTACCCTCCTTATCGGCTTACAAAATACAAAGGTCACCCATTTTGCAATTATCATAGAATTAATGGACATCGTGACAATGATTTCTATGCTTTAGAATAAAGAATCAGGAAACTTGAGCATCAAGGATTTATTTCATTTTCTACACAACATTTTTCTACATGCTCATCTCTAATTACCAAACCCCAATGGGTTCCCAAATTTGATCCCTCTATGTCTAGAAAGCATCACAAAATAGTCACTCTTGTTCCTTCTCTAGTAATGCAAGAGTCACCACAAGCCCCATCTAAGGCCAAACCATCAAAGGAAGAACAACCAATTCCCTCGCCACAAGCTGAGATCCCTCACTAACCTCCTAAAATTAAACTTATAATTCCTCCTTTTCGATCTAGATAATGCCTATGTCAATGACTGGGACCCAAATGAACCTTACGATGTTGATGAACCATTTGATATGTTAGATGAGAATTTGTCACACATTATATTTCAATCCTAGCAATGTTGTTGACTCTGATTCTGATGTTGGTCATACCCTTGATTCTACCTACCATTGTGATGACCATAAATTTTCTCATGACACATTTCAACATCTGCCACCATGGCATGGTCTCTCTTCCATCATCAGATAGATATCCATCACTCACACACTTGGGGGCATCAAAATTCCCCCCATAGTCTCACATTCTAATCAACAATTTCCTATCCATACTACTCACATACACACCTATACCTTACTTTTTCTTTGCACTTCAAGTCAATATTTCTAGCAGTAATTTCTCTTATCTACACTATGAGCACACCTTACTACATCTATCTATGATTATGGCTTCCCTTTCCACTCCTATGCCACTCCATACATGTATTTTCTCCTCATGCTTACTTATGGATCCTTCTATTCATGATACACATACTACTTTATATATATGGTATACATCCTTTCATTCACTATACATACTCTGGCTATTCTTGCTCATAATGATCACATCTATTTTCCAACAGCTCCTGATATACACACTTAGGGGCATCAAACTTCCCCCTCCTCACTTTCTTCTTATACCATTACTTCTTCCTATCTATACAACACAATGTTGCTACTACATACTCTACCTCACTACCCGATGACACACTCTTGTTATATGGTTCATACTTGACTGTTGAGGGCACAATTCCTAAATGAACCTCACATCACACACATCTGTTGGGGGAAACATGACTCCCCTTATCTACATATATTTGCATATCATAGCACACCATCACTTTCACACAACATCTGCACATCTTGGTTGTATTTACTCTTGTTAGCTTATACTATTTACATGTTGCACTTTGTTTCCTATGCTAGTTGGATACTTAGTATGTCATTATATTTTTCTATACACACATGTAATTCACATGGTATCTTGAGGTGAATGTAGGACCTTTATAGATTCTTACATGATGCATGATGCTCGACACCGTTCTTTACCAGTCCCACTAAGGCTCCTGGGGGCATCTACCTTTGCTACTCTCCTACTACACATCACAAGGTCCTATTGTTACAATATTTACTACTTCTTGTCACTATCACTTTACTTTTCACTGATCTATACATTCTTTGACATACTATTTATCTTTCTAACATGATAATGGGTGCTTCATGTGTAGCATTTTCCTTGCAGGATACTATACAACCATGGTTATCTGTTATTTCTTGTTTTCTATTGTTTGCCATTGTTTGCGGGCTATGCCCTATGTTTGCTTGATCATTGTTTGCTTATGGCCCTTCATCCCTGATTGTCTTATGACATTGTGAACGATGTCCCATGTATGCAACCCACTTTTGTGCGGTCCCTCTTATCTTCATAGTTTCTTGATACATTGTATTCTATTACATCCTAGCTCTTTTACACTAACACTTGTTTTCTAGTCTATCTTGTTTGCATGTGCCTTGGTTTCTACCATGCACATCCCCTACCCCATATAGGTATCCAATCTATGATATGCATATCATTTTTAGGTCCTCTCATTTGGGCCACATCCTCTTACATTGTCACATGCACCCCAAATGAGGGGGGTAACTATTGGGTGAACAAATCACCCTTCTAAAGCACAAAAAGCTCTAGAACAGAACAACACAATACAAAATTGGCCAAAGGCACAAAGTTATAAATTGGTCCAGAATCAGACTTGGATCAAAAACACATAGAGAAGACACTAGCACCCAGTATCAGATAGGAATGGTGGTGCTTGTGTCCCACATGGATGCTTATGTCCTAGGGGAAAAATAGATAGTTTTTCAGTTCAACACAATTTCCAGCAAGTTATAGTACGAATCTATAGTATCAGACACTTGTCTTCAGTTACAAAATTCAGTCAATTCAACTACAATTTGGTTATAATTTGGCTACAAATTGGTTATAACGTGGTTACAATTAGTGTTACAATTTGGTTACAATCAGTTGGAAGGAGTGCCAATCTATAACCTCTCTCCCCAAAAATCTTCTCTTGGAAGTGAGAGGCCCAAAAAACATCATCAAGCATGAGATGGAAAAAAATCTTCTCTTGGCATGATATCACCCAAAAACCTCTCCTTGGCATGAGATCCCAAAAATCTCACTCTTGGCATGAGATCACCCAAAAACCTCATCCTTGGTGGCAGGATGCTCAAATCCATGGCTCGATGCTTTCTTGGTTGGGAATTGATCACTCCCAACCCCATTTGGAAACATCTCCAAGAAAAACAAGACAATTTTCTATCCTATACTCTCTCATACATCATAGGTGCACTCTTTCCTTAGCTACTACTTTTACACACTTTTACTTACTTATACATATGTTACTCTGATTTTTCATATACAAGACTTTGAATACTCTTTTCTCTTCTTTTACAAGTCCATCCTTACAAACAACAAGAAGCACCTCACATCAACAAGCACAAGCTCCAACAACACACTACTATGCATACGATTCACCCCTAGGGTCTACCTCCTTTTCCTAGTTTCCACACTTCACATTGCGATCACTTCATGCTTCACATGGCTACTTGTCCACTTAGCACACTATTGGCTACACTCCTCTCCAGTTTACAAGGTACACATCTTCTATCTACTTTATGCTATCAAGTATTCACTCAACAACATAAAGTGGGGGAAAATTTAGACACAAAATCTATGCACTTGGGTACATTTCTAGGTCCTAAAGCATACTAATGTATACATGATTCCTAAGCAAGAAAACTAGTGGTTGAAAACTCCTTTTGGCCTTTTGGTTGCTTTATCTCTTGCACTTTACTATTTCTGAGCTTGACTGAGCATCCTTTTGGCTTTACACATCTTACAATTCTACCAACACTTGACTGATTTACCTTTTGATGGCCTCAGACACTAGCGCCCAGTTAGGAAATAAGTTCAAGCGGCTCCTATCCCTCCTGAGGGTGCTCATGTCCCTCTCTTTCTTCTTCTTACTCTTTTGAGTCCCTTTCACTTCTTGGTCACCTTTTAGTACTTTGGGTTGGCCTTTCAACTTGGTCAATTACGAAATTCAAACAAGGGAATCATATATATACTTAGTTACTTCTTTCAAATAAGGGACCAAACACTATAAGCATTATCTATCACCACCTAAGCTTGCACAAAGGCACAAGAGAACTACAAAGTACATATCTAGCACATCCATACAAGGGTCAAGGGTTGCATTGGTCTGCATACACTGCATAGGAGGGGAGTTTATTCTATTCCATCACACACATTTTACATATTCAGAGACAATCTAGATCTAGTTGGCTATCATCGTGCAACTTGCACAAGGGAAACCTAGGACATGCAAATACACACACATGGAGAACTACATGGAGTCTGAGATGTAGTGTATGCTCGGTCATAAGTTCACTCTTTGGGTGACTGCTGAGGTCAAGTCTGAATCCACATTCTGCATATTTTTTATTAGATTTGATGTGGTTTGTGGGCATGTGTAGATAGTCATTTTTTTTTAGGTTATAGGTTTGAATCGCAATCTAACAATGAAACTAGAGCGACAAAGAGTGAGTAACAATGAAGGTATTTTGACCTAAGAAAATACCAGGTTCAGAGCATTTGAGTAGACATAGGCACCCAGATCAATTGTTAGCATCTGGGACGCTCCTGTCCTTCTGCAGTTGCACTTTTATCCCTATACATTCCTGGGGTTCAAAACATTCATCAAGCCTTTTTGACACTGTTTCTAGATTGTTCCAACAGATACACAGTCCCAATCGCATTCCCAGGTGGCACATAATTAGCTAAGTCATCATTTCTCCCTTCATTTTCTTAGGGTTTTACATATTTGAATGCTTATTTCTTACATGTTACTGTACTTAATTATTTGAATATCATTTGTTGCAATAATTTACTCTCAAATAAGATTTAATTAAAATTAGATTTAAATCACTAGAAAATATTTCTAGTAGAGAAGGATGTATAATATAGATAATATATTTATTCCTGTAGAAATTACATGTATGTATGTTTGATCTACATTAGCTTTATTTACCCAGTTAGATCTCTACCATATTTTCGGTACAATATTATTTGCTACATCACAAATATTATTATAACATTGTAACTAATCTCAAGTAGACATTGAATTTCTTAGTTCACTCATTTCCACATGACCATTTAACTTTTGTTTTTTACACTATGATATTAATGGTAAAAACTTAAAAAAAGATTATGTGTCCTTCATAAGAAAGATAAGAAAGGAAGGTATGGAATGGATGCCAATGATGGGAGGATTTGCAAAGATATTGTTTTAGGAAGGAGTTTTGGAATATAAATTGATTATCATGATAGACAAAATAATGATGAAAAGATGGAGAATTGTTCAAGAATCAAGGGAGAATGGAAAAGTTATGGATATTTTCAAAGAGAGATAAAAATATCCATCGAGTTTACAATATTATCAAAATGTGGCCTTTGTAACCCATGGGAAGGATGCTCAAAAGGGGAGGATTTGGGATCAAGAGAGTATGGTTGAGGTAAGATTAAAAAATTTATTATCTAAATAATTTACAAATCTGCCTTAAGGGATGATAAAATTACCTTTTGGTATGCTTATGATATGGTATTTTAGGTTTATATGAATGGGAGTAGGTTTTAAATGATGGAAGTAGTATGGATGATCATTTGGTATAAATATTCACTAGATGAGAGAGAAGTTTCTATGAAGTAGAACAAATAGGAATGGGAAAATATCATTCGATATATATGGAATGAATAATTTGAACACTAGAGAAGGGAAAATGTCTTACTATGGTAAATGGAAAAATTATAGAATATATGGGATATATGGAAGAGAAGATGATTTTTATAGTGTTATATCTAGAGGAATACTATATATATTAAATTTTGAGGATAACAGATAGAGAAATAGAAAAAGGTATATGTCGGTGTTAAAGGAATCTCAAGTGGTAAATCCAAGTCTATTCTTGGATACATCTAAACATGATTTCATGATAATCAAGGAAAAATTTAGAGATAAAATTGAGGAAGGCTTTTATGAATGGAGTGATAGGTTAGACCCAAGTAAAAATTATTTAAGGTTTGGAAGGGTCGATTTAGAAATGAGGAACACAGTGGAAAAAAATCTAGAGAAAGTTCTTATTTTTATTGGGAGATCTGAGGACCTTAAGGGATTTTTGATAACTAATAAAAAAATTCTATGGATTAGGTACATGATGCTACTAAATAGTGGTACTAGATAAATAAGAGGAAATTGTTTGATTAGAGATGTATGGTTGGGAAAAGGAATTTTGTATCACTCTGACTCCATCTAAATTATCACTAATACCACCCCAAAATCCTACAAACAAGGGAAATTTATTGAGGAGGAGAATATTAATAGTACGGAAGATCTAGCTAAGATATTAGTTAACCAAAGGCTTAAAGAGGAACTAAGATTGGATAGAGAAGACAAGGAAGCAATGGATTATCATGGGGTGGAAGGGATGTGGATTTTATCAAGGATAATATTTTTAAGTATAAGGCTCTATTCCTATTTTATTTGAATGGGTTGGATAAGGACCTAATGGTTCAAGTTTCTTTGGAGGAAACTCTGAATAAAATTCTTTAGATAATTATGCACATTTTCTTGCTAACTCATACGAGGACCCTTTGTGAAATGATGATGCACTACAATTTGGGAAATATCATTCGGGTAACCATCTAGTAAGAATGGAGAAAATGACTAGGAGGTTATAGGATCATGATGAGATGAGATGAGATGGGAAAAAATAAGGATATTTGGTTGATTTTGAATGATGAGCTTAAACATTAAGATAAGATTAGGGTAAAATTTATAAATCTAATGAAGTCATATAAACAAGGTACGAAGGAATGAGTATCAAAAGTATAAATTGACTCTATTCAATTAGTGCCACGCATCGAAATCATGTGGGATATGGACGATCACCTGTTGAATTAGGTACTCCATGATTGTTTTTTAGGATTCTCAAAAAATAGTTTAGAAAATTTTAAAATTAAAAACTTCGAAAATTCTTTGGTGATTCAACTTAATAATATTTATTTGAGTCTATAAGAAAAAAAATTAAGGAAGGAAAAAAAGAATAAAAAGGCTTCTTCATTTGACAAGGATAGAAGTTCAAGGGACTTATTTTCCACATGTGATATTAGTGAATGTATTGGGAAATGTGGCTTCGGTGTGTGTTGAGGAATAAAGTATGGAGAAATATAGGGAGTGATTTTTTATAAATGATTGAGTGGAAAATTTACATGTTGTTAGCATTACATTCCATATTTTAGGTTATGGTTGATGGTTAACTAGAAGGAGTTGGACATATTAACATTTAATTTTTTACCAAAAGGATCCTTATGGTGAGTTTTAGTTTGGTTATGGAAGGATGATTACCTTTGGGGAGAATATGGTTTATGCAATGTCACTTTATATTTTTACATCCATGACAAAGTGATTTGGGGATAAAATAGATAAACTAGTTTTGTTTTTTATTGGATTAGGTAAGAAATAAGGATTATGGCTCTCAAAGGCCTTATAATAGAATGCATCATGAACAATACTAAGGAGGGAAAATAAGGAAATAGGACACAAAAAGACTAAAATAGCTTAGCCCAAACCACTGTCCAACAAACCATTACAAAGATAAGAAGCACTAAAGGAAGAAAAAAATAGGTCGAAGCCAACCAAAATAGGGTGAAAATATTCCTCCCAAATGAATAGTCTAGCAACAACTACAACAACCTAAGCCTATTTGGACTTCAAGCACTTGTATGCCCCCGAATGATGTTACTCTTGTCCTTTTTGTTGATCATCTTGTTCACTCAGGGTGTGGATGTCATCCTTCACTAGTTCATCCTCCCCTGACCTTTTGAGATAGAGCTTAAATATGTGGGTTTTGTGACCCTACTCTAGTTTACCCAGACTCCCCTAAATCTCCATAACTATGATTTTAAACACAGATAGTTCCTCCATAATGGAGTTTTGAGAGAGAAAATTTTCTAAGAGGCCTCAATGCACTTCATAATGTTGTCCCCCAATTCTGGCCTAGCTTCACCAAAGGCATCAACGTCTATTTCCACCTTCTTGAACCTAAGGGAAATTTTATTAAAATCCACATTCCAATATGGCACCAACCTCTCTTTTCCTTTGGACAACGACCATTTTGTCTCTAATAGAGAACTAACGACCACAATACAAACCTTTCCCTTACCCTAAATATCAGTTCCCTTATTCTTCCTCAATCTATTCATTCGTTCAGCCATAGTATAATTATCATTAGGGCCCTCAAGATTAGGCTCTAACTCCTTATCCACCAGTAGCTTACCATTCTTATAAAATAGGAGGATAAGACCATGGTGCAAGGGGGTTTCAGTTTTCCCCTATTGAAAGTATCTAATGGATGCCAAGAGGGACATGAGAAAATAAAATAGAAGGCTTGTGGTTATCTTATGCCTAAACATATTAAGCATAGAAAGAATGATAAATGTTAAAGATGATGATAAACTAGTTCTCTTAGATACACATGGATTAGATTGTTTTCCTTGCCCTAAGAATATTAGAAAATAAAAACCCTTCAAGCCATAGGAAATTTTTGGGTGAGCTCATCAATTTGGACCCTCAGATGAGATATATGCATTCAACAATCTATGTAGAAATTAAGGTCAAGGTTAATCTTAAAATACCCCTTTGATTTAACAAATATTAAAAATAAATGCTAAATTCTAATTTCATAGTCACAATGAAATGATAAAGAAATGAAGCATAGATATGACCTAAGCAATGCAATTGAATTTAAAACCCTAAGTGCAAGATAAGGGGTAAAATACTTAACTAATTTCACAATAATATTGAAATTGTGTTGAGCTAGAAAAATGATAGAACAAGAAGAAAGACTATCGCAACCGAGCCCAGAAAAATGTAGAACTATCAAAACAGGATAGACTGGGCCGCCTGGACCAGGTCAGGGGCTCATAGGTATTGTAGACCACTGTTGGGTGCCTGTGATTACTCAAAACCTCAGAAAAATGATTTTTACAGTGTCACTTCTATGTCACTTCCCTTCATTTTTGATCGCTCGTATGTCACACTAAGTCCAGAATATTTGCACGTAACTTGAAAAGAGAAAGATCACTTGCAAAACCCCAAAACACGTCAAATTGTAAAAATAAAAATATGAAAATGGGGATTCGAACTAACCTGGACGGTTACCCAACTAAGTGAACTTACAATCTGGGTGTTGCACTACATTTCAGACTGTATGTAGTCATGTGTGTGTGTATAGAATTGTGCCATAGGTGGCTCTTGTGCAAGATGCACTTAATAACGAACAAGTAGCTAGATGTAGCAAATGTAAGTAGATGTCTGCATGAAAAAATGAACTTCCCCTCCTATGAAGTGTATGAAGAAGAATGCAGTCCCTTGTCCCTTAAACAGATGATGGATGGATGCTTTGATGCTCTTGAGATGCCTTTGGATACAACCTTAGGTGATAGTAGTAGATGTTTAGGGCTTGGTCCTTTATTACAGGCGCATAGCTTTGTATTTATATGATTCCCTTGTTTAAATTTCTTAATTAACCACTAAAATTCTGACTCATAAGAAAACAATATGCCCAACAACTAGAAAGGACCCAAAAGATGCGAGCAAGATACAAAGAGATCGGGGGCACCTAAAAGGGAGGGGACGAGGGCGCCTAGGAGTTGGCATCTTGGCTATGCGTTGGTGTCCAGACTCAGAAAAGTTGAAGTATCAGAATTCATATTGGGAAATAGGGTGTGTAAGTCCAAGAAGGAAACCACAAAGCAATAAAAGAGGCCAAAGACAATGGTCAATTAGTACTTTTATCACTTAGTAATCATATGAACAGTGGTATGTGATCAGGGCCTAGAAATGTACCCAAGTGTGTGATTTAGTGTCTACATTTTCCCTTACTTTATGTTGTTGAGTGAATTCTTGATAAAACAAAGTAGAGGAATAAAAATGAAGCGTGTCATGACAAGGGAAAAAGTGTGAAGTGAATAATATGAAGCTAGAAAAGAGGAAGTGACCCTAGGGGTGAAAAGTGTATGTATATATGTCACATTGTACTTGTTGTCAATTGCACTTTATGCTTGATGATGTGATTGTTGCTTCCCATAAGGACAGACCTGCAAAAGAGAAGAGAAAAAGAGTAGTCAAATATGTGTATATGAAAAATTTGATCCAAATGTGTAAAAAGTATGTAAAAATACAAAAAGAAACATCTACACCTGATCCGTGATGAGTGAAAATAGTAGAGAGGATCCTGAAAATGTTGTAGAAGAACAATTTTTTTGGCGATATCACACCAAGAACAAGTATTTTGGGTGATCTCACACCAAGAATGATTTTTTGAGCAATCTCATGCAAAGTGCGAGTTTTTTGGGCGATCTCACACCAAGAATGATTTTTTCAGGGAATCTCATGCCAAGTACGAGTTTTTTGGGTGATCTCACACCATGGAAGAAGAGTGTAGGGAGAAAGGTATATTGTTATTCTCCAACCTTTCATTTCTTCCTAACACTTTATACACCACTGCAAATGTTGTGATCCTAATTTGTTCAAAACTGACCTGTTTCAATCTAACGTGAATAGAGAAAAGGAGAAAGAATGCATGTTGATTGCTGGAAGAATGTGTCTATACTGAGAAAAATATTGTGTAGACTGTTGAGAACTGTTCTGATATAAGAAAAATGTTGTAACTTCCCACTGGTCATAGGTTCCCAGGTAGGGTCAGGAGCACCTAGGCATTAATGTTTTTGGCTAGGCAATGGTGTTTGTGATGTGCTGAGGACTTTATTCAGATTCTGTTCCCTTTTTGAGACTGAAGACTGTGTCGTTTCTGTTGTGTTATACTGCAACTGTGAATTGCTGAATGGGGTGACTAATTCACCCGATGTATGCCCCCCTTGTTTAGGGTGCATGCAACGTTGTTAGGATTATGCGGCCCAAAGGAGAGGACTGGAAACTGATCTAAAATGATTCCCTACATGAGAGAGGGAATATGCTTGGTAGAAACCAATGCACATGCAAATAAAGTGGCTAGGAAACATGTGTTAGTACAAACAAGACAAATACACATATAGAAGACAATATGTAAGCTAGCAAACAGGAAGACAATGTAGACTGTGAAAAGAGGGTTGCAAACACGGGACATCGCTCAAAATGTCGTAATAAAATTGAGGCCAAAGCGGCCAAAAGAATATAGTGTACACACAAGACAAAGGGAAAAGCCTGCAAACAATGGCATACAATGACAGATAATAATAAGTAATGTAACAGACAACCATGGTAGCAAATAGTTCCTACAAAGAAAATGCTACGCATGAATCACCCATTAGTATGTTAGAAAGATAGAAAGTATGTCAAAGTATGTATGATCCGATAAAGTAGTGTGCTAGTTAAAATATGAAGTAGTATAAAACAAAAACATAGAACCTATGATGTGTATGAAAGTAGGTGCCCCCTAGAGTCACTATGGGACTCGTAAGAGGTACAATGTCAAACATCCATGCTACGTGTAACAATTTGTGTAAAGGTTGCATTCACAACTAGAAGGAAAGCGAATGTGCATGTATATATAGAAAATATAATGACATACAAAGTATCTATCTAATATAGTAAGAAAAGTGTACATGTGAGCATAAGTAAGCAAGAACAATGTGCAACCAAGATATGCAGTATATCGTGAGTGTGAAATGGAATGAAATGCAATGTGAATGTGATAGGAGCAACATACCCCCTGAGAGAATGTGAATGAGTATGTATGAGATGAGGTTCATTTATAAATGCCCCCTCAACAATCGCGAATGAACCATAGAACAAGAGTGTATCATCAGGAAATGGTTTGCATTGTGTGTTAGATAGATATGATTGATGAAGCATAGAGCATAGAGAGTGAGTGAGCTTTTAGGAATTAGTATTTACATGAGTAGTTAAGAGTACATGAACTATGTAAGGTAACTTAAAATATTTATATTATTGTTAGTAATCGTATGAATAATATGGTAAGTTTGAGTTAGAATGTTGATAGTATATTGTTAGGAATAACAATATAATGTCGGATTTATATTAGGAATTATATAAAAAGATATTGTAGGGATTTAAGAATCCACGGTTATAGAAAATATCCTCCTAGATATATGTAATGGTTTTTGAAGGAATCATATGAGAGAATGATTAAATACTATCTCTGTGTTTATTTTGCATTATTTGTATTTAAATAAGTAGTTGTGTTTGGATCCTGCAATACCAAACAATGGTATCAGAGTGAGTCAACCATTAACTATGAGAGTCATGTGCTAGTGCTTTAATGACAGCGATGAATTGGATTATTATTGTATGAGTCTATTCATTGCGACTGAGATTGGATTTTATTTCTTATTACAAATTCATGGTGTATTATCATTGATTTCAACAGATCCTATTCTTACATATGATTGCGTCCAAGCCTTCAACTGCAAAGTCATTCTCAGATATTTCGTGTTCAGGTTCCTATGAATAAGTTCTCTCCTTGTTTATCTGGCGCGATTCCACTCCCAATCTGTGCTCAATCACAATAAATCCACCTCTCAGCCACATGTTACAAGTTGTTCCTTTTCCATTTTTTATCTAGACAAAACGCCAATCTCAGGGAATCGCCTTCATATCGATTGGGACAAGTATGAGGAACGTTAATAGTGCAATTGTCATTCCATTCTTCTGTTGACAGCCTATAAGGAAAAATTGAATATCGGTAGAATAAAATGCTATGAATGTTGCTTACGCAGCTCGTATTATTCCAACCCGAATCTCATCGGTTCAAACATTGAATTGAGAAAAAGTAAGATCAGTTTTGGCACCAATGCGACCTGCATCCAGATAAATTTTCACAAGCATAGGATTTTGTGGAGGCATTCCACCTGTCACCATAGTGATATTCGTGCTTCATTGGATTCATAGGAGATATCATTACATGTTATACTGTGGCAGCTATCTCCATTGGCAGAGGGATACATCTTCCATCTCTAGTTTACATACCACAACGTTGTAAGGAGATCCTTGTCTAATATGGCTAGATTCCTTTTATTTATTTATTATGTGGATTAGGCGAGTCATAAAAAATTATGCATTTAGGTTATGTTTAGTAGTTTGAGCGATATTTTTATTCATTATTCAAAAGTCTATAAAAATAAAATATATAGAGTCATTCAAGTCCATTGTAATGTAAAATCCTTATATATTATTTTTTTTTGTCAATATTTAAAGTCTTCAAAGGTGAAATAATATATATGTTGATTCATTTTGTCAACAGTTAAATAAATTGTTTGTAATGGATGTATTTTCAGTGGAAACTGACATCCAACTTATTTCACATTATGGGACAAAAACTATACCAATAAATCCAATGGGGAAACTATTGAACTTCATCGACACACTTAATGAGTAAGAAACATGTCCACTGGAGGTCAGAGGCAAAAGAGGAAGGAGGGCAATCAACACCCCTCATCAGGCACCAACGAAGGGGCCTTATTTCGGTATGGTGGCATATCTTTTTCAGTTGTGTTGTGCATGCAGAATAAAATGGTGTGTGGCTTTCTTCCCCTATTATGATTGAAACAGGGATAATGTGCATTTTCTAATCTGAGAATAGTTTTATAGGAGGGTAGCTGAACTAGAGTGATCCTCTAACTGCTGAGATTCTTCGATTGATGGACTTCTTTATCTATCGGTCAGTGAAAGAGCATTCACTGGAAGTGAAAGCGGGAATTGTTGAGTTCGTGTATGTAGTTGTATTGATGGAAGTGTGATCATCCGGTAAGGGATTCACTGTGGTGAAGCAAATGGTCATGTGCAGCAAGATCCAGTAACAAGATCCAAGCTAGTGGTATGCAGACCTAAAAGTATGTGGAGGCATACGATTCTATTTCTAGTTCTTTAGATGTGCTTTTTTCCCATGTAAACACTAAGGGGGGAATGTTAGGAATAATTATTTACATGAGTGGTTAATAAGAAGTGAATTATATAAGGTAAATTAAGTTATTTATATTATTATTAGTAATTGTATGAATAATACGGTAAGTTTGTGCTAGAGTGTTGATATTATATTGTTAGGAATAACAATATAATTTCGGATTGAGATTGGGAGTTATATGGAGAGATACTCTAAGGATATAAGAATATATGGTTATAGAAAATATCCTCCTATATATATGTAATGGTGTTTGAAAGAAATCATATGGGAGTATGATTAAAAAATTATCTATGTGTTTATTTGTCATGATTTGTATTTAAATAAGTTGTTGTGTTTGGATCCTGTAATACAAAACATGAGTGTGGTGAGTTTCATTTTAGATTGAGACCCTCAACGGTCGAGTATGAACTATGGAACCATAGTGTGTCATTGGGAAGTGTGTTGTGATGAATGTGCACTAGAAAGATTTATCGTTAATGCGTAGAGTGTGAAATGTGTAGTGTGTATGATGTAAGGTTCCTGGATGTAGTATTCCCTTGACAGTCAAGTGTAAACCATAACAAAAGATTGCATCATAGGGTAAGGAAGATACAAATGTATCAAGATGTGTAAGATGCATGTGAATGACTATTATGTAAAGTAAGAAGTGAAATGGTAGAAGTGCGAGACACCCGAAGATGCTAGAAGGGGGGAGGATAAGTATGATTCCCCCCAAGTGTATGTTGATAAATATGTTATCTAATAAAATTGAAAGACGCAGGTCCTCCACCTGATGCTTGTGGAGATAAAGGTGTGTGACTATGCTCTAAGATTGGCGGTGTATGAGAAAGATGATGTATCAATGAATGAGACCTATGTACATGAGACTTGTATGGTGATAGACACTTGTGTGAAGGAGAACACAAATGTGATGAACACCTTTGTGAAGGAGACCGCAAAGGTGATGGACACCCATGTGAAAGAGATCGTGGAGGTGATGAAAACCTATGTGAAGTAGAGCGTGGAGGTGATGAACACCTATGTGATAAAAAAGAGGCGGTGATGTATACCTATGTGAGGGAAATACCCAAGTGGTGGACCTAGACTAATGAGATAGACTAGTATACCTATGAGTTCAAGTAGGCCATGCACAAAAAGGCAAGAAAGGAGCAGATTGTGATTTAGATTTGAGAGGTCGCAGGGACCTAGATGATCTAGCGAGTCTAATGACAACCTCAAGAGGGTGTTATGGCATGGTGTGCATGATGGAACACCATTTATAGTAATGATTTGTGTGTTTTGAATGAACTTTAGACACAAGTGATTCATATAAGTGATAGCCTGAGTTGCATGGATCCAAGGAAGACCTAAGAGCATGTCACGCTCTTTGACTGAAGGTGCCAAAAGAAAAGGAAAAAGCATGGTAAGAGGACCAACTGTGACTGGAATCTTGACATAGTTGTAATATTTAGGAACTGGATATGAAATATGCAATAGCGGATAGCCAATAGTAACCAGAAGCGCAATAGAGAACACACACATAAAATATGACGAGTTGATCATAGTATTGTTAATAGAATAAGATCCAACAGAAGTGTTGATATATAATTTATCAGAAGATAATGTAGCATGATAGTCATGATCATAAAATGCAATGAACGATGGGGATGCCTTAGCATGAGCAACTAGAAAATCAAGAACCCTCGATGTAGGAGGAGGAACTGTGTGATATGTATGATTGTTTGAAGAGTCAACCACTTGCTTATCATGCTTAGGAAGAGGATTTTTGAAGATCTTGAGATTTTGATTTTCATCGACCGGTATAGATGTCATAGGCTCAATAAGCTCAATAACATTATTATAGATAAGATCTTGAATAAGATTATGAAGTTTGAAACATTGATCTAGAGAATGAACAATACATTGATGATAGTTGCATTTGAAATTTTCATTTTAATTGTGAACTTTAGGATGATATGGGTCCAAACTAAGTGGAGGAGAAAGTGTAATAAGATTTCTCTCGACGAGTTATGGAAATATAATATGCGGATCACAAGGCAATTTAGTAAACGTACGCTTAGCAGTTTCCATTAAATCTTTTCAAGATTAGATACAACGTTGACAATAGCTTTAGCTTCAGTAGGTTTTGTAGATGGCTTTAAGGTTGATTTACTTTGAAATCACGTAGAAGATGAGGCCTTCTCACGATACTTAGGCTTGTCTATAGATAATAGTTTAGTTTTGCGTAGCTAAAGATTATGACATAAATGATTGAATGATGGAGATGTTTCGAATATAACACACTCCTGAAGAGGTATTAATAGACATTGGAAAAATAAATATTGAAGTTCAGAGTCCATAAGCACATTAGACATCTTAGCTAAGTTGTTATTATATCACAATACATAGTCCGCTAGATGTTTGTGAGATTCTTTTTTAAGTTGCACGAGTTGAGCATAGGATATCTCAGAGCCAATATTAATAGATAAATTAGTGAGAAAATCATTAGATAAATTCATAAATATGTTACCGAGTGGACATGTAGATCATAGAACCAACACATTTCATAATCATGATGACTTCTAGGAAAGATCTTAGCTAACCAAGTATGATCATCCGCAAAATCTAGACATGCTATATGAAATGCTTGGAGATTCTCTCGGGGGTCACCATGGCCATCTAAAATGGGGAGCTTGGGAGTGAAGAAATTAAGAGTAAGCACATAATTGGAAATGGTGGGTACGAAAGGAGTGTCAATTAATAAAGTGGAATTCAGAGATGGAGACACACAAGAAGTAGCCTATTGTAATTGATGTATTTAAACTTGAAGTTCCTAATAAAGAGAGGCTAAGTCTTGAGTTCCAGTGGAAGAGACTTGCCATGTGTGAGAAACAAGAGATGGGGTGAATTGTTTGGTGGGAGTAAGAATAGAAAAGGGAAATGTATAAGTAGGTGGAAGAGTGGAAGCATGCAGCTGAGTAGTGATAGGCATGGAAGCAAGGATAGATGTGGGAACATTAAGCTCTACAAGATTGGTGGCCTTGTCACGAGCAACAAATAAAATCAGGTCTAGATCCTGAGGATGCTCAGCAAGATGATCATTAAGCTCTTGAAGGTGGGATTCAGTAAATTCACCATAAGATTGAGACATAATGCTAAAATATTTAGAAGTAGGGTTGTTTTGAGTGATGGGTTCACCAAATGATTTAACAAATATTGAAAATAAATGTTAAATTCTAATTTTAGAGTACATTGAAATGATAAAGCAATGAAGTACATATCTGACCTAAGCAATAAGAAATCAAATTTAAAACCCTAAGTACAAGAGAAGGGGTAAGATAGTTGATTTCACAATAATCCTGAAGTTGTTCCAAGCTAGAAAATTGGTGGAATAGGAAGGAAGATTGTCGTAATTGAGTCCAGAAAAATGTAGAACTATCGGAATAGGATGGACTAGGGCATTGGATCACTTCAGGGGCACCTAGGCCCTGTAGACCATTGTTGGTCAACCGTGACTGCTTAGAACCTTAAAAAATGATTTTTACAATGTCGCTTCTATGTCACTTCCCTTCGTTTTTGATCTCCTATATGTTACACTAAGTCTACAAGATTCACTTGTAACCTACAAAGAGAAATAACAGCTATAAAACCCCAAAACAAATCAAATCCTAAAAAGAAAAATATGCAAATGGGGATTTGGACTGACCCCAATGGTCACCCGACTAAGTGAACTTATTATCTGGGTGTTGCACTACATTTTAGACTCCATGTAGTTATGTGTGTGTTTGTGTAGAATCATGCCCTAGGTGGCTCTTTTGCAAGATGCACTGAATATTGAGTAAGTAGCTAAATGTATAATATGTAAGTAGATGTGTGCATAAAAAAAATGAACTTCCCCTCCTATGAATTGTATGAAGAATAATGCAATCCCTTGTCCCTTGAATGGATGTTGGATGGATGTTTTGATGCTCTTGAGGTGCCTTTAGATGCAACCTTAGGTGATGGTAGTAGATGTTTAGTGATTGGTCCTTTATTATGGTCACAAAGATTTTTTATTTATATGATTCCCTTGTTTGAATTTAGTAATTAACCACTAAAAGTCTAACTCATAACAAAACAAGATGCCCAATAGCTATAAAGGACCCAAAAGATGCAATCAAGATACAAAGAGGTTGAGGGCGCCCAAAGGGGACGAGGGCACCTAGGAATTGGTGTCCAGACTCAAAAAATATGAAGTATCAAAAGTTAGATTGGGCAATAGGGTGTATAAGTTCAAGAAGGAAACCAGAAAGAAATAAAAGAGGCCAAAGACAGTGGTCAATCAGTAATTTTCTTGCTTAGGAATCATATGAATAGTGGTATGTGATCAAGACCTAGAAATATACCCAAGTGCATGATTTATTGTCTACACCCTTGTGAAATTTATTATCCTTAAGATCAAAATCTTTTCTACATATCTAACTTAATAATCATCCTTGTTGATTCAGAGTGATGAGTTGTATGTATAGATTAATGGACAGAAATCAATCCTCCTTGGATTAGATGACCCCCAATGAAACCATTATGTTGCTCATAAAATCAAACTATCCATAAAAGGTTTCAACCTAGTAGCTAGCATCTTTGTAATGATTGTGTAGGAAGTATTGCAAAGGCTAATAGGTCATAAATTTGAAACCAATTTAGAACCCAAAGTTTTTTGGAGCCAACAGGATGAAAAAATTATTATTCCATTCTTTGAAAAGGGAGTCATTATCATGAAATTCATGTATTTATTCTAGCAAGTTAGTTTTTATAATGTTCTAAAAGGATTGAAAAAAAGCTGCAGGGAAGCCGACGGCAAGACCTAAAGATTTCTCACCTTTCATAGCAAAGATAGCTTTATGAACTTCTTCAACTAAAAATGGCTTAGTTAGCTTTTCATTTATTTTATCTGAAGTCAACTTTGGGATGTGTTAGAGCATTTCTAAAATATCCTCCTCGTGAGTGGGTCCTTCCTCCTTGAAAATGTTAGAATAGAAGTTGACCAATTTCACTGAAATGGAATCCTCATAATTCAAATGTTTCCCATCCATAGTTAAGATCTCTTTAATCTTATAACTATTATTATGTTTGGTAGTTGTAGCATGGAAAAACTTGGTGTCATGATCTCCTTGTTGAAGCCAAATAGCCTTGGATCTTTATCGCTAATATATTTCCTCTTCAGCAAGAGTATTATGAAATTCACTCAGAAGTGACAATTCTTGTTGGTGCAAATAAGGAGTTCTTCTAGATAATTCAATATTGGTTGTGACTTCAACTATCTTCAAGGAAAAATGATGTTTCCTTTCTCTTATGTCCCCAAAGGTATTTATTTTCCAAAATTTTAGCTGCTTTGTGATGAAATTGAGTTTCTTCATGAAGCTATACATAGTTGAGCCATGTATTTCCACCTTCCACCAATCCTCAATGAGCTTATCCAGGTTATGGTTTTATAACCAGGAAAATTCAAATCTGAAAGGGGGATTCTTAGAATTTGTAAATTTTGTTGTACTCAAAAGAAAGGGGCTATGATCGGAAGCATCTTTAAGGAGGGCCATCAAATAAAAATCACTAAAGTGTGAGAGCCCAATCTAGGGAACCAGGAACTCTATCCAGCTGAATTTGGATATGATTAAAACATAATATTTTATTTTACCATGTAAAGGATGCTCCATGAAGGTCAAAATCAAATAACCCACCTTGTCTAATAAAGTTGGCAAGAGATTCCATACTGCTACATCTAGCTGGAGCACCGTCCTGTTTTTTCCAAAAAAAAGATAGGGGTGTTAAAATCCCTAGAAGTGAGTTAGGGTAGATGTTTCCAGTTACTTCTAAATTCTCAGAAAGTATTTCCAGATGTTATCCCTTTCAAATTCCACTTTTGGGGCATAGACATTTACAATAATCCAACCTAAATTGGGTCCAAATTCTTGAATAGAAAATACCCAAAAAATGAGGAGTGTTGATGGTACATTCCCCAAAAAGGACCATAGGATTCCAAACCCTCCAGAGTTACCAGTTGAAGCATGAGAGGAAAAGGAAGTTGAGGGCCATATCCTAGGGAGGATATTATCCTCCTTGAATTTAGTTTCTTACAACATGATGATGTCAGGAGAATGTTTTAATCTGATGTATTTGAGTACTCTTCTTTTCTGGGGAGCATTTATCCCCCTAATGTTCCAAGGGAGAATCTTAATTTTTGGGGTTTGGATTTTCCCTCCACCCTCAATGGTGAGGATACCTCGAGTTCCCTATGCACCACCCTCAATGGTGAGGATACCTCGAGTTCCCTATGCAATATTTTGAGTGGTCTCCTGCTAAAGTTTGACATGTTTGGTGGGCCTTCCATTCTTTTTGTTGTTGCCAAGATCCCAGTTTTGTTTACAGTTGCTTTCTAGTATTTATGGGCCAGGATACATTCTTCAATCACTGTAGATGAAGGAGAGGGAAAAGATGATTTTTCTTCCAAAAAGGAAATGTGAGTCGAGGAAATAGGAATAGAAGAGATATCCTCCTTAGATGATTGGGTGGAAATAAGAGGGAGATCAACATTAGGTGAGAGTTGAGGGAGAGCACAAAACGAGGGGGAATAGGGAGGAGCATGGGTTTCTATCAGAGGGTCAAGGATCAAATGAACATGGGGAGCTTCTGAAGAAGGGATCTCACCTTCTTCCATAAGAGCAACAAAGGGATTGGAGGTGCCTACCTCTGGACTATTTTTGGGAATATATTTACCCTTCAACTTTGGAGTGACCAGGTCTTTTTGTTTTGGAGTTAGCTTTAAGAGGCAAGCAGGGGTCCTGTGACTGATGCTCTTACAAATGGAGAAGCGCCTATGGAATATATTTGTACTCTATAGGTTGAGACCAAATACCAAAATCCAAGAGGAGGTCAATGGATTTGTGCAATGGGTTAGTTACATCAGCATTAACACATAATCTTACATGAATGAGCCTAGATTTTTCTTTGGTAGCTTGATCAATAGCAATGAGAAAGCCCAAGGAGAGAGCAATACCTTCAATAACAACAACATCCCAGAACTCTAGCGGGAGACCTGGTAGGTGAACCCAGATTGGTGCTTGTGTCATTGTTTCCATATGAGGGTTGAACCCCAAGGTCCATTTCCTAAAATAGAAGCCACGCCTTCCAAAGAACACAAGGACCCCCCAAGTATCACCTGAGAAAAATCCTCTTTATGGCTGAAAGTGAAAAGGATGAAACCATTTGGCATAACAACAATCTCAAGGGGGTCGTAGGGGGCCCACTTGATGCGTGAGCTTTTTTTTATGTCTTCCAGAGGGGGCCTAGGGCATATGAGTTTTCCAATCAGCGACAGGTCTCGCAATGCCTGAGTAGCATCCATGAACTGTGAGGGAATCTAAAGAGAAATCTCCCATCCATAAGCTTGGGTTGTAGCTTAACAGCGTGTGCCACCTTTGGTGACCCAACGACCAACCTCTTTCCATGACCCAGGAGGGACATGTGATGAAGCATCACTAGAGACATCGGGAGGGGGATCAAAGGCCAGTCCAGAAGGATCCATCATAGCTACAGTAAAGCCTATACATGAAATTTAAATTTTGAGTAGAGTGCTAACATGACTTCATTCTCATATATAACCACTATTTTCTTAGAAACCCTAGATTTAGATGCCACTAATTTCCTTTTATTTTCCATCCACCCTATGAGAACATTTATTTACTCAACTTCTGGTAGGTTATTCATATGTGTGAATATTTTGGATATTATAGGTTTGTTTTGGTCACATGTGACATTCTCTGACTTTTCCTAGGAGTGTACATGTGAAATACATGGCTAGGCATAGTAATAAGGATCCATAGTAAAATGTATGCTTGCCTTATTTGATCTTCCTTTTATTTTCATGGAATTTTACATTCAATACCCAATACAAGTTATATTCATATTGGATCATTATCATTTATAGGGAAATGGTGGTGCTTCATGCATGTGCACCATCCTCTCTATTTGTATGGAAACTTTTGAGGCATATTACCTTTTCTACATATCCTATCACATTGTTTTTAATATATGCAATTCATACCCCTCTTTTGTTGTTAGTCATGCCCATTAGTTGAGATGCTTATTGTGCCGAGGTATTTTTTATTTTCTAATTTGAGTTTTGAATGCCCTCTTTCCAGCAACCATGTGACCCTCTCCATCACTTAGGTATTTATTGCATAGGGTTCATCTAAATATATCATATCGTTGTGTAAACAACTCAACACAAACTTAATGCCATTATTATCCAAATAAAAATATGGGATTTTACTCCATATATCCAATTTCATATTAGGAATCACCTTGCCATTATCCTTATATACCTCTTTCCCTATAGATTCTTCGATGTGAAGTAAATGTTTTTGATCCGCCTCCAATCATATATGATTGTACTCTACTAAATTTGAGTAAATGTATTTTTGTATGTCCCAAGCATGTGATACCTTGAATAGAATATGAGAAAATTCCCTTACTATATTTTCTAGCATTGATTTGAGTGTTCTCTTCCTTAATTTTCATGTGGTAGGTCAGTTTGTGATACAACTATGGGAGTGGCCATTTTTCTTTTCTATAACCCTAGTTTTCTTATTGCACGTTTTTTAATTCCTCTCTTCAACTTTGTGATTCAATTTGTGAAAATGTTTTTAAGTTATGTTTGGATATGAATACCTTATATTATATAGGTAATTCCATGCTGACGTGGTCACTTACCCCATTTATTTTCTTTTATGTAGTCATGCCATCTTACTTTATGGACGTTTCCTTCCCACAAATTATCTTCCTCCTTCATTTACGTGGATTTTCTTGGTCTTGTGGATTTGTTTTGTGTTCGCAGAGATTATTTGTGTCATGGTAGTTTTCTCCCTTCTATAATTTTCTAGTGTGTCGTGGCTTTTATCTTCCTTCCACGGGTTTTCCATTTTGCCTCTTCTCACAGTTATTATTTTTCTTCCTATTATGTATTTTTTTCTTTTTCTTCATATTATGTGGGTTTTCTTTTCTTTTGTCTTGGTTCCGCGAGTTTTCTTTTTTCTTATTTGTTAGAGTTTGTTTCCGTTCTTTCCATTATTCCATGGTTTTCCGTTTCTTCTTTATTCTACATATTTTGCATTCCTTCTTTTTTATGTGGCTTTTTCATTTTCTTTTTTATTTCATAGCATTGTGTATTTTCTTTAGTTTGGAGGTTTCTATCTGTTTTTTTTATCTTCCTATTTTATTTTCTTATAGTTGTGTCGTGAAATTTTGTTGCTCCATTTTTCTTGGTTTTCTACATTCTTCTTAATCTAATTTCATTTTAGAGAAAGGCACTTTTATGGGGTTTAACTTTTCTCGTCATCAAATTTGTCGAATCAGCAATTTTTTAAAATAATAAAAATTGGTTTTTTTCTCTCTTTTTCTTCTTATTTCTCTCTTATTTCTTTCATTGTGTGGTGTGATAGATCTTAAGCCATGCCCCATTCCCATATCCTACGCTATCCATGTTACTTAAGGTGTTCAATTTAATAGCCCTTGATGGTGAGATATTTTTAATTATATAGGGTCCTAGCCATCTAATTTTTAATTTTCCCAAGTTTCTTTTACTTACTATTAGATAGTAGCACTTTATCTCCAATATGAAACTCTTTATGTTTACAATGTTTGTCATGCCATGATTTTTGTCTCCTTTTTTCCTAAGTTTAGTTATATATGGAAATGAATCTTTTTCATCTAATTTTTCTAGGGTAATTAGTGTCTCATGCATAGAAGGATCCTCACTTATTTTGAATACTACTATTACTATCAAGTTGGTAACAATGAGCTCCATGGGTATTATGGCTTATAATCCATATACCAGTTAGATTGGATGATACTTAGTGATTCTTTTTTGAGTAGTCCTATATGCCCACAAGGTTGCATGTATCTTCAAGTCCCAATCTGCCTTCTATGTGGAGGATTATTTTGTTATGACTTTTCCTAGGAATTTATTGAATGCTTCCACTATTCCATTTTCTTTTGGATGATATGGAGAGCTCCGGTTATGATTTATAAGGAATTTTTTGAGGATTTATTTTACATTTTCATTCACAAAATGCTTTCCTTGATCACTAGTAGTGCTAAGTGGACACCCAAATATTGTTATTATGTTTTCATGTAAATTTTGAGTCTATTATTATAGTACAATCCCTTTGTAGCATTTCTTCCACCCATTTTGTGAGATAATTTGTTCTTGTGATAATGAATCTTACCTACGTGTGCATTGATGTGGGTTTGGTTGGTCTAATGATATCTATGGCCCATTTTTCAAATGTAGCTAAGGTTGGGATTGGTCTTAAGCACATCCCATCTCTTGCATTTGGCTTTCCCACTCATTGACATACATTGTAGGTTCTAGCATGGTTATGGGCATCTTTGAATAGTGTGGGCCAGCATAGGAGTGTCATCAAAATCTTCTATGCAGTTGTGTCACTACTATTACGTCTACCTACCACTCCTTCATATGTTTTTTTTAGGATGTTTCCTTTTTCATTGTGTAAAACCACTCTTATTAATATGTCATCTCTCCCTTTTTTGTATAATTATCCTTCAATCAAGGTGAATGGAAATGATTGTATTAATAGTCTATGTTTTTCTCTTTTTGTATACCTCATAGGAAATTTGCCAGTAGACAAGAGGCGTGTAATTGTTTTATTATTATTTTGGGATTACTTCTATGCAAAACAATTGAGATCCTAAAAAGCCATCATGAATTGGTAATTTTTTCTCTCCATTATCAAAATTGGATAAATAATTTGGCTTATTATTCAATTTTCTAGGATTTACAGATATAGTGAAATCAAAGTCCTGTAATAGCATCAACAATATGAATACTCTCCCTTTTAGTATAGATTTATTTATCAAGTACATTAGTGGTTCATGATCTTTATAGATTATAAATGGTGTAGCTAGTAATTAGTTCTTGAATTTTTTCAAAGCATACACCACGGCTAGATCTTCTCTTTCAGTAGTCGAGTAATTCCTCTCTAGTTTAGCTAACTTCCTTCTTGTAAATTCTATGTGGTATTTCATATTATCTCGTGATTGGGTAATATTGCACCTATTGTTGTCCCGGAAGCATTTACATGTATGTGAAACAATACTTTCCAATCTAGGGTTATGAGAATTAGAGTATGTAATATTTTATCTTCTAAAGTATTAAACACATCCACACATTATTTAGTCCATTCAAAATATTCATTTGTCTTCTTTTACAATAACTCATCTAATGTGCCACTTATATCAGCATAATTCCTTATAAAATTTCTATGTGCTCATGGAAATATTTGATTGTTTCTTTCCCCCCAGATGCCCCAGAGGATATGGGAAGAGCACATTTCTAGACTTCTTTGGTTATGTCATGATGGAAATTGAAATACCATTGATCCATGAGAAGAGAGACATCCCCAAGGAGAACCAACTGCACATTAAAAATCAATAGTGGGTTGATATTATAAAAATTGAGATGGATTTGTTACGAATATTCCTTTGTGTTAGTGCTCACATGGTTAGTTGTGTGGGTTAATAATATTTGCAATATGTGTGAGTGAGATATATTTTAATGAAATTACTTAGATATATTTGAATATCAGCTGCAATAGAATGCCAAAGAACACCAAAATATAGAGAAATGGTCTCAATATGTAAGAAGAATGACTTAGCCACTTCGAGGGGGTGACCTCCAAACCATACAAAAAGCCTCAAGTGCTCAATATGATGATAATATCCTACTCTCTAACTTTTATATTTACCCTACTATACTATCCAAAGCCCTGAGGCCGATCCACTAAGCATATGAAATCATAAATATTTATGATATGACATGATAAGTGATTATGTTAGCCACAAGTCGGATATCCATATCTTGATAAATGAACCAGATTTAAAGGCATAGCATGTCCCTCCCCTTAAAATAAACATTGTCCCCAATGTTGGTAATCTCTAGATGTTTCTCCTAGAATGCTTCATCCTCTCATGTTGCATATTCAAAGTCCAAATTCTTCCATTTGATCAGATGTTCGGTGATGACCCTTATCCTCAACTTATTAGTGTGTGTCTATAGGATTCCTTCAAGTTCCGAGATGATACGTCCCTCTTCATAAATCTCTATTAATACTTATTAAGAAGACACCTTCCGCCCAATGACCTTCTTCAGAAAAGAAACATGGAAAACTGGATGTATTCTATTTGAATGAGGAAGCCCAATTTATATATCACACTACCAATTTTTTACAACACTTGATGAGGCCCATAGTGTTGGGTGAAATCTGGTTATATTTTTTCTATTGTTTCATAAATAGTTTCTTATATGGTTGTAATCGTACAAAAATCAAGTCTCCAACTTCAAATATTTGTTCACTACGGTGTTGATCATCTTTTTGCTTCATGTAGTTTTTTGTCATGACCAAGTTCTCTTTTAGGCTAGAGATAACCTCTTGTTGGTGCTAAATGTGATCTTCAACTGTTCTTACTTTAGGATGGACCCTTAAATTAGAAGTGAGGTATGGTGGATGGTAACCGCATAATGCCAAGAGTGGGGACATTTTGGATGAAGTGTGAAAAGAAGTGTTATAACACCATTGTGCAAGTGGTATCCACTTAACCCGTATTTCCTACTTATCTGAAGTAAAGAATTGTATATACCCCTTCAAATATTTGTTTACTTCCTCGGCCATTCCATCAGTTTGTGGATGATATGATGAACTACAATGCAATTGAGTACCCAAACATGAGAATCAATCAATCCAAAAATTGATAGTAAATATAGGATCACGGTCACTGAATATAATCTTGGGTGTTCCATGTAACTTTTGAATTGAATCCATAAAATACATGACAACTGTACTCACTGTAAATGGATGTGGAAAATTACAAAAATGAGCATACTTGGTGAGTCTATCCACAACCACCATAATTACACTTTTCCTTTCAGACTTTGGAAGTCCTATGATGAAATCCATGGAAACCTCTTCCCACTGCTCATTAGTAATAGACAAAGGCTATAAAAGTCTTGGATAATTAATAGTTTCACTCACCCTTGTTACATTGACACACCAAGCATTCCACCACAATTTTTTTTCTAGAAGAAATGTTGCTTGACTTTTTGATAATATTTTAAGAATCTAGAATGGCCACCCATTGGAGAAGCATGGAGCTCTAAGAGAACTTTATTTTTAAGGGTAGATTTTTGCATAAGTACAACCCTTCATTATACCACAATGCATCCCCCTTCCACACAATTTTTTCTTAAGTGCTCAAATCCTGTTGGAGATTTTGAATGATATTTTAGGTCTTGGTGTCATTCTACCATTCAAATATTTCCTAATCTACCCAATCTACTTGTAGTATGGACGTGGCATTTAATAATGCCTTTGTGGATTCATCTCTCCTAGATAGTACATCAACTACCACATTTCCTTTTCCTTCTTTGTAAATGATCTAAAAATCATATCCCAACATCTTTGTGACCCATTTTTTTCTTCATATGAGATTCATTTCTCTAAGAAGTATTTCAAGTTGTCATGATATGTCTATAACTTGAAGTGAAAAACCATGAGATATAGTTTCCATTGTTTCACTGTATGAAGAATAACCATCATTTCCTTCTCATAAGTTGGTTTTGAGAGGTTCTTACCTTTGAGTTGATGACTCTCAAATGTAATGGGGTGTCCTTTTTACATAAGTATTGTGCCTATATCAAGTCATGAAGCATCACATTCAATAATGAGGGTTTTGGAGAATTCTGGGGTAGCTAGAACTGGAGTGGTACACATGGCCTTCTTCAGTGATTCAAATTCCTAGGTTGCTACCTCATTCTAATGAAAAGATTATTTCTTCAATAATGATGTGAGTGGTGCTACAACTCTATCATAATTCTTCACAAACCTGTGATAATAACTTGTAAGCCCTAAGAATCCCTTAATGTTTTTGAGGGTTTTAAGAACCAACCAATCCATCATAGCTTGGATCTTATGAAGATCTACTTTCACATCATAAGACATAATATAACCTAAGTATTTTACCTCTCTTACCCCAAAAGCACATTTGGAAGGCTTGGCATAAAGGTGGTGTTGTTCAAGAGTGTCCAACACTTTATTGACATGTTGTAAATATTCCTCCCAAGTATTTTTGCAGATTAATATATCATCAAAGAATACCAAGACAAACTTTCAGAAAAATGGTTGGAAGATTGAATTCAACTAACTATGGAAAGTAGATGGTGAATTTGTAAGGTTAGATGGCATTACAAGAAATTCATAGTGGCCCTCATGTGTCCTGAATGTTAATTTATGAATATCTTCATCACAAATTTTTATTTGATGGTATATTGATTAAATATATAATTTTGTAAAAGAAACAACACCATGTAATTCATGTAATAAATATTCAATGACAGGAATAGGATATCTATCTGTCATTATGTATTTGTTAAGCTCCCTATAGTATAGACGCATGCGCTAACCTTCATCATTCTTTCTGACCATCACCACTAGAGAAGAGTAAGAACTTTGACTATGGAAAATAATAATTGCTCCCAGCATCTCTTGTACCATCTTCTCAATCTCACTCTTTTGGAGATAAGGATACCCTATAAGGTCAAATGTTGGGTAGTTGGATTCCTATTACTAGTTGAATAACATGATCATGATCTCTTTTAGGTAGAAACCCTTTCGACATATCCACAAATACAATTGGGTCCTTATTAATAATGGTATGTATATCTAATGGTATATGGTATTTTGATGATGGAGCTTCTATTGAGAATAAAAGTGCCAAAAACCCATTACACCCTTCTTAATCATTTTCTGCATTTGATGAGAACTTAGCAATTGTAGAGCTTTATCCTTCATCCCATGTAACTCAACCGTGAACAAATCCTATAATTTCATCTCCATCGTTCCCAAAGTAGTAAGCCATTGGACCCCCAACACAATGTCTACACCTCTCATTGAAATGGAATACATGTTCCCCTCTAGCAAGTAATATCCCATATATAGCTTAATCTTATGGTATTTTCCTAAACATATAACTTTAGCTCCATCTGCAACCATGACATGAAATTTTGGTGTTGGATAAACAAAATAATTTAAGCATATGGCCAATTTATGATTGATGAAGTTATGAGTATTTCATGATTCAATTAATATTTTCGCCCTTTTCTTATTTACAAATCCAACAACCTTGTGTTTGTGGGGTATTGATTCCTAAAATGGCAAGGCAAGAGATAGTTCAGATTCTTCAACCTTAATCTCAGGAACCTCTTCCTCTGCATCAGTTAGTTCCTCCTCATCTTGCTCCTCATTAGGACCCTCAATGTAGAATATTTCTTCTTGGGACATTTATGTCCTTTGCTCCACTTTCTATCGCAATTGTAACAAAGGCCTTTTACTTGTTTCTCTTTAATTTGTTGAGGAGTCAATCATGTTGGTTGGGGAAAACATGGTGCTAGACTCATGTTTTCCTTGTGATTAGTGAGACTCCTTTGTTTTACCATATTTATGTCCTCTACACATAGGGAAATGATTATGGATTCTGATATCGATCCTGGATTAAAAATATGAACAACATGTTTGATGTTATCCTTGAGTCCACCCAAGAAGATACCATTTATATGATCCTCTAAGATGTCATTCACTCATAAGGATAGATTTTTGAATTGCTAGATATAATCCTTGACTGAACTTGTCTATCGTAGCTTAGTTATCTAGCTAAAATAGTTCTCTATAACATTATTACTATAGTGTGTTTGGAGCTCATCAATGAACATAGACCAGGTAACAGAGACACCTTTCTTTTTCTTTCGCTCACACAACCATCTATACCATATGAATTGTACTGGTTCCAGGTACAAGGATATAGTTATAACCTTCTACCTATGAGAATTATAGTAGAATTAAACCACACAATAATTATTATTTCCTCTATATTGATTTATTCAAGTTCATACAAATTTATAGGATAACATATCATATTATTTAGGAAACTCACTAACCAAGAAATAAATATCCTATAATAGCTCAAACCTATTAATGTAATATTGTTTATAACAATACTATGTTTAATAAATAACATGTTATGCATAATATATTGTTTATTACAAAAATATATATGAATAGGCAACTAACCAACCATAATACTAATTTACCATTTTACCATATGGTAAGCTTATAAATTACATGTGAACACTATTTTTCCTAACATTCTCCCCAATTCAAAATTGATAGAAAAACATACACGCACTCATCTGCAGTATGATAATCCCTATGAAACATGTCCTACTAGACTCATGATCTTAATCCAAAAGAAAGGCTCTCTCCTTCCATGGTTTTAAACATACTTCCCAAAAACCTTGACATGAACAGGCCCCATCAACTATCCAAATCATGTGGTTTTATGGATCCTCCTGCAAACCCTTTCAAGATCCATGAACTGACTTACTCTAGTGTTTTTGTTCGCCATTATGCTTGTACATCAGGGAAGTATATAGGATCTACAACTCGTTTATTTCGAAATTGACTAATAAAACACATATTGGAAAGAGATTTCACATAACATCATATAATAATTGCAATACTCTTAATTACAACCATTGTTTTTTATCGTTGTCACTCAATCTCGAACATCATAGACAACTGCCACTGCCACTAGAAGTTTTCCTTGACTTTAGCTGGTTTTGCACATAATGGAAATGGAACATTGGTGTCATGTTCCCCCCCACAATGTCAAATTTCCATTATTCATCAAACTAAAAAAAAGGAACACTGAAAAGTAAACTGTATCATACTGCATACTACTGACCTGATCTTGTTGTCTAGATCTTGCTGCACATGATCACCACTACCAATGAATGTATTCACTAACTGATCACCACTACCAATGAATGTATTCACTAACTGATCATCTTCTAAAAAATTACGACAATCAGAGGATCACTACAATCCAAGGATGTTTGCAATTATTTTCTCTCCAATACAATTGTTTTTCTAGCATCCACACACCACACTAAAAAGATGAAAAACTAAAATGAAGCACAACTAAAAATAAAAAAAAACTCACACCACAAAAATATTGCAACAATAGCTTTGTGTGGCCCCGTCGTTGGTGAGTGACAAGAGGTCGATGATCAACCTCCATCCGCATGTGCCTCCATCCTTCAGCATCATGCTACTAGCTTAGCCATATTTGATCATGGAGCTTAGTGAACAATTCTCTTCTCAACTCAGACATCAAGTTACACCGAAAATGCATACGACTAAAGTGAGGCAATTTTTTATTTTTACAATTTTTTGACAACACAACTTTTACACAAACTTTTTGACATTTTATGAGACAATAATAACTTGAAAATGATGATGACTCTGACTCTTTTAACGACTTTCAATAATAACTCAAAACTATTTACACAATGAAAATAATACGTATATAACACAAGACTACTAAATGGTGAATTATTGCAAAAGACTCTTCTTTTATATTATTACAAATAAAAAACGACTTACTTAAAATAAAAGACAAATTTTAATTCCCTAGTACACTTTTCAAGGATTTAATATATTGCTTTAGAAAACCCAAACAAAAACAACACTAAAAACCATAGACTAAACACATATTAAATACATGACTCATTATAAAACCTAAACCAAACTTGACAAACTAAAGCTAAAGATTTGCAAAAATAAATAATAATAATAATAATAATAATAAATTTAAAAATGCCATAAAATTGTACTTGAATTTTGGCTTAGTGAATCTTGACTTTGACTCAATATGTTTGACAACATATAAAAATACTATAGTAAAAGACATGCAATCATACCATGTGACTACTCAACGAGACATACGGTGGTGAACATATAAGTAGAAGCCTAATCCGCGGTCGGTATGAACAAATACAATTATGAATTAGTCTGAGGCAACTTTGAACGAAACATGCGCCACTTCCTTCACCAGATGAGCACTTTGATCATCTGGTTTTGAGTCAATAGAAGTTGGTGGAGATGATAGACGTGTGTGGAGGATTCTGCAACTTGTGGATCGTTTAAAACCACTGAATTCCTATGAGAGTCTGACAGGAAAAAGACTGATTCCACAAGAACACAACATGAATGGTAGATCTGACCAATGCTAAACCTAAATGCTCCTCCTCCTCAAGTGAAGTCTATAAATATCAGTGACAACAAAGAATATCGATTGTCCATGTAAAAGAAATTATTTCTCCATTGAAATAGATCGCTATGATACCAAATGTTAGAGTTGTAGCAGAATTAAACCACACAATAATAATTAATTCCTTGTATAGATTCATTTGGGTTCACACAAATTTATAGGATAACATACCTATTATTTAGGAATCTCACTAACCATGAAATATCCTATAATAACTCAAACTTATTAACCTAATATTAAGACTAGCAATCGCATGTGTTTCATGCAATGTGAACGCCGAACGGTATATGTTATTTGTTTTAGAAGTATATTTATTACTTTTATAGTAGATGGTGATTAGGGGTGTGATTGTTTTCGTAAGTGTAACTTAATGTGAAGGTTGTTTCTACTTTTCAAACTTGTTAACCCTTTTCAATAGTTAATTTATCTTGAAGTTGATGTTGTATATATTTTATTCGGGTTTATTGTGTTAGTTGTGCATATGTTGTTGGGTTGGTGTTTTGTTGGGAAATTATTTATTGTACAGTTGATAATGTGTGTGATTGATAGTTGTAGTGTAGGAATTGAGTTGAAACATTAGATTGAAATTTTGTATGTGTACATTTTTTTGTGTTACAACTTTGTACATTTAAAGTTTCATATCATATTTCACAATATCTAATAAAAGTAGATCTGTGTGCACACAATGAGACATGTATACATTTGCATTTTTTATATCATGTATAGTAGCCTTTAGTGGGCTTTTTTAGCTTGAGTAAACATGATTACATTTGTTACTCCTTGAGCAACAATGTCACTTTGGATAGAATAAGTGTTCAGTATAGTAGTAGCAGGGCTGCTATCAAAGCAGAGGCTATCTTTTACGATAGGCTGAGTGACAGTAGTCTTGCTTCCTCCTTCCTTCTTGCTCGAAGTGTTGTTACGTACACCATTTTTGAGTATCTCTCGAATGAAAAAGCAGGTGAAATATGCAGATTTGCAAGCGAGGGAACTCTGGAGAAAGCTGTGAATGTAAGACCCTGCCTTTCAGTGGTTCCAATGTCGACGGTTGCTCTATGTAAAGTAAGTCCCTGGGACTTGTGGATAGTTAATCCCTAGGCCATTTTAATTGGCAATTGTCTTCGATTCCCTCTCGAAATAGGGGGTATAGGAATATGTAACTGGTTGCTGGGATCCCAACATGGGCCATTGTATCTATCAAATTTGACAACAACAAATAAAGGTAATGCTGGTGGTTGCATTGATGTGTTGTAGACAATGTCGGTGATAGTTCCTGTGGCCCCATTCACGAGGCCTGCGTCAACCCATAGATTTGCAATAAGCATGATTTTTTGTTGTTTGCACAGGAGAACTTTGTGTTCCAACTGATCATCATCAGGATTTCCTGGTCCTGTTCGCCTGTTACATTCAGCAATGGATTGGGCGATCGGAACGTTCAATGCCTTCAACATTTGTAAGTTGTGGGAGTCGACTTGATCATTTTTTGCAAACAAATGTGGTGCATCCTTAAAAATTTTAAGCTCTTGCTGAGTTAGGTATGTGTCTGTGCGAGACATTAAGATTTCCCAATCCTCAATTAGAGGGGTTGAATCTCGCATGTGGAGCAATAAATTTCGGAAAGAAACTTGTGCATTGGTTGTTCCTTGTTGCCGAAATATTGTTTGCAATGTAATGGAAGTCTCAAATCCCTTCCAAAGGGTTGCTCCGTAGGAATTACTTGCATAAAGAGGACTGTCCAAAACCAGTGGTAATTGGCCGAGGTCGCCGAGGAGGATGACTGATCTGTTTCCAAATTCAGATGTTCTCGAGTGTGGGAAAGCTTCGCGGAGCCTACTGTCAATTTTGGTTAGTAACTTTGGGCCGATGAAACTCATTTCATCAATAAGAACATATTCTATATGTTTCAGCGACTCTTGAAAAGACGATAATGCAGTACCTTCAAGGGGTTTAAGTTCTTTGATTGGAATTCGCAGGGCTGCGTGGATTGTGGATGCAGAGATGTTGAATGCTGAAACACCGGTAGGGGCGAGCACAAGTAGAGGTGAGGGATATGTGGTTGGTGATGTGAATAAATTGCGGATTTTATTTATCAGAAATGATTTTCCTGTCCCAGTCGTTCCTTGAATTATGAATCTTAGTGGAGGTAGAAGGGTTTTGTTTGCTGAATGGTGTAGTATGGTATCAAGAGTTGTTTGTTGTTCTGGAGACAAAGGAAGTGTGGAAGATGGTGGTGTGGCCTGTATGTTGTTGTTAAGTATGTCTGCCTTCTCTCTTTCAATGAATGATGAACCAGTTATCTGTAATTCATGCGGAACGTCATGTATGTTCCAATTATGATGTACGTCGAAATCTCATTTCCCCAACATGTCAAGACTGTCTAGGCCCGTGTTGTTTCCCGGGCGAAGTTGTGCAAAGACTTTCCATTCTTGCAATGGTTCATGTTGAATACTGCATTCGGGCTCTGAGTCTGAACTAACATCCGTAACAGGTCCTGTGTCTATGGTTGTGCGTAAAACATGCCACGGTCTGTAGTTGTGCTTGAACATGTCCCAAGTGCCGTTGATGTCATGTGGGATTGCTTCGAATTCTGATGCAATATTTCTGAAAGGTTTGTATAAAAGGAGTTCTGACCAACAGAAAAGGTCATACGACGTTGAATCCTGAGCTGGGACATCCACAAATCTCGGGTGGACCCGAACAATTGCGTGTATCGTTTGCTTTTTCCATTTATCACCTTTACGATTCTTGTTGTAGCTCCAATCTCGAGCAACTTGAATAAGTGGTAGGTGTTCCATGATTGTTGGACGAACTTTATATGCATCCAGGAAAGCGGATGTTTGTTCTGCATCAGTGTCACTTTCAACGACACGTCTCAGAATTTTTTTCCCAACATTCAATGATACAAATGGACGACTGCACATAACAAGTGGCATTTTTTGCAACATGTGGCATGTTTCTTGTGCGCTTATGTCATGTTCGACAACGCTTTCTGTGAGCATTTTACGGATCGCGATATGTGCTGGAGAATCTGCATCTGCGTCTCTTGAAAATCTGGATAACATTTGGTGATATGTTTCTGAGCGTTGCTTGGCTTTTGAAGCATATTTTGCAATATACTTAAGAACGGCATGGCGGGAAAGTACCGGTTGGCAATCGACATTTGCTCTCCATATGTATATCATAGTTGGATTGTGGATGTTCAATCTTTCATCATTTCTGGAAGGGAGGTACTTAATTTTCCCATCACTTTCAATGTGCAAGGAAGAAGTAGGTTGCGTGGGCCAGGGGGCGTTGTATCTACACTGGAGTTGTGATTGCTTTCTACGTAGGCATGTCTGTTCTGAACATTTAGTGTGGCGCTGAACTTGATTAAGCAGTTCTTCAAGGTCTGAATTTGGGGAGGAGGATAGAATTTTTGTTGTATCTAGCAAGCAAGGGTCATCTAGGAGTGACCTGCGAACAAAATCCAAGCGGTTGCATGCCGGTCGAGGGTTCCAGGCAGACACGAGCTTATCAAAGTATTGTTTTGTGGCCTCAATAACTGTTGTATCCTCCCAATCCATTTCGTCAACTTTGGGTGCATTCTCGAGCCACAATAAACCGTGGACATGTGCGGAGCCTCTATGTTGCCATTCATACCTGCGAGACAAGGGATCATAAATATTAGCTATGTAGTTTGGAATTAACTTTGAAATAAGTAGATTTGATTACCTGTACCAAAAGTCTACTGCTCCAAGTTCCTTTTGCAATATTTCTTCGCGAAATATTGTGAATTTATGATGTAGGTATGCTGATACTCGATGAGGGTTAGAGACAATGTTAAGTGTTCTCCAACGTTGTGCAGCTCGAGGATCTGTTGGGCATTCACCTGACATAATATTGTGGAGATCTGGCCATTTAGTGTCTGTGGCACTTAGAGTAAAGAATAAGGTTGGTGTTCCCAATTGTTCCACCATATCTGAAAGCTCGCTTCTACTTTTTGCCCAGAATGAACGGGTCCCTCGAAGGCTCGATCCAAACCGCATTAAGTTGTCTGGGAGGTTGTCTTTGGGGCATTCCAGTAGTTGTCTTCGTAGGTCTCTAATTGTCGGAGGGATTCCAGATTCGAGGTTTTGTTTCATAAAGACTATTGCTGTGGACTGGCTTCTGTGTCGCATTATGAGGTTTAGAAGGAAGTAACAAAATCTTGGGTGGGAACCGAAGCGCCCATCATGGTAACGCATCAAATGAAGTGCGTATTCATGCATTGCAACTTCTTTTATGCGAGGTTGTTGCCACATTGCTTTCCCTGTCGGAAATAAAGTTGGGAAAGCCATTGAGAACAGGCCCTCCGTATTGTATTCATTTATTGGCGAGAGGCCAAGCTCTGGCCATGGCATGGTAAATGGAGTGTTACCATTGTGGTTGAGCAGGAACTGTTTGATTTCCTCTTGTTCTGTTCCTGCATTGTGAGGTGTTGGCACGAAAGATGATGAGTGTTCATATGTTTCATCAAAGTGAGTGGGAGCATCATTACCATGAGCTGTAGAGGCACTTTGCATTTGGGGTAGTTCCAATGCAGTTGTGTTAAGAGAGGAGGAAACATTTGACGACTCTGATGGTAGAGAGGAAAGGGCGTCATCGTCAATTAAGACATCTTTGTAATAGGGATCGTGTTGGATTTTATATTGCAAGGCTGCCCAAACACGAGATCTACTAAC